>OU744807.1:26928741-28175537 GCA_916614155.1 Mesoligia furuncula | reverse complement strand
ATTCGTTTTTCTTGCCATTTTTAACGTAACTTTGGGTGTAAATAAGTAATAAAAGAACTGTAAAATCTTCAAAACCAAGTCCGTACCGACAAAGCTCAGTAGTGTAATTGATTTATGCAGTGGTTTTTTCATAAAACTCGATTTTCCGAAGCTCTTTTCGAATTTTTTTACGCGCCTATCAGTCGGAAATCGGAACGATGTTTCTGTCCGTGAGAACTAGACGTTGTTCGTGTAGACTATCGTCTAACTGCGCATCACTAATACTAGCTCTGTCGGACACGAAGCCAGGTGGGACAGCGTGCTTTTTGGCCATGACCACCAGTGTGTTCGATAGCTCGCGACTAGTTTACTCTTAAGATCGATTCAGGCTGTTTCCGGGTGAGAAAATGTACACTGTAACAATTTGACATTGGTGCCGATTCTCTTGTCACAAATGCCTCTAAACTAGACAAAAAATCACCAAAATTTATTTTATTCCAGTCATTCAACGAATTTCTATTCTAAAATTGACTAAAGTGACACAACCTAACTATATTTTAGTTTGACAGCACTAAGATGGCACTGAGTTAATAATCTATTGAAAATGCCAATTTTGCTATTCTGAATTTGACGTTTTTCACCTAAACTTTTGATTGTCATAACTAAATCTGACTATTTTAAACCCCTAAAACTCAACATGTAGATAATAATTTTTCATATTTTCCATACAAAAAGTGAAAAATTCTATATAAAACACATTGAAGCTGTACCAGTGCGCGCCTCCGGCTCTAAAAAAATTCACGATTCACGGGGTAGGGCAAACAAGTACCACTTGGAGTAGCGATTGTCAAATTTGATTTTAGTTGTGTCAATATTATTTTTAAATTTAGAGATTTTTTTTTGCAGAATAGCTTTAGGATTATCATAGAATTTGGAATTTTAGTGAGTTTTTTTTTGTGTTATGGGTTGTTTTTTTTTTTGGAATTTTAGTGATAGTTTAGTTCTGTGTACAAGAGAATCGGCACCAATTGACAGTGTCTTTATGTTGTAGACTGTAAGTCTGATTTTCGTATTGCTAGTGTTACAACTGATGTCCAGTTGACTATTTTTAATCTATGAAAGCGAATTTTTCTAGAAGGTCACAAGAAAGCACTAGCTTCATCTTTCTGACTGACCGAGCCCTTGACAATTCAAAAGCGCCTGTACTATTACAATTGTTTCATCACCCTCTCGCAACGTTATGATATCAGATCGATATAACCACAGACCCTAAACCACTGAAACGTTTATTTTCAAACGCGTTTAGCTTATAATTCTTGAAAATAATGTGATAAAGATTATCCACATAACAATAAACTTTCTTGACTCAATAGAGCTTTCTATCGTGTTTCGGTACAAATTGCCGACTTATCTCATCACCGGTAGGTGTCATCCCACAGTATCAGCTAACCTTGGTATGTTCTGTGTGGTTCTTTCCTCAAAAGACCATTTCAGACATCAATCTACATGGTCTTCACACGATCTGACCAAGATTTTGTCTGGACTTTAAAAGAGACTGTGACCTCTGAGTTTGTTTCGGCCTTTCTTCTCAGAGTAGTCAGATAGGAAACGCCGACCACATCTAGTTTAAAAAATATGATGACGTGTAAAAGTGTTTGTAAAAACCTACTTACAGAAAATAAATCATTTATCATTTATCATTGTTGTTATCTTAAAATTTTACATAAGTGCTTCTGCACTACTATCAGTATATGCAGCTGTAATCTAGAATTCTAGATAACCTGTCTACATGACATTCATAATTTTGTAAGTAGAAAAAAATATCCAAGATTTTTTGGCTAACGCATAAAACAGAGTAAGGCTTTTTATACTGTTGACAATCAAAAGGATTCAATAATCCTATAGAAAAGATTTAAAGAGAGATCTCTTTAAGTATAGACTTCTTTCATGGGAATTTGTGTTGTGGGTTGCCCCAGGGCACTCACTTGTGACCTAATGTGTTTAATAGCGGAAACATCATCTTATACATGTAACCACATTGTTAGCTAATAAATAAATCTGAAATCTGAATCTGAATGTATTAAGATTTCAGATTTATTAATTAGCTAACAATGTGGTTACATGTATAAGATGGTACCATCAATAAATGTTTCCGCTACATTCTACCATACGGCATGCAAAGTCGTAAAAACTAAAAAAATAACATACAATTTTCACATAAATCATGCAGTCGTAAAAACTAAGGATAAGTCATTCTGATTAAATATAAATTCTCGTATAATATTTCATTAATTTTTTTTAATGGTTATTTATTTTTATCATTTAAAAGTCTTTAATACAACAATAATAACATTTTTCTAATAATAATGCAGTCAGCTTAGATTTAAATATTCGTATAGGGTGTTCTTTAAAATTGTGCGGAATTTGATTGTACATATATTATAGGCCCCATTGACATAATACTTTTCCTAAGTAGTGCTGTTTCGTAATTATCTCTATGTATGTAATAAATTTTTATATTGTGTTTTCATAGGATCTGAACGAGTCCTAATATCGGCTAGCGACGGAAATAAATTTAAATTCATTTTAACAAAATTGCCACTTCTAAAATATACAATGACGGGAAGGTCAGTATTTTCACTGACTTAAACATAGGCTCACAGGTGTCTGTAGTTTTCAGATTTGACATAGATCTTATGCAACGTTTTTGGGCTTTAAAAACCTCTTCCCTGTCAATTGCAATTGCGATCGCAGTATGGTATGATGGTGGAATACATAGAGAACGCTGCTGCCCATTCTCCGGTACGATCCTTAGTCGCCTTTTACGACACCCACGGGAAGTAAGGGGTGGTGGTATTCTTTAAGTCCGGCACCACACAGACCAAAGTAAAGCAACATATGAATAATACAAACTTTCATCAGTATGTTGCAAAATATTCAAAAACTTTTAAAAGTGTGTGTCAAATAGCTAAAGCTCTTTATATTAGCAATAAAATAAAATCGGCTGATGATAAAATAAAAACTACCTGGCAAATAATAAATAATGAAACAGGTAGGAAAAAACAGCGTAATACTGAATTTAATTTAGAGACTGCACATGGCCCCATCAACTCAGATGTAGAAATAGCTCAGGAATTTGAAAACTTTTTTTCTAATATTCCCCTTAAAACCACTGAATCTTTAAATTCGTCCCCCACGCTTTCTGCTGCCTTACTTAGAAAGAATGTAAAGGCATGCCCTTTGGAGTTTAGGTTTCAGCATACAAACCCTCAGGCTGTTATAAAAGCTTTTAAAGATCTTAACATTAAATCAACAGAAGATCTCTGGGGAATGTCTGTAAAAGTATGTAGATCTTTCATCGAAACCATTGCGCCCTATTTAGTTTTTATATTAAACACCAGTGTTGATCAAGGAGTCTTTCCGGATCTTATGAAACATAGTAAAGTAGTACCATTGTTCAAATCCGGTGATAGTAAAGAACCTAACAATTATAGACCTGTCTCAATTCTGCCAGTTCTCAGTAAGGTGTTTGAAAAGTTGATGCTCAATCAAATGTTACGTCACTTTAATAAAAATTCCATCTTTCATAAACACCAGTACGGTTTCACCAAAGGGCGTTGCACTACTGACCCTGTTACCCTAATAAAGGACATTTTAAATGCC
Organism: Mesoligia furuncula; assembly: GCA_916614155.1. NCBI lineage: Eukaryota > Metazoa > Arthropoda > Insecta > Lepidoptera > Noctuidae > Mesoligia > Mesoligia furuncula. The sequence continues at coordinate 28,171,895 of OU744807.1, read as the reverse complement.
TGGGAAGAAGCAAAGGATGCCATTGGAATCTTTTGCGACCTCTCTAAGACGTTCGATAGCGTAAACCATGAAACACTTCTGATGAAACTGGAGCACTACGGAATTAGAAAAATAGCACTTGATTTGCTAAGATCATACCTGAAAGATAGAAAGGTTAAAGTTCAAGTAAACGGCGTAAACTCATTAGGGTCTGAAATAACAATGGGTGTTCCTCAAGGTTTGATATTGGGTCCATTCCTCTTTTTAGTTTACATTAATGATTTACCCCAATTACTTCAAAATCAACCAAAGATGGTATTATTTGCAGATGACACATCACTGATCTTTAAGATAGACAGACGGGCACAAAATCTTGACGACGTGAATAACTCTATTCTTCAGGTCCAAGATTGGTTTACGGTAAATAATTTGGTACTAAATGAAAAGAAAACCAAATGCATTAAATTTAAATTACCTAATGTTAGAAGTGCGGGACCTGTCTGTGTGGTGCCGGACTTGTCTGTGTGGTGCTAGACTTAAAGAATAGCACCACCCCATACCTACTTCCCGTGGGTGTCGTAAAAGGCGACTAAGGGTCGTACCGGAGAATAGGCAGCAGCGTTCTCTATGCATTCCACCACCTTTCTATACTGCGATCGCCAACCCGACTGCCAAGCGTGGCGATTATGGCAAAACCCCCCCAACTTGGGGGAGGCCTATGTCCAGCAGTGGACGTCTTTCGGCTGAAATGATGATAGTTGGATTTGTCTTCTTTGCTATTCTTTTTATGTAGGGGTTTGATTACAACTGTTTTCAGGCTGTTAGGGAATATACCAGCGGCAATACTAACGTTCACAATGTGACTCAAATGACCAGCTTTAACATCGCTGACAAATTTAACTACACTGGTAGTTATACCGTTGTAACCATGACTTTGTGTATTTTTAAGGCTTTTGATTACTCTAACTATGTCGTCTGGGACGACCGGTGACATAAATATTGAATTCGCGTTGTTGTCAATGTCAATATTCCTACCATATGTTTTATTAGTTACACTTTGTACTTGGTCAATAAAAAAGTCCTTAAATGATGTTGCTATTTCTTTATTAGGATTCTCAATTGTCACATTTTGATTGATAATTTTTAAAACAGGTTCTTTTTTATTTTTATTATTATAATTGATTATTTGCCACACAGCCTTAGATTTATTTTGGGCTTTATTGATAAAGTTATTATTTTGTGCCCTTTGTGTGAGTCTGATGACTTTTTTTAATCTTTGGGAGTATGTCATGAATGTTATTTTTATTTTCTCCTGCGGGGTTGAATCTGTATTTCCACAATAAGCTTCTTTGCTTTCTACTACAGAGTTGAATGCCTTTAGAAATCCATTTAATTTTATCTTCTGATCGAATTTTTATCCATTCAGTAGGAAAACATTGATCTTAAAGGAGTTTAAAGATTTCCATAAACATATCATATGAATAATTGGGGTTACTCTCACTGTATACGTTTAAGAAAGATAAACTTTTCAAAAGATTATTAAATTTAATCAGATTTTCCTTTAAAAAGTCCCTTTTCTTTTTTTAATACCAGATGTGTAAAACAATGATAATAATGATAAAATAGTTTTTAAAAAGTGCCTAAGTAACAATATGAATACTTAAAATATTTGTGAAAAACCACTAAGAAATGAAACAGTATGTATGCTACATAAACAATAGCAGATTGAACACATAACTAATTAAAATGGGCACCATTGCTATAAAGTGGGCTTCAAATGCACCATTAATTTTATACTACTGGCATTGTGCTCAGAGTATAATATCACAACGTTGTTGCCTTTATTAACGGTGCTGACGGCCTAGAATATTGCCGTAAAAATAGCATAGGACATAACCGATTTTACAAAAGTGAGTGTAAAATAGAAAAAAAACCGGCCAAGTGCGTGTCGGGCCACACACAGTGTAGGGTTCGTAGTAGCCCGTTATCACAATATAGTACGTTTCTGTTGTTCTTTATTCTGAATATAATGAATATATGTAATGGTAAATGTATTATGAGTTAATGGTTATAATAACAAAAATCGACTTTAAATTTGAATACCTTGCAAGAAAATCTTAACACCGCGATCTACAAAAGTGACGTCACGGCACAACGCCATCTGTTATTGAATAGCGATACTAAACACAACAAAATATTGATTTTCGAAGATAATTATTTAAACAGATTAGACATTAACTAATAAGAACCACTTTCTCCCTTGTAAAGCTAAAAAATAAGAGTACGATTGCTGCCAACTTATTATTTCAATTCACAAAATTGTAATTCGAAAATTAAACAAAGTTCGTTTGTAATGTAATGTAACTTCTACAGGTACTCGATTATAAGCGTAACCCGTTGGTAAAGCGCCATCTAGCGGCATATTGTGAAACATGATAATTTATTATGGTTTTTTTAGTTTTTTTATTTCATATTTTGTTTTTTTAATGCGAGTCTTTACCCGTCATAAACAAGCAACTACTTCATCTTAGTCAAGGGTTTTGTATTTGGTACAAAATTATCCAACACCCAAGTTCAACGACTATTACTGCTAAACTTATAAAGTTATCTTAACCGCTATAGTTTTCCTTTAAAGTTCATGAATTGCACTATCATCGTGAATTTTTCCAGATTTTTTAAGCCCGCAGTTTAGCTTTTAGGGGGGGGGGGGGGGATTCCCTACGGGAACAAAAATTTCCCTTTTAAAGTTTAATATTTCGTAAATGGAGCACTGAATCGAAAAATAATTTTAGCAACCCCAAGTCATTTTAGAAGACCTATTCAACGATACCCTACATTTATATTACGAAAAAAATATTCATCCCCACTTCACGTGTAGGGGAGCTCCCTAAAAAAAATATTTTCCAAAATTTTATTTTACCACTTTGTCGGCGTAATTGATATACACACTCCTAAAAAATTACAGCTTTCTAGCACTAACGGTCTCTTAGCAAAACCTCGGACAGACAGACAGACAGACGGACATGACGAAACTATAAGGGTTCCTTGTAGGAACTACGGAACCCTAAAAAACGCGACACCGCATCACAGTTTTCTGCCGATAAAAAACTCCCCGTGGCTAAATAATAACAGCCGCACAGGTCGATCGATCAGGTTAAGCTACGCTTGCCGCGGTTGTTCTGTGGATGGGTGACTATCTTTACATACCGTGACCCCTCCGTGCCTCGGAAAGCACGTTAAGCCGTTGGTCCCGGCTGTCATTCGTGAATCTTTGACAGTCGTTACGGGTAGTCAGAAGCCCGAAAGTCTGACAACCAGTCTTATCAAGGGGTATCGTATTACCCAGTAATTGGGTTGTGGAGGCAGTCGCTCAATGTAAAATACTGCTATTCAGCTACATCCGGTTAGACTGGAAGCCGACCCCAACAGAGTTGGGAAAAGGCTAGGCAGATGATAATTCATCTTTACTAAGCAACATTCTTTATCATTCAAGTGTAGAAGTCGTATCGGCACTTGTTATAATTAGATCTTCAGGAGATAAGATTAGATACTTGTAACGCTATATAATAATGATACGCTTGAGTCCCCTGCTTTTGTTAGTGTGACTGTGAATATCTGTGATATATGCAATAGTGAGTATCTACGTCTTGTAACGTATTTTATGTTATTGTCATAGGTTATTTGGGTTGCGTAACGATACAAATAGGTATTATTTAGTAGTTTTTACGAAGGAAACATTATTTGTACCTATAGAAGTTAATGTAGAATTGTTAGTATGAAATATTTCTCTCTTTAAACATGAAGTGGTTTGTGGCTAATGGCTAATTACCAAGTGGCACGGTCATGCTTTCCATGGGTGGCTGTTCTAACAGAACGAGGCACCTACATGTCAAAACAAAGGCACTAGCTACAACCTACAACTAGCTAAATTTTTGGGAAACTGGTGTCCAGAATAAAGATAAATATCGTATCAAAGCCATGGGAATAAGTGTGTGAGCGCGGTCTTTAGGGTTTGGAATCGTATGAGAGCGTATATTTCGAGTATTTATTGCAAACCCTGAAACGCTTTCTACCCACGTTGTTTTCCTTACCTTTCAGACTGTCGAAGGAAGTTCAATACATAATGCCTTTTATTGACTCCACATTTTTCTATCCTCCGTTAATTGCATCCAGGAGCTGCTGTTTATTTAGCATTTTCACCGTAATTGATGACAAAACAATTTACAAAAATGTACACCTTTAGAAGTTTTGTAGTTCCGCATTTAACACAGAAACTTGCACTATCTACCCTTTGTTATTATTTTGAGTTCATATCGATAAAGTGATTGATAGTTTACTATCATGTCTCAACACATTATCTATATCAATAAAATTACTTTTAAGATTGCGTCATTCAAAAGCCCACCATGTTAGTTCTGCCAATGGTCGTAAAATATGTCGTTGGCCTACATTGCTTTCGAATATATTTAAAAGTATTATTGCCACGTGATAGTCCCAATATATTCCAATTAGGCTTTTGAGATCACAAGAAACTCATTACTACATTAATCTTTACTTGTATCTGAATGAAGCTGTCTGTTGATGCGTGTTATAGGCCCCCCGGGGGTATCGCAACTATATGTTGTAGATGATTAAATTAGGTCTTATTAGTCATCGCTTAACAGGTTAACGAATCTGGGTAGAGCAGAGCCAAACACAGATATAGATTGAGGAAGTCATAAAATCAAGGTCATAACCATAGTCTATAATAAATATAATATAATTATTCTAGTGGAAACGAGTCGAATGGAAACTAGTACTCGTATGTTTGGTCCCGTCCGTCCAGTGTGTCAATAATTCACTTTTCTGTTTAATCGTCATTTTGAAATATTAGACTGTTAAATTGACGAACCAGAGGTAAATGCGCTCATTTTTATTTTCTTTATTTTGTATTCATGCGGACTGCGGTTGCCCACTAGAAATCACTCGGACTTACGATAAAACAATAATTCAGAAACACAAAACCAGGCACAATAATAATTGTAATTGCTTTCTCTTTTCTCTTTGCTTTTTCTATTTGCTAATGTCATTTTCGTCTAATGTCATATTTCATCTTGGGGGAAGTTCTACATCTCATCCTGTATATCTGGAATCATGTTACGCATAATTTTGTAAATCAACCAGTACCTAGTACCTATTTCAAGTTCTAGTTCGTGTTGACGACAATAGGTAGGTATGCATCTTATGTTTTCTAAGAATTTTTTTTCAAGCAAAAACTTCTTTAGGAGGTTTAAGATTTTTTAAGATGGGAAAAAACAATTGAACTCGCGACACTGTTACCATAAGCGACACCGCGCGTGTTTTGTTTATAAGACGATTCAAAAATACCCGCTTCGGATGTATTCGGCTTTCCTCGGGATGTACTCGGTTTTAATCAAATCAAATCACTTTTATTTGTTAACATAGGTACAGAAATACAGGTCTTGAGTTTGGTGAACAGAACGCTATGTTATGCCAGGAGGCGTACAAATATGGTGTGCATCTAGCTCAATATTACGAATTTAAACAAAATAAAATAAGATGTTTGAAAATCATGCATAATTAAAATTTAAAAAATAAATTATAACAATTACATAATATTATTTTAAAAAATTGAGTGTTGTCAGTTTTAAATGACGAATTATTTAGTTATAAATGTCAAAAAAAATAAAATAGAATCTAAGTACCTAAGTCAGAATATGTAATTGAAAATGTCAAAAATTGTTAAATGTCAATATTAGTAATTTAATTCCAACTCCAAATTAATTCATCATTTAGGTTTTTTTTATAACATAGAAACAGCATTAAATTGAGCCATCATTGAAAAATTCATCCAGTGTGTAGTAACATTTGTCACTAAGCAAGCTATTAAGTGTCTTTTTGAATTTTATTATTTGTATATTTTTAATGGCATCCGGTATTTTATTATAAATTTTTGGAGCGTTGCCGAAGAGGCTTTTACGCATTAAGGCTGTTTTACATAAAACGTTACATAGTTTGTTACAATATTGAGTACGCAATGGATTTTTTCTTTTTTCTTAATGTAAGTATATATATCCGACATGTCTCACTGTTGTCGGCACTTCCGGAGTGCCACTGTTTTTCCCCTTAGCCTGTAATGTCCCTCTGCTGGGCAAAGGCCTCCCCCATATTCTTCCACATATCCTTGTGCTGTGCCTTCTTCTCCGTCCAATCGGTTAGGAACGAGTCTAAATCGTCCGCCAGCGTTTCGTAGGCCTGCCTCGGTGGCGACGCCCGTCTTCAGGCACCCACTGTGTGACGACTTTGGCCCATCTGTCTAGATGCATCCTATAAGTGTGACTCGCCCAGTCCCACTTCAGCCTCGCTGACTAGTCAATAGTAAATGGAAAAGGTTGTTTCGTTTTGATTGATGATTTTATAGCCATATTTATTTATTTATTTAAACTTTTCGCACAAAAAGGTACAAAGGCGGACTTAATGCCTTAGGCATTCTCTACCAGTCAACCAAGGGTGGTGAAGAGATTGGATGGCAGGTGCTTTGGTTGAGAGGAACAATGATAAAATTAAAAAAAAAACTATTAAAACTAGGTACACAAATACATAAATAGATTATATACACATACATACTATTTACTATAATATATACTTATAATATATATATATATACATACAAATTCAAGGGAGAGAGGTGTTGAGATGACTCTACTCTATTTGTTTAGAAAATAACTCTGCAATTTCCGCTTAAATGCATACCGACTGGTGGCCGTCCTGATATCAAGAGGAAGTATCTTATCTAAGTATCCATATCTTATTGAGCTTTCATTTCCCAGGACAACGGTTCCGTCATAACAGCCGTCATGACAACCTGTAATTTTCAGTAGTATTTGACATTAAGGTGTCAAAAAACGCTCTGTATTTGGACAGCCGTTATTGTGTGACCGTTCAATACTTTCTTAGGAAATCAAAGCTTTAGGACTTCTGACGTCATACTTAATTCATGTCACATAAATTTTCCCAGTAGATAAATCCATCCATACCTTAAAAAAAAGACTGTAAAAGTTTAAAGTTTGGGACATTGCCAGACCTGGAAATTGAACACAAAACCTAAATCAATAGTGAAGTTTTTTCCACTTAATAGATTCCTAATGTAGTTACGTGCTTTATAAGGTTTCCTAAGTGGAAGGTGCGGTTTCCAGTACCTAGTTAAAAACTCGTTTACTGGAACTGTATTAAAACTCACTTAAGAGGTATTCGTTTTATATCTAAAATAAATATCTTAGCATTGTTATTCAGGCCTTTAATGGCTTTAAACAGAAGTGGTGTGCAGCGTCTCGAGACTATCAAACTGAAGTTTTTTACTGGAATTAGTTTGTCTGACCTTGCGTTGTAGACGACCATTTTGAACTAATGTCAGTTTTTAAGTGTACCTAACTACAAAGTTTCTAGTGTTGTTCGTTATTCTTTACTTGAAATTATTTATATGAATTATATAACTTAAAATCTGTGATAATTTAGAAAAGGAATCTTATCACTGGTAAGTCCTAAAAGTGTTACTAGTAAAATAACAGCGCTTGGGAGAACCCCAAGATTTACTTGCAACGGTACTCATCTAAAGGTACTTATCTCTTTAGGTATTCATGTGAACCTCAGATGCATACGGAGTTAGCCTAGATAGCTAATTTCACAGTATTACTTAATTCTGAAGTTTTATTTCCCGTCAAAAATTTGGTTTACGTAGCTTTTAAGGCTGGCCTTCTGCACTACCTAAGTGAATAACTAAATCTACGCAAAACTTAAATAATTGTTTACGTGGGACGAGCTAAGGTAGCCCGGGACAAAAAAGTTCTTACGTTTTTTATCTTCTAAGTTCATATTTTTATTGATTGATATTTCATGAAATAGAAAGAAAGAAAAGAAAGAAAGAAAATACGTTTATTTGCGGCAAACATGACGCATAACAATAAAGACACAAACAAAAAATAAAACAAAATAACAATTTGGGAGAAAGTATGCGTCACATCTACGCAAAACGGCCATCGCTCAGCATAATGCTAAGACCCTATACGAGACAGAGCCCCAGCCTACTAACATTTTAGGCCTTTGTACCCTGCTTATGCGTATGAAGTTTCATTAAAATCCGTTCATTCATTTAGAAAAATATGGGCTTGAAATTTTGTATGAAATGCCATAAGGTGTAAACGCTCATAAGCGCGTAACAAGACCTTTGTGGCTTAAGCGCAACAGCATCCATCAGGTCCAGCATCCATCACTCTGCCTCTCGCGAAACCGTTCATATCTACCAGCACACGGGTCCACACTAACAATTTGAACCCTGACCTCCTACAAATAATGACTCAATTAAATTACACAATAAAACTCAACATTTTCATTTTCCTCATCATTCGCGTCAAGTAGAAACGCGTACCAATGACGTCACGACCTGTTTCCCCGAGCTAAAAGTTACCGCTATTCAGAGAATCTGGCCCGCAGGATAATCGCAAGGTATATATTAACTATGTTTACTCCTTTAAGACCGGAGTGTAGTTTGAGAGTTCCAAGTTCAATAGCAAAATGTTTTTCCACAATCATAACTTACCTTTTTTAACAAATGCTGTTATCTTGTCCCTGGTATCGTATAAACCGTATAAACCGGTAATTTTTTTTTCGCATTTTTCTACTGTTGCTTTGTAAAGTTTCTCTTCTAATAATAAACTTGTACACACGGCACACGTTTATACATTTCCAGTTTTAGCTGACCTCGCATTGGCCTTGGCTTTTCGTACAATCAGAAATCAGCTTGTGCTGGTTTTTATTATTATTTATTTATATATCTCGGAACCATTGGGTCCCGGTCCTTTGGAAGGCGTACGAGGGGCCGAAGCCAACTCGCAGAGGCCCCTTAGGAAATTTGAATGAAATGCGGCACCAACCGACGATTATCCCTGTATGCGCTATGCAAGTGCACCCAAGGATAACCCCCGGTTGGTGTAGGACTATTGCAGGATATGGAAAAATAAAAAGTTGGACTATGGGTTTGGGTGGCTAAAGTAGACTGGTTACCAAGAACTATGGAATAACTATGACCAGGGGTCATAGTTATTCCTGATCAATGTTTTATATATACACGGATAAAATGGCAGGGGGTGACTTGCACACTCAACAATGGGCCCCCGGAAACGGTCGCTAGCACATAGTGACGTAGCAACAAGGGGGCAACATGTCCTGAGGTGCTTATGAGGAGTGGAGAGGTATTCCAAGGCTATCAGGACAATCCCGGAAGTACGGTCAAGATCCCTACCAGCATCTTACTGGAATACTTCCTTCCACCGAGCACGTTTGCTCTTGCGAATCTCCACTCAAGCCGGCCAATAAAGGCAAGAATGAGGTGGGAGCTCTGTTCCTCGTCATTGTTCACTCCAGCCGGCCAATAAAGGCAAGCCAGAGGTGAGGAACAAGACTTCTCCCTGAAGATAGGGTCCGTGGGGTCGCTACTGCCCAACAGCTTATTATTTTTATTTATTCAGTAGTACACATACATTTAGAGTTTCACCGTGCACCAAAATCATCGACTACATAATTTAGACTACATGATTTAGATTTTATTTTTTTATTTAATTTTTAGTAGGTACCTAAGTACTTAGACAAAAAGTAACAACAAAAAATAAAATTACATCGGGTATAAGTGAACTAACTAACCAGTGCACATAAGTGACCAATCCGGCCGTCCATCCTTATCCATCATCAAAAGTGGTGGAAAGTATTGAATTGATACAGGCTGTTTCTAAAAGTACCTATGTGTTTTTAGTAATATGTAGTTAATTTTAAATTTTATTTGTGTTATGATATTATTGTTGTTTATACAGAGCGTTAGGTTAAACGAGGGACATACTTTGAGGGGAGTTAGTACTCATGAAAATGAACAACTTTTAATATGGGAATAACCCTGAAATCGCGAAAAAAAAATCACCCGTTTCCTACATTTATGTTCGCATGGCTCGTCAAAATGTACTGAACAGCTGATTTTTTTTTTTGCGATTTTAGGTTCGGCCCCATAGTAAAAGTTGCTCATTTTCATGAGTACTAACTCCCCTCAAAGTGTGTCCCTCGTTTAACCTAACAGCCTGTATATAGCTTGATGTGTAGCCGTGCGTATCTATGCAGCTTTGTCTAAATTAAGTTTTTTTCCGCATCCACTGTTATTATATTTTTCAATATTTTTGTTAATTTAATAGTTACACTTTTTGAAGTGAAAACTTCTTTAGTCGCGTTGGGCATTTGTTGAGAAGGGGAAAAAACCATTGAACTCGCGCCACTGTTACCGTAAGCGACACCGCGCGTGTTTTGTTTATAAGACGATTCAAAATACCTGCTTCGGTTGTTACATGTCAGTGACTGATGGCAAAGTATTCTGTTTGTGTTTTGTTTTCATTTCTGTCAGCACTCCAAACTTTCACATTTATAATATTAGTAGGAGTACTTAAGAGTCCTATTACGGATCGTAAACGCAAATCAAATTATTTCGATCGGCGTACACGAGTCGATAATAGTAGCGATCTCCGGACGATTGCGCGCAAAAATTCGGCGACAGGTCCTACCTCGTCAAGCGCTTGCGCGGGAATCAGCGGGAATGAGGGGCGCGCCGAATTGACGCAGAATATATAGCATTTTAACTTTATTTATTGCAATTTTGTTTTATTAAATTGAGAAACGAAAACTAATGAAACGTATTCATTGTAGATTGAAGTTTTATATAATATTAGTTTATTTGATAAAGTTGCGTTAATTTGGAGTGTAATGGACGCTGAATCAAGACATTTATTGCTTAAATTAGGCTTTCTTTACGATTTTATCCATAAAAACTCAAGGAATTTAAAGGAATTCTAGAACTCCAATAAACAAGTAAAACATTCAAAGTATATTTTTATAATTTTAGCATTTATAAGAATTGAATGTAACAATGTGAATTTGAGCGTCAAAGTTCCATCGCCAACGGTTTTTCTTGCAAACTGTGTTCGTAAAATATTTATAGTAAATTACACGAAAATGAAAATGTGTAACTGCAACTTACAAGAAAGAGAATAGTACTATCGTTATTCTTAAACAAATAATTAAAATATCTTACAACTGCTGAAAATAACAGCGTCAAAAATCATGAATTTGCGTAAAAAATGTAACAGGACTCTTAAGGAATCAACACGAATCACATTTACTAGAACCTCTTTTTCAAACTGTACGAAATATTTCAATTAATTTTTTTTGTTTCATATGAAATTATGTTTATAAATATTTTAAAACTAGATGGCGTCGGCATTTCCAAGCTGACTGATCCCTGAGATGCCGAAGAAACAAACTCGGAAGCCATGGTCTCTTTAAAAGTCCAAACATTATATTATTAAAATAGTATGTGAGTCTAACAATGCTTATTGCCAACTGCTGACGTACTAATGTTTTTTCAAAATTACTTAGCCTTATTTTTAGCCGTATCGAATCTTAGGTCAACATAAATGATTGGTTGTTTGATCAATCAATCACAACATCTTCTTATAATATAAAAATGAATCGCTGAATGTGTTGCTAAGCGCAAATCTCGAGAACAGCTGAACCGATTTCGCTAATTCTTTTTTTAGAATCCTTGAAGTACGAGGATGGTTGTTACGCAGAGAAAAATGTAATATATCTATGGGAGTAGGGTAGGAGTAGTGTAGGAGTAGGGTAGGGATAGAGTAGGATAACTGGTAGTACACCACGCAAACGCAGTAGCGCCGCTCAGCTAGAAATAATTTATATGTGCAAAACAACGTTTGCCGGGTCAGTTAGTTTAACATAAAAGATGACAGAACAACTCTTGGACAAAAGAGGTTGACTTGACCAAACAAGTCTTCAGTAAACCAGTCTCCTAAACCCCACCTTCGTTTCCAGATGGCACCAGTTTTGGCGCAAGTGACAGACCCGGTATGGCTTGGCGAGGGCCCGCATTGGGACCATGAGGAGCAGGCGCTGTACTTCGTCAGCATCTTCGACCACAGCGTCCACAAGTACGTGGCAAAAACCGGCCTCCATACTAAGGCTAAGTTGGGTGAGTTTATTATTTCCAACTATGAATCCAGTACATGATTGTAAGCCCCCCGTAGCGAAGACATTTTTCATCGGTTATCTAAAGAAAAGGGGTTCAGTATCTATCCTGCCCCTTTTGTATATTTAACCGACTTCAAAAAAAGGAGGAGGTTATCAATTCATCGCGTATTATTTTTCGTTTACCCCAACTTCTTTTTACGGTTCCGTACCCAAGGGTAAAAACGGGACCCTATTGCTAAGATTCCACTGTCCGTCTGTCTGTCACCAGGCTGTATCCCATGAACCGTGATAGCTAGACAGTTGAAATTTTCACAGATGATGTATTTCTGTTGCCGCTGTAACAACAAATACTAAAAACAGAATAAAATAAATATTTAAGGGGAGCTCCCATTCAACAAACGTATTTTTTTCGGCGTTTTTGCCTTGTGGCACGGAACCCATCGCTTGGCCAGTTTTTTTCAGATCACCAGTATAGGCTGATGATCTGGAAAAGGCAGGAAGTTTGATTAATTAGGGGTAGACCCCTTTTGTATTATACTAATAAGCGTTTTATACAAATATCAACCTTATTCGTATAATTGTAATGTTCACATTCGCATGAAACGCATGATCATATTAGCTATAGGAATATGCATATTAAAATTATCAGGAATAAGGTTTATATTCGTGTGTGACGCTTACTGTACTTAGCTGTACAACATTACCATTTCTGAAATACTGACACAAACAAAACATTCAAGAAAAAAGAAATTAAATTAAATGTTTAAGATTTTGTGAGCAGATGGATGAAAGATAATAAATAATTAGTTAAGTATAAATAATGTTTTCATTTTATTACATTTTGCTTATTTTACAAGTGTTATTGTGTTGTGGTTGTTAATTTTGTTATTTTCTTGTGTTTACATTATTTTTTAGGGTTCGTTACCTCAAAAAGAGAAAACGGAACCCTGATAAGATCACTTTGTTGTCCATCTGTCTGTCTGTCTGTCAAGACCCTTTATCTCTGAAACGCGTGGAGGTATCGAGTTGAAATTAAAACCATATACTCAGGTCTACAGTCCCTTAAAGCTGTGAGAAAATCAAACTTCTAAGTTAACGTAAAAAAAAATACGGCCGTTTATGCCGCAAAAAAACGTATATTTCGACACTCGCAAGGGAATTAAAGTTTATAGAGTACTTCCCGGTGACCTAGAATCATGAAATTTGGCAAGAAGCAATGTCATGTAGCACAAGTAAAGGAAAAAATCAGAAAACCGTAAATTTGTAGTTTTTGTACAAAACCCTCGGTGCGCGAGTCCGACTAGCATTGATCGGTTTTTTTTAAATTAACCTACCTTAGCTAGCTTACTTACGTATGTGTTTGTGTCACTTTTAAGTTTGTAATTTGCTCTGAACAACGTCTTGAGGTTAAATTCTGTAATGTTGTGCATGTAATCCATGCTAATATTATAAATGCGAAAGTGTGTCTGTCTGTTACACCTTCACCCTTAAATTGCTGAGCCGATTTAGATGGAATTTGGTATAAAGATAGTTTGAATCCCGCGAGAGGACATAGGATAGTTTTTATCCCGATATTCCCACGGGATCGACACTTATACGGCTGAAACCGTGGGGCGCTGCGCTGCTAGTCTTGAATAAATAAATAATTCCAGATGGCATGCCAACCTTCATAATCCCACTGGAGGGTAAGAAGCACCACTTTGTGGTGGGTCTGAACCGAAAGGTGGTGGAGATCGAGTGGACCGGCAAGGAGAACGGAGCCAAGGTGGTGAGGACCATCGCGGAAGTAGACCATGACAACCCTGATAACAGGTTCAATGATGCCAAGGCGGATCCTAGGGGAAGACTGTTTGCTGGTGAGTCATTTATGGACTAAAATACTTAGTAACTTTTTAAAAGAAGAATAATAATCTAAGATGAATATCTTGTTTTGGAAGTGTGGATTGGAGGTGGATAGATTTTCAAATCTGATTGGTAGTTCCTGAGATTAGCGCGTTCAAACAAACAAACTCTTCAGGTTTATAATATTAGTATAGATGTCCACTAAAAACTCAACTTAAATACATAACTCTGAAGTAAATAATTGAGTAATTGGCGATGGAATGTAAGTTAACTCAGATTATGTCTTCAAATAATTTAAGCTGCTTCATAAGAATCTGTCATGTTCACCTCAGAGTTGTAAATGTCCAGTATGTCCAGTAATAAAATTGAGGGTTTTCATTAAAAACCATGTATGAGAAGTTTACCGCCATAGAAAGAAAAGGCTATGTGTATCGCTAGTTTTATCTTTTGACCGAGATAATTTTTAAATCGGCTGGCTGGTGTGCCAAATAAGTCTTTTAAGAAGATTACTATGTTTGTTGTCATATTAAAAGTTTCCTTGTTACTATTTTGATATATGTATTTGAAATTTTATAAGTAAATTCAAAATTTTATTAAGTAGATTGCTCTTGCCAACCACCTCTATTCGTCTCATTTCAAAACGACGTTGTACTCCGTTATTGTATTTTGAAATAAAAAATCATAATACAAAATTAACAACTTAGATTCCATTCTAAAGTCAGAGGAACTTTAAAAACTTAGTCGAAATAATTTTCAAATACAAAATGAACCGATGGTTTATACCTGATCTAAAAATAAAACTTGTTTTGTAATAAGGCCGCATGCTTATCCTTAGCGGTTGCCTCAACTTTTCTATTTATTTAAGTGCACAAGCACAACAATACACAATAAATAATCCAAACCTATGTATTTTTTTCAAGGAACCATGGGTCATGAGTACGAGCCAGGCAAGTTCACCCTAAAGAAGGGCTCCCTATACCGCTTCGACGCGGACGGCAGCGCGCACAAGGTGGCCGGTGACATCGACATCGCCAACGGCCTCTGTTGGGACCTCGAGAACAAAGCTTTCTACTTCATCGACTCCTTCGAGTACAGCATCAGGAGATACGACTATGATGTGGAAACGGGAGAGATTTGTGAGTAAACAATACTATAAATGTTACTTTTGTGTAGACTTACACCGCTACAAGGTTCTATAAGCGCGTGGCTAAAATCGGAACTAACGTCGCCATCTTGTTTTGTGTGTCAATTCCACAAATGTTTACCAACAACGCTCCCCTGCAACTCCCTTGCAAATCAAAACCAAAAGTCATTTACTCACTAGGCTAAGAGAGTTGGTTTTTTTTTACGTCAAAATTACATGACACAGTCCCACAAAACGGCCGCCCTTCACCACTTCGTAGTGCTTTAACTGGGATGAAGAAGTGGTGCAACAATTCCCAGCAGCACAGCTCTAAACAATAGTAAGTAAATAACATTACTAAACACAAAACATTAAATTAAATTATTGTATTCGCCATGTCAGCTAGCACACGTCAATGTACCTTCACAGCTCGTCAATGTCATTCAGGCGCGAAGAGATCCTTATCAAGGCTCTTATGATGCCTGATGAAGTAAGCCTTCGGTATGTAATGGACTGTCTCTCGTGGTCGGCTTCGGCAAGCGAAGCGGCTGTTATTAGGTGCTTAGCTTTTTGCTGCGTCCTGCAACACCGTCGACGCAGCCCGTCTGCATCACTCCACAGTGGCTGAAAACATCGTGGAATACATCAGAAGCAAGACCAAGTGGACCTTGAGAGTAGAGAAGTTGGAATCGCGCCACAAAATAAACTTCAAATCGTTTGTGGTGCGGGAACCAACTCAGTACCTAGAAACCTTCATGAAAGAAGAGTTTTGGCCGAAAGATGTAGCATACCGACGTCTTCGTGGAAGGTTACGCGACACCACGCAGCGCAACACGACTCCGACACAGTCGTCACTTTAGTGCACAACAGTTTGTTTTTATAATTAAAATATGGGTGTTGAGGTTAGGCTATGGGCCTGTGTCCCCTGAAATAAATGGATTATTATTATTATTTATTAGCCACGGGCCATATGGCCACATGGCATATGGCACGGGCCAGCGGAACAAATTCTGGCGCCAACCGGCATCTCAGTGAGGTTCGACACATGGCCTGTGGGATTGCAAAAACTTGAAATTGAGTTGTGGCGAATTTGGTGTTGCGGCAGTCTTTTTGTTTTTTGTTATTAAGCCGGCTATCGACCTTTTTGCCATATTGTTTACATACATACACTCAGGCCTTTTTCCATGGGGGAAGGCAGAAAGTACAGAACCCCACCTACTATGATCCTTACAAATTCATTTTGCCTTGTTTACGTTCACATCTGCGGGGTGAATGTGTACCACACTATCAGTATACAGCAATGGCTTTCATTTTGAAAAATCAACAAAATTCATTGCGTTGTTTACGTCGTTGAGCAGACAAGTTCTTCGAACATATATGAAGAAATGGATTAGCAATGCCATGCCCTCCGAAATATTTCGGATTTTGATTAACGTGTGTTAGAAGAAAGAAAAAATACATTTATTTAGCATAGACTAAAAGACACACAATACACCAGGTAGTCAGATAATAGTCGTACATCAGATAAAAATAAAAATAAAAAGTGCAAAGTCCGATGTAAGAAATTAGCAGGAATGTGTGCCTCACGGCTGCACCAAAAAGGCCCAGTTCAGCAAAAATGCCAGAGAACTGAGAGTCACCAAACAACAGAGTGCCTGACGCTGGTTTTCAACTGTTACGCAATTAAGGTGCTGGTCATACACGCTCGCCGGTTGGTGTACTATGCCCCTGACTTTCCTAAAGAACATCACCAATAATGTCACTATACAGGGTTATTGGTAAAACATTAAAAACCTCTTAAGAGGTCGTTGTATTCATCATTATGAACAACTTTTACTGTGGGACCAAACCTGAAATCGCGAAAAAAAATCAGCTGTTCCCTACATTTATGTTCGTATAACTCTTCAAAATGTAGGGAACAGCTGATTTTTTTTCGCGTATTCAGGTTTGGTCCCATAGTAAAAGTTGTTCATAATGATGAGTAGGTACAATGACCTCTTAAGAGGTTGTTAATGCTTTACCAATAACCCTGTATATCCTACTAGGGCGTCCCCTCCTGGCATTTATTTTATTCATTGTTTTATTTGACAATTATTAACTTTACTTTGTTTATTTTTCAGCGAATCCTCGCAGCGTGTTTTCAATGAAGGAAGGAGAAAATGGCCTCAACTATGACCTGCCCGGCATCCTGGACGGCATGACCATCGACACCGACGGCAACCTCTGGGTTGCCAACTTCGACGGACGTCAGGCAAGTGAATGAACTTTATTAGTGAATATTTATTTAATAACTAGCTGCGCCCCGTGGTTTTTTCCGCGTAAATGTCGATCCCGTGGGAATATCGAGATCGTGGGAATGTCAGCTATCTCCATACAAGATTATATCAAAATTGGTCCAGCCGTTTGAGCGTGAAGAAGTAACAAACATATAATCACACACACACACACACACAGACACACACTCACAAACTTTCGCCTTTATAATATTAGTGTGACAAGCTGCCTTGACAGATCTACACCTGTCATCCTGTAGATAATTCATACAAAAATTTCCGAATTTTTACATTTTTCGGGCCACTTCTTATATTTCTTACCCTAAAACCTTAATCGGACTATAATGAGGAACATGTAAACATAACAATTTTGTTCAGCCGTTCTCAAGAGATGCTCTTGCTATAGGTAGTTAATTATATTAGATAATATACCTACATAAGTGTTGCCGAAATTCAAAGAAGCAGGAGCCTCCAACAATCTTTGTTAGACACATCAGTTAGTCACTCCAGTCTGTTGTCTTAGCATAGGTGGAAGTGGGGCTTTTGGTCCAGCTATACAAGGTGAATTTTTCAAGTGGGCGTAGTTGGCCAAATCCGAAACTATAAAGAATAGCGAAAAGTACTCAAAGGAGTCGCGGGTTCGATTTTGATGAAAACTAAAACTGCATCATTGGATTTTTGAAAAATCAATATTTCTAGCCAGGAATCGAACCTGTTGATTTTGATTAAAAAAAAACACACTGTATTATTACACCACTAGATAGTGTCCCTAACAAGGATCAAATTCTGGGAAGTAATAAACCAACCACCAATCTCTTATGGAAAAGTGTTAATGGTAGAAATCGAACAGAGAATCATTAATACATCTTTATCATCTAATAAAGATGTATTAATGATTCTCTGTGTGGTGTGTGATGATTGTCTGTGTGGTGCCGGACTTAAAGAATAGCACCACCCCATACTTCCCGTGGGTGTCGTAAAAGGCGACTAAGGGGCGTACCGGAGAATGGGCAGCAGCGTTCTCTATGCATTCCACCACCATACCATACTGCGATCGTCAACCCGCCTGCCAAGCGTGGCGATTATGGCAAACCCCCCTTTTGGGGGAGGCCTATGTCCAGCAGTGGACGTCTTTCGGCTGAAATGATGATGATGATGATGATGATTAATGATTCTAATGATTATAATTCTCTAAATCAAGTCTCATAGTAAAAGTTGTTCATAATGATCAGTACAATGAACCCTTAAGAGGATAACGGTGATTAAAATTTCAACCTGTATATTAAAAAAAATATTAAAAAAACAAAAAATCCATATAAAAATCTTCTGTCTCCTTTGTATTAGTTTGTATGTAAAAACGCGTGTTATAACAAATAAATTATCTTTATAAAACCAATACACCAATACTTATGAAGTGCTCACTTTTTCCAGGTGCTGAAAATCGACCCTAAGAAAAAGCAAGTATTAACAACGGTCGCAATTCCGGCTCTGCAAACGACGTCGGTGACGTTCGGCGGCCCCGACCTGGACGTGCTGTACGTCACGTCGGCCGCCATGAACCGCGGCACAGAACAGCCGCCGCCCGCCGGCTCCACCTTCCAACTCACGGCCACCGGATCTAAAGGACACCCTAATGCCAAAGTCAGATTTAATGATTAAGTTGTTTTAATAAATGGACTGTAATGTATATATTTTTTTATTCTATGTTACAAAACAGAATCAAATTCAATTACCCAGCAAAACTCCGCAGACATGATGGACAACAACAACATAATACACACACAGACACAGTAGGCCTCCTCTGTGAGGAGGCCTACTGTGTCTGTGTGTCTGTCCTCTGTGAGGAGGCCTACTGTGTCTGTGTGTAAAACAAAAAAGCATTGATTTGATGATATCTAACTATGTTAACCTTGTGACCCTGTATTCCGGCCATCGAGAGAATGCGTTCGGACACGTCAGTTGGACACGATTAGGAACTAATAAAGTTAATATTAGTAAAATACGTAGCCTTTTGTATTTAGCGTTTACTGGCAATCCTTTCACTGTTATTTTTCCTCTAATTTTGCATCAGTGATTTTTACTGTCGTTGCTCCAAGATATTTAGTAACTGTGAAAGGACTGTTTGTAATTGACAGGTTTCTGGACCGCATTCTCAAGGTATTAATGGTGTTTATGTATTGCTTGCTTGGTCTGTCCCACTCCTGGACAACGTCTCCCTATTTCTTCGCCTATTAACCCTTAGTCTGCCGGAACGTAGATCTACGCCAGACAATGGCTTTTTAATTGTGTCTGCAATTACGGCACACAAGCGGTTAAATAACAGGAACAGAAAAAAATAACGAACGTTTGTATGGAAAAATGGCGCCTAGCGCAGCCTTAATAAAAACCGAGCCGGACTCGTGCACCGAGGGTTCCGTACAAATTTGTAGATTTATGTAACTACAAAATTTACGGTTTTCTGATTTTTTCTTTACTTTCACTAAATTGCTTCTTGCCACTTTTGATTGCGATGACTTAGAATTTTGATTTTATCACTGCTTCAAGGAATTGCAGCCCTGAGTATTTGATATTCATTTCAACTTTATAACTCCACGCGTTCCTGAGAAAAGGGGTCTTGACAGACGGACAACGAAGTGATCTTATAAGGGTTCTGTTTTTTCTTTTGAGGTACGGAACCCTAAAAACGGGTTTTCAGATACATTGGGATCAAAATACTCAACACAGTATTTATTTAATACAGACCTCACTCAGATTTCACATAATTATAACTATCATAAATTGAAACTCCTTCAATGAGGGTAGTGTTTTAATATACCTACGTTTCAGAACCATACAAAAAAGATGCAAATAAAAGAAGATCGCATTACAAAATTATAATTTAAAATTACTCTTTATTATAATTCGCAAGAAAAAAATACACATGATATATTGATTGTATTATGTAGGTTTATTTTTTTTGAGTATTGACTGACCCCTAGGATGTGTATAGAATCAATTTGTTTTACCATTTTCTTAAAGGCTTAGGTACAGACAAAATGTTATAATAACCATCTATACTAATATTATAAATTCGAAAGTAACTCTGTCTGTATGTTACCTTTTCACGCCTAAACCACTGAACGGATTTCGATAAAATTTGCCAGAGAGATAGATTGCATCCCGGGGTTTATAGGATAGTTTTTATCCCGATATTCCCACGGGATCGAAACTTACGCGGGTGAAACCGCGGGGCGCTGCTAGTTATAAATAAATAAAAAGCCATGTAAACAACGAATACGTATATTTTAAAATAGTTTCTCAATACATTGTGCTAATAAAAGACGAGTATAAACAACAAAACAATCAACATGGTATAATGTCTTTATAAACGCTAAAATATCGTATAATTACAATAAATTCAGTCTAATATCGGTCTCCTTTTTGCCACTTTTGCAAAGTTATTCTTAATTGGATACACTTTATATACTTAATACATCAATGATTAAAATAGAATTATTATTTGTAAAATGTGACGTTTTTGATAAAATTGCATGATACAAATATTCATAACATGCATATAAAACATGATTGCATAACAAAATTAAAGCTTAAAATTAACATTGGGGAATCCTTTGACCCCCAAACCAGTGACCATGAATGTGGCCCCACATGGGGGATCCTGGGGTCCATTAATATTTAAACTGGCGGTGGTGACGAACAAAATATCGTAGTTGGGGCCCCCAAAAGTGGCCGATGTCACTTGCAGGGCCGGAATTGGGACCTTTTGCAGCAATTCGCCGGTTCTGGGGTCAATTTTGATGACGCTTGAGCCGTCGAAACAGGCCACCCATAGATTGCCGTCCGTGTCTATGGTCGTGCCGTCGGGAACACCTTCTACTTTGTTTTTCTCGAAATCGAAGATGTGCCTAACGTTGGCTGAAAAGCAATTAGTCAACTGTTGAAAAAGCTGGATTATGGGTTGATATTTTCTAAGGATACATGTCAACATTATTTCCTGAATAAAGTTGTAAGACGATGCCAACTGCAAATGTGCAGTTTATAAGTTAAAAACTTAAGGTGTGTCAAAGGGGCAATCTGACCTCCTCATCATTTCAGCTGAAAGACGTCCACTGCTGGACATAGGCCTCCCCCAAAGGGGGGGTTTGCCATAATCTCCACGCTTGGCAGGCGGGTTGGCGATCGCAGTATGGTATGGTGGTGGAATGCATAGAGAACGCTGCTGCCCATTCTCCGGTACGACCCTTAGTCGCCTTTTACGACACCCACGGGAAGTATGGGGGTGGTGGTATTCTTTAAGTCCGGCACCACACAGACTAATGATGGATGGATGTCATTATGTCTCCGAATTTTTGGTTCTAGGACATGCCGGTTTCCTCACGATGTTTTCCTTCAAAGTTTTGAGAGCAGTGGTGATGAGATAATTTACACAAAGTAAAGCGCCTGTCTGGGTTCGAACCTACGACCTACAACTACGCAAGTCACGGCGATTACCAACTACCCACCAGTGGTCTCACTTATAATCTCACAAAAAAAAAAATTGTCAATATTGCATCGTGTTCTTCACGTTATGCATAAACTTTGTCAAAGGCTTCTATAGCTTTTACAAATTAAATCTAACGCAGGAAGTAGTACCTAAAAAGGCTTTGTTACAAAGATATTTGTAATTTCATTTAATGAAATTTAATTGAGCTATGTAGTAAGAAAGGGTCTTAACTTAGTTTTGACAAGTTTCAGCCCACAAAATCGTATGAATGAAAATACGTCGTTGCCAATTCGGATAGAGGCATGCATATCGGGTGATTTACGTCAAGGTACTAGTTTGTATGAAAATTAACAAAAAATAAGAATTCATTAATGTGTGCATAATGAAAAATGCTTATTTCGATGGTCTGAACATCTAGTCGAAGTTTATGTATATCGTCCGGAACACGGTGTATACAGGAAGATTCCTGTATATTATGCTAATACGAATGAGATGTGCGACCATGTCAAGTAGTTACTTTTCTCTACAAAACAGTAGTCACTACTCACAAATCTCTCCCGTTTCCACATCATAGTCGTATCTCCTGATGTTCTTCTCCATGGAGTCGGTGTAGTACATGGCCTTCTGCTTAAGGTCCCAGGCCAGGCCGTTGGAGACTGTGATACGATCTCCCACCTTTGTGATCTTGGTCCCGTCCAGTCGGAACAGGCTCCCCTTATGCTTGTCGAAGTTGCCCGGTGGGTCCTCGTTACCCATGGTTCCTGAGGGTGGTGGATAAAGAAAGTTATGTAAAGGAACTTAATAATACCAGCCCTTCATTTTCAACGGGTTGGCGATTTCATACTAAAGAACATAAACCCGCTAACACCCTTTGACCGCCAAGGACGCATTAAAGCGTCATTCAATAACTTGATCGAGACGCCAATGACGTCTTAAGCGTACATAACACTTCAATTTTTAATAACAAATAAAACTATGCTAATGTTGCGCCCTTGGCGGTCAAAGGGTTAGGACGTCTGCTGACGACGTTGGTCGCCGAAACGAACGCAGGCGCTGATACCCAAAATATCTAGGTTCCGCGGGTACACATTGTATTGTGATTTTATTAAGGGGAATGCGCTAACATAGCTCGCGAAATTCAAATTTTGTTACGTTTTTTGTATGTCAATCAAAATATGATTCGCGATTGCGACCTGCAACTTGCAAAAAACTTAGGAAAAATTGAATTTCGCGGGATATCCTGACGCTTCCACTTTAAGAAACTCCTGAAATGCTAGAGCGAGCAAGGACCTAAGGGACCTTGGGTAGGTAATATGCTAAACTTAGCGCACGTCATCCCCTTCGGTTGGTTGGTTTGACTCTGACAGTTAAACTGACCTGCGAACACCCTGCCCCTGGGATCCGCCTTGCCGTCGTTGATCCTGGTGGTGGGCACGTCGCGGTCCACCTCTCCGACCTCCTTCACCACTGAGACCGGCGCCCCCTCCCTTCCGCACCACCGCACCACCTGGAACTTGCGCTCCACGCCCACCAGGAACTGGTCCGATGTGCCTTCCACCGGCACCATGAAGCCCACGCGACCATCTAGAGGATAAGGGTTTAAGATTTTGAGATATCCTGGGTGTTTGTATTTCAAATCAAAGGCATTTATTCAAATCAAGCAGCACTTTTTTAACGTCATAATTACCTAAGACAGTCCCTAAAATTCCCTTCATAGTGTTTTACCTGGAAAGAAGAGTGGCGCGAAAATCGCGACCAGCCACACAATAGTTAGAATATTCGTTTTGAAAGGCCACGGAACGATTTGTCAGGATTATTTGGTCTGGTCGATCGGCCTAACCAACGATGCACAAAGTTGGTCACTTACTGAACAACAGAAGTCCAAACTCAAGAGTTACCAACGGGCAATGGAGGGCAGCATGTTAGGTGTTAAGAGCGAACTTCATACGCATAGGCAGGATACAAAGGCCTAAAAAGTTAGTAAAGAACATTTTCGAAATGTCTTATTTAAAAAAAAGATAACTGGAAATCTCTGTATCTATGGAAAATTTTAAATCGGTCTAATTTGGCTGTAACACTATTTTTCGAAAATGTTCTTAAGTAACTTTTAAGACCTTTGTATCCTACTTATGCGTATGAAGTTTCATTAAAATCGGTTCATTCATTTCGAAAAACAAGGGCTTGAAAGACTCGAGCGTCAGATCGAGTTAGAAACTCCACGCTGCGCTCCATAACTCAAGTAGCGGATGTTGGAGAAAAAGTGTGAAGTGGAAGGAACTGTGGGCCGGACATGTCTCACGAATACGCCTAGAGAGATGGGCAAAGATCGTCACTCACTGGACGCCTGAGGCAGGACATCGCCGTCGAGGTAGACCAAGGCGAAGGTGGCGTGACGATCTAATATCATTTGCAGGGCTGGCATGCCCAGAGATCACACAAGACAGGGAGGCTTGGAAGAAACAAGAGGACCTTTGCCCAGCAGTGGGACACAAAATAGGCTAACAAAAAAAATATATATATATTTGGTCCCGTTATAAGCACTCACCAAGTTTAGTCCTTGTGTGCGCTCCAGTAGCGGGCACATACTTATGGATGGTATGCTCTTGGATGCTGACGAAGTACAGAGCTTGCTGCTTCTCGTCCCAGTGAGGACCCTCGCCCAGCAGGACGGGGTCCGAGATCTTCTGTACCTTTACCGACATCTGCACATAACATACACATCACAACTAGTGAATAGGAGAAAGGAATTCCTCTGCAAACTGTTCTATTATGCAACGGATTCCTGAAATGATAATCGCGCATCGTTCGATTTGTCTGTGATGCTAATTAGCAAATTAAAAAGCCAAAAGATACCTGTCTGATCTTTTGGCTTTTTAATTTGCTTATTATCAGTTTTTATGTCAATTTTCGAAAAACATTTCAGTAAGTCTGAATTTTCT
The DNA here is from genome assembly GCA_916614155.1 of Mesoligia furuncula. Lineage (NCBI taxonomy): Eukaryota > Metazoa > Arthropoda > Insecta > Lepidoptera > Noctuidae > Mesoligia > Mesoligia furuncula. The sequence continues at coordinate 28,147,181 of OU744807.1, read as the reverse complement.
TTATAAAAAAACCGGTCAAGAGCGAGTCAGACTCGCACACCGAGGGTTCCGTACCATCATGTTTTTAATTTTTCATCGACGAGGCCTATATTACTGTATTTTAATACTGTGCACTGCGGTGTAGAATATTGCAGTTTTATGTCAGCGCCATCTCTTGACCGATAGTGGTACTAATTTAACTTTTGTTGATGATTTCTGAAAAAGTGTGCTATTTAGAGACTTCGTTTTATTTTTCCTGTAATCTTTACATAAACTTTTACCACATAGAATAATTTCAGATTTCTTTTTGCAAACTTCGGAGATAAGGGTAAATGTAAAAAAAATACCGTTCCCTATTTTTTTTACATTTTTCATCAAAAGTCGAAAACTATGCGGCCTAAAAACAAAAGAAATGTTTGAGAATGTGCAAACTGCGCTCTTTCGTATGATACCCCACATGCCCTAGTAGCCCCACTTCGAATTTTTCAGACCCCCTTTCAGTCCCTGTTGCAAAAAATATACATATTTTTATTTCTTTCTTATTTGCAAAATAGTTGGGCAAACGTCATCTAAAACTATTCCAAATTTCAAGTTGATCCAGCTGTGACAGACAGACAGACAGACTGACTGACTGAGTCTCACCATAAGGGTTCCGTTTTACTATTTTGGTACGGAACCCTAATTACCCAGTCATTCATCTATGTAGAAATTGCATACCTGCTTTATGCAACAACGCGTTTATTAACGAACGTTATTAGTCGTGGTCGACCGTTTTTTTTATCCATATATCTTTTTATCCAGAAAGAATAATAATGTTCCAACTCTTTAAAAACAAGAGTTAAGAGCGCATGCTCATTACTAGTATGCTCAAAACAAATAGTAGGCGCCTTCATTTCAATGGAAAGGTAACCAAGTACTATACAGGGTTATTGGTAAAACATTAAGGTGCATTCGGGTAATTCCGAATGATTTTCAGACAAATTGATGGAATGTTTGTATTCTTATGAACCAGGCAGAATCAGTGGATTGTATGCCTTCTACAGAAGTCACTTCGTCTTCTTGAATATATGTATAGCCTAGAGCTCTATTCGGAGATCTTTCATAAATATCGTTGTTGTTTTTTAAATAAAAGTGTTTAAAAACTTACTTTTTTTTTGTTCATTCGGAATTACCCGTACATAATTCGAAATTACACAATTTCGAATTATGTACGGGTAATTCCGAATGACAGTTAAAAGACGACTTTATTCACTTTTGACAAAAAGGACATAATTCTTTTTCTATCGTAATTATCCTCCAAAAATAATATTCACGATATTTGTCATAGAATAACCTGAACACGTTTTTGTGAAATTTCTATTTCGGAATTACCCGCCGATGGGTGAAATGGTTCTCAATCTTTTAGCAGGTAGAGGTGCAGGTGCAGGTATATGATTATTTTACTCACGCGACTATTCTCTTCTATATTATTTAGTATTTAGTTCATTTTGTGGATTTATTATTATTACACTGACTGATCTCATTAAACAGTTCAGTTTAGTTCATTTCAGTTCAGTTTAAACTTAAAAGCTATCTGCCACCTATAGTACCAATTTATGTATTGAGCAAATATTTTTGTTTGTTTATTTTTCTGATTAAACCATTTACCGTGTTTTATGCCAATGGTCTTCATCATTATTCTTCTCTTCAATCATTCATTAGTGAATGTAAAGTAAAAAGAATTAGCAAATCACTGTCGATAAGATATTTAAAAACAAGCGAGACGTGTATGGCCATTTGCCTACCAAAAGGCGGGCCGGCCGATCATACCTAAACTGTGGAATGACACCCACCTGCTTATATCACGTTTAGACGGAATTCATTTACATCGGAATTATATTAATTATTAATTAAATAATAATAGATTGAGAATATTTGAGAACCACTGACAATCTCCATAGAAAAGCAACATCGGCTAAATCCGAATTAATTTTCATTCGGATTTATCCCCTTCGGGTAATTTCAATAAAAACAGAAAAGGATACCTAGGATGCGCTGAACCCATTAAAAACTACATTAAAAACAAAAATCTATTAGACAAAAAAACAATCAGTTAAATAACTTAACAAATTCCTGAGATACGAATGTTCGTGTAATTCCGATAACTAGAAAACGCGCGAAAAATGACACCCTGCGAGAAATGCGGCGTTGTGACACATACATTAACAAATAGCGACCTGAGTCAACCAAAGCGGGGGAAGCGTTAAGTTGGCGTCTAGGTAAATGTTGCCAAAATATAAAATATCGTTGCGTTTGGTAGAAAATTTAAATTTTCGGAATATGCCGATTTTCGACATTACCCGAATGCACCTTAACAACCTCTTAAGAAGTCATTGTACTCATCATTATGAACAACTTTTACTATGGGACCATACCTAATGTTTTACCAATAACCCTGTATAGGACAATATAATAAGACAGTTTTGTTAGCACCTCTTGAACTGTAGTGGTTGAAGAGGCTACCTCTAAAAGCGTTTAGCATAATTATTATCTGACTTGATTGTTCAGACATTTGCAGATCTTGGAGATAGTTATAATCAAAGAAGATAACAATAATTGTTCAATTATAGCACACACTCGACAAAGTTGGGGGTTGAGTTTGTCCACTGTACACCCTTAGTTATAAGGTTGCTAATGCAAAGTTGTCAACCAAATACTTTGCAGGTTGTACCTACTGGGGCGAGAGTGGGTAATCTATGGAATATTTCTAATATAGACAAATAGATGCTGGGATTTATATACTGTAGTATTTTTTTAAAGCGTAAATATGAGCATTTCGCTCAAAATGTAAATTCAAATTTCTGTAATTGATTGTAAGTAAACCGTTTTAATTAAAGAATAAATAAATAAACAAAGCATTTATTTCAAATAAATCAATTACAGGCACTTTTGAATTGTCAAGGGGTTGGTCAGTCTGAAATATGAAGCTAGTTAATACCTAATTAACCTCCATACGGTTTTCGTGTCAATCTTGACCCATTTTAGGAATGAAACAAAGTTTTCTCTGTATCTATTTTTTTTTGTGATTTTATTTTTCATGGTTTTTGGTCAAAGTTTTGAGCTTGATATATTATTTCGTGTATCATTTTATTAAAATACTAGCTCCACATAAGTGTCGATCCCGTGGAAATATCGGGATAAAAAATAGCCTTTAAGTTAATCCAGGGTGTCAGCTACCTCCATACAAAATTGTATCAAAATTGGTCCAGCCGTTTGAGCGTGAAGAAGTACCAAACATATAAACACACACACACTCACAAACTTTCGCCTTTATAATATTAGTGTGATCTTTAATTTTTCAACCTACATTTTTTTTTACATTCGCGGCCCTCGGGTCAAATTTTACCATACGTATTAAACAAACGTCATTAGTTGTTTTATTTGTTATCAAGTTATCCACTAGATTTGTTGTATAGTTGCACTGTCCTACTCACAGCACTGTTATATTCTTATTTCTTACAATAAACGTTGAGTGCACAAAACATGAATAAGTTTGAAGATTGGACTTATTATTTCGTATTAGCTTCCGCCCGCGGCTTTGCCCGCGAAAAACTATCGTATCCCCTTCCCCGGGATGCAATCTATCTCTCTGCCAAATTTTATCGAAATCCCTTCAGTGGTTTAGGCGTGAAAAAGTAACACACAGATAGACAGACTTACTTTCGAATTTATAATATTAGAATGGATTTGAATATGAGGGATAGAGATATTGAAAGGCTGAACAAATTTCGTTTAAATTGGCTAACACTACCTACCTGGATATGTTTTATCCCGGTAGTATGTTCCTTTGGAATAAATTTTGACCTCCACATGGGCAACAATTACCTAATCATCATTTTTAGGGTTCCGTAGCCAAATGGCAAAAAACGGAACCCTTATGGATTCGTCATGTCTGTCTGTATGTCCGTCCGTATGTCACAGCCACTTTTTTTCCGAAACTTTATGAACTCATCATCTGCCTAGCCTTTTCCCAACTATGTTGGGGTCGGCTTCCAGTCTAACCGGATGCAGCTGAATACCAGTGTTTTACATGGAGCGACTGCCTATCTGACCTCCACAACCCAGTTTGTGGGTAATACGATACCCCTTGGTAAGACTAAACTTTATGAACTATACTGTTGAAACTTGGTAAGTAGATGTATTCTGTGAACCGCATTAAGATTTTCACACAAAAATTAAAAAAAAAACAATAAATTTTGGGGGTTCCCTGTACTTAAAAACTCAAAATTTTTTTTTTCATCAGACCATCAAAGGGTATCTATGGATAGATCTTCAAAAATGATATTGAGGTTATAATATCATTTTTTTCTAAACTGATAGTTTGCGCAAGAGACACTTCAAAAGTGGTAAAATGTGTGTGTGTGTGTGTGTGTGTCCTGTAACTTCTAAAATAAGAGAATGATAAAACTAAAAAAAAAGTAATTTAAAAAATAAATAAACCCGACTGCGAAACTGAAAAGCTACAAACAAGCCCATTTTAAATTAAATAAAAGTTGGAAGCAGGCGGGACCCATTTGAATTTGAAAATACAATAAAAATGGTATGGGTCCCGCCTGCTTCCAACTTTTATTTAATTTAAAATGGGCTTGTTTGTAGCTTTTCAGTTTCGCAGTCGGGTTTATTTATTTTTTAAATTACTTTTTTTATTTCCAGCTTTTTAGTTTACAAATGTGAAAGATTTCGCAAACGATTTAGTTCTTGGTACGTGTTTTTTTACGATTTTTCACTTCGAATTACTTTTAACCATATAAGTTACCTATATAGGTATATTTTTGTAATCACCTTTTAAAACCCTTTATTTTGATACCCTACTCGATGGGTTTCGAGATAAAAAAAAAATTTTTGAAGACATATTGCGTCAAAAATCGGCCATTTTAATTTTTTTTTAATTTTTATATACCCAGTGTCACTCTCACAATTAAGACGAATCTAACGGCTCCTTTCAAGCTAAAATCGATCAAACCGTTTAGGCTACAGAGCGTGCCAAAGAAATATACATATGTACATACATACATACATACTTACATACATACATACATACACTCGAAAAACATAACCCCCCTTCTGACGCAGTCGGGTAAATAACCCCCCTTCTGACGCAGTCGGGTAAAAAAATATATGATGTACAGTCAACAAAAGAGATAAGTATGTAGGATCGTCGGATATAGTTGAAGATTAGTAAGAAACCGATGGATGTTGCCGACTGAAATTTAATTTGATTAATGAGCCGTTTGTTTTCTATTAATAAAATAAAACTTTATTCGAAAACATCCATCGGTTTCTTACTAAACTTCAAGTGTGTCCGACGATCCGATCCTGCATACTTATCTCTTTTGTTGACTGTACATTACCATGTAAACTTCCACCGAAAATTGGTTTTAACGAGACTAGATCTTGTTGTAAGTAGTTTTCTTTTTAATACGTCATAAATCGTAAACTGCAATTTACCTTTCGTTCTATCAACTCAAATATAAAAATAAACATTTAATTTCATAAACATAAACCTTATGCATAAACCCGGATGTTACGAAACCCTCGGTCCGCGAGTCCGACTCGCTCTTGCCCAGTTTTTAATATCTTTAAAAAACTTCTGTTTTTATGAAAATAGTGATTAGTGTTAAGACAGATAACATTCCTGATTTGTACAACTGATAAGCTTAAACATATATCATAGACTGGTGTGATAATTACATAACAAATAATAACAAAGATTGTAACGAGTCTTTTAAGGGTGTTACATGATAGCGCCTTCTTTGCTTTAATTTGTAGGCAACGTGGTGGTGTTGCCATGTAAAAAATCATTTTTTTGAATAGGAATCGTGTAGTGGTCACACTGATTTTTTCTTTTGATGCTGTCAGTTGATTTTGACAGGTCACTTTCCGACCCAAGCTTTGCATAGAATGGAGTAATTTGAGAGCTCCGAATTAAATCTTGAAGTATTTACGGCATGGACGGCATCTAGTCCTAATTATGTGGTAGCTGATTTGCCTTTGTCGGCATCATAATTGGATTGCCCATATTTTTTTAAAAGGTTGGTAAAATTCTTCGTGGTTTCATATTCACGTCGCGTGGCTATTTTGATGGCAGACGTTAATAGTTTCCGATATTTGTTTCAGGATCTTTTAAACCTTATATATTTTGGATTGATTCATCTACTGATGTAAAAACTTTTTTTGGAAAAGAAACGGTGAGTTGATTTGTATTTGGTCGTAGCCATTTCGATCGCCATTTTTATCCACGCTGGATATCAGCTAACAATTATTCATGTTTGATTTCAGCCGCGAGGCGTTTCTTCTTTCTTTTTCTTTCAAGACTTAAATTTTTAACGCTAGCCCCTACCAACATATTTCATTGACCGCCTCTGACGTCCCCGCGAAGATCAAAATCACCAAAATGAGCGTGATTTGCGGATTCGGTTGTTAGTTTATTCGACGGAATGTGGTATGGTTTATAATACTTAACTTAAATTGACAAAAGTGCAATAATGACAGGACAAAAATTAATTTCTATTCCATCTTAGTTTTACACCTTAGAACGGTTAATATTAGAAAGGAATTTTCTTGTATATTGAGACCAGCAGCCATCGGGTAATAAAATCGTTCAATAACTTTTGTGTCGATTTTTATTGATACTCCCCGCTTGAAGATTAAAAGTTTCCAGTTCCCGCAGGTTAGTCTATCCTTGGCATAGTTTGGTGTGTGCTCCTGGCGCCCGAATTTTCACTTCTACTTATTGTTTATTTATTTGGAGTACTACACACACATTTAATAATCCCATATCATAATATACATTTTTACTAACACTCATTCATTAAATTATTATTTTTTTATTATTACAAGATATGACACTTCAATGATAAGTCTGTGAGCACATAACAACAACTGTAGAGATTAGTGTTTTTAATATTAGGTGATAGGTACGGAATAAACCATTGAAGCCATGAAGGTGCAATAATCTGGGTGAAGGAGGTTCCAAACCCTTGGAACAGCATATTTGATGGGTCCCTGAAGCACGCAATTACTGTTGGTTTTAAATAAATTTATACTTGCTGATATTTTTTTTTATACTTAAGATTTTTTTATGTATGATTTATTATTATTTAACTATTATTTAACTATGATTTATTTTAAGATATTGAGTTGATGACTATGGTAAGTTAGTCAGTCAGCAACAAAAGTCGATTAACACTTCAGTTTTCTTAATCTTAGTTATTGAGCAAAATATTTGTTCAAAATTGAAGCAGAAGTACAATTTTTAGAAAATAAACTCTTTGCTACTAAGTGAAAAGCTAAAAAGCAGTTTATTGAAAAAAATTGTAGTCAATTTAATAACATGTAAAAATGACAGTGTTGATGGAGTTTTGTTGCCAACCGTACACCTGATGATAAAGTGGTTTTAGATTTCTAAAAAATAATAGGACACTAATTATTTATTACTACTATTTTTCGGAGTACAGTTCAATTGGGATTTATAATGGACATTTAAACTTGGATGCTAATTGAGAGCTTATTGCCACTATGCTAGTTAGAATTTTAGTCAATGTAAATGTACTTACTTATAATGTACTTATTATATAATTTACTTATAGTAAAGAAGAATATAAATCAGAAACACCAATCAATCGGAGATAGAATAATTTATATCTTACATTATACAAATAATACAAAAATATATATATATATATATATTCGACAACTATCACAACAAATCCACAACAAAACCGACTTAAAGCGACCACCTACCTTATACCCCGGGCGTCGCGTAGCAAATAACGCGGATTGCAATTGAAAAGCAATTATATATCTAAATCTTTACAAACCTACACTTTATAGCTAACTAACGCTGCGTTTCCGTCGCAGTGGGCTTGCTACCAACCCAAACAAGAGTGTTATTGATAATCTCGAGCTCTAAACGATAACAAACCACTTGTTTGCACAAGGTCAGGCGATTGCCGATTGTCCCATACCACGTATAAGATGCACTCATTATGAGATATACGGTCATTAAAGAGCTCTTTTACTAGTCACAGACTACGTACCACCGTACAATAAAACTTCTGTGCTTCTCTACTCGTGCTGCGATAAGAATTTACGCTACAAAAACAAAATAAATACCTAATACACTAAGAAGAAGGAATCAGAGTTAGCCGCCTAGCCGGTACAAGAAAACATGATGAATTGGATACCATATTCAAATTATTTAAAAGGAAATATAAATAAAAGCATATTTAATAATGTTATCTTTGAATAAATACTGAAATACTTTAGAAATCGCAAAATTAATAACATGATTATAGGTTACTTACCTGTCAAAATTGGACCCCAAACAAAAGTCAAAATAATAGTGATGGTGATGATGATAGACGTCGGTGGGTTTACTGGGTTTTATAATACTTAGTCGATTATCCTTTTTTTGGATAACCGTTAGTAGTATGTAAGATTAGTTTTAGATATCATTAATAGGATATGTTAATAATAAACTAAAATTGAGGCACTCGTGTTGAAAAAGAATTAGAATTCTCAGGAGCGACCCAAGGTTTGACATTGCCAGTTTAATTTGGCCTCTCCATGATAACGGAAATAAGGTTGTAATCAACCAATAATTATGATTGACTAATTATACACTTGCTACTGGACCCACCGTCCTTCGGCTATTCAACTTCTTAAGTTTTTACAAAATAGTAATTATATCGATGACTTTTTTCTTATATCGATGACTTTTTTCTTACAATGGATCCCGATCAACAAAGATGATTCCTACCTATCATGCCATCAGTTGCGTGAAATTATCACGCTTTTGTAGCACAATTTTTTTTTTATTGTTTAATATGAAAAGCGATGGATGAGGTCTATGATGGAACGAGCGTGCCCAAAAGATGCCTGTTAACTCTTGCTTTGAAACACTGACGGGTTAAATGTGGACATGGCATGATAACCAAAACTGTTTTTAGTTTAGGTATAGTTGGCACGTAACTTGGCAAGACTTTTTGTAGTGGGGGAAGTTTGCGCACGCACCATTTCATACATTTTTATATGCGCGAACTTCCCCCACTACGAAAATCTCTTGCCAAGTTACGTGCCGGTAATTGTACTTACGTCGTCAATAGCAGTTATGTCCGCCTTCGCTGCGAACTTGGCACTTTGGCAGCGGTACCCGTACTGCTACTCCGTTGGTTTTGTTTGGGGTCCTGTAGTTTTGTCAGCTTCATAGATAACAAAGCAAGAGCATTATAGAACGTGTAAGGTCGTCGATGGTCTTTTAAGGTGCTTTTGTTGTTGATTGTTTAGTGAATTATGGCAGTAAATACGGTACTTGGAGTAATTGTGAGTTATAAAGGAATTAAGTCGAAAGCGAAATTTATTGTTTTTGTAATTTGTAGGTCAGTATCAGGTTGTATGTTGATCAAAATATTCAGTGACAGTGACTTGCAAATAGCAAAAACACGTAAGAAAATTAAATTTTGCAAGTTACTTTGGACAAAAAAACAGAGCTGCCTCCGTGGTGTATTTGAGACAGGGCTTAGAACTGGTACCAAAAGTACAGGTTCTGTACTGGCACTTAGCGATTCTTGCCATTTGGTTCCAGACAGGTACGTAGACGTCTCAACCGCTGCCGTCGACACGTGTCGAACTGTCGACGGGTGCGAAAATGCTGCTGGAATGTGCTGTAGCGTGCCCCCTTTTTCGGCGCATCATGGTGGTCCTGCTGCAGGGAGTGTGACTACCGCCCGGACCACATTCAAAGTCGATTTTCTCGAAAACTACTAAGGTACCAATTTTGTTGTTCGAGTACTAATTAGTACCAATTGAGTACTAATTATTTACCAAATATGGGAGCGATTGGCATTGGAGGTCCGGAAGACATGAACATTGTGGACAGTCACCAACAAAAGTAAGTACCCACTTTCCAGTTCCAGATTTATTTAAATACTTAGGTATTTGTAGCAAATTATTAAGGGGTAAGAAAAGAGGGGACGGGGGAGGGGTAAGTAATTATATGTACAATAGTGAAGGAACAAAAACGTAAAATTGAAAAATCTGTTGACATTTATTTGATGGAATTTGGAAAAAAAAATACAAATAACACCTCAAAGGCGGACATTACGCTATCTTTGAGCACTGTACAACCATATAGTTAAGACATACATCTACCCATATAGTATAATTATTCACAACACAATTATTGTATTTCTGTATATTTTTCTTTAGGCTGATATGACAACGAGAATTTTGTTCTTTGGCAGTCACGTTGATCGTAAGTACGATGTAACTGCCAATTTACATAAAATACATCAAACTTTATATACTTGGCACACTCTTATTATAACTATGGTGAGAACAAAAAAATATATATTTAGCGCCCTAACTGACGAGATTGTAACTGACGGTATACTTAAATAAAGTAATACTAGACTATCGTTACATAAACAATAATTAACGACTAACATAAAATTCTAACTCCTAGTGATTTAAAACTAATACTGAAACACCGAAAATTACTTTACAATAAACATGAACATGACACATACTTAAAGAGAACACTTACGTTTTTTGTGTATTTTTTAGTATAATTTCAACAATGGCCTGTACAAACAAAGATTTTGTTACGTGTGTTACGTTATACGTTAAATACATGTATATTTAATGCAATATTTTATGCGTAATTAATTCTTGCATAAGCAAGAATTGTAAAATATGGATCAAAAATCATGGGCGGAATTATCGAGATAGGTACATCCGTAGCGATCAAGAGTATATCAAAATAAAGGAATTATCGGGTCATATAGACACAGGCCTAACATCTATAATGGTTACAGTGAGGAGACAATATATACCTAAAGGGACATCTATATTACGTCTTACAACAAGACGCCAACATCACCATTCTGTGCTCTGAGATTACTTCCGAATCACAGCCATATATTTATATAAACATTCCAAATATACGTAAACTCAATTTTGTCATCGTTAGGAGACGCGTACATTGCGGTTATACCAACGGTTCCGAACCGAACGCCCTCTTCAAATGAAACGTTAGCTAGATAAGATCAGTGAAAGGAAATTTTACATTAAATATGGCGTACTACAATACTACTGCTGATGGTTCCCAAAATGGAGATCTACATTTGGCTCCTTTGATCTTTCAGCCTCTGAGACGCGATAAATGCACATAACTTAGGATAGTAAATGCAGAGACTAGGTGCGATTCAGAGAAACATTAATAATTTAGTTTGTTCTTCTCTGTGAAAAGTGGATTATTGAATCAATGTTATGTCTATGTTTATAATTATTGTGGAACGAAGATTTTTTATTTTCCCGCATTATTATAAAATGTTAGTGAATTTTAATTACTAAAAATAAACGACTACCCAAGCACCCAAGGTTTTGCTTACAAATGATATTTTTACGAGATCAAAGTAGGATACTTATGTGTTCACCTTGATACACCTTTTAATACTAAGTGCTGAACTTTTTTTTTCATTCGAGATTCAAAAGGTCTGCGATTTCATCGTGAGCCTGAGATCTGGGAATATTTAAAAGAAAACCTACTCTCAAGTGCGAGTCCTAAATTTCGGCACGTGAAACCATATTGACTTATTACTAACTAAACTAAAATTAAGCCAAATAATAAACTAATCACTACACATGACTCGCCTAAGATTGCAAATTAGGTAACAGTGCTACTGAACCTGGCTGAAGACAGAGACACCTTTAGGTAAGGCGTGTATTAATTTGAGCGCATGTGTTATGAATAGCGACTAAAAAACTAAGGAAACAGAAACTTAAATTTTCGAATTAAAAACTACATTAAATTGGCTTAAAATGTACAGTTTCACCTTACATTATAAGGAATGATATACAGCGCCTAATTACTACGCAACATTGTATGTATGTATAATGTCGAACATACAAAAATATTACGCTAACCCTGTGCTAGTCAATTTTGCAGCACCAATGAACACTTCAGGGATTAAAATATATCAAAATGGGTTCATATTATAATAGTTGTATAGTATACTAAATTGGGTACAAAAATGGGTAAGTTTTCAGTCCGAATTGATCACAGAAGGTGCGCGATAATAATCGGGAATTTTAAAGAGTTTCCAAAAAGATTGTTTACTCATGTTCCTAATCTCACGTGCTTTTACAAAATCTCTCTCCATTTATGTTAAGTACACATATAATGTAAATTTACAAATTTTGCGACAGCAATTGACACACATATTTAGTTCGAAATCGTAATAAATAACAAATAAATCATGCCGTGCTGTGTTTAGGTCCGTTTGCATCTAATGCCAGACTATTTAAAGATTTCGTTATCCTTACAGGTTCTAAATTTTTGTACAATAAATACTCAAAATGAATATGTTGAATTGACGGTTTCAAGAGTTATGTTCACATAATTGACGCAAGTTACTGTACCGAGACTTATTTTTGTCCCACACACAGCATGGCATCATGGAATAACACTGACTTGTTTTCAGGATGTTTTCCTATGAGTCAGTGTTTATAGAAATTCGTATACTGATGTTTCGATGAGAATTATCGTTGTTTGCGAAACATTAGTCACTTTTGCTGCCATTAAACGAGTCTCATTCGCCTCGTTGGTGACTAAGTTGTTTGCGGCCGAAACTTATGGATTTTTAATATCAATTTGGTCAACAAAATTGTAAAAAAATACCAATCTAAGTTTAATTAAAAATCGAATGAATCTCGGCCGAGAGTTAATTTGTATATCCGAACATACACTGAAACATCCGCGATATTTACAACCTAGGCACGATATGCTTTAGTATTCTCGACGAATTTATTTAGTTTTGATTGTAGTTTTCTGATGGTTTCAGTGTATATTCAGCTGACAGTACCCACTGTACAGATTATAGTCACATATAAACAATTAGCTTGGCAAATGGAATATGTGTAACTATCATCAGTTTCAGTGAGAACTGGGGACATTTTTAAATGCTTAGCATTTGAACTCTACGATTCAAATGGAAGATTGTCCTCTCTGTGTGTACAATTCAAACAGTAAGTATTTAAATGTATCAATTAAGTTTTACCAGTTTCAAGTGGCCAAAGAATTATGTGCAAGTGACACAAAAATGTTTTTACAGTTTGTAATTTAGTAATTTGCAATGACGTCCAAATAAATATTAAGTGCCAAAATGTTTTCTTACATTACACGTTATTTTTACGAAAATTTAAAATAAAAAGTCACTTGAACGTGGTAAGCTAAAGCAATGTTGCCGGCGTTATTCAAACCACAAAACTAAGTATTGAGACCACATTGTTACCTATCATTTCCGAATTTCGATATCGATAGACTTAATTATCGATATTAGAAGTGTACCGACTCAAAAGACTGTTTAGTCGAATAATCGACTAAGGCTGTAATTACCAAATCTATTTGATCAGAGAACAGTATTGTGCAGTTTTACTAGTTACTAGACGTAAACAGTACATAGTAGGTAAATAATTAGTATAAGCTAAGATTGGTATTAGATTTAGTCGATTATTCGAGTAATTGACACCAGCTGTGAGACAGGTAGGTAGTAAGTTTTTAAAGTGGATTTGAATTAAATAGATATTGAATGAGCTTCGACCTGCGAAACGTTACAGTTCTTAAAATTGTATTATTTTGTGTCATTTTAATGCAGTAAATAACTACAAAGTTTCCATTAGTCCAACCTCCAGTCTAAAAACTTACTCCTGTCTCACATCACTCATTTGTGATAACTCGCATACACAGGATGCCAGCTAGTACTGCGATCATACCTCTTATCTCGCAAAATAGAACACAGAACACTTACCGAAAGCCCAAATAGCTGTAACCGTTTGCAAGTAACGCGTTGCATAAAGGACAACGTGGACGACGTGTGGAGCTACTAAGGACAGAACCAATCTATTCTCTAAAAATCTCACCAGTAAGATTTTTATAGAATACATCGGTTGAAATCTGTGTGTACGAGTTATACCAAGCTGTTAGTAAACAAATGAGTGTTACTATCCCGGCACATGGTCGCGACGCCTACTTGTGCTCGATGTGGTGCGCGTGCGCATGTGGCGGCGGGTAGTGCGGCGCGGGGTAGTAGGGCTGCATGCCGGCGTCGTACACGCCCTCGTCGTAGCCCACGTACGACATGCCGCCCATCATGCCCATCATTGCTGGAATAAGGATCATTTGTTACATATTGTACTGCTTAACTTGACATCAGCGACGCTTGCTACGTATTGGGATGTCGATCAAATCGGAAGTCACTTACGAGTAGTAAATAGACAAACTATAATACCAGCATATTATTGTCCCCCTGCCGCTACTACAGGGCAGGGCAAATGCGTCTCATACAGAAAAAGAATGAGCATAGCGACCAGCTTTTAGACAAGGAGTCGGTAGAAAGGGGAACTACCTTCATGGTTCACCTAATCTCAAACCAACCGTGCCAGTTGTACGGATTTCGATAAAATTTGGCAAACATATGAAGCATTATAATATGTAGAATGCTTCTTCTGCGAGTACCTGAAGCAATTCCCTGTGATGAGATTGGAACAAAAGGTAAAAGTAAGTGGTGAGTGTCTCACCTGGGTCAGTCTCGACGGGGTAGTACTGTATGGGGTACATGGGCGGCGGGTAGGGGATGTAAGGTAGCGTGAGGAGCGGCTGCTCCATGACGCACTCGCCTTCGCCTGCGGCGCCGTAGCCTACGTGCGGCCCGCGCGCCTCGCCATGAGAGTTGCGGCTGTAAAAGAACAAGAAATAAACATTTTATATCCAAAAGAATACACGAAAATAAGAATTCAAAATTAAGATGAAGCTAGCTAGCTAGCTAGCTAAAAGTGCAGGTCACACCTCAAGCTGAGCTACCTAACTTAGTTTAATAGATCTTAGATTCACAATCCGCGCGGTCTGCGAAACTCGCCTTCGCCTTATCGTCAGTAGAAACTTGTAAATAGCGGATGGCCATCAATTTCCTATTTTTACAAATATTGTAAATGCTAGCTGTAAGTTCTCCAAATAGAATATAATAATTAAATAGGTTGAAATGACTTTGCTGAATGAAGTTAACATTTCATAAGAATGTGAACCTTCTGTGTTAGTATTGTTGAGTCCTGTTAATAAAGTTAATCGAATTTTCTTAGCTAACAACTTAAGTTCGGGTACAAATGTACTCAATACTTGAGCTTGTAGCTGATGCTGCCACAATAGAATCTCACATAGTTGTTTAGTTTAAGAACCTGTTTGTGTTTGAGTGTGAGGACCCAGTGTATTAAAGGTAATGGTGGTTAACTATATTAAAAGTAATGGAGCAATTTTTTAACATTTTGTTTTTTTTATGTGTATTAAATACTAACCGGTTGTTAGGTCCCTTGTTGCCCATGTTGTTGTTATGCTTGTTCTGATTGTGGTTGTTGTTCTGGTTGCCATCTTGATTGCCTCCGCCGCGCTTGAATCTGTTACCAATATGAAAATAAAATGTTACAAATAAAAAATGTTAGGAAAACAAACAAACTGAAAAAGTCATCAAACATATGAAAAGCCGGTTTGAAGAAGAAAATATGAAGTCACTTTTGACTTTTGTGACCTGATTTTAAGGATATTCGTTGAAGACACTCCTTTTCTAGCCGTATCATCTTGGAGCGACTTTTCATGCATGCTAGAAAGTATCCTATTATCTAGAAGAGGTTGTATAAATCACCTGGGTCCCAACAAAGGTCGTTGTCCATTCCCCTTGCCCTGGTTTATCTGCGGCTTATCATTCGGCTGTCCAGGCTTGTGCTTATGGTTCTGTTCGGGCACGGTGTGCGTCATGAGCGGCCGGTCGTGGAGCGTGATCTGCTGCATGTCCTGCGAGAGGTCGCGCGGCGAGTAGTGGCGCGGCGGGGGAGGGGGCGGCGCGCCGTACGTACCGTACACGCAGTCTATACCCTGGTTGTAGTAGAAGCGGAGCGTCGGCATGTCTAGGGGAGGAGGTGGAATGTTTGCTTTAGTTAGATGTAAAGTGCTACAAGAATCTTTTGGCGCCTGAATGACGTTATTGGTAAACATTTGTTAAATTGTCACAGAAATTGTATCATGACAAAACAAGATGGCGGCGTTAGTTCCGATTTTGCGCACGCGCTACAATAAACCTTCAAGACGTTGACAAGGTCTAGAAAGTTCCAGTTAATTGCAAAATTGGCAACATCTTTATTTCGTACCTATAAGAGCGATTTTCGTAATTCAAGTGTTATAGGTCTACCAGAATCTCATGGAAAAAAAAAGAAAAAAAAAACTGTTTTTTTTTAATTTGACATTGCCAAATGTATGAAAACCACAAAGTTTTTTTTTGTTTTTTTTTTTGCCATGAGATTCTGGTAGACCTATACCACTGACTATCGATTAAACGTATAACATCGAAATAAAAGTTGTCAACCAAACTTTTGTAAAACTGAAAGTTCATTATTGCATAGAGTTGCTTTTGCAATTACTAGACCAGTAAATGCTTCACGGTTTCGCCCGCATAACCGCCATTATGAACTTTTTAGTACTTATAACTGAACCGATTGCTATCAAAATCAATTTCTATTGTGTCAATACTCACCATTCAAAGGCAAATCCGAGCCATTAGGTTGTACGCTCTTGAAGACGTGCGGGTTGACGCCGGGCGGCGGCGGCGGCGGCATGTGGCCCGCATGCGGGGAGTGCGGCCCGGGCCCGGCGCCCGCGCCGCCGCACCACACCACGCTCTTGACGCCGCACACGTAGGGCGCGCAGCCCGGCCCGCCGCCGCCCACGCTGTAGCCGCCGTTGTTGGGGGGCGCGCCCACGCCGGGGTTCATAGCATCTACAGGAAAGTGTTTAGTTTGTTATGGCTCGAATTCAAGCTGAGAGATGTCTCGAGAACAACCAAAAAGTTACTCAATAGACAGATGAGATAGGTAGGATACTCTTTACTATGTACACCATACAAATGAGAAGATTGTAAGATCATCTTTGAATTGTATATATTCAATCTCTTAGTAATAATAATTGCATGGCACGTGTGTAAGTAAGTACCATGTACCGAAGGCTACCATTTACTGGGTACATCTTCCATTGACTTGAATGCGCCCTGGCTGCTGAGAGTATGTGATCACTCAGAAAAATATCTCGCTAATGGCGTCATAGTGGCGCATCTACTGGATTATTTAGTTCCCTTTAAAATTATTGAGCTGAAGGGTGCAGATCCATGCGTCATGTTCGTGAACGGGCGTCAGTAAGGACTGGTCATCTCTTAGCTGTCACGGCTAATTTAAATGATTAAATTGTTCACTATGGATGCTTTTAACGTGCACGTCTTTCTACATCATTCTCACAGATATAATTTCAATTCGAACTCGAATGATGTAACCAATATTTTGAATTTAAGTGTGTCCATGGAGTTCCTTACCTGTTCTTCTCCATAAGAACCTGCTTTACCTACGCTTTGGACTGGGCGACTAACTTCATAACTCTGACTGACCGACTCCTTGGCAATTAAGTTTCTGCAATTTGTTGAATTGAAACAAATGCTTTCAAGTTTGTGTTTGTGAACATAGGAGCATCAAAGAGAAGAGATGTCTTGTTACCAATCAAAAGGTAAAAGTATATGAAAATTATGCAAATCTATTGATTGTTCAAGACATTTTATGTCCCGTTTTAGTGGATAGCAACCCTCTTGCAAAGGCAAACATAGGTATCTCAAGACGAAATTAAATGCAATTCAGAACGAAGACTTAATTACTACGTAAAAATTCCATTACTCTTTGAACTTAAGTCCGAAGTTTGTAGTTAGCATCTTGTAGCATACTTACGCACTTGTGTTACATGTAAAAAAGAAAGAAAGAAAATACATTTATTTGCGCCTAGGATGAATCAGTTGTAAAAAATCGAGATTTGAAATTACAACAGGCACCAATGACCTAAAAAAAACAACTGATCTAAAGCAAACCATTGACCTAAAACAAACCACTGACCTAAAAAGCGCACGTTTGACAACTACCTCACCTGACTCTACCTATTTCTACTGGAGTTGAAAACTTTTAACTTCCGAAAGCACCTCCTAGCATTATGCAGATGCACAATTAATGATTTATTTTGTTATCCAGCGAGGAAGTAACAGACAAAACAAACCATAGATCGATATTTTTCGCAAGTCTAATTAAAAAAAGCATGCCGAACCCTAATAACATCCACCCCTTCAGAACATCAAAGTGCACTCAAATTACACACATGCATACATGGGTCAGTTTTCATACATATACAGGGCCGAGCTAAGACTTAATAAACGTTCCCCCAAAATGAATAGTATACATAGGTAAGGCTGCCGACAATCATTTATTCTCCAATTACGAATTGGATCGGCACATCCAGACACAGAGTACCCCTCGCGGCGAAAATTTAATCCGCGTCCCCTTTGAATGTACCTCATTTCGATCTGTCTGTATGTTTTCAATAACTTGTCTCCCCTCATGTTTCGTCCCTCTCGAATTTTCGCCGTGTCTGGTCAACAGGTAACAGATTAAATAGGGAGATGGACATGTAGTAACAATATCATTAAATTTAAAGTCTACTGCACTAATTTGCTGTTTCGCAAACGAGTGTCTATTATATAAAATTACAAAGGGTCCAATTTGAGACTATAATTTTTGTAGCGATAACGATGTGAAGCTGTGATTTGGTTTACCTACATAACAGTAAGTATGTAGTGCCACACTCCAAAGAACAAAGTGGCCAACAACAATTATTAGAATTAGAGTCAACAATATACTTTAAGCTTACATAAACGTGAAACAAAATGATAAGTACCTACGTAACTTATAATACTTCAAACTTTGCAAACAATTTGTATTTTCGCCTGGATGTAAACATCGTTTGTGTTTCGAAACTTCGACCTTCACATTTTCTTTAGAACAGTTTAATTATTTTAAGTTTAAGTATTACAGTTTAATTATTTTAAGTTATTATTAACAGTTTAATTATTTTAAGTTTAAGTAGTATTAAGTTTAAGTATTTTCGCCTGGATGTAAACATCGTTTGTGTTTCGAAACTTCGACCTTCACATTTTCTTTAGAACAGTTTAATTATTGAAATAACTTTTGAGAAGTTTACGCCTTTCCAAAAATGGCTTACCTACCTTTTTGTAATGTTAACATTTAGATTTTCCTTAACCCGACCTCCACTTACAGGGCTTTTGCTTGCAATTGTAATTAATATGGCCAAGTAAGTTGAATAGAATCAGGTTTATTTGTTGTACTCGAGTTATTTCGGTACCGTCAACCGCACGCCAATGGTACGCCCCTGAAACCGTCTGTATATTGTAGCAGTAAGGTCGGTTTTCAAATTGTTACTACTGACCTGCGATGGACTGTATAGGTACTACAACGCATATTAACTTTGCAAGTGTCCCACATACTACGAAGGGAGTTTTTGATAGTCGAAAATCGTCACGTAATAAAATATAAATAAAAATCAATGTTTGTATGTTTGTCCTCTATGTGTTTAGAAACCATTGGTCAGATTGTGATGAAACTTTGGTAGGGTGTTCTGGGGACGCCCGTGAGGGTTCCTAATTATTAAAACATGGGAAAAATAACAAATAAAATCTGAGGCGGTACGAAGTTCGCCGGGTGAGCTCATCTCTCATCTATTACGTCATGCACCTAAATCTTCATGATCGCCCCTTTGTACCGACCTATTATAATAAGGAATACCGGTCTATTGCTTCTCGTGACCCTTATTTGTAACTTACAAAGAAATGATGTCAAGTGAGTGGGCAGGAAGACCGTTCCGTATATTTATATATCTCATTCACACTCAAGAAAGGAAGCCTTCTGTTGGAAGGCCTCCCACAAGGTGGACCGACGACCTTGAGAAAGCCGAACCTAAAGCAAAAAACCGGTCGAAATGCAGGTGCTTGGGGACGGCCTATGTCCAGCAGTGGACGTCTTTCGGCTGAAGTGATACACACTCAATCTGTACAAATCTTAAAAAACCTGACTGTTTCCGTAAGTCATTTTTCGGGTGACAACTGAAAATCAGCGTTGTGCTGAGAGTCCTTCATAGCGCAGCATCCTGCTGAGTGGTTGCTTCTCCTCACAGTCACGCCGACTATTCCAGTTCCGTGATCGTAGATCTATTTTTTTTATCAGGCACTAGTTTCCGCCCGCGGCTTCGCCCGCGAGATATGTCGATAAAAACTATCCTATGTCCTTCCCCGGGATGCAATCTATCTCTCTGCCAATTTTTTTCGAAATCCGTTCAGTGGTTTAGGCGTGAAAAGGTAACATACAGATAGTCAGACAGAGTTACTTTCTAATTTATAATATTAGTATGGATTCGAGTTAACTTATCATTTGGTATGCACTTGTTTCTGGGACCAATAAACGTATTTTTCTTTCTTTCTTTCATCGATTCCCTAATTCCGAGATATTTTTAATAAGCATAATATACATAGTAGGGGAGGTACTGCTTCATTTATGCAGCCTATTTTATTATAAGTATCGAATAAATTTTAATGCTAGTACTTAATTGTTTATTACTCAATTTTTATCAGCATGAGAGTCAGTCGCCGCACCCAAGGGGAATCCAAAGTTACAGCATGTAAAAGTTATATAAAAAAAAAACAATAAAACAAG
Organism: Mesoligia furuncula; assembly: GCA_916614155.1. NCBI lineage: Eukaryota > Metazoa > Arthropoda > Insecta > Lepidoptera > Noctuidae > Mesoligia > Mesoligia furuncula. The sequence goes on along the minus strand of OU744807.1, from coordinate 28,126,529 downwards.
TCATTCCATACCGCCGCTCCAAGAACTTATGGTAGATTCGAGATCTTCTTCATCCCAAACATAATCTCCAGCTGCATGGAAGTGAGGGGAACATAATGTCAGTCGTGTAAATGAATATGATTTTGCGATGGCACATCGGGTTAAATTCGAAACTATAGATAGTAAAGGTCAAAGGCACGATGACCTAATTTTAAAGGAAAATATATAACAAGCAGGGCAGTTAATATAATACATTGATAGTTAAATTTTTGATTACTGAAGAGTTTTACATTGGGCCACAAAATAATATGTATGGTTAAAGATATTTATCTCTCAAAAGAATTACATATTACACTCAAACAGAAACATAAATAGGTTTAAACATTAATGTGCCACCAAGCGTAGCTTAAAATAAAATAATGCAACACATAGTATATCTTAAAACTAACATTATAATAACATTTTGACTTATCATTATATGTACCTAGCCACCCAAATCCTGAATCTCAGCTGTGAATCGGAAGTTAGAATTATTGTGTACTATAGCGAAAAACAGGAAACTTTTCCATCTCTTCTCATAGACTTCATGGGGTATGGATAAATAGAGCATGTCTCTTTTCACAGTGCTGTGCTCCAAATCAGAAATCGCTGACGTCACCCAAAAAGCAGCCAAGCTTAAGTGGGGCTGGGTTGGACGTTTGCCGCATGTCGAACGAGTCATGAGCCAAATCTACCACCATGTCCCAGAAAACGTCCGGCGACATCGAGGCGAAGATGGCGGGACGAGCTTGATGCCTACAGGCAGGATTGGTCCACACTAGCTCAAGACAGAGAGAAGTGGAATGGAGAAAGGGATGTCTTTGCCCTGCAGTGGGACAACATAGGCGAAAAATAAATAAACTCGGCCGCCGTCGCCGCCGCGGCGTTCTAATGACGACAAACATTGATATGATCCATTCTCCAAGCGGTGACGCCAATGAAGACGCTGATCATTGACGCTGGTCGCACTGTTGCACGGTGTGTTAGAAAGCCCGATTTTGTTGCATGCCCTTTTTATTACAGAAATCGATAGTATTTATCATTTTAAGCACTACAGTCAAAGTCCGGCATCGACACGACTTGTAGATGTTTTTTAAAAAAATCTCAAAGTTGCTGTATAACCGGGTCATGAAAATAATAAAAAAAATTATATAAAAAAAACCAGCCTACATATTTAAATTTCCATTATAATTACTAATCAAACTTATAATACCTAACTATCTGACAAGTTTTCGTGTCTGTATTGCAAATAGATCGCGAAATATTAATATTTTTATGTTTTTTACTTTTTAATTAATTTCTTGGCAATAATACGGTATTAGATGGAGATATTTGACCAGACGATTGTCAACATGTATGTCTATCGACATTATTAAAACCACAATCTAATTCAGTGTTATTTAGAAGTTCTGAGAATTTTCAGTTATATCCGGATTTTTTTGTACTAGGGTTGTCACTTTAACCAGAATTTTAAGATAAGATTAAATTTAATATTTTTTATAATTTTGAGTTTAGCTGAAAGAAGTCGTATATATTATCGATTAATTATCTTTATATGTGCATTTACCAATAACTGAAACTATACCGATGGGCACTCTTATTCTTTGATTCTTTCGCTTAGTCCGCCTGGGTGGGTACCACCGACTCGTCTATTTCTGCCGCCAAGCAGTAGTGTTGGACTATTGTGTTTCGGTTTGAAGGACAGTTAGCCAGCAAAATTATAGGCACGTGAGACAGAACACACCTTAAAGTCTCAGGGAGGGTAACGCATCTGCCGTCTCATTTATACTTGCGCGACATGTCTAGAGGGACGATAGGTGGTATAGGCGACGATGACCGCTTATAACCAGGTGGCTCGTCTACTTGTTTATCCATATAATTAGTGTAAATAAAACTATGACCTTGCAATAAAAAACACATTCATGCTAAAAGGTAAAAGTTGGAGATTTGACGATGATACTAATTAAAATCTTGTCAAGATTTGTTGAAAATGTTTATTAACATCAAACGAACATTATTTAGGTCTTTTTTTTTAAAGATGGTCCTGAAAGTTTCATATTACGCTAAAACCAGTTAATGCGAAAAATGTTCTAGTGGATGATCATTCGTCATTCACTGAACATGATGAAGATACTTTAATTATTCAAAATGAAAACCAAGATTTATAATTTTTCAGTTTTTTGTAAATATTTTTAGTTTTTACAACCCGGATAAAACTTGACATTTTCGAATGTGACAACCCTGGCTAAAATAGAAAAATTCTCATAACTTCTAAATAACGCTGAATTAGATTATGGTTTTAATAATGTCGATAGACATACATGTTGACAATCGTCTGGTCAAATATCTCCATCTAATACCGCATTATTGCCAAGAAATTAAATAAAAACTAAAAAACATAAAAATATTAATATTTCGCGATCTATTTGCAATACAGATACGAAAACTTGTCAGATAGTTAGGTATTATAAGTTTGATTAGTAATTATAATGGAAATTTAAATATGTAGGCTGGTTTTTTTTATATAATTTTTTTTATTATTTTCATGACCCGGTTATACAGCAACTTTGAGATTTTTTTAAAAAACATCTACAAGTCGTATCGATGCCGGACTTTGACTGTAGTGCTTAAAATGATAAATACTATCGATTTCTGTAATAAAAAGGGCATGCAACAAAATCGGGCTTTCTAACACACCGTGTGTTGCTAGTATTTACATTCGCACACTGTGCGATCAGCAAATTACTTCAATCATTTCAATCAGATAGATTGAAATGATTGAAGTAATTTGCTGATCGCATAAGCTTTGAAAGGCGAATTGCTAGCCTCATAAAGTAAGAGAGAGAGAGAGAGAGAGCGAGAGAGAGAGAGAGAGAGAGAGAGAGTGCGAGAGTGAGAGAGAGAAAGTGTGTGCGAGAGTGAAAGAGAGAGAGAGAAATGTGTGCGAGTGTGTGTGTGTGTGTGAGAGAGAGAAAAAGGGGGAGAGTGAGAGAAAGTGTGTGCGAGAGAGAGTTAATGTGGCTTAAGATGAGTGCATTTTATTAAATGGTCTTGTGGTAAATAAAGAAATTTGAAAATGAAATAAATGAAGGCGATGGTAGGTACCAGAGACTGATTGATTGACAAGGGCACTTGGTTACTGGTGAGGTAAATATTTCTTGGTTTACTTCTGAAGAACCTAGTGTTAGGCTAAAAACGAGCATTATTCTTTCTAGATGTTTATAAGTAGGTACTTACTGGTATAGGTGGTAAGCGTGTTGGTGGAGGCCGGAGTGGAGGAACGCACCGACGCCGGGGAAGCGATGCTGTGCGAACCCATGTCGCCGCTACCTCCAGCCTGCGGAGAATGATTGACATCAAATTCAAAGTATTTATTTCAATTAAACCAATCACAGGCACTTTTGAATTGCCAAGAAGTCAGTCAGTCAGAAAAATGAAGCTAGTTGTCCATTCCAAAGCGTAGTTGGTTCCTAAGGAAAAGAATGGACAAGAACCTCCATTGACACTCTTTTAAATCAAATACTGGTTGCATGATTCTTATTGAATTATCGCAAATATGCATTTCAGAGGCCAAAGTGCCCGATTAAACCCACTGGTTTTTCTTAATTTACACAAGCACCCTTTCCCTTAAAACTGGTACTCAGCAACACTTTGCTGACACTTTGCTGAGTACCAGTGCTTGTGTAAATTAAGAAAATACTGTAATAACAACTTGCAACTGCTTTTATTTTTGTTTGAAATTATTTATTGGAATAAAAATGGATATCTAAACATTTTACCATTGAAGAAGAGACCATTTAATTTAAAAAACTCGCAATGTTTTTGTGGTAGCGAATCCCAAACATTCGCCGCAAGCGCGCCACGCAATGTGTTAATTTTAAAGGAACAAGTTTCATAATGAAAATATACTAAAATAAATAACAATGTTCTACTAACCTGGGTATGATGGTTCTCAGTAGGCGCTCCGCCATTCGGCTGAGTGTGAGCGAGCTCGTGGGGCGGAGCACCCGCGCCCGGCCGGCAGTCCACCATCAGGGGCAGTGCTTCAACTTCAACCTGACAAAACATCCCACCAATAAAACACACGATAAGATTTGAGGCCACTAACACTGACTTTGATAAATTACTGACAGTTTTAGAGAAAGATTAAAATGTCGATTTTATTTTTCTTCAAAAAGGTGCTTACTAGATATTTTTACTATTATGGTAGGTAAAAAGTGAGACTTACTACCATTACCATAATAGTTCGTTTAGGGTCCGTGGTGCCGATTTGCAAGACACACGTGCGATATGAACGAGGTGCATAAAGTGATTGATTGCAACTCAAATCAATTTTTAAATGAAAGTTTCTACTTGGTGCCCTCCTCGCGAACCAATCGCGAGCTGAGAGCCGGCAAGGGGAGCCTGCGCATGCGCGGTCGACTGTGTTGTCCAGTGCAATATGCACTAACCCTGATTATTTTTTTTTTCTCTTCGGATGTTATATTGAAATTGATAATAATATTTCGTAACGAATTTTAAAGTTAAACAAGGTACTTATCTAATGAACCCTAATGTTTCCTGTCAGTAATTTACTCCACCACATTTAAGTAATTACTAAGACAACAACACAAACTAATGACTACTTACTACAACAAAACATGTACCTAACCCAATTTGATTACCTCTAGAATAGCTACGATATGGTACTTGTGGGATAGATTTATAAGCACGTCACTTATCTTTTTTTGAACTTTTACAAGACGTCGAATCAGTATAATTAGGTTTTTATTTAAAAAAATCAGTAAACAGAAAAAACTTAATTTGTAAAACTTATCAGATATTGTATGAAAAAATGTAAATGAATAAATGAAACGTATGACATGTTGCCGTATGTTTAATTGCATAGAAGGTAGACAAAAACAATGTGCACATATGGTAGCCCTTTGATGTATTTGATGGGGCTTATGAATGCTTACATGGACTTAATACTATTAAAATTTTATTAATATAAAAATGTGATTTATAAATAGAGGGCATACTTAGAGAGGGCTTCAGTTACGAAAGAATTCTACCGCCTCGCTAAATTTTATTTTACAACGCTATTTCTGTTTTTCACGAGAAAAAATTGGATAACAGGATTTTCTCGAAAAACTTGTGTGGAAATAACAGTTCGTTAAGTGATATGCTTACAAGTCACCAAAAACCTAGTTCTATGTGTGTCTAGCTACAACTAACAGGCATCGGTTCAAAGTTAAGAAAGTCCAGGTGTTGGTATGTGAAATCGACGTTGTTTTGGAAGGATAGCTCTGTCTCTTCGTTCCACGACACTTTGCTCGGCTTGGTTGCCTTTTCAGGAGCCTTCTCGTCCGTAGCTACCTTGGATTTGTTTCGGGCCTTGCTCAGACCTTGTTTCAGAGTGATGTTGCCTGGTTGTGGGGACATGCATTGAGTACGGGAAGTATTTAAATAAGTTTGTGCGAAAGTAAACTTGTATTTTAAGAAAAAAAAATTGTGCTGAATACTAAAAACCAGTGCAAAAAATAGTGAAAAGGGCAAGCATTTATAAAATATTCATTTTAAAACATTTGCAAAATTAATAAGGTCAAAAATTAATATTTTGAACAATGTCGAACCTATTTGCTGCAACATTTGGCTTAGGGTCAGGAACTGAGAATGAGCCCGGGAGTATCTGTAGGGAGGGGCCCAGGGTCTTATTTCCTCAAGAGGAAGCGGTTCCAACTGCTCAAAATTCACTATTCGCTTCTCGCCCAACTCCTCGATAAACACGAGGCAGGGGCCACCATCAGGCCTCATTTCTTGGATATGGCAGTGGTAAGGGACTGTCTGCTCGGGCTGCAGTTTGCACAGACATTTGACGCCCACTTGGAGGGTAGTTCCATCCGAATATCGCGCGCCATAACGCATTTCTGTAATACCATTTCATAAGTATCGAAACATGTAAATTGTATGTTAAAATAATTCCCTCAAAATGAAATGGAATAGGGAATGGAAACGCCCAAACAACACATCTTGAGATTGATGTTCTGCCCTCGTTACATAGAAAATGATCCGGCATTTCCGTTCTTACGAAAACCAATAACGAAATAACAATAAATTCGCAAGAGAAAGCGAGTATTAATACGAAGACGAGTAACGTCCAATCGATCAAAAACTAAATGCAAGGTCGCTGAAAATTATTCCAATCTAGCGAAACATACACAATGTTTGTGTAGGGTTTCTGCTCCTATTCCATTCATGGCCAAAACTTGTGTACCTCGTCTCAATTCGCTCCAGACATCAAACTCTATGTTCCTATAGATATCAGGATCCAAGGCTTTTGCCACTTTGTATGGAAAGGGTGTGATTCCATTGTCGAGCAAGTCTTTCGCGCTGTTGACGTTCAAGCAGTTCATGCAGACATTCTCAAGTTGTATTAGACTGCGGTTGAACACGAAGATGCTTAAAGATTCTTTCAACAGACTAGCTCTTTCCAAGTCTTCGGTATGGTGCTTACATTTGAGCGCCAAAGCGTTGTTAGTCCTGTCTTTGTCGTCATCAGCAGCTTCAATGAATATCTTAGCCCTTTCTTTCTGCTTTTTACGACGTTCGACGTTCTCTGACATGAAGTACTCGATATGGTTACTAGGTACTTTGTCGTGGAGCATTTTGTCGACGGCGTAAGACAAGTCTTTTAGCTGGTAGACGCCGTCGTAAAGTATTTCATATACGAGAGCTACAATTATAATTATTGCTGCATTTTACGTTTGAATTTGAAATAGATATAAAAAGTTAAAACGAAAAGGTCGTTCTAAATATAGAAAAGTAGGCACGAAAAGTGTTAAAGAAATCTACTTAGGGAACGTTCAAGTATTACGTAACGCAATTTGGGGGGCGGGGGGTCTTGTAAAACGTTACGGTGCGTTACAGGGGCGGGAGGGGGTATTGGAACAAAGCGTTACGTAACTTTTTTTATTTTTATAAAATACTAGGAAATTAAAATGTCCCAAGTTCGCAACCCTTTTCGTTTATGTTTTACGGGGAATCCCTCGAATGTATTGCATGTGATTTAATTGTTCGCAATTAAATTGTTTTTTTAAATAGGCACCTTATTATTTCATTAATATATGGCTAAATAAATAACATATAACTTAAAAATCTCTTTTTTTTTCTTTTTTATTATTGCAAACGCGAGCAAAACAATTACAAAGGTATTAGAGCGCCTTTACGGTACCTACTTTGCGCAACATTATAATTGTGACTTTTAGGTAAAAAAAACCGGGCAAGAGCGAGTCGGACTCGCGCACCGAGGGTTCCGTAACATCCGGGTTTATGCATAAGGTTTATGTTTATGAAATTAAATGTTTTTTTTTTATTTTTGAGTTGATTGAATGAATGGTAAATTGCGGTTTACGATTTATGACGTATTAAAAAAAAACTACTTACTAGATCTCGTTCAAACCAATTTTCGGTGGTAGTTTACATGGTAATGTACATCATATATTTTATTTAGTTTTATCATTCTCTTATTTTAGAAGTTACAGGGGGTGGGACACACATTTTACCACTTTAGAAGTGTCTCTCGCGTAAACTATTCAGTTTAGAAAATAATTATATTAGAAACCTCAATATCATTTTTGAAGACCTACCCATAGATACCCCACACGTATGGGTGGGTCCGCGCCCACTCGACCGACCCGAAGAATAATATCAGATGTTGTAAATTCAGTGCCATTTGTACAGTCAGGCAAAGTGATATTATCCTAATTTGATTTTACTGATACAAATGTTTGAAATAGATATTTCTGCATTATGATAGAGTCCAACAAAGGTAAAATATTGTATACAACAACTTGTTCATTATTAAGATACTGTAAAGTTATGTTCTAAGTATAGTTCTTCTTTTTAGATTCCGTTGCGATCGCAACACATCAATCAGCCAAAGGAAGAAGAAAAGTATTGAAAATGATAACACTTTAGGTTTATTGACAACAAAGACATTTAAAGTATTTACAATAGACGGGACATTGCGAACAAAACAGTGTCCCGGTACTTGTGACCTAGGCGTAACAAGTCTCTCAGTCTAGTATTGTACGCCTGCGCGTCAAGTCGCATTGACGCATTCGTGTCCATAACGAGACTTGCAGTAACGTAATCGTTACTGCAAGTCTCGTTATGGTAAAACAACTGGACCTAAATTCAGTTTATTTTCGTATGTATTATCTATATTTACTCAGTAATTAGAATTAAATAATTTTCATAAAAAGATCTAGAAAATTTGTTTATTTTGTATTAAACGCCATCTATTGCTGAGTAGCTTTACTATAGTTGGGTAAAATGACAGCTTCAGTGTTACCACTTTTTAACAAAATTAATATAGTGGTGTGACAAAATAATCGATTCATTCAAGTAACATTCAGTTTAAAATCGATCCATGTTTAATTGATTTTATAAAAGAGGGTAATAATTATTAGAAGAATTAAAAACTAATTAAAAGTCGGACTGCCTTTCAGAGATGTGATGTTGTATATCGATTTTGCTATCGATAATATTTATTTAAATGTGTGAGGGAGGTTATCTTAGGGAAACTACCTTTTAGAGATAGAGTATTTATTTGTGATATAGGCACAAAATTAGTTTACACTTTAATTTAAAAAAAAACATTGGGAACGAAAACCTTTAATAATTATTCTTTCGCGTTACAATGGCGGCACGAGGGAGGCACGTGGCGACTTGCGCGGTAGGATGATAAATATGCGTCTACGCAGTATGCGTTTGGGCAGCGGACTGGGCACTGGCGCGAGGGGCGCGCGTTCTGTTTTCCGTTTCGTTCAATTTTTGCCTAATTTGATTAGATTTTTCAGGCACCACCGATCCGATTTTTAATCGATGAATTGAAAATCGTATCTGGCAACACTGGCCACACTGGCCATCTACCGGGCGATAGCTGAACCTAATTGAATAAATTGCCGCTCTAATTATGCTATATCTTACCAGATGGCGGCACTGAGACATGGGATCACAGTTTTTCTAAGACATTTCTTTGCATGGCCCCTCTATTGTACCTATCTTAAATCTCTTTGATTGACAAAAAAATATCAAGAAAAGTTATTACAAGAAACTGCTCGATTGTTGATTATTTCAAAAACTATTTAATTATTTGTATTTTTTTTTTTCATGTCGAATATTTATAGAAAGAAATTGTTGATTTTGTGCTGAAAACATGTTTTTTTTTTACATTTTAGAAGTTAGTTCCTATTCCTACTTGTTAACCTAATAATTATAATCACGTTTAAAGATTGATTCAATAAATACCACCGTGCCACTAGATGTAAGATTGTAATGATAATCCCCCGTGTGGTTCAAGCATTAAATCGACACTTTTTTGCCTGACTATACATCGACGTTTTTACGCCTATCAAAAGTGTGATACTTCCTGGCCGCGCCACAGTGGAAAATTAAAGAAACATGTTTCTAGATAAATTGTACCCTTTATGTACTTTAGGGTACATGTAGTGAAAAAAATTGTACCTCAACGAATAATGAAATATAATGAAGTTTTGGTGGCGCGGCTGGGAAGTATACTTCCTGGCCGCGCCACCACAGTTTTTGTAAAGTATTAGGCGTACCCGGACATAGTGTACACCAAAGAATTGTACCAAAATTGTTCTTTTCCGTACGCTATAAAGAGATTTAAAAAATGTATTACTTTAGAAATTATAGCGTTGTGTAGGTGGCGCGGCCAGGAAGCATACTTCCCAGCCGCGCCACCAAGTTTTATTAGGCGTACCCGGACATAGTATACGCTAAAGAATTGTACCAAAATTGTTCTTATCCGTACGCTATAAAGAGATTAAAAAAATGTATTACTTTAGAAATTATAGCCTTGTGTTGGTGGCGCGGCCAGGAAGTATACTTCCCAGCCGCGCCACCAAGTTTTATTAGGCGTACCCGGACATAGTGTATGCTAAAGAATTGTACGCATTATGTACTACCCAAAAACATAATAATATTACGGAATACTGTAATATATTAAGAGAAAACATCAAAACAAACTTAAGCGCATCAGCAGACTTGCTGATCTTTGTACCTACTAGATGTGGCCTCCAAATTAGAAGTAGCTACTGGCATTATCTCGGTGGGATGGTTGAATAACTTGCACAGAAGGGCGAGAAATAAGCAACACAATACGAATCGATATGCTAATCAAGAAAAATAGACCATCAGGAACCAGATAAGAACTTGGTAGGTAGGTACTTAGGTATTAGGGACGGTCAGCAACGAAAATCGTCAACACTTACTTTTACGTGTCAATAATTATGATTTCAAAAACTGAAATGTAAGATCTACTTCGTCGTTAACTATACCTGTTAAACTATGATGTCTTTGGATTTGTATTTTAGGTTTTTGCCATCGACTTCCGAAATTAAAGTTATTTTTCACTTTATAGTGTTTTTGGAAGTCGGTTGTTTTTTTTGTAAAAAAGTTTTTATTTTTCACTTTTTAGCAGGTCAGTTTGTCATTTATCTAAGTTATAATAGCCTAATGTCAACTGCTTATCACCTTTTACAAAATATTGCTTTTCCCGGTGCAGGGATTCTTACTAGGAGAACTCCTCAACAATTGTGTGTTTGTTCATCGAATACTCCGCCAATTGTCGACGGATTTTCAAAATTCTTTTTTGTTCGAAAGTAGATAATTCTGAGGTGGTTCCACTGTCACCAAGTTAGGATCTGATGATGGGATCTTAGAGAAATCGAGGGCAACCCTCAAATTTTATAGGCTCACTTATTGTTTTTCGCATATTTTATGGAGTATCTTGTGTATTTGCGTATGGTTGTCACCATGTCAGGTAGCTGGGCTGATGATGGAAGGCACAACTCCTTAACAGTAAGAAGTTACTCGAACAGGGAAGGACTGTTTTAGTAAATTGTTTTGATGTTTGATAGGGCATTTGCCACATTTGGTCTCATGATCATCAAGTCATGACCTGATGTTGCAGTCAGGATAGTCCGCAGAGTACCTAACTCCTCGACCACTAACAGCAGATATATCGTGTTTAGGCTCATTGAAAAGGGCTCGATGTGTGGATAAACGTACTGTTAATGAGGAACACCGAAGTACATAGAGACCTGACGCTGAAGCCAGGAGCATCTTTTTCTGATGCTCCTGGCTTCTACAAACCTTGAAATTACAGCACCGTAGTCGTGTTTGGGCTCATTTTAAACAGGACTAAATTTTAAGTTCAAAGCAATGTTGACATAAGTCTGGCCTGATGCTGCGGCCAGGATTATCAGCATCTAGTCTAAAAACTAATAAATACTTCTTAAAGTGAAATACTTTTGCGAGTTTTTCTTCTGTATAATTATCCTAACAAAGGTTGCCGGTAGTGGGTGGATGAGAGAAGCGGAGGACCGTGAACGTTGGCGCAAACTTAGGGAGGTCTACGTTCAGCAGTGAACTGCAATAGGCTGATGATGATTTATAAAAGCCTCAATCGTTGCATTTCACGCAATGACTTTTCGTCATGTGGTCTATTTAGCAATTTCGCAATTTTTTTTATTTTTCAAGTCGCATAATACAATGCCATCCAGCGTCTTTACACGACCAAGCGTAACATAAACTTAGCCCTTAGCAAAATTTTTCTTGCCTAAGTCTATTATTAAGGTACCTTGAGCATTTGCTCTCGGAAATTATGATTTGGTAAAGTGGAGCTAATGATGAAGACCACAAATGGCCATCGGAACTACTCAATGACAAATATTTCACGGGTTGCGATTCGATTACTTTAATATAGCTGCTAAGCAATTTATGCTCATTACAATGCGTATGGTGAAGTGGAGCTGATGGTGACTTCTCAATCAGCTCCAGTTCTCCTGGTTCTTACTAGGAGAACTCCTCAACAATTAACGTCCCTGCACCGGGAAAAGCAATATTTTGTAAAAGGTGATAAGCAGTTGACATTAGGCTATTATAACTTAGATAAATGACAAACTGACCTGCTAAAAAGTGAAAAATAAAAACTTTTTTACAAAAAAAACAACCGACTTCCAAAAACACTATAAAGTGAAAAATAACTTTAATTTCGGAAGTCGATGGCAAAAACCTAAAATACAAATCCAAAGACATCATAGTTTAACAGGTATAGTTAACGACGAAGTAGATCTTACATTTCAGTTTTTGAAATCATAATTATTGACACGTAAAAGTAAGTGTTGACGATTTTCGTTGCTGACCGTCCCTAATACCTAAGTACCTACCTACCAAGTTCTTATCTGGTTCCTGATGGTCTATTTTTCTTGATTAGCATATCGATTCGTATTGTGTTGCTTATTTCTCGCCCTTCTGTGCAAGTTATTCAACCATCCCACCGAGATAATGCCAGTAGCTACTTCTAATTTGGAGGCCACATCTAGTAGGTACAAAGATCAGCAAGTCTGCTGATGCGCTTAAGTTTGTTTTGATGTTTTCTCTTAATATATTACAGTATTCCGTAATATTATTATGTTTTTGGGTAGTACATAATGCGTACAATTCTTTAGCATACACTATGTCCGGGTACGCCTAATAAAACTTGGTGGCGCGGCTGGGAAGTATACTTCCTGGCCGCGCCACCAACACAAGGCTATAATTTCTAAAGTAATACATTTTTTTAATCTCTTTATAGCGTACGGATAAGAACAATTTTGGTACAATTCTTTAGCGTATACTATGTCCGGGTACGCCTAATAAAACTTGGTGGCGCGGCTGGGAAGTATGCTTCCTGGCCGCGCCACCTACACAAGGCTATAATTTCTAAAGTAATAACATTTTCGAATCTCTTTATAGCGTACGGAAAAGAACAATTTTGGTACAATTCTTTGGTGTACACTATGTCCGGGTACGCCTAATACTTTACAAAAACCGTGGTGGCGCGGCCAGGAAGTATACTTCCCAGCCGCGCCACCAAAACTTCATTATATTTCATTATTCGTTGAGGTACAATTTTTTTCACTACATGTACCCTAAAGTACATAAAGGGTACAATTTATCTAGAAACATGTTTCTTTAATTTTCCACTGTGGCGCGGCCAGGAAGTATCACACCTATCAAAACAGAAATATTCTTCGGGTCGAGTCTAAGCGGGTCGAGTGGACGCGGACCCGTATGGGTTTGTTGAAAAAAAAAAAAAATGTGTTTCCGTTCTAAGTATGGGGAACACTAAAATGTATTGTTTTCTTCTATTTTTGTGTGAAAATCTTAATGCGGTTCACAGAATACATCTACTTACCAAATTTCAAGAGTATAGTTCCTATAGTTTCGTAGAAAAGTGGCTGTGACATACGGACGGACGGACGGACAGACAGACAGACAGACAGACAGACGGACAGACAGACAGACAGACAGACAGACATGACGAATCTATAAGGGTTCCGTTTTTGCCATTTGGCTACGGAACCCTAAAAATGGTCACTTAGATGTTACGTAACATTTGGGGAGGGGGAAGGGGGGTACAGAAAAACGTTACGATGCGTTACATGGGGGGGAGGGAGGGTCTAAAATCTACAAAAAAAATGCGTCACGTAATACTTGAATGCTCCCTTATTTGCATCAATTTTTAGTACTTTCTCCGACTGATCTGAGACATTTAAAGAAGAAAACGATGCTTGTTTGCAAGCCTAGGAAATAGGGAAGGAACAAAGTTTGGGACCAGGTGCTGCCGACTTGGAGAAGTTGTTGTCAATTTTCAGGATTGGCTGACAAATATCCCAAGCAGTCAGTAACTCAGCAAAAGTATGTTGTTACCTATATATATTTTGTTTCTTAATCCCTGCCAAGTTTCAGACTCATCATCTGCCTAGCCTTTTCCCAACTATGTTGGGGTCGGCTTCCAGTCTAACCAGATGCAGCTGAATACCAGTATTTTACATGGAGCGACTGCCTATCTGACCTCCACAACCCAGTTACTGGGTAAACCAATACCGCTTGGTAAGACTGGTTGTCAGACTTTCGGGCTTCTGACTACCCGTAACGACTGTCAAAGATCCACGAATGCTTAACGTGCTTTCCGAGGCACGGAGGGGTCTCGGTATATAAAGATGGTCACCCATCCACAGACCAACCGCGGCAACGATCATTTATTGAGCAAAACCATTATTTAAAAGAACCACAATGAAAAAATAATGGCTTTTACAAGCTACTGCTGTTTTTGTGTGGAAATGGCCAAAGACTATCTTAAATGTTATCTAGGCTAAATTGTATGTAATAACATGAATTTCATTTTAATTCGAAGATGAGATGAAACAACTCTTTAATTAGGCATTTGCATATTTTTGCAGTTGCTTATCCAAAACCTATAATAATTATTTGAATCAACCTGCTGGCAGGCAGGTTGATTATTAGGCCCTATGACAAGCCCTATTACAATATTAGGCCCTATAACAAGGATTTGTTTGTTTTTGCATAGCGACACACTTATTATTGCCAACATAATCCAAATACTTGCAAGTTCAATGAATCAGATCAGTCAGGAATGAAATCAAACTATGCGCAAAAGACAGAAATCTTAACTTTGATGAGAAGTTCAGGTTAAAATAATAATTTCCCTATCATAACAGGATTTATAGATATTTAAAGACAAACAAACTTACATTGGCAAAAAGATGATGTGTTAATGAAATCTTTTGTGTACACCACATCAAAATGCTTAGTGTCGGGTGAGTAAAACAGGTATATCGGGTCTCCATAACCATTGCATATTTTTGTTTGTGGACCTTTGTTAGCTTCAAATATTACAAAGTCTCGTCTGCAAGGTTTTAACGGCAAGTTATTTTATTTTAAGGCTGTGCGCCTAACGCAAGTTGCAATGAATTGGCATTAGAAGTGATGGAAATTGAGGTGATTCATATATTTTGTAATGAAGGTATGCTAAATTTATTTAGAAAATGTGGTGTTACAAGTTTCAGGATTACTGTAGTTAATTTTACTGTTTGTAAATTCATCAAAAATCATGTTTTGTGTACTGTTAAAGTATCAAGCTTGTATTAGGCACAGCGTCAATGGAAATGAAATGTAAGAAATTATAAATCAAGAAGCGGGTAGTCAAAACTTCATGTAAAAATGTTCTTACCTATAAAGATGGCTCATGGCCGATATTTCAATTAAACCACCCCACTCGGATGGGTTTGACATCTCTTTGAGATAATTTTCAAACGGACAAGTCAATGA
Organism: Mesoligia furuncula; assembly: GCA_916614155.1. NCBI lineage: Eukaryota > Metazoa > Arthropoda > Insecta > Lepidoptera > Noctuidae > Mesoligia > Mesoligia furuncula. The sequence goes on along the minus strand of OU744807.1, from coordinate 28,111,325 downwards.
CTACAAAACAAAAGTATTCATGTTAACATCCTGCCTGAATTTGAATTACATTTGACAAATATGTAGCATATCCTACCCCTTCGAAGAGGTGTCTTTTAGTTGCCATAAACTGAACGCAGTCCAGGCGAACTTTATGAAAGTATCGCTGGGTGTTATACATGTTCTCAGAGACAGCGCGAAAAAGGCAGCTCGAGTCCCTAGCTGTATGTTTACGGAAAAATCCCATCTCGTCCAACCATCTGTCCGGCTCCGAGGAACGCTTGTGTATCTTCCACGGCCCGCGACAGCGGATCGGGGAAGGCGACATTGTACACTGCTAACAATCTGCAGGTAAACAAAAACAAATGACGCTGCCGCTTCCATCAACATATCCGCCAAAAATTTCTTACAAACCGATCCATTTCACAACCAGATTTGAACAGAACAAAGTTAGTTAACGGATAAGGTATCCGAAAAACCATATCGTAGCTATATCGTCTGGCGAATGCAAATGGTTGTTTTGCTGTCTACGTTAAACAACACGTGCAAACTTTAAATCTTACGTATGATGCTAAAATAACATGAAAACACTTACCGAATTATTATATCCCAACTGTCAGCATCAGTGTTAAACTTTGTTGTATGTGCGAAGTTGTATTTTACCAAAATGTAATGAAAATTGCACGTGCCAAAAGCAAACCGTCAACAGCCGGCGGGAAGCAAATCAAAATTTACAAGACGACGGCATTTTTGCAACAATGTTACCAAACTAGGAGCGCTTTCCAGGTAAGCATTTGTCATCTCGTTTTAACTTTGCTTGAAAGTGTATCTTGCTACTTCATCTGGGTACTTAAATGCTAGATATATTGTTAATGTAGTTCGTCGGAATCGTATTTTGCAAGCCATAGACAACGTCAGAGAGTAAGGAAATAATTTGTGAATGACCTATGTAAAAAAGAAATATTCAATAAAGTTTTATCGCGGTTTTTTTACTTATTTTTTTTTGTCATTCGATTCTTTTGTGCAATTATTATTTATTTTTTCCTAGTTTTTCTTTATAACAGAAGTCAAACTTAGTACCTTTTAATTTTATTTATACATTTTAAAAAAATTGTGATATTGACGAGCTTCGAGGGAATTATTAGTCACAGAGTACTTTTTGATAGACTAGTCCCAAAGTAAACCAGTGGTTGGAGCACAGAGAAAAGAAGTCACCTTGGATGGAGTTAGGACCTGCAGGCGGTAAAAACAGGCTAGTAATAATGCTTCTCCCTTAGATTAAAAAATGTCTTCTCCTAATACAAAGCATAAAGTTTAAAACCTTATTATACAGAGGCTGTAGCTTGAACTAAACGAGACAGCAAATATGTTTTACTTCGAAAAACGACATGAATTGTACATTTCTTTCGCAAAGGAGACGCGTAGCCTTTTTTTTTGCGGATGGGAAATGATCAAATGAAAGAGTCATTTGATCGTTTCCCATCCGCAAAAAAAAAAAACCCGCTCTGGGTGGAGCGCAAGGGAGTGTCAGACTCTTACTGACTAAAACCCACCCGTGTTCCTTCCTTAGCCCTTTATGTTCCGGGCCAGCGGTAACCCTTTCGGACAATCCCGCTGACCCGGCAGGCTTCGGCCCCCGATGCTGACATCTCTTTGAGACGCGCGTGGAATACGTACGCGCCGTCCTGTACGGGCGTGGTTCTGATCAGACGGTGAGCTACCCATTACTCTCCGCCCGCAGGCCCGCGGTGGCCGGGAGTCGTCACGCGGCACCCGACGCCCGGAGCGTCTCCCGCGGCGGCTGGGATGGGAGGCTCTCTCCCTGAGCCGTCCCGCCACCTCCTTCGCTAGCATGAATGCTTCGCAGAAGGAGGTGACTGCCTCCCACTCCCTTTCGCCCCGGACCATGGCTTGTACCAGGGCCGGATGCGAGAAGTCGCCGCCGCTGCCGATCGCCTCTACGAGGACACGGCGATAAGACGCGTAGCTTAAGGGCCTCACACCACGCTTTTTAAACGCGCGTTCGTAGCGATACAGACGCGATACGCACGCTAATCAGACGCAGCCTGTAGACCTTCTATAGGATAAAAGCGCGCCGTCGACGCACGTTTCTAAAACGCGCGTCAACGGCGCGTTAAAAAAATGCGGTGTGCACCGGCCCTAAGACACGGTATTAATAGGCTCCCATTAAGCTCGTTATATCTCTACACAATTATAAATATTGTAAAGTTGTTCAGTTTAGAACATTTGCATGTTTCTCACCTCCTCGTTCAAATCCTGTTTCGGTTTCGGTAGAAATAAATAAAAAACACGACACATTTTTTAAATCTATATTTATAAAAAGCACCGTCTGTAAAACATACAAAATTCCGGTATAAATGGTTTATTGGCATCGACAGCGTTATTATAAAAATGGAAAAATGTTTGATTATGGTTGTATAAGACAATATAAAAATTATGATTGTTCACATCATTGCTTAGCCAAACTATTGCTTCCTTTTTGATTCAGACCGAATACTTATACCATAATATTATGGTTGAGCAAGTAATATTGTTACAGTACTACATTCGATGATTCATACCATATTTCTAGTTAATACAATGCAAAAATACTATATCAACGCAGAAATATAGTAAAAAATTAATTTAGACCCAAATGAGATTTGGTAACTACACTCCTAATTTATTGACCAGAGCATCACACACGCGCAGATGCATAATTCTCATGAGCACTTAATTATATCTCAACTTCAGGGAGAACACAAGCACAGAACAAGGCTGAAGTAAACCATAGCATGTTATTTGGAGTGCAGTGTGTTCCCGACTTAAATAAATCAGTACTGGACATTCATACTTAATTATTCCTTTCAATATAAATTAAATTATAAAATGCTCGTAAAATACGCTTATTAAATATACATATTTATTATACCGTTAAAAAGTGACATAGAAAATTTGGTTCCTATAAACTAATGATAAGGACCAGTTTACAAAGTCCATTCTAAGCCTAATCGAACCTTGGTGTAGTTCTGTCGTTTGATAAAAGTAAAGACTTGTTAAAACGGACAGCGCAAACGGCCTATGACTTATATCGAGTTTAAAATACGGGCGATACTAGCGAGATATAGTTGCGGGTGGTTATTGTATGAGGATGTTCAGGCTGTTTTCTCCTGTTCAATGACGTCCTTGGTAGGCAGAGGGTTCTTCTCGCAAGTCTCAGTGTGCTTCAACTTGGTAGGGTCGAAGTTCTCGATGCCGTTCAAGAACTTGTTCTTCTCCTTCTCAGCCTCGATAGCTGTGAGTGGAAAAAATCCGTTAGAACATGATTTACTTAGTTACGACATGATTTTATGCTCGGACCGATTATAATATAATCGTTTTTTTTTTAGAAACGGTCCGATTATCTGCTTTGCGTCTTATTGGGTCTGTTTCCTTGTGATATCGGTTTTCCAATGTAGGACAAGAAAACGTGTTTGGGCTGAAAATTTAATTAGATTAAGATGCACTTTCTGATTTTTGGAGGTGTTAAGTTTACATTTGTTTTTTTTTTTAAACTAGCTACATGCCCTTCTCATAGCGCTTACTTTATATTTAAAGGCGATTGATACGATGCTAATTAATAAGGGTACTAAACGCTAGAATACTTTTGGTTTACAATGCCTATTACGTACCCTAATCAGGTGCATCCAAACCAGACTGAAGAATAATAATTGTATGCGGGAATTGAACCCACGTTTTCAAATCAAACTACTGTTATACTATTAAACCAATTGATAGTCTCGGTACTGTCTGAAGTTCTGCTCTCTGCGTAAAGAGAAAGTAAGCGTGCAAATAATATATAGTCACGCAAAGGCAGCAGATAACTACAGGCAGTCGTGATGATGAAAATATACACACAGCATAAGACATGTTTTTAGAACACTGCAGCAGGCGGGGATTGGCCACTTAAGTACAAAATATACATTAAAATAGGCAGAAAATTATAAAGCAGCAAAAATAAACCTTCAATAGGCGGTAAGGAGTTCTTTTCTTCCGTCGTCGTATGCTTCATCTGAGTCTTGTCGAAGTGTTCAACGCCATCCAAAAGATTCTGGTGCTGTTTCTCCGCGGCAACAACTGATGCAAAGCAAATCGTGCAAGGCAAAACACAATAAATACAAGTAAATAATAAAAGCATCGAATGCGTCTTCGTATTTGTAACACAATAATACATAGAAAGGCGTCATTTACATGCTAATTGACTCAGACACGATATGGAGTGCTCGGAATAAAAAGTGTGTCAGACCGTAAGTGGTTACGAAAACATTGATAAGCTAATGACAATGACTCTTCGACTTGTTTAGTCATTAAAACTGCATAAGATAATTCAGAATAAGGATATTGGGATGGTATATTAGCACTCGTAATCGCATTAGGTTTTATCATAATGTTTTAATAGAAATAAACTGTATTTTGCAATATTATTGTATATATACATGCGTAATGCTGGTTATGCTAGTGCTGATAATGTAAAAGTATATAAAAACATACCGTCTTTGTCAGGAAGTTGGTTCTTTTCCTGAGTTTCTGTGTGCTTCAACCTGGTAGCATCAAACTTTTCAATACCATCGAACAGGGACTTTTGAGTTTTTTCGGTGGCAACATCTGAAAACCATAGATAAAACTTGTCAAAAAATATTCGAAATTTGAATTATTTGGCGCACTCTCACAACGTATAAAAACATGCGCGTTATTATTTTAGTAAAACGTAGGTAGTTAGAATTACAACAATAACTGCAAATGAGTCGTAAAATACATATTAGCTTTGTCCCCTGGTTTAGTTCCCCAGTTAAAATTAGAAGGAATGCGATGAGCAAAAGCAGCCACGTCTCACAGGCGTATTGCGGCTCGCTATTATTTATTAGTGGCGCGGCATTCCACCCAGTGATATACCTAGTGCGTTTGGTAGCACGTTTTTTTCCACCGTCTCCGTTTTTCTGAGGGAGGATGTCTGAAATTGTTCTACGCCTTGAAGTAGCGCGTTGTGTTGCTTTTCTTGCGCTACGTCTGTTATGAAATTGAAATTTTCTTTGTTATTCTGTTATCGATTACTCATCGAATGTTTGTTTTCAATCGAAGCGTCAATATTGCCTGGCTTCAAGATAAGGTCTTAGTGTGTTTTGTTATGGATTTTAGATAAGGCGAATTACTAATCGATGTCGATTAGGCGCCGAGTCTTTCCTGTAGGTACGTCTATCTCGACCAATAATCTTAACGCCGACATCGAACCAAAAGGGTGTGCTTTGTTTCTATACGTAACTTCCTTCCATTGGCTATACATCGGGTAAACAACCTCTACGTAGGTAATTGAAACGGAAGGAGTTGGATTCCTGATTGATAACTACTCTCGCCAAATTGGTAAGTGATTGCAAGGGTGAATGCGGGCCCCCGCTGTTGTATCCAATCATCTAAATTGCATGATGTATTAACGATCAAATAGGTCATATAACTTCAGGATATAGAAACGAAAGAAGAAATTGTCGACGACTCAACATAAGTTCGGGTGATAAGAGGATTCAAATAGGTTCACTTCAGAACCGTGAAGAAGTTAAATTGTTGATTAAATTAGACCTACCTACTTAGTTGACTTTGCTAATTCAATTAGATACTTACTATAAGCTCCGATCACCTCAATGTTTTAAGTACGTACATAAATGTATAAAAATCAAGTAGATCAACTTTAGATTGCCTTAATAGGCGATGAACGATAGACGAAGAGTACATAAAAAAAGAGAGATGTGTGAGAAAATAAACAATAAATCAACATGCCAAGCATGACATACTCATCGTCTATCGTTAATCGCCGGAAGATTTGTGACTTTTAGAAAAGTTTATAATAATAATAATAATTATTTATTTATTTATCAGACAACGATGGTCCACTGTGTTAGTAACAATTTTATTTAGCCTATGTTAGTACTTCATAACTAAAACAAGAAATTATATTATTATTATAACTTTTTGTAAGGGACAGGGACTGTTATTCCTTAATACAGGTTATTCCATAACCTAGCTAGGAAAGCAGAACTTCACCCACCAGATTGTGTTTGACTTGGTACAAACATATATGTATAACTTTATGTATGCCTCATGTACTACAATCTCCCATTTTTATGAAATAAAAATTTATTATTATTATTATTTCGTTTATTCATTTAAATTCCTTATTTATTACATTTTTAAATATTTCAATATAAAAAATAACTATAAAAAAACATTTAAAAATATAAAAAATAGTGATCCGCCGGTGTCGGGAGCAGGGTCCAAGCTACCGGTGGTTAGGGCTCTAGAGACAGGAACCTCCTCACAATGCGAGCCGTATCGAGGAGTACTGCCTTCTGAATCAGGCCCTTGATCCAACCACCTAACGAGAGCCTCGATAGATGTTGATCGAGGCTTTCGGCCATCAGTCCATTGGCTGATACGACAATCGGCACAATGACAGCCGAGCTCACATTCCACATGTCAACAACCTCGTGTGCTAAGTCGAGATACTTAATTTTTTTTTCTTTCTCAGCTTTCACGAGGTTCCCGTCATGTGGAATGGTAACATCGACAATCATTGTGCGGCGCGCTAATCGATCTATCACCACTATATCAGGCTTATTGGCAACAATAGTCCTGTCAGTAATGATAGACCGATCCCAGTACAACGTGACATGGTCATTTTCAAGAACTGGGTCGGGCACATACTTGTAATACGGTACCTCAGAATCCACAAGCTTATATTTCAAAGCAAGTTGCTGGTGAATAATCCTGGCCACTTGGTTATGCCTGTGCAAGTACTCGCCGTTAGCCAGACGAGAACAACCAGAGATAATATGTCTGATAGACTCACCCGGACGGTGGCATGCCCGACACACGTCAACCGTCCCGTCCTTCATAATATGTCTCCGGTAGTTATTCGTTAAGATAACTTCGTCCATAATTGCACAGACAAAACCTTCAGTTTCCCCGAAAAGGTCACCAAAACGTAGCCAGGATACAGACGCTATGAAATCTACACCGGGCTCATGAAGAGCCCGATAGAAGCGCCCGTGGAGCTCCTTGCTTTGCCATACCTTCTTGCGGTCATCAGTAGAAAGTACTACAGGTTTGCGCCAGTTCTCTTTAGCCATGGAGAGCGGGGTGAGCCCCTTGTCCACTGCGACCACATCACGGTGCATACCCACTTCGGTTTTTAAAAAATATTCCCTGAGACTGCACACCTCGCGGTTGTGGAGGGTCTTCGCATTTAAAAAGCCTCGACCCCCGCACTTCCGCGGGATATACAGTCTCATCACCGATGATCGTGGGTGATGCATCCGGTTTGCGGTCAGTAGTGTACGGACTCTTCTATCCAGGGCGTCGAGTTCGGTCTGAGTCCATTTGAGTATGCCGAAAGAGTACATCAAAACCGGCATGACCCAACCGTTGAAGGCGCGCACCTTATTTCCGCCCGAAAGGAGACTAATTAATACCTTCTTCAGGCGACAAAAGAAGCGCTCCTTCAACGATTGCTTCATGTCAGCATCGTTGATGCCTAACGCTTCCGACATACCCAAATACTTATAGCTTTCGGGTGAGGAGAGGGATCTGAGGCTTATGGAATCCGAGAGTTGAATTCCCTCGGATTCCATAATCTCCCCTCGCTTTACATGCATGACTGCACATTTGTCGACACCAAATTCCATCCTGATGGCGCTACTGAAAGTTTTAGTTACCTTAAGTAGCTCCATTAGACGCAATTTGTTGGGGGCAAAGAGTTTTAAATCATCCATGTAAAGGAGGTGAGATATGACCTGACCACCTCTCCTCAACCGATAGCCTAGACCTGAATCCTCCAGTAGTGTACTTAGAGGATTCAGGGCTAAGCAGAACCAAAGTGGACTCAAACTGTCGCCCTGAAATATTCCCCGTTTAATCCATACAGGCTCATCATTTCCCTGGATCTGCCGACATCCTGGATAACGAAGGACCGTCTTCCATTGCCCCATACACGACTCAAGGAAGGTGCGTAGAGTTGCATCTATCTTGTACAACTCCAGCACCCTCATGAGCCATGTATGTGGCACCGAGTCGTAGGCCTTCTTGTAATCTATCCAACATGTCGACAGATCCTTGCGGGATCGACGAACCTGTTGGCTAATGGCCATATCAATGAGGAGTAGCTCCTTAGTACCGCGGGACCCATTCCTACATCCATTTTGAGAAGTAGACATAATCGAGTTACTCTCAATGTGCTTATTAATTTTCGCTCTCAAAATGGATGTAAGAAGTTTATAGACCGTCGACAAACACGTGATCGGTCTATAATTCTTGGGTTCCGCGGGACTACCTGATTTATGGAGCAGGTGGGTAACGCCTGTTGTTAGAAACTGCGGTAGCGACCCAGACTCTAAGGATGACTGGAACTGAGATGCCAGGCAAGTGTGTGAACTAATTAGCCATTTCAGCCAAAAGTTGTGCAGTCCGTCCGGTCCCGGTGATTTCCAATTCGATAACGGACGGACTGCTCTGGCTACGTCTGATGGCGTAATTAGGACTGTTTCCATTTCTGGTACAGACTCACACACTCGCTCGACATCCTGCATCCAGCCAGCCTCAGTGTGACAGACGGGCACCGACCAGATGCTGCACCAGAATGCACTTGTGGCGGCATCATCCGGGCGGCATACGTCTGTCACATTTTGTTCAGGTCGCTCCCAAGCTCTGTACACCCACCTTTCATCGCTCTGGAACATGCGATTCTGCGTGTATCGATCCACCCGCCGTTTATACCGCCGAATTCGGCTCGCCCATGCACAAACTTTCTGCTTCAGGAAGTCGATGCGCTCTGTGACACGGGACATGTATTCTCGAGGGCTGATTCCAGTCCCCGAGAATGCCCGCCTTACAAAGCGCATCACTCGTGGTCGTGTATTGCCCTCCCTGAAGCAGTATAGTTTGCCGATGAGTACCCTGGCCCCATCGATACGACGCTCGATCCTGCGCTGCCAGGCTGGTACGGCTGGTTTTGGTCGAGTAGCTCCGTCACAACTTGGAAATTTGACGTTAGCTAAACGACATGCCGCCACAGCCGCACAGTACAGGATCGAGTGTGTATCAACGAGATCCACGCTGCTCTCAAAGAAATTCTTGAGCTGCGAGTCCAAGGCACACACCAGCGCCCTATTTTTTTTGTGCATGGGTAATCGCTGTAATCGGGGCCTATTATTATTATTATTATTTTATTATTATTTGTTTATTTGAAAGTTCCTTATATTTCGGTACCTTTGTGACTGGCACTTCTGGCATGCCTATAGCTTGCTTTTCAAGGATTTTCCGAGAAAGAGGAGACTTACCTACAGAACAGAAAACCCGATTTTTTTTTCAGGCGAAAATCTGATGTGCGCCCATATAGGTACACATCTACAACATCAAAGAGTTGTGTCATGTGAAAGTATTCAACACTCTTCTTCAAACCATTTACAAAAAGCAGCTGCTTTTCCCCAGATGAGCCTATTCAAAGCTACAATTCTTTTCTCACAACCGACGAAAAATACGAAGGAATCGAGCTCTCAAGCAAGGACCTCATTTCCCACCATTTCCTGAACATACCTTCTGCGGAGGGCAGCACGATCTTCTCGTTGGTGTCGACGTCACGCAGGCAGCTCTGGTTGAAGCCTTCCAGCTGGCTCTTGAGGTCGACGGCTACCTTGGGCAGGTCCTTGAGGGAGGGGGCATCTACTGAGCAGGCCATTTTTTAGTAGTATCTGGAATTAAGAGAAAATTGGGAGTTAGTTGTGGAGTATGAGAAAAAGAATGTGAATGACGCATGATGTGGGTCACATAAAACTTTTGGATAATCTGAGAAGGGAAAGTTAGGTACTGCACAGAATGTGATATGATCAGTGGTTTACCAACTGTCATTGGGCCGTTGACCTCTCATACGACGCTCACGCTCGCTCTTACGTGGATGACTGACTTTGATAAACCGCTGGTTGTCAGAAACCCATAACTAGGTATTGATAGGTAGGTACCAGGTAGGTGTGCCAGGTACCTAATAGTAGGTAGTATCTAGAACTATTTCAGGTAGATATTGTTCATGTAGCAACATGAAACATTTATTTATTGAAATTGCGCTTATATAGCTAGCAGTTACGGTCAATTCATCATTCAGATTTCCTTTGTTTGAATTTCTCTGGTAAACTTAGTACATTTTGTAAGATCGTTGAGAAGTGACTCAAAAAACCTCATTTAACGACATAAAAGAATGTTAAAAGTTACATTAGATGTGGGTGTGTACCGCTTTCACGTATCGCTAGCGAACTAAATTGGTAGACGATGAAACATCGCTGCATTAGTCGAGTTGGTACAACGTCGCGTAGACTGTTTACTAACAAACAATCGATAAAGACTGGAATGGTGAAGGTGTTAGGAAGTATTGACACGTTTTGATTATTTTACAATTGATTGGGTGCAGTTTAGCAGCGGTTTGCACAATTGCACATCTTTGTATTGTATGAGGGATAGACACCTCACGGCCACGCAGAACCCTCCAGTAATCATAGAAAACCAAATGACCCGCGTATTATCTTTTATAGTCCCTATTTCTTTTCTTGGTCTTTTCGACGGCAAGGCAATAGTCAATACCAACTGATTTAAATTTTATTTCTAAGCCGCAGCTTACTGCGGTCTTACAGCAACTCGTTATGCTAAATCTAATTATTTCTTTCGCATTGAACTATCATTAGTTCATGAGTTAACCGCAATTCGGCACGGCTTCCGCGACCTCTTCAATTACAAATTGCTTGTCGAGCGGAGAGTGAACTAACGGCAGTTAAACAAGCATATTATGCGTACCACGGCCATTGTTGTTGAAAGCTAACTGTTTATATCTTCGCCCACATGTAAGGTAAGACGCAAACAAACACTATAAGTATAGAGCAGTCTTTTTTTTTCCTATAGAATAATATTTTAAAGAACGTCTCGATAAAATGTATGTTTGTACATACTTCTGTTACGGACGCTCAAGATTGTGTGAAGTGATCACTGATATTTTAACTGATTAATGAATTTGTAATGCGGCATGCCTAAGTGAACCTTGGTAACCACAAAAGAGGCCTGGAAGATTCAGTTAAACGGGGGGTCCTCAAATATGAAGCCACGTTCTTTTAAAAGATACAATCTTCCGACTTCCATAAAATTTTAATATTCGAACTTATTTCGAACTAAAATTTTCAGTGCGAATACAGATAAATAATTAAAATTATCTGTGGTATTTGCTTATTTGAAGTGAAAACTTCTTTAGGCTCGTTGGGTATTTTTTGAGATGGGAAAAAACACCGCGCTACGTTCGGATGTGTTCGGCTGTCCTCGGGATATACTCGGTTTTATCCGATAAATGTGTCGGTGGCAAAGAATTTTTTCATCAGCCTTTATTCCACAGAACACTATACTCCTAAGCGGTCTCGATGACTATGAGTGATGCATGGCCGCGTTCGTAGCACTAACACTCATTGCATATTAAAGCACGGGCCATTGTTGCCGGCAACTCGGCGTGTATACTAAACCAGAATACATCCTGTGGCCAGGGAAACAATCTTTTGTTTTCAATAGGATGTTTGTTCAGGGTTGATATCATAGGGGAGTTGGATGACAATGTTATTATGTTTTTTGTCGATGATTTAAGGTTCATAGACGCCTGCCCCGTGGTTAGCAATCTTGAAAAAAAATCAGATACCTACTTGCCTTGAAAAGCGGTGTGAATTCATTTGAATGGCACAATTAGTTTCTGGAGATTAGGAATTAAGGACTACCTATAGGTTCATTAAACACGAAATTATTCAAACGATGTGGAAAGAAAAAAACGTGTTCTACCACAGGAAAACGATTCCTACGTAAAAAATATGTCACCTTTATAATTTATCAAAACAGTTTAACCGAGCTTATTGTATTTTTACACAGTTTATACAGGGTAAAATACCGAATCAAAACATTCTCAAACAAAACTAATAATAAACCAACTTGTAATAATAACACGAGGATAAAGTCTATTGTTATAATGAGTCCTCTGATAGAACGACGCGATCCAGAAACGTCATTAAATGAAATGGAATAGACTAGTCATAATATAGTTTAACTGAATTCGTGTTTGATATTGTTGATTGACATAATGCCAGCCAGTTTTACATGTTTAGTAATCGAAGCGAGAGGTCATTGGCCTGTGTTTGTTTTACGAGTTTTTAAGGGCCGGCTGGCGTAGCATGCGTAGTTAATACAAACGTAATAGCAAAATAATTTGTAAATCAAACATAATAAATAGGTATAAATAATAATAAATGTAGATTCTTAATGTACTGTGTATTTATTCAGATTGGATTACATAATATCTAGGTTCCCAAATACATATACCTATATGTATTTTGAAAGGACACTGTTATAAAGACGAGTTAAGAGGAATTTCAAATTTCTATAGAAATCTTATTTTTCTCATAACATCAGTACTCGCTATCTATTGTTTACCTACTAAATCCATCCAATGGTCCAAGTTTTTTTAATGAGGTTACTACTCTATAAATAAATCTATGACGAACTAACTTATGACGCGACTGTCAATAAATTATTGACTAACTTGTCTTTTGTAGTTCAGTTCAGTTTAAAAAACATTTCAATTAGCATGGGCCCAACACGCTGCCTTGCGGTATACCAAGCAAGAGCAGTAAGGACAGTAGTCCGATTATTATAATTATTTTTTGGTGCTATAAAAACTCGGTAAAAGAACTCATTTTAGAATTTTTGGTCATTAAAATTTAAATAAAAATAATTGTCTATGATTATTTTTATGTTCGTAATTAAAAAATTGCTTTAGATTGCGGTGTTAAAACGATTAAAAGAGTTCTTGTGTGAAATAAAGTGAGTAATATTTCGTCACGAGACGGCATGTATACCTGCAGGCCGGTTTTACCTGTGTGTATTGATAAATACAAAACCTGTGGAACATGTTGGGGTGGTGCGAGGCGACATGATAACACCTCGCGATTCGCGAATACTGGGACAGTTTTACAGGTCTTTAAATATTAGGGCCTAGCAAGACAACAACATCTTAGAACTCGTCACCCTGCTAGTTAGATATAGCTATAATTCAAATCCATGTTGTAGATTAGTCACAGCTTGTATCAATTAATTAATTAAATGGCAGCGGCCGACTAGGGCGTGGACGAATCATCATAAATTCCGATACCAACCATTGTGATCTCCTAATTATTACGGGCATGATAATATTTATACTTTCATGGACATTGTTTAAAAAATTCTTCTATAATATAATAAGTTAAGTATAAACATTTCCTAAGATTCTAAGATTTATTCTACTACTTTTGTTGTTTTTGCTCAGAAAGAACGTCGACTCGTTGCACTCGTAGCGCCGTATGGGTCATTCTCAAACCTTTTCCTTGTAAAAGTTATTGAAAGGATCTTTGGTTGCCTAACTTTTAAGTAAGTACATAACTACACACGTGAAGAGAAAGGTCGAAAATCTTTCCGATGTTTCCGAAGAAATCCTTTGAAGATTTTGTATCGGACGTTTTGCGAGGACGAGGGTAAAAGCAAACAATATGTTAGCAGTAAAGAAACAATCAACTGCCATTACAGCCAAGATGTTTACACAACACGATGTTTACATGGGGCTTCTTTATGAAATTCTTGAAGCGCGTGTCTGTCTGTGTAGGACTTCATATTATAATAATGTAAACGAAAACGGATCATTCAGATGTTATGAACTTTAAAAGTTTTACGAGATTGTTTAGTCTTTGCAAACAAGTATGAAAAGAGATTGATGTTGTCGTTACTTTGGAATGGCCTGGGATTGACGATGCATAACAGCAGAAAATGTGCTGGAAAGGCAAATTTTGGCAAAGAGCCGGGACACCATAAGCTCTAGGAAGTATGTAAAAGGAGATTTGGCAATTTGATTTGGCACCAGGCACCATGTGGCGGAAATTGGAAGGGCACAAGTTGGCACAAAACAAATCCAGAAGAGTAGGTAGGTAGAGTAGGATAATGATATCCACATTACCTTATTTTGGAACTTTGTCGATTAGGTACTCTTCTAGATTTGTTTTACCTATAGCTGTTTACTTTGTATTACGAACCACCCACGGTTAACTTCTAAATAAGGATCCTTTCTGCAATAAACTTCCAAACTAATTCTATTTCTGCACTACAGAAAGCTTTAGTAAGTATGCTTCTACAAAGTTTCGAGACTCATTGCGTCCTCCTTATTTTTTATTAAAAACTACGTTACATAATACTCCGTAGATGTAAGCAGAATTAAATGTCAGGCCCTTAAATAAATGTAAATGAAAGTTAAGTTATCGAACAATTTAAATTACACTGCAATATTTATCAATTGGCCTCAATAACTCGGTCCTTGTTTAGCCATGGCTGTCAGGTTTTTCAAGGTTTTTAACCGATAACTGGGTGGAGAATCATCCGATGCACCAATCATCAATACTGTGGTATAGTAAAGGAAGCGAGCAAAGTTTACAATGGATAATGGAATATTTATTGGTAGGAATTTATTGTTTGTGTTGATCAACGCAAATAAAGATAATGCCAGGCTACTGCATCGAAGCCCGAAGCATTGATTCCAGACCATTTTTCCAGCTTTTAGATACACTTTTCTAAACATAATTAAATGGATGATGTGTACGACCTACACTAGAAGCACAGTATAAAGATCATATCTTTATACTGTGCTAGAAGTCTCGCCAGTGTTTCAGTTTACGGAATGTTTGAAGCCCGAAGCATTGATTCCAGACCATTTTTCCAGCTTTTAGATACACTTTTCTAAACATAATTAAATGGATGATGTGTACGACCTACACTAGAAGCATAGTATAAAGATCATATCTTTATACTGTGCTAGAAGTCTCGCCAGTGTTTCAGTTTACGGAATGTTTCGACTGACGTTGTCGTTTTCTTTATCTTAACCTAACCCTACCAGCCGAATTTTATCATACCTGACATCAAGCACTGAATAAAACCGATAGCTCATACTTACTATTTTAAACATTTGATAACCTAGTTATAAAAACTCAATACAAAAGGGAACCTTTTCAGTAGGTAGGTAATTTGTGAGGGGGGCCTCCTTTTAGTTTAAACTTCACTTTAAGTTTAAACTCCACTTCCACCATGGGTTTGGAGACCCTCAAGTCATTACACGGGTCCATTATTTATAAGTTAAACTTGAGTCAATGTATTACTTAAACGATTTCTATCGCCCGCGCGTCCTTTGCTGTCCTAAAATACAAGTTTTGAGCTACCTAATTAGTGATACACAGTAAGTAGATAAGTAATGTATTGGGTTTGCGGTGAGGTGTTAGTTAACATAAATACGTCCCGCACATATCTCGTTACAGAGCCGTACCGCACGCGTCTTGCACCGCTAATCAGAGCATGATTGTTGCTTTAATTAAACTGTAAGAAAACAGCCGCTGAACATTGAAGAGCATCACCTGTTAGTTCTAGGAACCCGACATAGAAAATTAAAAATTGTCCATGGCCGCTTTCTTTTTTTGGAGTCGTCTCTTCTAATTAATTATGTGGATTTAGTAGGGTCGAAAGAAGGTTAATTGCTTAATATTTAATTTTAGCAAGAAATCAATGATTTATCGGCAAAAATTACTCATATAGGTACCCGAAAACCAGGATGAGGTCATTCTAGTCACGCGCCACCTTACTTACGGCTTTATGTCCAACGTTGATAATAAAGTATGTGGATGCGTCATAATTGATTCATGCCTTTTAACTACCTTAACCATTTAGAAATACCTACTAACATTTCTTTCTCGTATCGGGAAAGGATGTGAGTCATGTCACGGCCATGCCTAACGACATCGACTGAGAAAAAAAAAACAATGGGCCTTATAAAGATATCACCATACTTCGCTGCACAATGGTTGTCTTGTCTTGTCACATACAATCTAATATGTCCGACTCTGACCATCTGTCTCGACTCGTCTCGTCGAAATAAAATCAGTGTTCTATTGTAACTTTAGATTAACACAGCTTAACGGTGCGTGGCGTGTCATGGCGCCTTTCCAAAACCTTATATGGTATAGAACCTGCAAGAACGGGTACGTAAAACAACTCGTAATTCTTGGCGCCATAAAAAATACGAGGCATGCGCGCCATATGGTCAGAGTTTTCAAAATGTCAGCCGAATGTTTTGTTTTTAACATTCGTAATCTAAAAAAAATTAAGATATGTTAATAAGATAACGTTGGTTTTTTCGGGGTTCTGTTTCTCATGACTACAATACAACATTGTACAATCATATTTTACATCTGTCTGTGTTTTATAGTTGTTTCATTTTATGTAACGAACAACGACGGCGTCCTCCATTTTGAAATACATGTAATTGTTGATGATGAATTCTCATGCAAACTAAGAATCGATTGAATAAAAGCTACATTTTCGCCAACATTTGGGGAATCAATACCGGCTTAATGGCAACGTCTGCCGTATTTTGGTGGGGGAGCGTACAGTGAACCGACTGAGTCATGCGATGCACGTCCGCGAGCCGACACCGTAGAAAGTTTAAAGTTATTAAAATTTCACCGTAAGCAGATCGCTGGCCTCGACACGTTCCGTTTTTGCTGATTTACAACTGCTACTTACTATTATTTGCAATTGTGGTAACACTTACATCTCTAATTGACCGGGCTGTAATTAAATACGAGAAACTATGATTAAGTTGTACTCCTCATAATAAGATAGCTGCGAAGAAAGAAACAGCTTCCGGGGAAACGAGGTCTTAGGTAATTCTAATAGCAACTGCATTTTATTCAATCTACGGAAATGCTCAAGAGGAAACCTTGGAAGACTTACAACTGAATGTTCTCGGATGGAAACTAAATCGTCTTGTTTCCCTTTTACTTGGACACGAAAAGATGGACACTCCGTTAAGACTAATTAGGAACGACTTGCAGACGAGAATATAAATGAAGGAACAGAATTAACAGCGCTGATTAGATTTGAATCTTTAACGCTAATGTTTAGGCAACAATTTCAAACAGACTTCGAACTTTCTACAACATCTCAGATTTGGAATAAGTGGCAAAAAGATTTGGACGATCATTTAGCCAATAGTTTCAGTGCACTAAAACAACCTTCAAAATTGTTCATGCATCATTAAAACTGCACTAACAACACATGATAGAACATATTGTTGGAACTCTACTTATTCTATTTAAGAAACAAGCGTAGGCGAAACCGTACTCCAATGAAACATAAGAAGATATTAGGATAGGTAGATAAAACTGCGTCTCTAAATCAGCCTTCAATCAAATAGATGAACATCAAAGAAATCGATAAACAGCTGTCAAATAAGGACTATCTAGAATCTAGATATGCCACAAATGTGAAGCCACGGATCGACCTTGCCTCTATTAATACAACGACTTACTTCACGATCCAAGAGTCGTGACATCTGCAGTGCATAGCAGCTAACCTTGTGGCTAGGACGTCCATAGTCCATACATGGTGCAGTCGTCACTTTCCACTTAAGGTCACAAACTATATGGGAATCGGGTCGACTGAATTCTGTGATTAGATACCGCAAACGTTCAATCTTGAGTGTTTTGTTGTTTATTGTCAATGCTTTTACAGTACTAGAGATTTATATAAACGCATATTATTATATTCACGACTAGAATAATTGTTGATGGTCTCCACACGCTCATTTACGCATTTTCTAACAATTTCCTATTCAAATAGTACTCCTAAACAATTTATTTTCTTAGGGCAGAGCAAATAAGCAGACCTATTAAACTTTTCTTTATTTACTCTCGCCTCTACAAATATGTTTTGGTCTCGAGTTTCAGTCTGGCATATGTCTGTCGCTACTTCGCTAGCTTCCAGCCAACGCCGACAGCATTGCTATTTCTTTTTTTTTTAACGCAATGTGGACATGTCTTGTCTAAATAGTAATTATAGGTAAAATGTGGCCAATGTTTTGATCAAACACGAAACAATTCTTGGAGCCAATTCATCGCTAGCTGTTTTAACAGGATATATGCAGTAGCCTAAGCAAGGTGTTGGCTAGGTGTGACAAAATGTCACCTAATTGTAGAGCTGCAATCACCTAAATTACGGACCCCGGATAAAACCTTCAGATCCCCCGGGACTCACTTGAAAAAAAATTACAATAAAATAAAAACATCACTATGTGGGTACATAATATATAATTTTTTTTCACATTTATAGAAAATCAACTTGAACCTCAACACTACAAATGAAACGCTTAATTTATTAATCAATTATAGGTACACTCTTCTCTATATGAGAGGTATTTTGGCAAAGACTAAATACTCTTCTCTATGTGAGAGGTATTCTGGCAAAGGCTCTTTGTATTCTGGTAACAAAAATAATTAGGAACGCTCTTCTTTTTGCCATGAATGAAAAAAAAAATGTAAATCGAAAGAAAATTATGAATAAAATTGTCACGAGCGCATGGGTTTTTTTTTGCCGCGCGGCAAATTTTTAAATATATTTTATGCTTTAATTTATTGCAAGTCTTTCAAAGTCGGATTCCCCTAACACAGAAAGTGTCCGGGTTTCACCCAGACACTATTTAAAAACTTCGCCCGGACGCTCCCCGGACGCCCTCCAAACAAGGACAAATCCGGGGAAACCCGGAAGGATGGCAGCCCTACCTAGTTGACGCAGAGTTTATGAGATTTATGAGCTGCAGTGTGAAAAATTTAATGCATCGCATAAAATATGACTAGCAGGTGTTTAGATGTGGGCGCTTCACGAATTACGACCACTGGATCACCTGATCAACCCATTTCATGAACGAAATACTTATCAAATATTTAGATGCGCTGAAAATGGATTGGAAGATCTATGATCATTAAAACGGTCAGTGTGGGCAGTGGAAAATTGCCATATTCAGTACCCTTGCCAGATGCATTGGCGAGGACAAAGCTATAATTTAGTCGTTCAAGTTTATAGAATGTCACTGCAGGCACCAAAAATAAGAAGCGAGATCTGTGAACCATGGAAACTTTTCTCGAAGTTCCAGAGCTCGAATTCGTTGACAAGCAGTTGATTACTCTTAAATTGTATTATCCTCAAAATTCCCAGAATATTACAAATATATTATATTGAGTTCGCGGCGACGAAGCACTTATACGGAGTATTACTACTTCTACTATTTATTCAGTGGTATTACTCTTATCTGAACTTCTACGTAGTTATATCCTTTATCGGGGCAATCCTCATTTGAGTCAATATTCGGTTATCAAGTCCAGAATGGACTTTACCAAAGAAAATACTTACGATGTAGGTATATGTATTTCGATACCTTATCAAAATGATTAATGCAGTTCTGATAATTACACAAAGGGCAAAACAACAAACATTGTTGATTATTAATTGTACCTACTACATGTAGGCATAGCAACACAAATTGCAGACTTCTGTTTCTGCCAGATTATGCAGAAAGGAATGCTGAGGTGGACAGCTGCAGACCATATTATGAACTAACGACGCCATACTGTGATGATATCGACCGGTCAACCATAGAGGTTGCAGGGATCAAACGGAACTCGGTTAGCTGGAAACTCGTTACATTGACATGACAAAACCTGGTCATACATTGGCTAATGAGCAACTGGCCGATTGAAAGCTGGAAATAGATGCTGGTCCACCTGTCTAGAATTAGGAAGTTTCTAGAATATCGATGAAGAGAGAGAGTTTTACAACGCGTGCAGGACCTAGCCAAAAAACTAGCCATTTCACATACCTAAACAAAATTCGTGTCTTTCCATAAATATCGTTCCAGATGTGCGTCAGTTGGCACTGTTTTCATGCAAATCTGAGGAGGGTTAAAACTAAACATTTTACGGCACACAAAAGCCATAAAACAGCAAATTGGAGATGTACCGGTGCCACACTTACGGACATCAGACATCCTTTTAAAGGGTAAAATGTTCAAAGGGAGCGTAATCAACCTTGTTGGGTACGATTCCGTTTTTAACGGAGTGGTACGTGGTGTGATTTCTGACGGGATGTTTAGAACTTTCAAGCGGAAAATAACAGGATTTTGTGCTCCGATAATTCTATAGTAAATATTTAGAAAAATAAAATCCCTGTACTGTTGAATGTCATGAATATGTTGATCATGCTTCCCAAGTTGTTGAGAAGCATGACCAACTCATGACATTCCAAATGACTACTTGGCTTACATAATGAATTCTATTTATCTATAAATACTTGGAAAAATATTGAGTTTACAGGAAAACTCACATTATTAAAGGAATTTGCCCATCGACAATTTCATATGACACTAGGTTATGAAAATAACTTGATTCTACATCGGAAGGGTACCTACTAAGATCGACAAAAAGACATTACAATCTTTTGGAATGTTAAATGCAAACATTCTCGCTTTTCAATTTCACGACGTTGGTCATTGGAAAAACTTTTAAGATATCGCAGTGATCGCAGTTCAATAGGTCTTTGACCTAAATATGTATTCTAAATTCTTGGAATAAAGTCTGGAGCGAGGTAAAAGCTTCATGATCTTTTCCTTTTAAAAAAAAATAGTTCTGTAAAAAAGTAACTATTGAAATTAACTTTTGGCTGTAAGTTTCAATGGAATTCTACAACGGACTTCCATTCAAAAATCGATCGTTGTAGCAAAGATGGTGCCAAAATGTTTTAACTAGAAGAGTCGTAAAGATACGAAATCTTTTCCGAATGCCCATCTTTTTACGATTTCCAGCATTTTGGTGAGTAACAAGATGGATTGTGTTTCTTTGATAAAAATATCGTCTTCGCTTGCAAATATCTTTCCACTGCAATCATCGACGATAATATTCCCGCCGACTCACTTCGTTGTTCCAAATATTATTGATGCATCAAAACAAACAAGAGAAAGCAACTGTAATCTTTCTAACTCTGGCTGGAACAACCTGGCTCTTACAGCTGTTTCTGAATAGGTCAATCACAAATAACAGTTGTATACTTGATAACTTCATAAAGAAGTTATTTTTATTCTAATCCATCATACACTTTGCTTCGTGTACCTACTTGTTCAATTAATCTAAACATTTGATAATAATTCTCCAACTTCTACTGTGTTATTTTTATTCTATTTAAAATGATTCACAATCTGACATTTCATTCATTTCGCGCATGATTCATTCGTCTCTGGGGCACAGCGGTGCTATTCTGCAAAAATCTCACCGTGAAAACTAAGGTGAAGTGAGCGTGGAGTGAGCTTTCAATAATGTCAATTCCAACTCACTTCACCTAACTTTTCACGGTATGATTTTTACAGAATCGACCGGCTGTCATTCCACATGCTAGGGATTCACTTGACACTATTGACAACTCACTTTACCTAAGTTATCACGGTGAGATTTTTACAGAATAGCATTACTGTGCCTCAACTCACCTCAAGTGTGTAGTCTGATTATTTATGTAACTCGGCATTGGCTTCAACCGTGACTATCAAAGAATGTCCAAATGTTTGAAGTGCAGTTGCAGATAATATAACAATTGCGATTTGTGTCAGTAAACTTCTGTAAACTTTACAGTCGTGATAGTTGCACAGATCTAAATATAGTCCCGTTTTAACCCGCTGTTGCAGAACTTCCAGAGAGTAAGAACGATAAAATTAGACCAAAGATATGGATGCGAAATGAGAGCAAGAGTTTAGACAATGTTGTTAGTAAAATGCAAAATCGTAAAATTAATTATATAGGTATCGATAACACTGGCTTGCAATATCATCAATATTTCACTCTTGGATGAGCATTAATAAACATTAAACACTATGATGCGATCAAAATGGTACAAAACGAGAGAGACCTTGGAAATTACTAAAAATAAAGACATAGGTAGGTACTTCTATCTTTTCAAGGAATCCCATCTAGTAGAAAAGTCAGATACAAAGTCAGCTAAGCTACCCGATACGTTCTAATCAATGAAGTAGTGCGTACAGGTTCAGTAAATCTTATAAACGGGATAAGGTAACGGGCTACCACGAGATATTGCTCCGTCACTTTGGTAACATCAATCTTAGGTCCCGTTCAGTTCAAGTTTCAATAAATTGCAAACCTAGGTAGGTAGTTAGGTACTTACTATTGAATAATGCCGGCTTATCGACTAGTGCAAAGCAAGACCATCGAAGTCGAGTGTCAGATTTTGAAGAATCATGATGGATAATGAATGTTAGATTCAAATCGTTAGCTCTATATTTTGATTCATGGATATATTGTGAATTAAACTCCGTCACTGATTTAGTTAAGTTTGTTGAAATTAGTTTCAGACTAGCGTTCGAGATCGTTTCAGTGCCAGTGGTCGAAGATGCGGACTACCATAAGTAGTTAAAATATCTACCTATCTATACCTAAGCAACTTCTAACTCAAGACCGTTTTAGAATTTAAAGCCTCTGTGTCCTACATGTTCTTCGATGACTGCGGTAGTTTCTGCTTCTCCATATCTATATCTATAAAAATATCTAACAGAATCTTTTCTACAACGCAGTTATTCGATTATGTAATACAATTACGGGCATTTCCTCAGCATAGTTGAGTCAAACAATCGATATAGACCATTGTCTCAGCCGGCATTGTTGGACGAGCCGAGCCGTGACTCGTGAGTCACACAGAGGATCCTTTAAACCAGCTACACTTTCATTGTAAGTGTGTATGCCAAGGTATTCCACGTTGTAAGTGCGCTGATAATAACGTGGAACCAGTCCTGAGGTAGTACTACGACACTACAAGTTACGCAGCTCTCTAGGGCCATGAATTGTCATTGTATACTCCACTGTACACTCCAGCGTCGGAGTTTGTTTATGTTACTGGGTGGGTACATATATTTAGCTTTTGTGCCGAATCTTTCTAAAGAAGCTTTCTCATAAAAGGTCACCTTTGACATTTGTATTGTCTGAGAAAGTATGGTCTGTGAAATGATGGCACATTTTCCAGATTCAAGATTTTATCTCAACGAATATTTCAGCTTTCTACTAGTTCGTAAACTAAACACGTTTCATGAAGATTGTATCTTTTAAAAACAGAAATATATCATGAAAACAAGATGCTATTTCAAGACCATTCCTTAAATAACAAGACAAATGCTTTCCCATCTCATCATCTGCCTAGCCTTTTCCCAACTATGTTGGGGTCGGCTTCCAGTCTAACCGGATGCAGCTGAATACCAGTATTTTACATGGAGCGACTGCCTATCTGACCTCCACAACCCAATTACTAGGTAATACGATACCCCTTGGTAAGACTTGTTGTCAGACTTTCGGGCTTCTGACTAGCCGTAACGACTGTCAAAGATCCACGAATGACAGCCGGGACCAACGGCTTAACGTGCTTTCCGCTGTAAATACAAAATGTTTGTGGAACGCTACGTTGATCTAAGTTATCGAAAATGGTTGATTAACGATAGGCCGCCATCTTGAAATTGAAATCTCATCTGTCAATCGATCTCTCGACATTTCTGTCCGTTTCACTGCACTTGTGAACGTGAAGTATCCACTAGCTTCAGCTTTCCATTTTCTTTGACGTAAGTATTAATTAAAGCCGCTGTAAAGCTCTTTTCACGTTAATTACTCGCTTGATGCGGTACGCAACTTTCAGTCGTTAGAAAAGAAATGCTTATAGTAAAACCTAATTAGTATTGAAGACTGGAAGTTTTTAATGTTTGGTAAGATAACTGGGAACATAGTTAAACGATAAAAGGTTTTAATCAGGTAGTTGAAAATGGAATTATTTATTTTGGTATGATACCTAAGTATTCCCCTATAATTATTATAATAAAGTAGGTAGTAGGCTATCTAACCTACTTTATCAAAATCTAAGTTAGGAAAATAACAACATTCATGAATCTTAAACCCAATTTCATATTTCCATACGCCATAACTATGTCTACAGCACATTTATAGGATTACAGCACATTTTTAGGTGTTTATGGTATACCTACTTTGTCACCCTCGCCACGGTGAGGGCAAGGGCGCACGAGGGCGTCCCCTCGACTCAATATGCCAAGGGCACCATGTGTTTTTGTCTAATGTCAAAATATAAATGCACTAAGAATTCAATGGTAAATCAACTAAACGATGATAGGACTGCTCGACTGGTAAAATGTTTAAGTTACCAAAAGTGAATAAATAAGCTACCTATATATTGTTGCCAGACAAAATCAATAAATACAACAGTTTGTGAAATTGACTGAGGCATTGTTGTTTGTATAAACTGCCATTGAATCTAGCTTCAGTCAGGTCATTTCTAATTCCTTAAAGTTAGGTAGATGATTTATTAATAAGATACACCTCTCAAATAAATTCGAAAGTCACCTCATTATCTTGGCTAATTAGTATAAATAAAAATGAGAACAACAAAAATAATAAAAAGTGGTCTGAAATTCAAATATGGTGTGAATTACCGTGCAGTGTCATTGACCTCGCCTAAGCTAGAGCGTATATCAGAGATACGTCTCAAATTTTATGGAGCGTCAAGCCAGCATCGGCAATTAAGAGATTTTCAAGTGTAAGCATCGCACGGATGGCTGAGGAAGCACTGTGTAACGTCTGTGCGCCACATTTTTTTTACAAGATCTAAATCTTTCGGTATGCACCAGATGACCAGACTAATTTAAAATCACCTCTTGTAAATGATAATTAGTCAACTACTTAATAAAAAACTGCAAAACTATTATCTAAGCTAAACAATTCAGTTATGAAAATGGAGCTAAATTAACTGGAATATATTATAAACGCATTATGCAGTCCATAACGTCTTCATTTCGCAAATACAGAATTTTTTGTTTTATTATTCCTACTTAAATGGGTGGGCATTTGCGAAACGCTCCGATGCGGTTCCCCTCACCGTTTATTGATCTATAAACCAACATAGGGTACCTAGGGCTTCATAATATATGCGACTGCAGGGGGGCCCCGAATGGTTCAATGGCTGCCACCCTCGCGGATTTTAGGGTTAAATTTTCTCTTTCTAGTTTTAAGTCTGAGTTTGAAGTTATGAACTGTAATAAACTCTAAAGTTCGATGCAATCCGCGTTTTATTGAATTTGTTTCTAGCTTGACATTTGTACGCCCACCACGTGGCGTATGACAGAAAGCAGAAAAATAAGGAGCCTCTCAGCCTCATTTCCTTTCATCCCTTTCTTTGTCTTATTTCCACACTTCATCTACAAGATATAAAACAATAAAACAACAACTTGAACAGCACGTGTTTATCTCAATCGTGCTCCCCGGCACAATTGAGTACTAATTCGATTAAAGCACTCGCAGACAACCCTAGCAGTTAGGCATTAGGGGTGCGACGCGTTGTTTGGTCTCCGGGAAATCGATTCGCGTATTCGGGAAGTTATTTCTTCTCTTTCTCGCAAACAAGTCTGTGTATATCCCTCTCTTTTGCGCATGAGCCAGTGTCCTGTCTGGGCAGATTTCATTACAAACCAACGCACTTGTGCATCGATGCTGTACCTACATTGGAGTATTCGAGTTATGTATGAGGAAATGTTTCCATGCAGAAGCTATAAGCCGCTATTCAGGCTATTATGATTCATATTATACGCTTGAAAAACGTTAATATTTACTCAACAACAGGAAAATTATTATATAAATTGTTTTCCTGCATTCCTACTTTATAATTATAAATTAAGAATAAAGAAAATCGTAAATTAAGCTCGATAAACACTAGGAACTTCTTAAAATGATGACATAAAACAGTTACGTGCAATAATAGCGTGTGTAGGTACTAATTAAAGATTTCGTCAATGATTACCGTTCAATATTCTATGATGCGTGAAAGCGGCGAAAGTCCTAGCGTTCACACGAACCGGTTAACTCTTTTGTAATTTATTATCCAGTGTGGTTTATGACTACTGCGCTTTTTTTTAACTCTAAAAAATTGTAGCAGGCTCAATGTAATAAAGGGGTGTTTGCCTTGATAAAAAAAGACTTTCCATAAACAGTCCTTCCTGTCAGGTAGATTCCTTAAAAAGTTGCTATATTGTGGTTATTGCCGTTATGCGTACAAGTCACGGTATGAACGAATCAATTCATTAATTAGTGTATTGAATCAAAATAATTTAATGTAAGTACCTACCTAATACTTTTTTAGGATTCCGTACCCAAAGGGTAAAAACGGGACCCTATTACTAAGACTCCATTGTCCGTCTGTCTGTCTGTTACCAGGCTGTATATCATGAACCGTGATAGCTAGACAGTTGAAATTTTCACAGATGATGTATTTCTGTTGCCGCTATAACATCAAAATATACTAAAAACAGAATAAAATAAATATTTAAGGGGAGCAAAAACGCCGAAAAAAAAACACGTTTGTTGTATGCAACAAACGTGTTTTTTTTTCGGCGTTTTTGCCTTGTGGTAACCCTTCGTGTGCGAGTCCGACTCGCACTTGGCCAGTTTTTAAAGTTAAATCTTCAAATTTAATATCAGAGGACGATTTATTATTCAAAACATCAACGGACGGTTATTGGCTGTGTCAAGCATGTGTTGTGCATTAGTCAGATTTCTATATTTAGCGGCCGGCTGATACAAAACTTGGGTTCATTAACACCCATCAATGGCTACTGTTAAGCTTAAGGGCCACCATTAATGTAAGCCTTTACGGTTTTACTGCATCATAGACAAGGCTCGAAGATAGATAGGTAGTCAACCATGTGCTCGACTAATTAATAATTTTCTTTTTGTTTCGAGGCCATTTCAAGTTTTTAATGCGGATCCTCGCCAATCTCTGAACTCTAGATCTCTATATTCTTATTATTTTGTACCTACCTCAAAATCTAAAGTTGAACGACTCGACACTCGCCTGAGTTAGCGAGACGGGTTTATAATTGTATTTATTAACATAATATCGCATGATGTTAAACGAACCATAACCGAACAGTTAATTCGGTTCTTTTCTCTTGTTTTTTTTTTCAGTTTAAAAATTGCTTACACGAAAAACTGTTGACGAATTGCTTCCCGATGGAAAAGCCAGTTGTTCCGATAGGTATAGATAGGTACGTTGTATTTCTAAACAATCCTCATTTTGTTGCGCCTCACTCACTTCCCTGATCCCTCCACCCTCTGGGATGTCTCTTTGTCATTTTATTTTAATGACTGTGACACTCTCTCCCTATGGTTTATCAATAGCGTTATCCAAAGTGGTGCAATACAAGGGAAGGTTGAACCTACATTTAAAATGGATCCACACTCACAATGTAGGATTTTTTGTCATTAAAAGGAAAAGTTAATAATATCTTTTTAGTGTAGATTAGAATAAACCCATTGTGTTATTAAAATATACCTACGGGAAAATCTGTGTGGATTAAATCGGGAGCAAATTAATGAACAGTTGTCGGTAGGAAGGAAAAACGGCTAAATATTTAATTTTATCATCAAGTACGGTAAAACAACGTTCAAATTCTTACAGGAGCAAATTATCGAGTTCATTAGTCGGTAAATGCATAGGTACCTTAGGTACATACAGTGACAATAATCGAACAATAAAATGTGCGACGTGTGCCTTATAAACAGCCGAACATCACCGCATGATAAAAAAGAATGAAGTCATCAACCGCTCCCATTCCGACTGACAAACAATGATTCCGTTGATCAAAAAATACATAATTTCCAATTCGATTCATCGTTACTAGAAAAAATCTCGAAAAGGAATTCCTGATCAATGAGTGCGCGATGCCGCTACTCCACCTCCACTACATCCGATCGCCGGTTCCCAAGGGAGGGACTCCGTAAAAGAACCGTTCGATAATTGCGTAAAAGCACATGAAGTTGAATTGTTGCTCATGTTTTATAAACGGAATCGTATCAACAGTGGAATTTTGCACCGAAATAGTAAAAAAAACTGGTTAAAACTATAACTCACCAAGTGTTATTTGATGTGGACAGAGAGGCGTTGCTCCGTGCACTGTGTAGCGACGTCAAAATGCGACTGAGGCGAACAGACGAGAAGTTGTATGCGGGCGTGCGAGTCGGGGGTGGCAGCGACGGGCTCTGTGCGGTGCCACGGCTACAATAATAATATTTCACTGTACGCAATGATTCACAGCACAGCTCAGCCTGTCGCTCGAAAAACAAAATAATGAAGGAAATGCGTAAATTGATGACATCATTAATCGTATGTCAATAATTAAATCTACCTGTAAGCAGACAGTTGATTATACTAAGCAAGATAAAGGGCGTTCGTTCTAGAATCAAACGTCTTTTTTGTTTCTTTTACAATTAACATTCCTCTGTTTATGTGATCGTCGTTTCAATTAAACAACTTTACGGCCTATGTCTTTAATTAACGGGTAGAGAATATTAAAAGTAAAGAAATGCTAGGTACTAAAGATTTTATTATTAAACATGATTACTTACCCACAATAAATATATATAGTCTTAACTTCTGAACAAAGAAGTACACTTACAATTCCATGAGTTTGTAGTTTTAAAAAGTTGGAAGTTAAAAAATATTCCGCTCCCTCACTGCACCGCGGGCGGTGAATCATTCGTCACAATGAGAGGGGAGGTCAGCCGAGTACCGCTCGCTACTTAAATACAAAGTTGTTTTTGTCAACAGTTCAGTTATTCAGAGGACAAAATTAAAAGATGACGCTTCAGCGTTCCGATCTCGAACCCGATTACTTTTATGCTAGTTTTTTTTTTCCCACAATATTTTTGCTCTCGACTTTGCATCTTTCCGTCTGCTGTATCCGAAGGTGTAATTTTTTGCACAATTTCACGAAATAGGGCTCTGAAAGACAGGACTCTACGACGCCGGTTGAACTCCGGTCTGGATCCGGCGGCTCCTGTGCATATTCCGGGCGGAAAACTGTGGTTTCATTAAATGTACCTACCTAGCTATACACTTTTGCAAGACCTTTGTATAGTCGTCACAGCCTAATAATCTTGGTACCTATTACAAGAGAGATACCATCCCTCTCTCATTTCGTCATGGGTTTATACAACAGTTAGGCACCTACTTTAAAAGCAACATGGTAGGAGGATAGTGCCAGAGGTGGATTTGCAAATAACTGCAAACGGCACACGAAAAATTTGCAGGAAAGTTTCCTACTTCCTACCCTAAATCTTTTTGAGTGATCAAAACCACAACACTACTTACCTACCTTTGAAATTACATGTAGGTATACGAATTAAGGCTTCAGCAGCTGTTTTCGGCATCATTATCTTGTAACTTCTCTTTTGGTTTATGAATTGAACCCACGACCTAAAAACAATGTAACGCTCCGCTGCGTCTCGTACTTTTATCTTACTGAAAGGCGCAGCGCAGTGGCTTTCAAATTCAGACCAAGTAGCTCATGCGCAGTGCTTTTTGACGTTGATTTAGTTATGTCTTTTGGTAAATAACAGGTATAAAAGCCGCGGATATCAAGAAATAAAATACCATTTCCTGCCAGTAATAAACCAGAATTCCATTTTGCCAAAACCTACTTTTAATTATTTAGTCAAGGACATTTTTATTAAAAAAAAAACAATCCACACCTTAGCAAGAATGTACCTAAGTATTATTTTTATTCCGCGAAAAAAGAAATTAATGCCAGACCCCATATGACGCACTTCTGGCACAGGAAATGCGCCATTATGAATAAAACCCGTGGGCGATGGGGGTAGACTCTTGATTATTATTGCCGTCTTTAAATAACAGACGTTTTAAAGCATCGTTGACACGAGATATCTCAATTTTCTAATCTCTACTATAATTCCATACAAATAGCCTTTGGTTTTATGATTCTGCATATGCATGGTGCAAGGATCGTTTTCTGGATCCTAATGTGAGATGAAATAAAATGATGGTATCGATCTTCAAAACACATCCCTAGGTCCTATTATGATACAGCGCTTATTGTGGATTGCCATAGAATATTTGTTTCAATTCAATCCAATACTTACTACAAGGCGTTTCTAACTATACTCTTAATTAAGGCGACTACATGAGCAAGAGCATGCATTGAGAAAGAGAAGCGCGATGACGGAACGTGGTAATTTATTGCAAAATATGAAGCAATTATCTATTTACAAAAAATCTATTATTTGGACTAAAAACTTAAAACACTAGTGTTTTAGTATGTTGCGTGTAGAACAATCTGACAAAAAAAAAAATGATTGTATGTATATTAGTAGGTATGGTTTTTATTGTAAAAATACATTTTTTAAAGGTATGATTATGGCAACCCCCCCCCGTTTCGGAGGAGGCCTATGTCCAGCAGTGGACGTCTTTCGGCTGAAATGATGATGATGATGATGAGTCGATCATATACTTTTATTGTTTCTAAAACTTACATGACGATGCTAGAACCAGAGTGATCTAAGTGACATTTTTGGCAAGAATGGTTTTTTTACATGTATGGCATGAAAAATCATAATTCTTTCATGCCATGTATGGCATGAAAGAATTATGATTTTTGGGTTGCCATAATCATACCTTTAAAAAATGTATTTTTACAATAAAAACCATACCTACTAATATACATACAATCATTTTTTTTAAAGGTTTATTATTTTTATTATCTTTATGGAGATCAGTATGGCATGAAAGAATTATGATTTTTCCATGCAATTGTGTAAAAAAACCATTTTTGCCAAAAATGTCACTTAGATCACTCTGGTTCTAGCATCGTCACATAGGTCCTGTAAGCCCCTTAATTGATCAAATACGTCACATTTACGTACAAAGGGAAACATTCAAAACAAAACGCACGTATATTTTGATAGACACATCAATTCTATTCCCACTTGAACGTGAGGAAACCTACAAGATAACCATAATAAAAAGTCAAGTGTACATGTTGATAATAAAATAACACTGATAAGCCACCTGGTGAAACGCGTTTTATCAACGTGAAAAAAATAGCAATGGCTCTCAGAAATCTATTTGCTGTCGATACTTTTACAGATAAGTGATTGATAGCTTTGTTAAAATTGTCAGTTACTTTTTAGGGTTCCGTACCTAAAGGGTAAAAACGGGACCCTATTAGACTCCACTGTTCGTCTGTCACCAGGCTGTATCTCATGAACCGTGATAGCTAGACAGTTGAAATTTTCACAGATGATGTATTTTTGTTGCCGCTATAACAACAAATACTAAAAACAGAATAAAATAAATATTTAAGGGGGGCTCCCATACAACAGTGTTATTTTCGACGTTTCTGCCTTGTGGTACGGAACCCTTTGTGTGCGAGTCCGAGTCGCACTTAGCCAGTTTTTTTAACTGAATTCTTGAACGTTGTGTGGTGTGTATAGCATTATTTCTGCTTTAAATATTTTATGTGCTAATTAATTAGTACACATAAAATAGTTTATTATCTGTTATTTTTAAAATATAGGGAAAAAGGTTTTTGTAAAAAAAAGGCAACATTCCTGAAAAAGAAAAGCTTTTATTATTATTTTTTTCTATTAAATCGAGTTATTTTTTTCGATAACGTATTTTTTTTTTCGTTTTTTTTTTCAAAGTGCTATAATTACATAAATTTAAACTTTAACCTATCTGTACAAAACCTAATAAGAGATCTACAATTTAATAACTAATAAGTTTTCTTCTGAAATAAATTCTTTAAATCTGTAACAAGATAATAATCTTCTGAGCGGTAGGAAAGGTGGTGGGTTAGATTTTAAAAAGATCTATCCTATAATTACAGGTATATAAATTTGCATTTTAATAAATCTAACTTAAATATAGCTAAGGTCGTATAGTATTTTTGCGTAACTTATTGCCAGCCTATGGGAATAATAATATACAACAAATATACAAGTAGTGCAAAATGTATGAAATATACACCTTTTAATGACTAAATAATATAATGGGAGAGGCAGCGGTAAGCCTGAACAATCGTGATCCCGGATCCCGACGCAAATATTTGACGCCTAATACGGTTTATTATTTTTCGCATTTTAGGTATGAAGCTACGAGTACGACGGGCTCGACTTGCCGAGCCAATACAGTAGGGCTGCCGCGCGCCGGCCGGGTCGAATGTAAAATAGTCTTCTGATCTACATACTACTAAGTAAGTTACCGAGCCTATGTTTATGTGAAAAGTAATTTGTTCACAAAAGTAGAGAAGCAGGCACATAACTAGTAATTACTTATTCAGATTAATTATTCTTTAAAAAAAGACGACTCTAACGTAGTCAGAAGGTATAAGACTTACGCGATAGAAAGAGAGGCAACTTTTAAGTGAATATAACTGTCGGTAATTAGCGCTGTGCGACCTGAATTTTATTGCACTTTATGGTGTCGCAGCAAGAGTCGCTATTCCTTTTAATGATTTTGCGGAGTGAGTCTCCTGTACTTGTACTAATATGTATTCTGTGACATTACATGAAAGTGAAAAAACTTTAGAGAGACTACTCATAATAAAAGTATAGAAAGGTATGTACCGTATTTTATTTTTCTATCCGGACAACCCTAGTACTCGGTCAAGCGGCGTAGATATGTGTGTTGCAGGCGACAACTCGCAAGTGCGGCGATTAAGTGCAACTTAGCTTACGCGTTGGCGGGGAAGCGATTTTGTAGGCTATTATAAAACCGGCTTACTTCAAGATCAAAGAAGTGCATCTTCTGTACGTTAGTACTATTACTTTAGTTATGTTTTTACGTTAATTTCCGGGACTTAATAGGAAGTAGTTTAAAAAAAAAGCATTTGATTATGGTAACTAAATCATATCGCGTTCCTTCTCCCATTTAAAACATGGATGTTTCTTAAATATTGTACAAGTAACTTGTCAGTTTTGTAACAAATATGATTCTGACACGATAATAACATATTAATTCTATACGCAAGACCACGCTCAAATTATTTTATTAACTAGGTACGTCTTAACGATACACTTCAACTGTTTGATTTTTTTCACGACCAAAGACAATTATTTTTACCGTTTTTTTTACAAATAATTACATAAATGAAGAGTGTAATTTTTTTTAATCACAATTTTAGCAACAATACGACACCTAAATATAACTTTAAAATCATTATTCAAAAATGTTTCAACTTTTTGGCATTAATACAAAATAGCCATTAATTTTTAGAAGTTCCCTAACTAATAAAAGAAATATATTAATCTGTTTCGTTCGGTGGTCGACGTCTCTACATATTTACAATTATTATTATTTATATTACAGGAGGGTACCGGAGCTTAGTTTTTAATATTTTATCATTTATAAAACTGCATGTTTCGTACATTAATAGTTTTAGATACAGTTGGTTTTTTATGTTGTATATTTCTTGTTTGACAATGATTGCTATAGAGCACGAGTACTTTCAATGTCCCCGAACTTTTTTTTCCTCTTTGATATTCGCTTACGGGACAAGTTTTTGCGCTTTTAGCAGACGCAAGAAAGAATTCAGCATTCATAAACATCAGCAATATTATAGCCTTGTTGTAAACAACATCCCGGTTTCATCTCCTATGAGATGAGACTGGGGATTGTGTGTATACTATTATACACATAATAATATATATATACACTTACCCCCTTACTAATAAACGTTGTATAGCGTCTGTATAGTAACACAACGTTTTGTCTTCTTCTTTCGAAAGAGACGACTGAAAGAGAGATATCGGTGTGTAACTATTCAACCACACTAATATTATAAATTCGAAAGTAACTCTGTCTGTCTGTATGTTACCTTTTCACGTCTAAACTACTGAACGGATTTCGACAAAAAATGGCAGAGATAGATTGCATCCCGGGGAAGGACATAGGATAGTTTTTATCGACATACCTCGCGGGCGAAGCCGCGGGCGGAAGCTTGTCTGATATAATACGTTTATTAGTAAGGGGGATATAGTATTAAACAAAAGGCTGATGTCGATTCATTGTTATTTTAGCCAAACCCAATACAATCGCAGAACATTTTGCAGAAACTTGGTAATGCTTCCAAAACTCAAGTCAAACTATCAATGTATGAAACATGTAAACATATTATTAAATTATTTAGCCGAGAATGTTTTAGCTACTTTCTACCTAAGAACCTACTATCAGATTGTTATCACAAGGAATTAAGGGCATTTATTGATAGGTCGATACGAATTATAAGATAGAGATTCCTTTATAAGTATATTATTGTTTTTGAGAACTACAGAACACATAATCCTTTAAATCCTAACTAAGATTGTAGTAGTAAATAGTGAGGATGTGAGCACTAACGACTGGATGTTTTTTAATGGAATAAGACACACAGATCATAGTGTAAATTAGCACACAGGATGTTATGATGCGCTAGGTAGTCCACGAATGACTATTTCATGAAATATCAATAAATAGGATTACATGAAGTTAAGCTCATTTCAGACTACGCTATAATATAACAGCATATAGCTGTTTATAGCACAACAATATCGCTCGCCATACATTTAAATAATATATAGTATAGCAAAGTGTGAACGTGTTCTAAATAAATGTATGGCGAGCAATACTGTTGTGCTATAAACTATATGCTATTATATTATAGCGTAGTCTGAAATGAGCTTAAGGCGACTGCTGCGTTTCACGCAGCGGAGTGCGGGAAACGGAGCCAAATTCCACGCGCGTGAGTGCGTTATCTGCGCCCCGCTGCGTGATGCGTGGCAGTGTGATAATCGCCTTAGAGGGTTGTATTGATGATTATAATTCTATAAATACATACTTTTTACTCTCGCGAATAATATTTTGTTCAACTAACAATCTGACACTCGCCTGCATACCGCAAAAAAAAACGTAAAAAAAATAGAAAACGCGGCTAAAAAATATATATAATAATAATAAAATAAGCTACTCTGGCGCTTCACCTTTAAGGCTTTTATCCTTTAAGGCTTTTTTAGGTTCATGATGTTCCTCTAAGTTGCGAGTGAAACCGAGAGCTATAGCTTACGTTTATTAAAACGAATGAATTAGCTTTTTTGACGCGTGTAGTGTTCTGTAATTCCTTCTGTATAGGAACTGAAATAACCGCTTCTCAAAATAAGTTACCGTGAATTTAAACAACGATTTTCTTTTATGTTTACGTCGTTTTACAAGTCTGTATTGAATAAAAATAAGTAACAATGAAACATATGACGTAAATGTATTATTATTTTACTTTGTTGTTTATCGGGATGACGTCAAGTAAAGGAATCTCTAACTTAAACTGAAGGCTTAGCACTAATTGGCGTAGATTCGTTTAAATATACAATTACTTGTTCACCCACACAGTCACACTACACACTCATTTTCTATTATATTTGCACATGAGTCATGTTGACCACACTTTAACTTCTAGGATTATTAAAAACTCATCTATTCAATCAATCAATAGCTCTTTTATCCTGAAACTCCTTTCTGTGCATGCGCGTGCGTCGATATTCTGTCGTCGCATTATCCCGCGACATGACTATGTTCACGCAAGGTCATGTCTCATTTCGGAGCGAAATAATGCGCCTTCAAAATTTTTTCATGATGCGCAGGAGTGGTATTAAGAACTGTCTAAATTAATATGAGACTTTTTTGGAAATACTTTAGCAAGAAGTGTATGTATAAGCTCAATCGACATTAATCAATGTTGTTGTATGGTCACCATTCACCATTATGTACAAACACTTGCCCATATCAACTTTCTTCACTCACACTTCCATTCATTCTTTATTCAACTTACAGAGTAATTCCCGGCCTTATATCAACTCCGAAACCTAACTAGCGACTTATTTGGACAATGAGAAATTAATGACGAACTATTTTGATATACTTACCCATCCATAATGGTATTTTTTTAATTAAATTAACGTAAACTTTCTTTTACGCAAGCCTTCACATTTTTTTTTTGTTTTATGGTGTATGGTAAAAGCCGTAAGTATTTGAATTTTGATATAGGGAATAAATAAACATTGCACACGTATTATAAAATAAAAAAAAAAACAAAAAAAGTATTGAATATAAGCAGAAATCAGGTGAAAATCGTCCAAAAGTCCTTCCACACACATTACATAACCACCGCCTTCAAAACATTACTAACTTTACAATTACAGACGGGACACCGCTTAGCCTTGGCCCACACCTTGACAGCGCACTTATAACAACAACAGATGTGCGCTATCCGCCCGTGAACAAACACACCGGACTTCGGCTCAGATATACAAATCATACACAAATCCTTTGCTTCCATCTTTTCAATCAAACTATTCGCTATCACCTTCTTAGTAATCTTAACCGGGGGTTTCTCTTCGATAGTAATCGCGGGATCGCTGATAGTCTTAACGAGTGGTCTCACGTCGGTTTTCGGTTTGCAATTGAACAGATCGTCATCAGAATCTAGTTCCGTCTCAGAGTCCGTGCGTGCGCGTTTGCGTTTCGTTCTGCGGTCGGCGGATTCCGCGCGGCGTTTGCGGTACGAACTTATGTTAATGCCGGGTTTAGGGTTGGAGGAGCCCTCACCGAGGTTGAGGTCCTGACTGGGAGGGAACACGTCCTGACTTTGAGGGAACACGTCCTGGCTGGCAGGCACATCTGTCTCCTGGCTCATGGGTGAGTCCACGCCGGAGTCCTGTGACAGTGTGCGCGGTATTTCGGCTGTTTTGGTGAGTATGTTCCGCTTGCGTCTCGGCCTCGGCGGGAAGAAGTTCTTGCGTACCTGTAACGATTTGGTGGTTGGTTACATTCAAGATTTTATTTTGGGATTTATAAAGAGAAATATGTTGTGATGAGTAGCGTAACAAACAGAGCAGTCTGTCTCAATCGTGAAATGTGGGTTGAAAAATTGCGTCCAAGAGATGTGTGTGGGGCGTGTGCTCGCGTATGATATTTACAACTCTATTTTATTTATGACCAGCTTCAGCCCGCGGCTTCGCCCGCGTGGTTGTCGGACATTATCCTATAGGAATGACCTACTGAGACAATTCAACAACATTTACTGCGTTATTTATATTGTTAAGTAAACTAATTATTCAAATATTGAAGCGATGAATTAGGAATTTCCTTCAAAATCTTTAGAATTGTGATTGTAATAGGTGTGTTGTGATAGGTGCTGGTCATATTTCGCCCAGCGGGGCTCACAATAATATTTTAGAATTAAATAATTTAACTTGTGTTAAAATTGTAAAATTATTATACAATATGTACCTGTCTGTGCTAAGTAAGCACAATTTCTTCCTAAGGCTCAACGCACACTGATCCTGAATACGGTCACGACCACGACCCGGCTGGCCGCATGCGGCCAATAACTTGAATTTTGTATAGAAACGCAGATCGGGACACACAGGAAGGCTACGGCTGCGAGCTGCGTTTCTAAACTAAGCTCAAGTTATTGGCCGCATGCGGCCAGTCGGGTCGTAGACGTGGCCGTAGCCAGGATCAGTGTGCGTCGTGGCCCACTCTGTCCGCATTCGCTCTTATAAGTTACAGATAGTAGACCGCCTTAGCTACAATTATGCGCCCCTCCACTGCATTTACGCACACATGCAAAGTTTGTGCGTGTACGCAATACACTCAAAAACGTCACCGTCAGTAGTCGTTCAATCTCTGTCAAGAGTTGCTCAGTCACTGTCAGAGCACAGAAAACCAGAGACTTGAAACGTTACTCAAAATAACGTTACGCGTAGTTCTAGTATCTACCGATAATTTGTACCGTTCCACCAGGATCGTAACAAAATTAATTCCTTGGCTATAACGACACTGACAAACGGAACGAAATCTTAAACTGTACACTAACGATATGATCAATATATAATTATTGGTATAACGATATAATAACGTTATTCATTTCGATACGCAACTTTGCCAGCTTTGTGACATAAAAGATGACGAAAAATCGAAAAAATATGAAGAATAACGTTATAAATAAATCTGTAACGTTTCACCGGTAAACGTTATTACAAGCAGATAAGCTTAATGTTACTGATACCTATAACGTTACTTATACTATTGTTCTACGAAAATGATATTCTATAACGTTATTGGAAATTTTGGAACATTATACGATAGTGGTAACGGAACAAAATTCATTTCGTTTTCAAGTCCCTGCAGAAAACTACGGGGGGGCCCCACACATCGTCCCAAAACAGACGCGTACAATACGAACGACGTAAATTGGCGGGCCTGAACATAGGCACTAAGAACTTTCGCGCATGTTCTCTCACTCGCACTCGCCTCATGTCACCATTTGGTTCCTAAAAAATCTTACTGCGCAGCCTTCTGCGCCAAGTTCGGGCTCGCCAAGATACATTGGTAGTATTGTACGTACGACGTCGCGTCGAATGCCAGGCGGAGTGCCTTTGCATTCGCTGTATGTGACGTGTGGTCTATGCGTGCGTGAATTTTCGTTGTATGGAGCCGACCTTCCGAACTATTCAGTGCACTGACAGTAACTGAATTATTCAGTGCACTGATAGTCACTGAACTATTTAGTGCACTGACAGTAACTGAACTATTCAGTGCACTGACAGTCACTGAACTATTCAGTGCACTGACAGTAACTGAACTATTCAGTGCACTGACAGTCACTGAACTCTCTCTTTTGTGGTCATTTTCTGGGACATCATAATAGGCCTATTGTTCCCATTGCTGGGACACAGGCCTCCTCTCTTCGAGAGGGTGTGGGCTTTACGATCTCATTATACTTTACTAACAAGTTATATAAACCCAAGGCGAATCTTAAGTACCATAACGGCACTCCCATTTTTTTAATTCAAGCGTATTCTAACAAAAATATTAATTGATAAATGCTTTTAGAGTGTACTTGAGTTCCTAGATTATACCTTTGTCACATTGTGACAAAGGTATAATGTTGAATGAATTGTTACCATATTAGAATGAATTTAATACAAGTAATTGAATGCATGCACAATTCAAATTAAATAACTTTTCTTTAGATATTAAATAATTATGTAAAATTTGCACGCCCAAATTAATGACAGAATAAGAGATCAATATCTTTAGGACTTTCTGTATATACCTAATTTACTGTATATAATCATTGAAATATTGGTTCTAGAACATTTCCTCACGTAGTTTTCCTTCACCGTTTTGCGAGCAGTGGTAATGAAATTATTTACACAAAGTAAAGCGCCTGTCTGGGTTCGAACCTACGCCCTACAACTCACAAGTCGGCGCCGTTACCACTGGACCACTACCACCCTTCTTCTCGGGTGACAGTAACACAATAACCGATGACGGTAAAACATTTCGCCTATATTGCGATACCTACACATACTATGCACATGTGCGCAAACGCAGCGGAGGGGCGCACAATTGCAAACAAGGCGATGTATACCTGGAAACACTTATGACAGTATCTGTAGAGCGGGTTGTTGTTCTTCGCGCGGCACTGCGCGCAGTTCCAGTAGTCGTAGAGGTCCATCTCGCTGTCGCTCTCGTACGAGTCCGTTCGCTCTGAGTCGGCGAACTGGAGCTCGCCATCGTCGCCCACCGACACCTCGATCACCTTAGTCGCTATTATATCGTTCTGGAAACAATATTATGAAACGTAAATGATAAAATTCTTCAAAAGTATTAGGTACAGTCAACAAAAGAGAAGTATGCAGGATCGTCGGATATAGTTGAAGTTTAGTAAGAAACCGATGGATGTTATAGACTGAAATTTAATTTGATTAATGAGCTGTTTGTTTTCTATTAATAAAATAAAATTTGATTCGAGAACATCCATCGGTTTCTTACTAAACTTCAACTATATCCGGCGATCCTGCATACTTATCTCTTTTGATGACTGTACATACTGGAAACATTTTATGTTGTTCTCCCTAACAAAATGCACCAAGTTTTATAATACATGAAGCAACCGTTTGGTGTTCTAGTCAATGTGTAAGTAGATCTCAATTTTATGGGGTGAGGCGTAACATTTGATTACCAAGCTAGTTAAAAAGAAACGGTTCGGCAACAGTTTCCCCGAAAATTTTCAAACATACAAAATAGACAAATAGGCAAACGGATATAAAAAGTTATTTCTTTATATTTAACTAATACCTTGGGCACCGTCAAAGCCGCCGTCATAATCTGTTCGCACTACTGCTATCTAGATCTGTTGCTAGAGCCGAATCCCCAGTATGTCGAACCCTAAGGATGCTAAACGCCCTCCTGACTGCCGACCCTGAATGTGATGTGTTTGCTGATGAATGGAAGAAAATAATGCGTGCTTGTCTGGTGTTCTGTGAGAGACATTATGCGAGGGTGTCCACTGTTACATGCTAGTTTATGTTACTTTGTGATGTGTTTAATTTATTTAACCATTTACTCAAATAATTATTAATAATTTGATCCACGAATTTTATGTTTGAATTTAATTTTTGTATTGTATGTTATTTGAATGCTTATTTAATTTAAATTTTTATAATTCTATGTTAATTAATGTAATTGGACCTGTGCCGTTTTAATTAACTATAAATAAATAATAACTAGCGGCCCGCCCCAGCTTAGCACGGTGGCAATTTTTTTTTTTCGGATTTCCGAAATTTTCTTTCATATAACCTTGTCCTGGCAATATCGAACACAAAAAAAAATGATCCAATTTGGTGCAGTCATTCGGAAGTTATGCAGTTGAAGGTTTTAAGTGCTCATTGGAAAATAATGACGAAAAGTGTCGTACAGAAAGGAGACGTTCAATAAATGTATGGAGCTTGGTACTAAAATAATTGAAATAACATATAATAATAAAAAATATAAGAATATATATAGTTTAAAATAATTGAAAACAGCATTCTGAGCTATATGGGCTGAAAGAGGGTAAGTGTTTTGATGTTTTAGGGCATTTCATTTCTTTTTACAGCGTGTTGAAAAATAAAATGGTTGCATCACTAACTACAAACATTATTTATATTTTAGGGTTGGCAGCCCTGTGGCAAATCACGTGACAATGACAATTGACTCCACCTCGCGGAGTGGACGGTGGTTTTTTTATTTCAACGTCATTCTGACATTTATTCATGATAATCAATATTTTTTGTCTCAATTTCATGGAGCTGCAGCTAAAATTATAATAAAATCGCAAAGTGTTTAATAGAAACGGAAACTTTAGCCACATTTAGAATAATTATGTTGCATAGAAATGGATAAATAAAGGCTATGTGCGTTTTGTTTGTACTGAAACATTTTTCACTTTTTTGCAAAAACAGGCGCCTGATAAATCATATTAGACATCTATATTTTTACCACTATTTACCACAACGAATATTTTACCACTTTTGACCTCTCCTTTAAAAAAATGAAACTTAAATACCGCCGAACAATGTCGAAAATGCCGATTGACTTAAGAAAAATTACGGCGTATAAAAGTGATGATTAATGCAAGAAAGTTACTGAAATACATAAAAAATAGAAATATCGCCAAAAAATATCGTAAGTGACATGGTGAATGTAAGAAACGTTACCGAATGAAGTTGGGCGCTGCAGCTGTTTGTAAACATTTTTATGCAGGTGTGTCCATGGCATCACGAGCGAGCATATCAGAATACCAGCGCTGCGGTATTTATTTTTTCAATAAAAATGCTGCGAGCATTATCCTGAGATAGGAGCCTTTTTGGCTCCGCAAAGGTCTTATAATACTTATTTTTTTTAAATGTGATCTGAGGGGCAATTCTCGTAATTTTAAGAACGTTCACAGTCTGATCTCAGTCTCAATCTGTCAAAAAAGTTATTTAAAAAAATAAAAAAACCCGACTGCAGTAAAAAACTTAAGCTAAAAGAAACTGAAAAGCTAAAAACAAGCCCATTTTAAATTAAATAAAAGTTGGAAGCAGGCGGGACCCATTTGAATTTGAAAATACAGTAAAAATGGTGTGGGTCCCGCCTGCTTCCAACTTTTATTTAATTTAAAATGGGCTTGTTTTTAGCTTTTCAGTTTCTTTTAACTTACCTAAGTTTTTTACCGCAGTCGGGTTTTTTGATTTTTTTAAATAACTTTTTTATTTCTAGCTTTTTAGTTTACAAATTTGAAAGATTTCGCAGACGATTTAGTTCTTGGTAGGTGTTTTTTTGCGATTTGTCACTTCGAATTGCTTTTAAGTATATATGTTGTATATATTTTTGTAATCACCTTTTAAAACCCTTTATTTTGATACCCCACTCGATAGGTTTTGAAAAAAATAAATTAAAAAAATAAATTTAATATGGCGTCCATTAGTCGCCATATTGAATTTTCACTAACGTCATGTCTTTAGTGACACTCGCGGGACTAAGAGGAATCGATTAACGTGTGAATCATAAAAATCGGCCCAGGCGTTTGGTCTGTATAGTGCTTCAAAGGAACATATAAACATACATACATACATAAATAGGCTGATGAACACATTACCACTCCTTTGCGTCGCGCAGTCGGGTAAAAATACCTCTGATTTCTCAACATTTTGACAAGTTTTTGACATTTGTTTGTCGCCGAGATGAGACTGCGACTAGCCTTTGAACGTTTTAAATTACGAGAATTGGCCTTCTGGTTAGTTCACTGGCCTGTATTATACGACAGAGGCCAGTGGGTTAGTTTTAAACGCTTCTTTTTTATTGTTTGTATTTCCTGTGCGTGTCCCAAATAAAATATTTTTGAAGTGAAACTTCTTTACGCACGCTTGACTTGGGGAGTAAGCTGGCGAACGCGTGACGTAAGCGTTACGAAAAGTGTGATCGGGCAAGGCGAACGGAAGTTAAGTGGGGGAT
Source organism: Mesoligia furuncula (assembly GCA_916614155.1). NCBI lineage: Eukaryota > Metazoa > Arthropoda > Insecta > Lepidoptera > Noctuidae > Mesoligia > Mesoligia furuncula. Next base: position 28,068,659 of record OU744807.1, on the reverse strand, counting down.
ATAAGCAAGAGACAGCAGTGCGCGCGCACATTTTCTTTCTCTCTTTAAGTTTCACTTCAGTCGTGTGGTCATAAGCACACTCGTTTTTTTTCTTCCAAAATGTCATTTGAAAAATACTTATTAAAAAAAACAAGGCTTTGGCCACGCGCTAAAATAACCTTGGAGCGCTATAGATAGAACTTACGATTTTATTCGTATTTCAACGTCCGTCATTGCATTCTAGGGGTAAAAAAGTTATTTAAAAAAATCAAAAAACCCGACTGCGGTAAAACTTAGGTAAGTTAAAAGAAACTGAAAAGCTAAAAACAAGCCCATTTTAAATTAAATAAAAGTTGGAAGACGGCGGGACCCACATCATTTTTATTGTATTTTCAAATTCAAATGGGTCCCGCCTGCTTTCAACTTTTATTTAATTTAAAATTGGCTTGTTTTTAGCTTTTCAGTTTCTTTTAACTTACCTAAGTTTTTTACCGCAGTCGGGTTTTTTGATTTTTTTAAATAACTTTTTTTATTTCCAGCTTTTTAGTTTACAAATTGAAAGATTTGGCAGACGCTTTAGTTCTTGGTAGGCGTTTTTTTGCGATTTGTCACTTCGAATTGCTTTTAAGTATATATGTTGTATATATTTTTGTAATCCCCTTTTAAAACCCTTTATTTTGATACCCCACTCGATAGGTTTTGAAAAAAAAAAGAAAAAATGTAATATGGCGTCCAGTAGTCGCCATATTGAATTTTCACTAACGTCATGTCTTTAGTGACACTCGCTGGACTAAGAGGAATCGATTAACGTGGGAATCATAAAAATCGGCCCAGGCGTTTGGTCTGTATAGTGCTTCAAAGGAACATATAAACATACATACATACATACATAGGCTGATGAACACATTACCACTCCTTTGCGTCGCGCAGTCGGGTAAAAAAGCGTGTTAAAAACGCTTTTACGAGGAAAATTACATAATGTCGTAAGTGTACTTACGTCGCTGTTCGCGGATGTGCCGTCGTCGTCGACGGGGCCGTCGTCTTCGGGCTCCGTCACGGGCTCGTATTCCACATCGCTGGGGTCTGTCGCGTAAGTCTCCGCCCCGTCCGTATCGCTCGTGTCGCGCGCAATATCTACAACACACACATCGTTCAACAAATGCGCTAGAACTGCCGTGAAGCCATGATCCGTGGTGCACGTTCCAGGTGTAACCGTGTCTGTAAAATATCGTAACTCTGTGTCCTTTAGTTACTTTATTTTTTTTTAACTTTTTTTATTATTTGATATTAGACTGTCTTTTTTTGTACTTTATAGTTTTTTTTTCTGAATTTCCACTGAACTTTTTTTAGCACATAGTAGGTACTGTATTTTTTTTCAGTTGTCTGTCTGTCTCTTTCACTCTTTTCCAAAATGTTACTCTTATTCATTGTTTTTGTCTGTCCAAATTCTGTTTTGTTTTCTTATTCTTTTCATTGCCAATTTAAACATACATGATACACAATTTAATCTTCACACGCTAAATAGGTACATGCAGATATGGCTGTGGTGATAAAAAGTCCAAAAATATTTCCGATAAAGATAATGATATATTGAGAAAGCGAAATAAATCTTTGAATTATTCATAGACAAAGCAAATTTCGAACAATAGTGTAGACACAGAAGTTATTATTAAAATAAATCATGTAGCCACCAGAGTATTTGCAATTGAATGGCATTCCTTGATACAAAAGCCTGCTGAGCAACTGTGAGAGATTTCACACAGGGAGTATTGCAATGAGGGATTTTCTTTTTCTTTTTTTTTAACGCTTCCCTAGTCGCTGGATAGATGGCGCTGAACTTGGTAAGTTACTGCAAGGAACGGAAGTCACATAATTTTTTTATTAATTCACTTGGATGTAATTTTGAGATCGTAAAACGAAAGCAAACGAAACTGTCACTCAACGAGCGTATATGACGTGACGCAATGTTTTTTTTCCAAGCGTTTTGACTTTGGCATCTAGTAACGTAGTCAGTTCAACGCCATCTTCAGGGTTCTTGGAAACTATGTTTTTTTTTTAATACTGAAAAGAAAAACCTCTCATTATTCATGTACGAACGTGTTAAGGCTCCCGCAGACAGGCGTGACGCGACTCTGGAGTCTGGTGGAACAATTTCTAAAAATACTCATTGGAAATTGTCCTACCGGAGTCGCATCGCGCATGTCTGCGGGAGCCTTTTAGCGTGACTAAAGCATTTAACAATCATGTGAAATCAGACAGTCAAAGATGAGATCTATATTTCAAATTACCTAAAAATCAATGAATCATAGATATTTTTCGACTATTTGCCACAACCATGAAATCAACTACAAACTAGCTAAATCACTAAAATCAAAAGTACAATCACACAAAAAACATATTTCAAATTAGGGTTGTCACTTAGGGATGCGGTAATGAACGTGCAAAAATGAAATTAACTGTCTTTGTACAAGTACATACTTACCCCGCCCTTCTTTCAGAGAATAGGGGGACGTCTTTCGGGCAGGTAATTTAGTATTACAAACCAACCCCGTATTTTTGGCTTATGATAAATCATAAATTATGAAAACTCTTGAAGTTGTTAATATTTTTAGAGTGATAAGCCATTCAGTTGAACCAAACACAAATGAGTATTATCTGATCATACTAGCTGACTCGGCGAACTTCGTACCGCCTTAGAATCGTCAAAAAATCCAATCCATACGTATAAGAAAATGAATTATCTTCATATATTTTTTAAATTGTGGATGTTTCCCATGTTTTAATATTTTTTCTGCTATTCGGGGCGGAGAAAATCCAACAAATCAAAGATCATAAAAATCAGTCCACCCGTTCTTGTGTTATATATAAATTATAAATGGTGTAACCCACCCGACTTTGTTTTATTTAAATAGAAGACACAGAGTCATTTATCATTTGCGACAAATCAAGTTTCAACATTGGTCGCAAAAGCAAATTTGCGCGTCATCGTGCAATAGGTATTTATTTTGAGAGGTTTGTTTGTCCAAGTGTCAGCCATTGTTTTGAAGTAAGACCACTTGAATATGAACTCGTCAGAGGCTCAGCCCACTAGATGGCGTTAGTATCTTCCATTTATATTGGGTTACAGTTTAACTTGTAAGTTTCCTTAACATTTTCCTCCACCATTCCAAGCTGATTAGGCATAAAATTTACCTGTTTTAACCAAAGGGCGCAATAAAAGCTGCACTTTTAAGAATGATTAAATCAAATGTTGTTATGAGCGAATCGATAACCTGAATTTGAAATATGTTGCATATTACACTACAGTTATTAACAATGTTCTAAGTAAAATACTATTTAAGAGGTTCATGAAGTATGAGTGATGATATAAGTATGTGTGGTGACATCAGAAGGACAATGTCCATCTTTAAAAATAAATCTTACATGTACTGTTATAACACTAGACTTTACAAGTTTAGTGATATTCACACAAGTTCAAACATTATCTGAATGTCTATTCACAGTTCTCTTCTAAAAAATAATCTATTCAAAGATTAACTTTTTCATATCTGTGTGAATTTATGGTATACACCTGGACATTCAGAAATATGTATCGCAATTACATCTTGTAACCCAAACAGTCGACAATAACATAAGCATACTGTAGTCAAAAATCCATTGAATATGTTCATTCTATGCTACATTGCCGAGTGATATCCCATAATCATCAAGTCTTCGGGTCGACTGGATCCTGTGTACCCTGGCCCTGGCTCCGGGGTCCACCATGTTGCAGTTCAGAACCATCTGACAATCACCAATTAAAAAGTTAATATTGATGACTGCATATCCTAATTGAGGTTTAGCGAATCTTTGTTAAAAAAAGAGTAATTTTAAAATTATATTTTAATTGATCAATGGATGATGAAGTGGGATGATGCAGGCTAACAGTAATTATAATAATGGTTCAACAAAAAAAACCATTACTTAAAATAAAAATAAAAACTTGTATTTTGAATACATTTTAGTCATTCCAAAGCACGCGTGTCAAAAATTCGCCAAACAGACCTAAATTATAGACCAAAAACGTTTGACCAATTTTGTGGGTAACCTATCGTGTTATAATCCGACCATTACTAATTAAAAGGAATAAATTAAGAGGTAAAACAGTTAAAATGAGACGTTAGATTACCATCAAGTGTAACTTGGAGCTTTACTAATTATCATAATCGTGCTTCGCGCTCATTACGATTCTCGTTACACACAGGGGCAGACAAGATCGTTGTCTCGGTATTGTCGGGTGTCGAACTCATTAAAGGAATCCTCTTACGTAATTATTCTAAGATATTCTTTACATAAGTATATTTAAATTCTTAGGATCAAGTCACAATATCGTCAATGGTTTTTATAATTGGTTGGTATGGGTATCAAAGATCGTATCTCTATCAAGAAAAGGGATTGAACCTCTTTATATTTAAAATTCTGATTTTCTTGGGACCTTTCTTACTCCAACAGTAACTTAACTGTATCCAATTGGCTCATCGGGCCGCTGAAACAGGCTTGTAAGAATATTTTAGATTGCCTTTGTGCTCAAAATACTCCTTTACTTAGTTGCACAAATACACAAAGTCTTTTCAACTCAGCGGATTATTTTCAAAATTTCCTGTCTGCTTGCTACCCACTCAATGATATCATGCATGCCTGAATTCCGATGATTCCCAACCCGCTTGTATGACCAGTACATAGCAGGCCAGATAAAGATGTCACAGTAGATTACCAAGCGAGGCTCCTGACGTAATGCAGCCCACTGGCCACATTGTGAGTCATGCTTACCATAAGTCTTGTTCAAACTTGCATAGACTCAGGACTTTGACACCTGCAGTTTTTGGAAGAAGCCATATTTGCATTTCAAGACGCATAAAAAGGAGTTAGCGTGTATGTTTTGTTTGTACGACAGTGGCTTTTTGCAGTGTTTTTTTTTGTAAACTCGTTACTTGAGTGATTGCAGGAGTTGCTGCGGCTTATATGATTATATATATTAAATGAAGGCAGATAAGCAAACCACATTATTAAAAATGCTCTAACATTAGTGCAGTGGTAACGGCATGATAAAACAATAGCCCCCAGAATCACGCAATAATCTTCACAGTTTCCTAGTTTGAAGGGAAAAAAAGCGACGCAAAAAAACTCAATAAGTAGCAATAACAAAATTAATTAGATTTTGGATGATGGTATTCTTTTACAATTACTGAAAAATACGGGCATTTCGAGAAAGTTGTCTTCTAGGAAGAAACACAATAGTGCCTACCTACAATTTTTTTTTAATATCTTGCACGTATTTCATTCAACGATCCGCGTTTTTCTTTGTCAACTGTTCCGATTTTTACAAAAAGGGGTGTTTTTTTTTGTTTTCTGACAATAGACGATTCAAGTCTAGACAAGTCTAACTATTGTACCCAGGTTAACGACAGGAGAATCATATCGTAACTGGAATGCACTTCCGCCTCTATTTTTGGAAACCGACAATTAAGTACGTCTAAAAACTCGCGTTTGAGCTCAAAATTAGTAACACTACACACAAGTTTAGACTTGTCTGCACAAATGAGTGACTAACGACTCAAACATTCTGTAAGGGCTTTTGTTAGTTGTAATATCCGGAAATAAACATTAGGGGGATTCCCCTGATGTGAAGGGTGAGTCTGTTTTTAGAATAACGGCCCTTTATGTAGGAAATATAGGAATGGATAATCATTTTAGGCAGGATGTTTGACAATAGGACTACCGGCCGTTAGACTGATGATGAAATATACATAACAGACTGACGAGATGACTATTTTGACTACGGTATTTATAATGAAATACATAACTAAAGTTTGGTCTGCTTTTTCCCCTTTCAAGCGTAGAATCAGAGCTGCCATTTTAGCGCTTTCGGCGCTAAATCTGCGCTTTTTTTGTATGTTTAGCGCGCTTCTGAGGATTTTAGTGCTAAGCGGAAAATTTGGCATTTTGTTGCCTTTAGCCTCAGTTTGTTTAGCAGGTTAAAATTTAATGTGGTAACACAATTTAGCAGGGTTGATATGAATTAAATCACTTGATTTAAATCAGTGATTTAAATCGCGATTAAAATCTAGTGTTTTTTTGTAAAAAATCAATGATTTAAATCAATACTTTTTTACTGCGACCAAATCAGCCAAAATGTATCAACGGACTTCCCCCGACATAAATTAGGGCGCGCACATACGTGTCCAATGCTGTTTATACAGGGTTATTGGTAAAACTTTAACAACCTCTTAAGAGGTCATTGTACTTATTCAACTTTTACTATATGGGACCAAACCCGAAATCGCGCAAAAAAATCAGCTGTTCCCTACATTTTGACGAGTTATACGAACATAAATGTAGGGAGGAGCTGATTTTTTTTCGCGATTTCGGGTTTGGTCCCATATAGTAAAAGTTGTTCATAATGGTGAGTACAATGACCTCTTAAGAGGTTGTTAATGTTTTACCAATAACCCTGTATAGGTATGTTGTGTTTTTATTTAATTAATAACTAACTTCCAAATTAAGAAAACTCAGAATGTAAAAAAATGAACAAAATCCGATTTAAATGAAATAAATCCGATTTTTGATTTTTTTATTTAAATCATGATTTTTATCAACCCTGCAATTTAGGGGAGGACTGAAGCTCGTAGAAGTGTTCCGTGGTAATTCGTGTGCTTTATTGGAAAATCAGTTTGTAAATTAATTATTAAATTAAATAATGTTAATTTTTTCTCTGATTTTAAGATGAAACGACTATCTACAAATAAAATGTATGCTTTCATTTTATAGTATTTTGCTTTCATAGTTGAAGAAAAGTTAGCGCTGAATCTAGCGTTTTTTGTTTTCAAATTTATTATAATCTAGCGCTTATTGACCTGTTGTTAGCGCTAACTTGGATTTTTGGCAGCACTGCGTAGAATTATAGGAAGCCGTGAAGTGGAGGGCGTTCTCGTGGCCTGTCTTTTGAGAGCATGTCGTTTGAATATGCTATAATTATTTAGTTTTAATAGCATATTTTTTGTATTACTGACAGGCTGCTCTTAACCTCTATCTCGTCTGATGGAAAACGATGTTAATGAAAATGATGATAGAATAAGCGTGCCCCGTACACATTGTCTGAGTTTGATGTTCTTGCCTTGTTATCAGCATCTCCATAATATAATTACCACTGTAAATGGTTTATTTTATAAATAAACCACTTTTATTTCATAAATAGTCCTTCAGAATAAACACTTACGTTCGCTGTTGAGAACGTCATTTAAGATAAAACACGAACATACTTCTGGACCTATAGGTATTACAAATACATACAATCATAAGCACGTTTTATACTCGAGGGTACTCTGGGACATACGATTGTATGTATAGTTTACCACATGTCACATTAAACTTACACAAAAAACTAGAAGGACTAGCCTTGCCCTGTTCTAAAAAAAAAAATCGGTCATATTCATCATTAAAACTCCCGCAGACAGACACGACGTGACGACAGTGCGACATGTCGCGTCGTGCCGTGTCGTGACGAGTCGCGCTAATCTGCGGGAGCCTTTATTGGGGTGATAATTATGTATGGAATATCAGACTGTTTTTGGGTACATAATTAAATTACATAAATAAGTAATAAATTCTTGCAATATTGCTATATTGCAATTAATAATAATGCTTAAAAATAAATTTAATAAGGAATAGAATATTTTTACATTTAATTAAATACATATATTTAAATTCGGGCAACCATAATAGTAGTATTTGCCGAATATAATACTTATATTAATAAGTTTTTATGGGCAGCCCTACATGCTAGCTAAACTAGTAAGTACCGAAAATTACAAGCAAAGTCTAGTTGTCAAACTAGTACTTTTATTGACTAGTTTTCAATCATAACAGACATGTACTTTTGTCCAGCAATGAATGCCTCATTGCCTCTTGATAATGAATGAATTATTACTATAAAACCGCTCATATCGTAAATTCAATAACACTGTACTTAATGAGGTTTCCAAAATCATCGAGACATGTTCCAACATGTTTGATGCGAGTGCCAGGTCATTGAATGACGTGGTGGAAACATTACTTTCCGTGAAGCGTGAAGCCACTGTTTTGTACAGTCACGTTTTATACCTAAATAGGTACGCTTTACCAAATTCGTATAAATCGTATAGCGTTTTTTAAAATTATCGACTAACATTATGAAATATTTACTATAGGATTCAGTAGGAAACTTGTCACTCATTATGTATCAATTATCTATTTTTTGTTTAAGTTTTCTTATACTGTGTAGTAGATTTCGATATAATGTAAAAATTGTTATTGAAAAAAATTTAAATAAGTACTTTAAAGGTTCAATCTATTTGCACGCGGCTGTACCATGTGAATAATTTTGGACATTTTGCTCATATGATACCTAACAGGAAAAACAGTATAGTAATTAGTGATGAAGCATAATTTTGAAGAATATTGCTGAGATGGTAAATTAACAAGGTTGCCCTCAGATAGCAGAATAATAATTTGATTATGCTATCAAATTATCTGTCACGCATGTTTTTGTGTACAATCGGAGTATTAGATAATCTAATACTCCGATTGTGCCAATCGGAGTATTAGATAATCTAATACTCCGATTGTGCACAAGAAGACATATCCAGCTATACATTTCCAGTTTTAGCTGACCTCGCATTGTATAGGCTTTTCGTACAATGAGAAGTCAGCTTATACTGGAATTGTATAGCTTGGTATGTCGTGGTGCGTATCAAATCGAGGCAGGGTAATAGTATTGTTTGTCCAGAATAACCCTAATTATAATAAGTTAGTACCTACTGTGTATCAAAAATTGGCAATAACAGTACAAATTTATTAATTAAACAACACATCTCATATCTTTCTCTATTGGTAAACATGTACTAATTGTTATTATACTTAGCCTAATTATTAGAAATAATCTTTTGCATAAATATCAGATACGCGTTTTAGAATCCTCACGTAAAAATGTTATTTTTGGATAATATTTCAAGCGATATTGACTCAGCTCAGGTATCTGAGTCTAGGATCTGCTCTCCTGAAAGCCTAGTAAACAATATTGATTTGTCTCGGACAGCCTTAACTTTAATGCACACTAACATCCGTAGCGTAGCTTGTAACTATGATAATCTTATCATTTTACTGGAAAGAATTTGCATACAATGTGACATTCTCGTGCTCACAGAGTGTTGGCTGAGTAAATGTACCGCTGTGCCTGAAATTGACGGCTACACGTCATACACTTCAGACCACCTCAATCAGAATGACGGCGTAATTTTATATATTAAATCTGAAATAAAACACCGCGTAACAAAACCATCCATGTTAGATGCCAACTGTCTTATTTTACAATCGGAAAACGAGTATGCTGTCGTGGCTGTGTACCGCTCCCCATCTAACCGAAATATTAATAATTTCTGTGACAGCCTTGACTTGTGTCTTTCATCACTAGAGTCTGTGAAGTCGGTGGTCCTGATAGGTGACATTAATATAAATATATCCCCAAATGGTCATGATCCAAATTGTAGTATTTACTTGGATCAAATGGCTTATCATGGTCTTCTACCAGCTCATGTCTTCCCTACTCGTAAAACCAGTTGTTTAGACCACGTTATGTTAAGATCTGATAAATACTCAGCTACATATGTACTTGACTCGTTTATAACAGACCATGCGCCCCTGGTTTTTTGTCTTGATTGTAAAATAAAAAGACACACTTCTAAGACCACTTTTCTTAAAATTGATTATCCTTCTTTAGTCCAAAAACTTTCAGGTACAGATTTTAGTCCTGTTTATGATACCGCCGATGCGAATGTTTCCGCTATCAACTTAATAAACTTAATTTCGCAAGCAATAACTTCACACTCAATATCTGTAACTATCCCTCATCGTAGGCGAACCATTAAGCCATGGTCAACGCCGGGCTTAGTACGGTGCATTAGGCATAGAGACGAACTGCACAGAAAAGCAACGCTTGATCCAGACAATGCCATTACTCGAGTCACATATACAAGGTACCGGAATTTTTGCAACAACCTTTTAAAAAAACTTAGGATTGCTTACGAAAAAAACGAGCTTCAGAAGAATAAAAATAATCCAAAGGGTATGTGGAATACCATCAATAAAATTGCTAGCCTTAAGAAAATGTCACCTCCTCCCAGTGAGTTACTTACTCTCGCTCAAGAACCATGCGAGTCAGTTGGTGTAGTTAATGATTATTTTGCAGGAATCGGGGAAACACTTGCAAATACAATATTAAATAATCAGAGTGCCAATCGATCGATTTATGAGTTAAATAAATGTAACTTATCGCAGTCATCTAGAGATTCTATGGTACTACTTGACACTGACTTTGTAGAGATGGAGTCCATCATCCTTAACTTAAAAAGTGACTCAGCAACTGGTATTGACAACATTCCTACACTAGTGATTAAAAGTGCAAAGTGCAGTCTTATTTCTCCCCTTACACACATGTGTAACCTATGCCTGACCACTGGTGTTTTCCCGAACATTTTGAAGAGGGCGTTAGTGCATCCTATCTATAAGAGTGGTGACAGAGACATTGTCGGAAACTACCGGCCCATATCTGTGCTGACAGTTATTTCTAAAATCTTGGAGAAACTCTTAAATTCTAGATTAAAAAACTTCCTTCGACACAATAATGTTATTGCTGACAACCAATTTGGCTTCATGAAGGGTCGGTCGACTGAAGATGCAACTCTACTTCTGTCAGAGGTCATAGCTCAAAACTTAGATGCTAAAAAGAAAGTTATAGGTGTGTTTTTGGATATGTCAAAGGCTTTCGACACTGTCTCTGTTCCCTTGTTACTTTCGAAGATGGAATCGCTTGGCATTCGTGGGATTGCACTAGAGATTTTTCGATCTTACCTCTCCAGCCGAACCCAGTGCGTTAGAATAGGAAGCTACACAAGCTCAGAAACGTCTCTCTCTTTCGGTGTTCCGCAAGGGAGTGTTCTTGGACCCACCCTCTTTCTTTTGTACATTAACAGCTTGTGTTTAAAAGTTCTTCCAAACTGTAATATTATTACGTATGCCGATGACACGGCTTTAATTGTGCAAGGTAATGACTGGAAAGAGGCTCAGCATTACACAGAGCATGCGATTAGGGAAACAATGACCTGGCTTAATGATAACCTTTTGACACTGAATGTTGACAAGACCAGATATATCACTTTTACTCACCGTGACAATACCCAGCCTCCACCAGAATTTTATGTTAAGGTACATTCTTGTGACTTAAAAGAAAATTGTGATTGCCCTAAACTGACTCGTACTACCAATATAAAATATCTTGGTCTCATTATAGACAACTCCCTAAAATGGACTGCACATATAACCCAGTTAATTGGCCGAATAAGAAAGTTGATGCCAGTCTTTAAAAAACTCAGGAACTCAGCTGATCGCGAAACTTTATTATGTGTGTATTATGCCCTTGCTCAAAGTTTACTGCAATACTGTGTCGTTGTATGGGGAGGGGTTGGCAAGACTATCCTACTTCCCCTAGAGCGTGCACAAAGAGCTATATTGAAGGTCATGCTTGGACGACCACGAAGGTACAGCACTGATCTTTTGTATAGTGAGTGCTCTGTTTTAACTGTTAGACAGCTTTATTTATTATCAACAATACTCCGTAAGCATAAAAACATTGAATATATCCCAATTTCAAAGCGAGACAAAACAAGAGTCTGCTCAGGGACACCTCACAGAACTGTACTTGCTAGACAACAATATTATGTTGCAAGTAATATTTTATACAACGTAGCAAACCGTTTTAACAACATTTACGCACTTCCGAATAGTAAATGTAAGGATGTAATACGAGACTGGCTCCTACGATTAGACTATAATAAAACTGAAGAAATTACTAAAAGTTAAACATGTTTAAAGAAAGACACCAACTTCTTTACACCTACTTTACATTACACTTACACCCTCACATCCTCACACACATTACACACCTCACTCCTTATCACACTACACACACATTCTTCACCCATCATTGTGGTAACGTACTTATTCTAAATAGTTTGTTTTCCCTGTAAATTTTGTTTTTATTTTATTAGTTTCATTTAACAATCGTTCCATTTCATCAATATTACAGATATTGTGCTTAAAACAATGAATTGTGGTTTTAATAAATAAGTGTGGAAGACGCTGACGACTGTGACACAGTTTATACTAGTATAGTCGTCAACGTAATCTCTTATAAATGTATTCATTGCCATGATTTTGTACATAGATTAAGAGAAATTTGTAATTTCAGGAGTGATAAATAAACTATTATTATTATTATTATTATTATTATTATTAATTACCATGACATAGATCATGACATGGGCTCCTGACCACTACTTTTAATAGCCTTGCATTTAACTGACAATATACATAATTTAAGATAAAACACGAACATAAAAATAAACAATATAAAAATAAATTCTAACCATATTTGTAAATATTTTTTAATTTTATCTTATTAATCTTTTGAACTAATTGTTTTTGGTATGGCTGTACTTTTATGATTGTTAGGGCTGCCCTAAAAATGAAATACAACAGAAATTATATTATTTTCAAGTTTGAGCATAAATTATAATGCAGGGTAAAGGAATCATCTTTATCAATATTACTATGGCTCAGTGTAGTAACACATAGTCAAAAAGATGGGGTTGGATGGCTGGCTAAACCTCTTTCTTTTTTTTTTCCTATAGAATTATAGACATCTGGGATTCTTTGGCAACTTTACAATTTGCTGTCCCATACCATCTCAATTTTTTTTTAAATTCATTTAAATTTAAATTAAATAAGTTAAGTTAATTTGTTTATAAATTATAAGTTATTTAAGTAACTATGTGAATTATATTTGTAAGTATTTAAAAATAATAAGTGCATGAATTTTATGAGCATACACTACTACAATAATTTCTAGAAATATAATCATCTGCTACATACAAAAGTTATCTATTAAAATAAATAAATATGATACAAATCTCAAACTATAAATACATAATTATTTCAATACATGAGAAGAATATAACATAAATAATAAATTCATGCAAACAACACTTGGGGACAATCATCCAGACAAACACAAGGCATCATACAATCTTAGGGTGCTTGTGCTTACATAAAGAAACAGGATTCAGGTGCAGGCGAGTCTGTGCGGGTCAGTACCGATCGGTGCATGTGAAATAATCTCACATTAACTTATGGGCTCACACATAAAGAAAATGGTAAAACATGTTAACCGTTTCCTTCCAAAGATCATCCTGCAGGGACCTGTACCAGGAGTTGGGACCGAAAACCTGCTTCTTTATGTAAGCACCCTATGCGGTTAAAACTTACCAGTTTCCTTCCCCTGTATGCTGAACACAGTCTCCGTTGAACACCGTCTGCTCCACGAATTATCTGTATAAAGTTATTTTTAAGGTTACTTGTTAAATGCCACCTTTTTTTTTTAACAGACTAACAAAGGGTGAGGTTCTCAATTTGATTGTATTTTTTTGTGGGTAGCTACTACAATTAAAAACAGAAAAAAAAAAATACAAACAAAAATGTAAGATCCAATAATATATAGGAAGGTCATTCACATAGGTTTTTAATTTAAGTGCCAGAAAATTTATTTCTATATTCCTACAGCTACTTTTTCCAATCTTTCTTATTCCTGATTTCAATATTTAGCCCAGAGAAACTTGGCAATATAAAACCACCTGACAAGTAGAAAACTCACTATAGGGGGGAGGGTTTTTTTTTTTTTTTTTTTGAAAAAAGTTTATTTTCTTTAATAGTGTATAGAACAAAAATTGGTACAACAGCACAACTATAATCAATGTATTGTGCTAAAATCATATGATAATATATATTTTGACAAAACATAGTCTTGTTTTGTTTTAACCTTAGTACCATAAAAGTTCATTAAATTGAATTTTAAAGTAATAATAGTGAATAAATAAATCACACTACAAGTTGTCAAACATTGGGGAAAGAAGGAATGTTAAATAAACTTTTAGAAAAGGCAGCTGGTACACTTCCTATTAATTTAAATACATATAATATTGAACAAAAGGTAGTCTTCTACTATGTCCTTGATAATAATTATCAACATGTAGGTGTTAACTCTTTTCTTCATGGTGGTTACCTGAAGTGACTACGTAGTTAAGTTGCTGTAGTACTTTGTCAGCGATATCTAGTCGATAACTTTGTACTACGACAATAGTGAGATAATCAACGTTGAGTTTTGTGTACGAAACTTTTGGCGCCACGGTCAATGAAGCTAACTATATTCAATTGAATGTTGATGATTGTGCAGGATTCCATTCGTGTGATTGTTTTTACAGTGGTAAGTACAAATCATAATAAATGTTACGACTGTATGTTTTTTTCTGTTCAATAAACTTTATACTTTATATTTTGTGTAAAATAATTACATTTTATTTTTACATTGTTCTTGAATAAAAATACTGGGATTATTGTAAAGAATACCTACTTATTTCACAGTGGTCACTCTAGGTAACCACCCCATAACACACCCTGACCGTATGTTTTTTCGCTTTTAATATCCATATTTGGTTTTCTGAAGCCATAAACAATAGTTTCATACAAAAACATTGTGTTTATCTATGTTTATAAATATTTATGCCGAAAAGAGTTAAAAATGCATCCTAATAATTGCTTATAATATCTTTTTATTTACAGTTTAAGCTGCAATTTATACTAAATGATTTCAAACAAAGTCTTAATTCCCGCCCAACTGAAAATAAACACAAATATGTCTTTTATCGCGAGTTAGCAAAGGTCACCAACGATCCTTTTATCAAATTATGCATTAAACAAATATAATAAAGTCCATTATTTATCATGAAACTCAATTACCTTGGGAAGTAGTTTTGATAGAACGTATTTTTTTACGCTACGGAACTACGTGCAAGCAAGTTTAACCTCATTTGGAATGTTAATCATTTTTGACATGTCGTACGCACAACGCTTATGAATGAACATTGATGCCGGGCAAAAGTGACCTCCCATTTGAGTATAGTATCTTTTAGAACCAATATATGGGTTTAAATGTACATCACATAAACTGGGCTATTATAATAATCCACCATAACCACTGTTCACTGACCACACACAACGGCACAGAATTTTCCGTAAATTAACACAATCAACACTCACCTGAAGAGAACGTTGCTGTCACAGACGTTGCTGTTGTGTTCATATTTAATAATGATTTGGAGAACTTCGTAACTTCGTTACGCGCTTGCCAATTTTGCTACTGCTCTTGTGTTCATATTTAATCACAAATAACTATAATTTATGTATAAAGTAATGGTTTGGAGAACCAGGAGAACTTCGTTACGCGCTTGTTAAGTTTGCTACTCTAGAAAGAATAATAAAATTCTTATAGAGTTGTGTTGGTGTTGCCAGACGTCACAGATAAAATACGTCGCGCATAGACTAACCCCCCGTCTGTATAGTTATATACACAACGTTTTGTCTTCTTTCGAAAGTCAAATTACTGATGACTGAAAGAGAGAAATCGGTTTGTGTACGTTTATTAGTAAGGCAGGAAGTCGCGCGCGATGGGCCGATGACGCGAGGAGCCACCCGCTCCACGCCAGATCACAATGTTGTCAGACGTAAGATTTTGATGAACTAACTATACTAAATTGAAGTGCAAACAAAAGCGTTGAGCGATTTTTGGTGGGAAAATATCTTTTGGGTTCGCGTCACTAACATGCTAATTTGTTATCAGTATCCATCAGTATCTATCTGTTATGTAGCAACGAGTATGACGAGTTGCGCTTGTCCAGCAGTATGACGCATACTGCTTTTAGTTTTAAGAGCGGATCTGCACTACATCCGATCCGAATCCGAATTAAAGATCCGACTTCAATCCGGATGTAGTGCAGACTGCTATAAGCCTTCACTTCCGTCGGCAGACCTTATGACTGCCTATGTTTTTATTTTATTTATTACGAAGAAAGAAGTACCTAGTTGTAGTTTTAAGTTATTTATCTTAATGTTAGGCGTTTCTTTTTTCCAACTCCTCAGAGAATGTAGGATGTAAAAGCGAGCGAAGTCAGCTCGAAAAGTTTCGGAAAGATTAGTTTTTCTTTTGACTAATAATACAGACAGAAGATATTTGTCGATTTCTATAGAAAAGAAAGAGTAGCCCCCCACTTAATAAACTACTAAACTTTAGCACCCCACCTCGTATAATTCTAATTAAGGTTTTATGTTGACCATTCATACAAAACTAGGAGTTGGTTGTCTACTTATGCAAGTGTATGATCACCTTAAGTTTACATTTTCAGACGTGGGGGCCCCCAACTACAAACTGCATATTTTGGCTAGCCTAGCTAGATATAGTGAATGAGGATTTTATAAAAAAGTACCTACTACCTACTTCGTGAAATTTAGGGCCAGTGGTCCTGCCTACATCTCAATCTTGGGGCCCGGAGCCTGGGGCGAATCGATTGCTCGCAAGCCTAGGTATAATAACTCTAACTCAGATGATCTTCAGCAAAGCATAGCATAGCACAGTGCTTCAACAATATCTAGCTGTTAGGCTATAACACGGACTCTTATAGACATTGACCTATCATTCAGAAGGCCCTTCTTACCTTAGCTTTTTACGCTTTATTATTCTGGAACAACATGGGTGAAATAAATGCAAAATGTTAGGAAGAGAACACGGAAAAATCAAAAAGTCACCAGTAAGTTTATCATACATTCGTTTATTTGAGGTTGTTATGAATGCAGTAACTGCCTTGGAAGATTTAATTTATATTCCTCATTTTCTCCTCAGTTTTACAGATTCTTTTTGTCTTAAAATGCGATGATTCATTTACCATTACGCGACAAAGCGACAAAATTTGATAGTGGTTCTCTGTAGGCTCTTTGTAACGTATTGTGACTACGTTTTTATTTTGTAACATTATATCATTTTTCGCTATTGGTAACACAATTAAAAATTCGGTTTCCTTTTCCATGTGGCATGGTGTCGGTGTAAGGTGAGTTTGTCAATCTTGTGAAATAAATTACAAATTACTGCGTAATATTAGATTAGATTGCAATTACAAAGTACGTATTACCGCTTTTATTGAAAAGAAACAATATAAATTGTTTTTAACGCGAAAGTGAACTTAGATCGTGGAATTATACAAACACGTGCAAGTTGGAGTTGGATTTGAGTATCGAGGTGGGGTTTCGGAAGATTCGGTCAGTGGGTCGTCTTAGGGGCGGATTTTTAGTTATTTGCGACATTAGCAACGATAACAAACGTTAATTTGGCCAAATGTGAGCGTATAGCTAGTTTCCACGAACAATATAGTGAAAACACGCATCGAAGAGGTTAGATTTGTGAAGAAGCTTTTTGACTTTGGTAATTTTGTTGTAGTTGCCGAATAAGCAACCACAATGCCGCAGAACGAATATATTGAACGCCATCAAAAGCTTTATGGTAGGAGGCTCGATTATGAGGAGCGGAAGCGAAAGCGTGAGGCGCGTGAGCCTCACAGGCGTGCTGAGAAGGCTCGCAAACTGCGCGGTATCAAAGCCAAGATCTACAACAAGGAGCGCCGCAATGAGAAGATAGGGGAAACTGGGTACACTTGATCCCCCCTTTTTATTTTGGTTCATAAAATTAGTTTTAAGTCCTACATTGAGGATGTGTTTGAGCCAAAATGTTGGGAAGTTAATTGCCTACGCTTCGAAAAAAGTAAAACAGGGTAGTTCAATATTTGTAAAAAATAAAGGACTATAACGAAAAACACAGGTTTGCACCAAGTGTCCCCGTATATGGGAGACTTGATCCCGCCCAAAGGGAGACTTGATACGGGGGGATCAAGTCTCCCATATCTAAAGGTGCACTTGATACATTCCAGGCGATCAAGTTTAATCAACTTTACATACTTGTTAAAATAAGAAATGAAACAATGAATTCAATTTCTTTAAATATAATTCTTTATTATAGAATAATCCAGTATGAACTGAACATAACAATAAGTCTGGAACTGTTTAGGCCTTCCTGCAGGCAGTCTCAGTCTCGTTTAGGTATACAAAATAATCGGTCTCAAATAGCTTCAATTATCTCAACTTACTAACAAAACTAAATTTATATCACAACAGCAATACTTACCATCTGTTTTTTTCTTGACTTTGGGGGTCAATTTTTTCCCCTTTTTTTAGCACCCTGCTTCGCCTTGTATTATATTCGCGGCATTTTTTGACGTGCAATAATAACGTTAAGTAATTGAAAACTGTATCTTTCATAAATTTTAATAATGATCACATTCCTCTAATAGACTTGATTCCGCTATGGGAGACTTGATCCCCCCGGATCAAGTCTCCCACAACGCTCTGTATCATCTCTCCCCAGTAACCGAAAAAATGAAAAAGATAACCTCTTTCTTAGCCTTATTATCCTATGTGTTTGAACTTTTAGCGCAATCATTGCACATAAAATAGCAGTTCTAATAATTAATACTCAAACTCTAAAACATATTATTCGATTATTTTACAAACAAAAATAAACTTACCAAAATAAGGTTTCTCTACACGAAAATCACTTACCGGTCGCTATGTCACAAACTGATAGTTTTGACATTTGTGGTGTTTCCTAAAAGTCATACCGTACAATAAACAAACACGGTTGCTAGTTATTAATAATCTAGCAAGCGTGGTTGGTTTATAAAATTAGTGTACCATGTGTCCCAGAGGGATCAAGTGTACCCAGTCTCCCCTACAGATGAAAAAGAAGATCAAAGCACATGAGGAGAGGAATGTTAAACAGAACACTGAGAAGGTGGCAGAGGGTGCACTGCCTGTGTACCTCCTCGACAGAGATGTGCAGTCCCGGGCTAAGGTATTATCCAACATGATCAAACAGAAACGCAAGGAGAAGGCTGGAAAATGGGATGTACCTATACCTAAAGTTAGGGCACAGGCTGATGCTGAAGTGTTCAAAGTGCTGAAGTCAGGAAAGACCAAGCGGAAAGCATGGAAACGTATGGTAACTAAAGTCACATTTGTAGGAGAGAACTTCACACGTAAACCACCAAAGTTTGAGAGGTTTATCAGGCCAATGGCTCTACGTTTCAAAAAAGCTCACGTCACACACCCAGAGTTGAAGGCAACTTTCTGTTTGCCGATCATTGGAGTCAAGAAGAACCCAAGTTCACAGATGTACACAAGTTTGGGAGTCATTACTAAGGGTACGGTCATTGAAATTAACATTTCAGAACTTGGTCTGGTCACGCAGGCTGGTAAAGTTGTGTGGGGGAAATATGCACAAGTTACAAACAATCCGGAGAATGATGGATGCATCAATGCTGTACTCTTAGTTTAATTTTTTTAAAGCATAAAAACTTTGACTACTACTTTCAGCTCTGAAACTGATTGAAACTGTCTCAAGTCAAGATATGAAAATGTTTGATAACATTGTGATTGTAATTTATGACTGTATTGTATCATCTTGGCCTGCCAATAAATACTGTGAAGCCTTTAACTCTATTTATTTACTTACCCATTCTGTAGGCTTGATCTTCAGCACAAGTTTTCAACATAGTCTGAACTATGAAACTGATTGTATTATAGTTAACTATGTGAAACTAACGAGTCAGTGTACTCATTAAGTACTAGTAATTAACTACTTACTAGATCCATTATGAAAAGCATCTATTGTTCTTATTTTTATCATTACTACTCTGTGAGAGGTGTATAACATGATATTTGTAGGTATTTACTAACAAAATACTTGGAACTTGTTTCCTACTTACTCTGGGACCTTGAACTTCCCGCGGCAGATAGCGGTCAAGTTCGAGGCGGCAAAAATTAATATTGACTGGAAATAGAGATTTGCACAAATCCTTTTTTGGAATTATTTTAATTTTCTGATGAACACGCTACGCCGAACCGAAGTTGGGTGATGATGATTTCGATTTCTTTATAAAAATGTACCTGTAGAAAAGTTACATTTACCCGTCGAAACTGTTGCTTATTCTTCATTTTCTATTGTTCAGGTGAACCAAGATGCAGATTTTTGTCAAAACCCTTACGGGTAAGACCATCACTCTTGAGGTCGAGCCCTCGGATACCATCGAGAATGTGAAAGCCAAGATCCAGGATAAGGAGGGAATCCCTCCAGACCAGCAGAGGTGAGATATCCTACTCTACATTATTAGGTCTTCTCGAGGGTGGCCTAGGCTGTGCTTATTTACAGCCAACGCAGAGCACTAGTCTTCATCAGTTCTTGGAGAGCGGCATTTGATTTGGGTCGGTCCTAAATCCGCTGTTTCGTATTTGAGCAATCCTTACTAATATTTTAAACGAAAAATTGTTGCGACTTTAGGCAAACTGGTGAATAATTTTCAATAAGCACATCTGTGGCCTAACAAACTTTTGTTTCGCGCAGGAATCGAACCCGGGATCACTGCGACAACCTTACTGTCGGCAGCCCAATTATTGAGTCTCAAATTCTTGTCTAGCCCGAAAGTCTGACAACCAGTCTTACCAAGGGGTATCGTATTACCCAGTAACTGGGTTGTGGAGGTCAGATAGGCAGTCGCTCCATGTAAAATACTGGTATTCAGCTGCATCCGGTTAGACTGGAAGCCGACCCCAACATAGTTGGGAAAAGGCTAGGCAGATGATGAAATTCTTGTCTAATTGAAATAACATTTTAAGTAGGCGCAACACTTGTATCGACTACTAGTTTACGATAACATAAAATATGTCCCACCATGGTAAAACCAAAGATTTGACCCCCTTAGCATGTGGGTGTAAATCTGACGCGGGTAACATCGGTTGACATCATTGGAATGCGGTTTAATCGCACGCGATCTGTTTACAATCCCACTGGGAATTGATACTGTGAAATACGCTCGTAAAGTCGTAACAATATTCCGTACTAAAAGGATGCACCTTTGATACACCTAGTTTTGTTCTATGCATTCCCAAAAGTTATCAAGGTCATATTAAATTTGTTATATTTCCGTCTAAACGAAGCAAATAACACAACAAGCTCCAAAAATAACTTCACAATCACACGCATATTCTACATGGGTTCTAATGGTCGAACTAGGGATATCAGGAAATGAAAATTAGATTACTAACCATTAATTTTTTCCTAAAATCAAATAATACCTAACAAAATCGACCTTTGTCTACCCAGGTTGATCTTCGCCGGTAAACAGCTGGAAGATGGCCGCACCCTGTCAGACTACAACATCCAGAAGGAGTCCACACTCCACCTGGTGCTGCGCCTGCGTGGTGGCGCCAAGAAGCGCAAGAAGAAGAATTACTCCACCCCCAAGAAGATCAAGCACAAGAAGAAGAAGGTCAAGCTAGCAGTACTTAGGTTCTACAAGGTGAGTCTCTTCATTATTGGATTTCTGTACAAGCCTGTACATGGCAGGAACTACTGCATTCTTAAAATATTTACTTTACTCTGCATTCTCGCTGCGGAAGTATTCCGTTTAACAGAATTTTACTTGTGAATATTTCCGAATTATTCTGAATCTTTCCGAAGTATTGTAACGCTAGACTCGGCAAAAGCATTACTGGGCGAAAAAAAAAACGTTAATCAGGATTAAATAGGACAGCTTTCGAATATTATTGTCATCTTGCAATGCACTATCCGAGGTATTCCAAATCACAAAGAATTTTATTATTCTTGGACATTTGGGTTGGCCTGTCGGCCGTTTTGAACTAAAAAAAAAGAACAGTTATTTCTGACGCCTCGTGAAGTAGTGATTTTTTTTTAAGAAATTTCTTATTGGTATCTCAAATATTTTATTGATAACTCATGCGTTCCTATTCATAACACGCACCGACATGTTCGGAACAAGGAAAACCCGGGACTACTTAGCAGTCAACAAATAAAAGACATACGTTTCGAAGAACTCTCCCGGGAATTGAAAATAAAAGTTTCGAAAGTGGAATACTCGAGACAGGTCGCGACTTGCTAGGGCGCCTAGCCTGTTGTGTTTGTTGTGTTGTGAGTCAGGGAGGGTAAGCAGACTTGTTCGGACAAGTCGCATGAATCATGGGGGTTAGCAGAATACCGTGACGATGGGAACGGGTCATGTAATGGTCATTTGGACGTTAACAATGCATTGCTTTTGTTGCGACATGTGATGCAATCGTTTATGCTGTGAATGATAAAACAAACGTGAACGTGTTCATGGGGTTAGCGGATTTTCACAATGCCTTAAATACTCGTAATTGTTTCAGGATTTAGGTATCTATAGTAAAAGTGCGTAGTGCTACACACCACCACCGTATTTCAAGTTAAACAAATATCAACTTTATTTCAATGACAATTATGTTGATTTCGGAGTGACTAGCACTATTGACAAAGTTGTAAAATTGTTTGAAGTTGTACCGTAAACTGAACTTAATTGTGTAGGAATTAAAGTTATTTTTCCTTTAATTCATATTACTTTACATTTTTGGTAAATAAATCGTGAACGCAGATTAGTTAACATTATATCCATACTAATATTATAAATTCGAAAGTCTGTCTGCCTGTTTGTTATCTTTTCACGCCTAAACCACTGAACGGATTTCGGTAATAGATTGCATCCCGGAGAAGGACATAGGATAGTTTTTATCGACATACCTCGCGGGCGGAAGCTAATTTAATAATAGGGGTCGGTTCGCCCACTTAGCTACCTGGTAATTTTTTCTAGAACTTTTGGACCATCTTGAAGACTTCATTCGTGTACATAATTAAATCTCGTCTTTCGATCTAAAAACACCCGTCTCCAATACGACCTTATTTATTGAATCAAGCCTTACCGCCCTATACTAGTGCACGGGTCTCATTACAAAATTACATCACGAATATTCAAAACCACCTCATTTCTAGGTTGACGAGAATGGTAAAATCCACCGCCTCCGTCGTGAGTGCACTGGCGAGCAGTGCGGCGCGGGAGTGTTCATGGCAGTCATGGAGGATCGCCATTACTGCGGCAAGTGCCACAGCACGATGGTGTTCAAGGACGATGAACGGCAATAGATCTTAAGACCAATCCGCTTAGACTTCTGTGTATGATGGATTTATAATAAATCTTGACACAGTGTCCGAGTAACATTTTGGTTTTATTTGACGTAATATCTTATTTTTTACCAGAGGTTTTCATGGTTTGGTAAGTATTTCCCGTAACCTTCGGCTTTCGCCATTTCCCTGCCATAATATGCGTCAATACTAGCATGAACTAGAGATCTAGCCTCGCGTTTATACCAAGGTTTAAAAATGTACGTATTCTACATGTTGTGTTTACTGTTTGCGTTTATCGTTAAACCTCATACAACTTGTAAAGACTAGTTGTGTTCAAAACTTGTCAAGAAGGTGACCAAAATAATGTCTAAAGGTCAACCATACGTTTTCGACAAGTCTTCTTTATGTCGTGAAAATAATCACAACTTTTTATATTATAATACTGGTGTAAACGCGGGGTATGATCATAATTCGTTCGTTTCGTATCGATCATAAATAGTATTTAGTGCTTATTTATAAACTACAGCTTATATACTGATCTGTGTATCCAAGTGAAAATGGTAAGTATTTATACCACATGACCACTCGAGTCTCTTTTTCTATAAGTTTCAATACTGTCCTGCGCCAGGAACCTCGTTGGAAAATATTCTAGGTGAGTTCTTACACCGTAACTGAAAGGATAACTCGTCAATATCGAAATAAAAGTTTTTACCAACATTTTGTATTTTATTTCTAACTGTCCTACAAAGAGATTTAGATAATGTCTTTGCTGTCCTATAAATCGGTGGGAACAGTTTTCAAAATCTGTTGGATGCCGATTTACTTACCATCCCGCTTACCCCACAAAAATACCTCCTCGTAGATCCATAACTAATTCAGTCCCACAAAATATCGAGGACGGTTTTGAAACAAAGAAAGTGACGGGTGCAGCCTTCGTCGACTTGTCGACAGCATACGGCACAGTAAATATTATACATATACACTTGATGTGGAAGGTTACCAACCTGACAGAGGATCTAAAGTTCACACGAATTCTTAGAGAACCGCTGAGTAACCAACGATTTCAGGTGTTCAAAACACCCTCTAGTAGCAGTAGTCCGGTTGACCGAACTACTGAAACTTTCAGTTGCGATAATTCGGTTCTAACAAAGCACCGAACTACTGAAACTTAAGTATGTACCCCTTTAGTTTGGCTAATAAACTAGGCATATAGTGTAAACAAACTATATCTTAATTTTTTTTAAATTAAAATAAATTGTAGTTCGGTGCTTTGTTAGAACCGAACTATCGCAACTGAAAGTTTTAGTAGTTCGGTCAACCGGACTAAAGGGGTACATATTATTTAAGTTTCAGTAGTTCGGTGCTTTGTTAGAACCGAACTATCGCAACTGAAAGGTTTAGTAGTTCGGTCAACCGGACTAACAACCGAACTACTGCTACTAGAAGAAACACGACCCGCTTTCTATACTCTGACAAGACAAGCTACTATCTTTGAGGAGATTGAAGTCAATCTTTCCACAGCACTTGCTGATCTCGGCCACTATTATGCTGATAACGCGTTGAAATCGAATCCCTCAAAAACGCAATCATGTGACTTCCACCTTCGTAAAAGACTGGCGGGTACCGGGGTGCCAATTTACTGACAGTGATCACCCGAAATGGCATCATTCTGGACCAGACAGTCACTTACCTACCTGCTTAAATAACCGCCAAAATGTAAAACTGAAAGTTCATGACAGAAATAACTTGTATGCCGCCTAACATTATCCACCAGATGGGCTTCTCCACCAGTCCTGCGTACAACTGGAATGGCATTCTGATTTTCTGCTGGTGAATATGCCCGCCAGTGCCAGTGTGGGACCGGGCTGGAACCCAGGCTGACCACTAGGTCAGCCTGGGTTCCAGCCAGGTCCGGTTTAGAGCTGTATGCACTAGGATACAGCTCTAAACTAAATAAGGCATGCCGGATTATTAGTGTTTGCCCTAAACCGACCTCAGTACGAATGCTGTATCCGCTGACTGGCATTCCGCCTCCAAACATTCGCAGGGCGAAGCTACAAGCTGACTCGCATCATCCAATGCACAACTACGTCTCAGTGCCTCAAGAGGCTGAAGAGCCGAAAAAGTTTTCTTGGGTGTGTGGCTTCAGCTAGTCCACCCAGTAGTAATGCCTCCACAACAAGATGTAATCTATGGCGGGAGCTGTATAAACCCCTGACAATTTAATACAACCATCTGAGAGCCTTCCGCCTGGGCACGCCTATTACCTTGGCCGACTTGGAAATTTCTAAATAGACTTCGAACCTAAATCAGCCGGAGCACAAAAGACAATCTCCACAGATGGGGTTCACGGACTGCTCAGATATCAAGTGCGTATGCGGCACCTCCGCATAGACAATGGTCCACCTTATATACTGCGCCGCATGTTTGTTTATAAGCCTTGCACAGGCTTGATGATCTTATGACTAAAATGTAGGGAACAGCTGATTTTTTTTCGTGATTTCAGGTTTGGTCCCATAGTAAAAGTTGAGTGAGCGAAGTTCGCGCTACTGAATTTTGGGCCATAGATGTTTACACTTTTTGCCATCGATACGCTAGTCAGAAAAAAGAAAAGTCGGTTTGTTCGAGCCCCTTTTTGTCAGAAGCCTTTTTCCGTTGTTAAAGTTACGAGTTTTTGTTTATGTGAACTCGTACCCCACATCCTAACGAAAAGCGACCGTCGCGCGTTACACCGCATTATATTGTAGTCTTTGTAGTCTTTGGTCGCGCGTGTACGCGATTGAGGCGATCAGTATGCATTTTGACGTTCAAACGCGACTTATTTGATTGCGAGACTATGACTTGACATTATTCATAAAAAGCTCCGTACTCACCTACAGTTTTCCGTCACTCGATCGAGCAAACGTGGAGTAAAAATCACACGGCACGGGCTTTCGTCCACACATTCAGCATTTATCTGATAGATAAATGACATCTTCATGAAAAGATGTCTGTGCAACAAAAAACGCCGTGGCTGCATTTAGCAAGTCTCGCAATTCTCAATTATAAAAATTAAATAAAATAAAATGAACAAAGATAAAAGGAGGTAGTAGGTACCTACTGGGTAAAAGATTGGTTAGACCTAAAACATGTCCAACCACTGTACCTACCTATGTATCACAAATAAAATATTTCTGATTTCAAGCTAGACGGCTCTCTTCGACTAGGTGCAAAGAAAGTTACATTTATTTAATTCCATCGTGTATATTTACTTGTTTTCGAGTAGATAGCTTTACTGTTTTTTTTTTAAATTGAGTAGTACCGAATGTGAGTAGGTACGGAGCTTATGGTGAATGCGCAGTTGTAGCTAGTGTTGCCAGGTCCGATTTGTTGTAAATCGGTACATGAGATCAAAAAAATCGGGATTTAGGGTTGCAGATCGGGACAGTAAACAAAAAAAAAACAAGAGGTTTTAAGTCTTTTTGCAGTTTCGAAATTCTCAATATTTGAATATATCCAAAGCCAATAGATGGCGTTCCGTGTTAAAAAAATTACGTAGCGTAAATATACATTTTTTTATGATTTTTTTTTCATTAATCGGGACATTTAGCGTCCCGATTAGGTACAAATCGGGACGCGTCCCCAGCCCCCTGGAAATCGGGACGTCCCGCGCAAATCGGGACACCTAGCAACACTTTCTAGCCCGTGAAATTCTATTTTTCTTGTTTTTGTGGGTCAGTGTCAGGTTGTAAATGAAAATCTCATGGAAAAGGGCTTATGGAACAAATCTAACTTAAAAATATATTAATGATTCTAATAATGACTACAATACTGTAAATACATATCTATTATAGTCGCGAATCATATTTTGATCAAGATACAACCTGACATTGACCTGCAAATTGCAAAAAAACGTAAAAAATTTGAATTTCGCGGTCTTCATTGCGCGAGAGCCACAAGCGCCTATTCGTGCAACGATCCTTTCGGATAGGACGCGGCCGCGTAGTCTATTTTTGGTTGATTCAGCAGCATCTGTTTTAGTATGCATAGGATAAACAAGTTAAAAACCGATAAATTCATTAAAATATTTATTCAATACTGAGAATAGAATTGTCTAACTTACATAATCCATAACACCTAAATGGAATTAATTGTGCAATAAATCCACCACAGTTCTGGCAAGCGTTCCATTTGACGCAGACAACGGACAGGAGCGGGCATCGGTGCGTTAACATCAGGAATTGTTTCTTTGCGCCATTATTGACAATAGGTAGATACGTTTTTATTTTCTTTGGCAATTATACTTGACATTATAGATAAGCAGACTGGTAGCACCCAGAAATAAACCGGGTTGCAGAACATATCTCTAGTCCTTTTTTAAATAGGCAAGAGATCTCCAACAAGATATATCTGAACTTCAAAGTTACTACATAAAGCATAGTTATAGTTTCACAGCACCCTTTCGATAATCCATGCAATTAACTGATAAACTATTCTCAATGACTTCAGGAATAGAGTTCAAAATGCTTAGTATGGTTGTGTGCTAGTCTACGTTAATCACAAGTGCGCTATGATTTCGACAATATAAATGTTAAGATTAGCTCTCTTGCACCATTGCCCGCTTCCCCAAGACTAACTGACTCCATTTTACATTAGAAATGCACAGTAAAGGTATATCTAATAGGAATCTATATAATTTGTCCCACCATTCCAACTTATCTATATTTATCAGATCATTTCACACATTTGGAATGAAGTTTTAATACAACTGCGACGAGTCAATATCATTTTTATTCTAAAGGCATTATAGTTCCCGGTGTAGGTATGTGTAAATAGCTCAGTGGCATTTCATTGAATATAATGTGGACTCCATCTAATGATTTCCCAATAAATAATAACATAATTGACATGTTCAATATACAAACATCAATTTAAAAAATAACTAAAAACATTACATTTTTCAATAAAACTAGAGCACCGAAACATAACTAGATGTAGTAAAATATTTTTACAATAAGAGATCGTTACTACAACTGAAAAATTTACATATTTTCCTTTTCTATAGTCGATAACATTGACTTACTTATATTTAATACTCTTTGAATATCCTAAACAACACCATGATAGTTTTCTTATATATCTTTTTAATTTTTACATGTAAATCTATATCATTTTAGATTCGTTTCTGAACATAATTAATTCGACTATTCACTCTTTATATCTGACATGTATCGATTGTCAACTCTTGAATAATTTATACTTTTATATTTTATGTTCTATGCTAATGAACCATGAGTGTTATTTTACAAATCCCTATTTTATTTATTAAAATTCGTCAGACGGTAAGGTATTCTAGACATGGACATATTTTGTAATGACATTAGCATTCTATCTACTCTACTAAAATATAAAAGGCTGCCATAACATCGATACATGTCCGATTGAATTCCAAACATATTTATAATTTAAATTACATATGCTAGCTCTTAGCACTATGCCGCATATGGCGACGTTTGGCGGTAGTCAACTACACAATACCCTTATACTTGTAATTACTCTAAACTGTTGAAATGCAACGACGGAACCTTATACCAAGCGTGGTTAACAATTTTTGGTAGAGCTGTCAATAATTTTGTTAAATACGTACATATTTCTATGTACCTGGGGACACCATGTATATTATACGCTTCATAAGATTCATTAATTACAAATATTTATAAAAATGACCATCTTTAAGGTCATTTTTTATAAATATTTCCTTTCAAATACGAAAAGTATATATTTTTATATTCAAAAATTGCAGGCGCCAAAAAGTTTATAAATTATGATAATATATTACATTATGAAGCGATCGCAGTTTCCTAAGCATTAATTGGTTCTATATTTTTTATATTATTTTATATTAATAATTAACTATTATTGCGCCTGCGTAATTTACATCAACCGTACACAATATTTTAGACGACATGAGATAATAAATAAATAAACATTTTATCTGTACATTTATAATTTATACATGAATGGACCTTATTGCAAATATTTGCAGCTATCTTGCAGTCGAAACCCATTTTTAGACGCTCAAATATTGTGCACCATTCCTTCATCTTTATATACATGAATTTAATATAACTGTCGTAAGTACTTATTACGTTTATAACGTAAACTCAAGCCTCGTTTGCACTGTACTCGATTTCTTACTAGCCTTTCATAATGACTTGATATGGAATGTTTAATTTGTGATGATAGTGCACATATCAAGGTAGAAATGAAGTACAGTGACTTCAACCCCGGGAAGGAGGATGTTACAGTACTGAGGCAAATAAGGCCCTTTTTGTACCGTTCTGCCGAACCTCGTGTGAGGACAGTGTGATGATAGTAACGAGGCTGGCATCAACCACCTTTTAAAACTAGCTATTAATTCGGTTAACATAAAGTCTTAACTCAAAACTGAAGCAACACAACCTAATGTTAGGTCGCACTGCACTTATCTAGACAGGTCTATGTAGTCAGAGGACTTCCACAAGACCTTAAAAACTTAAAAGTGCAACCTTACATCTATAGGTACAGCAAATCGAACGTCTATGGTAACCCTTATTTCGTAGCAGCAAGGGCGCTTTTAGTACTTCAAGAGTTGCTTATGGCGTACGTTTGACCGTATTTTTTATCACAGGGCCCTATTCTCCTCCGCCGTCTTACTCAAATTAAACTAAGCATATATTACAATAACATTAAGCAAGGAAACTGGAAAGAAGTACAAACGCTTAGCGTCATACGTCACGAAGGATTACAGTATTCACTAGAGGAATAAAATTATTATTTGTATCTACTTTATCACAGTGGGGATCTGTGAGGTTTTCTTTATATACAGCGAGGGGGATGGGGTACTGATCAAAGTTAGAAGTACTTATTTTTTGTTGAGTGACAGAAGAAAATATGAGACATGCCTGATCAATCTTTTTAGCGTGTTGATGGCAATCGTCAACCCAAAAACCTTCATTCGCATCCAGCGGATTCCCGTGACGTTTATTTACTAGGACATTATTACGGGATGTACCTAATAAGCAGTAGGTGTCTATTGGCTAATATAATGCCGTATTTATTTCCAGAAAGGGGCAACTTGTTGTTTTAGCCAACTTGTTGTTCAAAGTAGGAAAGTAGAACATGTAATAAAGTTCACTCAACAAAAGATATTATAATTACAACTAATAATAATTGTGTTGCGGATTATAAATAAATTAGGTGTGCGTTTAACTAAATTTTAAAGGGTGTTAGTTGGGAAATGTCGAGAAAACCTCTAGCAGACGTATTAGGATAAAATATGTTCCACTTTGCCTAGCACGCGTATGATTTTATATACATCTTCATTTTGTTAAGAATCGTATACTCTTTAATCTTACAGTGAGGCAAATTGAGCAATGTCTAAGGTATTCGGAATTCATTAGGTCGGTCTATCATGTACAGTCACGAGCATAAGTAGGTATACACTTGGCTTTATTCAAAGGCAATTTTCTCCTTTATTTATGAATACAATTTTATGTTATTACGAACACAGTATTTTCGAACCCATAGGTTTATGTAGTGTCGTATTTCAACGTTGCATTCGTTATTTCACGAAAAAATCGCAATTGAAAGTACCTATTACCGACTTAAAGTGAATGCGCAGTTATAGACCGCAAAATTCAATTTCTTACGTTTTTTTGCAGTTTTCAGGTCAGTGTCAGGTTGTATCTTGATCAAAATATGATTCGCGACTATAACAGGTACGGATTTACAGAATTATAATCATTAGAATCATTAATACATCTTTCTAAGTTAGATAATATGTTCCTTAAAAACAAATCTCATAAGGAAAAGTGCATATGGAACAAATGTAACTTACGAGATACATTAATGATTCTAATGACGTAGATGAATAGAGTTGCGAATCATATTTTGATCAAGATACAACCTGACACTGACCTGCAAATGGCAGAAAAACGTAAGAACATTTGAATTTCGCGGTCTACCACTGCGCAGTCACCTTAAGTGAGCGCCGGCTGTCGCTGAAAACCAGCGCTGGGGCTCGGGTCGCAGCATTATGCTGAGCGTTGGCCGTTTTGCGCGGATGTGACACATATTTTTCTCCAACTTGTTCTTTCTCTGCGTCATGTTTACAGCAAATAAACTTATTTTGTTTCTTTTCTTTCTAAGAGTGTGCAGCAT
Source organism: Mesoligia furuncula (assembly GCA_916614155.1). Classification (NCBI taxonomy): domain Eukaryota; kingdom Metazoa; phylum Arthropoda; class Insecta; order Lepidoptera; family Noctuidae; genus Mesoligia; species Mesoligia furuncula. Next base: position 28,037,446 of record OU744807.1, on the reverse strand, counting down.
TCACAACGAGGTACTGATTTTACTAAGTTTCTAACTTGGCAATTTTTCAAGATTTTACACTTTTTATAATATTGTTCGCACTATCTGCAAACATATTTTCTAGAGTTAAAAATAAAAAAAATGTCATCATCCCCTACTACTATACAAGTCAGCCTGCACGAAGAGCTCAGCTGCTGTCAGTACCACCCTGCCATAATATTTCTACTTTCCTGTCTAGTATACTCTGTAGCTTACAAGTCAGTATATAAAACCACATGCGTGTAGGAGTGACATACGCGTTTCGCTCAGAGCTCGTCACGCGACTCCGCTTCTTTCTGTGCCTTCTCTAGCGAAGGCTTTATCGTCTCTAATAGCTTCGTCAGCGCTTGCTCCGTCTGGAATAAAAATAGTAACATGCGGTGTTAACACAAATAAAAAATCTGTCGTTCTGAGTAAAGTAGTAGGAGTAGTGAATCGATTGCTGGTACGGTTTTATTATGTTTTCTGTTTGCATTGATGTCAGCTATTGATTTATATAGGATTCATGCGTGGCCGTCATTTTGAAAAAAAAAACTGTCAAGAGCGAGTTGGACTCGCGCACCGAGGGTTCCGTACAAATTTGTAGGTATTTTAATAGTTTATCATCATCATCATCATTTCAGCCGAAAGACGTCCACTGCTGGACATAGGCCTCCCCCAAGCACCTCCACTTCGACCGGTCCTGTACTCCCCCGCATCCAACGGGTTCCTGCGGCCTTCACAAGGTCTTCGGTCCACCTTGTGGGAGGCCTTCCAACGCTACGTCTTCCGATACGCGGTCGCCACTCCAGAACCTTTCGGCCCCATCGGCCATCTGTTCTGCGAGCAATGTGCCCTGCCCACTGCCACTTAAGTTTGACAATTCTTCGGGCTATGTCGGTTACCTTGGTTCTCCTGCGAATGGAGTTTCCCTGCGTGATCGAATCAGGAATGAGGAGATCCGCAGGGAAACTCCAAGCATAGCCCTCTCCATTGCCCTTTGGGTGACTTTTAGCCTTCTTATAAGGCCCATTGTGAGCGACCACGTTTCAGTGCCATAAGTCATCACTAGCAACACGCACTGGTCAAAGACTTTCGTCTTGAGACACTGCAATAGTTTATCACTATTTATTTATTTATTTATATAATAGTTTAACTACAAATTAACGGGTTTCGGATTTTTTCACAGCTTCAAGGGACCGCAGACCTGAGCATATAATAGTTTTAATTTCAACTCGATACATCCACGCGTTCCCGAGATAAAGGGCCTTGACAGACAGACAGACGGACGAACAACAAAGTGATCCTATAAGGGTTTAGTTTTTTTCTTTTTAGGTACAGAACCCTAAAAAATAATATGGCGGACAGTACAGGTATGCCAGGCTCCATAAGTCCATATAAAAATCTTAGCTGCATTACTGATTGTAATTGACGATATTGGATATATCAGCACAGTTTTGTAAGATCACCGTCATATTTTGGCATAATTAACCGACTTCAAAAAGGAGGAGGTTCTCAATTCGTCGGAACCTTTTTTTATGTATGTTCCCCGATTACTCGAAGATGGCTGGACCGATTCCAAAAATTATTTTCTTGTTTGAAAAGGTATGGTCTCGAGGTGGTCCCATTGTCACCAAGTCGGAATCTGATGAGGGAATCCCATGGAAATCGAGGGAAACCCTCAAATTTTATAGGCACACCTATAGCGATTTAAGTATTTTTTATAGTAACTCGTGCATTTGCTCTCGGAAAGCACGATTAGGTAAAGTGGAACTGTTGATGAAGACTACTGATGGCCATCGGAACTACACAATAATAAGTATTTCACGGGTTGCGATTCGATTAGGAACTTTAATGTGGTTACTAAGCATTTATGCTCGTTACAATGCGTATTTTGAAGTGGAGCTGATGGTGACTTCTCAATCAGCTCCAGTTCTCCTGGTTCTTACTAGGAGAACTCCTCAACAATTAACGTCCCTGCATCGGGAAAAGCAATATTTTGTAAAAGGTAACGAGTAGTTGACATTAGGCTATTGTAACTTAGATTAATTACAAACTGACCCACTAAAAAGTGAAAAATAAAAACTTTTTTACAAAAAATAAACAACCGACTTCCAAAAAACACTACAAATTGTGTCACTGTTTTTTTTTGTAAAAAAGTTTTTATTTATCAGGAAAGACAACATTACAACTTCGCTTCATTAGATATTAGTAAGTATCAAACATCTCTTCTTTGTTTAATACTCGCTCAAAACTAAATCGACCTTCACTAACTGTCCGGGACGGCTGATTAGTTATTACCATTCCTGGCGCGAAATAATTACTTGTCTTTTCAGATATTTTTAGAGTTCTAAAAACTCTGTAAACCCTAAGTGCTTGGCCAGACTGGCAGCGCGGGGCGGGGAGCGGCGCGGGTGCGGGAACGCGCACGGTCTGCCTGTCCGCCCTGGAGCGCGGCTTCGTTCTAAGTGTTGGCGTGTCCAGTGTTTGTCAAAATATAATATGGATGAAGAAGACTTATTTTTACTAGAAAAAAGCTCGAACTAGTTTGAAAACCCCGGGCGGGCTGTTCGCGCACCCACTGTGGCCACGTGCCCACTATGGACACTCGAATGAAGTTCTTATGTTTGAGTACGCCGCGCCGCGCCTGCATTTGCCGTCTGGCGAAGTACTAAGAGTAAAAACATGCCGATGATGCCTCACTGCGACACCTCGCGGTCGCGGTTTAGCTCGCTACCTCGATGTCACCTCCATATAAAACAAATGCTTGCTAACAAACACGCCGTACATGCCAGGCACCGAAGTAAACCCGCAAGTTTGACCGCGGTGTATCGCAGTGAAGTGCCAAGTTAGGTAATGAATTCAGGTGCCGTACCTGTGCGAGATGCGCGACAGTCCTGTCGAGCGCGTCCCGCCACGCCAGCAGCTGGCCGCGCTGGCGATGTGTGTGCTGCTCCAGTAGCGCCGACCAGTCCGCCATCTGGGACCCGCTTACGCTGCTCATCCTAGGACAATATTCACACTTATTTACTCTAAATTAACAATAGACAGCCCTCAAAATCTCACTCTTTTCCACTACTTGCGCATATGCTGAAAAGCAGTGCAACAAAGCCTAGTGTGAGAAGAGTTAAGAACCATAAAGCCTTCAAAAAGTATTGTAAGTGTCGATGCCAAAAACATATCAAGGGAGCTCAAAGACTGGCTGGCTGGCTGGATTCAAAATCGAATCAATTCAGACTTTCATTCGCCCAATCGGGAGGCATAATTATTATCAACACTGTTACTCTGTTTACTTACTTATTACAAAGAACGAGACAAAACGATATTTCATATTCTGAATCATATGTTACTCATATTTGTATAAGCAAATGTATGTATAGAATAACGCGGCCTCTCCATGTTTTTCCTATCTCAATGGTCTTTGGTGCCTTTTTTTTTTTTTTTTGAGGATGGGAAATCATCAAATGACTCCTCCCGCTCTGGGTGGAGCGGAAGGGAGTGTCAGACTCTTACTGACTAAAACCCACCCGTGTTCCTTCCTTAGCCCTTTATGTTCCGGGCCAGCGGTAACCCTTTCGGACAATCCCGCTGCCCCGGCAGGCTTCGGCCCTAAGGGGGCCCCTCCTCGATGCTGACATCTCTTTGTCTGACATCAAGCAATGAACAAAATTGTCAACATTTTTTAAGCTTGAGTACGAGGCTTTTGACTACGTTGTGTGTGTATATTTTGTCTTTTTTATATTTTTTGTTTGCAAAGTGCGTTTTGTTTGTGCAGAATAAACAATTTTTCTTTCTTTTTCTTCTTCTTTCTTTCTTGTTAAAATAGTGACCAGTAACCAATTTGATTCTTACCTGTTCTGCAAGTCATCTAAATCGAAGCCATAGCCGCTCCTGTCCGTATAGTACAGTTTATAGTATAGCGCCGCGTTGATAAGCAGCAACACAGCCAGCACAGCCGCCAACCAAGTGCCGGAGCGCCCTGGAGGCCTGTGTACCCGTGAGACCGAAGCCCTGGGTGCTACCAAACTAGCTGTGGGAAGTTTCACCGCTGTAGGTATTCCTGGTTCTTGTGAAGACGCTGAAAAAGTAGAAAATTATATGTATTTGGTATTTTTTGCAAGTATACATGTCATGCTTTTCAATGTTACATACATTGGCTATCCACACAAAGACATAAATAGGAAGGTAAGGTCTACACTCTACAAAGTCGTTGTAAAGCGAAAAGTCATCAAGTTGAAATAATTCCAAAAAATCGCAAAATAGGAAATAATTCTTTGCTGTGCATTACATTTAGTCTAGCTTTTTAATTAGTTTAGCTACTAAAAAGCACGGTGTGAACAGCAAACAATAGCTCTACGAGATACTGAACATAAAGTACAGTCCCCAGCAGAAACAATGACACATCGGCTTCTAGACTACTTTGCTACACGATATTTAATGTCTAAACTTGTGAAAAGGCTAGACAGATTATAATTAATGTCTGAACTTTAAAAGAGGTTTTGACCACAGAATAAATAGTACAAGTACAGAAGAGGCAGTTCGCGCAACAATTTATAGAAATAGCGACTCTTGGTTCAAAGCAACAAAGTGCAATTCAGCTCGCATAAGCGCTCAGTGCCTAACGCGATATTCACCTAAATGTTGCGCTCTCTTCTAACGCGTAACTCTGTCGCCGTCTGGCGCGGAGTGACGCGCTAGCTGTGGCGCTAGGGTTGTCGGCTTGCCGCTGCTACTATAATATTCATCGTCTATCTACCTACTTGACCACTTAAGTAAAAAGTTCGTAGAACAAAAAGATCAAAAATTCTGGTTGTTTACATTTTCACTACACTAATCCTTAATTATCTCCCAAACGCGTGGACCGACTTACATGATTCAAACGGATAAAATGGTTTTAGTACTAGACCTTTCATTTGACACAACCGTAAAGATATCTCAACAAGCAAAAAATCACATTTTCAAGTTGCTCTCGTAATTATTCACATCCGTCAAATGAGCAATGCTTTAAACCAGCCATTCTTGCTGTTCATTATTCGAAACTTATTTAAAATATTACGCACGCGCAAGCGGTGACAACCGACTGGCGGAGTGGCCACGGCGCCACGCGAAAGTATTTATCGCAGAGTGAAGGAGGCCTGCTTTGACGCCCTGTGTTTGTTTCGCCATTTCTTCTCAGGGGTACTCATCTAAGAAATGTCGACTCTATCAACTTTTTTCTTTTTCATTAATAAAAAAGAAAAGAAGAAGATGGAAGCTTGATTTCAATATCCTATCTACAAAATAAACATTTCATTTCAGAAAAGTTCGGCTATGTGTCGTCTCTATCACGTATCCCTGTTTCTGTCTAAAGTTCGATGTATCATTATAACTTCTGGGTGTTGTGACCTAGTGACTTGTCGCTCTACGCGGACAGAAGGGGACGACCACAGGAGTGTAAGATGTGTTCGGCGCGAGGAGGCCAGCTGAGGGGAACAGCGCTCGGGTCGGAGGGACGAGCTTGAAAGCTGGAAGGACAAACAACATACAATTATACAATACATTATGTGGGGTCAAATCACTCATAATGGGGGATTTGTTGTGAATAGGGAGAGTAATGCAGTGCAGGACAGATTGTGAGAAAGAGGAGGGCTGAAGTCGGGGCTGTCTTATAATAAATTGTTGAAGAATGTGTAACATCGAGTTCTTCTTTCGCGCGATTACGTAAATCCTGCATTATTTTTCGATATACAATATCAAAACGCTTCATGCTACGACAATATCGATACGCTCATACAACACTAAGGCAGAGATTGATAAACGCTTAGCATAACTTTGGCTCAGTATGTGGCATTATTTCTGTCACTATTGCACAACTGATAAACTACAAGTGCAAGATAGGGTCTATCAAAATAATCCCCAGATTGTCCCACTAAACAATCTAATTTAATTTAATTTATTTCAAATAATCAGATAACAAAGATCCGTAGTGTTAGTAAAGTACCTTATACCTAGTGTTAGTATAATACATAAATTTAGATAATATGGGTATGTCACTTTGTTAAGAAGACGAAACCAGTTTCTCAACCGGTCATCTTCTCCACAAAATGCCGCATAATAGGGGAAAACACATTCTCAGTCACTGTTTTTAGAATGCTGTTGCCCCCGGCCCGGGTTCTAGCTGCCACAGACGCTATTTTCTTCCGCACAATTGCGTGGAAGCCATCAGTACGGTTCTGCGTAAACATTTCTGACGCACTACAGAACCGGGGCAGTCTCAAGAGCATTCTAAAAAACATTGTTATACTGGACGCGCAGGACATCTAGCGATCTTTTGGTGTAGTTGATCCACAGACCACCCGTGTACAGACCCTGACAATATGCTTTGAAAAGCGTTATTTTTACCTGGTCCGTGCAGCGGGCGAATCTACGGGCCAACATATTCCCGCGGACCGCCAAAGCCCTGCGCTCCCTCTCAATATCCGCATTGTCTTTCAGGTCGTCGGTAAGCATATGTCCCAGATATTTGAATTGTTTTACTCTTCTTATGCTCAAGCCATTTAGGGTAAAGTTAGGTGAATAATCTGTACACTTACCGGCGACCCCAAAGACCATGTACTCACATTTTTTCACATTTAATACAATATGTATTACTTGTGAGATACATTGTGTTTTCATGCGATGGCCAAGTCAATCTATTTATTTAAAACATAAAAGATTTTTAATATTGATATGGTCACTATAAGATGTTGTTAGGTTAGCTAATTACGTAATAATTTAAGACAGAAGGTCCCTTAAGTAGGGACTGAATAAATTAACCGACTAAGTATTACATGGATCTCACAACTTTTTACGGTAAAGAACTGTGAGATCTGGCTTTTTACAAGTTATGTTTTTAATGGCTTTCGAGTTCACATCAACAACCCAAAACCATTTGGTCTGGCTACTTTTGTTTTTTTTTAAATAGTATTCTCAGCGTTATTCAGTGTCACACTTTTAATTAGGTCTGACATGTAAAGGAGATGGCTGCATTTCATTCTGCGGTGTTGACATTACAACGAAATATATAATGCTGAGTTCGTAAAGCAGATTCTATCCTGCAATAAGCAGACAAAATTAGCCCTTAGATGGCTGTACATGGCATGTAACGTTTATCAATCTCAGGCCAAGTGAGAGCACGTGTCGCGCGAGCAGTGCGAGCAGTAGGAGCAGCGCGTGCAGTACGTACGCGTGCAGTACGTACCGGCCACCCGGCGATGGCGACGCGCCTTGCGCGCGGCCGGCACGCCGCACTCGGCCTCGCCGGCCAGCTTGGACTCCAACAGCCGACTGAACTCCTCCAGACCTGATATTGTGTTCTTTTCTAGGAATGCTGCAGAGGAAACATGTTGGAGTTAGTTTTTTATTCACAATGAGTTATAATAATAACGAAATATTTATTCAGCTAGCAGCACCTCCCGTAGGAATATCGGGATAAAAACTACCCTATGTCCTTTCCCGGGACTCAAACTATCTCTATATCAAATTTCATCTAAATCTTTTCAACGGTTTACTCGTGATTGAGTAACAAACATCCAAACGTCTTCACAAACTTTCACATTTATAATATTAGTAGGATTAATATTGTTAAAGTATTAACCTTCTGCAATCAGTAGTGTACTTGTACGCTGCAGTAGTAACATATCGTCGGCTTATTGCAAGAAGTCATTATGTGATAAATATATATTCACTATTCTTTGTATATTCACTATTCTGAGATAAACGGTATTTTAGTTCGATTTAGTTAGTGGTTATGTTGATTTGCCCTTATTATCCTAAATATAATTACGGTGACGAAAAATTTAATGTTTTCGATTAGTCTAACATGTTTTTGCCTTTTGTAGAATGTGTCAAAAGAAGTTCACTATAGATAAAAACGTATTTAGTGATTTTTTGCAGTTAATGAGTTCTTGCAATAAGCCGACGATATACAGAGGCTGACGTACCTTTGATCATGGGCCACATGCTCTTCTTGTAGTGCACGTGTCCGTACAGCGACAGGTCGGTGAGGGACTCCGACACCCTCTGCAGACAGTAGTGTACTTGTACGCTGCAGTAGTAACATATACAGAGGGTGACGTACCTTTGATCATGGGCCACATGCTCTTCTTGTAGTGCACGTGTCCGTACAGCGACAGGTCGGTGAGGGACTCCGACACCCTCTGCAGACAGTAGTGTACTTGTACGCTGCAGTAGTAACATATACAGAGGGTGACGTACCTTTGATCATGGGCCACATGCTCTTCTTGTAATGCACGTGTCCGTACAGCGACAGGTCGGTGAGGGACTCCGACACCCTCTGCAGACAGTAGTGTACTTGTACGCTGCAGTAGTAACATATACAGAGGGTGACGTACCTTTGATCATGGGCCACATGCTCTTCTTGTAGTGCACGTGTCCGTACAGCGACAGGTCGGTGAGGGACTCCGACACCCTCTGCAGACAGTAGTGTACTTGTACGCTGCAGTAGTAACATATACAGAGGGTGACGTACCTTTGATCATGGGCCACATGCTCTTCTTGTAATGCACGTGTCCGTACAGCGACAGGTCGGTGAGGGACTCCGACACCCTCTGCAGACAGTAGTGTACTTGTACGCTGCAGTAGTAACATATACAGAGGGTGACGTACCTTTGATCATGGGCCACATGCTCTTCTTGTAGTGCACGTGTCCGTACAGCGACAGGTCGGTGAGGGACTCCGACACCCTCTGCAGACAGTAGTGTACTTGTACGCTGAAGTAGTCTGCGTAGGGAATGCCTGCGTTCTCGCTTGTTGAGTCGATCGAGTACAGGACGCCAGGTTTCGAACATTTGTTCATTACCTGCAAGTTGATAAGATATTCTAGTTAATTACTTAACTCAACAAAATTTGAAGGCATCTGTAAATTGACAAAAAACTTAATCCTTATAATGAAAAAAAAAACAATCTGTATTCTGGGATGTGTGTTGAAGTACTCATTGCCGACATATTGCTTATTTATTAATGTACTAGCTTCCGCCCTTCTCGATAAAAACTATTCTATCTCCTTCCCCGGGATGCCATCTATCTCTCTGCCCAATTTTATCGAAATCCGTTCAGTGGTTTAGGCGTGAAAAGGCAACATACAGACAGACATACAGTTACTTTCGAATTTATAATATTAGTATGGATGCAATTAGTACTTGATCTCTATGTTTTAGCTGTTAAAAAAAATCTAAATCATTTATTTGCAAATATGGGATACAAATATGTAGATTTTATACAATCATGCAACGATGGTACCTATATCACAATCTTGATATCAGCATATTTTACCTTTCGGCAAGCAAAATACACATCTACAAAGAATCACTGACACTTTTGGTATCAAGCAGTAAGTAACGTCGAAGTCAACTTTACTGTAGCTATATTTAGCGTCAGAAGAATATACCCTAGGAAACTAGTGTGGGGAAAGTTTCGAGTATGATTTAGGGGTGGGGCATTGCGACGACGAACCGTTTCCAAAGACCGTTTTGCATTCTGCATCGAGGCAACCGTTTTACGTCCTGGGTTCAAACAGTCTTCGTTGCATAAACCAGTCTTCGAATTACTTGGTGCGATTTTTTATTTTACGCCTATGAAAATAGAGTCGAGAATGCAATGGTTCAACTCTATCACGCTTGTCCGTCGCGTCGTCTCTCGTTCCGCGTTCATGATAATGATAAATGATTTATTTTCTGTAAGTAGGTTTGTACAAACACTTTTACACGTCAATACGTTCGTTTTCGTTTACAAAGCCGTCCTTACAATAAAAAGCGAACTTTATGTCAATGAAATACAGTCGTTAATGTATAACCAGTCTCGACAAAAAACGAAAACCTCGAAAACACAATTCTATTCCTGTTAGATAAGTTTCGTCCTTTAAGGGGAATGCTCCAACCAGCCCGCGAAATTCAAAATTTCTTGCGTTTTTTGCAATTTGCAGGTCAGTGCTAGGTTGTATGTTGATTAAAATACTATTGGCGGCTGTAAGACGTATGTAGTTACAGAATAAATTTAACTGGGGCCCACATGCAGGGGCGTGCACAGATTTTTCAAAGAAGGTAGGCAAAAAAAAAATCTCACCAAAAATACTGCACTTTGGTTTCGGTTCGTCGTCTTGTCGATCGATGATGTAGGTAATTGCCAAATGCCAGCTTAAATATCCATAGATTGACGCTTATTGGCGTCTCTGTCGCTCGTAGTTCCGAGTTGACGCGAACAAAAACCTCCTCCTTTTTTGAAGTCGGTTAAAAAGGATATTATACGACAAATAAAAACTTTTTACAAAAAATAACTTTAATTTCGAAAGTCGGTGTCAATAAACGAAAATGCGGAACCAAAGACACCGACTTCCGAAATTAAAGTTATTTTTCAATTTGTAGTGTTTTTTTTTGGAAGTCGGTTGTTTTTTTTTCGTAAAAAGTTTTTATTTTTCACTTTTTAGTGGGTCCGTTTGTAATTTATCTAAGTTACAATAGCCTAATGTCAACTGCTCATCACTTGTTACAAAATATTGCTTTTCCAGATGTTGGGACGTTGTTGGGATGTTGGGACGTTAGGAGAACTCCTCAACAACCACTCACCATAACGCTTTGTGACGAGCATAAATTGCTTAGCAACCTTAATAAAGTAATCGAATCGCAACACGTGAAATATTTGTCATTGAGTAGTTCCAATGGCCATCTGTGGTCTTCTTCATCAGCTCCACTTTACCAAATGATGATTTCCGAGAGAAAATGCTCAAGTTATTTAAAAAAATACCTAAATCGTTATAGCTTTGCCTATAAAATTTGAGGGTTTCCCTCGATTTCCATGGGATCCTCTCATCAGATTCCAACTTGATGATAATGGGACCACCTCGAGAGTATACCCTTTCAAACAAAAAAAGAATTTTGAAAATCGGTCCACAATTGGCGGAGTAATTGCGTAACAAACAAACAAAAAAAAAAAAGAGAACCTCCTCCTTTTTTGAAGTCGGTTAAAAATAATGGTCGTCTAATTAGGTTTATTGAAATGAAGTAATGCTACTTTATAAAATAGGTACTTGCATTGCATAGCGAACTTCCTGCTCCTCGGCAGTTTTCGTGTTCTGCTCTATGAGAAACTACAGTAAAGACACTGTCTATTATCGCAGTTGTGTGCGTTATTTTTTTCATTGTGTGCCACGTAGTTATAGGCGCGCACACACTCATAAAATCGTATGAGCACGACTGACCGCGAGAGCACACATCTAAACATTTAGTGACGAATAGTTTGTGTCTTCGCCGTTGAGATTGTGAGGCGCCAGTGCAGCGCGAATCAAGAAATCTTAATGATACTACCGACGCTCGGTAGGTGGAGCTGATTTATGATTTAAGAATTTTTATATTTTGTTAAGTTTTGTTTATTGACTTACTTATGTAATATTATATCAGTTCTCCGAGGTAGACACTGTCTTTATCACTCTATGGAATGCCCGCCCCTGCCCACATGTGGACTATGTATGCGCTAAGCTTAGGACTATTATGGCTAAATTGCGTATATTAAAGCACAAATTGCCTTACAGGACCTTGCGATTGTTGTATATGGCCCTGGCAGACTCTGTCATTAATTATGGTATAACTAGTTATGGAAGAACTTATAAAACGTATCTAAAAAAAATTTATGATATTCAGATAAGGATATTAAAAATATTGGTACCATATAAAATTAAACTAAAATATAAGCCCGATTATTTCAGAATTAATGGATTTTCAGAAATTATGATATGTTATTTAAATATTGTAAAATCATAAATGTGTTCGATAAAGTCAAACTGGCTGTAGCCGCTGATTATTCTGTTTTTATGAATAAACTGCAGAAAACAAACAGACCAAACTTTGTTCGTAACCTGTCGTATTTGCCTCTATATAAACTGCCAAAAATTAATAATGAGTATGGTAAGAGAGCCTGGACGTATGCCTTTCCTGACATTCTAAATAAGCTGCCAAAGGAAATTGCCAAAAAATTAGAAAACAAAAAAGGGCAACAAATTAAAAATATATTGACAGCCTACTTCACCGTGGGGAAGTTTGGAATGGGGGAGGTCTGCGTGTAGGTTTTTCTTTTTCTTAATTTTTCTGTTTTTTCATTTGCCTTTTTAACTTTAAGTGAGCTAACTCTAAAATAAGTCAGTAGCGCACATAATCTTATTATGTAACAAAGATTGAGCGCTATTATTTTTTGATGTAAATGTTCCATGACGTTGTTTAAAATAAATAGTTTCAAATTTTTTTATTTTTTTTTTATTATAATCATCAAAATCACCAATACAACCCTCCAACTTTATAAAGGCGTAAGAACAAAAAAAAAAAAACAGAAAAAGTAATTCCTACAGCTTTATGAACTTCGAGCGTTTTATTGATGATTATAATTCTGTAACTACAGAAATTATTATACTATTCTTACAGCCGCGAATAATATTTTAATCAACATACAACCTAGCCCTGGCCTGCAAATTGCAAAAAACGTAAGAAAATTTTAATTTCGTGGGCTGGTTGGAGCATTCACCTTAAGCGGTTGCAGAAAACGGTCAGTGCAGTTTGACTGAAGACTGGTTTGAGTCTTCAAACCAGTTGCAACGAAGACCGTTTTTTCGAAAACGCAATTTTATTTCATGTTGGATAAGTTTCGTCCTTTAATCGGTTTTCGTCGTCGGGAAAACGATTGTGTTTCGTCCGTCAAAAATTCGACAACGACCCACCACTAGGATGAAAGTGGATGGCTATAAGAGTAGGGGAAGACCAAAGAAACGATGGGTGGACTGTGTGAATGATGATATGGTTAGAAAGGGGGTGACTACCGAGATGACGACTAATAGTATGGAAGAAAAACACGAGAAGTCCCCAAATAAATTGGGATACGAGCAAGAGAATGGTGATGTAGTACATACCTGCGTCTCGGTGACCTGCACCTCTTTGGGTCCGATGGGTCCGGACGTGAGCCCGAGCGTGTAGCTGATCTGACGACACTTCAGCCCGCCTTGCGCTTGCCATGGCGCCTAAACATCATACAAGAAACACATTTAATCCAAATGAAGAAGTCTTCGGCGAAATAAAGCTTACGAAAAAATTAAGGCGTCACCGCGCTAGTTAAAAGTTAGATAAAACAAATAATTCTGTTCATTTTGCTAGTGTTGCAGTAGGTTCGGTGACGAACGGAGCACATCTGCACATCGAGCAAGGTCGTGTGGTAAAGTGTGTTCAAACAGCAAGAATGGCTCTATTTACTGGGTCAAACCACAATATTAAATTTTTTGGTATATTACACTTGTGTGCAGAATATAAAGTGTATTGTGTGTAGAGATGGGTTTCTACCCGGTAAATACCGGGTAAATACCCAAAATACCCAAATGCAGGGTTTTTACCCAGGTAAATACCCAAATGGTGGGTATTTACTTTTTCATTATTGTTTTAAGTCTTTTATACACTTTAAGCAATAAAAATTTTTTATCAAATGTGTTTTATGCATGAAATGTAAATGGTGTCAGCAAAGAATAGTTTTCTACTAACAAATCATATAAAAATTGTACGTCTGTATTTTTTACATATTATATTAGGTTGTTTATATTACATTTGATTATAGTAGTTTTAAATTAAAGACTTTTTGAATATCACAGCATGTCGTAACAAATATTTATTGATAAAATACATTAAATAAACGTTCATCATCAAACTCTTGAGTATGTAAGATGAAGAACTAAAATCTGGCAAACTCGCGTATATGCTCAGAACTAGTGACGATGAAGATACTTTGTTATTAACTAAAAATCTACTACATTAGCGTATAACATTGAAATTAATATTTTAAAAAATGCTGGCGTGGTGCAGCTCGCGGCGTTTCAACCTTACGTTAAAGTTTCTAAAGTTGACTTTTAATTGATAAAATAAGTCCGTCAGTAGGCGCATTTAGCTGGCCAGCGGTCCCTCAATCCTTACAAATATGCACATCAACCCTTCCCGCTTCTTCGCCTTCTCTCCGCGTATACGTATTTTACGTATTATGCTTACTACTTCCACTTGTTTTTGTATTACTAAAGAGTGCGCACGTAGAAGTGATATCTCATACTGTTTCATTTTGGATCAGGATACAAAATTTTGCTGGTGCTAACGACTAAAACTGGTTTTGGGAATATTTCTAAAATCAAAGGTAAGATTTTTACCATAGTATAATTTATATTGTATTCATATATGTATATTTAATTGAATGCAATACAATTTAGGTTAAACCTTAGAAAATATACTAAACTACAGTAGATATACCAAAGAAAGTAATTTAATTTTAAAAAAGTTCACATGAAACGCTTATCTACTGGTATTTTAACAAACTTTCTTTATATGAAAGGACATTATACAACGTGCCGCTACAATGGCAACATTAATTTAACACACGGGTAGGGCTAGTGCCCATTAATCATATATATAAGTATAGGTTAAAATAATTCGTAAATTGAAAAAAAATTTTTTTCAAACAAACTAAATAATATAATAGTAACTAAAATTGGGATCACCCTTGCAAAAATTCATTCATGAAATTACTTACCTACGCTTCGCGCGATCGTACTCGTGATCGGTCCGATTCTTTGTCGGCATTTATCAAAGAATCCGCGCGGCGCGGCGCGGCGAAAGTCGTAGGTACCTACAGCGGAGGTGCTTAGTCTAACGTCACCCTTTCTTGTTAAGTACTATTAGTTCTAACTATCATCACATCACTCATCACAGTCATCACTAATCACTGCTTTTATTTTGTCTCAGTTTTGGGTTAGTCTTCGAAATATTGTAGCACATTTTGTCGTGTAGGCGGTCGGTCTAAAGAAATATCTCTTTGTCGGCGCCGCCAAAGAGTCATATGTCTTTCCTTCAATTCGCCTACTCTTTGCATTTGTTTCATCCTAATAGTATTGCTTATTCGTTTTATTTCATTGATGCGATGTTATGATCCGTGACCCCGGCAAATGACCGCTGCGCGACAGTTCTTTAAGTACAGGTTGCTCTAAAATACTATTTTCTAAAATTTTAAATAAATCCGTAAATAATAACGTTTAATGGAAATATAATTGCTTCATGAAATGAAAATGTGAAAACGTATATGTGTGTTAAATTAATGTCACCATTGAAGCGCCACGTTGTATAAAGAGAAAAATCAGCCAAGTTCAGTACATTTTGACCAGTTAGGCGAACACAAATGTACTGACCAGCAGATTTTTTTTCGCGATTTCAGGTTTGGTCCCATAGTAAAAGTTGTTTGTTTTCATGACTACAATCACGTGTTTAAGTGTCGTTCACTAATTACCAGTCACCTTATATATGTCATTTATTATATAGAAACTTCATCAAATCAGTTAAAGAAATTTTACATTTATGCTAAAATTACAGTTATTATCAGTTAATAAAGCAATTTAATCAGGCTTTGAGACGAAAACATATGAAAGTAGCCGAACTTATAACATGGATGTGTAAAAAAAAAACGGGCTAAAATTCACCTAAACTTTATTAAATAAAACGTTCCATAAAGTGTTTATAGTTTATACCCATGCTTTTGGGTATTTACCGGGTAAAAACCCTGTTTATACCCAAATTGGGTATTTACCCGGTAAATACCCGATGGGTATTTACCCACCGCCCATCTCTAATTGTGTGGGCGGTTCAATAAAAAGTGGGTGAAAAACCGGACACAAGATACGATTGTTAGTTAGAAAACTAGACGATTGTGATACTGAATAAAATCGATTAAGAAACAGCTTGAATCAAAGTTACCTGCACGTAGTCTGTGGTCCCCCTGGCTGCCAGCAGTTCCAGGTTGAACTTGGAGTTGGTGAATATCATGGTGAACATCTGATCGATGTTGAAGGGGAACTCTTGGCGGAGGAGTAGCTTGCCATCGTGCAGCGCTGTGCATTTTTCTACGTCGCCGCCACTAAACAACAGTACAGTAACAGACGTTGTTTATTATTCGAAACACACGTGGCGCCATCTATTATCATAATATCGTTATTGTTGTTTTCCTCGGGAACAGCACTTTTTTTCGGGATAAAAGGTACCCTATGTCACCCTATGTAAATAAAGGGTACAATTTAAAAGCTCACCAAAATAATTTTTGAACCAACGAAAATGGATAAATTCTCACCGAATCAAGATTCGGTGAGAATTTATCCATTTTCGTTGGTTCATTTCAGGGAAACAAGTTTCCCTGAAATAGTAACATTAATACCCAAAATGAAAAATATTGACGACGTAGGATGCAAGAGCGAGCGAAGGGCACCTCGAGGTTAGATTTGGTTAGGTTACTTTAAACCCTTTACACAGAAATAGCGGGGCTCCGTCGACATAGGTTGTGGCATATAATAAAACGCAAAATAGGTTCATTTCTACAATACTTTATGAAACACAATTTGGTGAGCATTTATCCATTCTGGCAGGTATTTCGAATTTTTTGGTAGTCAAATAGTTACTTTTCTGGTAAGCGTTTAAACACAACCCGTAAATAAATAGGTTGGAAAGACGATTGGCGCACAAGTGAGGTGGTGGTAGTGTACGTACTTGTGCGGCTTGTCGGGCTCGCTGTCGCTGGTGTCCGACATGTCGGTGGGCAACGTGTCTCCGGCCTCTTCCTCGCGGTACTCCGCATCACCGTTCGTCACTGTGAACAGATACAACCTTAGTATACACGGAGATACATTCGGTCCATCTTAGACCTCATCCATCGCTTTTCACCAGGCGAGATCAAGGTCAAGAGCGGGCATTTCACAATAAAAAAAAAAACTAATCAAGTGCGAGTCGGACTCGTGGTTCGAGGGTTCCGTACTTTGTAGGTACTTATGTAAATAGTTTATAACGGGAATCGTGTCTCAAATATTTTTCTTTTTTTTTTTTGTAAGTAACGCAACTACATACATATATACGGTTTTCGCGGATTTTTATCAGTTCTTGCTAAATTTCATGATTCTAGGTCAACGGGAAGTACCCTATAGGTTTTGATTCCCTCGCGAGTGTTAAAATATGCAGCATAAACGGAACATAAACGCCCGTATCTTTTGATTGCGTTGACTTAGAAGTTTGATTTTTTCACTGCTTCAAGGGATTGCAGCCATGAGTATTTGATATTCATTTCAACTTGATAACTACTAGCGTTCCTGAGAAAAAGGGTCTTGACAGACGGGCAGACAGATGGTCGAAGTGATCTTATAGAATTCCGTTTTTCCTTTTGCGGTACGCAACCCTAAAAAAGATACTAGAGACAAGTCCCTCACACACCATACAAACGAACTCATGATTAATGTGAAAGCGCCAGAGAAGCCCGCGAAATAAAAATTTTCTTACGGTTTTTGCAATTAGTAGGTTAGTATCAGGTTGTGTATTGATCAAAATACAATAACAAATATCTATTTACAGAATTACAATTATTAGAATCATTAATATCTACAACTTTCTAAGTTCTAATTACCCTACTGAATAACTTAGTAGATGATTAATCAATAAATACTAAAAATACTTGAGTATTTATCAATACTGCGTGGTTTATGTAGTTAGTCGCAAGGCGGATATGATATATCTTACGGAAGTTATAATAAAGGAATGATTTAATTATTCGGTGAATGGGTAGTTGAGACCGCGAAATTCAAATTTACTTACGGTTTTTTGCAATTTGCAGGTCAGTGTCAGGTTGTATCTTGATCAAAATATGATTCGCGACAATAACAGGTACATATTTAGAGAATTATAATCATTAGAATCATTAATACATCTTTCTAAGTTAGATTTCTACCATTAAGAGCGTTTACGCCGAACGGCATTTCATACAAACTTTCAAGCCCTTATTTTTCGAAATGAATGAACTGATTTTAATGAAACTTCATACGCATAAGCAGGATACAAGGGTCTAAAAAGTTAGTAGAAAACATTTTCAAAATGTCTTATTTAAAAAAAGATAACTGGAAATCTCTGTTTCTATGGAAAATTTAAAATCGGTCTAATTTGGCTGTAACACTATTTTTTGAAAATGTTTTTTACTAACTTTATAGACTTTTGTATCCTGCTTATGCATATGAAGTTTCATTAAAATCTGTTCATTCATTCGAAAAATAAGGGCTTGAAAGTTTGTATGAAATGCCGTTCGGCGTAAACGCTCAACACTTTTCCATAAGAGATTGGTGGTTGGTGGTAGAAATCTAACTTAGAAAGATATATTAATGATTATAATTCTCTAAATATGTACATTGTCGCGAATCATATTTTGAACAATATACAATTTGACACTGACTTGCAAATTGCAAAAAAACGTAAGAAAATTTGAATTTCTCGGTCTACCACTATCCATTCACCATAATGTGACATAATCTTGGCTAGGCTTGTTTCCTAGGCCAGGGTTTGCCAAAATATCTATACGTACCCCTTTATAAATTAAACAGTAGCTACTAAGTCGCAACTTCTATAATTATTTAATTCTGTAATTAAACTATTCAGATTGTAAAGTCCTGCTAATAATCACTCAACACTTTTCACAGTAGATCTATACTAATAATAGAACTGAAGGGTTTGTTTGTTTGTTTGAACGCGCTAATCTCCGGAACTACCAGTCGGAATTGAAAAATTCTTCTTGAGGAAGGCCATAGGGTATTTAACATCACGCCGGGACTTTTAGGCGACGAGCAAAAAGAAAAAAGTCATAACGAAGTCCGAAGTAATAACGCGGGCAGGCGACGCACAGTGTGGGAATCTCGCAATCTAGGGGGATTTAAATCAAAATATAAATTTTAATAATTGATAATATAGTTATAACCTATTTATACCTAAGACCCAATTTATCACAGTTACATATAAGAAATTGTTGTATATAGGTTCAAAAAATAAATAAAAAATGTTGAAATGGGTAGATAATATCGTTGTACCCTTACAATACGAACAACAACATTAGAGTGTCATCTTCACTTGAGATTACTGGTCAAATTAACATATAATCTTGTTTATTGGTTTATTATTGTATTGTGTATATCTTTCAAGGTAAGTTAGAGTGATATTTAAGTAATAGTTAAACATTTATTCAATAACATCATTTGAAAGCACAGTTAAATTAAGCATTTTTAAGAGATGATTTGCAAAACAAAAGGTGTTTAAAAAAAATGACCTCAATATCCCGGTGTTTTTATTGTTTTAATTTATAGTTTAGAGTCTTAACTTTTGAGAACAATTGACAAAACTTGCGATTTTGTGCGACCGTCGTACATTTTTTTTCGGTTTTCAGAATGACCTCCGAAATTACAAAAAATCATTTTTTTAATATTTGGACCTCAAATGCCAAAAGGGAGCGAATTTATGCTATTTTTGCTTTTATGTACCCACCGTAAATGAGGCCGAAAGTGGAATTAGTGACTAAAATAACAAAATTTATTCTTAACGCATTTTTTTTAATACAGCTTTATTTTCTATCACTATTTAAGTATTTTTATTTATTTGAATACCAATCAATATAATTTTTTAACTTGTACCTTTTATTTAATTCAATTTGGAATTAAATCCCCCTAGATTGCGAGATTCCCACACTGTGCGACGGTGTGGCTCGGGGGAACAAGGAAATTCACGCTGACGAAGTCGCGGGCAGAAGCAAGTATAAATGAATAAAATTACCATGCACCATCTCAAAGTCACTGAAGTCAACATATTCCGACTCAATTATTTCCCACATCACATCATCTGAATCTACAACCTCCATTTTTAATGCACTTCTTATCTCTTATGATTTTTGACTAAATAAATAACATTTTACGTCAGTTACGTAAAAAATGAATGGCTACTGGTAGATATTTAATTTAATATAAATTTTCGTAGTGACACTATTTAAAAAAAAAAAAAAGTTCCACTCTTCATTTTTTTTCCATAATAATTACTTATCATTTTAATCATTTAGACATGACACATTTTGTTCAACTAAACTTATTATCACTCAAACAAAACACTGTTTTCACTGTTACATCACCACAAAGGTTCAACAGTTATTACATGATCCCACACGACCGGTCAATTAACAGTAAGTCGCCTTTATTTGCTATTGTTAGTTCATGGTTTTATTTTGAGATAATTAGATGGTAAGACACAACAATATTATTAATTAATGTCCAATACAAACGACACTTTCATCACCGTAACGATTTTTAAATTTAATGAAGTTAATGGACTCATTAATTTGTCTTGTAACTTTAAAAAACGTCAAAAACCGCTCATTTTCAGATGCAATTCAGAATAAATTATCTTGAACCATTGTTTTTGCAAAACATTATTCTCAATTCACACACTATCGGCTATCTTCAAATGTTTATAAACAACACATTTTTTTAGCTCTTTAACATCGTAGTTAATATTAAAATCTTCATGTTATTAAACAGCTATTCAAAGGCGATCGTCACAGTACACTCGAGACTGTGAAATGCATGGTTTAAGGACTAACGATGCTATTTTAAACGATTCGAAAACAAACTTCAAACTTAGTACATTAGGGTGTTTACCCTGAACTGAGGTTAGTTAATTTTATTAGTACCAGTTTTGTTTGTAAACATTATGGCTGTTTACAAATTCCTTTTTGTAGTGTGAATTGTGATATTGTTGTATGTAGCTTCGAGCTTGGATCTGGTTAGTGGGTAGGCAGAGCTGATTTAAATGCAGATTATAGTTTCTTTAAGGTTTTGTTTACAGTATTGCTACTGCTGAGCAGGAGGCCTGGAGGTCCTGGGATCGATTTCAAGTCAGGCAAAGTGCTATTTGATTTTTCTAATAGGTATTTCTCAGCAGCGGCCCGGATTCTGAATTTGTGCCAGGTTGATCTTGATAGCAAAAGGCTCACAGCTGGGTGTAAAATGTGGGTGTAAACATCTACCCAAACCTTCCGGGAAAACAGGTCGAAGTTATGTTTTAAGCAGCGCCCCGCAGTTTCACCCGCATAAGTGTCGATCCCGGGGGAATATCGGGATAAAAATTATCCTATGTCCTTTCCCGGGACTCAAACTATCTCTATACCAAATTTCATCTAAATCGGTTCAGCGGTTTAAGCGTGAAGAGGGAACAGACAGAGAGACAGACACACTTTCGCATTTATAATATTAGTATGGATGCTATCCTTGTGATTGTTAAACTAGTTTTTAAGATTGCTAATAAAAGATATTTGAATCTTTGTGATTAAGATGCCTTTGCGCTGCAGCGACACAATAAAAGGAAGGTATTCGTAAATCGAGCGACGAATTAATAGGTAGCTCGATTTACAAAGATATACTGCGCGCAACGAGTTATGAGCGCTGACCTTGAAGAAAACAAACGTCACAAACCCTTATGTCTTAGTAATAAGGGTTTGTTTCGCTTGTTTTTTTCAAGGTCAGCGCTCATAACTCGTTGCGTGACTTGTACTATACCTATAAATTATTGAAGACTAGCTGCGCCCCGCGGTTTCACCCGCGTAAATGTCGATCCCGTGGGAATATCGGGATAAAAAGTAGCCTATATGTTAATCCAGGTTGTCAGCTACTTCCATACCAAATTTTATCCAAATTGGTCCAGCCGTTTGAGCGTGAAGAAGTAACAAACATATAAACACACACACACACTCACAAACTTTCGCCTTTATAATATTAGTGTGATATGTTTTCCGACTTGTTTGACAACCAAGAACAGGGAAAGTAAGTTTTTTTAAATAATTACGGTTAAAATTATTTGCAAACTGACACCTTTGCTTTTTAGCAATTCAGACATTCAACTAATGACCATAAGGTTCATAATAATATGCGACAGCTATTAGTCTATTAGTTGGAAATCCCCGCATGCATTCTATGGCGATAAGGAACCTAAGGAAGCCCATAAATTCGTTCATAATTATAAAGGTGCTGTTCATTTATTACGTAAGACAATTTTGACCACTTTCTGACCCCCCTACATAAGAAAAAATAAGACTTGGATGAACGCCCTCCGCCCCCTTTCAAACTTACGTAAGACCAGTATCTACCAAAACAACAACGAAAAAGTAGCAAAAACAAAATATGATTTGGTTATTTGACGCCTAGAATACTGCTGCGCCCCATTGCATGTTTGCAAACCTTGAGTCTGAACTTTTAAATGCTTGTGAAACACAAAGTCTGAGTCAAAATGGAAGAATGCATATATCAATGATTTTTCGCTTGAGTGACCAAAGAAGAGTTCCTTTCATAAGCTATGTATGAATAAATAAAATATTGAGGTTGTCTTTAAAAGATCGCTTTTAGCGATAAGACCGCCCATTGTGTCACCCTTTGTACAGTTTCTAGATTTATATGTCTGTAATTTATATGGTGTACATAACAAAGAGTATTCTATTCTATTCTATTCTATATTAAAACCTGCCTGTGTTTTAGAAGTACCTACGCCACCGTACCACCACCTCAAACCTGTAATTCTGCAAGAGCGGTGTGTACCTGTATACTGACCGAGGGGCGGCGACGAGTCGCGCGCGTGCGGCGCGTGGCGCGCGCTGCGGGGCTCGTCCGCGCCGCCGCGCGCCTCCATGCACGCCGCCTCCACCAGCTCCTGCGGAACACCATGTTACAGATCACAAGCTTGTTACTGCAAACGTACTCATGTGGAACACATCACACTTGGCGACTAAAGAAGCGTTGAGCGCTGAAAGTGTGCGACTGCAGGAGACTGGGCTGCCACGACGGTGTGTGTGACTCATAAACTGTACTCTCACAACATTAGTGGCGTTTGTAGATAATATCCATTCAGATTTGTTACAGTTTTACTTAAAATCATGTCATTTGGTTTAAATACGTTTTTACTTATTATTATTTTGTTATTTATGTACACACAGTAAAAAGAATACAGATACGACATGTTAGTATTGAGTACAAAGGTAAGAAGTACTGCTTATTTCTTAAGAAATTTATTCCAGCAAATCTGCGAAAGGAAAAATGATAAAGAAATTTAGACAATAGTGTTTATTATCTTTTACATAGATTATTTTCTATTTTGTAAATGTGTGAACGTTTTAGGCCTTGTAGACTCATAGATTCTTCGATTTGTTGAAAATTTTCTATTTTGTTAAGAACCTAATACTTGTTGACAGAACTACATCTATTAACAGTGTAATTTGAAAGCATTGTAAAAGCCAATTACATATTTTTAAAAGAGTAACCGTGGAGTTTCTTGCCGGCTTTTCTCCATAGAAAATGACCAATTGGAATCGTGCACCGTGTATTTTATGTGAAATAAAATATATTTTTTTACTTACACATGAAATAACAAAGGAAGTTATTTCTGCTAAACACGCTACAGTCGACCACAACGTAGATAACAACTGACTATGCAATTTCTATGAACCAATAACTAACAACTTACGGCTTTATTTCGTACTAGCTGCGCCCCGCGGTTTCACCCGCGTAAATGTCGATCCCGAGGGAATATCGGGATAAAAATTAGCCTATATGTTAATCCAGGGTGTCAGCTACCTCCATACAAAATTTTATCTAATTTGGTCCAGCCGTTTGAGCGTGAAGAAGTAACAAACATATAAACACACACACACACTCACACACACACTCACAAACTTTCGCCTTTATAATATTAGTGTGATTTTCCAGACTTGTTTCGAACCTGGATAAAGTTAAATCTATTAGCTCATCACGTTGCAAAATCGCAAGTCAAACTAGTCGCCAAGTCCGAAGTATGTACACCATCATCATATCAGCCGAAAGACGTCCACTGCAGGACATGGGCCTCCCCCAAGCACCTCCACTTCGATCGGTTTTGTGCTTTCCGCATCCAACGAGTTCCTGCGGCCTTCACAAGGTCGTCGGTCCACCTTGTGGGAGGCCTCCAATGTTACGTATTTCGGTACGCGGTCGCAACTCCAGAACCTTTCGGCCCCATCGGCCATCTGTTCTGCGAGCAATGTGCCCTGCCCACTGCCATTTAAGTTTGGCAATTCTTGGGGCTATGTCGGTTACCTTGATTCTCCTGCGGATCTCTTCATTTCTGATTCGATCACGCAGGGAAACTCCAAGCATAGCCCTCTCCATTGCTTTTTGGGTGACTTTCAGCCTTCTAATAAGGCACATTGTGAGCGACCTCGTTTCAGTGCCATATGTCATGACTGGCAACACGCACTGGTCAAAGACTTTCGTCTTGAGACACTGCGGTATGTTGGACGAGAAGATATTGCGTAGCTTCCCGAATGCTGCCCAGCCGAGTCGGATTCGACGATTGACCTCTTTCTCGAAGTTGGACCTATCTAACTGGACAGTTTGTCCTAGGTAAACATACTCGTCTACGACTTCGACTGTAGCGTCTCCGATCTTCATGAGAGTAGGTGTTACATGGACATTTGACATGACCTTCGTTTTGTCCATGTTCTTTTTCAGACCCACTCTTTCGGAGGCTCTACTGAGGTCATCGAGCATTGTACTGAGGTCCCCCATAGTCCCAGCCATGACTACGATATCGTCGGCAAACCGAAGGTGAGTTATGTACTCGCCATTGATGTTTATGCCAGCCCCTTTCCAGTCCAGAACCTTGAAGACATCCTCCAGTGCAGCGGAGAACAGTTTCGGAGAGATAACGTCTCCCTGACTCACACCTCGCTGCAGAAGGATAGTTTTCGACGTCTAATTCTGGAGTCGGACTTACATAGTGGCGTTTTCGTACAGACACTTCAGCACCTCGATGTACCGATAGTTGATCTGACACCGTTGAAGAGACTGTAGTACAGCCCATGTCTCGATCGAATCAAAGGTTTCTCGTAGTTCACAAACGTTAAGCAGAGAGCAATTTGAACAATCTGGCAAACGACCCAAGAGCTAGATTGACCCGACCCTATGCCGAAGACATCCCCGACGTCAGCTTGTACGAGATTAGGATGGCTCTGAAGCAGCTCAAAAACAACAAGGCGCTGAGTGATGACGGAGTTACGGCCGAACTCCTGAAGGCCGGCGGAAAACCCGTTCTTAAGGCCCATTAGAAGCTGTTTAGTTCTGTCATAGTCGATGATAAAACACCACAGGCATGGAACAGTGGTGTGGTGATATTTTTCTTGTGCTTGTGCTGTACCGTCTCGCACGCAGGTTGGATGACTTTCAGCCTCCCGAACAAACCGGGTTCCGAAAAAGGCTTTGGCACCGTAGACCACATACATACGCTGCGACAGGTTATACAAAAGACCGAAGAGCCTCTCTGAAATACGTACACGCGAGTAAAATTGTAAACGATAATAAATTAATATAAAAGTGTCTCATTCATGTTCAGTTAATGATCCATTGTTACAAGTAATCTGTCACAATACAACACAACACACGATACTAATCTCTACCTAACTTTTTGAATTATTAGTTAATTCTTTCTTTATTAGATAATTCATGTAACGCATCTCAAACGGGTTGCGTAAAATATCGTGACGAATATTTTGTGCAGGTGTACTTATTTAATTATCTAACACTAATCGTTGTTATCTATTTGTTTATCACTAACGTGTTATTTAATAATTACAGCAGGAAAATACTAAAATAGGTATTACCTTCTTACTTACTACATTAACAAAACTTAATGGTATTGTTTCATTTTAATTCGGACAAATGACAAAATATTACAAAATTCGGAACACCATGCTGCGTTCCGAAACGGGTATAATAGTCGTAGGCAAGAAGGCTGCCAGGCTCAAGTGGGATTCGGCGGGTCACATTAGTCCTATGCAGGATGACCGCTGGGCAAAAGTTTCCACACAATAGGTGCCTGAAGATGGACGACGCCGCCGAGGTCGGCTCAGAAAGCGGTGGCGAGATGACTAGGACGCGTACCGCGAGGGCTGGTTCGAGGCGGCGCGGGAAAGGAGTTCCTGGAAGGACTTGGGGGAGGCTTTTGCCAAGCATGTTGCTGTGCTCTACCAGGGTCTATCATTTGTTTAAGGGGAATGCGCCAGGGTTACCCGCGAAATTCAAATTTTCCTTTCCTTTAACCATATTGAATGACTAATAGGGATAAATGGACTTAGAGGGTTTGTACTGATGATTTTAATGATTACAATTCTGTACTTGTTACGGTCGCGAATCATGGTTTGTTCACATACGACCTAAGACTGACCTGCAATTTGCAAAAAACATAAGCAATTTGTTATATATTTTATACCTACAAAGACTTGCTCCATGTAACAAACTGGTATTAAGCTGCATTCAGTTAGACTGGAAGCCGACCCCAACACAGTTGGAAATAGGCTCGGCAGATAGATGAGATGATGTGGAACGCAGAAAATTAATACCACTGGCGAAATATGGGTGTACTGTGGTATACATCTGCTCACCATTTAGGAGAATACTGGTGTTGCGTACAGCACGCAAGTACGCGATTAGTCGGGTAAAATTAAAAACAGTTCATTCGTTCAAATTGCCTGAGACCCTGCGGCGGCGGCAAGTCGTATAGATCGCGGGAGTGCGCGCTGACATGCGCACTATACTGTCGCTGCAGACGAACTGAGCTGAGCAGAGGTGAAATGTTTGCCAAGCAAATGTGAGCTCTACGATTTCCGATGTTGTAGCGAACTAGCGAGACGACGTGATCTCACTTAATTAATTCGATGAACTTATTTTATTTCAAAGAAAATATAAAGATGCGTAAGGTCGCAGCAGTGGCGGGTCTCAATCACTTATCCATATTAATATTATAAATGCCCAAGTGTGTCTGTTACCTCTTCACGCTTAAACCGCTGAACTGATTTAGATGAAATTTGGCATAGAGATAGTTTGAGTCCCGGGAAAGGACATGGGATAGTTTTATCACGATATTCCCACGGGATCGACACTTATGCGGGTGAAACCGCAGGCCGCTGCTAGTTTATTAATAAAGACACAAAATAAATGTTTTCCGTACGTAACAACTGGCGTGATGTTATGTTTTAAAATCTCGCTGTATATTGTGATCAGCAGCTTCCTGTTCGCTAATTGCACCTGGTACTGTTATAGCGTAACAAATCATTACGACTCATTATCACTAAGGAAGGTCAGTGTACGTCCTTCTAGGGCAGTGTTTACTCTTATTTATGTACTTAATACATTATATTTCCTGACTGGATTTTAGTAATCTAACCATTTCGAGAAATAAATACTTTTTTTTGAAGTGAAACTTCTTTACGCACGCTTGACTTGGGGAGTAAGCTGGCGAACGCGTGACGTAAGCGTTACGAAAAGTGTGATCGGGCAAGGCGAACGGAAGTTAAGTGGGGGATATAAGCAAGAGACAGCAGTGCGCGCGCACATTTTCTTTCTCTCTTTAAGTTTCACTTCAGTCGTGTGGTCATAAGCACACTCGTTTTTTTTTTAAAACACGCTAGTTTACAGAAATCAGAATATTTTACTTCACATTAGCTCCTGCCCGCGACTTTGTCCGTTCTCCCGACCCACCCCGTCGCATCGCATCGCCTACCCCCTAATTGATAATTAACAACATCAAATACTTATATCTCTAATAGTTGGGATAGCCGCCAGAGTGATTCCTTTGACAAAACACGCAAATTATGTTATTTTTTCAGAGGATTTTTACATCTAAACGCATTTATATCTCACTAACAGACCACGGTAGCGCAACCATGGTCGCGCTGTCAAAAATGTATGGTTGGTTAAGCAACCAAGCGGACACGACGTAAGGTAAACCAAAAAAATGTATACAGCTCTGTGGAGGGTTCCACAGAGCTGTATACATTTTTTTGGTAGGGCGACTGGTGGCGCCCTCACTGGTATCCTAGTGAGATAGGGAACTTTTTTTTTGCGGATGGGAAATCATCAAATGACTCCTCCCGCTCTGGGTGGAGCGGAAAGACGAAGCTAGTGTCAGACTTTTACTGACTAAAACCTGTTTCTTGTTCCTTCCTTAGCCATTTATGTTCCGGGCCAGCGGTAACCCTTTCGGACAATCCCGTTGAGAGATAGGGCCCTTAGATGTAGAAAGGAAACCGCTATATATGTATCCTAAGACATGTCTTTACTATATAACATTTTCTTTACGTAGGTATCCTTACCTTTTGGAGATTGGTTTTAAAAATTTACTAATTTTTTTTTTTTTACTGGTAGCCTCGAAAATAAATGAGATACAAATACAACGAAAATAATAGTCCAGATATTCTTAATATTCTGATTAAACTCACTTTTTTCCTCCTCCCGGGATACCGCATGATGAAGTCTACGTGTTGTTATCACGACCACTTATCGACTGATACTGACAATGGCTTGATTACCGATTGATTTTTTTTCGGTATTTCTAAAGTTATCGCGTCTTATCTATGTGTATGCCACTTTAAAGATGAGACAGGCTTTAGGATTTTGGACTTTAATACTATTCCGGTAAGGTTTAGTTTTTGTTACAATTATAGTTGTATTTACGACATTTTGGACGCATTTTGTCAATCTAAAATTAGCTTTGTGTTTTTATATATAAAGTTGACATTTGTTTAGGTTGTAATAATATTGTATTTTCATAGGCTTTTGATACACAGGTGTTCGAGATTATCGTGAACGCAATAATTTTGTTTATTCGCAGTAAGTGAGTCACAGTTTGTTTTATCTTAAAGGCGTAGTAGTAGAGATGATTACGCTCTGTCCACTAGGTTCTGGGGGCACGGTAGTGTCCCCGCCAAGACGAGCCAAGCAAAGCGCAAGGGCTCTACCTAGCTTTTCTCGAAGCGCTTCATCGTTTTTTTGAACCCTCATAACTTGGGTTTGGATTATACCACATAAACAAAATTCTCGGGATATGATGTCAATAATGGACTTATCACACTAATATTATAAAGGCGAAAGTTTGTTTGTGTGTGTGTGACTTTACATGTTTGTTACTTCTTCACGTTTAAACGGCGGGACCAATTTTGATAAACCAATTTTGTATGGAGGTAGCTGACACCCTGGTTTAACATATGGGCTACTTTTTATTCCAATATTCCCACGGGATCGACACTTATGCTTACTACACACAAATTAAAGTTTAATTATATCGAAATGTGTGTTATGAACTTATGACTTATCACGTTGCTGCAATCACTAGTTCCATCTGTCAAAAAAACGGTTATCCCACAAAAACATTTTCATGTAAAATGTTGCCAAGACGGGACCATATATAGCTCGCACTGTCAAAAAGTTATCAGATCTCATGTAGAGTCAAGCTTTTTAACTCTACAAGCCCTAACTTCACAAACTCTACCTACCTTAGTCAAAAAATTGTGGCTTGGCTATCGCGGTTCTTGAGATACAGCCTAGTGACAGACAGACAGACCGACAGACAGCGAAGTCCTAGTAATAGGGTTCCGATTTTACCCTTTGGGTACGGAACCCTAAAAAGAAAGAAAAATTGTTTATTCGCCACAAACAAAACGCACATTAAAAAAAAGATAAAATACACACATATAGTAAAACGCTTAGAAATAATTAACGCTTGCTGTTATTCCTACGTTAATTGCTTTACTTAGGGCGTTTGTCTACCACAACCGTTTCCGACCCAACTCCAAGAACAAGATAATTTAGGACCGACTTCATGACGACGTGACTGGAATCGGTGATTTCGACGCATAACGATCAGAACAAGGGCTAACTTCGCCATACTATGCAATACTGTGGCAATTCCTATAGTGCATGGTTACTATTATGACGTGGGGCATTCTCAAGAGAGCGAGAAGCATGACTAGCAGAGAAATAGGAATGAGTTGATTTGATAGGTTAAGTAAGAACAATGCCAGCTGGTGGCAGCGAAAACTTCTTTAAGCGCGTTTGGAACTTTTTGAGATGGGGAGAAAACCATTGAACTCGCGCCACTGTTACCGTAAGCGACACCGCGCATGTTTTGTTTATAAGACGATTAAAAAAAAACCCGCTTCGGCTGTCCTTGGGATTCGCTCGGATTTAATGTATATCCGATATGTCAGTGAGTGATGGCAAAGTATTCTGTTTGTGGAACAGTGGCACTCCCGGAATGCCACTGTTTGTTTTTTTACTGTCCCACTGCAGTGCAAGGGCCTCTTCTCGTTCAGATAAAGCATGGACATTGATTACCATGCTTGCTTAAGTGTGAAGAGTGCTCCACGAACGGCACGTTGTCGACGGCTGTCGCCGACGGGTGTCGTTGACGCGTGCCGCTCGTGTGACTAAGACGGTTTGGCGATGTTAGACTTATATTAATGACTAGCTCTTCGCCCGCGACTTCGTCCGCGTGAATTTCGTACTTTCCCCTTCGAACTTCAAACCACCCTTTAAGAGCGTTTACGCCGAACGGCATTTCATGCAAACTTTCAAGCCCTTATTTTACGAAATGAATGAACCGATTTTAATGAAACTTCGTACGCATAAGCAGGATACAAAGGTCTAAAAAGTTAGTAGAAAACATTTTCAAAATGTCTTATTTAAAAAAAGATAACTGGAAATCTCTGTTCTATGGAAAATTTAAAATCGTTCTAATTTGGCTGTATCACTATTTTTTTAAATGTTTTCTACTAACTTTTTAGACCTTTGTATCCTGCTTATACATATGAAGTTTCATTAAAATCGGTTCATTCATTTCGAAAAATTAGGGCTTGAAAGTTTGTATAAAATGCCGTTCGGCGTAAACGCTCTACGGTAGTTTAAAAATAATATTACGATCTTTGTTATTTACTTATATTATTATTTGTGCGAAGTTTTAAGTTTCTAAACCGAAGCCATGACATTTTTTATACAAACTGTATAAAAAATCAATTTTTTTTTTTCTTAGACAAACTTAGAAAGTGTACATTATGAGTTGATAGGTTGATTGATGCAAACAGCGAGTTATTTTTTTTTTCTTTGATATCAAGTATTTGATGTAGGAATCAATGGAGATTAACCCAGGTGCGCAGGAGACACACAAGCACAAACACAGTTGCAGTCTTTATTCCTTTATTCTCATAGTCCTTAGGGACGGCAATCCAACACTCGCGGGGCTACACCAGCAGCCGCAGCCACGCGCGCGACCCACAGGAGCTTCACACCACCAACTCCGGACTTCTACTGAGAAATTGGTAATGGAAAAATCCATTAACACTTTGCTCGACCTTGGAACGCAGGACTCCACCACGGTCTGCAGTGGCCCTTGCGACCACGAGACTAAAAGGGGCAGTTAGATTAGGTCTTTATGACCTCGCTGTACATACCGAGTCGGGGTCGTGCGGGAGAGGAGGCACGTCGTCAATGGCGTCGCGGCCGTAGCCCTCCTCGTCCGAGTTGAAGCCCAGCTCCTCGCCGTAGCTACTGTGCACCTGCAATACAAACGTATCAATATTATTATCTATTAGCTCAATATTCATTGAAATAACAGGGGGCCTAAAAAGGTCACTTTGGAGAATCACAAAAGGATAACATTATGAATTATAATATGTCGAAGACAGTGCGTGTTTTTCTTTTTTTCGCTGTAGGTACTACGTAGGTACAATCAAAGAGATTGGGATTGGATTGATTGGTATTTTAGCATAGACAAAAAAATAACTGAAAAATGCTTCACCAATGGGATTTGATACGATTAACTTAACGGTTAACTGTCCAATATGTCATCATTTTATGATTCTGCCAAAGTGGCCTTTTTAGGCCCCCAGACAGGGCTGGTGACGTAAAACTCCGGGGCTTCTAGAAGGGTCGTTTGGGGTGGGTCTTAAGAAAGACCGGTTCGTGTCATCGTGATGAGTCACCTAAAATCTGCGCTATCAAATGTAAATTGTCCAGGATGCGCCAGACGTTTGAGGGAACACCGATGCCGCCATGCTTTATAACTCATGGCAGTAGCGTAGTTTCGGGCAAACTACATTTGAAATACTGTCGTGCTAACGATACGAAAAAGAAGATCGGCTACCTCCTGCCCATATGCATGGTGACTTAGATGCGTTCACGGGAGATTGGTCCGAGAAAGCTATAGGGGAGGCTTTTGTCCAGCAGTGGGACCACAAGCGTGTTGAATATTAAAAAAAAAAGAAGTGAAAAACAAAACACAAACAGAATATACTTTGCCATCACTCACTGACATATCGGATATACATTAAAACCGAGACCATCCCGAACACATCCGAATGTAGCGCGGTGTCGGTTACGGTAACAGTGTCGCGAGTTCAATGGTTTTACCCATCTAAAAAAATGCCCAAAGCGCCTAACGACGTTTTCACTTCAAAAAGAAAAGCGTTTGCCCGCGACTTCTGTCCGAAGTTGACGTTTGAAGTCAACAATACCATAAAACCATAAGTATGGTATGGCACTCGGCAGGGGTATAGTATTATCAGTAATTGGGTTGTGGAGGTCAGATAGGCAGACGCTCCATGTAAAATACTGGTAATCAGCTGCATCCGGTTAGACTGGAAGCCCAAGATAGTTTGGAAAAGGTTAGGCAGATGATGAAGACTCAACAATAGTGTAGCTTTCTATCAGTAGAATGTTTGTAATTAGATCAGTACTTCCAGAGATGTACCACTAACAAACAAAAAAATTGCCCCTTTATAATATTAGTCCTCAGAAAAGTACGTAACATAATTTTTTCCGGAATATAAGACTGATGTAATATTATCGTGCTGATGTGGACCTAAATTGTGTCATTCCACACCTGTTTGTTTAAAAGAAGATAATTCTTAACGTACGTCTAAACTTTATTTAATAATAAATAGTTTGTAACAGTAACTTAAAACATTAGTAAATACATAGAATCCGTCATTACTAGATTGTATAGATTGAACACTTGATAGGCCGTTGAACTGAAAAGCGGTCAAAAACTACTATTACAATAATATAAATACGTAGTAAATAACGATCGTCACCAGTTAGGGACTTAAACATTTGTTTTTCGCGTGTATATCTTTTCCCTAACTAACCACACATTTGAACAAATAAGTATTCATTAAAGTATCCCGTTTTGTGATAATTTTGTCACGACACTATTAAATGCTAATCACAAATAATATTATATCTACTACACCAGGATATCCTTCAACAAATTGTGTACGCGATATTAGTAAGTATGAATGAAATATTATGCATATTATATTTCACAGAGGACAGTGACTAGCACAGCGTAAGATGAAATAAATAGAATAAGAAAAGTGAGTTATCAGTTATCACTGATTAAATATTAACTTTACCGAATATATCTTTTCACAAAAACTCATTTAAACGATAAGAAATCTTCACTTTAGAGTTAAATTGCTGGAAATTTCAATCAAAATCATATGATTTAATCTTGACACTTGTACGAAAACGAGGGGAAATAACAGATTGGGCAGAACTCCAAATGGATTGGCCGCGGTCCAAGCAGCGCAGAAAACATATAAATAAACAGTTTTACAACAACAAATTATCGTAGGGGTTGGCAATATTATCAACAACAGTTCATCAATGAATGCAAGCCAAAATAGCACTCACTAACTCATCATGAAATCTCCGGAAGTATTAATAAATTTAAAGCTAGCAAACGCTGAACTTGAGTTCCATATGCGCTACAACAGGCATGTTTGCATTGAAGGTTTTAGTTTTTATGCGAACGATATCATATTATAGAAAAGGCAGCATCCAAATGAAGAAACAAGTAATTTTCACAAAGCTTACCAAGCATATATCACAATAATTTCTAAATAAATAAAGTGAATTACTTAAACCAAACCTTTTCTTAACTACGCATTGCCTACATACGCGGTTGAAAACCCCGTGTTTTATTTAAAATTCTCAACTAGATGCACACACAGCATTGGAAATTACGGTTTCTTTTGAGAGAGAGAGAGAGAAAATTCATCTACATGATCATTCATTTTAAATCTAAGTTTATAAACATAACAACATAACTGACGAAATATGGGTGTACTTACAGATACACCCCTGCTTAACCTAAATAGTGTATTTAAAAGCATGTTTTACTGAATACCTGCCCCTGAGGGTCCCACGCACGCCGCACTGCGTCCCGTGGCGCACTGAGCGACAGAAGCTTGAGCGGCGCACGCGGCGACTCCACGCCTCATCAACTTTATAATGAACACCCACCCGGACAAATGCGAAGGAAATTCTGCGAGCTTACATATATTTACTTTGAATTTTCCTTGCTTCTTGATCAAAGGGATTTTGTTGGCAATATAGATTTAATTATTGCAATTCACATAGGATTAATTAAATTAGTTGGTTATATTAAACAAAATCAGACTACAGTAAACAAAATCAGAAAAATATATGATATTCTTCAGGATATATGCTAGGTAGACAGTGTTTTGAAAACATAATACAACTAATTTAGTACGATAGAAAAAAATCATGAAGATACTTCTAAAAACTTTCTTTTTACATTAAAAACCATACTAATATACATCCAATCATTCTGATTTTTTGTCAGATTATTCTACAAGCAAAATACTAAAATACTAGTGTTTTAATTTACAACAACAATAGATTTTTTATAATTAAATAATTGCTTCATATTTTGCAATAAATTACCAGCCGTGTCATAGCGCTTCTCTTTCTACACATTTTTATGCCAATAAATTATTTATTATTAAAAACAGACACATTCTCCACCCTCTGACAATCAGACTCGTGATTAACGGTTTGATTCTATATTTCTATCTCATAATAATTCACTTCTTAAATACGGGTTTTAGTCGACGTGCAACACAATAAAATGAAAAGTAGACATTTAAAGTCGATAATAGCACACGACGTTTTATTATTCCATTGTTCGAACAATAAAAGCGAAATATAATTTAATTCGAATAAACACTGTTAGTTATCAGTATTTTAATGAATGAATGAAACGGGAATGTTTTTGTTTGTTGCACTGGGTGCGGAAAGGGGAATCTAAAATGCCATTGATAGATGTCGGCTAGGTCATCATACAAGGTCAGATTAAATTAGTTAGCGAAATTCCGAAGAGTGACGAATAAGTGTTATCCTGAGAATAAATTTTGAGTTTTTGACAGTTTTTCCATACTAGAACTGTCAGACGTCAATTTTATTCCACCAGTCAAAAGGTTTTTCGAAATTCCACCCCTAAGAGGGTGAAATTTCACGCGGCCGAAGTCGCGGGCAGAAGCTAGTGTATGATAAACAGAGTCATACTTGGGAAACCCTTAACCTAACCTGCTACCAAACAGTTATCCGCGCGAGCGCCTTCATTTTGTAAGTCCCCGATACAGGCTGGCGCGGGGTGCGCCAAAGTTCACCTAAATTTTCAACTCTGATAATTGGAAATCCGAAAATATTCTTCCTAAAATGTTTTATCCTAACAATCACAATTCCTAACTACTCTGTCTCTAATGTCCATAATTCCGAAGCATTCAACTTCATAATGTCAGTAGCAATAAACATCTATTATACTTTTATTTGTTTTTCTATATTTTCTCAACATAACCATCTTTTACACTATTATTCAAAGTCATATCTTTTTTGTTTAGATTTATTTTTGTTTAGATTTTATTTATAGCGGTAACCAACATAATATACAAAAGTAACACATTTGTAATGACAACTTAGGATGCAAGAGCGAGCGAAGCGAGCTCGGGACTTGGGGCACCCCGACTCGGACAGGTTAGGTTCGAAGGAGATGACGGGGGCTCGAGTGAGCGAGCAAAGCGAGCGAACGAGCCCCCGTCATCCCCTTCGTGTTAGCGTCCTTTAAACCCTGTAGACAGAAATACGCTGCGACGCCCCCGCGACGCTGGGCTCCGTCGACTACGCCTAACAACATATTTTTGTAGATAAAAAAAACTTTGGGATTTCTTTTCTCGGCCACTATGATTTTGCGAACTTTGCGGTTTTCAAATTCACACTAAAAAAGAATCTATATAAAAAAGAGTCTATTCTATCAAAAAAAATAGCTACTATCAAAAAGCGCCGGGTGTAGAAGTACAGTGGTTCTATAGACACAACTCAGTACGTTATGTAAAGCATACCCCCAAATAATAATCATACCCTCAAATTAAAACTATAAATATCATCTTCTAATATTATGGTAATTATGTTTAGGGATAAAAGCGTTATGTTAAAAAACAGTAGGAGTGTAAATATATTTACAATAATGATATTATTAATTACAATTTTCGGAAATATGAGTGTTATGAACATCGCCGGTAGCACTACAAATAGTATGAATGAAAACTGTAGGATGAAAATTTTTAGGAAGACTGATCATTCGGATTACTAATCATTAGGAAAACAATTTCGGGTAAAGAACTTTAGGTGAGCCAATATGGACCGACCCCTGGCGGGGATGTCGACACGCAACCAGTATCATGGATTCAGAGCACGATTCCGTACCCTACGGCGTTGAAATTGTCCGGTATAAAAAAAAGCTGTTCCATGCATTTTGACCACGTAGGTAGGTATAGCACTTTTCTATGAAGCATCAGATTTTTTTTTTGATAACCGACGTAAAATGTCTACGCTAGACTAGTCTAGAATCATGTGCTGAATTCATGGTTTTAGTTTGTGAGTCGATATCATACTTCAAATCGAAAAACAGCAATGCAGTTAAGGGGCAGAAATAAGTATTACCTAGACGAAAGCAACGGCTTTTTTTTGTAGGACTATTGTTTTCAATTATTATATTACTTTACCCAAAGGGTAAAAACGGGATTGTCCGAAAGGGTTACCGCTGGCCCGGAACATAAAGGGCTAAGGATCAAATCAAATCAAATCAAATCAAATCACTTTTATTTGTTAACACAGGTACAGAAATATAGATCTTGAGTTTGGTGAACAGAACGCTATGTTATGCCAGGAGGCGTACAAATATGGTGTGCATCTAGCTCAATATTAACGAATTTAAACAAAATAAAAAAAGATGTTTGATAATCATGCATAATTAATATTTCAAAATAAATTATAACCATTATATAATATTATTTAAATAAATTGAGTGATGTCAGATTTAAATGAGGAATTATTTAGTAATAAATGTCAAAAAAAAAAAAAAAATAGAAAAGTACCTAAGTCAGAATAATTGAAAATGTCAAAAAATTATTAAATGTCAATAATAGTAATAAATTTCAACTCCAAATTAATTCATCATTTAAGTTTTTATTTTTATTTTATAACATAGAAACAGCATTAAATTGAGCCATCATTGAAAAATTCATCCAGTGTGTAGTAACATTTGTCTCTAAGCAAGCTATTAAGTGCCTTTTTGAATTTTATTACTGGCATATTTTTAATGGCATCCGGTATTTTATTATAAATTTTTGGAGCGTTGCCGAAGAGGCTTTTACGCATTAAGGCTGTTTTACATTTAACGTTACATAGTTTGTTACAATATTGTGTACGCAATGGATTTCTTCTGACTGCCGATAAGCTGACAAATAAATAATATAAAAGGAAGGAACACGGGTGGGTTTTAGTCAGTAAGAGTCTGACACTCCCTTCCGCTCCACCCAGAGCGGGAGGAGTCATTTGATGATTTCCCATCCGCAAAAAAAAAAAAAAATAAAAAAAAAAAAAAAAGGTAAAAACGGAACCCTATTACTAAGACTTCGCTGTCTGTCCGTCTGTCTGTCTGTCACCAGGCTGTATCTCAAGAACCGCGATAGCTAGACTGTTGAAATTTTCACAAAGTATGTATTTCTGTTGCCGCTATAACAACAAATACTAATAACAAAATAAAATAAATATTTAAGGGGGGCTCCCATACAACAAACGCGATTTTTTTGCCCTTTTTTGCACTTGAAATATTCACAAAATATTTAGTTGTATTTTAACTTTAATAATAAAATTAAAATAAAATCAATATTTAAGGGGGGCTCCCATACAACAAACTTGTTTTTTTCGGCGTTTTTGCCTTGTGGTACGGAACCCTTCGTGTGCGAGTCTGACTCGCACTTGGCCAGTTTTTTATCTTTTTATGTTTACAAATTATTTGAATATTCACGTAGTAACCTTATGTTTTTATTTTTTTCCTTTTGACATTTATATTTTCTTATTTTTGAAAAAATCAATTAATAATGAATATGCGTTTGATTAATGTAATATTATAATATGTTATCAATTTTAGTATCAATCACATCCATTATCAATTTAATAATATTTGTACGCCTTCTGGTATAACATTTTTAATTATTGTGAATGTGAGGACTATGTGGGTCATTGTTTACATTTTAATCGTGGTCTGGCAGTTTGAGTAGTTTATGCGGCCTACCCAAATGTCCTGTCTTTGGTATTGTTCGTCGAATCGTTGAGCTCCTGAAGTTCTGAGTTGAGCTGCACGGTTACTGACAAATGCGTGCACTGACTGGACAGGTCCACTCAATCTGTGTGGTTCTTTCCTCAAAAGATCTTTTCAGACACTAATCTACATGGTCCTCAAAGATTATGTCCGGATTTTTATATACACATTGACATTGATGAATTTTATTTAGACAATGACATGAATATTTACTTTGTAAAGTATTTTTTTTTTCTTTTCATTTAATTATTGTGAATGTGAGGACTATGTGGGTCATTTTTTTTTTTCTGTGTTCCTTCTTAGTTTTAATCATGATCTGGCAGTTTGAGTAATTTACGCGGCCTACCCAAATGTCCTTTCTTTGGTATTGTTCGTCGAATCGTTGAGCTCCTCATTTCTGAGTCGAGCTGCACGATTTTGACAAATGCGTGCACTGATTGGACAGGTCCGCTCAATCTGTGTGGTTCTTTCCTCAAAAGACCATTTCAGACATCAATCTACATGGTCTTCACACGATCTGACCAAGATTTTGTCTGGACTTTAAAAGAGACTGTGACCTCTGAGTTTGTTTCGGCCTTTCTTCTCAGAGTAGTCAGATAGGAAACGCCGACCACATCTAGTTTTAAAAAATATGATGACGTGTAAAAGTGTTTGTAAAAACCTACTTACAGAAAATAAATCATTTATCATTTATCATTTATAGCGCGTTGGTAATTTTTCTTATAACAATTATATATTCTACCTATGTTAAAAAATGATTAAATGACTTATGAAATCTTTTTCTAGAAGTTTTCCTAATGCTGCGCAAATCGGTGAACAAACATATTTTATACACAAAGGATAAAATATTTTTTAATATCAAAGTATCTGTTTACTGTATTCAGTCCGTATATTTAGTTCAGTTTTGAGGTCAAACGTATTTGAATTATTTTAAATTTCTAATCTGTGCCAAACTGGGGTTGCCTGCAATCAAATAAATAGAATGTATTCAAGTCGTTTTTTTTCAGTTAAGTATTTATTGTTCGCTCCTTTTGGAATTTAGGATTTGTGCTGATAATAATGGATTCATAAAAACAAGTATTAATCGTAGATCAGTCACCTACCGTACGTATTATCTTCTGGTGTTATTAAGAAGCAATTGTCTTTTTAGCAGACTAGCACGACAGCAAAGACAACAAAAGAGATAAGCATGCTGGATCGTCGGATTTAGTTGAAGTTTAGTAAGAAACCGATGGATGTTCTCGAATAAAAAAATATTTTGATTAATAGAAAACAAATAGTTCATTTATCAAATTAAATTTCAGTCGACAACATCCATCGGTTTCTTACTAAACTTCAACTATATCCGATAATCCTGCATACTTATCTCTTTTGTTGACTGTACGTATCTTTGAACGTAGGATTCTTTTTAGGGTTCCGTACCCAAAGGGTAAAAACGGGTCCCTATTACTAAGACTTCGCTGTCTGTCCGTCTGTCTGTCACCAGGCTGTATCTCAAGAACCGCGATAGCTAGACGGTTGAAATTTTCACAAATTATGTATTTCTGTTGCCGCTATAACAACAAATACTAAAAATAAAATAAAATGAATATTTAAGGGTGGCTCCCATACAACAAACGTGTTTTTTTCGGCGTTTTCGCCTTGTGGTACGGAACCCTTCGTGTGCGAGTCCGACTCGCACTTGGCCAGTTTTTTACTAATGTTGCCTTTACACTCACCGAGAACCAGTAAACAATAATAGAAAGGTTTTTATAACAATTATATTTATTTATATTGATAACTGGCAACACAGTTACACATGTTGCCAAACCACCCCACCTCTTGTTTTTCACTTTTAAGTGGTAAATATTTATTTGGGAGCGTTCGGCTATGCGCATGTTTTACAATAATATCTCTATCTGTGTCGTGGCTCTCGAATCTATTTGAATGAGCAATTTTATGGCTCAATGTGTTTGTCCAAGGTGTTCGTGGCAGAATTAATGATAGGAAACTGTTTGGTAGCTCAGCGAGTCAAATATAAAACATTACAAAGAGATGAGAAAATATTAAGATCAAATTGTCAGAGAACGGGCGAGCCTGTATGTAGTCAACTATTAATTGCAGTTCAATAACGTGATTTCTTTCCAACCATACGAGTTTTCTGTTTTTTAACAGACAAGCATAAATGGAACACAATTGTTACACGTGCTGCACACTTGTTCAGGTCAGCCTGTGCGGCATAGCCACGTTAGCCGCGGATATATAATACTAGCTGCGCCCCGCGGTTTCACCCGCGTAATTGTCGATCCCGTGGGAATATCGGGATAAAAAGTAGCCTATATGTTAATCTAGGGTGTCAGCTACCTCCATTCAAAATTTTATCAGAAATGGTCCAGCCGTTTGAGCGTGAAGAAGTAACAAACATATAAACACACACACACACACACTCACACAAACACTTACAAACTTCGCCTTTATAATATTAGTGTGATGTTAGTCTCACAAATACTCGAAAATGGCTCCACCGATTGTGATGTCCGGGCCAACCCGAACATATTCAGAGAGGGTACATCTCGAACGGAGTTTGCCGATTGGCACGAACCGAATATTTTTTCAAATGCGACTGGCAGTTCCAGAGATTAACACGGTCAACAAACTAACTCTTCAGCTATATTATTAGTACATAGATAGCAGTCTGGCAGTCCCTTTCTTACCCTCGATGTGTCAGACACACCTGGACACTGTTAATATTATCTGTTTTTAAGTAAGGGCTCTATTGATAGGTGTCTGATAACAGGAATATACCTACACAATTACCCCCTTACTAATAAACGTTGTATAGCGTCTGTATAGTTACACAACGCTTTGTCTTCTTCTTTCGAAAGACAAATTACTGACGACTGAAAGAGAGAAATCTGTGTGTAACTATTCATCTAATATAATACGTTTATTAGTAAAGGGGTTAGCTCTTTGACGCACGTCTAGTAATATAATTGTTAAAGATAATGAGGGATTTTCTTTTTCTTTTTTTTTTAACGCTTCCCTAGTCGCTGGATAAATGGCGCTGAACTTGGTAAGTTACTGCAAGGAACGGAAGTCACATAATTTTTTTATTAATTCACTTGGATGTAATTTTGAGATCGTAAAACGAAAGCAAACGAAACTGTCACTCAACGAGGGTATATGACGTGACGCAATGTTTTTTTTCCAAGCGTTTTGACTTTGGCATCTAGTAACGTAGTCAGTTCAACGCCATCTTCAGGGTTCTTGGGAACTATTTTTTTTTTAATACTGAAAAGAAAAACCTCTCATTGCGAGCAAACAGGCAATAAATAGATTAAGCATTTATTGATTGCATGGTTGGTTAAGAGCGTTTACGCCGAACGGCATTCCATACAAACTTTCAAGCCCTTATTTTTCGAAATGAATGAACCGATTTTAATGAAACTTCATATGTATAAGCAAAATACAAAGGCCTAAAAAGTTAGTAGAAAACATTTTCAAAAACTAGTGTTACAGCCAAATTAGACCGATTTTAAATTTTCCATAGAAACAGAGATTTCCAGTTATTTTTTTTTAAATAAGATAATTTGAAAATGTTTTCTACTAACTTTTTAGACCTTTGTATCCTGCTTATGCGTATGAATTTTCATTAAAATCGGTTCATTCATTTCGAAAAATAAGGGCTTGTAAGTTTGTATGAAATGCCGTTCGGCGTAAACGCTCTTAAGTGGTCGCAAACGTTACTGATGAGCACTCATCTGCCTAGCATTTTCCTATCCTATGTTGGGGTCGGCTTCCAGTCTAACCGGATGCAGCTGAATACCATTATTTTACATGGAGCGACTGCCTATCTGACCTCCACAACCCAGTTACCGGGTAATACGACATCCCTTGGTAAGACTGGTTGTCAGACTTTCGGGCTTTTGACGACCCGTAACGACTGTCAAAGATCCACGAATGACAGCTAGGACCACGGCTTACCGTGCTTTTCGAGGCACGGAGGGGTCACGGTATGTAAAGATGATCACCCATCACAGACCAACCGCGGCAAGCGTAGCTTAACCTGATTGATCGACCTGTGCGGCTGTTATTATTTAGCCACGGGCCCCTCGTGCATGTGAGCATCAATTCAATACCCAGGTTGGGTTGAGTTAGTGGATATTTTCTTTATGAAATTTCAGTAGTAGCCTGGAGTCTGGATTAGTGCCCGGTTGGTGGCAATAAGGTCGCCCCCTGTTGAAATGTGGGTGTATTATAGGTCCCAACCCCTTTTGGGGAAACAAGGCATGGTTTACGTATGTCTTTCCTGCCGTATGGGACTCCTTACGCACTTTCAGACGGACGGTGAACCAAAGGTGGTGAAATACGTCTAAAGGTGCCATCATTTCACTCCTCGATTAAACAGTCTATAAATAAATCGTTCGTTTTTAGGGTTCCGTACCCAAAGGGTAAAAACGAGACCCTATTACTAAGGCTCCACTGTCCGTCTTTCACCAGGCTGTATCTCATGAACCATGATAGCTAGACAGTTGAAATTTTCACAGATGATGTATTTCTGTTGCCGCTATAACAACAAATACTAATAACAGAATAAAATAAATATTTAAGGGGGGCTGCCATACAACAAACGTGTTTTTTTTCCGGCGTTTTTGCCTTGTGGTACGGAACCCTTCGTGTGCGAGTCCGACTCGCACTTGGCCAGTTTTGTACAGTTAAACTAGCTCTTAATAGTGTTCACCTATCAGGAAAACTTTCTGCTGGCTGTGATCTAAACATGCTGCGGGGTAATTGAGCACCTAAAATGGCAATCGATGACAATGCCTTTTAATTTTTACAGTTTAGCCACGTTTTTTACGTTGTTGAGCAGACGAATGTTTAAAATGTATGAAGCAATGAATTAGAAATTTCCTACAAAACCCTCGGATTGTGATGTGTGACGCTATCTTTAGGGTACCGGTGTACTCACCCACTGCCAGAACTCCTGGCTGCTCATAGGCTGGTCCATGAGCGCGTTCTGCCATATCCTGAACAGCATCAGGTACGCCTTGTCCCGCCCCGAGAATGATGTGAGGAAGTTCTTCTCGCCTTCCGTGCAGACTAGGATGGCGTTTGGTATTACCTGGACAGTGAGAGAAGTCGGCATATAAATATTGATTTACCATTGTCTTTCAATCTTCATATTGTTGCGCGCCACAATCAGTTCCTGGTACACGGTGACATTAGTTATCACTAGCGCCATCTAGTATTGAGTAGCAGAACCAGTAGAGTCAAGATCGTTCTAGAAATTTGATGCTAGAACTTTCTAGAACTATCGACATCTGGTCAGTCGGGGCCGGTATGTACTCGAACATCTACATGTTTCTACAGTAGAAGGTTCTAGAACTATCTGAGGCACTATTTATGGCCAGTATGGGCCACGACCAGGGTCAGTTATTCCCCCGCCGGGCCTCCCCCAGGTAACAGGGGGTCTCACCTGGCGGGGACAGACCGCCAAGGTGTCGTGAAGAAAGCGGCGCTGTGAGACAGCGTCGCGGTGCGCCTACAGAAAAACAACATGCAAACACTCACATGGGCGCGCGTAAGCTACGCGTGCCCAACAATGCCGCAGGCCGATGTAGCCGACACAGGGAGGGGCCTGTATTAGCAGGCCAACGTATTGCCTCCGCGGCAAGGGGGCGAAGCCCCAGAACCGCTCGCCACGCCCCCTGGTGGGGGCGTCGCGATATCTCCGAGACCCGGGTAAGTGTTCCATAAACGATACAAGCGAATACATCAGAAGCGATCTTCAAGTGCGACTTAGAAGTGATCAGTAGTGCAATCGTGTTTTGTTATCTGGGGGCACGGGAGTGCCCCCGCCAAGACCAGCCAAGCGAAGCGCAAGGGCACTACCTACCTTTTCTCGAAGCACTTCGTCGTATTTTTGAACCCTCTTAATTTGGGTTTGGATTATACCAGATAAACAAAATTTTCGGAATATGATGCCAGTGGTTGACTTATTAAACCTATAAAGTTTCAATTGCATAGCTCTTATACTTTAGTTTTTATTGATATCTAAAATACCCCGATTTCGTCACTGACTCACTGACTGATGATCATCAAAATTCTTAAGGTACTTCCTGAAGTCCTAGAAAGCTGAAATTTGGTATGTAAGCTAGTAATAGTACACAAACAACAAAAAAATATTAAAACTTGAAACTTTTACCCCCCAAAAAAAAAAAATCCGTAAATTTTGATGCTAGAGGTCTGAAAATTTATATCCCTCCTTGTTATAAATAAACCCCAAAAAAAGAAAGAAAAAATGAACAACAGCAAAAATACTCGTATAAATATCATAAGCAACTTACAAAAAGAAATGAAATCCCACAAAAACATTTCATGTTAAATGTTGCCAAGACGAGACCATGTAGCTCGCACTGTCAAAAAGTAATCAGATCTCATGTAGAGCAAAGCTTCTAACTCTACACGCCCTAACTCTACAAGGCCTGACTTCGCAAACTCTACACCTTAGTCAAAATAATATGGCTTGGCCATTTCGCTACATTCACATGAGCGTAAGGTGAAAAACTCTCATACTGTTAATGGTTCTTGTAGTAACGAAACGGCCAAACCAGATATTTTGACTAAGGTGTAGAGTTTGCGAAGTCAGGCCTTGTAGAGTTAGGGCGTGTAGAGTTAGAAGCTTTGCTCTACATGAGATCTGATTACTTTTTGACAGTGCGAGCTACATGGTCTCGTCTTGGCAACATT
Source organism: Mesoligia furuncula (assembly GCA_916614155.1). Classification (NCBI taxonomy): domain Eukaryota; kingdom Metazoa; phylum Arthropoda; class Insecta; order Lepidoptera; family Noctuidae; genus Mesoligia; species Mesoligia furuncula. Next base: position 27,992,528 of record OU744807.1, on the reverse strand, counting down.
TAACATGAAATGTTTTTGTGGGATTAGTGTGTTTAAAGTTGTAATTGGTGTTGTTAATTAAAGTGTCTATTTTTTTATTATTAAATCGGAAGTTGTTATTGTCACGAACCCCAAGTTCGTAACAATATCAAAACAGGTAATCATATTCAATACAATCTGCTGTCTACCCTGGGATTGGCTGCCTTTATTTTGGTCAACCAAGCAAAAAACAAGCGTAAGCTTTAACAATAGTTTTTTTTCAAATGTTGGTTACCTCAGAACTCCGCCATTTATAAAAATATTTATAAAAAAAACTTCTTTTGCTTTAAAGGGTATACATATAGGGTGATTCTAATAAGTGGTTTTAGAGTTAGATTCAATAACACGTATTTTTACGCTGTACGTTGATGATGTTAAAAAAACTCCAACCAAATTGAGAACCTCCTCCTTTTTTGAAGTCGGTTAAAAATATCAAGCCACCTATTTTTTTGTTTCAGATGTGAGAAAGAGATAGTGCTAATGTGCGTTTGCGTCTTGTATAGCTCGACCAAGTCTGAATACTCCTTCGGGCCTTCAGAAACCGGGGTTTCACTTAAGAAAAGACGGGTATATGTGTACTCACAAGTGCAGTCTTCTCCTTAGTGATGGCAGTGACGTCCTTCCACCGCGTGGTCATGCAGGTCTCCCAGCCGAAGATGCTCGCATAGAAGCACAGGTAGTTCTGCGACGCGTACAGGCGTCCGTGCGCCAGGATGTCCTTCTGTAGTGCGCACGAGTAGTCTGGCGACAGAAATAAATTAATTATTGCTGGGTCAACATCATATGCAGTATGGTGTTGGAGTAACAAAAACAAACTCACACCTTCTTTCCATGGAGATAGGCAGAAACTACAGAACGCCACCTGCTCCATCTATACATATATATAACATTCAATGTCCTGACTGACTGATATACAAACCTCTGATCCTAGAGACATGAAATTTGGGGGTGTGTTCTTTGTAAAGAGTAGGTATCCACTAAGAAAGGGTTTTTCAAAATACAACCCCTAAGAGGGTGAATGGGGGGAGGATGAAATTTCACGCGGACGAAGTCGCGGGCGGATAGTCCTTACATATTCAATAACACACAACATAAACACTATCGTTGGATCCCTTGTTTTAAAAAGTTATATACGTTTGTCTGATTTTATTTGCCTTTTTGCCTGATTTAAGCCAATAGTTTTTGAGTTACGTAATATTTCGAATACAACTATGGTTTATACAGTTTTTTTTGAGAATTACTCATCATCTGCCTAGCCTTTTCCCAACTATGTTGGGTCGGCTTCCAGTCTAACCGGATGCAGCTGAATACCATTGTTTTACATGGAGCGACTGCCTATCTGACCTCCACAACCCAGTTACTGGGTAATACGATACCCCTTGGTAAGACTGGTAGTCAGACTTTCGGGCTTTTGACGACCCGTAACGACTGTCAAAGATCCACGAATGACAGCCGGGACCAACGGCTTAACGTGCTTTCCGAGGCACGGAAGGGTCACGGTATGTAAAGATGGTCACCCATTCACAGACCAACCGCGGCAAGCGTAGCTTAACCTGATCGATCGACCTGAGCGGCTGTTTTTATTTAGCCACGGGCCCCTCATGAATTACAAACTTTTTTTGTTGCGTTGTAAATTCATTCAGACTACAAAACCCTTCACTGTGCGTGGTCGTGCAGGTAACCGTTTTTAAATTATTATTTCAGTTTTTGTTCTTCTTGTGTCGACGGTACATCTACATATACTATTTCAGTTAACTTTGGCATACTGACCGACTATAAGCCGCTCATCGTCAGGCAGGTCCTTGAAGAGCCTCTTGAAGTCATCCGACTTGCTCTTGTATGTGGGATACAGCGCGTTGTACCAGCTCTTCTTCTTGGTGCGCGAGACGTCGAGCGCCTTCGACGGAGGAGTGCCGAGCTGTGGTGTGAGTATCAATTATTTACAGAAAATAGCTGGGGTTTGGTGTAAGGAGGAAGAGGAAGTGTGTACCTCTGCTGGTTTTAGGTGGCCTCTTTCGTATATCCACTGGTGCGTAACCCCGCGATATTCAAAATTTCTTATGTTTTTTGCAAAGAAATATTGTATTTTAGCGGGCTTTCTTTGACAATTTCTTATAGCTTCAAATTCTCAATTCGGGTGTGAGAATGACCGAGTATCGATGACCGCAGTAGCTCATAATATAGCTCAATAAATTTTTAATAGACAAATGCTACTATACCATTGACGAATTTTTTGCTGACAAAATTTCTTGTGACTGATCCTGTATTTATGATTTATGATGTACCTAATATTCATATCAGACTTTTAATTTTATTAGAATTGTATCATACCTATATAATGTTTTAATTAATTTCTAATATTGTTAAATTAATAAGGGTAGATTTTTGAGATTCTATAAAATATCTGTAAGACCTGCTAAATCACCAAAAATCGCACTAATAAATACTTTGACTTTGACTTAGACTCACTGTGTGTTGGTGATTTACAGTAAGTTCATAGCACGCTTTAAGAGATGGGTGTCCCAGCATCCTTATCGCGTAAAACACTTTCAATCATAATCTGAATAATTTAGAAGGATATTGCTAATCCATTTGCTTCATAGCGCAATTTATGTTTCGCCCATTGTATCGTCGTTTCAACCGATAGACATCCACTGCTGGACATAGGCCTCCCCCAATTTGGGGGGGGGGGGGGGGGGGGTTTGCCATAATCGCCACGCTTGGCAGGCGGGTTGGCGATCGCAGTATGGTATGATGGTGGAATAAAATAATAGAGAACTCTGCTGCCCATTCTCCGGTAAGACCCTTAGTCGCCTTTTACGACACCCACGGGAAGTAAGGGGTGGTGCCCATTGTATATTTTGTATAAATAATCGTATTTTTTTTTACTATATATTTTCTGGTGTACAATAAAGTATATATAAATAAATAAATGTTTTTAAACTGTCAAATGAAAGCCATTGCTATAGTAACTGTGTTACGCATTATCCTACAGGTAATCAAAAAGGCTAATCTTCAATTCTTCATCTTCTTTTGGCAACATAAAAAAAAAATGTTAACAGACTCTTAAGTGATTTGATTGGCTGCTGCTATTCCATCAGCTAATAACACAGCTAATAACATATCATAGCATGAGTTTAAAATTGGTAAAGAATGATTTTGTTGTCTTTAAGATACCGGGTGTTTGTCACCCATGTATCACCCAGGATCAAGTATATTTTACAAGGATATTTTGACGCTCGAATGAGATTGACAGGGAGCTGTTGGTAGGAATTGTTTTGTGAAATGCCACTAGAAATGCATTCAGAAACAAGATGGCGGCGTCAGTTCCGATTTTGCCCACGCGCAAAAATAAACTTATAGCGCTATATCATGCAAGTAAAGGGTCACAGAACAGATCTCACCCTGGGGTTGTCCTTGTTCTGTGAGGGGGTGACGCTGACCACTGTGACGGTGAGCTCCCCGCTCGATATGGACGCAGAGTCGCCGCCCGCGTGGCACGGCATGTGCACTGAGCTCTCGCTTGTCTGGAATTATGACACTTCTATATTAAATGCTAGGTAGGAACGTCATATTGGGAGATAAAATGAACCAAGACAGACTTTCCAATAAAGATATTGGAAATCATTCCTCATCTTATTTTAAAATATAATGGACGACAACATTTATAATTTATCAAATGGTTATTGGGCTGAATTTCTACCACTGGGGTCGCTCTATGGCGAAAATCAGTGCACCACTTGGCAAAGAGTTTGTTATCAAATGTAATCAGAACCCTGACAACTTAGTATCTCATAGCACCTATACTTATTGAGTAGCCAATAAGATAATTGTGAAAATATCGAAATATTTTCGTGTCTGGGAGACCCCAAAATATATTATGTACAGTAGGGCTGCAAAAGTGAATGGATAGTTCAGAAATATAATCGTGTGAAGCGAGAAATGACGCTATCTAGCGCAAAACCAGTTAACGACTAATAAAATTTCATTATACTGTTACTAGATGGCGTTGCTTTGCTTTTTATGACAAAATATTTTTGTAGTTTCTTTTTGTCTCTTCAAACATTCAAACAATTTATAATTAATATTTACTTTAAAAAAAATTGTTCCTAACTATTGACCTACTATGTTAAAATTGAATATCAATTTATTAGTAGTAAGTAAGAAATAACCAAACAAACGATGAGGGCGCCACTGCGCATACTTAATTATTCCTATCGGTTTCTTTTATTATTTTTTCATATGCTAGCAAATGTAATGTAATAATTAGATAAATATATTAGCTGTGTAACTCCTTTCTCAATACGTTTCTTACCAACTGCTTACTTACGTTTCGTAAATTAGTCACAGTGAAGAAACCAACGCCATCTAGTTTATTTTAGTAAACTTGAACTCAAACGTTCACAGGGAAATAGCCATTAGGGTGCACTTGCACTTTTGCAGGTGACCGTACAGACGCTAGACGCCAGCTAACCGAAACTGTCAAATTTTCCCAATCAACTTTGAACCTTATGCTTTAACAATAAAGTTGAAACGCTATTAAATAAATTTGACAGATTGTAGTAGCTTGATGTGTCTGTACAGGGTTGGAATAAGGCTAGATTTATTCTTAGATTTTTTGAGGTTCATTAAACAATATTTTCAGAAACAAAATCAAATCAGTTGGTTAATTAAATGTTGCCTACATTTAATTACCGGGAACTACAGATAGTACATACCTTGTCATTGTCCAATGCTTCACTGGCGCTGTCTGTATTTCGAAGCGAGTCGCGAGTAGACGGGGAAGGTGATGGCGAACGAGACACGCTCCTGAAACATATAAATATTTCGTTATTACACACATACATCACTGTCGGACTGCATAGAAAAGAAAAGCGCGATGCCACAACGCTGGTAATTGATTGCAAAATATGAAGCAATTATCTATTTACAAAAAATCTATTTTTTCGACTAAAAACACTAGTCCTTTAGTATGTTGCTTGTAGAATAATCTGACAAAGAATCAGAATGACTATACGTGTATTTTTCTGGTTTTATTGTAAAAAGAAAGTTTTTAAAGGTATCTTCATGATTTTTTTTCTATCTTATCAAATTATTACTATGTAAGTACCTAGCACATATCCTGAAGAATACCATATACTTGTCTGATTTTGTTTACTGGAGTCGATCATATACTTTTATTGTTTCTAAAACTTGCGTTTCTTTTTTGTGTTTAGGTCCTGTAAGCCCCATAAACACGCGCTTCTTCCCAGTAGGCCAGAAACTATATAACGCCACTTGCTACGATCCTTCCATACTCCTTACATATTTAGCCTATAATGTTCCCACTGCTGGGACACAGGCCTCCTCTCTGTGGGAGGGGTCTATATTCCTTATATTATTATTCGGTTCCCTACAAAATGGTTGAGCTGGATGGTCCTGATCTAGAAGCAACAATAATAATGTAACCAGGATTTTGTAATAACTTGATTTAAAAGAGTGTCCATGGAGTTTCTTGCCCGTCCTTCTCCATAGAGATCTACGTTTTGGAATGGGCTACTATGGGGACTATTTAATTTTGACAATTCAAAAGTGCCTATACAAGGTTTAATTGAAATAAATGCTTTGAGTTGAGCTGAGTTATACAGGGTTATTGGCATTTGTTTGTATAACTCGTCAAAATGTAGGAAACAGCAGATTTTTTTTTTTCGCAATTTCAGGTTTGGTCGTATTATCATGCTGTAGATGACACGCCATTAATGTCTGTATAGTACCACAATTAAACCTCGTGAGAAACTTTTAATAAAACAACAAGCAATCAGGTTGTTATAGAAACAAAGAAATATACTTCCTTTTTAGGGTTCCGTAGCCAAATGGCAAAAACGGAACCCTTATAGATTCGTCATGTCTGTCTGTCCGTCTGTCTGTCTGTCTGTCCGTCCGTATGTCACAGCCACTCTTCTCCGAAACTATAAGAACTACACTGTTGAAACTTGGTAAGTAGATGTATTCTGTGAACCGCATTAAGATTTTCACACAAAAATAGAAAAAAAACCAATAAATTTTAGGGTTCCTTATACTTAGAACCGAAACACAAATTTTTTTTTTCTTCAAACCCAACGTGTGAGGTATCAATGGATAGGTCTTCAAAAATGATATTGAGGTTTCTTATATCATTTTTTTCTAAACTGAATAGTTTGCGCGAGAGACACTTTCAAAGTGGTAAAATGTGTGTCCCCCCCCTGTAACTTCTAAAATAAGAGAATGATAAAACTAAAAAAAAATATATGATGTACAATACCATGTAAACTTCTACCGAAAATTGGTTTGAACGAGATCTAGTAAGTAGTTTTTTTTTAATACGTCATAAATCGTAAACCGCAATTTACTTTTTATTTAACCAACTCAAAAATAAAAAAAAATATTTAATTTCATAAACATAAACCTTATGCATAAACCCGGATGTTACGGAACCCTCGGTGAGCGAGTCCGACTCGCTCTTGCCCGGTTTTTTTATATTCCTAACATCATGCCATGTATTTATAGCCGTGATTATTTTATCCTATAGCTACTTAATATAAAATATAGTGAGAATATAGAGAAAAATAGCGAGTCTGTGTGGTGCCGGACTTAAAGAATACCACCACCCCTTACTTCCCGTGGGTGTCGTAAAAGGCGACTAAGGATCGTACCGGAGAATGGGCAGCAGAGTTCTCTATGTATTCCACTTCCACCATCATACCATACTGCGATCGCCAACCCGCCTGCCAAGCGTGGCGATTATGGCAAACCCTCCCAAAATTGGGGGAGGCCTATGTCCAGCAGTGGACGTCTATCGGCTGAAACGACGACGACGATCCTATAGCTAATCTGTGAACAGCATTGTGGGCTGCAGTATTGTCAATAGGTTTTACTTATTACTAGCTTCCGCCCGCGGTTTCGCCCGCGAGGTATGTCGATAAAAACTATCTTAAGTCCTTCCCCGGGATGTAATCTATCTCTCTGGCAAATTTTATCAAAAAACGTTCAATGGTTTAGGCGTGAAAAGGTAACAGACAGACAGAGTTACTTTCGAATAAATAATATTAGTATGGATTATTTATTTCTTTAATTAAAACGGTTTAAAATCAATTACAAAAATGAAAGACACCGTTTGTATATAAAACGTGTGTACACGCATAAAAGAGAAAATATAAAATCATCAAGTTCAGGTAAAAAGTTAACAACACTTTCATAAATTTTATAAATCATCATCGTTGTTTTGTTTTTTTTTTAAGTATTTCTTGTTTCTATGTTTTATATTATGGCTGTTCGTTGTTCCATTTAATTCGTCGTTTCAGCCGATAGACGTCCACTGTTGGACATAGGCCTCCCCCAATTTTGGGGGGGGGGGGGGGTTTGCCATAATCGCCACGCTTGGCAGGCGGGTTGGCGATCGCAGTATGGTATGATGGCGGAATAAATAGAGAACGCTGCTGCCCATTCTCCGGTAAGACCCTTAGTCGCCTTTTACGACACCCACGGGAAGTAAGGGGTGGTGCAATTCTTTAAGTCCGACACCACACAGACACCATTCCATTCCATTTAATTAAAAAAAATAAATTACAAAATCATGAAGAATTATACTTTGCTAAAACTCACTCAATTTTCAGTTCCCTCTTGAACAAGATTACATGGTGGTTCCCCAGGCCTTATGCAACATATTGCCAACATTTCCAACCAGCAAATGCGTGGTTTTACAAACAAATTAAGTGTACAAACATCCGGGGTGTGAACAGTAATTTGTAGGTCAGACCAATATTTGTCCAAATGAGGGAGTGAACTGTGGGCTAAAAGGGGCGATTACTCTCCGTACCATTCTTCGAAGTACAGTACAGCAGATATTTTGATCATAAGGTTAAGAGCGTATATCCCACGCGGGCTGGGAACGTCGCATTTCTAGTGATTATTTTATTAAATTTAAACCACAGTACAATTTTTTTACAGCCAAGCACTGGATTACTCTTAATTCTTAAATAAACATACTTAATCGTAATAAGCACTGCGAATAGAAAATAATTCACAATATATTGTTACGAGCTTCGGGTTCGTGACAATAAAAACTGCCGATTTAATAACCAAAAAAAAATGACACTTTAATAATCAACACTAATTACAAGTCAAACACACTAATTACAAAACACAATTGCACTACTGATCGCTTTAAGTCGCACTTGAATATCGCTTCGATGCTTTCACTTCGATCGCTTTATCCAAACTGTCTCGGTCGTGACGCGTCTCGGCCTTATATAGCGCCAAAGAGAGTTCTAGAACCTTCCATTGTAGAAACATCTAGAATGTTCGAGTACATACAGGCCCCGATCGACCAGATGTCGAAAGTTCGGGAATGTTCTAGAAAGTTCTTGCATCGAAATTTCTAGAAGGGTCTTCACTACTAGTTCCGCTACTCGATACTAGATGGCGCTAGTGGTAACTACTGTCACCATGTACCAGGCATTAATTGTGGCGCGCAACACTGCCCCCTCCTAAGACATGCTCGTCCCGAGCATTATCGGCCCCATAATAACGCGCCAGTCGATCCACGTGGACGATCTTAGGAGTACCTCTTGCACCTTTCTGTATCCGGTAGGTTACGTCATTGATCTTTGTCACAATCCGGTACGGTCCGTCCCATTTAGCTTGAAGCTTAGGAGATTTACCTTTGCTGCGGACTGGATTGTGCAACCACACTAGTGAACCTTCGTCGAACCCTTTATTGTTCATTTTACGGTCATAACGGGTTTTCATCTTTTCAGACATTTGCTGGCCCGATTGTCTGACGTGCTCATAAATGTCATTCATTTTGTTCCGCAAGTCATTCGCATACTCGGTTATACTGCGTGGGGCATCGGGTGGTATTCCGGTGATCAGGTCTGCAGGCAGCCGCAATTCTCTTCCAAAGTTTGCGAAAGCTGGTGTCACCGATGTACTTTCGTGAACAGCGCTTCGATATGACAACAAAAACGGTTGAATGTGCGTGTCCCAATCTCGTTGCCGATTTTCCACAACTTTGGCTAGGTATCTCTCCAGTGTCTGATTAAATCGTTCCACCATTCCATCCGATTGTGGGTGGTAAGAAGTTGTTCTCGTTTTATGAGTACCCATTACTCGGCAAGTTTCCTGAAATATTTGGGACTCGAAATTCCTTCCCTGATCACTGTGAATCTCCAAGGGTACTCCAAAACGGCAGAAGACTTCATGAACCAGTTTATCTGCAACTGTTGAAGCTTCTTGGTTTGGAATGGCGAAGACTTCCGGCCACTTAGTGAAGTAATCCATCACAACCATGAAATACTTGTTACCACTTTCACTTTCCGGAAACGGCCCCGCAACGTCAAGGGCTATCCTCTCCCATGGTGCACCAACATTGTACAATTTCAATGCACCTCTACTACGAGTCTGAGGTCCCTTTACAGCTGCACAACTTGTACATTTGCGACACCAGTCCTCGACATCGGCCCGACAGTGGACCCAGTAAAACCGTTCTCGTATCTTCAGTAGAGTCCGTTTTACTCCCAGATGACCTCCTGAACAACCATTATGGTACAGCTGTAGAACATTCGGTACTTGAGCTTTAGGGACTACCATTTGCAAATGACAGCTGTCTCCCCGAGCGTTTTCCCATTTACGACACAGGACTCCATCCTGAATCACCAAACTGTCCCATTGGGCCCAATAGCTTTTTGTGATCGAACTCATTGCTGAGACGTCGCTCCACCTGGGCTTAGGAGCTCTGGCCTTCATCCACTCCAGAATCGGCTTGATGTCCAAATCTTCCTGCTGTGCACGTTGTAGGCTTTCCTTCCACTCGTTACTGAGGTCTGTCTTGAGCATCCTCACAGGTACGACTTCTTTACTTTCTTGCCTAGTACAATGCTTGCAGTTTTCAGGACAAGGTCTTCTTGACAATGCATCTGCGTTGCCATGAGATTTCCCGCTGCGATGTTCGACCTCGAAGTCGTATTCCTGCAGTAGTTCAATCCATCTTGCAACTTGTCCTTCTGGATTTTTGAACTGCAATAGCCATTTAAGTGCAGCATGGTCAGTTCGTAGGTGGAATTTCCGCCCCAGAAGATATTTGCTAAAGTGCTGCAATGACTTTACCACAGCAAGCAGTTCTCGTCTCGTAACACAATAGTTCCTTTCAGGTTTCGACAATGACTTGCTGAAGTATGCTACCACAACCTCTTGATCGCCGTTCCGCTGAGACAACACACCGCCAAGTCCTATATCACTTGCGTCTGTGTCAACTATAAATTCCTTGCCCGCATCAGGGTACCCTAAAATAGGTGTTTTGCACAGACGGTCCTTTAGCTCCTGGAATGCGATGTCGCAACTTTCGTCCCAACAGAAATGTCGCTTCTCCTCGGTTAGCTTATGCAGGGGTTTGGCTATATCTGCAAAGTTCTTGACAAATCGCCTATAATAGGAGCACAAACCCAGAAATGCTCTGACCTGCGTCTTGTCTTTTGGAATTGGCCAATCCTTGACAGCGGCGATTTTCTCTGGATCCGTACGGATACCTTCTTCAGACACTACATATCCCAAAAAACTAACTTGCCGTTTGAATAGTGAACACTTCTTCGGACTTAACTTGAGGTTGGCACTCTGGATCTTCATGAGCACGCGTTCCAGGTTTTGAAGATGTTCTTCAAACGTGTGGCCTACGATGATGATGTCATCCAAGTAGACCAAGCAGGCATCGCCAATTAGCCCAGTAAGCACAAGTTCCATCAACCTCTCAAATGTTGCCGGAGCATTGCACAATCCAAACGGCATAACTTTAAATTGCCACAGACCCTTTCCTGTCGAGAATGCAGTTTTCTCCTTGTCCTTGGGATCAATTTCGACTTGCCAGTAGCCACTTTTCAGGTCCAGCGTGCTAAACCACTTTACTCCAGTAAGCATGTCCAGCGTGTCATCAATTCTTGGCAAAGGATAGCTGTCCTTCTTTGTAACGTCGTTCAGACGACGATAGTCAACACAAAACCGCATGCTGCCGTCCTTCTTTCTTACCAGCACTACAGGTGAACACCATGGACTGGATGAAGGTTCAATAACACCATCCTTCACCATTCCCTCAATCATGGTTTCCACTTCCTTTTCACGTGCTACCGGCAATCTCCTTGGCCGCTGACGGATAGGCGATTCTTCTCCCGTGTTTATTTTGTGTTGAACTAAACCAGTCTTCCCGATGTCAGCATCGTTTGACGAGAAAACATCGGCGAACTTGAGTAACATCTTCTTCGCCTTGACCATTTCATTTTGGGACAAAGCGCTGCGGCAGTCTTCTAAAAGTGTGGTCACTTTTGTTTGTGCATCCTTGCTGAGGGTCCCAGTCGATAGATGTTGGCATCGACGCAACCAATCCACTTCCTCGCAAGTACCAACAAGAGTGCCTTTTTCTATTATCTGTTCCTGATCACAAAGGTTCAGCACACGTACCCCTGAGATGTCAGTGGCTCTGACCAAAGTCCGTGCCACTTTCCATGGAAGGTCATTGTCTACCCTTTCCACGAGTACACAACGATGAGTTTGCTCAGGATTCCGAGGAAGACTAACCGGCACAATCGTTTCCGATTTCGGCGGAAGAACAATCTTCTTAAGGATGTACACATTCCCAGGTAACGCCCCTTCCATGAAAAGTTCCTCTTCTCCACATTTCAAAACACCTTGCTTGACGTCAATCTCGCAACAATTCTTCCTCATAAAGTCAAGGCCCAGGATGCAATCGTCCATTATATCAGCCACGATGACATTATGCAGGTAGATTCTGTTGCCTAGCGTCAATTCCATTTTCTTCTCTCCATGGACGGGTATGCGCTGACCGGTGGCTGTTACCAAATTAATGCGTTCCCGGTTGTATGCGGAGTCCCCAAGGGACCGACTTGTAAGTTGGGAACTGACAACCGTGCGAGAAGCTCCAGTGTCTATGGTCAGCTTACACGGCGTTCCGTTGACCTCGCCCTTGATGATTAGGCTGTTCCCGTCATGGGTTTGTGTGATCGAAACCCTTGGGGCTCTTTGAACATCAGCCAGCACCCGCCCCGCAGTCCTGGCTATTACTCGTTTCCCTGCTGCTGGTGCTGGGCGGTGCTGTTAGCCGCACTGCCCTCTGGAGATCGGCCGTCTTCTCTTTCTGCAGTTCGCTTAGGGCAACTGGACCGAAGGTGGCCCCTTTCCCCACAGCCGTAGCATCTAGGGCTGTATCCTTTATTGCGGTCGCGAACTGTAGCCGCTGCAACCTCCCTGACGCGATAGGAACGATGATCCTGCCGCACAGCTTCCACCTCCAGTGCATGGGCCAAAGCGTCCTTAAGCGTCCCATGGTGACCGAGCCGCACAGAAGCTCTAACTTCAAGGTCGCGGATGCCATCGATGAATGCCTGCACCAGGTTCCCATCAATAAGCGCAGGTACGGACTGGTAAGCTTTGCGAACCAGCTTCTCCACTTCAAGGGCCCACTGCTGCAGGTTTTCGCTACTGCGTTGCACGCGATCCTTGAGCTGCGCACGAAACACGTGTTCCAGGTGAGCGTCGCCATACCGAGCCTCCAATGCCTCGAGGAGCTGCTCGTAAGTCACTTCCTTACCGAGAGCTTCCAGGACAGTTAAGGCCTGGTCGCGCAGGCCTAGGGTGAGAGCAGTCATGGCCTGGCTTTTATTCCACCCGTTCGCCTTCATGACAGCCTCAAACTGGATTTTGTAGGCCGACCAGGAAGAAGTTCCGTCGAACGGTGGCAATTTGAATCCACGTAGCGAAGGTGTTGTAGCTACGGGAGCTGCGATTCCATCCCCAAGTTTGAGGTAATCCAGCGTTTTCTTCACGTCAGCCATCACGGTTAGCTTCACGTCAGCCATCACGTTGTCAACCCGATTATTTACTTGGTCGATTCGGGTTTCAGCTTCCGACAGGCGGTTGTCATGTTGAGCAACCTTATCCTTCACCTCCTTCATGTCTTTCCCGAAGGTAGCGTGAAGGTCCTTCATAAGGAGCATCTGCTCTTCCTGACGGCGCGCCTGCTCCTCCTTATCACGTTGGAGCTGTTCTTCCAGCCGACGAGCCTGTTCCTCCTGTCGATGGGCCTGTTCCTCCTGTCGACGGGCCTGTTCCTCCTTGTCCCGCTGGAGCTGTTCCTCCAACCGACGAGCTTGTTCCTCCTGTCGGCGAGCCTGTTCCTCCTGTCGGCGGGCCTGCTCCTCCTGTCGGCGGGCCTGCTCCTCCTGTCGGCGGGCCTGTTCCTCCTTATCACGCTGGAGCTGTTCTTCCAGCCGACGAGCCTGTTCCTCCTGTCGGCGGGACTGCTCCTGCAGCATCATCATCAGGGCAGCCAAATCTGGTGCTGCTGATGCTGGAGCTGCTGAGGACGGGCCGGCCTCCATGGTCGGTAGCTGGCCCTCCGACCTCTGTGGCGTAGCTCCACCAAATCGCCTCTGGTCCGTCTCTTGCTGGCGTTGACTCCGGGTACGGATACCCTCCGCGTCGTCTTTGGGTAAAACCGGCAAGATTATTAATCCCCTTTTCTGACACCAATTGTTACGAGCTTCGGGTTCGTGACAATAAAAACTGCCGATTTAATAACCAAAAAAAAATGACACTTTAATAATCAACACTAATTACAAGTCAAACACACTAATTACAAAACACAATTGCACTACTGATCGCTTTAAGTCGCACTTGAATATCGCTTCGATGCTTTCACTTCGATCGCTTTATCCAAACTGTCTCGGTCGTGACGCGTCTCGGCCTTATATAGCGCCAAAGAGAGTTCTAGAACCTTCCATTGTAGAAACATCTAGAATGTTCGAGTACATACAGGCCCCGATCGACCAGATGTCGAAAGTTCGGGAATGTTCTAGAAAGTTCTTGCATCGAAATTTCTAGAAGGGTCTTCACTACTAGTTCCGCTACTCGATACTAGATGGCGCTAGTGGTAACTACTGTCACCATGTACCAGGCATTAATTGTGGCGCGCAACAATATCAATTTTTACCAAAATAACCGTAAAAAAAATACCAAACAAACGTATGAATACCAACGATCTGTTACTTGGCTGTAAAAAAATTGTAATTTGATTTATATTTTAAAAAATAATAACGAAAAACCACTAGAAATGCGACGTCGTCAGCCAGCCCGCGCCGGATGAGGGCTCTTAAAAGAGTAAACTAATCGCGAGCTCAAACTCACTGGTGGTCATGGCCAAGCACGCTGTCGCACCTGACTTCGTGTCTGACAGAGCTAGTATCAGTGATGAGCAGTTAGACGCTAGTCTACACGAACAACGTCTAGTTCTCACGCACAGAAACACCGTTCCGAACTGATAAGCGAGTAAAAAAATATTAAAAGGGCTTCGGAAAACCCAGTTTTATGAAAAAACCACTACAATTACAAATAAAGTTTATTGAACTCTTCGATAACTGAACTTTGTCGGTATGGACTTGGTTTTGAAGATTTTACAGTTCTTTTATTACTTACTAGCTTCCGCCCGCGACTCCGTCCGCGCGGATGTCGGTCTTCGCGTGGATGGTTTATTTCTCAATTTTGAGTAACTCTGACAATGACATCTTATAAATATCTATTGGACCCAAATACGGCTAAGACTATAATAATTAAGGAGATCTCTCTATTGAGCTACTGCTGTTGAGCTCGCGTTCTATAGTAAGTATTTTTTCCATAGTAATTCCGACCTTGATAAGTAGCATGTAGCAGTAAATTACTGACAGTGACGAAAAGTTTGCAATAATAAAAAAGTGATCGTGACAATGCGACAGAAAGTTAATTGAGAGCTTCAGCATACACAACATTGTTAGTGAGCTCGTCCGGAATATGAACATGAAGATTTCTTGTACTGCTCACACGGGAAAGAGCTACGTAAAGTTGCCCGTGTGAAAAACAACTCGCGGTAAGATCTACGCCAGCAACTCCTAGGGTCTGACCTTGAGCCTTATTTATTGTCATGGCGTAACACAAAGCTACAGGAAACTGTATTCTCTTAAATTGAAATGGAAAATTATCTACTACGGGTAATGCAACGTGTGTTCGCGGTTCTACAGAACAACGTCTATGAATAAAACCGAAAAATAAGAATTTTTTTTTCTACGTATTTTTCCAGGATAAAAAGTATCCTATTTTATGCCCAGGATAATAAGGTATAATTATACCAAGTTTCATCGAAATCGAACCGTTAGTTTTCACGTGATGCCTGCATATACAGACAGACAGACAGACAGACAGACAGACAGACAGACAAAAATTTTTTTAAACACATATTTGGGTTTGGTATCGATCCAGCAACACCCCCCGCTATTTATTTTTTCAATATTTTCAATGTACAGAATTGACCCTTCTACAGATTTATTATATGTATAGATTTACACCCAAAGTTACGCTAAAAATAGCAAGAAGCCTAATCTTTGCTGGCTCATAACTTTTTAATGGCTTTTATTTTGACTATTCTGTTTCCGTACAGACAAAATAAATAATAAGTCAAATCGATATCATGTTTAACTTAGGATGCACAATGTCAAACAGTGGAGTAATACTCTCCCGAAAGTATGGAAAAAATATCGACTAGAGGCATTTTAATTCCAACAAACAAATTAATAAAGTGGTTATTTAACACAATACCTGGCACAGCTAGCCTTTGGCATGGCTAGATATCAGACACCCACCTCATTCACATAAAATAGAAAACAACATACGAAAGGCACAACACCACTTCTCCAAATCGCCCTACCGATCCAAAAGAACTGACGAGAAAAGTAGTTCAGTTCCCTACAAACTGGTTGAGTTGGATGGTGCTGATCCACGCGTCATGTTCGTGAACGGGCGCCTTCGGTTGAGACTGGTCATCTC
Organism: Mesoligia furuncula; assembly: GCA_916614155.1. Classification (NCBI taxonomy): domain Eukaryota; kingdom Metazoa; phylum Arthropoda; class Insecta; order Lepidoptera; family Noctuidae; genus Mesoligia; species Mesoligia furuncula. Next base: position 27,976,637 of record OU744807.1, on the reverse strand, counting down.
TTAACTGCCAATGCTTATTTTTAATCTTATATTTTGAATTATTTCTTCTTTGTGTCTTTTTTTTTTACATTGTTCTCACATATAGAAGCAACAAGAATAATGTACCCAGGATTTTGTAATATCTTGATTTAAAAGAGTGTCCATGGAGTTTCTTGCCCGTTCTTCTCCATAGAGATCTACGTTTTGGAATGGGCAACTAGCTTCAACTTGCGGACTAACTGACAGACTATTTAATTTTGACAATTCAAAAGTGCCTGTACAAGGTCTAATTGAAATAAATGCTTTGAATTTTGAATTTTGAGTTAATTACTCCCTAATCTAGGAAACACACTCGTGTTACATTCAAAACGTAATTATTATGTCACGTTATGCTCACGAATTTGTACATCAAATAGTTGTTCTGAGTTTACCATATACTAAGTTTACCATATTTGTACAACGTATTTGTGCATGATATAAATGTCGTGCACAAAGCTGATTGTAATACTTAATACGATTGTTGATATTAATGCTTATTTTTTTGCCTAATTAATTAATTAACTGCTATCTTTCATGACGGCATTTGAAGGGAAACAAAAGGAAATTGTATCGGTTGTAAAGTCGGGTTTTACTTCAAAATGTGACATCATGTCATCATGTGACAGCTGTAAATCTCACAACCTTTTGTGTTGTGACCTATTTCATTTTTCTCATACACGTGTCTACGAATAGTTTAATTTGCTATTCGTTCCCTAGTAAAACGAATCATACATTTTTGTTGGTTAGTAAACCCTGGAGAGCAGTTATCGTGTAACACGTTACTCCCACAAGCAAAGATATTTTGTTGAAAAAAAAAAATACTAGCACTGCACGCACGTGTAGTAACAAAAATATAGTTTCATTGTTCAATTAATTTATTTTAATGAATACTGCTGGAAGGCCATGTTCGATTGGAGGCCGATTTGATAGCGATAGATTAACAGGCGTTTACTACCGCCAGAAATAGAGTGAGCCCTTGGAATTCTAGTATAGTGATGAATAGAGCAGTGGTGTCCCAGTGGTAAACTGGAAACAGTCCCGACTTACTAGTCGTAGATCGTGGGTTCGAACCTAGACAGTCGCTTTACTTTGTGTAAATTATTACATCACCACTGATCTCAAAACGGTGAAGGAAAACATCGTGAGGAAACCGGCATGTCCTAGAACCAAAAATTCGAAGACGTGACATCTACCAACCCGCATTGGGCCCGCGTGGTGGATTACAGCTATAGATGGGCAATAATCCACCCGGGTTTAAACCCGGTGCTTTGATAAACACCCAATTTTGTGGGTGTTTATGGGTGTTTACGGGTGTTTATCGGGTGTTTATCAAAAGCACCGGGTTTAAACCCGGTGGAATGCCCATCCATAATTACAGCCCATTCCCTTTGAAGAGAGGGAGCCTGTGTCCCGGCAGTGGAAACATTATTATAGGCTGATCATGTGATAAACGCAAAGATAAACGTTTTATTTTTAAATATATGGATGGATCGCTTGCAGCAGCTGCGGAATTTCAAAACATGAGAGCATTGATCAAAGGAAACTTCTATTGTCCCGAGAATCATTCTATCACTTGTTTTGGAAATAAAAGGCATAGAAATCCTAGACAGAACATTTTTTTTCGATGACATTTCTCGACATATAGCTCTACAAGAGATTCGAGTTGCCCAATAGAGGTAAAATGATACACTCTCATATCAATTCGGTAGTCAGACAACAAACACACTGAAAAATTCACATTAAAACCAGCACCTTAAAACTACACAACACAAAATCACTCACATCTTCCAGAAACTAGTATTTCGTTCACAAAACACATTTTAAAGTTACAAAGTACCGCAGTGGTCTGATCGGGCGCGCGTTCACGGTTGGTTGCTACACGGTGAAAAAACCCCGATTGCAACATTTATTTGACAGTGGCATTCACTACAACACTACTTTTGATTTGACTTTGAGTCACTCTCATAAAAACAATTAAAAAACCACGTAATTTAGCAATTTGGTCGTTTAGCTTAGAGATAGGGTCAGAGCATTCATGGTACTTATCAGCTATTCAAATTAACGTGGCGTTTTGATGTAAAAAACTAACAATCGCGAGGTATAATTGATTTTTCCAGAAGAATTGCGAAATGCAAACAAAGTGTTTTTGCTGCCAGTACATTGACTGACTGTAAATAGTTGTTTTTTGGAAAGTCGTAATTATTTGATGAGTTACCTAATATTTAGTGCCAGCTTCCGCTCCTAAAACGACCACTGACCCTATAAATAGTGCTTGTGACGTCATAATAGGTAGACAAAAATGGCACGCTTGGTGTTCATACAGATCGTGAGTAGTGAATAGTCCCGGGAAATCCCGGAACCGAAAGTACCGGGAAATCCCGGAAATTTGCGTCGTTTTTGGAACCGGGATTTTTAAAACCGAATCCCGGTTCTTTCGGTATTTTCGGGAAAAGATACTTCGGGTTTCGAATATTTCTAATTTAATAGCATAAAGCCCGACAGCTTAAAGCGTGGAATACACTTGCTACCTAGCATGCACAAGAAGCATGCATGCTACAAGAGCATGCTGTACGAGGGCGGGAGGGGCTGGTTGCGGCCATCGCGTCTTCGGAATGTTGTGCTTTGCGTTGTGTTTGTGATTTTGGTGGACAGTGCTTCGCAAAAAAGACTCAAACAAGACTGCTTCTTTTGGGCAGAGCCAGCTTACGAAACTAAAGACCGATGATGGCAGGATCGTATCCGCCAAACCTGAGCTGTTGAGAGAGATCGAGACGTTCTATGGACAGTTATACACGTCAACAAGTAACCCCGTTATGGATCTGGCAAACGACCCAAGAGCTAGATTGACCCGACACTATACCGAAGACATCCCGGACGTCAGCCTGTACGAGATCAGGATGGCTCTGAAGCAGCTCAAAAATAACAAGGCGTCGGGTGATGACGGAATTAAGGCCGAGCTCCTGAAGGCCGGCGGAAAACCCGTTCTTAAGGCCTTTCAGAAGCTGTTTGATTCAGTCATACTCGAGGACAAAACACCACAGGCATGGAACAGAGGTGTGGTGATACTTTTCTTTAAGAAGGGCGACAATGCCTTTCTTACGAATTATAGGCCCATCTCACTTCTGAACCATGTCTACAAGCTGTTTTCGAGAGTCATCGCGAACCGTCTCGCGCGCAGGTTTGACGCCTCCCGAACAAGCCGGATTCCGTAAAGGCTTTAGCACCGTAGACCACATACATACGCTGCGACAGGTTATACAGAAGACCGAAGAATATAACCTGCCTTTCTGCTTAGCGTTTGTGGACTACGAGAAAGCCTTTGATTCGATTGAGGCATGGGCTGTGCTGCAGTCCCTTCAACGGTGCCAGATCGACTATCGGTGCATCGAGGTGCTGAAGTGTCGGTACGTAAGCGCCACTATGGCAGTCCGACTCCAGGATCAGACCTCGAAATCTATCCTTTTGCAGCGAGGTGTGAGACAGGGCTGAGAATATGCAGGACCTTAGTACAATGCTCGATGACCTCAGTAGAGCCTCCGAAAGAATGGGTCTTAAAATGAACTTGGACAAAACGAAGGTCATGTCAAATGCCCATGTAACACCCACTCTCATAAAGATCGGAGACACTACACTCGAAGTCGTGGACGAGTATGTTTACCTAGGACAAACTGTCCAGTTAGGTAGGTCTAACTTCGAAAAAGAGGTCGATCGTCGAATCCGACTCGGCTGGGCAGCGTTCGGGAAGCTACGCAAAATCTTCTCGTCCCACATACCTCAGTGTCTCAAGACGAAAGTCTTTGACCAGTGCGTGTTGCCAGTGATGACTTATGGCACTGTAACGTGGTAACTCACAATGGGCCTTATAAGAAGGCTGAGTCACCCAAAGGGCAATGGAGAGAGCTATGGAGTTTCCCTGCGTGATCGAATCAGGAATGAGGAGATCCGCAGGAGGACCAAGGTAACCGACATAGCCCGAAGAATTGCCAAACTTAAGTGGCAGTGGGCAGGGCACATTGATCGCAGAACAGATGGTCGATGGGGCCGAAATGTTCTGGAGTGGCGACCGCGTACCGGTAGACGTAGCTTTGGAAGGCCTCCCACAAGGTGGTCCGACGACCTTGTGAAGGCCGCGGGAACCCGATGGATGCGAGAAACACAGAACCGGTCGAAGTGGAGGTGCTTGGGGGAGGCCTATGTCCAGCAGTGGACGTTTTTCGGCTGAAAGGATGATGATGAATTATGTTAATAAATAACAATTTAAAAAATGTCGGTTAAGATTATCTAATCAATAATATTGAGACTGATTAATGCTACGCTTTAATTTAATTTGGTTATGCAGAATTGCAATAGGAGTCATGTTGATTTAAATCATTTGTTTGGAAAAGATGTTTAATAATTTTTTTGATAAATATTATCTAGGATTAGGTACAAAAATGTTTTAATGTTAATAAAGATGTTGCTGGTAGAATATGCGTAGTTACCAATAAAACAAGAAATAAAACGTTTTATTTGATTTGATTTAAATGTTTTTATTTTGCCCTGTCATTTAGTCTTTCTTTTACTTTCTCCGTTTCAACTCTTCATCTTTTAAATGCTTACTTAAAGTATCGAAAGTACCGGGAATCCCGGTTCTTTAGCCAGAAGGTCCCGGAAATCCCGGTTCTTAAAAACAGAACCGGTTCTGCATTCCCTAATCGTGAGACTTGCTTTATCTAGCTAGGTCAATCTATATCTGTGAGCCCAAACCTTGGCCATCTGCAACACCAGGAGTATTACACCTATCGGTCTCAAAGCAGAAATGTCTCATCGTCATCATTGCAAGCCTTGTTCCACCCACTGCCAAGTATAGCCCCCCCTCACTCCCTTTTTTGTTGTCGGGGGGAAACCTTCAAAACAGTACATAGGGGTGGTCCCGGTTCCTCATAAAAGACCTTTTCCGGAACCCCCCCGTGCAACGCCTGTAAGGCAAATCCCTGGGGAGACTTAAAGGGGCCTCCCCTGAGCCTCACTATGCACGGCAGCACGTGACCACTGTGCCACCGTCTTCCCTGGAGTCACTTGGTGGGCGGACAGAGGCTCCATTCTGTGCGCCCGCGACCCCAGGTTTAAGGTACCTATCATGGTACTATATTCACTTGCGCGGACGAGCCCTTCACAAAGACTTGTACTACTAGGTACTGTGTGTGCTGATGTATATCATGCCGAGTACACGAGTACTACAACATGGTTGCTGTTACTGATAAGCAATTATGTGGATCTACGGGTAAGATACGCAGTTTATCACAGAGCCTACCATGCGGGAAAAAGCGGCCTGTTTCCGCGGAAATTGTTGCTACTGAATGTTGTTGATAAGGTTTTGTAATGTTTTCATGTTTGAATATGTTGTTTGTTGTGTGTTTATAATGTTTTACTGCTTATTTTACACCAGACATAGTTACACATGATTACGTAACACTTTTTGAAACATTTAACGTCCGATCATACCAATGATCTATTCAGACTACCAGTGCATTAGCATATGTATCTATATAGTTCCTATATTTATTTTGATTGAGGTACAATTCCACTCGCACTAAAAATTATGGGTAATTTATCGCTGTAAGTATATTGTTGTACTGAAGTAAGCCCATTATCTAGGGCAACCAACTACTCCAATCAAAATTAGATTGATGAATTATTCACTACGTAATGCGCGTACAAGCTGATAAACCATAAAAATACACCTCAAAAAATTTGCAATAAAGTACCTGACTATAAAAACTTTACTCAAAGACTCCCACTGAGTGTACAGCACATGAAACTTTTCAGCTTCCATCACAAAACAACAGGAAAGTCTTTCTGTCACAACACACACACATCCGACTCAGAACTAATAAGTTTGTTACGTTGATAACGTGATAACTAATCTATAAGCTTGGAAAATTCGATGACACATAGCGAAAGGTGCACAATTGGTGATAATTAAGTATTCCTAATTTATCTACATTATATTATTTAGTGGCAACAAACAATAGGTGTGCAGTGCAGTTGGAACAGAAGGTCAAGTAACTCGGTTTGTAACAATTCTTTTGTTGTTAACTGTGCTATTAAACTTAAACTTGAAATGAGCGTGTGTGGATAATTTAGGATTCAATCATTGTTTTTTTATAGCGTTAACGATAAAATTGAATTAGTTTTAAGTGCATAACAGTAAACTTCATATACAAGGTCAAATTAGATCAGCTAGCGAAACTCCACAGGCGTGATGAGTATCGATATCTGAACCTGACAAAATAAATAATTTGTTGATTTTTTGGGAGGTCATCGACCGCTGTTTTTAGTAGTAGCTGCGCTGTAGTCGCTTGAAATAACAGTTAATATATTGGTAACGATTATATTAACTGATATTTTAAGCGACTACAAAATTTACAACGTTATTTTTAGTATATGCGAAACCTGAATATAGTTTGTTCAGAATAAGTAACTGAATCGATTCCAATAATTTTTACTCCATGTTATATTTTGTCCCAAAAATATTTAAAAAAGGTTAAAAGTTGGACAGCGAGCGACACTAAGTAGGTTATCCAATCTCCGCGTCGAACGGTTAGGTACCTAGGTACTATTATCAATGAGCGCAAGACGGTGCGGCGCGAGCGGCGCGGGTGAGCATATTTTTGTACGGAAAAACAGATAACTTAACAAGCTTATAATTTTGTGATTTTTCATGATACAGTTTTGAAATTTTGTACATAGATTCTTTACATAAAAATACTAGACACGTGTTTCGGGTTTCGCCTAGCTAGACTAAAAATAATGTTATATATACATATATATTTAGCCGGCCTCAACATAGTTGGGAAAAAGCTAGGGATATGATACGATATTGGTATAGATATCTAAACACATACTTTAAGGACCAAAAAAAACCTCGAACTTTTAGGATCTTACCACAAAAACTTAAAAGACTTGTTCAACGTGTGTCTAATGTCAGTGTTACGTCAAAGTCCATATAAATATGTCGTTTTTAAAAGGTGTTCAGCCTAAACAACTGATAAACACTGTTTTGTGGTAGTTAGGTTAATTTTTATTTTGTAGTGTTTAGATACCTATCGATACTATCACGTCTTCTAAGTTTCGCTTGCTAATTTTATTTGGACCTGTAGATTTCTGTTTTCGTTTTGTGTGTTGGCAAATAGACCTCTCCTTATCGAAAGTGGTTACCACCGGTGGAGACTGCTCTTTATCTCAGTCATTCCTCTAGTGCCTGTCATGTCATACCACTGCCAACTTTCGAACTGATACCCAGCAATAGATAGCTAAACAGCACTACGGTAAGTGGCCATACTAAAATTAACTATCATCATCTACCTAGCTGACCTTCACAACCCAGTTACTGGTTATGACGATACCTCTTTTAAGAATGGTTGTCAGAATTTCGGCCTTCTAAGTACCCGTAACGACTGTCAAAGGTCTACTATTGACAAATTAACCATGTAGGTATTAATAAATGACCCTACCGAGTACCTCATAGTGGCAAGAGGCAGCATAGATAGTGTTATCGGGTAAACGGACGGGGGCAACCACCTGTGGGTTGATAACGGTCTATTGCGACTTGCGACAACTTAGCTTCCTTAAGGGGCTTACATGACCTAAGGCGCGGTCACTGTCGGACTGCATAGAAAAGAAAGAGAAGCGCGAGATGACACAACGCTGGTAATTTATTGCAAAATATGAAGCATTTATTTAATTACAAAAAATCTATTGTTTGGACTAAAAAATTAAAACACTCAAGTATTATAGTATGTTGCTTGTAGAATAATTTGACAAAAGAATCAGAATGATTGTATATAATATTAGTATGGTTTTTATTGTAAAAAGAAAGTTTTTAGAGGTATCTTCATGATTTTTTTCTATCATATCAAATTATTTATATTATGTTTTCAACACACTATCTACCTAGCATATATTTATTTATTTATTATAACATTATGCACTAGTAAAAGAAATACTGTACAAAGGCGGACTTAATGCCGGAGGCATTTTCTACCAGTCAACCTTAGGGTGATGCAGAGACAAAACATGGCAGGTGCAACAAAAGGGATAAATAGCTAGGAAATAGCATATATCCATACATATAGGGCATATATCCTGAAGAATATCTTATTTTTTTTCTGTTTTTGTTTATTGTAGTCGACCTTATACTTTTATTGTTTCTTTTTTTGTGTTTAGGTCCTGTAAGCCCCTTAATGGCAACGGATGACAGACAGGCAGACACGGCAGTCGATGTACATAATCAGGGTCTTGCCATCGAAATTGAAAGAATAATTAATTTAATTTGCACAGCACTTGCTAATGGTGCCGATTCCCTTGTTCACAGACTAAACTAAATTGAAGTTCGGTGCATCTTGTTCTTTCTATTTCATTAAGAAAAGGACAGAAGATAAAGTTTAGTTTAGTCGCGTAGGTCGCACAGGTTGCGGTTTCCTATGAAACAACAGGTTTTTTCTTGATAATCGACGAAAATTGTCTACGCTCTAGAACCATGTGCTGAATTCATGGATACAGTTGCCGCGTCGATGGGGCCCTGCCACACTGTATCACACTAATATTATAAAGGCGAAAGTTTGTGAGTGTATGTTTATATCTTTGTTACTTCTTCACGCTCAAACGGCTGGTCCAAATTTTGATAAAATTTTGTAAGGAGGTAGCTGACACCCTGGACTAACATATAGGCTACTTTTTATCCCGATATTCCCACGGGATCGACATTTACGCGGGTGAAACCGCGGGGCGCAGCTAGTACTATAATAAAGGTTTCCTTTTAAATTGATTAAACTAAATCCTCTCACCACTCCAGATTCTACAGATTGCTAAAGATCGTAATTTTTTTCGTCCTCGTTTTAATTAATGAGTATAATGAAGGAAACGCTGGTATTACTGAGGCTACCTACAGTCACGCATCATGTACTATAAGCTACACGCATTAGTGTATCTTCACGCACGGCTTAACGAGGTAGGTAGGACGATAGCCAAATACTAGGCTATCGTGCCTAGTAGTACTGTACAAATAAATCGTCCGTAGCGTCAATTAAAATGACAGGAAGTGTTTAGTTGACTGTGAATAGTCATTATTTTTAAATTAAAGAAAGATAATACATTTATTTAGCACATACTAAAAGACACACATTACACCAGATAATCAGATAATATACTTACATCAGATAAAACAAAAATAAAAAAGATAAAAATAAAAAGTGCAAAGTCCGATGTAAGAAAGTAGCAGGAAAGTGTGCCTCAAACTGCGCCAAAAAAGCCGCTTCAAGAAAAAAAAAATTGATCAAATGCCGTCACCCTGACCCATAGTTGTTTAGAGATTTAGAGGCAAAATGGGTTGCTTTGTTCTGTACACGACTGTATAACCCAAAGGGACAGATAGAGAAGTGCAGGTGTTTCACAAACATTTCGTCAGTTCACTTTGAAGTCCACGTACCTAATCGGATGGGAAGCCGGTTAATCGGACACAAATCCAGACATAATATTATTGGGTTTTTCCCAAAACAGAATAATGTTTTACTCTACCCGAGGATCGAACCCAGCACGGTACGCTTAACTGTCAAGCTTGCGACCACTAAACCCACAGGATAATCAAGAAACATATTATATTTCAATTCCATGTGTCAATTATACCTGTTTAAGCTGTGCGTTGTCTAGAACCGTGTAATATTTATCAAATAACGTAAGGAAACGCCGCATAGTCGATAGTCATGTTTGTAGCCACAAAACAATAATATTATTAACTAAATTGAACCCATGACCTTCCCATCGCGCTACTAGTCTATTGTCTTTGAGTGAAAGTGTAACAATAACAAATATAACCTTGCTGAGTTGGGAGGAAATTATTGCAAACTACTTATTTGGTAGTACTACTTCCGGTGTGCAGGTTGCAATCAACAGATTGCATGTTTCAAAGGCTATATAGAAAGTGATTTTCAGATGAAACCTCGTCGTTTACATGAGGTAGAGTAGTGAGTTAGGAGGTAGGTATTTAGAGTGGTTTTGTGACTCGAAACGTGTAAACAACGTGTTGAGTAGTGATTTACTGTTTACGATGTCTCAGTAAATCATTTAATAACGAGGATGACGTGTCATGCATGACATTCGAACGGAGAAACGTTTTCTAGAAAAACTAAATCGCGCGTAATAGAAAGAAAAACCTATTTAATGAGATTCGCAAAGGAACCACAAGAAGTTGATCATAATTATAATAATAACATAATTATCATATAGTTAATCGTCTGCCTAGCCTTTCTCCCAACTACGTTGCGTTCGGCTTCCAGTCTTACCGGATGCAGCTGAGTATCAGTAGGTATTTTACATGAAGCGACTATCTGACCTCCACAACACAGTTACTGGGTAATATGATACTCCTTTGGTTAGACTGGTTGTCAGACTTTCGTGTTTCTGACGACCCGTAACGACTGTCAAAAATCCACGAATGACACATATATGTAAAGATGGTCACCCATCCACGGACCAACCGCGGCAAGCGTAGATTAACTACTGTTAAAGCTGTTATTACTAAGCAACAAGCCCCTCTAGCTACAGGAAGTTACAAACATAAAAAAGCAACAGTATAAAAAGAAAGTCCTGTCATGTAGGTACGAGGCCAGAAGGCCCCTATCTCAGCAAGTCAGCATGGTGCTGCGACATTAGCCAGCTGGTAGACTAAAGTAAAGGCTGACACATTCCTAAACAAGTACAACATCACTTTTGTAGATTGATCCTATAGAGGTATGAGGAACATGGTGTAAAGTTCACTCATCTTCCATAGAAAAGGGAGGATCCTCCGACCAGACGGGTGTTGTGTCTGGCGGGCAACTGCCCCATGATTTATGTCGGGCCGTTGTATCTATGCTAGTTGCGCGGTAAACTCTGCTTGCGAGATGTAGGGTTTTGCGTGACGTCAGTATTACGCGTTGTTCTCATGTGGCGTTGTAGATACCGCTACAATTCTACTCATACGAACTGCCGAAGCTTTCACATTTTTGTAACTATACAAAAAAAAAACGAAAAAAATTATAAATGTATGTTTTTGTGAGAATGTTGCTAAACATTCACACAATTTCGACTGATCTACAATGTATACCTACATTTTACTACTATAAAATACACACTGATGTACAGACGCCAGCACATCAAGCTACTACAATCTGTCTTTCTTTAATAGATTTTCAACTTTATCTAAAGCATAAGGTTCAAACTTGATTGGGAAAATTTGACAGTTTCGGGTAGCTTGATGTGCTGGCGTCTGTACCTCAGAAAGCAGTATAAACAACGTGTAACGTTAAATGCGCAAAACCTCTTAAGAGGTTATTGTACTCATAATTATGAACAACTTTCACTATGGGACTAAGAATGAATTCGCAAAAAAAAAATCAGCTGTTTAGTACGTTTTGACGAGTTATGCGAGCATAAATGTAAGGAACAACTGATTTTTTTTCGCGATTTCAGCTTGGGTCCCATAGTAAAAGTTGTTCATAATGATGAGTACAATGGCTCCTTAAGAGGTTTTGAGCATTTAACGTTACACCTAGTATAGGGTCAATTTAAATTAGCTAGCGAAACTTCAGAGACGGTGGTTATCAATATTCAAACAAGATAAAACAAAAAGAAACCTAAACTATATACATTCTTGTAACTACAGCTGATTACGAGTCAACGCCCAGATGTTTCTGTGCTTCCAATCCAGCAGATTCCTGCAGCCTTCACATATTTAACTTACTAATTTGTTATAGCATTTAAGAAAACACAAAAAAACTTTTATCCCAAATTACATTGGCATAGCCATGCATTTTTTGGGAATAAACTTCAATATCTTAAACAAGTATTTTAAATACTTGAATATCTTATCTTATTAAAAAGTGTTTGTGGAGTTTCTTCCCTGTTCTTCTTCATAGTTACCTACTTATTAAACTTTGGGATGGGCAACTAGCTTCATCTTTCTGACTGACCGACCCCTTGGCAATTCAAAAGTGCCTGTAATTGGTTTATTTGAAACAACTGCTTTGGGTTTGAGTTTTTTAAGCAACTTTAATATCTTGTTAAAACTGAATTCAGTACTGCCAATAGTCAAATAAAGTGTTAATTACCAACACAGTTTTATCTTCACATTTATGCATAGCCATAAAAACTTGATACCTACTCAATGATGATTGTTGTACAACGGCCGATGTTAGAGCTAGTCTCACCTGTTTTCCTGTATGATGTTGTTGGCATGCTGTGTGATCACTCCTGAGAATGTGAGAGCTTGACTGATGCTCTGACCGATGGCATCCTGCGATGATATCACCAGGTTCTCCACTGATTTTCTCCTGTTAAATGTAGATAATAGAGCATACTGTTTCACGTACATGCAAAATATTTTAAAAGAGTAACGGTGGAGTTTCTTGCCCATTCTTCCCCATACCAAAACTACCTTTTGGAATGGGCGACTAGAATCAATTCTATTTTAGTAATTTTTGATGTTCAAAAGTGCCTGTTTGAAATAAATGCTTTGACTTTGACTTTCACTGTAAATTGGAGTAATCACCGATTCCGATGCACCAACCCTCACTGGGCCCGCATGGTGAATTATGACCCTCATCTCACTGAGAGGATTGTGTTGGGATAGAAGTTTGAGGAAATCTAGGTAAATAAAGTTATTGCAGACCTCATCATCGCTTTCCTCCAGGTAAGACCAAGGTCAAGAGATGGCCCATTTCGCAATAAAAAGAAAATGAAAGAAATATAGATTTAATAATCAAATTTGTGTATTTTTTAATTATGGTTTATTATCATAGCAATGTTTTAAATTAATTGTAAACAATACAATGCTATAAGCTGATACATTTGATATACCATAATATCAACCTTTAGTTTTGATTAATTAAAGTATTATAATTACATCTTATTTAATAGATTTTATTCAAATAACTCTGATTACAAATGCTAAATAATTATTTTAATCTTATCTACTTACCTAACATTCATTCAAATTGGTTATTAAAAAGTTCTACAGCTTATAATGAATTAGTCAAATATTCTTTAAAACTATTAGTTAGATATTTTCAGATTATTATATAGTATTAAATCCAGTAACACATTGAATTTGAGGATTATCTACTTAACATTATTAGAACAATTTTACCTAAAAATAAAATTGATATTAAGCATACTTACCTTTCTCTAAGCCATAAATTGAGATAGGCGTATCCGGTTCCGGTACGGTGAAGCGCTATAAGCCCCGCAGCGTCATATCCGCCCCAATCCGGCAGGTAGTGGGGATACGTTTGCGGAGCGCATGACGATATCCATGAACCTCATTGCGGCTCAATTTACAGTGATTGATAAGGGTATCAATCACATACATTAAATTTATAATTAAAAATCAGCAGACAGAAATATAAATTGGCTTAGAGAAAGGTAAGTATGCTTAATATCAATTTTATTTTTAGGTAAAATTGTTCTATTAAGCTTGACTGTACCTTTCTCTAAGCCATAAATTGAGAAGTGTTTGTTATCGACTGCTGGATTGGGACTAAAATTAGAACGCCAATGTGATCAACAAAGTTATTTATTCATTTTAAACTTTTGATAGTTCAACTTATAAATCAACAGAATTAGCTTAATAATTATGACTTTAATTATATCACTACATGTACATCGATATTACGATTAAGTAAATCATCTTATCGTTTGAAACAGATTACTGATCTGATTTGACCGACTTGATTCATTTGTAGACCGGTAATCCTTGATTTCTTTTTTATAATATTTGTGAAAAGTCAAAGCCGAGCGCCAATTTCCTCTCTCCAAAATATGATCAATGGGAATATTATCTGACCAACTAGCCGAGGCTACTGCCGATCGCACACTACCTGGACTACTGTTTATACCAGCTTGTTTTAACAATGACTTAATCCAGCCCCCTATGATGGTGCGTGTAGCTGGTTTGGGCTCACCACGTGTGCTAATAAATAAGCTCTCAATATTACCTCTTCGACCATTAGAATACTCTAGCAACTTGTTAATCCAATAAATTGGGTCAATGTTAGAGTTTGACTCGCATTTAAGTAAACGCCAACCGGATTGCTTAAAAGTTACATTATCAGTTTTGGACCCAAAAATCGGCCAAAACACTATAGAATCATCACTCCTTAAAAAGTTTTCTTTATTTATACTCAATAATGTAAGGTCATGGACTCTGCGCCCGGAACACAATAAAAGGAGAATTGCCGTTCTTTTAGAAATTTCGAACAATGACATTTTGGAGGGTGTTTTGTCAACTAAGAATCGAATTAGAACATTAATGTCCCAAATAGGACTTTTAGCTTTGGGTGGCTGTTTTAATGCTATACCCTTTAATATTTGCTTTATAATAATGTGAGAACCTAATGATAAGCCACTGTGTGGACGACAAAAGGTACATACCACCGACTTATGTACTGCAATTGTATTATAGGCAAATTTAAATTTAAGATGCAAATCAGTTAGAAATCGAGCCACATCTTCAGGGGATGGATCTATAGTGTTCACATTATTGTCACGCGACCATTTACACCATCGTAACCATGCCGGCTTATATGTATTTAGGGTCGATTTCCTCCAGCTACCTTCTAAAATTTCTATCTGATCTTTCTGCCAAAAATCTAATAGCGATGACCACCCTGTATTAACCACACCTTTAAATTCAATTGATGAACTTGTGGAGGCGGTCGATTGGTTGTTGTGTCTATCAAGACTTGCTCCAAATCCCTCAACTGGTAGGGAGGGCGCATGGAGCGAGCCACCAGATCTGCTCTCCAAAAGACCTTCTCCCAATCTGGTGTTATCACCAGGTACATACCGGTTGCCTGGTTCAGGTGCGCTAATACTCTGGGTATTAGACACGGTGGTGGGAATACCCATGCTAACCTGTAGTGCCAAGGGCGACCGAAGGCGTTGTGGAAAACAGCCGCCTGATCTAAATCCAGACTCACATATCTGGGTACTACATGAGCAGTTCTTGACGCAAAAAGATCTATTTCGGGAACTCCAAAATGCTGAAAAATTTTCCCGGTAGCACTGGGAAGCAAATGCCATTCTGTCGGGGCAGATTTCCTTGAAAGCCGATCTGCTACGTAGTTGTATCGACCGGGAAGGTGATATATCGACATATGTATCCGATAACGATCTATTTCGTCTAAGACTTCGTATGTTAGGTTTAGGAGAGGCTGTGACTGTGTGCCGCCTTCGTTGCGCAGGTAAGAAACTACAGTTCGATTGTCGCTCTGAATTAATAAGCTTGTATCGCTCATTAGGCGACCTTTTATCTGAATTACTCGCAAAATTGCCAACATCTCTAAGATATTGCTGTGAGCGTTTCTTTCCTGCACTGACCAAGTGCCACATAAGGTCTCGTTGTTGAGCTGCGCACCCCAACCTGCCTTGGCCGAGTCCGTCGTAAGGAAATAAGTTGGAGGTGAACCGTGCAGCTGAGAAGCCATGTTGTGACTCTGTAGCCACCATTGCAGGTTCGGAATCACCTCGACGGGCATCTGTATTCGACCTTTTAACTTTTTTTCGCAATAGGGAATTGCTGAAGGTCAGCATTGCACGAGAATTCAGGCGCCCTCGCGGGACTACGAAGCTGGCAAAATTCCAAAGTCCTAGTATACTCTGGACTTCTTTTAAACTTACCTTGGTGGCTTTTGCCATTTTCGATGTTCTCGATTGCAGTAAGCGAACCTTTGTTGGTGGAAGTAATTTGACATTTTGCCAAGGGTCCCATAATATCCCCAGATACTCGATTGACTGCTGAGGAGTCAATACAGACTTCTGAAAGTTTATTGTAAAGCCAAGGGATTGCAATAGTCTTACCGCTAAGCTCACGTGACTTTGCAGAGTTTCTCGATTTTGATTTGCCAGGAGAAAATCGTCGAGGTATACCAGCAATCGCACACCTTGATCTCTTAGGATCTGCGCGATCCAATTCGTCAGACTGGCAAAAACCTTCGGGGCGGTTGCCAAACCGAAGGGCAGGCAGGTCATTTGCCAAAGTTGGTCCGATACTATTAATCTGAGGAAACGTCTGTGTCCTGGCGCGATTGGCAGGTGAAAATATGCATTTTCCAAGTCTATTTTCACTAACCAATCCTGTGGTTGGAGGAAGTCGGGGACTTTGTACATGTTCACCAATCGAAAGTTGTCTATTTTGACATAGTTGTTTAGCAATTTTAAATTGAAGACTGGACGAAACGAAGTCGTCGTTTCCTTTTTTGGCACAAGAAAAATTGTTGAGACAAAGCTCGGAGTCAATGAAGCTTTTTCTAACACCTTTTGATCTACTAGCTTCTTTATTTGGATTAAAATTTCTTTTGAATTTATTGTGTGAAATCTTCTGGGAATCCTCAAGGGGTGAATAAGTGGTGGTTTGCTTAAAAAGGGGATTCGATAGCCTGATATTATTTTCAATATATATAAAGGTGCCCCCAACTTCCTCCAGACACTTACCCGATGTTTGATTCCCCCGGCTTGAAAGCGTTGATGATAGTCAATCGACTCGTTTATCACGCCGTCCCAGGGTACTACGTTTCTTACCGTATCGTGTATCTTCGGTGTGACGAAAAAACTCTTCTGCCCTTCTCTTTCGTCCTTGCGCAGGATTAGAGCCACTATTAGTGGAGGGGCGGTAGTTTGCACTGTTGCGCACAGGCACCATATATTTCCTACCTCCTTGTGTGTCCCTTCTTTGGACAGAAGGCTTATACGATCTACCCTGCGAGGATAATTTAATGGGTGCGGCTTGAAAATTTTTTAAGACACCCCCTTGTTTTCCTACAAAATCTGTAAACTTTGCATCGTCAAATAAATGATGCGCGGACGGAGGTATTTTCCTTAACGATTCCTTAAAACAACTTTCCTTTACTGAATTTAAAATACCATCACGACGTTGTTGCACTATATCAGCCCGTTTGCCACATATCATTTGTAATAAATCCGATTGTATTTTTTGGTATTCGCCGTCGGCAAAAATTTCATTGATTTTTGAAGTAATCTCACCAGTGGTCGTTGGGTTTTTTAATTCGGATACCCATGAAATAAATTGGCATAAGCCTTTTTGAAATGCTTCGTTTTGCAGAATAACAGCATGTGACATAGCAGCTAAAGAATTTTCAACGACCGCTAACAAACGATTACGTTCAAAAATTTTCAAAACATCGTTACTTTCGAGCTCTACAAAACCTGGGGTAGAATTATAAAGTTTTTGTACTTCAGAATAACGTACTTGAGCCCAGTCAGGCGAGTTAAAATGTTGCAATTTGTTAAGCAATTCGAGATGCGTATTATCTGTCTGTAATGTCTGCGACTTAAGGGTAGTTTGTATTTTAAAATCAATCCCTTTTTCTACGTTTAATTCATTATCCAGTTCAGTAGGGCTCGGAATATATAAAATAGACTCACTGTCAGACATGCACGGCTGAGTATTATTTCTAACAATAAGATCTTGCAAAGAGGATACTTTTTCAGTAAGTTTTTTAAAAGCGTCCTCTAGTTTACTTAGCTTTGTACGGCGGCGCCGCTCCTTTCGCCTACGATGTCTCCTTTTACGCGCCGTGGAAGAATCGCTGCTACTGCTCGAACCACTAGATTGCGACCGAGCACGTGGGGCATTGTCCATACTAACATTATTAATATTTTCGTCCAAAGAGTTCATTTTTTAACACAAATTAATTTGTATTTAACACTAAAAAGTAGGACACCCTTTTTAAAAGTAACGGTTTACTTTTAAACGCGACTACACCGTTCGGAGTTCCGAACGCCAATGAGGTTCATGGATATCGTCATGCGCTCCGCAAACGTATCCCCACTACCTGCCGGATTGGGGCGGATATGACGCTGCGGGGCTTATAGCGCTTCACCGTACCGGAACCGGATACGCCTATCTCAATTTATGGCTTAGAGAAAGGTACAGTCAAGCTTAATAATGTAATACTGTGTTTACTATTATTGAAATACATCATATAAAATTGTTTTTGTTTTACATCATTAAATTCAGGCCTCTATTGTTCATAAAGTATCTTTGAAATTAGCATCGCTTATTATTAGAATTGTGCCCAGGATTACGTATTTGAATACAATAGGCATTTAGTCGGTCTAGCAGTTACAACTAACTGTAATAACTACTCACAGTGACCTGTATGCTAGCCATATTCTAAGTAAACAGTCTAGTAAAAATTATATGCACATACTGCCTAAACATGTCTAGGAATATTTTGACATGGAATAATACTTCGGGAGAACGTTTCTATGGTCCCAATGGAGCTGATGATGATTTTTAACATCTGCATTGCGGGGACGACAGTGCACAAAGATCATCGACCTATCATCACCAATCAGACTGTTTTGACGTATCCTAGACTTGCGAACAACTAGTACTAACTAGTAAACAACATAAACAATGCCCAGTGACGAATACAATAACACAATCGTTCTATAATTAGGAAAAATGCGTATTATTACTCACATCGATATGGCGATGTTCCGGCTGTCTAGCTCTGAAGAAGTCATGATAACCGTCCAGTTTAGTTCACTATAGTTTCTGCCACTAGTGAGCTATCATTACTAGCTGCGTTTTTTGCTTTCATCATCCAAATAATGGATTTTTTTGCACAAAAATATAAAATTGATCTCTTTCTTTAGCCTGTAGTCAATGACAACTGCACGCGGTGTTGCAAGGTGAATTAAATAAACATCTGTAATTTATTTGTAAAATAATGATGTGGTTTTGATGACCCGTGGTTTTCCGGAGGACAAAGATATGGCGCAAACGTCTTATCTTAGATATTATAGATTGATTATATAGATTGATTTTTTTTCATAAAAAAAGATTAATATTTGAATTACATAATAAAAAGCTTTTAGCTTAATTTTTTTATTGAAAGTACCTAAAAGGCTAAAAGCCACTTATATTTTCCCTATAAACTTTGCCTCATTTGCCTGCGTCAATTTAAAAAACATGCTGTCACTTTGTACATGTAACACGTGAGGTTATTTTTAATATTTTGGAATATTTGTGATGTGTTTTCGCAGTTATTATAAAGTTTAACCATGGCAGACGAAACTGCTTTTGATAAAAAGAAGTCGCACCGTGCTAAGCAAGCCGGGCGCAAAGCAGAGAAGAAGAAAAACAAGACCAAACTTGATCAGTCTAACCTAAGTGCTCGACAGAGAAATCCTAAAGCTTTTGCTATCCAATCCGCTGTGAGAGCTGAGAGACAGTTCCGTCGTCGTGAAGATGTTATCTCAAAGAAGCAGCACATCCCACAAGTGGACAAAACTCCCCTGGAACCACCGCCTATTGTTGTGGCGATCGTCGGTCCACCTCGAGTCGGCAAAACCACCCTCATCAACAATTTGATAAAGAGTTTTATCAGAACGAACGTGACTAACACAAACGGTCCCATAACTATCGTTACGTCGAAGAAACGGCGCATTACACTGATAGAATGCAACAATGATGTCAATTCAATGATCGACATCGCTAAGTGCGCTGATCTTGTGTTGTTGCTATGCGACGCCAGCTTCGGCTTCGAGATGGAGATATTTGAGTTCCTCAACATATGCCAGGTACATGGAATGCCTAAAATCATGGGTGTTCTCACTCATCTGGACATGATAAAGAATGCTAAGACACTAAAAACCACAAAGAAAACTTTAAAACATAGGTTTTGGACTGAAGTTTATTCCGGAGCCAAGTTGTTTTACCTGTCTGGTATTGTCCATGGGGAATATTTGAGGAATGAAATAAAGAATTTGTCCAGATTCATCTCAGTGATGAAGTTCAGGCCGTTGAGCTGGAGGATGACCCATGCCTATGTGTTGGCGGACCGTTTGGAGGATATTACTAGTCAGGAGTTGATCAGAAAGGACGCCAAGGTGAACAGAGATGTGGTGCTGTATGGCTACGTGAGGGGAGTGCCGCTGATGAAGGAGTCCTCAGTTCATATAGCAGGTAAGATTGTGTTTACTTACCTATTACCATCACATTACGAGACTGTCAATGTGTTTTAACCCATTGCATGTCTAATTAGCAGACACAATAGAAATTTTATTGTTATCGGTACACTCGATGTGCGAAGAGTTCAAAGGCTCTCTTAATGAAGTTTGATTTTAAATAATCACCATGCCTTACATTGTCATGTAAGGTTACTTGTATCATTTTTTCTTTGTTCTCTCCTCTAATTCTACAGTTTCATACGGTTTGATAAATGGAATAGTTTAGTTTTTTTATAAAAGCATTAGAGTTTTATTTAAACAGTTTTTTACTTTATTAACACATTTTCATAGCCTGTTTTTAAAACTGACCTCCATTGTAGTGAAAAGTTTACCATAGTTGGTCTAGTAAACTAAAAATCTTATTAAATCATTCCAGGTGTTGGAGACATGAAGATCAGTGAGCTTTCCTACCTGCCAGATCCATGTCCACTCCCAAGCAAAGAGAAGAAACGTCACCTCATGGAGCGAGAGAGACAGATATATGCACCCTTTGCTGGTGTTGGAGGTATTGTCTATGACAAAGATGCAGTGTACATAGAGCTGCAAGGTTCTCACTCACACAAGAAGGAAGATGAAGAAACAAATGAAAAGAAAGCTCTTCTTAAGAATGTTGTGGAAACAAGGGAAACAGTTGATGAACAGATGCAAGAATCAGGATTCAAATTGTTCAGTGGAGGTGCAGTCATCTACCCTGACATGATCAAAGATGATGAGTATTTAAAACAGAATAAGAAAGCAGATTCAGATGCATCTGATTCTGAAGATGATGGCAATGACAGTGATTCTGATAATGATAGTGGAATAGATCAAAGTGAAAAAGAAGAGAATAGAAATAAGCTGCCATGGGATAATAATTCTGAAGGTGGCTCTGAAGTAGAAGATGATAAGGATGGAGAAATGAGTATTGATGGGGATGACAAAGATAAAGGGGACATCAGTGATGATGAAGATGATAGTGAATCTGATGATGAACCTCAGAAAGAGGAAGATTTTGGAATGAAATGGAAAGAAAAGTTAGGAGAGAAAGCCACAGAAGCATATCTAGAGAGACAAAAGACCTCAAAGAACATAATGAAGCTGGTCTACGGTGAATTTGAGATTGGAAACAAATCCAAAAACAAGAAAGACGAAGATTCTGAAGAAGAAGATGAAGAGCTTGGTGGTCTCTTTAAAAAAGTAACAGATACACAAAAGAAAAAGCATAACGAAAAGGAAAGATTAGATTTAGATGAGTGCTCATTTTTTTATGCCTTGGACAAACCAAATCTTAGAGATTGGACAAGTGAATCAAACAAACAGTTTTTGATTAATAACTTCGTAACTGGTAAGAGATCGGCTGACGAAGACGCATCTGAACTATTGAAACTAGACGATGCTAGTGATGGTGAAGACGAAGAAATGTATGGTGATTTTGAAGATTTAGAAACAGGAGAGAAACATAAAGCTGAAGAAAACACAGAAACAACTCAAGAGACTAGCACTAAACGTAAAGCAGAGCTAACTAAATCTGATATCTTAGACAAAAAGATGAAGTTAAAAGCTAAATTCGATTCTGAGTATGATAATCCTGATGACCACAGGATCAAAGGAGATCACTCTTACTACGAAAATTTAAAAGCAGAAGCTTTGAAACAATCAGAACTCAACAAATCAGTGTTTGAGAACTTAGACCAGGGTCTGAGGGTAGAAGTTGAAGGTTTCAGACCAGGATTATATGTCAGAATGTTGTTCAAGAACATGTCATCAGAATTTGTTACTAATTTCGATTCTAGCTACCCAATACTTATTGGAGCTTTGAACATGGCTGAGCAGAATATAGGTTTTGTATCCTGCAAAGTTAAGAAGCACAGATGGTATAAGAAAATACTGAAGACCAATGATCCTCTGATCATTTCGTTGGGTTGGCGACGCTTTCAAACGTTGCCCATCTATTCGAAGATAGAGGATGACATGAAATGTAGATACTTGAAGTATACACCGGAGCATGTCACATGTAACATGCATTTCTACGGTCCCATAACACCACAGAACACAGGTTTTCTCGCCTTACAGAGCGTTAATAACAGCACAAATGACATAAAGCGAGTAGGCTTCAGAATAGCTGCTACTGGAAGTGTGAATGAAATTAATAAGTCAACTCAAATAGTAAAGAAATTGAAATTAGTTGGTACTCCACTGAAAATATACAAAAAGACTGCTTTTATCAAGGACATGTTTACAACTACTCTTGAAGTCGCAAAGTTTGAAGGAGCTAGAGTTAAAACAGTTTCGGGCATCAGAGGTCAGATAAAGAAAGCCTTGAACAAGCCAGAAGGTGCATTCCGAGCTACCTTTGAAGACAAAATTCAGATGAGTGACATCATATTTTGTCGTACTTGGTTCAAAGTTGACGTCACGAAGTTCTATGCGCCTGTCGTTAACCTACTACTGCCAGAGGGAGCTAAGAACGCCTGGCAAGGCATGAAGACTAAAGGGCAGCTCAAGAGAGAACAAAACATCCAAAACGACGCGAACACCGACTCCATGTATACTGAAATAAACAGAGCTCCCAAAGTTTTCAAGCCTTTGGTGATACCTAAAAACCTACAGAAAGGTTTGCCATACCGATTCAAACCTAAGGAGAAGTCCACTACATTGTCTGGCATAAACCCGAAAGATAAATTCAAGAACAGGATAGCGGTTATCAAGAATCCAGAAGAACAAAAGGTCTCGAATGTTATGAAGATGCTAAAAACTAATTTCGAGAAAAAGAAAGAGGTACAGAAGGAAGCCACTGCGCAAAGATTGCAGAAACATAAGAAGCAGCTAGAATTAGAAGAATGGAGGAAGCTGAAACGGCAGAAGGAATTGAAGAAGAAAATATGTAGGCATTTAAGTAAAGTTGGTAATAAAAAGAAGCCTCAAATGTAATTACTGTGTTTGATTTTCTTGACAATCCTAACAATTCCTATAATTTAGCAAAAACTATACTCTATTCTTACTACATACTACCAAACATTACAAGTTTTTAGGATTCCGTACCTCAAAAGGAAAAACGGAAGATCACTTCGTTGTCGGTCTGTCAAGACCCTTTTTCTCAGGAACACAATACATGGAGTTATCAAGTTGAAATTAATAAATACTTAACGAATATCATCTGAAGTATATAGTTCACAGAAATTTTGGACTTGTAAAGTACATAATAGTATCAAGCTCCTAACTCTATTGTACTCGTATAATATAAAAGAGTAGTATTTAAAAAACGGCCCGCTGGCTGGACGTTTGTTTAAATAACGAATATCTTCTTCTTCTGAAGTATAGCTCATAGAAACTCGAAATTTTGGCGTTGTAAGGTACATAATAGTTTCTAACTGTTGGGCGACCTGAAAGTATAGTAACAATAAAAATAATTATAAGGGGCCCGCTAGCTAGACACTTCATGATGTCATTCAATCAAAAACTGTCGTGTCCTGCGTGTCCTGTCAGCTGCACGTTACAGGAACTGATGGACGGTGATGAAGGCGCCAAACAAGTAGCCGAATTCTTGGCCGAGTACATTTAGATTGCTATCGACACGCTAAGAAGAAGAATCAAAAACTGAAACGAAAAAAAACTTTTTACAAAAAAAAAACAACCGACTTCCAAAAATAATACTAAAAATTGAAAAATAACTTTAATTTCGGAAGTCGGTGTCTTTGGTTCCGCATTTTCGTTTATTGACACCGACTTCCGAAATTAAAGTTATTTTTCAATTTTTAGTATTTTTTTTGGAAGTCGGTTGTTTTTTTTTTGTAAAAAGTTTTTATTTTTTACTTTTTAGTGGGTCCGCTTGTAATTTATCCAAGTTACAATGGCCTAATGTCAACTGCTCATCAGTTGTTACAAAATATTGCTTTTCCCGATGTTGGGACGTTAATTGTTGAGGAGTTCTCCTGGTAAGAACCAGGAGAACTCCTCAACAACCACTCACCATACGCATTGTGACGAGCATAAATTGCTTAGCAACCATATTAAAGTAATCGAATCGCAACCCGTGAAATATTTGTCATTGAGTAGTTCCAATGGCCATCTGTGGTCTTCTTCATCAGCTCCACTTTACCAAATGATGATTTCCGAGAGCAAATGCTCAAGTTATTTAAAAAAATACCCAAATCGTTATAGCTTTGCCTATAAAATTTGAGGGTTTCCCTCGATTTCCATGGGATCCTCTCATCAGATTCCAACTTGATGATAATGGGACCACCTCGAGAGTATACCCTTTCAAACAAAAAAAGAATTTTGAAAATCGGTCCACAATTGGCGGAGTAATCGCGTAACAAACACACACAAAAAAAAAAAAAAAAAAACATACCGTCGAATTGAGAACCTCCTCCTTTTTTGAAGTCGGTTAATAATGTCTTTACGATAAATCTCGATGGGGCCTGCCAGATTGACACTTACAGCCTTATTACAAAATAAGGTTTATCTTTAGATCTAGGTTTAAACCATCGAGCCATTTTTACATTTCGAACTATAATCTAACAAAGTTAAATTTCGTATTAGAACAAGCGTTGGTCAGGAAAAAACATTTTTACAAAAAAAAAACAACCGACTTCCAAAAAAAACACTACAAATTGAAAAATAACTTTAATTTCGGAAGTCGGTGTCTTTGGTTCCGCATTTTCGTTTATTGACACCGACTTCCGAAATTAAAGTTATTTTTCAATTTGTAGTGTTTTTTTTGGAAGTCGGTTGTTTTTTTTTTGTAAAAATGTTTTTATTTTTCACTTTTTAGTGGGTTACTTTGTAATTTATCTAAGTTACAATAGCCTAATGCCAACTGTTCATCACCTTTTACAAAATATTGCTTTTCCCGATCCTGGGACGTTAATTGTTGAGGAGTTCTCCCGGTAAGAACCAGGAGAACTCCTCAACAATCACTCATCATACGCATTGTGACGAGCATAAATTGCTTAGCAACCATATTAAAGTAATCGAATCGCAACCCGTGAAATATTTGTCATTGAGTTGTTCCGATGGCCATCTGTGGTCTTCATTATCAACTCCACTTTACCAAATGATGATTTCCGAGAGCAAATGCTCAAGTTACTTTAAAAAATACCCAAATCGCTATAGGTTTGCCTATAAAATTTGAGGGTTTCCCTCGATTTCCATTGGATCCTCTCATGAGATTCCAACTTGATGATGATGAGACCACCTCGAGAGTATACCCTTTCAAATAAAAAAGAACTTTTGGAATCGGTCCAGCCGTCTTCGAGTAATCGGTGAACATACACAAGGTAGCTACTGTAAACTGTTGAGTAGTTCCCTTAACTGTCCTTCGTCTTCATCATCAGACCCTTAATGACAGTCACAACCTATCTAGGTGTAAAGTTCACATCAATACAAATTAATCAAGCCCAAACACAAGGTAACTGCTGTAAATCGTTGAGGAGTCCCCTCGACTGTCTTTCGGCTCAATCATCAGATCGACTCCAGACCTTCATTAAATTGTAGTGCTTTAAAGTACTTAATGAAAAACATAACAAACGCACTAGTCGCTCCTACGATTTTCGAATGTTCCCCTCGATTTCACTGGGATGCCATCATCAGATCCTGGTTTCCTTATCATGGGACCACCCTTGGCATATCTCCTTTCCAACAAAAAAAGAATAATCAAAATCGGTTCATAAACGACGAAGTTATCCGCGAACACACATAAAAAAAAAAAAAAAAAAAAAACATATATACGGTCGAATTGAGAAACCTCCTCCTTTTTTAGAAGTCGGTTAAAAACTGAAGTTAAACCCGAGTCTGCATTGTCAATTTTGCATTAAAAACTTTACGTTTGACGGAATAAAGTTCAAAATACATTAACTGACTCGAAGGTTTACGCTAGGTCTAAAGTTAGAACTCGTTTTGTAATAAGAAGGACTAGGTTTGATTAGCGTTAAGTTGCCCGAGGTCCATTTAGAGCTCAACTGTCGCTAATGAGACGCAATTATTTTTTCTTTGCCTAAGGGTCATTTTATACTAGCGCAGAGTCGAAGCGTTAATCTGAAACTTAATATACCTAGCAAATTCACCCTTATCTCCACAACGTAATGAACGCGCACCAAACAGCGTTGGTCGCGCTCAGACGCGCGAATTCCGTCGAATGCGCCCGAATTGGGCGTCTTCTTTTTATCTCAGAAGAAATATGAGCATTAGGGGTGAATTTGATGTCCGTGACTACCGCCGGACCACCAACGCCAATCGCTTTCATATTTGGTAAATAATTAGTACTCAATTGGTACTAATTAGTACTCGAACAACAAAATTGGTACCTTAGCAGTTTTCGACAAAATCGACTTTGAAGGCGGTCCGGCGGTGGTCACGTTCCCTTCAGCAGGACCACCATGAGCGCCGAAAAAGGGGGCACGCTACAGCTATTCTAAGTATACAAATAATTAGTACCCTTTTATGTGATTTATTGTGAGCGTCAAAATGAACGGACCAAATCTCCAATGTCTGTCATACATATATAAATAAATAATACCATTAATCTACTATTTCCTACCTTTGATAGGATTTTAGCTACCTCATCATATACATTATATTTTAACAAAATGCTTGGTCCCTCCATCATGATATCAAGATGGAGGGACCAAACTGACAGGCTACTCCCTGGAATGTTCTACCTACTTAGTGTTATAATACCTTAATTCTACCTTAATATTATTGATTTTGGCTGCCCAAAACATACACAGTTTTAAAGATATCGATATATAAGTTGGTCCCTCCAAATTGACGATTCAATTGTTTAGTGCAACAGGAAAATGGGCGGTATATTTTCGATCTTCGAAGGATAAATATTTAATACCTATTTACTACCTTCAAATAGTGCAAAATTTTTTACGTTAAAGTTTATTTTAACTAGCCAAATAAAAAAAAGAAATAAGTAGGTACAACAACGTACAAATTTTAATCGTAGTAGCGTATAAAGGCGTTTTTTTATTTTAAATAAAAATAGCTCTTAAATATCTAGCTGATATAAAATGTATCTTTAGTTTTTATATAATTATTACTATTTAATATGGTTCATTTTATTTAGTTCTCGTAATATTCAATGTAGGTAAACACAAAGAAAAATATTGAAGGTACTATTTACTACCTTCTAATCGTGCAAAATTTCTCACAGTAATATAAATTGAATGGCCGTAATAAAATATATTTGTATTATTATGCCACTTATAGTTATTGCAATTAACAAAATTACACATATACTTCATCATCATCATCATCATTTCAGCTGAAAGACGTCCACTGCTGGACATAGGCCTTCCCCAAGCACCTCCACTTCGACCGGTTGTGCTTCTCGCACCCAACGGGTTCCTGCGGCCTTCACAAGGTCGTCGGACAACCTTGTGGGAGGCCTTCCAACGCTACGTCTTCCGGTACGCGGGTCCAGAACCTTTCGGCCCCATCGGCCATCTGTTCTGCGAGCAATGTGACCAGTCCACAGCCACTTAAGTTTGGCAATTCTTCGGGCTATGTCGGTTACCTTAGTACTCCTGTGGATCTCCTTATTTCTGATTCGATCACTCAGGGAAACTCCAACCATAGCCCTCACCTTTTGGGTGACTTTTAGCCTTCTTATAAGGCCCTTTGTGAGCGACCACGTTTCAGTGCCATAAGTCACCACTGGCAACACGCAGTGGCGCAGACTTTCGTCTTGAGACACTGCGGTATGTGAGACGAGAAGATATTGCGTAGCTTCCCGAACGCTGCCCAGCCGAGTCGGATTCGACGATTGACCTCTTTCTCGAAGTTAGACCTACCTAACTGGACAGTTTGTCCCAGGCAAACTTACTCGTCCACGACTTCGAGTGTAGCGTCTCCGATCTTTATGAGAGTGGATGTTACATGGGCATTTGACATGACCTTCGTTTTGTTCATGTTCATTTTAAGACCCACTCTTTCGGAGGCTCTACTGAGGTCATCGAGCATTGTACTGAGGTCCACCATATTCTCAGCCATGACCACGATATCGTCGGTAAACCGAAGGTGAGTTATGTACTCGCCATTGATGTAAATGCCAGCCCCTTTCCAGTCCAGAAGCTTGAAGACGTCCTCCACATATACTTAATCTACCTGTATTATACATAATTAAGTGACGTCAACTAAGAAATGATTTCACGTGACCGAAATCGCGGGCGGCCGCTAGTATGAAATCAAAGACTGAAAATACGAATAAGAACAATGTCTGAAAGAATTCTGTAATATTAATCTCCTTATTTTAACTGATTAGGAATTTCGTATAGGTTGATTTTTTGATCAGAAGACAGCTCAAAAAATATTTTATTGGTAAACACAGTTTTCTGAATATCTAGGGAAATCGCGCTCTTCCTTCCCCTCTGCATGATAAATGGGTAACTATTGTCATAACAACTACGGAAAAATGATAATGAAATCACTGTAAATAAATGCACTCTGTTAAGGCTGCTACAAACAGGCGCGATATAATCGCGCGCGACACAAAGGCACCGCCAGTTGCGTGACTGGCGGTGCCTTTGTATCGCGTGCGATTTTATCGCGTGTCGCGCCTGTTTGTAGGAGCCTTTAGCCAGGAGTGCCAGGACGCAGTTATCGCAAACAGCTTCACTACAATGCAATCCACCGACTATATTTTAGAACTACCTTCAGTTTTTTTTTGTTTTCCTACATTGGGTATTACGAGAATTAAATAAAATGAACCATTAAATAGTAATACATACTTATATAAAAACTAAAGATACATTTTATATTAGCTAGATATTTATGTGCTATTCTTATTTTTTTTTTTTAAAAACGCCTTTATTAATGCTACTACGATTAAAATTTGTACGTTGTTGTACCTACTTATTTCTTTTTGGCTAGTTAAAATAAACTTTAACGTAAAAAAAAAATGCACGATTAGAAGGTAGTAAATAGGTATTAAATATTTATCCTTCGAAGATCGAAAATAAACCCCCATTTACCTGTTGCACCAAATAATTGAATCGTCAATTTGGAGGGACCAACTTATATAATCGATATCTTTAAAACTATGTATGTTTCGGGCAGCCAAAATCAATAATATTAAGGTAGAATTAAGGTATTATAACACTAAGTATGTAGAACATTCCAGGGAGTAGCCTGTCAGTTTGGTCCCTCCATCTTGATATCATGATGAAGGGACCAAGCATTTTGTTAAAATATTATGTATATGATGAGGTAGCTAAAATTATATCAAAGGTAGAAAATAGTAGATTAATGGTATTATTTATTTATATATGTATGACAGACATTGGAGATTTGGTCCCTTCATTTTGACGCTCACGATTTATTTCATAAAAAAACAGAACTGTAACATTTTTGTATTTACAGAGAAATCAACGATGATAACTTTCTCGCAATTGTTCAGCAGGACCACGACTGAATGTTGATTCCATGTTGCTTGTCGCTTTCCTCAAACCTACATAAAAAATTAGTACCCTGCAAGAGTTAAAGCGACCAAAAATTTAGATTCCCAAGTGTTTTATTTTAAGCGAAATTATTATAACGCGACCAAGTTTTAGTTCCAACCTATTGCGGCGTTCCGCAAGGCTCCCATTTAGGCCGCACTCTGTGTTAGGGTGTTACTCTGGCTAGACATTTTTTGTTGTGTGATTAGTTATTAATATACCATTTGGAATTCACATCTTTGTAAAATTATAACAGGTATGAAGTAAGTAAATAAAACGAAACATTGTATCGTGTAAATTGTATTTACCTCTTATCATTATGCACAACGTATGCCGTCATCGCACTTTTGATAAACGTTTTTACAAACGTACAGATTACACATTAGTACAGATTACATTGGTCAAAATAAACATTGTCTAGTTAACAATTTCGTTATGACATCAAAACAATGGCCGTTAGAAGGGTTCACCTGTAACGATATACCGATTATCTAGTCGAGGGCCAAAGCGATCATTTATAACACGGAAAGCCTTGGAATGTAACGCGCACGGTGACGAGACGCACCCACTCGCGCGCAACTCGATAAATATCCCGTCACTATAACAAGCTATGCACACACAGGCCAAATTATATACATATCCAATTGTTTTACTAATAAACATATTTTACATTAATTCCTTAACGTGAAGGTAACTTTATTCTTTGGTAGCGCGAGCCACTGGGACTTAAAATCTTGGAAAAATATTTGATTTGTTTTTGTTCGATACGGGTCCGATAGTGCGTGATCGGAGTATGTTGGAATGTGATAAAATTATTCTAGTTATTGTTCGGTCGCGTCCGTTCCAAACTGGCGGTTACTTGGCACTTGTGGAGTTACACACGTTACTGCACTACGGTACACACCGAGGACATGGAAACAACTGGCAACACTGATCGCGTTAACACAACATAGTGGAACAGCTAGCGTCCGGCTTTGACACTGGCTACGGGTTTGTAACATTAGATATGTAACTTCTTTAATTAATCAATAATACCTACTGTACTTAAATGTACGAAATCTCAGTGGACAATATTCGTCCACTAGAAGCGATTGGGTTTTCTTTCCAATCATTATAACAAACATAACTTCATAGAACAAAGTGGAGCCATCCAAACAAATGAACTAGTGTAACAGTAACAAGGCACGTTACGCACTCGTAACCGAACATTACCGACTCGCACCGAACGTTACAAACTCGCCACCGAGCGTTACGCACCGGACACTAAAGCGGGGTTTGGATTAGTAACAAAACTTGCACAAGTTGACTTCCGCAATCAATTCTTACCGTGTAAACAATCACCAATCTGCAAGTTTTGAAACAATAATTATTTGCGGAAGTCGACTACCAACAAGTTGTGCTGCTGGTCTAAACTTCGCTTAACATAAGGAACCGGACGATTGACGTTACCTACGCTATCTGACGGGAACATATAAAAGTGTATGAATACAAAGGGACCGCACAGCGGCCATGACACTTCGGCTATACTACGTCATCCAAACCACTTTATACAAAACTTGATTAGCTACGTCGAAAAGCTATAAGTACGCTAACAGTTAACTAATAACCATCCCCATAGTCCATACTTGCATTGTATACAAACTTTATGTAGCTAATATATATAATTTATTTATATTTTGATAATGAAACGATGATGTGTACGTATGATATTGAGTCAGGCTTTATTGACGAGACGTCAGAACGACGAACAATCAAAGTACGAAACGTGGGGTTTAGATACATTATTAATTTTCTTACAACCCTGAGCCTAGTGATGAATTAGGTTCGCCATGCTCAAGAATTATTCATGAAATGTTGTCTTAATAAACTCAAATTCAATTAGACTACATTTTGCTAATGGTGACTAGGACAGTGATATCATACTACCTTCTCCGTTCCGTACTCCGATCGCTCGAACCACTAACCTACCCACGCCTGCAACGCGTTGACTAGCCGCCGCAGTGCTACGTAGCAGTCTGTGACTGAACGACGTGCTAACTAGCCAGGGTCACACTTCGAGCGGTTTAAGATAGCGGCGATATATTTGGGAGTATCTTTGAGACTATACTTTGTTCAGAGTAGCAAGATCAAAATTGTAAACAAATTACTAGACATTTTTCAAATAATTTGTGAAGTGATGATTGCACGAAAAATTAGCAATATTTGTAAAGTATATAGTTTTTTTTTGTTGACACTTTTAGTCTTGTTTCCCTGAAAAACTTATTTTGTAGTGTCGCGGGTAGTTCTGGAATTTGGAACCGCAGAAGATTTTCCCCTGGCTCTGACCACATAAACAACAATAAGCGTACAATGAACGCACTCATGACACGTCCCTCACACCGTGTTCTTGTCACGTTTACCTGCCACGTCGCAATACTAAGTAGATACCATTCACTTTCCAATTTATTATGAACATTTTTGACTTTGCACCGCGTCGAGTGTTGCAAGACGTCTGAGGGATTATGAGCAAAATGCTGAATAGGATAGGCGCGAGTTTTATATTATGAATGTTACATTTTTTACATGTTGCAACATTTGACGACGGCGCAAACTTACTCCGAGAAGTATATATCCAAATGTTTATCTAAGATTAAAAATTAATTAATTTTATAAAAAAATCACACCGGTGGCGCCGTCTCTCACCTTACTTTATTAATACTGTTACTCGATAACTATACATACATTAGCTGAGGCCTACACGCGGCCGTGACGTCACGGCGTTAACATTACTTGTGATACGCGACAACCGTAAGACAAACCATTATTGAGGTATTTTTTATAATAAACCGGTATATTTAATACATTTCCTATAATAACTTAATAAATAATAAAATCTAGTTAATAAATAAGCGGTTATCATTACAAAGTAATAATACAATAAAAATCCTTTCAGTTTTGAACACATCTTAGCTAAATATTGCTATTACACCTACAGTCGATAGAAATTATATATAAACGATAATATTTACAATATATTTGCTACTGGTTAAAAAGATTCACTTTTCAAACTAAAATCGCTTTAGCTATACATTTCATTAAGTTTTATTTCATTATCTATTGAAGTCGGCGTGCGGTGTGCGCTTGATTCAGTTAAAAAAACATAATCAATAATTCAATTGTGTAATTATCTTAACAACACATAGTGGCAACACTGCCAATTTAGTAGTGAGCGTGGTTATAACGCCAATTACATTACAACAGTCCAATACATCACAAAATGTTATCATTCACACGCCGCACGTCGACGAACCAAATAAAACTACAACATTCATGTTATACGCGCGGCAGCCCTACCTTCACTGATCGTAACGAAGACTTGTACACACAAAGTGCGGTAGGGCTGTCGCGCGTCAGGATATTTGTAAAACGCTTAACAAAAATATACCTAGCTAAGTTTCAGCTGATCTAGTAGCGAGTTAATAAAATAGAAGATTACAAAACAATGTAATAACACTGTACATAAGACTAGTAACGTGCACTCGAGTGTCGGCACTCGACATCTGAGAGGCACACATTCAACTACATAAAGCTATGTATATACACACCTCAGCGAGGCACTTGGTAGACAGGTTAGACGAAACATCTTGCTATGTCACACAAATTAACTAAGTTTTTTTTTGTGATCCATATCTTTATTATAACAGTGTACACTAATGTAAACTTTGGAAAGTTGTCGTTAAATTGTGTGACACAGAAAGGCAGTATGTAATCCAACTATTAAGACAGCCATGCATTTTTCGGAATGCTTCACAGTACAACCTGTTTACTTTTATTTATTTTAACAGATCCTTTTGTAAGAGGTGCACAATGTTAACGTCTAGAACAGTTAATTAAATGTATGGTTGGAAAATAAAGATACATTGATCTTTATAGTTTCCGAATACCTTGCAAACCTTCTCTGGGCTAGTCTGTCAAAACCTTTAATAAATAAGTCATTGACTTTGTTAAAACACTAACAATAGATAATGCACAATTATCACAAAATCAAAAAATCTTACTTTGTGCAAACTAGACACTTCGATGAAATTCAACACCAATTTTTTCTCTGGATCACTTTCTACCAGACTATTTTTGTAATCAGGCTGAACTGTCAAGTATACCGTCAAGTGTGTGGCCCTAACACAGAATCACAGTCGCGCCACAGTCCACAGTTGAAATACACAGAACTCGGCGACACAGACGGCCGCCGACCAGCTATAAAAGTCATCTCTCACAACACAGTAACTTTACGAGTAGCTAGTTGATCGCACAGTCTGTAAACTGGCATTAGTTAAAGTTAGACAATAAATAATTATGAAAGATTTGGTTTCAAATTGTACTTTTATTAAAACTTGTTACGCACACAATAACAATGAATATTAATAGCGTATTAAAAAGATGTTAATTTTAACCCTTTTACCAAAATCTTTTCTTGCCTGCACTATCAAAATCATTTTCGCAAAATATTAAAACAGTTTTTTTTCTTCTGGCAACTTGAAGAGAAGAGCCAGTTTCAAGTCCATTTACTTGCAGTCATTTAAACTTTTTGAAACAAAAGAAGTATGTAAGCAATCCAAAATGAAATGAAAGTATGACCATTTGCAGACTGTGCTATCGACAATATACAAATGTATATTAGTTAAAATATAACTAATATTTGGCATCAGAGTATGACCATGTTTATTTGCGTGTACCGTGTTTTGTCAACGTATACATAAAATGGCGAAGATTGTCAGACTCCTAGATTATCACCATTCTATAACAATGTGAGATGATAGTCTAAGAGCCTGCTACTATAAACTATTGCGATATAAGGCTATTTGTTTAAATATTTTGTATAGGTGCTTGTGGTCCTATTCATCTCAAATTAACAACTTTATATACATTTCCTTATGTATTATGTTCTATTTATCAGATGAATAGTCGCACAAATAACAGCCAATATTGCTTCATAACAAGTATACTGTACATCTAAGAGAATACTTTAAGGCGAGTAATACTTACATTAGTGTATCATTATATAAAAACACGGTACATCGCGCCATAGCTACATTTGTATCCAAGTTACAATTAATAAATATCAGATTACAAGTTAAGTACATAGTCTACAGATTTCAGAGCACTTTGTTATAGTGAAGCCTTAGCTACGACTGTTTAGTTCAATATACACTTTATGGAGAATATTATTGTATCAAGTATCAACAACTTACTCTATGATAGCATTTTATAGTACTTTGGTAGATAGTTGTGGCGACAAGAGACTTACATGTTTGTTATTAATAATAAGAAGCGGAATCGTTCAGTAAATATACTGACAACGAAGTATTTACATTATGAACATGTAAAAACCTGTTTAAATGAGTGAAGCGTTACTATAAAATGCCGCCATATTGCCTCGCCCGCACGGAGCGGCGGTGAAGGAATTTGTACCAAATAAATAGTGTAGTTAACGTATCGTATGACTATAGACTCGCGTCGCGACGCGCTTCGTTTGTGATCTGTCGGCAGCCGGGGCTGGCGGGCCAGGCTAGCGCGGGTACGACGTGGCCTGCAACACAAAGTGGGACTTGTAGGAGAAAACTTCTAAACTTATAGGATTTCTCTTCAAAACACTAACGTGCTTGCACAGCTAAATCTAGATGGTTGCGCCAGTATGCATTATCAATATCATAATAAGGGCCAAATGGGATTAGACTGATGTGTGAGTTGGATCATTTATTTCCCTACAAGATGGTTGAGCTGAAAGGTGCCGATCCATACAACATTTTCGTGAACGGCTGCCGTCAGTAGGGACCGGTCATCTCTTAGCGGCCACGGCTTGTTTATTTTTTTTGTTTTATCTTTTTATTACGGACGCTTTTAACGTACACGTCTGTTTACATAATTCTCACTTATTATATAATTTCAACATGAATTATGTAACCAATATGTTGTAACAATATTTTGATTTAAAAGAGTGTCCGTGGAGTTTCTTGCCCGTTCTTCTCCATAGGAACCTACTACGCTTTAGATTTGCTGCAAGTGCTGAACTGACCTAGTTGAGCGTGTGGTGTCAGGAGGCGGGTGCTCGTGCTGCAGGTGCTGAACTGACCTAGTTGAGCGTGTGGTGTCAGGAGGCGGGTGCTCGTGCTGCAGGTGCTGAACTGACCTAGTTGAGCGTGTGGTGTCAGGAGGCGGCGTGCTCGTGCTGCAGGTGCTGAACTGACCTAGTTGAGCGTGTGGTGTCAGGAGGCGGCGTGCTCGTGCTGCAGGTGCTGAACTGACCTAGTTGAGCGTGTGGTGTCAGGAGGCGGGTGCTCGTGCTGCAGGTGCTGAACTGACCTAGTTGAGCGTGTGGTGTCAGGAGGCGGCGTGCTCGTGCTGCAGGTGCTGAACTGACCTAGTTGAGCGTGTGGTGTCAGGAGGCGGCGTGCTCGTGCTGCAGGTGCTGAACTGACCTAGTTGAGCGTGTGGTGTCAGGAGGCGGCGTGCTCGTGCTGCAGGTGCTGAACTGACCTAGTTGAGCGTGTGGTGTCAGGAGGCGGCGTGCTCGTGCTGCAGGTGCTGAACTGACCTAGTTGAGCGTGTGGTGTCAGGAGGCGGCGTGCTCGTGCTGCAGGTGCTGAACTGACCTAGTTGAGCGTGTGGTGTCAGGAGGCGGGTGCTCGTGCTGCAGGTGCTGAACTGACCTAGTTGAGCGTGTGGTGTCAGGAGGCGGCGTGCTCGTGCTGCAGGTGCTGAACTGACCTAGTTGAGCGTGTGGTGTCAGGAGGCGGGTGCTCGTGCTGCAGGTGCTGAACTGACCTAGTTGAGCGTGTGGTGTCAGGAGGCGGCGTGCTCGTGCTGCAGGTGCTGAACTGACCTAGTTGAGCGTGTGGTGTCAGGAGGCGGCGTGCTCGTGCTGCAGGTGCTGAACTGACCTAGTTGAGCGTGTGGTGTCAGGAGGCGGCGTGCTCGTGCTGCAGGTGCTGAACTGACCTAGTTGAGCGTGTGGTGTCAGGAGGCGGGTGCTCGTGCTGCAGGTGCTGAACTGACCTAGTTGAGCGTGTGGTGTCAGGAGGCGGCGTGCTCGTGCTGCAGGTGCTGAACTGACCTAGTTGAGCGTGTGGTGTCAGGAGGCGGCGTGCTCGTGCTGCAGGTGCTGAACTGACCTA
Organism: Mesoligia furuncula; assembly: GCA_916614155.1. Classification (NCBI taxonomy): domain Eukaryota; kingdom Metazoa; phylum Arthropoda; class Insecta; order Lepidoptera; family Noctuidae; genus Mesoligia; species Mesoligia furuncula. The sequence goes on along the minus strand of OU744807.1, from coordinate 27,939,991 downwards.
GTTGAGCGTGTAGTGTCAGGAGGCGGCGTGCTCGTGCTGCAGGTGCTGAACTGACCTAGTTGAGCGTGTGGTGTCAGGAGGCGGGTGCTCGTGCTGCAGGTCCTGAACTGACCTAGTTGAGCGTGTGGTGTCAGGAGGCGGCGTGCTCGTGCTGCAGGTGCTGAACTGACCTAGTTGAGCGTGTGGTGTCAGGAGGCGGCGTGCTCGTGCTGCAGGTGCTGAACTGACCTAGTTGAGCGTGTGGTGTCAGGAGGCGGCGTGCTCGTGCTGCAGGTGCTGAACTGACCTAGTTGAGCGTGTGGTGTCAGGAGGCGGGTGCTCGTGCTGCAGGTGCTTAACTGACCTAGTTGAGCGTGTGGTGTCAGGAGGCGGCGTGCTCGTGCTGCAGGTGCTGAACTGACCTAGTTGAGCGTGTGGTGTCAGGAGGCGGGTGCTCGTGCTGCAGGTGCTGAACTGACCTAGTTGAGCGTGTGGTGTCAGGAGGCGGCGTGCTCGTGCTGCAGGTGCTGAACTGACCTAGTTGAGCGTGTGGTGTCAGGAGGCGGCGTGCTCGTGCTGCAGGTGCTGAACTGACCTAGTTGAGCGTGTGGTGTCAGGAGGCGGGTGCTCGTGCTGCAGGTGCTGAACTGACCTAGTTGAGCGTGTGGTGTCAGGAGGCGGCGTGCTCGTGCTGCAGGTGCTGAACTGACCTAGTTGAGCGTGTGGTGTCAGGAGGCGGCGTGCTCGTGCTGCAGGTGCTGAACTGACCTAGTTGAGCGTGTGGTGTCAGGAGGCGGCGTGCTCGTGCTGCAGGTGCTGAACTGACCTAGTTGAGCGTGTGGTGTCAGGAGGCGGCGTGCTCGTGCTGCAGGTGCTGAACTGACCTAGTTGAGCGTGTGGTGTCAGGAGGCGGCGTGCTCGTGCTGCAGGTGCTGAACTGACCTAGTTGAGCGTGTGGTGTCAGGAGGCGGCGTGCTCGTGCTGCAGGTGCTGAACTGACCTAGTTGAGCGTGTGGTGTCAGGAGGCGGCGTGCTCGTGCTGCAGGTGCTGAACTGACCTAGTTGAGCGTGTGGTGTCAGGAGGCGGCGTGCTCGTGCTGCAGACGCGCCGCACGCTCCGTGCCGCCCGCCAGCAGGTTGCTGAACTCCAGCTCCAGGATCTGCCGCGCCTGGACAAACGTACACGTCGTATAAATACTGAGAAATAAACTCGGTAACTATATAGAGGTAATATGAGGGACAAGGTGTAAAGTTCACTCATCCTCTATAGAAAAGGAAGGATCTTCTACACGGCACAGTGGCGTGCATTGCATAAAGGCATATAAGCAGTGTCTACCTCGATAAATCACCATAAGCCTGTCAATTACATTTTAGTGTGTGTACCCCACAGTTAAGAAACTTACTAAATTATTAAACTTAACCAAACTAGCCAAGTGCGACTCGGGCTCGCACACGAAGGTTTCCGTACCACAAGGCAAAAACGCCGAAAAACACACGTTTGTTGTATGGGAGCCCCCCTTAAATATTTATTTTATTCTGTTTTTAGTATTTGTTCTTATGGCGGCAACAGAAATACATCATCTGTGAAAATTTCACCTGTCTAGCTATCGCGTTTCTTGAGATATGCCTGGTGAGCCTGGTGACAGACAGACGGACGGACAGACAGCGAAGTCTTAGTAATAGGGTCCCGTTTTTACCCTTTGGGTACCGATCCCTAAAAAAACAAAATCTTCATACAAACACGCGCGGCTGGTAGGCAGTCGCCAGACGGGCTACTCGGCTCTCGTACTATTCACACTAGTATTGTCATTGGTCTTTACTCGTTCCAAATTAATACGACGAAATTAAGAATACGTACGTCTCACGCGTTATACCATGACGTTCGACCGACCGTCACAATTTATCACCCTAAAGTAGGATGCCTACTCAACCAACCGAGTATGCATGTTAAAATCGTTATTTGTAATTCGTTCGTAATTTGGTCATGTGAAGAAAGAAAGGGATATTGAGGTCGCCGATAGTGAAGTAAAAATGAAAATTCAAGATGGCGGCTGCAAACATTTTAAAATTTTTCATCGTGGGTGTCGTTTTCATGGTTTTTAAGGGTGCTGAAGCCAGTAATAAAGTCAAAATGAAAATCCAAGATGGCGGCTGTAATGTTTTTTAAACTTTTCACATGGGTGTCGTTTTTGTGGTTTTCAAGGGTGCTAAAGCCGATAGTGATGTCAAAATGAAAATCCAAGATGGCGGCTGTATTTTTTTTTTCATCATGGGTGTCGTTTGTATGATTTTCAAGGGCGCTAAAGCCGATAGTGATGTCAAAATGAAAATCCAAGCTGGCGGCTGTAATTTTTTAAAATTTTTCATCATGGGTGTCGTTTTCATGGTTTTCGAGGGTGCTGGAGCCAGTGATAAAGTCAAAATGAAAATCCAAGATAGCGGCTGCAAACATTTTTAAACTTTTCATCATGGGTGTCGTTTTCATGGTTTTAGAGGGTACTGGAGCCAATAATAAAGTCAAAATTAAAATCCAAGATGGCGGCTGTAAAACATTTTTTTTTGTTATCTTTGATAGATACTTTTGTTTTATGTTTCTGATTAGTGACCGCGTCTGCCTAGACTAGACCCGGCCTAATGCCTACCTACCTATTCTGAAAACCAATGCGACGTGCATTGGTTGAGTCTGAGTCCTGGCAGTAGCCCACTAGACACAACGCATCTAAACACAACGCATCTGGTTAGATGCGTTGTGTCTAGTGGGCTACTGCCCGGTAATCGATGTCGGGACGTTGTATATACAGGGTGTAACGGAAGGGGGGTATCAACCCTGAAGGAGGTGAATGTGGAATTTTTTTTGGGGAAAGTTGTTCATTTTCATGAGCACGTTCACCTCCTTCAGGGTTGATAGCCCCCTTCCGTTACACGCTGTATATGCTAGATGCGCGGTTAACTTTGCTGGCGCGATGCTTCATTTTGCGTGACGTCAGTGTGATGCATAGTTCGCATGTGGCGATGTGCCGTGCATTCGCGATTTATTTGCCAAAAATGTAAATAAATATGAATGAATGGAAAAATAACTTTAATTCCTACACAATAAAGTTCAGTTTACGCTACAACTTCAAACATTTTTATAACTTTTTCAATAGTCTGAAATCAACTTAGTTGTCACTGAAATAAAGTTCAATTTGTTTAACTTGAAATAGGGTGGGGGTGTGCAGCACTTCGCACTTGAGATGCCACCACAACTAGTCATAATATTGTTTCGGAAATCTGGCGACGTTCGGAAATTCGGGAATCGAAGGTGGAATCAAATAGGGTCTTGTTCTTGTTTTCAAGTTGATAGTATGTCGCACGCCACGCTTCCCCGCAAGCTTGACCCGCAAGCCACCCCGCACGCCTCCCCGCACGCCTTCCCGCACTACTCTCCGCACGCCTCCCCGCAAGCCACCCCGCACACGTCCCCGCACAGCTGCGCGCCCGCGTTTTACTAACATCCACATAATTTCTACCGTTTACATTTTAAACCGACCGTTGTAATTTCATTTCTTTTCTCTTCTTCATTAAACATGTTATATAGTCCGCTACGAGTGTCCTTTTACTTTGCTCCACCGCGACCCGCGACCTATCGTAGCGATCGATGCAGTAACACCGTTAGGTAGATTAGGATAATGTTATAAATGACTTATAATACGTTAATTCAACATCGTGTGATGACGTTACCTGCGTGTTCTGCGTGGGTATCTGCAGCGCCAGCGCCATGCTGTTGGCGTCGAAGTTGTCGTCCAGCGCGATGAGCGCGCCGTGCACGCCGCTCTCCGACAAGTTGTTCGCGTACTCCTGAAATACATTCATTTGTATACGTTTTATACCACCGTGTATTTAACAGAATACAGTATTGGACTAAAGTCATAGAAAGCACAATAACGTTTTCGTAAAACGATAAAATTCTTCTTTGTTATAAAGACAGTTCAATCCACAGGGTGGAACGAAAATACAGGGGGGCTCGATGTGTTTGACAATAGAAGTAGACATCCAAATATAGATGTATGCTGTCAGTTGCTAAACAAACTTATTTAAAATTTTAATTTATCTGCACCTCCTATTTATCTGACACGTAAGTGATGATGTAAGGATAGTTAAAGCTTTAGTGTACCTTGAGATTAATAGCTATGAGCCAGCGCTGCAGCCTCTCGTTGGTCCACACGAGCACGTCTCTGCTAGTGTGCTCGGCGGCTCGTCGCCTCTCGTCTAGTGCTCGCACACTGTAGCCTACACGCTTTAGGCATGCTACACCGAAGTGCAGCGACGTTCTGTAATAATCACATACAATAAGACACGAAACAAACCAACAAAATAACTACTTACCTATTACTTAAAAGTAACAAATTCGCAGAACAAAGAATTTAATCTTTCAAAGGGCTTTGAGAAGGTAAGTCATCATAATTGCTGCTCGAAACAATAAGTCCACTTTACTATGTGGATAAATTACTGAATGCGTAGCCTTTTTATAAAGAGTACTTAATTTCGTGACTTTATCATGTTTGAACTCCATGTAATATTTAACCAATCAAATTGTTTTCATGACTAATATACAGGGGTGCCACAAGGATCTTTCTTAGGACCGGCATGAAAATTCCGTACAGTTTATGAATAAACATTTTGAAGAATGTGTTACCTGTGAAAACTGTCGACCATTTTGAGTTGCGTCCGAAGGTCCCTCTTCGTGAGGTGTTCCAACATCCGCGCGTCTACCAGACACTCCATGAACGTCGTTCTGTATTGCGGTAAACCTGAAAAAAACAATTATTTATGATATATTTCTGGAGGAGAAGATGATGATGATGATGTGTTATTATTTTATATGGATAGTCATTATTTTTAAGGCAACAAATTCCTTGCAACACCAGTCGAAAGTATAGCTCGGAATAACATTAGCGGTTAAAATACCGGTACCGATCGGTGCGGGTATAATATCCCAATATCAACTTATGCGCTCACACATAAAGAAACATTGTGACCGTTTCTCTTCGTAGATCAACCTGCAGCGATCTGCCGGTAGATTCTGTAAAAATCTCACCGTGAAAACTTAGATGAAGTGAGTTTGTTTTTGTTAGGAATTGACATTATTGACAGCTCACTCCATGCTCACTTCACCTAAGTTTTCACGGTGAGATTTTTACAGAATAGCACCGCTTTACCGTAAAATTCGCTGCAATGTAAGTACCGTTAATCAGTAGCCTCATGTCGTACTTAATGTGTTGGTTCATTATGTTGCCTATTTATTATGTGCCCTAAGCACTGCGGGGTAATTGCGCAACAGACTATCAGGAGCAATGGGTTTCATTTTGACAGTTCAACATCATTCATTGCGTCGTTTACTTTGTTGAGCAGACAAATTTTTCGAACATATGAAGCAATGAATTAGCAATATCCTTCAAAATGCTTTAGATTGAGATCGATAGTGTGTTACGCAATCTGGGGCCATATTATGAAGTATTAATCCCTTTATGATTCCAGTGCGAAAAGGGGATGGTGCTATCGGTCTTGTATAGCTCCGTCTCTCTTTTAAACTGGAATCATGATGGCATTAAGAGCGTTTACGCCGTACGGTATTTCATACAAACTTTCAAGTCCTTATTTTTCGAAATGAATGAACCGATTTTAATGAAACTTCATAAGCATAAGCAGCATACAAAGGTCTCAAAAGATAGTAGAGAACATTTTCGAAAAATAGTGTTACAGCCACATTAGACCGATTTTAACTTTTCCATAGAAACAGAGATTTCCAGTTATCTTTTTTTAAATAACGCATTTTGAAAATGTTTTCTACTAACTTTTTAGATTTTTGTATCCTGCTTATGCGTATGAAGTTTCATTAAAATCAGTTCATTCATTTCGAAAAATAAGGGCTTGAAAGTTTGTATGAAATGCCGTACGGCGTAAACGCTCTTAAGCCGGCATAATAGCCCATCTGTGTGCGGCGCTGCTACAGCACCTAAGGAGGGCAGCCACACGTTGCCGATCCACTCGTGGTTCATGTCGCCGAAGGCCAGCGCCGCGCACGCCGTGCCGCGCGGGGCCGACGGGGACGTCAGGGACACCATCTCCTGGATGGCCAGCCGCAGCTTCAGCCGGTGCAGGGGGTTACTTATACCTGCGAAACGACATCGTTAACAAAGTATTAGCTTTAGAGTTCAACATGTGTGGTTTCTTCTTATGATCTTTTGGAATTTGTACGGCATTGGCCATCAAAGTTGCAATGGAAGCAGTTAATGTGATCTGAGATGCGACAAAATAATAGTTTGTTAGATATTGGTGCCTCAAATGACACGGTACAGTTTTAACGTTGACATTTTTAAAGTTGTCCTGAGACTTCAAAGTTCCGTTTTTGAAAGCTTGGTCTAGTCACACTAATATGATAAAGGCGAAAGTTTGTGAGTGTGTGTGTGAGGGGGTGTGTGTGTGTTTATATGTTTGTTACTTTTTCACGCTCAAACGGCTAGACCAATTTTGATACAATTTTGTGTGGAGGTAGCTGACACCCTGGATTAACATATAGGTTACTTTTATCCCGATATTCCCACGGGATCGACACTTACGCGGGTGAAAGCGCGAGGTGCAGCTAGTTTCTAATAAGTTAACGGACTATTGTAAAATCTTATGTTAGCATTAACTATTAACTGTCATAATACTACCCAATCAAAATTAGACAAACAAAATAAGATTTAGACCCAACCAACATTGGCCCCCGCGGTTTCACCCGCGTAAATGTCGATCCCGTGGGAATATTGGGATAAAAAGTAGCCTATATGTTAATCCAGGGTGTCAGCTACCTCCATACAAAATTTTATCAAAATTGATATGCCAGCGTGAAGATGTAACAAACATATAAACACACCCGCTCACACACCCACACACTCACAAACTTTCGCCTTTATAATATTAGTGTGATAAAGTGGAATTCAATAAAGATTTCCTTGCCAATTCAAGGATGTAGTTTCAAAACAGTTTTTATTAACCAGTTCGGGATCTGCCTGTCTTTATTTTCTGAATTCAGCTGGGCAGAAGCCACCACTTTCCAAATCACAACGCACCGATCTCCCGCTGGATCTCCTGGTCGGACAGCGCGGACATGATGGCGCCGGACTTGACGTTGGCGCGACAGGCGGCCACGTACCAGGCCGGCATGCCCACCCACAGCTCCAGCCAGGCCACCACGGTGGGCCCGTTCCACAGCGCGAACGGCGTGCCGGCGCGCATGGCCTCGCCCAGCAGCTCGTGCCGGTAGTCGCGGTCTCTGCAAGGGTACGACATTCATTTTATTAGAGTTGATGGGGAGGATGGAAAAGAAAACGTGTTGCGTCGATCACAAGTAACACGGGACAAGAGCAACAAGATGTTAATGACAAATAAAGTCGATTTTATGTTCTGAATTCATCTTTTCTGTCTAAATTATAAAACTGTTGGAAGTTTGGACCTGCGTCAATAGAAATCATCAATATGAGCGTGTTAATCGGACACGGATCGGTCGTGTGGATCGGATCGGTTCATGGAAAACTTAATAAATCAGTAAGGTTTTCATTGATTGAATGTGGGCTGTGGTGTGATTTATTCGTGTAGACGTGAGCGTTTTGAGCATGACTTTTGACGCGCATACAGATTCACGCGTAGCCGAGACACATGGGCGGAAGTGCACTGGCTCCTCTGCAACTACGCGCGAATCCTCGGAGCGTCTCGTTATGTCCAATATTAAGGCTCCGTGCACGAAAAAAACTCTCTTTTGTCAAATTCTTACTTAATTGTAAGAAAGCTTAAATGAATGGAAACATTAAGTCTGTGTGACTGTAAAAGTTTAGTATTCGTTGCGCTAAACCATTCGTGTCAGTCATAATAGTCGTTAATAGTTTCATCACTTTTGAGCTTTAAAAAATGTAGTTTATTTCGCCTATCATTTCTGAAGATATATCGTGACTTGTGATATAAAACAAAATTTTGATTTTATTTTAGGAATAGCTGAAGATTAATGTGACATTTTTAAATTTCTCGAAATTGTTTGTTAATTAATATAAAAAATCGTCACTGACTGGTTTTTTTTTTTTTGAATAATTGATATTTCTAAATTATTTTTCTGCTATATTTTGTATCGAACTCTACTTTTCAAATCACAAAAAGTTTTGTTTCAATTATTTTTCCCTTTCTTACAAACAATGAATCAAATTGATCAAAATCAGTCCATTTCGTGCACGACCTCTTAAAAACACTTTATCTAGAAAAAAGAATGAAAAAAAAAAAATTATTGAAAGAAAGAAAAAGCAAAAAAATCGCGTTTGTTGTATGGGAGCCCCCCTTAAATATTTATTTTATTTTGTTTTTAGTATTTGTTGTTATAGCGGCAACAGAAATACATAACTTGTGAAAATTTCAACTGTCTAGCTATTGCTGTTCTTGAGATATAGCCTGGTGACAGACAGACGGACAGACGGACAGACAGCGAAGTCTTAGTAATAGGGTTCCGTTTTTACCCTTTAGGTACGGAACCCTAAAAAGGAAAAAAAAGCAAAGTCCTGTACGAAGCCAAAAAGCTCCTATCTCAGAATGATGCTGCGACATTTAAAAAATAAATGTATCTAGACACACAAGTCTACTAGATCCTTCTAAGGCGAGGGTTTTATAAGGGTGTCAACACAGCTATACTGACTTGCTCTTGGTCCTGGCGTAGTCCTGGTGCGACATGGGTGCGTGCGACATGGGCGCGTGCGGCGTCATCGCGTCGCTACACGCCGGGTCGTCCGCCAGCGACGACAGACCCAGTGACGACACTGACGACAAGGAGCGAGGGCTCTGTCCTTGCTGTAGATGAAACAGACAGTTGTTCATTCTAGGTGCTGATGCTGTAAGATTTGCTAGGATTAAGGGGGGATATGTGTAAACATAAAGTCTATCGGCACGGCAAATGTAACATATTCAGTTGCTATGCTTACACCATGCTGGAAATTACGCGTCGTAATTTCTATGTAAAACAAAGTTTTGTCGACGTCCGAAGTTCTGACCGACCAATTTTTATGTATATGGGTAAGTACTGATTTTTAAGAAGAATAAGAATAATAATTATTTGCAAGAATACAATTAGTTGATATAATATTTTTCCGTATATTGTACCAGATCTGAGGGGTAATTCTCGTACGAGGGCTGCACTAAAAGTATCGGAAATGGAATATTTCCACTGTTCCTGTCATATTAAAATCTTTTTAATAAAAAACTCCTTGGTTTTAAAAATCGAATACCATTTATTTATTTAAAAAAAGATTCTCGGTCTTGTCACAAGGTTTTGTCAAACTTGTTTAGTCGTTGACATGCTATGGCAGCTTGGAACATCACACAGAACACTATTACTCCTAGCGCCCCTAGCGAACAAATAGTCAGACGAAAAATACTGTGATACCATATTAAAATATATAATGGTGATATCGGGAGATGGTGTGGCGAACAAACACATACATAAAATAATTGTCTCAAAATATTGGACATTAAACAACAAAAATAAAAATTAAGCCTAAACCAAGTGCAACAAGTCTACAGTGATTTGTTAAACGGTTCTGAAAGGTGTTTTTTTTTCATTTAAATAATGGGAATTTGTTATTGTTGCATTGGTAACACTTTAATTGAAATGTCTGTCAGCCGCGAGTGTCAGTTTCAGTTTCGGATTTTGCTTTTGCAATAAAATTAAATTCTGGTTGTTTCGCTAGTGAACTTTCACTATTTATAGTTTGGACCCATAATATTATTATAGTGAATAGTGAACTGAACACTGAGTGCACTTCCATCATGTCTTAAAACTCTTGTTGTGTACCTGGATGTCTAGTGACTAGGAAAGAAAAGTGCTGATTCTCAGCCTACATGATTTTGATTTTAATATATTAGTAAATGTTTAATTTGTATGTATTTCTGTGTTTTTTATAAGAATAAACAGTTTGTTTATCTTTAATATTCCGAGTTACTTTTCATTCATACTCCTATTCCTAATGCAGATAATAATCTGGAATTTTACATTGTCGTATAGATTATTGTTTACTACTAGTTAGTGTGTTTTTAATAATTATGTAATTGTTAAAAAAACATTAATAGGTAGTAAACAATAATCTATACGACAATGTAAAAATTCCAACACAATAATAATATAATAGAGCTCCATCTACCATCTATATCCGTGACTATTAATAGAGCTCCATCTACCATCTTCAGCCGTAACTAATAGTTTTAGAAACTCGAGCACTAGATGTCGAATTGTGCTGTCAACACAAAATGAAGAGAGCTTCCTGTCTATTACACCGCATTATATTGTAGTCTTTGGTCGTTGAGAAAATGGAATTGACTCGAGAAAATTCAAGAGCTATGATTTATTATGACTTTCGAAGTGGTTTAACACAAAAACAGTGTGTTGACCGGATGATTTCTGCATTTGGTGATGAAGCCCCATCCAAAACCACAATTTATCGCTGGTTTGCTGAATTTCAACGTGGACGTGTCAAGCTCAGTGATGATCCTCGTCAAGGTCGTCCAAAAACTGCAGTCACCCAAGAAAACGTTGATGCTGTGCGTAAGCTGATTGAGGAAGATCGACATGTGACATACCGCGAAATTCAGGCAACTTTAGACATTGGCATGAGTCAAATATTTGACGACACGGTTGGCGCAGTGGTTAAGCGATTGACTGCTGCGCCGTGTGTCGCGGGTTCGATTCCTGCACGGAACAAATATTTGTATGACCTACAAGTAGTTGTTCCGGGTCTGGCTGTTTGTGTATGTGAGTTTATATGTTTGTAAACGCACCCACGATACAGGAGAAATTCTTAGTGTGGGGCAACGTTTTTAAAAAAAAAAAAAAAAAAAAAAAAAAAAAAAAAAAAAAAAATAATCTTGCATGAACAATTAGGTGTAAAAAAGTTGTTTTCCCGATGGATACCGCATTCACTCTGTGAAGAGCAAAAAGCGGCTCGCGTTACTTGGTGCGTCAGAACTCTCGAAAGATTCCACGCAGGATCCTCAAATGCTGTATACAACATCGTATCAGGTGACGAATCCTGGATATACGCGTACGAACCCGAAACAAAAAACCAGTCACGAGTTTGGGTATTCGAAAATGAGTTAAAGCCAACAAAAATTGTTCGTTCACGGAGTGTTGCAAAAAAAAATGGTGGCCACGTTTGTCTCCAAATCCGGCCATGTTACGACTATTCCTCTTGAGGGACAAAGAACGGTTAATGCAGAATGGTATGCTAGCATTTGTTTGCCACAGGTAATTTCTGAACTCCGTAAAGAGAACTGCAACCGCCGTATCATCCTCCATCACGACAATGCGAGTTCTCACACCGCGCACAGAACAAAAGAGTTTTTAGAGCAAGAAAACATAGAATTATTAGACCATCCGCCGTACAGCCCCGACCTAAGCCCTAATGATTTCTATACCTAAAATAAAGAATAAATTGCGTGGACAGAGATTTTCATCACCCGAAGAAGCTGTGGACGCCTACAAAACGGCCATTTTGGAGACCCCAACTTCCGAATGGAATGGTTGCTTCAATGATTGGTTCCATCGTATGGAAAAATGTGTCAAATTTCGCGGAGAATACTTCGAAAAGCAATAAATACATTTTTAAATAGTAATGTTGTGTCACTTCCTTATTTCCCGAAATTTTCAGTGCCGCCCTCGTAATTTTAAGAACGTTCACAGCCTGATCTCAGTCTCAATCTGTCAAAAAAACCTCGGATTTCCAATCGGATTTTCGAATTTTTTTTGACATTTGTTTGTCGCCGAGATGAGACTGCGACTAGATTTTGAACGTTTTAAATTCCGAGAATTGGCCTTCAGGGGGCCTGAAAAGGCCACTTTGGCAGAATCATAATAGGATAACAGAATGGACAGTTAACTGTTAAGTTAATCGTATCAAATCCCATTGGCAAAGCATTTTTCAGTTATTTTTTTTTGCCTTTGCTAAAATACCAATCAATCAAATCCAATCTCAGGCCCCCAGGTATCGTGTGCAAATCCTCAATGAAGGAATTTCGGAAAAAACGAGTTTCCATCACGTAATTTCGGCCACTCACCGGCATCCCTGCCTTCTCCTTCTTACTAAAGAACCTTCCCAGCGAGCTCTTGATGCCCCTCTTCTTCTGCTGGTGCATGGAGGCCAGCGACGCAGCCGCAGAGCCTCCCGCGCGCGCGGCCCCGCCCCACGTGCTGGCCATGCCGCCGCCCAGCGGGACCGACATGCCGCCCAGGGACTCTTGGCTTGAACTGGATGAAATATTGCTACGTGAAGAAATTTTACAGTTAGTTGATGGTTATGGTGTATACAGGGTTATGGCTAGGTTGAAGCGAAAACTATCAAATATAAAAATATAATAAGGACTAAATAAATAGCATAATGCATCGATGATTTGAATACTGAAAGCTTGGAAGATCTGGATTGTGCTATAAACATACAGAAAGATTTGAAGCTCTGTTTCGTAGCAAACATATAAGCCTAAAATAGTGTTACTCAATCTTTAATTTACTCAACACGCAGACAGTAAGCATATGTATTTTTTTATGATTTTGTAAACACCAAAATATATTTTTTCTCTTTTTCCAAACAATCATTGCGCCACACGAAGAATGAGTATGGATGTTCGAAGAGTTTGGTGCTTTCTTAGCCAGTGTTTAAAATTCTAGCTAAAATGGAATTACTAAAACAGTATTTTAGCCATATCGGAATCTACTATGGATTTGGGGATCACACATAAAAATAATCAAATAACATACCGTTAACAATTAAAAATCCCATATCCATGACGTTATTGGGCGGATAGAATTAGTAATTCCATTTTGTAAAACAACAATTTATTAAAATAAAAATTGTTTGAAAATAAAGAAATGCATGCAGATATTTCAACACAGCACAATTTTAAGCTGGCTGTCTCGACACATTGTTTTTCCATGTACAGTCACCAAAAGAGCTGAAGTTTAATAAGAAACCGATGGATGTTTTCTAATGAAATTTAATTTTAATAAATTAACTATTTCTTTTCTATTAATAGCTGAGAGAAAACGAATGGAATAATTATGTTATCCTTTTTTTATAGACAGAAAGTGCGCGTCAAGGTCTGGGCTGAATGTTAATAAATCGCTCAAAGAGGTCCCTTAATCCAATAAATTGTGCTTTAATAACTGGTTAAGGCACATTAACAAAGTAGCTTAGTTACATACGCAAATCTGATTTTGTAAGGCTACGTGTGCACTGACAGGTAGCTTGCTTCGTGCCTAAGAGCTTAGAGAGTCACCTTGCGAGTAGCGAAGTGAAACGAAGGCTCTAGAATATTCGCGCGGCCGCATTGCGCGCTTGGCGCCTAGCGTGTATGTAAGGATGTTAAGTCACTAGGCTTTAGGCGCTAAGCAATCCACCTGTCAGGGGTGTGATTGCGAAGCAATGTCATAAACCAAGCTCCACCTCCTATCCTGCTCTCTGTGTCCCAAAACATGCAGTCAAAGTGACCTCTGCGCTGCCACCGACAACGCCGTAGAAGTGGCAAAGTTTTGGGAAAACCAGGTTTAAAATACAGTCGTGCCAGCGACACGAAGAAGAAGAAGTGCGTCTGTAATCTAACTAGCTTTATACACTAGGTATATTTAATTCCCAGTTACATTCAAATATAACTAGCCGACTTCACCAAACACGGATGATGGAACAGATAGCTATCAACGATCCGATACATGCTGGATTTAAGGCAGAGCCTATGTGGCACATAGTTGAACAACGTGTCGGGACAGTCGCACCACAAGTGAGCTAGGTTCACTTGCGGGAGGGACGCGGGTTTGAGTCCCAGGTGAGGTAAAGGCGGAGACCTGTGCATCGGGATCCGCGCGAGGCTCCCTGACATTACTGAAGTCCTGGTTTTGCATGGAATGGAGAAGTGTTAGTTGTTAGTTTTGTTGATTAGTTGTTAATACATACACAGTTATGTTGTAATATTATAGTTGTTAATACATAAAAATGTTATACCATTTGTAAACATAGTTCTCTACAAGACGCCTGCTGCATTGATTTAAATAAAAAAATTAACACGACTTTTTCAACAAAGTTCTTTGAAAAAGGCTTGTATTTATTAACCCTTGTATGGCTCTTTCTTTTCAAGACGTTTTATACAGAACTGGTGGTTAAGTAAGACCATTAAGTTTTGCGGGGTCATTGCGTAACATACTAATAGTAGATATCGCTTCCATTTTGTCAGTTCAACAACATTCATTGCATTATTTACGTTGTAGAGCAGACAAATTTTTGGAACAAATAAAGCAATGGATTAGCAATATCCTTCAAAATATTTCAGTGATTTAAAGTGTGATACGCAATTAGGGTGCAGATCAGCTTTCAGAGGGTGGTGTAATATAAATTTTTAGACCCAAATAAATAGTAACAACATATGTAAATGACTTACACCAATTACCCTTATAAGCCAAAAATATGTTGTTTTGTACGCCATAAATGGCAAAACATGCAGATCTACCTGTTATTTTAAGACCTTGCACATATTATTTGATGTATATTCATGTTTTACAATAAAAATATATCCTATTCTATTATTCCCAGCATGGTGAATACAAGTCAAGGTTATAATAGTAGTGTTACGCAGAGTGTAAATTCAACCTCCCCCCAGGTCTGGTGACTGTATAATTACCATACTTTTACAAATATAATCACTTTGTTCACACCCGCTGAGGATCGAGGAGTTGTTAGGATAGATGTTTTGTTTTATTAGGTTAGTCACATAAAAACATAATAAGTACGCGGACACTGGGAAGGTGACCCTTTGCTTGAAGGCTTGAAGGTCCGTAATAATAGTAGCTTTGAACGTGGCTTTCTGTTTTGAGACCTTTTGAGTTACGCCGTACGCGTTAATAATAAAGTGTTGATTGTCAATGAAAACTTTAAATCATCGGTATTAAGAGTCCTTTGTGAGCCCAGTTTATAAATACGTGCCTTAGCATTAAGGCGCGTTATACGAGAAGCATAAACACGTGTGCAATAAATTGCTTTGCGGTTTTCGCCTCTTGACGGTTGAGAAACTCTCCTCGTGTATACGGGGCCTAAAGATTGTCACCATGTCGTCTTATTTAGCATCATCGTATATCTGCCATAGAAGGCTGTGTAGGCAGTGTACTCACGCGTCATATGGCGGCTGGTAGTGCGTGCGCAGCCGGTCCCTCTCGGCGTGTATGGCGCGCGCGGCACGCTCCAGCCGCAGCGAGCGCGCCGTCAGCGGGGACTCCGCGCCCTCGCCGCCCACTACTGGCCCTCCGCCCTCCTCGCATAGTTGGAGCTGTATGGAGGTAACACGTGGGACTTTACATTCGGGACGTACATCGCACTAGCGTTCGTTCATCGTCGACATTCACGCGGCATTGAAAGAAAGAGAAGTCAGGCTAGCCGCCTAGGCTTTTCACCAAGAAATAAGGCAAATGTCATGATAGTAGATACCAGCTATGATGGGGGTGCTCATGTCTAATGATGCCATCCCCTTGGATCTGCTCCCGGTCCAAGATGTGCTTTGAAACCAAACAGCTGTTATTGCGATATTTATCTGTTTCTGCATGCGGTTGCAAACACAGATTGAACTGAACCGATCGGTTTTCGCAAGCGAAATATTGATGAAATGTTTGCACTCTACGAGAGCTGCACGCGCATACGGCACCCGCATGCGGGCGCTTATTGAGGTACTTCATTTGGTGTATTTCCCCTAGTATCGCGTTATTAAGCTATTACAGTAAATAATGGAGTTAATTTAATGTGACCATTTAAAAATAATATTTTTTGGATAAATGCAGTAAATAAATGAAGAGCCAGTACTGTGCTTCCGGAACGCCGACGTTATGCGAACGATAGTGTGGTAAACGATAATAATGTGAGATTGGAAAGTAGTAACACAGTTCGCGTCAAATAACTTTGCCGCTTTTCGCTAGCCGCGCATGCGCGCTGCTGTTTTTTTCATAGGATTAACTACTGCGCAGTGATTTGTTACCTACTTCAGAGCGGCAAAGTTATTTGACGCGAATCGTACTATCTGAATGATTTAGACAATAGAAAACGATCTTCAAGGTTATTCTCAATTCTGGTAAAACTAATATTACATGCAAAAATAAACATAATACTTAGGTCATTTTTATGCGTGATATCTATACCATATTAAGTTTAAACTAATAAAATTTATATTAATTTAGTATGTACTTAAAAAGTTATAAATAATTCATTTAAGTCAATTGTGCTACATTTAAAGGGTGAGTCTATTCGTAATGATTTCTGATAAGGTTCTTTTGACTCTAACAGCCAAAATAACACTCTTCAAGATTACTTTTAAATTATACATATTTTAGACTAAAATTAACATCTTTAATGAATCTATCACATTAACACAATCTAAATGGACAAACCTTTGACAATTTCTATAAATAATAAAAATAAACTAAATATTATTAAGTACATTTATATTTGTAAGTATAATGCATTATACAGATCAGCAGTTTGTTTTACTCACTAGTCAGCAATACTCAACCATTTGCTCGGGTCCAAAGAAACAACTTTAAGTAATAACTAGAAAAAATCTATATAAATAAATAAAATGTAAGTGTCAAAAATAGCTTTTTACTGAATGCATATGAAAGTATATAAGGTACATAAAATAAAATCTTTTTTTTTTGTCGTTCTTTCTGTCTGTTTGTTCCGACTAATCTCCGAAACGGCTGGACCGATTTTGAGGAAAATTGGCATGGGGATACTGTGAACTTTGGGGAAGGACATTGGCTGTTTATCGACATACCACGCGGGCGAAGCCGCGGACGGAAGCTAGTAAAAAAATAGTTTCGACTAACAAAATATTATTTAGATGCTAGTGAAGAATGGACCGCATGTTGAGTGCCGCTGCATCGTCATACATATAATATAATTATCTTGCACATACAAGCATGGCCTAATATCTACGTTGCGTCAAGCAGTGCTGTGCACCTTTATGACAATATTTAATTAAATTAATTTATAATGTATACAGCTATATGATATACTACTTGCTAATACAAAGTGTTTTATATTTATAGTATAAGGGTATAGCTGTCATGCCGCTGTTTTAATAAAAGGTTGGTTTTGGCCACTTTCCCATAAAATAAAATACTTTTTACATAAGGCGATGCCAATATAGCTCGATTCAAACTTTAAGGAGCGTTGGAACATGCGCCCGAGTCGCTGCGCAGTAAGAAATTCACGTGTCAGTGCGTGTAACGGGGTGAGGCTTCAGGCTCAGCGAGTAACGCACGTCAGAGCGGCCACAGTTTGTATCGGGCTGTACCTTTTGGCAAACATTGGCGATGGACTAACAAGGCCAAAGTTGGTTGATAGACGGATGGAGAAGTGGTAAAATCAATCTTAAATATGTAATTGACAATAAGGCATAATACCGAACCATAGCATTTGATCACAATATAGAGGCCGTTTCATGCTAAATGCTAGGATGTCGTATATTTACATTTTACTTAGGAATTATTCACAAAATATAAGCTACATACATATATAATACTAGCATTTTATCGAAATTTGGGTGAAGCAGCTTGTTTTAAAATGTAAATTTAAACTAATAATATAAAGATAAAAGATTAAATTTTTTGTATGTTTTTTTGTTGCGCTTTCGCGCTAAAACGGCTGAACGATTTGGATGAAATTTGCCTCATGGGTAGATCATGACCTAGATGAAGACATAGGATACTTTTTATCCCGATATTTCTACGGGAACGAGAGTTATGCGGCAAAAACCACGGGGCGCAGGTATAGATGTCAAATTAAATGCTTCGTTTATCTGCCAAGGCCACTTTAACTAAACTTTAAAGATGTTTTCCTACCCAATTTGTAAAAATTTAAGTGGGTGGGTGTTGAGAGCTGTAAATTTTCGACTGTCGGCGCCAAACCCCTCAAATAATAAACGCTTAAAAACAGTCATCAAGCAGAAAGGTTAACATTTTATAGATTTATTTTAAAAGCTATGATAAATAACGTAATAAATCGATACAATAAAATAACAAGTTTTCTATCATGAGGACAGATATTCGTTAAAAACTACAACAAGCTGTTTCACCGCACATAGACATGTTGATAAGTGACGCAAACTTCCACACAGCTGTAAGCCATTCCTGTGTATGCGTGCTACCTTCTTGTACAGAATGTACCGCTAAACTGGCTTACTCAACATAATATATCTTTGGATTTATAAGTACTGAATCAAATTACTTGTATGATATTTTTTGGAAAGCCTTCTGTGTGTTCTTTATTTCTTAATGTTCGTCAATTGTTCTTAATTATTAAGAACACTATAGTATACACCGTGTTCTTCACATTATAGCTAAACTTTGTCAAACGCTTCTATAGCTTTTACAAATTAAATCTAACAAAGGAAGTAGTACTTAAAAAGGCTTCGTTACAAAGATATTTGTGATTTCCTTTAGTGAAATTTAATTGAGCTATGCAGTAAGAAAGGGTCTTAACTTATTTTTGACAAGTATCAGCCCGCCAAATCTTATGAAAGAAAATACGTCGTTGCCAATTCGGATAAGGAGGCATGCATATCCGGCGTTTTACATCAAGGTATTTAGTTTGTATGAAAACTAACAAAAAAATAAGAATTCATTAATGTGTCCATAATGAAAAATGCTTATTTCCATAGTCTGAACATCTAGTCGAAGTTTATGTATATCGTCCAGAATACAGTGTATAGAAGTCATAGAAAGGACACTTTGCAGAAGCTTCCTTAGAACTTCCGATTTTTTAAACCGTCGTCACCGAAACAATTTAGATCAAGATCTAATTATTCTGGTCATGATTTAGATTCATTTAAAGTCCCGATACCTAACATCAGTTCAGCGGTACACTCTCATTAGTACGATAGGTACTGCAGTATTTGGCAGTAATTAGTAATGTGACGGACCTGGCTGGCAGGCAGGCTCTCCGACGCAGGCGGCGCGCGGTAGTGGTGCGCGGGAGACATCGACGCCGGCGCCTAGAGGGCGTACACCATCGTTCCAAGTTAAGTTAGTAAGCTATGGCACCTTATGACTCTACATGAAATTAGTTCCCAGTGTTCCCAGCTGCTTATGATTATACATTAGTTACTAAATATTATTTTTAATATAATTCATTTTACAACTTTTTACCAAACACCAAGTTTAATTTTCTATTCAGACAATGTTAGTATTTCAAATATCGTACCGGACGGGTTAACTATACAGGGTGTTTAAACGAGGTCCAGGAATATTTTACTTAATGTATATTTTATTCTGAGTGTAAAGTTGTCCATATAACTGCTTAATTTTCGTATCATGAAATTGAACATCGGTTATGTACACCCTGTATAGACAAAACAGTCCAGTAGTGGAAGGTAAACTGTAACGGACTGAAATGATTGATGATTGATTGGTTGACAATGCTCGAAGTTGAAGTTTTCCCATGTGTTTGGTTAATGACAACTGAAAATTGTAGTTTGTTTTGTTGTTGTTCGCAACAGGCATAACATCGGTCATCATACTTCAGCTTATCTGACACCTTAATTTTAGCAATGTGTGTATATGTTCTGATTTTATCTTCAAATAGACACAGATTCACTATAACAATCTGCATGTGACGCGTTCGCAATTTTGTTTGCGTTTTTCAGTAGCGCTGCTTGCAAGGGACATTTGACAATGGATTAAATTGAGTACATTAGTATTATTTTCTGTTTACTCATATAAATGTTATAGCGACTGCATTACTTGAAATGCTACAAGGATCTTTTGGCTCTTGAATGAAAGAAATAAAATACATTTATTTAATAACATTGACAGGGAGACGTTGTTGGTACACATTTGTGAAAATTTATAGAAAATCAATATGGCGGCGTTGGTTCCTATTTAGGCGACGCGATCTTTTATTCGTGGAATTAAATGGACGTCTGACAGATGTTGTATGGAAAAACTTTCAGATTGAAAATGACTCCTCGAATATCTGGCGGGGGTATAATCAGCTGAAAGAAATGTAGCGGTGCTTGTGTATCTGTAGAGTGTAGAGTGTGTGTACGTACGGTGTGGTACTTGTGGTGCTGCGCTCGGTGCGCGCGCGAGGGCGAGGCGGCGCGCGGCGGCGACTCGGCGCGGCGCGCCAGCACGTTCATGTGCTCGTAGCTGCCCACCTGCCCACACCACACCCGCTTATATACATCCTGTTAATAGCGCACATAGGGACTCATGCCGCTCGCCCGACACGCATACCGGTACTACGATACTATTATTTCAACATGTTGTTATATCGAAAAGAGCGACTGAGAAAATGTTTCAAGTATTCTGACAGATATCAAAACGGAATTTTACAGAGCTACGAATATTGGGAAAGAACGATTAGTATGTAGTATTTATTATAAGTTACATTGGGTACACACAGGGTCAATTTCGAAAATCTGGATACATTTAGGGCAAGGATAAGGATATAATAAAGATTGCTCGTTTCTCTCTTAAAGCGATTCCAAGATACGGAAACTATGCAGGGAATGCTACGCCGTAGCAAGGCGCGTAGCAGACTACCTCGTTCAAAATACGCAATTCGTGTTTGATGAAAATCTATGGCATCTTCCAATTTAAAACATTTTAAGATGACATACTCAATATTTAAATAAACATAAGTAAAACTTTAAGCTTATGGCTATCACAGTTTCGATATTCCCAGAAAACTCTCATATTTTCTCACTCAATTTATTAAACTTTGAATAAGGAAGTTTTTCCGCTATTAGCACGTAGTACAAATATGATGTGGGTAGCTACAGAAGTGATTCTAGGCGATGGAGTTGTTACGAAACTTGAAATCCCATATACTTAGATGAAAATATGAGAAGTGGCGGCACGTAGAAAATCGCCAAATAAGCTTTTTGTCATATTGTAAAATGTCAAAACCGATTGTTTGAAGAGTTATCGCGCCGCCATTACATAACACCATATTAAAACCATGAAATGAACCGTTTGGATGACCCATCACCGAGAATTCTATTATTTCACTTAAAAATATAAGTTGTGTGGATAAGCAGAATGCAAGCTGAAACATTTTAATACAATTTATGATACACAAACGTTGATCGAGGTGTTATTTTTCCACAACCATTGACTTCTTATTTATTTCTATTCTATACAAGATGAACCCATCAAAGTATGAGCTAGTCTGTATACTAATCTACTCCCACCAAAAATGATAACCTTACCTTATTAATGTCTTTATCTGCATCTCACCAATAAAATCACTAAGAGGACCTATTAAATCTTAATTTGACTTCTTCAATCTATAAATCCTATTCTTTTCACCAGTACTATCCTACAATTCAGAATCCTCAACACCAAAATAGGCTCTAATAAAACGATGTTCTATGTGACCCTTATAACATATTTGAATTTACTACAGCACCTATAGCTCGAGTTTTCCATAAGAGCGGTGCTGTCATTTCCGTTACTAAGCGGCGGCACCGCTTTCACACGAAACTCAATCTTAAGTACCGCGGTTCTTTAGATCTATCGTCCCCCCTTCGCCCCAAAACAGAAGCAGTGCTCACCCTAGACTCCAGCTCCTCTGCGCGCGCCTCGGTGGTCTGCTTCTCCTCCTGTATGAGGCGGATCTCGGTGTTGATGGCGTCGAGCTGCTCCTGCAGCATGAGCGCCAGCGCCGCCGCGTCCGTGTGTCCGCCCTCCACGCCGCCGTCTGACTCGTCGTTCTGTGGGGACCGACTTATATAAAACGTGCCTGTGTTACCAATCTATTGTTAAGCTAATCCGTGTAGCGTCTAATAAAAAGACAATCCCAAAGACGATGGCCGTTTTGGATTAGGAAAAACAGAATTTGTTACGAAGATAAAACAATTACCTACCAAAATAAAATACATTTTTAATGTAATCATTGGATATTTATTTTTAGAAGCAGGGTAAATAACAGATAATCGTCTTCGTAAATTAACGTTTGCTTATCAAAACGCCGAATAATATACAGGGATGTTTGGTGCATCGTTTGCCAAATGCAATTGGCCGCAAGGAGAGGTCATTTGCTATCTCTTAAGGTCCAGTAACTCATTCCTTGTGTCACTGGTTTTTTTTTAACCGACTTCAAAAAAGGAGGAGGTTTCTCAATTCGACCGTATATATGTTTTTTTTTTTTTATGTGTGTTCGCGGATAACATCGTCGTTTATGAACCGATTTTGATTATTATTTTTTTGTTGGAAAGGATATATGCCAAGGGTGGTCCCATGATAAGGAAACCAGGATCTGATGATGGCATTCCAGTGAAATCGAGGGGAACATCCGAAAATCGTAGGAGCGACTAGTGCGTTTGGTAACTTTTTCATTAAGTACTTTAAAACACTACAATTTAATGAAGGCCTGGAGTCGATCTGATGATGGAGCCGAAAGACAGTCGAGGGGACTCCTCAACGATTTACAGCAGTTACCTTGTGTTTGGGCTTGATTAATTTGTATTGATGTGAACTTTACACCTAGATGGGTTGTGACTGTCATTAGGGGTCTGATGATGAAGACGATGGACAGTTAAGGGAACTCCTCAACAGTTTACAGTAGCTATGTTCACCGATTACTCGAAGACGGCTGGACCGATTCCAAAAGTTATTTTTTTATTTGAAAGGGTATACTCTCGAGGTGGTTCCATTATCATCAACTTGGAATTTGATGAGAGGATCCCATGGAAATCGAGGGAAACCCTCAAATTTTATAGGCGAACCTATAGCGATTTGGGTATTTTTTAAAGTAACTTGAGCATTTGCTCTCGGAAATCATCATTTGATGAAGTGGAGCTGATGATGAAGACCACAGATGGCCATCGGAACTACTCAATGACAAATATTTCACGGGTTGCGATTCGATTACTTTAATATGGTTGCTAAGCAATTTATGCTCGTCACAATTCGTACGGTGAGTGATTGTTGAGGAGTTCTCCTGGTTCTTACCGGGAGAACTCCTCAACCATTAATGTCCCAGCATCGGGAAAAGCAATATTTTGTAAAAGGTGATCAACAGTTGGCATTAGGCTATTGTAACTTAGATAAATTACAAACTGACCAACTAAAAAGTGAAAAATAAAAACATTTTTACAAAAAAAAACAACCGACTTCCAAAAACAAACACTACAAATTGAAAAATAACTTTAATTTCGGAAGTCGGTGTCGATAAACGAAAATGCGGAACCAAAGACACCGACTTCCGAAATTAAAGTTATTTTTCAATTTGTAGTGTTTGTTTTTCGAAGTCGGTTGTTTTTTTTTTGTAAAAATGTTTTTATTATGACTTTTTAATTTTTATTTAGAAAAATACAAGAATTCTGCATTTAAGCTTAATTTTTTTTTAAGTTATGAGTGTAGCTTTCAAATTTCATTTTAATTCTTATGTTTACTCTTGTATGGTTCTATGAAATTCTAAATTACTAGCTAGTAACATCTAGTTCCTTTTTAATAACTCACAAAGTTTTTGAAAAAAGGAAAAATACACTTCACACTCTACTTTAAATTGCTGTAAAAAAAAAAACTAAAAGCGATCGGGATCTTCAAATTCTTTTAAAAAGTTCTCTAGTTTGTCCCCTTTCCAAGGGTGTGCCTGTGCAATATATAAAAAAAAACTTTTAATAACTTCAGTAATTTGCTAAATGTGTAATCGAGACACATCAGGCTGATATTCGATATTACCGTAAGAACACTAGTTTTCACATAAATAACATTCTTTAAGTAGGTGGATATCTCACTCTTCTTCTCACTCAAACTAGAGAACTTTTTAAAAGAATTTGAAGATCCCGATCGCTTTTAGTTTTTTTTTACAGCAATTTAAAGTAGAGTGTTAAGTGTATTTCTCCTTTTTTCAAAAACTTTGTGAGTTATTAAAAAGGAACTAGATGTTATTAGCAAATAATTTTGAATTTCATAGAACCATAAAAGAGTAAACATAAGAATTAAAATGAAATTTGAAGGCTACACTCATAACTTTAAAAAAAAATTAGAACTTAAATGCAGAATTCTTGTATTTTTCTAAATACAAATTAAAAAGTCATAATAAAAAAAACAGTGTAACAAGGAATGAGTTACTGGGCCTTAAGAGATAGTAAATGGCCTCTCCTTTCGGCCAATTGCATTTGGCAAACGATGCACCAAACACCCTGTATATTATTTAAGAACGCACTCATAGTTTTTACGTCTCTAGGGATGTCCTTACTTTTTCTAAGTTGAAATCGATTTTATTTCTACATCGAAATCACATCCGACGTAATGCCAACCTTAGAAAGTTATAACTCATGTTAATTATTCGAATAAAATACGCTACTAGCAGATTTTTATGTTATTAGTAAGGAAAGTGTATTAATAAAGCGAGCTTATGGATATAAAACATTTTTACAGGGGATCAGAACGGAATAATTCCAAAAATGAAATCTCGAAAAAAAAAAACAGCAGGACATTTATGTTCGCATAACTCGTCAAAATGTAGGGAACAGCTGTTTTTTTTTTTTGCGACTTTCATTAGCTTATTTTTGATGAACGGGGGTCTGGATGGAGATGACGTCAGCAATATTTAGAAAAAATAAATTTATATCGCTGATATTTAAATACGATGTTACTCATTTGCTTGAATAAGCGAGCATTAAATCCCTTTACAGACTATAAATTCATAAAAAGAAACCTGAACAGATTAAAAAAATATATACCAATGTTTACGTAAGCAAGGAGGAGGCGGCATAAGAGCTTTACTTACTTTTGCTGACAAGAAAAAAAAAATAGAATTCTGCTGAAATTAATACTTTAATGGATTCTAAGGTCGCCCGCGAAATTTAAAATTATTTTGCAAAACACGAGAGTTTAAATTTCGCGAGGTACATTGAAGGAATCGCCAATTAATCCAATGTGCCTATTTGGTCACGGGATTGTCCGAAAGGGTTACCGCTGGCCCAGAACATAAAGGGCTAAGGAAGGAACACGGGTGGGTTTAGTCAGTAAGAGTCTGACACTCCGTTCCGCTCCACCCAGAGTGGGAGGGGGGGGGGGGGGAGGGGGTCATCTAATGATTTCCCAACCGCAAAAAAAAAGTGTGTCTATTTTGACGTGCTTAGCTATAATAAGAATGACATGCGATAATAATAAATGTGCACCAACTAACTTCGTATAGAGAACTGACCTCTGCGTCGCTGGACACGTCGAAGGGTGGCTGCACGCTGGCGAGCGCATGCGCCTGCTGGAGCTTCTCCCACGAGCCGTCCAGCTGCCGGGCATACATGTCCTTCTCAACTTTACTTACGTACTCTTATTTACTTCTTTTCTTTTCGTGTGACGGCGCTTCGCATGAATATTATAATGTTGTTTGTGGCCAATACTCACTAGGCAACATTTATTGTGGTATGATTTAAAAACTGGCCAAGTGCGAGTCGGACTCGCACACGAAGGGTTCCGTACCACAAGGCAAAAACGCCGAAAAAAAAAACACGTTTGTTGTATGGGAGCCCCCCTTAAATATTTATTTTATTCTGTTTTTAGACAACAGAAATACATCATCTGTGAAAATTTCAACTGTCTAGCTATCACGGTTCCTGAGATACAGCCTGGTGACTGGCGGATAGTGGAGTCTTAGTAATAAGGTCCCGTTTTTACCCTTTGGGTACACTAAAAATCAAGACTGTAGAAAAATGTTTAAAAATGTCTGGCTATGTTAGAGACAGGTTTGAAACACACGGGTAGTTAATTCTCTTTTCATTGAGCAACGTAAATTGTTTTGCGAACGTAATTGTTCTTACACTGGTTTAAACGCACACGATACAGAGTTCCAAAGTAAGAGAAAATTAAATTAACTATAAAATTATCTCTGGTTTTTAATTTGCTAGAATAAACTGCGATCGACCTTTTTTTGTCGTCATGACATTGTTTGTTTACTATATACTACGTGCGCCCCGCAGTTTCACCCGCATAAGTTTCGATCCCGTGGGAATATTGGAATAAAAAGTAGCCTATATGTTAATCCAGGGTGTCAGCTACCTCCATACCAAATTTTATCAAAATTGGTCCAGCCGTTTGAGCGTGAAGAAGTAACAAACATATAAATAAACAAACAAACACACGCACACACTCACCCCCACACACACACACACACACACACAAACTTTCGCCTTTATAATATTAGTGTGATTAGCTGTAATTTTGGTCTAGCAAATTAAAAATCAGACTGAGTGCTACAAGGATATTTTGGCGCCAGAATTACATTGACAGGGAGGCGTTGTTGCCTTGTTGGTAAGCATTTGCGAAGTTGTGTAACGGAAATTGTGTTGACAAATTTATTGTTTTGTCAACACGATTTCCGTTACACAACTTTGATGGCGACGTTAGTTCCGATTTTGGGCACGCGCCAGAACCTTGCTGAGTTTTTATGTAAATATTAAAACCACAAAGTGTCATTTTTTAGGTGCCGTATGAAATTGTTATAACGCGACAAGATAAGCACATATTTAAATCTAAAAAGAAATGGTGTGTTGTATACCTTTGGCTGGAACAGTCCGGGAGGTGGCTGAGGCTGGGCGGCCGGTGATAAGGAGCGAGTGAGCGCGTCCGTCTGCTGGATGTTGAACGCTATTTCTTGCTCTAACATCTGACGTTTTAGCTGCAAAGACACATTTTAAGGTTATTATTATTCATGCCAGTTTTAATTAGTAAGTTAACTTAAAAACTGACTCTTCAACATTATTTTTAGACAAAAGTGTTATGATTTTCTTTGCAATCATCATGCATGTTACTTGTAGTCGGTGGTAATGCAATATTATTTCTGCCAATAGGGTAAAATTCATCTAGAAAATACATGTGTAAGGTAATTCTCAAAAGAACCTGAAACGTTTATCATATTCAATCCAGAACTAATCTGATCTAACTAGCCTGTACTGTCCCACTGCAGGACAAAGGCCTCCCTCTCCCTTTTCCACACAATTCTGTTTTTTGCGAGTGCCGGCCAGTTCTTACGGTTGGAGTCAAGCTCGTCCCGCCATCTTCGTCTCGGCCTGCCGCGGCGTCGTGCGTTTAGAGGGACCCAATCCGTGGTTCTCTTAGCCCAATTGTCATCTACCAATACTCCTGAACTAGCCATATATATTACCTGTTCAGTCTCCATGCGCCACTTGGCGAGCTCCTTGAGTATCTCCTGCTTCTCCGCCAGCAGTTCGTCGGCGTACTTGCGCGTCTTCTCCAACTCTTGCGTTAACGCATTCTTTTCGTCTAACGCATGCATGCGTTCTTTGAGGTGCACTTGCAACCTGGAAGCGAAAGAAGATTATTGTATTACTTTCAAGTTATGTCGGCCAAAAATAAAAGTCAAACACACTAGATCAAACCTTCGGAGAATAAACATAAGTTCCTTTAGTATCTTTCAGAATACGTTTTTAACAAATTTGTTTTTAATACATTCCCCTGCCCTTTTAAAGTTTGTCTTTCTTTAACTTATTAAAAACCGGCTCTTATGTCGAAGGCCATTTACTTTAAAATTGAATCACTCTGTAGTTTGCTTCGAAAACACGAGGCCTCCTACCGGATCTCATAAAATTTCTCTAGCCAGTCGCAAGCATGTATCAACTAACTTATCATAACAGTATAACACACCTGTCGTTAGACTCTGAGAGCAGCTTATCCACAGTAGCGGAGAGGCGCGTATTATGTTCTTCGTTCATGCGCAGGCGCTGGTTGAGCCGCATGAGCTCTGCGTTCTTCTCCTCGACGCTGGCCTCCAGGCGTTGGATGCGGTCCTCGGCAGAGCCGTGGCGCTCCTGTGCCTGCGGACAAACAACCTGCATTATAGAAAAAGTATGTTATAATTTGTTCAATCTTAAAATATGTTCTTACACATCTAGGGGCTGATTTTTCTAACGCCAGAACGTTAATTCCCTTAATATAAAACGCCCAAAATCTAGTCACAATCTCATTTCAGCGACAGGCAATCTCAAGAACTCGTCAAAAATATAGGAAAATTAGAGGTATTTTTGACAGACTGAAACTAAGACTAGAATGCGAACGTTTTAATGGTCCCTATCAGTTTTGCGGACTAAAAACAGAAAAAAACATTTTTTTCAGCGCAAATTTCTCAATATCCTTAAGTTATCTAGTTTTTTTAAAAATACTCAAGTATTTATCACCTTATCTATCTAGTAAGTCTACAAATTTAAGTTTTGATAACTACTTAATAAAAAATTCGTTTATAAGGCATTATTTAGATATTTTACTACAATTAAATTAGTAGTCGAAATAAAAATATAAAAATTGAGTTTGGTAGATAAACACCTCAAATATTAAAATATTTAACGCTTTTTGTTATTTTCAATAAATTCTTACGCGTAGACGACGGTTTTGCGCATGACTTTATTGGGTTTTTTCAGCGTAGTCAACATTTTTTTACAAGTACTAATTCATTAAACTTAAAAATAAAAATCGTACACTTACTAATATACTATATGCCTAGTATTTAGGATTTTTTTTCAGATCGTTATTTGCTATCAGTTAGCTAAGAAAGCAATCGAAAAACTTGGTGTTTCGTGATTACGTAAAAACGTTACGTAAAAACGTTTTTTTTTGGAATTTATATTAAGTAGTTATCAAAACTTAATTTCGTACACTTACTAGATAGATAGGTGATAAATACATGTGTATTTAAAAAAAACTAGATAACTTAAGGATATTGAGAAATTTGCGCTGAAAAAACTGATTTTTCTGTTTTTTGTCCGCGAAACTGATGGGACCCTTAACAAAATATACGGGAATTGGCATCAGATATCTTTTATTTTGTTAAAATTGACGCGAGACGAGTTTTTGTATGGAGAACTGTCAAAAATAAAAAATAATTCCTCGGATAAAGATAACTGGCATTGGAAAAATCAGCACTAAATCAGACACAGATATTTCTAGAAAGATTTAATTGCAAAGTTTACTATTCTAGTAGATAAAAGTTGTAACAAAATGATATGCTGTTTAATGCCTTACTGTCACAAGTCAACTTGCACTTAGATCGGAGAAAATTGAAGTTAAATTGCATTATTATTGTCGTTAGCCGACATTATACAACGTTATTTTTAGTATATGCGAAACCTGAATATAGTTTGTTCAGAATAAGTAACTGAATCGATTCCAATAACTTTTACCCTATGTTATATTTTGTCCCAAAAATATTTAAAAAAGTTGGACACCGTACGACACTAAGTAAGTTATCCAATATCCGCGCCGAACGGTTAGGTACCTAGGTACTATTATCAATGAGCGCAAGACGGCGCGGGTGAGCATGTTTTTGTACAGACAAACAGGTAACTTAACAAGCTTATTACTTTGTGATTTTTCATGATACAGTTTTGAAATAGATATTATATTGTTTTTTTTATGAGATTTTTTTTTTAGATTCTTTACATAAAAATAGTAGACAGGTGTTTCGGATTTCGCATATACTAAAAATAATGTTGTATATTATTACTTTAACTCATATGTAAGATTTCATGTAAAAATAAACCTATTCGAGCAGTACCATAATCAGCCTGTAATGTTCCCACTGCTGGGACACAGGCCTCCTCTCGGTGAGAGGGAGTGGGCCGTAATCCACCACGCGGGCCCAGTGCGGGTTGGTATTCGGGGATTATTTTTATAAAATTAAATCAAGAAACAATAATATAAGGTACGTTATTAAGTCGGCAAACAAATAAAAGCTTCTGCGAATAAATGATACGATTTCAGGATCATTCGACTTTACAGAGAAAATGAATGGGAATGGAGAATGAGAAGCACGAAGCAAGACTGTTTTGTTAGTTGTATTATAAATATAACTAGAAGCAATAATTACAATAATAATATGCCAGTCTCCAAGTCAAGAGTTCAAAATAACTTAAATTCATAGACAGAAAGATTGTCCCCTTAACCTTGCAGAACAAGGCCCAAAATTAAAGAAAAAAAAAAAAAAAAAAAATTAAACATCATGTCAACTGTATTATTCGTTATACTTTTTGTTTAACAAATTATTACAGTTTACATGAGATTCGACAAACCAGTTCAGAAATCTTACTCTGCGACCTAACCGAAAGCGACTGCCGTGCGAATACGCAATTACGCGGTCAATCACCTAAATAATGGCGTTCCGAGACTCGATGCGATCGCGCGAGTATATCATCTTTATACATACAGCAAAATAGTAACAAAGAATTTTGTCCGTTTGTAATGTTCAGAAGGGATGAAATTAGCACGGACAAAGGATGTTTATTTTGGGATTATAGAATTGTAATTCATATGGTATTACGGGAATCAATTCTTCCAGAGCTACACAAAAGTCACTTTGGCATTGTACGATGAAGCAATTCTGGTGGCCGGGTTTAGATTCATTATTATATATGTTCAGGATTGGCGCAAAAACGGCTAAACGGATTTGGATGAAATTGTATAATCTGGATTAACACAAATGCTATAATTCCGGTAGTATGTTCCCGGGGCGACGCCGCGGGCAACAACTAGCATTCATATAAACGTGCGCGAACATCGCATACTCGCACGATAGTCGCTTTTGGTTAGGAGGCAGCCTGAAGGTCAGCTTAGTTTGTAATATTGTTTAAGAGTCAGTCATTAATGTCCTTATACCCCCAGAACTAAATAACTGTCATACATCTAAACATTTAAAGCATTTCCATCCACATGCCCCTCAACCCACCTGGCTAAGCGCTTCCATCCTGGCTTTAAGCTGTTCCTCCATCTCCGGCAGCGAGGACATCTGCGCTAACTTCTGTGTGGACAGCTCGAGCTTCTCCTCGATGGCGGCGATCTTCTCCTCTTGCAGCTGCAATGCGAATGACGTGGCATGGTCTATGAGAGTGCTGACTACTGGAAGCGGGGCTAGGTTAGTTTTGTTAGTTACAAGGCTCTGCTAGAAATAACGGGTTAAAAGGTTTTGTGGCGCCATTTTATCGGCCGAGGATTTCTACCCTTGGGCTCGACCTTTACATTTTCACCAATCATTTACCAAGTTGTAGATATAACTACTGAAAAACACCACCACTAACCAATTTCAAGATATACACAAGATTAGATTACTCTACAAGAAATTGCTATTTAAATATATTTGCCTTATAGAAAACATTTCAATTCATTTTCCAGATTTTAATATGATTTCCGATTCAAACTATTTTTTTTCTGAAACGATTAATATCAACGCTATTTAATTTGATCCCTCGAATTCAATCCCCATCCGTGACTATTATAAAACATCATGCAAAACCTATTTTACTATACATAGTTATAGTTAGATCAAGCCCGCTGCACCGCGCCGCACACACACACCGCAGGCACAAAATACAGATAGTACAGAAGGCAATCACATGTATGTACTTCACTTTTCATACCTAACGCTCGGCGGTCGCGCTACGGTTGTCAACTTTGGCTTATGCACAAAATACCATCGTGGTAGTAACACTCGTATCTAGTTGTTTGATTTATTGTTGAGTTTATTCTACAATATTAAAACGAACAATAAACATAGTACTTATTACAATACAAAAAGTTTACAGAACAAAAACATGTATTATAAAATTTTACATTAATTTGTCAATTTTCACTATCGAAAATCCCTAATAACATCAAAACGGATTACCCTATTTACACAATTTATTTTGCCCTATCCGTTTTAGACCTAAACCTATCAAATGACACTAAAAACAACACAATATCTATACAAACAAAAAATCATGTTTTCAACTTACGTAAAAGTTGGTGGCGTGAATTTACCTTACTAAAAAAGTTACTTCGTTTATACTGATTCAAAATAAAAAACTATTATATAAATCGAGCTTAGATAGGCATTATTTGTTGTATTTATGCACTTCACAGAGGCGTGTCTCAAGCGGATGGCACACGCGCTCGCACTACTCCCAACCCGTCCGAGATAACGTGTCCGTGAGCGGTGTCTATGTGTGCGTTGCTCGAGCGCACTTTGTATTTAGATTGCGTTCTGCACTATCTGTATTTTGCAGGCGCAGCGCTCTCGGCCAAACTATGCTGATACTTTATTAAATCCCTTGATTTTATCCCTAAAGCTTATACCTACTTGTCCATACAAAGTACTCGTACAGTTCCCGGGCTTAAAATGATACGTCATCCAGTTTTAGAAAAAAAATCGGCTTGATAGTGTCCCTGTCTGACAGTTTCTTTCTAAAGCTCGATGTGTAAACCCTCGGGTACTATATAATATGTTTACCTTAAGCTGCGCCTGCTTGTGGTTGAGCTCTTGCTCCAGCTTTTCGTTGAGGTCGTGCAGTGACGTGGACTCGCGCTGCGCGTTTAGGTACCTCTTCTCCAGTGTCGTTATACGCTCCTCCTGAACAAAGAGAGCACGTTGATCATTGTGGACATAATAAGGGAAGAACCAAGTGCATGAGAAAAGTGTTGTCAAATGTTGACATTGAAAATCATCAAAGTGAGTGCGGAACAGTTGGTTGTGGCAGATTAGTAAAACTAAGCTGATATCATATTATGCTTCACTAAGGTGCATTTTCAATTTTGTTTTATTCCCCATTCACATGACTCACGACGTCAAAATAACATACACGTTCAACTGGTAATTTCATTTTACGATTATTCAAAGTGCCAAATCCAACATCGTTGAATAGGTTCACTAATAAATTCATTTTTTAATTTTAATTCATTCTGTGTTCACATGGTTCAGTTCGAATAAAAGATGTCGAATGAAAGACAAAAATGAACAAAAAGTGAAACGTTTCATAAGTGATCCGCACAGATTTTCCTATCGTGGAACAGGTGCTCCAGGAAACAATAATCAAATCCTCGTCGTGAAGACAAGGAGTGCCACAAAACAAGTCTTTGCATTACCGCTCTATATGCAAAGAAATCGATGGTTCGTAAACGACCTTTATACCACTTGATCTACGTATGTATACTGATGCGACATTCAAGTGCAAACTCAAAGCATTTATTTCAATTAAACCTTTTTACAGGCACTTTTGAATTGTCAAAATTAGTTAATAGTTTGTTAGTTAGTCAGAAAGTTGAAGCTAGTTGCCCATTCCAAAACGTAGATCTCTATGGAGAAGAACGGGCAAGAAACTCCATGGACACTCTTTTAAAACAAGATATTACAAAATCCTGGGTACATTATTCTTGTTGCTTCTATATTTGAGAACAATGTAAAAAATACAAACAAATGAAAAAACAATTCAAAATAAGCCTTGGCAGTTAAGAGATGACCTGTCTCAACCGACGGCGCCCGTTCACGAACATGACGCGTGTGCGAAGCTAAAATTAAATTGAGATGCTCACCTGGTCTTCCTTCTGCGCCACGTTCTCCCTCAAGTCCCTCTGCAGCTTGACGCACTCGTCCTGCTTCTTGACGAGTTCTTTCTCTCCCTTGGACAGGCGGTCCTCGAGTTCGGATACTTTGTTGTTCAGCTCGGCCACGCGGCGCTGCCACGAGCTTAGCTCTGCTGACTGTATGAGGAAGAGGCTTTTAGTTGATATGGTAAATGTGAAAGAGGGTCTGAGAATTCTGAATGGTAGTTGAATAGGTTAGTTCCGAATTGTACGAGCGATGGATTCTATATTTTACTTGGCAATAGATGATTAATCATTTGATAGTGAATTTTTGGGTGGGCTTTTTTATTTTTTTTATTTGCAGTTTCTATAAATATTCTGAACCATACTTACCGTTAAATTACATTCTAACACTACCTTTACACTTTGGCTAGCACAGTTACATCCATCACTCCCTAACTAACTATATTGATATAGGTTTTGAATACAACTGAAGCGATGAACGTAACTGATCCCAAGTAGACTAAACGCAGACCGAAAGGGACGCAGAGTAGATGATTTTCTGATGACATTGAAAAACAAACTTTATTATCAGAGTTTAGAGTGCAAATCTGGGCCCCCAAGGAGCTGTTTGATGTCCGAGTCAATGTTTGTAAGACTTTGAACTTTATGACTTTAACAATAAAGTCAATGTCATTGGATAGTCTTCTGCCTTGCAACCTCAGCCTGTGCATAGCCACAGCTAGCCATTGTGTAAAGGGGAAACAAATACAGATTACCATGGAGTATCCCAACTACAGAGGTGGTATCACCGGTGAGGGTTAGTGTTAGTGTCAATGAATGTGATCCTATGCTCCTATGGTAGTCTTAAGTGATGTCAGTGCGCGCCGAAGGTTAGACTATGGGTTGCATGCTATAGATAATACAATTCACGACCGAGCGTCATGTGAGTGTGAATCTTATTTCCTCGCAACAAGGTATAAATTGGAATGATTGACGCTCGTTCTTAAAATGCAATATCTATACACTAGTTGGGTACTTTAGGGTAGGCTTGAGCAATATATCCCAGGAGTACACTCATTTAGAAAAAGTTGATAGATTGCTAAGTCTGACCCTAGAAGAATAATAACAATAAACCTTTTGTCACAACTGTTTTGGTCCTAAATTATAGATCTAATTATTATATGCATTCAACAAAGCGGATTTATTTCTGCGACAGGATAGTGGCAAGCTGTTGGTAGGATTCCATAAAGGCCGTAAAATTCTCGCATGCTCTTTCATTCTTGCATATAAATAAAAATATGTTGGTTCCTTTAGTTACCCAAGAATGTCTAATAACTTTATGAATACTGCCATGCAGGGCCTAATGTGGCCGAATGATTTTCTTCCCATTGACTCCTAATATTCAAACACTATGGTTTACTTTTCAAATGTTAAGAATGCAGTTAGGTACTGCCATTTAGACTCTGCACAACAGAATTTGTCCAGTTTTGACAAACGGTCAGATTATTATAGTGGCTATAATTATTTACAAATGAAACTAAACTAAATATACTTTATACTTTGTAGGTTATTTTATATTTGACAAGTTCGAGTCCTCTGGCCAGTGCATCGTAATATCAGGGAAAGTAAAATAGAAGGAAACAAAAGAAATTTACTATGTAAGATACTATGAAAGTGGTCGGCCGTTACCGGTCGAGGGCGAGGCATATTAGGTTTCAAGATAGTCCTAGACGAAAATGCTTATCAAGCCACATTTGGGTAGGCTATATGCTAGAGGTCAACCCAAGATTTGCCATATGGCTGGGATGATTTTATCTTTTAAATGTCCAAGTTATTTCAAGCAGATCCGTGCTTACTGCAATAGTTTAGTAGAACAAATACCTCATGTTACCAAAAACCCTCACATCTGTCAAATCTCCTCTCAACATAACAGATTTACTGATAATGCTTTCAGAAACTTATACTTTACAGAAATTTTCAGGATGCAGTGGCCAGAAGCCTTTAGGTTTTGCACTAAATAATCTAGCAGGTATTAGTAGGTACTAAATACATTTGGTTAGCAATATACAGTAGTACATGTTCATATGCGTATTAGTACGATGTATGCGTTATAGATGGCGACACGATCGTGCAATGGCGACCAGACCGCGGTGTTAGGGGCCTGTTAGTTTGATTGGGTGGTATTGTAGATCTGGCTCCAATGGCGGAGATGGACTTCTAATAGGCATAACTTTTGAAAGAAAGAAAAAAAGAAAACTTTTTTGAAGTGAAAACTTCATTAGGCGCGTTGGGCATTTTTTGAGATGGGAAAAAACCATTGAACTCGCGCCATTGTTACCGTAAGCGACACCGCGCTTGTTTTGTTTATAAGACGATTAAAAAAAATACCCGCTTCGGATGTGTCGGCTGTCTTCGGGATGTACTCAATTTTAATGTATATCCGATCCGATATGTCAGTGAGTGATGACAAAGTATTCTGTTTGTGTTTTGTTTTCACTTCTGTCGGCACTCCCGGAGTGCCACTGTTTTTTTTTTTTTTTTTTTTTAATATTTCATTACTTGATTCCCCATATTCTTGTATGTTGGAAAATATACAGGGGTGAGTATCGAATAAAATACTCACTAGCACTGAGAATTTTAACCATGAAAATTGTTATTTACCTTCTTTTGAAAACACCTACAAACTAAGTATGAGATATCGTTGAGATGAAACTTTATTTATTAAAAATCTTTGTTTTACTTTTTTTTATCAAATCTAATTGCAATTAAAACTTGCTTGTATTTTTTAAATTACTCTTAAATCTTCTACTTCACTTGCAGTAGACTAACTTAGGTATAAAGATAATCCTCTTTAGAATAAACAAAAAGTCATATTATTTTCTTTCTTGTAAGGCTCAAAATTATGGCTCCTTTTATCCCGAAAGGGATGACAAGGGCAGACAGGGTTAATGAGAGTTACATAGAAATGTGTCTCGCCTTTTTTTAGGGTCACAGCCAATGTTGATGAAAATTTCGCTGAAGCGGAAGAGTGATTTACGTAGATGTAGATACGATACGATATATGACACTGAAATGTTTACGTCGTAAATAACACGAAACCTAGACGAAAGAAGTAGTAATAGAGGAACTAGTAGAAACTTGATAATTTGCGTATTTTTGCAAAGATGCCATCTATTGAAGAAATAGATTCGTTAATTTCGAACTGGCTGTAACACATAAGCCATTGCTTTATTGCGGGTCTGGCTGTTTGTGTATTTGAGTTTAAATGTTTGTAAACGCACCCACGATACAGGAGTAATTCCAAGTGTGGGGCAACGTTTAAAAAAAACTAATTTGTTTAAAATATTTGTATTGATCTGTTCGATAATCAACTACACGCTCCACATCTTTGACCTTTGCTTTCCACACCTGCGTCAGGTTTATCACAGCTTTATATTCTCATGCCATCCCTTAGAATGTCCATCTACCAGCCCATGGAGCCGTACCCTCAACGCCACCTGATCCTCAGTACAGCATGATGCTTCAGCATGTATCTAACCTGCTTGGCGATCGTATTTTGGAGCTCACTGATTTTCCTTGACGTCTCCGATTCGCCGTTTACATTATTTGGATCCTGGGTCGACCATCAAAAAACAAATTTTCAATGTAAAAACTAAACGCTATTCACTTTAGTTTATTTAAAGCGGTTTTTTGCTAGAAGTGTTTTACTTAATTCATAATTTGTTGACAAATTACTAATCTATTTAAGCAAAATGACAAGAACTATTAAACTAACAAACTCGAAATTTGGCAAGTAAATAAACGAGTGGTTATAAAATTATGAATTAAGTAGAATATAATATCCAAAAAAAATTAATACACACAACACACACATGCCTTTTCTGACATAATTATAGTTAATTAATTTTCTGTGACGACGGTTCAATAATAAAGTCTATATTAAAACTATTGTAAAAAAATCAGAAAAGGTACGTAAATAATTGAGCACAATCACCAACAACTAAGGCTGCGAACACATCAATGGCACACGAAAAGATCGAAACGTCGGGAAATTGTTAAAAGTATTTTTAACTTCACGAAACCTCGACCTTTTTACTGAGTTTTAATTGAGGCAGTGACAAGAGTCAGCAACGATAAAAAAGATTATTTTATGAAAGATTTCGTTTGTTGTTCCTTAAAAGTTTTTCATTTAAATGTGAAAAATATCTCTGGACCCGTGAAGATGGTAAAGATGGTAAAAAATATTAGAAATTATATAGAATTCAAGTTCGCCTTTGTTACATTCGCAGCCTAAGCATCTAAAGGGATTAAGTAGTAACACATATTCTTTTAAGTGTGTTTCTTTATATATTTTCTGTTAGTGTCATGTACTGTGTGTATTGTAGACTTTTATAATTTACGTTATTACTGGTGCTGTTTGTCTCCCGTGAATTTGTTTAGGATTGTCCATATATTACAAGAATTGTGATGATACTAAAATATAACAAATTAAATAAAAAATCAGATATATATACAAAAGTCTTTAAATATATATTGCAATAAAAAATATGTAATGCAGTTGTCATACGTTTGAAAAACTAAAAGTACACATTACATTAACACCATTATCTTCCTAAACCCTGTGCAAAATGTCACCCTGTATCATCTAATAGATCGAAACATCTTCTTGGATTGGTTAAAAAAATGAATCCTTAAATCTCTTAACACAAACACTACTCCTTTTTATCGCTATAATACTTCTACGAACTATCCAAACATATTTTTTTCGTGTAATTTACAGACAACCCCTCAACACTGAATGTACAATATTTTGTATAACCCTGCCAACTCTTTGCTCACGTGTAGTACATGTGCACCTACCTTAGGAGTCTGTTGTTCCCCGTTCTGTTCGGGCGAGCCGGTCGGGACGGTGCCGTTCTCCTTCGGCTTGTCGTCCTGCGATGACTTGTATTGCTGTAACTGATATAAAAATTCTGTGTTAGAAGGTTTTTTTTTAGTAAAGGAAAACATCGTGAAAAACCCGGAGGGGTAGTTACGTAACACACAAAAATGGTTATCGATCGCAATTAGGTAATAATGTTGTAGCGGTATCTACAACGCCACACGAGAACAACGCGTCATACTGACGTCACGCAAAATCCTGCATCTCGCAAGCAGAGTTTACCGCGCAACTAGCATAGATATAACGGCCCGACATGAATCATCGGGCAGTTGCCCGCCAGACACAACACCCGTCTGATCCCTTTTCTATGGAGGTTGAGTGAAATTTACACCCTGTTCCTCCCTCATACCTCTATAATGTAATATAAGTCTGAAATCGCAAATCCAACTTGAGCAAGCGTGGTGCTCATTGCGCATGCCTTCTCTATATGAAAATACATATTTGCCCAGCAGTGGAACAATAGTAGTAACATGCTAGAGCTTGTCTATTTAAACCTCTAACGAAGTTTAAATAAAGGCCAACATGTTATAATGGGGTGTTGCTTCCAACTTCTATATCTCCAATAGCCGGTACATGGAGTTCCCGTGAAACGCTGATCGTACCGATTCAAAACAACGTGATTGTACATATTGGCAGGGCAGTTCGTTAGCAGCGCTTAATCTGACAGCTATTGGCAGTTCAGGGAAACTCAGCTCTGTTTTACATAATGACCAATCAGATATATTGCGAGCTGTTTGGGAAACTAGATTTGGAAGTTTAGTGTTATCAGTGCTTCAAGTGTATGTCTCTATTGTCACGTTTATTTGCACACATACTGTTTTGATTGTAAATTCTTAATCAAACATTGAGACGAGTATTATAAGCTCTAAGAAAACATGTATATAAATGTTATATATGTATATATATATAAGTATTATAGATATTTATTTATTTATATATACTTTATTGTACACCAGAAAATACATAACAAAAAAAATATCGAATATTACTACAAAACATACAATGGGCGGGCTTATCGCTTTCTGCGATCTCTTCCAGACAATCTTGGAATGGACAGTGATTGCGTGGATATAAAAAAATGGGGTTGTCAGTGTTGCAAAATAATATACTATAATAGATATATATATACTAAAATAAGATATCCAATTTCAGCCAGAATAGCGGAAGAAGGTTTCAGTTCAAACCACCCTAAGCTTTATTCTGCAATATAATAGGAGTTGGTCATTTGAATGAAACCCTGTCAAACTAAATAATCTCCCTAAAGTCCCACCCATCAAGATGATAATGTAAAAGATAATTGAACTTACTTCTTCCTTAGTGAGCGCTAGTTCTTCTTCTAGCGCCGTGTTCCTCTCTAACGCAACACGCAATCTTTCCCGCACCTGTAACACGTCCCAACAGACACACATTACATTACAGAATCACCAGATATTTGTACCTACCTAGAAATAACTTTATCTCCTCATCATTATCCTGCCCTTTATACCAATTTATATAGGATCGGCCGCAACATGTATTTTTCTTCCATACTTCTCTATTAGTCGTCATCTAGGTAGTCACTTTTTTCTAAACTAGAAATTTTTTATCTATGAAACAAAACCGTTTTGGTAACTACTGTTACTAGATACCGACACACATACTAGAGAAACACCTATATTAGTAGAAATTGCTTTATTTGTAAGCATATCTATGTGAGAAAAACAGTTTTCTTTTACTACGAGTAGGTACCCGACACAGACACGTTTGACAGAAATAACTTTGTTTGGATACACATCTCCGACAGAAAAACGTTTTCTATTGCTAGGGGAACTGGGAATAAGTAATAGCGATAAGTTTTAGCTACGTGCGGATCGTATCCGTTTTTCTTTTACGCAATTCGAGTTCCAGAGGAAACTTTTGAGCATATGCTGATTTTGGTGTTAAGTTTTTCAATTTGATTTGAATGTGGGGTCCAAGTTCAAAACTTGAAAGTACAGAGCGCTTTTTAGGATAACCAAGGATAACGTATGTCGAAAAATTATTGACAATTTGATATTGTCAATTTACTACGAACTTCCCTACTATTTCTGGCAGTGAATCGGTGCATTTGCCACTCGAAGAAGGCGGCTTAAAGTAAACCATTCAAGTTTCAAACTTCAAACATATATTGATAGTCACATAAATATGAGTAATCTTACCTTTTCGTCTAACGCCTTGTGATGTTCGAAGAGGCTCTTCAATGCCTTCAGAACCTCGACCTCCGAGGATACTCCTGACTGCGCGGCCGCTTGTCGCTTCACTACTGTCATGCGCAGCGAGCGCTCGTGTCTTGAGACCAGGCATTCTAGGTGCTCTAACAATAACTGTAAAATATAAAAATATTTATATACTTCACTCATCATCAAAATCAGAATCACAAGTTATTTATTCAAATGAGGTTGAGAATCATCACTTTTTGAATGTCAACATTACATAAGTCAGTCTCCCACAACGCCCGCTGGGAAGAAATGAATGCAAGGCGGTAAAATGTCTACATATTGTTTACCCATATTTATTATGCAAATAAATGAATTTGAATATGAATTTAAATAAATATCATCAACGTGTTAGGTAGAGTGTTTTTAGGAGAAATGGCGCAACACTCCACACTGTTGGACTCTATAGAAAACCGGCCAAGTGCGAGTCGGACTCGCACACGAAGGGTTCCGTGCCACAAGGCATAAAACGCCGAAAAAAACGTTTCTTTTGTACCCCTTTAAATTTTAACTTTATTTTATTTTTATTATAGCGGCAACAGAAATACATCATCTGTGAAAATTTCAACTGTCCCGCTATCACGGTTC
Organism: Mesoligia furuncula; assembly: GCA_916614155.1. Taxonomy (NCBI): domain Eukaryota; kingdom Metazoa; phylum Arthropoda; class Insecta; order Lepidoptera; family Noctuidae; genus Mesoligia; species Mesoligia furuncula. Next base: position 27,898,872 of record OU744807.1, on the reverse strand, counting down.
ATGAGATACAGCCTGGTGACAGACAGTGGAGTCTTAGCAATAGGGTCCCGTTTTTACTATGCTATGGAACCCTAAAAACAAAGAAACACAAAGCATCACCATCCTCCTGCTCTCATCCCAATTTGCATGTATTCTTTTACCATACATCTGTCCACGTCCACACTGATGACCAGTACGATATTTTACTGTAGGTATAATTTTGGGATCACATGGCAGTTTCCAGTTTCATACTGCATTTTTAACTGCATCAACACTGGTGGGGTATTGACGTGAAATGACGTGTGATTCCATTGATTTTTACCGTAAAATATCATTCAGCACAGCGCCGCGCCGTGTTGACGGCCGCTCTCAATTAGCCGTCGTTTCAGGTAAATTCTCTACTATATGCCTAGAAGTTGAATGGTAACTTTACCGATGGATTAAATCTATATCAATTAGTAAACGGACGGACAATTGCAATATGCAAAGTTTATTTTAATCCACAATGCAAATAAGTTGGGTTAATTAAATGGTTTACCAATTCGGCTTTTTCGTTTATATAGTGATATCCTGTTTGTTGTTTTGTCAGTAAAGAATATAAACCGCATTATACGTACTAGAATTTTCTCTATTAATAGCTATTTAGGTAATGTCATAGTGGATGCAATCGGCAGCCGAGATTAGCAAAAGAGGGACAATGAAGGCTTAACTAATATTGTAGTATTTTATGTCAACGACGATTCAGATAATATTACTGAAAGATAGTACAATAGAAACACACACCATAATAGTCAATTAACAAACATAACAAAAGATACAAAGCAAAACAGGACAGAACTAAATGAGTCAACTTGGAGGCACTTTGACTAAGGAAGCCGGGTCAACGACATGGGCGAGATAAAGAGATTAGTCGCTGATCGCAGCTTACTCGCCTCTTACAACGAGGAGCCTTTGAGACAAACAGGAGACGGAGTTTAGACATCACGTGCATTGTTGTAGAGATATTTGAAGAGGCCAACATGCGTAACGGCGAAAGAAACTACGGATAGTGACTGTAAAGTTTGCAAGGGACCTAACCTACATTTGTTGTAATGTTTTAGCAGTTTTGTTTATTATTTGAACAGTCATTATATCCGATTGTATCTTGAATTGGAAATAAGTGTCGTTACTATTCATGCTGGAAAGTTTAAGCCACATAACTAAATCCAGAACGAGACCTTCCACTTTGGATTTTGGCTAGGCCTTCGACACACTTTACACCAAAACTTTTAGGGCGAAACACTTCCGAAAAGGGATGACGCGATAAGCGTTAATCTAGTTAGCACATTGAATTCAATCAAGCGCTGAAAGCCCCAGAGAATTATTCAACGTCTTTCAGCGAATAGCTGGAGCACCTTTTATAAGGGGCGCCAAGATATATCGGAAAATATTCTAATGTCATGTTTGTAGATGATATTGAGGTAAGTATACTCGTATTGTCGTATATTGTTGCCATATTTGAATTCTCATCGAATATTAGTTCAGTAGATTACGATTACCCTAGTCTTTGACGCTAAGATAGTTGAATTTATTTGGGGTTGACAACATGTCTTCTTCTTCCATACTTATCTATTAGTCGTCACCAAGCTTGAGACTCGTATACGGCGCCTATAATGTAAGATGGATCTGTTGCATGTATGCCTAACTGTTTAGGAATTCAAGAGCTAAGTTAAAACTCATTGTTCAAGTGCTCATAAAAGAAGACTTATGTGCACATTATTACTGCTTGAGTGCCTGTTACTGTAATTTCATTTCTTCACTACTATAAGTTACTACAGACAGGATATCTTTAGTAACATCTGATTCAGGCAGTATTACATCCCCGAAACATGACTTCATCTATGTACAAACCCAATTAAAAATCTTCTCAACATTTTAATTAACCAACGTTGGTTAAATCTTTTGTCTCGTTCATTATATGAATGACAATGAGCGACCTTTCATCGTTTCGTGTGCCTGTCAAATACGAGTGAGGGCGGGAAGAGTTATAATGGTCGCTCCGAATATGTAGTTTCTGATTCAGAAAACTGGGCCCTTTCTAGACAAGGGCCAGAAACACCTGCATCGTGTGTGCCTTTCGGTGTGCAAAAAGAATCTCATTCATACACATAAACGGTTAGATCGGTAACAATCAACCGTAGCATATACAACGTGTAACATAATTAACGCAAGACCTCATACACCCCAATTAGAGTATTGAGTTAAAAGCATAATACAATGACCAAAACTAATTTTTTTAAAGCTAACTATTTTTATTACGAAAATCGCGTTGACTACTTGACATTACTTTACGCATTTAAAATTGAGTCTTATTGCCTTGGAATAAGATTTCATTTTCTTTGGCTCGTTAGGTTATCAGTATAGCAAAATACATAATTATTGAAAAAAAAATACCTATATTAAAAGTTACTGAAATCGATTCAGTAGTTAACTATGAACAAACTACTTCCAGGACTTGCGTTTATTCTGTTACACCTCGTATACATATTTGTTTTTTATGGGAAAATAATACATACATAAACTTGCCTCTTTCAGGTGGCGTTCTGTAGTTTCTGTCATTGGACAGAAACTACAGAACGACACCTGCTACGATGCTTACATACTCCTTTTGCTTCGTATAATGTAGAGCAGAAGTAGACCGCACAGTCACAGAGCCAATCGTGTCATTAAAATTGACTATACACTTAAATTTTTAACAAAACTAAATAGTACAGCTCTTGAAAGCTCAATATTTTTCAGCAAAAATATTTGGAAAGTGAAAACTGCGAGATTGCTTCAAGAAGCTCGGTGAGTGCACCGCGTCTGGTCGGCAGAGCGTTCTAAACGGCTTCTCGCCTACTCTCTAAAGGTTATTTACGTGATGTGCACTCTTCATCCGGGCCAGGGCACAACTGTGTCGTTGTGGCAGCTTTATACCATGTTAACGAAAGTTAGTGCTAGTTTATCTTGAGAGCTTTCAACATTTTATTGGTATATGACGGCAATTGAATGCTCTCATTGTGCATTTTTTCCACCAAGGTATGGGCACTTTCAGAACATTGTACCGTGCACCGAATGTTCGAAATTACGCGCGTCAAATAACGTCGCATTTTTCCGCTCCCGTTTGTCCAAAGTCCTACATAAATCTCTCATCATATGTATATCTATGTTTAAAAGCTTGTGTAACTCACTCTGGTGTTGTTTCTCTCCGCTTTGAGCTCTGAAATCTCCTCTTCCCTCTCGAGGAGTTGTTCCCGTGCTTGGTTGAGCTCTTTTGTGAGAGTCGCGAATTCCTGCAGACAAAAGAAAGTAACAACGTTAGAGAAATGTCTAAAGCAATCATCTAAAAGCCTTTCGCTGGTCGTGCTTTTATACGAATATAGACATAACGGTTGCTCCGAACAGTCGTCATTTTTCAGTTTCATATTTTATGATACTCTTAGACAACAAGCCATCAAATCCGAGAACACAACTCGTGGCGTGACAGAAAATCCATTGCAACAAAAATAAAGTGATGTAAGAATTTATAACAACCGAAGATTTGTTATGATCACAGGATACATCAAACAACGTGAACCTAAATCCGCGGAACTTGTAAAAATCACTTTATCGGATGAGGCTGCGAAGATTCTAGTCTAGACGGCACAGGTGTTCCGCAAAGTAAGTTGTAAGCCTCTCGGGGATGAACGAGGTCGCGGTACTGACACGGAACGAAACGCCAGCACCTACCGGGGCTTACAGGCTAAAGTCTATCCGCTCAAATAATGATGATGACGGTACACTCAAACAGTACGAATTAAATTTACTGTTATCATAATCAGCCTATATTGTTCCCACTGTTGGGACACAGGACTCCTCTCTTCGAGGTTAGGCTATAATCTACCACGCGGGCACAGTGCGGGTTGGTATATGTTACATGTCTTCGAATTTTTGTGTTTACTGTTATAGTTTAATGTTAATAATTATTAACTTTGTTGCAGCGATAGAGATGACAATATTTCTTCCAGCACGCGTAGTATGAGCACCGGTTTGTCGACGGAAGAGTAGACAAAGATGACGTTCCGTGTAGACAGTACGACGGCAGCAAAGTAGAAAGAGTTAACTGCACTTTTTACGAAATTCACTCTTTTACTTAATTCGACTCAGAATTCTTTGTTTTGTCATACGATTTTTTTTTCTTTTTGATTCTTAATTTTTACTGATATTAAGTCACATTATAAGGAGGGGTCCGTGGCTAAATAATAACAGCCGCACAAGTTGATATATTATCAGGTTAAGCTACGCTTGCCGCGGTTGGTCCGTGGATGGGTGACCATCTTTAAATACCGAGACCCCTCCGTGCCTCGGAAAGCACGTTAAGCCATTGGAATTTTGAGAATTTTGTTTTTTTTCGAGGGATTTTGTAGATAACCGTCTTTGTGGCCGTCGAGTAGAAAGTTTTCTACTGTCTTTAGCGATTACAAAATCTCTTCACTCCCTTAGACAACTGACAGTTGTCAGTGTGATTTTGACATTTGGGATAGAAAACTTTCTTCTAAATAATTGTCTACTTAAAAAAGGACCTAGACAAAGATCGTTGGAAATGAAAGACAAAATGACAGATTGTAGAAAGATTTCTAGGCGATATGTCAAAAATGAAGAAAAGAAATGTCACTTTGTATAGAAAACAATCTGTCTACTCTTCGTAGAGATAGAAGTGTTCATGCTACGCGTGCAGTTGACTACTTTTGTCAACAATTCCATGCAGTAAATTGAAACTTCTCTATGGTTGAAAGTTGAAACTATCTAAATGTTACCTAGACTTTGGATCTTGTCTTTTTATGACGTGACATTCAAACTACGGGTTGTATAGCAATTACAAGGTCCACTATACTCCGTCGGTGGTCGCATGTTCGGTGGCACGTGGCTCACGGGTAATTTTCAAAGCGGTGCACCATCAAAGCAGACGGACTCTACAAACCACTAACACTCCCCTGGGACTTACTCCATAACGAGATCACATCGAAACACAATACAAACCTTTGATTTCCAACTTCGAAGCAGTTCAAATCATTAAAACAAATTCTCTCAATCGTACGGTTTTTCCAACTCTGGCTGACTTTGCTCGAGTTTCCAACATGCAAATTGGAGAACTTGTTTTTTAATGGGCGTTTGGATATTTGCATATTATAATTATGGGAATCGTCGTTGAAATTGGATTTGCTGGTTGTGTTAAATTTTTCTGGCGAAATCGAAACTATTGGCAGTCCGATGAGTAGAAATATAATCTGCCGACGAACTCATCAGCCTTATATACTATTTGTAGTGCAAAATAAATTAATTCCGACGCTTTTAGCAAATGGTACTCAAACAGATGTATTGTACTCGGATTCATTTCCACGTATCGTTATTATTTTAACGGTATGCAATCAGATTACAACGTTCCATAAAGGTGCTGATATTAAAAGCAGGATTTTGGGTTGGTGTTGTTGTGGTGATGGAGATTGTTATCCCATTGGAGTATTGTGGTTAAGTTTTTCATAAGAATGAGTTCTAACTCAGATCACCTACCCTGGATTAAAAATAATAATAGTTTTGTTGTCATAACAACCCAGTTTTTATTACAAAGTAAAGTTATCATCTTTTAGCCCCTACTTATTTTTTAAAGCACGATATAAATTAACTGGGCATGGATCTTCGGACTGCCTTTGGCAGTAGACATAAACTTGGCAAATAGACCTCGCATATTCTAGCAGTTAATTAACCATCTCCCTTGTATCTTCATGAATTATACAGAGAAGCGCTGGTCTTTAATATTTTAATAATGAACACTTAACTATACGCTGTATTAACCATAGTTTCTGCATTATTCGGACCTGTAAAGATTCGACCTAGTCTCCTCTTAAGCAGTGATCTTATAATTATTTTACACTGAAGATAAGGACTAAGGAGTCATCCTTGCATATCAAGAAATCGATGTTATCGTAACCATATAAGTTAATCACACAGTCTCAATTTATTTTAAGTTGTGCTTAATATTTGGCTCTCCTATGCTGACCATAATGTTCAAAATTCGGTAACTGATGAAGAAATTGGTCAGTCAAGTTTTTTTACTCCTCAAAAGACCAAGTTGGCAAGTTCCAATTCCTCATGTGGTCAGTCCTTTAAAATCGTAATGCACACAAACTACGAGTGCATTTCCTAGATCACAGTACATGGCGGTATGTTTTAGTGCCTGCACGTCTCACTTTTATAGTCGGCTTGCAATGTACGCTGTAGTAAAATATTCTCTATTGCTTTGTAGACTATATGTTGGACAGTGGTTTATGTTCTGAAAATGAGGCTTTTTAGACGAGGCGAGGGTAGTAGTAGGTACTGTGTCGTGCAGAGATGGCTGAATTCGGGTTAACAGTAAAGTGTGAATCAGAATTGTGCGCAATTATTTAGGTAGATAAAACATTTTTTTATTGTATACCATAACAAAATGGATGAGCTGGATTCCTTTAATAAAGATTGGTCCTTGGCAGGTCTCGACAGAGGTGGAAAGAGAGTAGGTAGGCCTTTGTCCAGCAGTGGGACATTAATGGCTATAAAAAAAACCGGTTAAGTGCGAGTCGGGCTCGCGCACCGAGGGTTCCGTACAAATTTGTAGGTACTTAAATAGTTTATCACGGGTTTTTTTAAAATGTAACTACAAATTTTCGGTTTTCGGATTTTTCCCTTTACTTGTGCTACATGACCTTGCTTCTTGCCGAATTTAATGATTCTAGGTCAACGGGAAGTACCCCATAAATTTTAATTCCCTCGAGAGTGTCGAAATATAAGTTTTTTGCGGTATAAACGGCCGTATCTTTTTTTTTGCGATAATTTAGATGTTTGTTTTTTCACAGCTTCAAGGGACTGTAGACACGAGTAAGTATATGGTTTTAATTTCAACTCGATACCTCCGCGCGTTCTCGAGATAAAGGGTCTTGACAGACAGACAGACAGACGGACAACAAAGTGATCCTATAAGGGATCCGTTTTTTCCTTTTGAGGTACGGAACCCTCAAAAACGGATTACTAATTAAAACTATTGAGTTAGGTACATAAGGTGTTAAAACGAGAAGTCCTATCGCTAACTAAAAGCGATCTTTTACTTTAAAAAAATATCATTTATCAGGCCCTTATTATCACTCAGATTACTTATAAAATCACACAAGCCTCTGTCTACTTCAAACATACCCAAAATAAGTACCGAAAGAAGTCACGTTTATTTTAAGACTTCAATCTTCATAAACCCATCAAATCGGTGTCCCGAGATTTATGACATCAAAAACATCTTTGCCGACACACATAAGCTCACTACCTTACTCCCACATCTTCCTCCTTTAAGATACAAGAAAGTAACTTAATGAGCGAAGTCTTTGACTCCACTTTTAACCGGATCAAACTTATTATCAGTCGATCTAATGTAGCTAAGTTATATCCTTCCAATAAATCGATCTTGGCTTCACACTTGAGGCTGTAAATTAAGGAGGATATCGCCAAAGCCTTCTCTCTGCAGTCACGTCGGTGGATAAAGCTGAGGACGAGGGCGGGGGAAAAGATGTTTTATGTAGTCATATTTCGTATTAACGTGGTGAATTGAGAGTTATAGTCCGGCCTTCGAGAGAATGCGTTCCTGACATCTGTCAGTGAGACAATTCTAGTAGCTAATAAAGATGAAATTCACAAAATACTTTGTATTAAATTTACAGTTGTCACCGGGTCAGGAACGCATTTTCTCGTCGGCCGGACTGTAGTATAATGGGTTCTGCGAAACCGTGTAGTTTCGAAGGTCCGTATTATGTCGTATCTAAAAGTTAGCTTGAAATCGTTACAAATGCAGATCGATAAGTGCTTTCCAGTTTTTGTTCAGTAATTACCTGCTCTTAAAAGCCTTTTCATGTAGACAATTAATGTAGCTATTCTGCTGGGCCAACACGTTGTCAGAGTCAGGCATTCAATATACTGACTGACATTCAATTAACTGTGCATATACCGCATATATCTTACATACACAATACACATACTGTGTGGATATAATAACAGTGGCTATGCCTAAGCTTGGGGGTGGTGTAAGAGCTAGTGCACCTGTTCGCTTATAACATTGTTTACCATATCAATCATTTACTAACCGACAGTGGCGGTGACTTTGAACTACGAAACCACAAAAAAAGTAAGAAAGTGACGGGTAGACTTTATATGATCAAGTCGAGATGTTAATAATTTATGAAGAAAAAAGAGATTTTACGCTTTCAATTTTAGGGATGCCCAAAGGTTGCCCGTGGGACCCTGTTACTAAGGCTCCGCTGTGCGTCCGTCTGTCTATCACAGGGCTCTATTTGTATCCATATATAAACCGTAATAAGTAAACACCTGAACTACTTTGGCCGCTATAGCAAAAAATAAAGTTAAAAATTAAAGAGGTGGTATGGGACCCCCTCCATACTAGACACGTGTTAAGTATTGTACGGTGGTAGGCAACCGGTGTGCGAGTCCGATTCGCGATCAGCCGCTTTTAATATATTTACAAAAACCAAGGAATAAGATGTTATTATACCTATATTTTATTTTATTGCTAGTGTCATCTTTTCAAAAGTGAGTGTTTCTGTGAGAAGTCGTCCATGTTGGCATTTGTTTGAGCTAGCTAATGAAACAGCAACATCGGAGTGTAGCTTCTTATCTTGAACAACAAACTGTCGTTGGATGACAAGATGAAAGAGACGCCGATATTATAACAGAGTGTCGAGTAGTGTTGGTAAAAGATATTCTACTGCCTTACCCAACAAAAAAAATAAGTTTAAAAACTTAAACCCGACTACTGAAAAGGATGAAGAAAGAAAGAAAGACAGAAAGAAAGTACCTTCCCGTGGTCGCATGCTACCATAGCATATAAGTATGTTAGTATAGCGGCATGCGACCGCAGCTGCTAAAAATTACTTTTGTAAAAACACTTACCGAGAAATATAATGACAAAAAAAACTTTTGCATATATGAGCTAGAAGCACCTACATATAAAACCCATTATTTATTTTCTCGAAGGCAAGCCTTCCTGCTTTGTTTTTCTTGCTTTCTTAGAACTCCATAAATATGTAAATTCTAAATCAATTTCTATAAATCCGTGGTCTCCAAGCTTAACAAACGGCTTTTCATATTCCGTTTTCACCATATCGCCAAATTCGCACTCCCATCCATTTAAAAAGCAATACGTCCTTCCTTCCCAACCCAATACACATTTGAGCAAGTGATCGGCAATTCATTGGCCCAATTCTGCTTATCCTATTTCTAGTAATAGTGCACGGTGGGTGGTCCCCCTCACCCCCTCCCAACCCTCCAGCGGTGTCATCGTCCACGGCGCACTTTGCACCCTGCGGCGAAACCTGACAGCTTTCATCTGAGACTCGGAAGGTACACTTCGCGCAATACAAGATATTTTCTTGTCGTCTGAGAGATATATACTCGTATATGGGCAACGATAGATTTAAATAAGCTTAGTTCTCCGATCTGATGAATGATCAAATGATTGCAACGTAAACATCATTAGGCATAAGATTTACCTTCGAAGCTACAGATCAGCGTCCATAATTATGAAAACCAACATAATACATTCGAAATTCCTGCCTTCCCAATGCCAACAAGTAACTCCAGAAGAAACTTCCTTTTGGGAGATTTGAAGGTCAATCAATTCTTGCCCTTAAAAAACGACTCGTGTCACAATCTTATCAAAGACAATTAATGTCAAAAAAATGTTTTTTTAACAGATTAAGACTTAGATTACAATGCGAACGTTCTTGCAAATACGGAAATTGTCCTTCAAATCGTTGTTCTGCAGTAGGAGTCCTTTACCGCGCTTTCTCAGTTGTTCTACCGACTCTCCTGTGATGTGGTATCGCCGCGTTACCGCGTTGTATTGACAGCCTACAGATCTATTGAGTTGTTTATTCGCTTTCATTTGTCTGTCGTCCTTGTCATGTGGCTGTGGATTGCAAACACTGGTTATCTATTGAGTGAGTGGATGATTTTGTGCTTTGTTCATTATGTTGCTGTTTTCCGCTCGTTTGCGATAATATGGGTTTAAAAGGAATGGGATTCTAGTATTTATAGGAACTTTTTGAAATATACTTGTTACCTTATCTTGCTCTTTTTATTTGCTTTTAATTACTCGAGTCTATCGAAACAAAGCTGTTTCCTCTTATCGGACATACCTATTAAGTCTTCTTGCAAACTAAGTAAGCCATACAGCCTCAATGGTACTTCTCAAAACTAGGTACATTTGAAAATTCTAGTAGTGTCTGGGCAGAAAACTGTGTGTCTGGCAACATGCCAGGAACTAACACCTGAAACACGTGTTCAAAGGTAGCGATAAGCCGAGTATCTAACGCGACGGTTTCGGTATCGTATCGTCAGATTATTGTTTTATTATGCACTTGTGTTTAATATACGTGCACTTATAATATTTCTCTGGCTGAAAGTGAGAGCGCATCTTCATTTAATTTTGTCGTTACGATATCAGTATGAAAATTCACTGAGCTTATGTGTTCAGGAAGGAGTTATTGAAACGGAGGCGTTTGTAGATTTCCGTTCTCAAACAAAACGTTCACATACCAAACTATCAGGCAACGGTTTCATTTTTTGGCCATCCATCACAAGCGACATATACGATGATGTATGGTCGCATCATAACACATTTGTCAAAAAAGGCATTATCATAAATCCGGCTTTACCGAATTCAGGTAAAAATCTGCAAATCTTGATAGATGACGTCATAACGCCAGGGTGATGGAGTGACGGGTCAAGACCACGTAGGTGACTCAACTGACCCATGTCCTCAGTGAAGCCGGTGGAATTTCATTAACACGTCATCCTGCAGAGCGAGGCATCTAGTAATTAAGCAGCTTACATGAATAGTTTGCATATTTAATTAGAAGTTATAAACAGGATGAAATGTTATCCTTGAGAGGCTTCAACTACCAAGTTCAATCAAACCGTCATCTCATAACAAACCTAAAGTAGTTTTTTATTTAAATTTAAACCGAAGTGTTTCAATAATTTTGGAGCTTTAATAAAAAAAAACTAGAACAAACAAGACTTTGTCTCTGTCATTCCACTTAACGTGTCGCAAAACCAGAAGACGTTTCAAAACGGCACAAAGAACAGTCGTGCAATATAGACCGTGCGTGCGTTCACTATAGACCAATGTAGTCTGATTAAATAAAGATTAATAATAATAGTCAAACCTTTCCCCAAACCTTCTAACCAAACACACAGTTATTATCACCCACTTTCCACCAAGACTCGCTCCCACATTCCCCTCATAAGTTCAATTTCCTTCTACAAACATATCGTGGCAGTTGTTCCAATTAGCAGCCAGCTAGTTTCAACCGAATCAATTTCCGGCGATACGACGAACAAAAAATATTATATTAAACATGACACTCGACACACAACGGTTTTCCGGAACGTTCGCGATCAGTTTTTACGGTTTTCGAGCTGAATGAGCGCCGAGATGATGTGGCTTGTACAGGGGCACGTCATAAATTAGGGAGCAAACCGTTCAAAATGTACAACGAAGAGAATGAAACTGTATCTCAATTGGATAAAATATTAGTCAGAATAACAGGGGACCTAAAAAGGCCACTTTGGCAGAATCATAAAAGGATATCATAATGGACAGTTAACCGTTAAGTTAATCGTATCCAATCTCATTGGTGTAGCATTTTTCAGTTATTTTCTTTTGTCTGTGCTAAAATACCAATCAATCCGATCGAAATCTAATCCCAATCTCTTTGAATATACCTACGTAGTGCAGCGAAAAAAAGAATAACACGAACTGTCTTCGCCATATTCATAATGTTATCCTTTAAGGATTCTCCAAAGTGGCCTTTTTAGACCCCCAGAAGGTTGATTCCCGTAATTAAACACGTTCAAAGTCTAGTCGCAATCTCATCTCAGCAACAATCTATGTCAAAAAATTGTCAAAAATGTAGAGAATTAGAGGTATTTTTGACAGATTAAGACATATCAGACTGTGAACGTTATTAAAATTACGAGAATTGCCTCTCAGGAGTCGTGTAATGTTTGGATTCCAAAATACTTCTTATGTCATTGAGATATAGTTTAATTTTCTAAGTTGTTCTTATCATTTTGAACGGTTTATTCGTCCTTACATTTTTGCCCTTGGCTGCACATTGGAACTGTGTATTTTGTCAGCGTTATAGCGGTTCCAATTGTGGTTCGTTAAATTATATTCCGAGATAAGCTGAGGAAATGGATTTTCAATAAACTGGTTCGCGGTTGGTTGAAAACTGGAATTTAATTGAAGATTGAGAGTTGTTGTTATAGTATACTAACAATGGTTATTTATTGCGGTTAATATTCTTCAAACTACCTTTGGCGTGCTTTGGCCGTGTCTTAGTTTTAATTTTTACAGCGTTTGACAGGTATTTTGTGATTATGACTAGGTTATTCGAGGTTTTTGTTAGTTTCTAATTAAGCATAGACACATCAAGAGACGATTGGTCGATCAATATTTACACTATTATAACTGCAAACGGAAATCTCATCTCGTTTCTTGAACACCACATTTCTCTTCGTGTCTGTGTGGTGCCGGACTTAAAGAATAGCACCACCCCATATTTCCTGTGGGTGTCGTAAAAGGCGACTAAGGGGCGTACCGGAGAATGGGCAGCAGCGTTCTCTATGCATTCCACCACCATACCATACTGCGATCGCCAACCCGCCTGCCAAGCGTGGCGATTATGGCAAAACCCCCCACTTTTGGGGGAGGCCTATGTCCAGCAGTGGACGTCTTTCGGCTGAAATGATGATGACATTTCTCTTATTATTCTAGAGCACCAAAACAAGCTTGAATTCTAGACTGAAACATGCATTCCTTATTTAGTGGCGCGGTGCGATCTATTTCTGGTCAGTCTGTCTGTCCACACTTCCACTGGCGATCGGATTGGTTACTATTACCGCGGTAGCTGAATTAAATATGAGTTTATAATTGGTTTCGTTAAAAATGTTTTTAATCCCATCGGGTTTTTTTTTGTTTTAAATTGATTCGCTTTATTTATTTTTGTGTGGGATTGCATTATTATTCATTTGATTCAATCATTTGACAATATCTGCTATTTGATACAGGTATTGTTTTTAGAAAGTTTTAGTCGCAATGAAGATGATAATATTAAGTGATAATCCCATCGGGTTGGGAGAACACTACATCGCATCCATTCACTATTCCGTTCATAATATTTGACGGATGGAAAGATTTTGTACGAGGTTGATTAGGGTTGGTACAAGTAATTTATACAGGTGATTATAACTATCTAAACGGCTAAAACCACAAGTTCCATAATAGAGTAGGTTTCAACTTTTGTTGTGCAGCGACAGGTCGTATGCGGTGGGTGACTATAATCGCCCGTGAAAATGCTTATTATTTATTATTATTTGTTTGAAATGGGTTTGCTCTTGACTCTAGTCTAGGTCAGAGGTGACAGAGACAAAGTCGACGATGGAGTGAGCTTACCCAGAAGAAGCCTGTTCACTCTTACTTTGAAGAGATTCGGGTTGTATGCGCTCGGAAACACAGACGCAGGTAAAGAGTTCCACTCTTTTGCTGTGCGCATTATAAAAGATTTGAAAACGCTTAGTGCGAATTGGTGGAATAGCAACTAGGCAGGGATGGTAACTTGCTGTGCGTCTGGATGACCGAAGGTAGAAGGGGGCCGGTGGAATGAGGTCGTGGAGTTCTTGGGCACACTCACCGAAGTACAATCTGTAGAAGACCGACAAGCAGGCAACCTTGCGGCGATGAGCCAAGCTGTGAAGCTTGGCATCCACCAGTTCTACGTCGCCAATGAGCCTCTTAGCTCTGCGTTCCACCGGGCCAAGCGCGGCAAGTCGCCAGGTGATCGCCCGCCACATAAAGGTCGACATTTTGATGCAAAATGTACCTATTAGTCACCTCACCTGCCATATTTATCTACCTGTGTAAATGGGGTGGCAATTCGGCTTGTGAGGCCATTTGGTAAGCGACCAGCCGCACGGCGAAAATTTAACATATCATATAATATCGAGTGTAAATCCCCCATAAACACACAACTAATTAACCTTTCAAACAAAAAAAAAACAAAATCAAAATCGGTTCATCCGTTCGGGAGCTTCGATGGCACAGACAGACACACACAGACACACCCCCACACAGACACGTCAAACGGGGTTAAAAATGGATGCGTGCAGAAATAAGGTTTTTCAGACACACGAAGTAAAACGTTACAAAGTTCACGTCATACTAAATGACAAAAGAAAATACTCACGTACCTACTGGTGGAGTCAAAATTTTAAATTGCATCACACAAGACCAAACTTTGGTGAAAATCTCAGAATTGTAAACTAGATTGTGCAAGGAAAGTGTGCAAAAGTTGTTAGCAGTAGGTAGTTGGAGCTAACTATTATCTGGCGCCAGCGCTGGCGGCAAATTGAATCAGATCGGTCCTGAGTCGCTCTGAAGTCCGACTATATATCACGATATGCCTCAAGAGTGCTGTACTTTTCAAAGAATATTAATGAAAGATTGTTCTCGAATGAGTGGTATGACACAATATGACCATGAGGTTTAAAGAGGAAGCGCTAAGGTAGCCCGCGAAATTCAAATTTTCTTTCGTTTTTTGCAATTTGCTGGTCAGTATTAAGTTGTACGTTGATTGAAATATGATTCGCGACCGTAACAAATATGTATTTACAGAATTATAACCATTAAAGTCATCAACACAACTCTCTAAGACCAAGTCAGACACGGAGTGTCCATGGAGTTTATTGCCCGTTCTTCTCCATAGGTACCTACGCTTTGGAATGGGCAATTGGCTTCATATTTTCTGACTGACCGACTTCATGACAATTCAAAAGTGTCTGTAAATGGTTTAATTGAAATAAATGCTTTGAGGTTTATTTATTTATTTAATAAGGCTTACCAACTAAGAATCATCATAATCAGCCTATAATGTTCCCACTGCTGGGAAACAGGCCTCCTCTCAGTGAGAGGGAGTGGGCCGTAATCCACCACGCGGGCCCAGTGCGGGTTGGTGGATGTCACATGTCTTCGAATTTTTGGTTCTAGGACATGCCGGTTTCCTCACGATGTTTTCCTTCACCGTTTTGAGACCAGTGGTGAGGAAATAATTTACACAAAGTAAAGCGCCTGTCTGGGTTCGAACCTACGACCTACAACTCGTAAGACGTGTCCGTGCCCACTGAGCCACCACTGCTCCCACATTCAGAATAACACAATTAAATTAAGGTCTGATTTTTCAACAGTTAGATATTTTTTATCTAAGGAATAAATATTGTGGTTGGACAGTTTTGTATAGAAATTATGACAAACTGTCATATTTATTCTTCAAATAAATCAGCCCATAAATAAGTAAAACATAGTTTGAAAAAACAAAAATTAAATTATGATTATAAGCTCAATTGATTACAAAATTAAATTACATAGATAAAATATTAATTAAAACGTACGTTAATAGAAACGCTTAATTTATGTTTTTCTCTCCGTCTACTCATTCTTATTAGCATAAAAGCGACGCGTTCAGCCCACTTTGAGGTGGGAAATTAATTCAAGTTTAAGTACCTAGACCTTCGTATACAGGAACACACGCGTTCAGAACCGACCTAATTACATATGCGGTGTAATTATAGACTTTAGAGTCGCTCGAAAGTGTTTAACACCTTATCGTCATCTTCAAGTATTTAACCTGAAGTCAGAGGCTTTCCATCACATATATTATGTGGAAAAACTGCTTTCTGAAAAAGTTATAGCAAAAACTAGTGTGGGTAAGGTGCGCATAGTTTCGTATCATCAGTTTCGATGTCAATTTTTGCTGCCAATTGGTCAGCAACGTCAATATTACCGCGTCATGCGGTCTCGATTAGAGATGTGAAGTTGCCGGCAATATTGCCCGAAGTGGGAATATTGATGGCAATATTGCCGAGAGTAGAAATATTTGGGAATATTGCTTAATTATAAGGCAAATTAACTACGGAAACTATGTACAATACTTAAAATTAGCATTTAAAGGCCATAATCTACATTGTGTACAATAAAATATTGTTTTGGGTAAAATTGCCAATAATGCCAGCTTTTTTGGCAATATTCCCGGTATTTTACCGGCAATATTGCCCATGTTGCCATACACGGTAGTGACTAAAATTGAGATGAGAATTGAAAATCGTTGTGTATTGAATAAAAGGCATAAATTCGAAACATTTCTGTTAATGTTGTACTTGTTTTTCATATACCCATTACCCACATATGTATAATATACAGGTATAAGTATATAATATGGAAATAACGAAAAATCTTTTTGAACGACACGCGTGTGCGTATTTCAAATATTTTATGATCGATATAATAGGCATACATTCGAAACATTTCTTTTAATGTTGTACATGTTTTTCATATACATATAATATACAGGTATAAGTATATAATATCGAAATAATGCAAAATCTTTTTGAACGACACGCATGTGCGTTTTTCAAATATTTTATGATCGATCATCATCATCTGCCTAGCCTTTTCCCAACTATGTTGGGGTCGGCTTCCAGTCTAACCGGATGCAGCTGAATACCAGTATTTTACATGGAGCGACTGCCTATCTGACCTCCACAACCCAGTTACTGGGTAATACGATACCCTTGGTAAGACTGGTTGTCAGACTTTCGGGCTTCTGACTACCCGTAACGACTGTCAAAGATCCACGAATGACAGCCGGGACCAACGGCTTAACGTGCTTTCCGAGGCACGGAGGGGTCTCGGTATATAAAGATGGTCACCCATCCACAGACCAACCGCAGCAAGCGTAGCTTAACCTGATCGATCGAACTGTGCGGCTGTTATTATTTAGCCACGGGCCCCTCAATTTTATGATCGATATACTACACAAATATAACTAAACTATAATTACAATTGCAGTAATAATAAAATATATTGGTATTATTTGACAGGCAACATTGGCAATATTGCCAATGTTGCTGTCAGTATTAGTATTTTACCGGTAGTGGCAACATTGGGAATATTGCCGGCAGTGGCAATATTGCCACCAGACAACTAGACGTGATGTGTAAACGTTGTGTAGTGAATCAGCATCCCAGATAATGAGGATATCTGAGATATATGTATAAGGTCCCATTAAAATAGATGGACAAACTTTTAGAAATCATTCAGATCACAAAAATAAGGACGATGGTAAAAAAATATTTATAAGAAAAAGTCTTACAAGAAAAATAATCAGCTAACGAAAACACATTAATGTGCCGGCAATTTATTATTTTAGGTCAAAATAAAATCACTTTAATCAGTGTTTTTTTTTTCTTGGCTACCTTTAGTTAGACGTACTGAGCGCTGTGTTAAAATTTATCCATCTATTTTAATGGGACCCTTTATATCTCACAGTAATGGAAAATAGACAAGACCACCCAATATTTCACCAAAGAATAAGTGGAAGAACTTTTAAGACAAATAGCCAGACAAGAGTACACTTACAAAAGCTATTAGGAATAAATTTGTTTGCCAAGTGTCGTGTTTCAAAGCGTCTATTGGAAGATCATATTCCCATATTTACCTGTAGCAGTGCAGTATGCACGCGGCACGCGCACACGGCACCATTCTTGCGCGCGCAGGGCGTGCCGAGCCACGCGCACGCGCCGCCGCCACGCTTCATCGCGCGCGACCATCCCTCGTGCGCGTTAACAACGCGCAAATGTTCTTAGATGAGCATTTTGAATGGACACTGCACTTGCACTTCGTTTTTAGGCTCACTTGCGTTTGAGGTTTAGTTTCATTGCCTTTTAGAGTTATGTGTGTTTCAGGTTTCTGTATTTTTTTTAATCAATTTAAGAAGGTTTTAGTAAGAATTAATGGGCATATAAGTGCTCGAATTCTAGTTCCGTGTACTCCGTATCTCATTTCAATTAAAGTTAAACGTCAATTTATTAAATATGTATAGATACGACTCATCGACGGTAACGATGAAACTCAATTGATAGAAATGTTTTGAACTAATTCAATTTTATCTTAATTGATTTAATTGACTGCTGGTGAGCAATTAAGAAAATTCTGTTTTATGAAAAGCAGACCCGAGAATTGTAGAAAATAAATACTCTTTTACTAGTAATGCAATGAGAGTTCTCGGTGACATCAACAGATGAGGATAAACTAAGCAACGATAGCGAGAATATGAAAAGATCCAAAAATTCTCTCAAAATCTAACATATACTCCACTCAACGAATGGCCCAAAAGGAAGTGTAGAGTGCGTGAGCGGGGAAAAAGCGTATAGGACAATGCTGTTTAGCTGCGTTATCAGTTGGTGGGAGGGAGCTGAAAGCTAATAAAATTTTCTACAAAGTTTTGTCCACACTTATTCTTCTAATAATTTTTCGAGAATCACGCTCTGCAAAGCTCCGCTGGTGTCTGACTCTCCGTTACCTGTTCCCGCTTAAACCGCTTAACCGATTTAGACGAAATTTGGTATAGAGCTACTTTGAATCCCAGGAAAGGACATAGGATAGTTTTTATCCCGATATTCGCACGGGAAACTTATGCGCGTGAAACCGCGGGGTGCTGCTAATACATAGATGAAAGTTTCGATAACTTAACGACTGAACGGCTTTGGATGAAATCTGATAGGTAGATAGATTAGGACCTGGATTAACATATAGGCTACTTTTTATCCCGAACTAACGCGAACGAAGCAGCAGGCGACAGCTAGTATTTGATGAGACGTTTTTTCGAAAATTTTCACTTTTCCGGAACGTGTAGTTCGAAAGTGGGTAGGAATTCGAAAAAAGTGTATAAGATAAAAGTTGTAGAAAATTGTATTAGCTTTCATTACATAGAAGAAATTTTTTCTCTACGACGCACCGTTTTAAAGATATTACCGAAAAACTGAAATGTGGGAATTTTTATCGCCCCCCTCCACTCCGGCTCGGGACTTTTAGTATAATTAATTAATTTTTACTCCCTAAGCACCCTGAACAATTTTCTGAAGAAATTGCTTAGGGCCTAGCTCACGCACTACAACTCCTTTGTTAAGTGGACTAATAGCTATAATACTAAGACGTCCGAGATTCATTGTTAAAAAGGATTACTAGCATCCCCAAACTAACAGAAACAGTTGTGTAAGACGGTTCAATACAACCGACAGTCGTTATGAAATTCAGTTTCAGTCGGCCACTAAACCTGGTGCCGACTGCACGTTACCGCGGCCATGTTTTATTGAAAGGTTTGTCTGTAGCTACGAAGTAGTAGCTAGTAACTACGAAGGCAAGTCTCATCGGGAATGCCAATTATAAATAATTAGGATACAATATTGGAAACGGAGATATATCTGGAAATGCCAATAACAATACATTAAGAGGCAATTTGGGAGGATTAGAATCACCAGAATGTATTTTGTAGATAAGTGTAGGTAGAACAAAACTTATTACCACCCTGACCCATTCCGACTTTATTTCAAGAACGATCTAGATAACTAGAATATGATCTGAAGCCATATCGACAGTCTACACAAAAAAGACAAATATACCAAAAAGCATTTACCCCAACATCACAGAAAACCATCAAGAGAATCAAAAGCCTTCAAATTCCCCTTTACGCGTCGTTTGACAATTCGCCTTAACCCCGACATGTATCTATCAGCGTTCACTCCAACCCCAGTGTAGGCGTGTAACGGGGGTAGGGCATCGTAAACCACGCCAATTACTAGCCCCAACAGGCCCCAGTGGGCCCCGACACGACCAACGGCAGGAACCGGCTGCAGTATTAATGAGATATGTCAAAATTGTTGCTTACTGTTTGCCGATTGTTTGTTCTGAAAGGGCAATTTCGGGGTGCAGAAAGAATTCTTGATTTGAGCTTAAAATGAGTGACATTATCACACTGGCAGCATTGGATACACATAAAATGTAAATAAAATGAATTTTCATCTTGACAAGACATCTATCATAATAAATGGTGTAATGTCAGAAGATGGAACTGTCAAGAGCCTAGAAAATATTCTTCCAAGTCTAGTCGTCCTCAGAAAAAATTACACATACCTTAAGTACCAGTTCCGTGTCGCGCGCGTTACCGATCGGACGTGACATGCGTGTCTAATTAAGTGCAGGATGAGTTCCTCTAACGTAGTGAAATGTGCGAGCTGCAATGTCGTTATTAACGAAGTGTTAGCTTTCGTGTGTAATAAACTGGACATAATGGATGAGGAAAGCCTAAGTCGAATATGTATTAGTGCTTTCTCGGATAGTGATATTTTAGATGCAAAAAACTTACTATTCGATGCGATAACAACAACTTCCAAACGTAAGATTACAAGGAAGAAAGATGGAAAAAAGATACGTGAGATCGAGGATATCATTAGCTTATTACAAGTAACCCATCCTAATGACCGGCCAGTTTTCGTTGCAAAAGATTTGCAAAAATTACCACCCGTACTATTTGATCATGTGGACGTGACAAAACTGCTAAAGGATTTAACAAAGATGAGAAGTGAAATTGAAGAAATTAAATCTCAATATGCATCAGCTACTCAACTTGAACCGATCAAGCGTGACATAGCAGATTTGAAAAAGTTGACGAGTAATAAAAGCCCATGTTATTCGTATGTAAACACAAAGCGAGGAGCTGGAAAACATATGATGGACAGTTGTGATTATGATAGCGGGCCGATGGGATTGCAACATGTTCCTATTACTAGCAAACATACATCGGATCAAAGTTCTAAAAGTGAAACTTTTTTGTCGCCTACCCACTATAACTCATCAATATTAGCTGATCAGAACTTGAATAGCACAAAGACTAATGAGCATAATCGGAAAGAGTGCGATACCGGTTTAGGCTCACAGCTGTGCATCGTCAACAACACCGAGTCATCGCAAAAAAGTGATAAAAACAACATTGCGAGGTGCCCGGGACACACGGCCACGGAGGACGTCCAATCGACTTCTCAACCTAAAACGGTTGCTCAGATTGTAAGTGAAGGGGAGTGGACCTTGGTACAAAAACAGAAAAAGAAAACGAGAAATCGCTTTGTGGGAAATATTGGAAAAGCAGTCATAGAACCCACAGGCAAATTTAAGGCTGTAGATGAAAAAATCGTCTTGTATATCTCTAATGTGGATAAACAGGTGACACAGAGTGACATCACAGAATATGTTGACGAAAAAGCCAAAATACGTGTGGATATTGAGAAAATGATAATGAAGATGCCCAAGAGTTATAATGCATACAAGATTTCTGTTCCAAAACATAAGTATCATATATTGATGAGTGATGATTTTTGGCCTGAAGGTATATCATATCGTAAATTTATTGACTTCACTAAAAAGAAAACAGACAGAGAAAATACTCTGAGAATGAATCTTACACACAATTTAAATGGATAATACGACCCTAATAACATTTAATTGTAAATGTATTAAAAGATCTGTTGACTGTGTGAGGCGTCTGTGTGTAGCGGCTGACGTTATCGCGTTGCAAGAAACCTGGCTTTTGCCACATGATATCGCCTTTCTTGGACAGATAGATGATGATTTCGCTTTTACTGGCAATTCGGCAGTCGACACCTCAGCGGGAGTGCTACGTGGAAGGCCTTATGGAGGAGTGGCTTTGTTGTGGAGGAAGAGCCTATTTCCATCTGTCACGGTTGTTAGTTGTAACAACGTTCGCCTTGTAGCTATTAAGATAGTGTCGCAGGATCGCTCCATATTAATTTTCTCGGTGTATATGCCCACGGACTCAAACGATAACTTAACTGTGTTTACAGATTGTCTTAGTGAAATTAGTGCGATAGTAGAAAGTAATAATGTGCAATCAGTGATCATACTCGGCGATTTTAACGCTCACCCAGGCGAGCTATTCGGTAGTGAACTATTGAGCTTCTGTGAGGAGCAGTGTTGGACCTGTGCGGACCTGGACTTACTGCCGCAAGGTACGTACACTTTCGTGAGTGACGCGCACGGTTGCCACCGCTGGCTCGACCACTGTGTAGTGACCGAGGCCGCGAGGCGTCTGCTCGTTAGTGCAACTGTGTTGTATGATACGTATTGGTCGGATCACATGCCTGTACAATTACAGTGTAATTTTAATATGATAAGACCTACAATTGTGACACCCAATCTGAGTAAAAACTTTGCGATATGGGGTGAACGGAATGCTAGTCAAATAAGTCAATACAAAGAAATATGTCATAAAATGTTAAGGGAAATCGATTTTCCAGTAGAATTCAGAGAATGTGCTAACGGGTGTTGTAAGGATTCCACTCACAAAGTCATATTGGACAATATGTATAAAAACATTGTATGTATACTTACAGAGGCTGCCCAAGGTCCCAGTAATGTGGATGCGGGAGGGGGTAGAAATAACGGTATAGGTAGAAAGAACAAACGTCTTGTCGGTTGGAATAGGCATGTTAAGCAGGCTCACGCGGACGCCCGGCTTGCTTTTCAAGTATGGAGTATGTCTCGTAAACCGACTTCTGGTTCTGTGTATGAACATATGTACAACACGAGAAAAGTCTTTAAATCAAAGTTAAGATGGTGTCAGAACAATCAAGATAAAATTAAAATGGACATCATAGCTGAAAATCATAAATCTAAAGATTTTTCAAGGTTTTGGAAAAATACGAACAGATTAAATCCGAGGCCGGGCGTCCCCGTGAGCGTGGCGGGGCAACATGAGCCTACTGCGGTAGCAAACTTGTTTGTGAAACATTTTAAAGTGGATTCTCCTCTTGGCTCCGCATCGCAGGTGGTCGATGCTGAGGATTGTCTGAAGGAGTTAAATGTCAGGTTCTCAGCAAAAGATGTTTCTACTGTTATTAATAGTATGATTAGGGGTAAGTCACCAGGGCATGACTACCTCAGCATCGAGCACCTGCAGCATGCAGGAGTTCACCTGCCTAGGGTACTGGCGATGTTTTTCTCACTCTGTCTAAGCCACGCTCACCTGCCCAGTGACTTAATGAAAACAGTGGTTGTACCTATTGTGAAGGATAAGACTGGAGACACATCAGATCTCTCGAACTACAGGCCCATATCCCTTGCTACTGTCATTGCCAAGGTGCTGGACAGTTTGCTGGATAGGCATATGGCGACCCGCATCGAACTGCATGATGCGCAGTTTGGGTTCAGACCTGGTCTCTCCACAGAGAGTGCCATACTGTCTCTCAAGCATACTGTCCAGTATTATACGTCTAGGAAAACGCCTGTTAATGCGTGTTTCCTAGACCTCTCCAAAGCGTTTGATCTGGTGTCGTACGAATTGCTGTGGCAGAAACTATTGAATGATACTTCAGTGGATAGAGAAGTTATATCAATTCTACGGTTTTGGTATAACAATCAGACAAATTGTGTTAGGTGGGCAGGCTCATTATCGGATGAGTATAGGCTGGAGTGCGGGGTGAGGCAGGGCGGCCTGACCTCCCCTCGCCTTTTCAGTCTGTACATAAACCGGTTAATCGCCGAGCTCAGCAACACCTATCAGGGCTGTTATGTAGACGGAGTATGCGTCAACAATATTAGTTATGCTGATGATATGGTGTTGCTGAGCCCTTCGATTAACGCAATGATAGGCCTGCTTACGATATGTGAGAGGTACGCGGAGACTCATGGGCTCAGATACAATGTTAAGAAAAGTGAGGTACTAGTCTTCAAGGCAGGAACTAAAACTTACCCCATTGAAACGCAGTTGAAACTTTGCGGAAGTTCCTTAAAGCAAGTCACTTCTTTCAAGTATCTGGGCCACTGGGTTTCCGAAGACCTAAAAGACAATCTGGACATTGAGCGTGAGCGCAGGGCGTTGGCTGTCCGCTGCAATATGTTGGCTCGCAGATTTGCGAAATGCTCGACTGAAGTAAAGGCTACACTATTTACAGCGTACTGTCAGTCGTTCTATACATGCAGTCTGTGGGTCAACTACACACAGAGGGCATACAGCGCCCTGCGCGTACAATACAATAATGCTTTCAGGGTGTTGATGGGGTTGCCGCGCTACTGCAGTGCTTCCGGCATGTTTGCGGAGGCTAGAATTGATGGCTTTCATGCTATCATACGCAAGCGTTGCGCTTCCATTATGCGCAGGGTGCGCGCCAGTCCCAACAACATCCTGAAAACTATAGCTGATAGGTGGGACAGCCACATACTGGGACATTGGATGCGCCTACATGCCACTGTGGCATAGTAATGAATTGTTGTTTTTCTGGTAGATGTAAGTACTAACACTAGTTTATAAGTTGTGTGTGTACTAACCAAATGGACATCATGCGGGTCCGAGATTTTTAATTTGTTAGGTATATATTTTTATTTTATTTTTATACTTATTATTGTTTTGATTATTAGTTTTTTTTTTAATTTGATTTGATTTTATTCGTGTTATTTTGATTTATTTTAAGTTAATTTCGTTTGTTTATTTGATGTACTCTAATTTGGATTTAATTTTATTTTATTTTATTTTATTTATTTAAGTATTATGTTTTCTGTGAATTTATGTCGTGTGATAATGGGTGTTATTTGCCTGAAATAAATGAATTTATTATTATTATTATTAATTATAGTAGGTAATTTAGTTTTAATCTGGGGGCACGGAAGTGCCACCACCAATACGAGCCAAGCGAAACTACAAACTCTACACCTTAGTCAAAATATGTGGCTTATCCGTTTCGCTACCATCACATGGACGTAAAGTGAAAAATTTATTCACTGTTCATTACTTTTCTGTTCTACAATAGTTCTTGTAGTAACGAAAGGGCCAAGCCTCGTATTTTGACTAAGGTGTAGAGTTTGTGAAGTTAGGGCTTGTAAAGTTAGGGCGTGTAGAGTAAGAAGCTTGGCTCTAGATGAGATCTGATAACTTTTTGACAGTGCGAGCCATATGTGGTCTCGTCTTGACAACATTTTACATGAAAATGTTTTTGGTGGGACTACTTAGTCTAGAAGCACTTCATGTTCTTGCAGTGTTTGTTCTTCCAAATTCGTGGTCTTGAAACCATGTTGTATATCCCCATCTTCACAAACGCACTTTACGTCACCCCAAAAAGAATAAACATTCCCCCAAAGCCATATTCATGAATATTCCACAGTTAAAGAAAAAAAAAAGCAATTTTTAATACTCTTATTCCGACATTTTCCTCCTTTTGTCTTGAGAAAGATGAAGCAATAATCCCCTCGTTTCTGATACGTTTTCAATGGAAGCTCGTTTAATCGCCACGGACAAAGAAAACAATAAGGAATGGTGAGAAATGCCACTGTGCAGGTCGGGTAGTCGGGTGCAATACAGCGGATTTACAGAGCGGCCGCGTCAAAGCATTGCGCAGACGAGGTACCTAGTGCTCATAGGATTTAGAAAATTGCTTGGTTACTTGTTGGAAAAAGACAAACTTGTTGGCTTTATATTATTGTCGGAACAGCAATTCTATTCGACGAAGACATCATTTAAAAGTTAGACGAACTAGTAGTGGATGATCTAGGTATTTTTTTGACCAAAAACTTCGTGGTCCCGAAAACAGACGTGCCTATTTGTGTGTTGCTTCCCAACTCGAGGTGAGTGAGTTGAGTGACAATAAGCTGACTGGCGTAAAAACAGACTTGAAACATTTCAGTGCCTAAAGAGTAGACCACATTTTTAGAACCTTTACCTGGAAAGGTTTTATCTCAGTTCTGGTGTCGACTCCCTAAAATTTCAAATATTAAAATGAAAAGCTGTCGCGTTAATTAAGTCGCAAATATATTTTGAGACAGTTTTTCCAAGCCTCTAAAACAATTTGGAAACTTGGAAAACGTTGAAATTGTGTTCGTTTTATGGTCTCCATGAACACTTCTAACTTTTGATTGTACTACGGACGTTACATTATGTTATGTATAGGTATTATCATAATATACATATATCTGTACCAGGAAACATAGATCCCTAAACCAATTGTATTGGAATCTAAAACTGAAGCTTCTACATCAGCACTGCGCATGCTATCGTAATTGCTTTATTATTCAGCAGTAGTCTGCAAGTTTCCCTTGCTCGATACAGCTTTGAATTTAACTTTGAAGACTTAGGTATCACAGCCCATGTTATCTTTAGCTGTTAATTTAACGTTTGTAACATGATGGCACGTCACCGTCTCCACAATCATCATCATCTGCCTCGCGTTTCCTCAACTATGTTTGGCTTTCAGTCTAACCGGATGCAGCTAAATACCAGCCATCATCTCAACAATTTCATAAATAATTGTACCGATTGTATTGTTACCCACCAACTGCACTATTATTCCCAGTACAGTTGTATTATTCAGCTTGTCAGCCTGTCATGCTAACGGGAGGATTCAACTTTTGTGAGCAGCGCGCAGCGTGTGTATTCTCATAGGTAAAGTGTGCCTGAGATGTCTTTTAAATATTAACGGTCTTATTCATAAAAAAAGCTTATAGAAGGTTTAAAACGTTCATTAGTTAAAATGCTCGATAAGCCTTTAAAACGTTCGATAAAATTTTGTATTCATAAACGCTTCATAAACCTTCTATAACTAAAGTGTCCTATAACTTCAATATAAATATAAATGTTGCCATTTTATTGAAGTCATCCAACAAATTGGCCAACACATTGAGTTGTCAAACGAGAATATCTGCCTACGCACCGAATAATTGTGACCATAGACATTATGACCTACGGAAAACTAATTTATTGTCTACAGTTTCGCCAGTTTTGCCGCGTTACCATGGTTACCTATTTAAGTCCAAAGAGTAAAGTGTGAATTTGTTATTGTTATTTTATTGTCAGGAGAGCGAAAACCTTTGTATATTTTTTTGTATTTAAAAGAAATGGAATTAAGACCGTAGACTAGTTCCAAGAAAGGGCAAAGAAGTGAATACTCGTTATGATTGGAGGACGATAAGGTGTGTACTGTTTACCTACAACTAAAATGTGTTCAAACAGTTATGTTCAAAGTAAGTTTTGTTTTGTAAACATTCTTCATTTCTTATACTTATGCTTGCTTTTCCTTAGATCTTTTAGAAGAATTGGTCAGGGAGAGGGTTTCCATAACATAAAATGAAGGTGGACGCTAGTGATGGCGCCAAACAAGTAGCCGAATTCTGGGCACACTAAGAAGAAGAAGATAGAAAATAAAAACACTTATACTGACTGACACCTACGCGAAAAAGGGGAAAAAGCCGGCATGGCATGATTAACGAATTAGGTGCCTATCCAATATACTTGAGTAAGCATGTCAAGAACTTCGTTTGATGAAGAGAAAGAATTATAACATTCATTTTGTATTTCAGGACAGTAGGAAGGATGGTGCTTCACTACAAATAGCAGAAACTGAAACGGCCTACAGAAAAGGTGGCATAGAAGGCAAATGAAAAGAAACATTTAAAAAATGTTGTTCTGCTAGCACAAGTTCTAGAAGCCGAATTAAAGTTTAGAGTATTATAAAAATAAATCAATTAAACTGATTATATCTGTATAAAGGCTTTTTATTAATGCACTACTCGCTAAAATGTCTCCTCTTTATCTTCTTCGTGTCGCGGGGACGACAGTATTTCAGATCTTGTTGGCCCAAAACTTTGCCACTTCCACAACGTCGTCAGTGGCAGTGCAGAGGTCACTTTAACTGCATGTTTAGGGACGTATAGGGTAGGATAGGAGGAGGAACATGGTTTGCTACATAGCTTCACAACCACTCCCTACTGCCGCATCCTAGTGGAGCATCTCCCTGCAGGGTGTAAACTTCCGTTATCCACACAGAAGTCCCTGAACCGTCTCCGGACACAAGTGGGAAGATGTACCTCTAACCTGGTAAAGTGAGGCTATCTCGGCGGAATGTTTCCTCAAAAGTTTGTAAAATAGCATTTGCATTTCCCCTTGCACCTAGGCTTCTTGGGCTGACTTTGTATGATATTCATTGATATTGCTACCCTAACTACTCATGCATGTCTCCATGGTCAACTGCAATATTGTAAGGTACTGCTCTAGCCACTATGGTGGTTTTCACATTTCCTAGTTTGCATGTATGCCATTGTAAAAGACATTGAAAAGCGTTGTTTCACACCCCAAAGTAGCAGCGTCCCACAGTAATTCTTGTTGCAATAATTTATGTGCTTCGTTATATTTTTCCTTGCTTCTATTTTGCATTGTAGGTATATAATAATAAACTAAATTGGTTAAACAGAAGTGCAACATAAATTAAATACAACCGCACATGTTACATTTACCGCATTATTGTAGTCTTTGTTACATTTGTAGGTCAAACGTCATTTTCTATCAGCTGATGTAGAGTCGGCCATTTTTAGGGTTCCGTAGCCAAATGGCAAAAACGGAACCCTTATAGATTCGTCATGTCTGTCTGTCTGTCTGTCTGTCTGTCCGTCTGTCTGTCTGTCTGTCTGTCTGTCTGTCCGTCCGTATGTCACAGCCACTTTTCTCCGAAACTATAAGGACTATACTGTTGAAACTTGGTAAGTAGATGTATTCTGTGAACCGCATTAAGATTTTCACACAAAAATAGAAAAAAAACAATAAATTTTAGGGTTCCCCATACTTAGAACCGAAACTCAATTTTTTTTTTTCATCAAAGCCATACGTGTGGGGTATCTATGGGTAGGTCTTCAAAAATGATATTGAGGTTTCTAATATAATTTTTTTCTAAACTGAATAGTTTGCGCGAGAGACACTTCCAAAGAGGTAAAATGTGTGTCCCCCCCCCTGTAACTTCTAAAATGAGAGAATGATAAAACTAAAAAAAATATATGATGTACATTACCATGTAAACTACCACCGAAAATTGGTTTGAACGAGATCTAGTAAGTAGTTTTTTTTTAATATGTCATAAATCGTAAACCGCAATTTACCATTTATTCAATCAACTCAAAAATAAATAAAAACATTTAATTTCATAAACATAAACCTTATGCATAAACCCGGATGTTACGGAACCCTCGGTGAGCGAGTCCGACTCGCTCTTGCCCGGTTTTTTATAGTACTGTTATAGTAGGGGTCTGGGCTCCATAACTTTATAGTAGGCTTATCGAACGTTTTAGTGCTAAAATGCGTTTATGAATAACAATTTTTGACAACGAGACTTTAGCAAGCCTTTAGATGTTCTATAACTTATTATGAATAAGACCGTTACGGTCTTATTCATAAAAAAAGCTTATAGAAGGTTTAAAACGTACATTAGTTAAAATGCTCGATAAGCCTTTAAAACGTTCGATAAAATTTTGTATTCATAAACGCTTCATAAACCTTCTACAACTAAAGTGTCCTATAACTTCAATATAAATATAAATGTTGCCATTTTATTGAAGTCATCCAACAAATTGGCCAACACATTGAGTTGTCAAACGAGAATATCTGCCTACGCACCGAATAATTGTGACCATAGACATTATAACGTACGGAAAACTAATTTATTGTCTACAGTTTCGACAGTTTTGCCGCGTTACCATGGTAACCATGGTTTTTTAAATCAATGAATTTGATATCGTTATTTTATTGTCAGGCGAGCGAAAATCTTTGAATATATTTTTGTATTTAAAAGAAATGGAATTAAGACCGTAGACTAGTTCCAAGAAAGAGCAAAGAAGTGAATACTCGTTTTGGTTGGAGGACGATAAGGTGTGTACTGTTTGTTACCTACAACTAAAATGTGTTCAAAGCAGTTATGTTCAAAGTAAGTTTTGTTTTGTAAACATTCTTAATTTCTTATACTTATGCTTGCTTTTGCTTTTCCTTAGATCTTTTAGAAGAATTGGTCAGGGAGAGGATTTCCATAATAGAAAATGAAGGTGGACGCTGGTGATGGCGCCAAACAAGTAGCCGAATTCTGGGCACACTAAGAGGAAGATAGAAAATAAAAACACTTATACTGACTGACACCAACGCGAAAAAGGCGGCATGGCATGATTTACGAATTAGGTGCCTATCCAATTTACTTATAAGTTACAAAGTTCCTGAATAAGAATGTCAAGAACTTCGTTTGATGAAGAGAAAGAATTATAACATTCATTTTGTATTTCAAGACAGTAGGAAGGATGGTGCTTCACTACAAATAGCAGAAACTGAAACGGCCTACAGAAGAGGTGGCATAGATGGCTAATGAAAAGAAACATTTTAAAAATGTTGTTCTGCTAGCACAAGTTCTAGAAGCCGAATTAAAGTTTAGAGTATTATAAAAATAAATCAATTAAACTGATATCTGTATAGAAGCTTTTTATTAATGAACTACTCGCTAAAATGTCTCCTCTTTATCTTCTTCGTGTCGCGGGGACGACAGTATTTCAGATCTTGTTGGCCCAAAACTTTGCCACTTCCACAACGTCGTCAGTGGCAGTTCAGAGGTCACTTTGACTGCATGTTTAGGGACGCATAGGGTAGGATAGGAGGAGGAGCATGGTTTGCTACATAGCTTCACAACCACTCCCTACTGCCGCATCCCCCTGCAGGGTGTAAACTTCCGTGATCCACACAGAAGTCCCTGAACCGGCTCCGGACACAAGTGGGAAGATGTACCTCTAACCTGGTAAAGTGAGGCTATCTCGGCGGAATGTTTCCTGAAAAGTTTGTAAAATAGCATTTGCATTTCCCCTTGCAACTTCTTGGGCTGACTTTGTATGATATTCATTGATATTGCTACCCTCTAACTGCATGTCTCCATGGTCAACTGCAATATTGTAAAGTACTGCTCTAGCCACTATGGTTGTTTTCACATTTCCTAGTTTGCATGTATGCCATGTAAAAGACATTGAAAAGCGTTGCTTCCACAGCCCAAAGCAGCAGCGTCCCACAGTAATTATTGTTGCAATAATTTATGTGCTTCGTTATATTTTTCTTCGCTTCTATTTTGCATTGTAGGTATATAATAATAAACTAAATTGGTTAAACAGAAGTGCAACATAAATTAAATATAAGTAACTGCATATGTTACATTTGTAGGTCGAACGTCATTTTCTATCAGCTGGTGTAGATTCGGCCATTTTTTTCCTTATAGTACTGTTATAGTAGGGTCCTGGGTTTCATAACTTTATAGTAGGTTTATCGAACGTTTTAGTGCTAAAATGCGTTTATGAATAACAATTTTTGACAACGAGACATTAGCAAGCCTTTAGATGTTCTATAACTTATTATGAATAACACCGTAAGACTCTTGCCATTTTGTCGCTCTTCACTATTGTTTTAATGTAAATTGTTATAATTTTCACCTCATAGCGAAAGCCTAATTTTCGTAGGTATACAAAAAAATCATGAAACGAAATTCCATTTCCAAATAAAAGGCGATTTCGTATATCTTTAAACAAAACGACTAGGTATTAAGCGGTAGGAAAATTAAAAGAATACAATAATTCGTTATTTTTTGGAAAGGTTAAATTTTATTTGAGTTGAAAGGGACTATTGCATAATATTGATAAAGCTCTTTGAACAAAACCGGAGTCTTTTCACTTTGATGTTAAATCTCGACGAAGATAATTAAAAAATATTAACAGTAGGATCAGGAATTTAATAAAGCGCAACCGGAGTCTAAAAAGGCAGGATAGGATGGAAATGACAACAGTGTGGAGAGTGCTTTTAAAAGTAACTGGACACCGAGCCATCGAGACGAGGTCTACGACAGTGTGTACCGAGTGTCCCGAGTGTCCCGATGTTCAGAGTTGAGAGCCGAGCTGTTGGTTCAGCAGTGATGGATAATAAGTGGAAAGTGAATTGTTGTAGTAGTAACAGTACCTAAGTTAAAGAACTCATAAAAATAGCAGCCTATTATTGTCCCACTGTAGGGCAGAGGCCTAACTCTTCTCATACAGAGAAGGCACGAGCGTTGATCACCTCGCTTGCCCAAGACGGAATGAAGTAATTATTTTCTGAAATGAATAAGGAGAATAAGTACTGAATCTAATTAAGTACTGAAAATGAAAACGAAATTCTGCAAACACTTTTAACAGTGCAGAAAACTACAGTGAATGATATGTGTGGAAAGATGAAGCTATATGGCATAAACTCGCTGATGTTACAAAAACTAACACCGCTAATAAAGTTTTATCCATAACCACAACACTGTTAGTCGTTAATTCTATTTTATTTTAATATACTCGTCTCTCTACTCCTCATTCTAGGTCCGCCAGCGCTCAGCATACTTAGCGAAGATTAAGCAATGCAGTTATGAAATTAAACTTTTACTTTCATCCTTTGAAAACGTAATACCGCGTTAGAATCACGAGGGTACACAATTATGAAGAGTTAGAACGGCGGCAGGACGCATTCACGCCCTCCCGAGTACCAATGTTACCGTTTTATAATATTGTCGCTAAGCGCTGTACAGTTGTACAAAACCGCAATGCGTCTGGGGTATTCAACGGATCGTGAACTTCGAAAACAATGGAAATTCTAGTCAGTCTAGATACACAGGAAGATGAGAGTTCAAAGAGCTTGGATCTACAGTGTTTGCTAACCATATTGAAGTGTTTATATGCTATAAAAATGTGCGTTGAAAAGTAGAAGTAGAATATAAAGTTAAGTCATCATCTTCTGCCTGCCTTTTTCCAACTATGTTGGGGTCGGCTTCCAGTCTAACCGGATGCAGCTGAATACCAATATGTTACATAATATATTCATCATCATCATTTCAGCCGAAAGACGTCCACTGCTGGACATATGTAGGCCTCCCCCAAGCACCTCCACTTCGACCGGTCCTGTGCTTCCCGCATCCAACGGGTTCCTGCGGCCTTCACAAGGTCATCGGTCCACACAATATATAATATATTATTATAGAATACCACACAATATGGTCCACATAATATATTATTATAGAATATAAAGTTGAGTATTTACATTTATCAAAAATAAGGTTCAGATAAAGGTTCAATGCAACACTGTTAGTCGTCGGGGGTGAACACTTGGTGAAGCCTTGTGGATAAATTTTCAGATCAATCCCAACCTTCGGCAAAGGATTCAACTCAACACAATAATATTTGAACGTACACACTCATACCAAGCGCTGTTAAACGCTTTCATCTTGGGAAATTGTTCAAAGGAAATTGTTGTTTATTATTTCTTATTTCCGCAACGTAAACAGCGACGTTTAATTATTTCTTTCTTCGCTTGTTCTTCGACATGAGAAAGTGGTTAAAATATAAGCTCGGATATTATGTTCGTGATGTTCGCTTTTATTATGAAATTTCGTTATTAAGGGTGGGAACCCTTGAAACGATCAATTGCAATTGTCAATATTTACATGATTGATACACATTGATGCGCAAATTGATCGTCAACCAAATGCAATTGAATCGATTCAAAGTCAAAGTCAAAGCATTTATTTCAATTAAACCATTAACAGGCACTTTTGAATTGTCAAGAAGTCGGTCAGTCAGAAAATATGAAGCTAGTTGCCCATTCCAAAGCGTAGGTACCTATGGAGAAGAACGGGCAAGAAACTCCATGGACACTCTTTTTAAATTATGTTTTACAAAAATATTAGTACATCATTACTTTTGAATTTAAAATTATATAATGTGAGAACGATGTAATAAATAAAAAAAAGACGTAAAACGTTAAAAGCGTCAAGAGTACAACAAATAGTACTTAACAAAACAACAATCAAAAATAAAATAATTAAAAATAAACCGAGGCAGCTAAGAGATGACCAGCCCCAACTGACGGCGCCCGTTCACGAACATGACGCATAGATCAGCACCATTCAGCTCAACCATTTTGAAGGGAGCTAAATGATCCAACACACACGCCACCGTCAGCGAGACAATTGAGTGAGCATGACATACTATCAGCCGCCAGGGCACATTCAAGTCAATGAAAGACATATTAATACTCGGTAAATGGTAGCTATAGGGTACATAGAACTCACATCTGTGCTATGCAATTATACAATACAAAGGAAACTGAGTCTATACAATGCAAAGATAGACTTACAATCTTCGACAGCTCCAACAGTATCTTCAAGTGTTAATCAATTCGTTGTGGTTGTGGAGCAGGACCAGCATTGAGCCAGGCGTTCCTATCAGTGATGTAATCCCCTAACTTATAATATGCCTGACTGCATAGTGTGCGTTTTATACAAGACTTGAATTTTGTCTCATTCAGTTGAAGAATGTGGGGAGGTATTTTTTTATAACATTTTAAACAGTACCCCATAAAAGATGAATCTACTTTAGCCAGTCTGAAGCCTGGTTGAACCAAAAGGTCCCTATTTCTAGTACTATAATTATGTCTATCACCTCTTTAACTAAAAAGATGTAAATTTTTCCTTACATACATGATGTTTTCATAGATATATTGACAAGGCACCGTCATGATGTTAATTTCCTTAAAAAGTTCCCTCAGAGAATCGCGTCTGCGGAGATTATATATGGCTCTGATGGCTCTTTTCTGCAGAATAAAAATAGAATCGATGTCTGCAGCTCGTCCCCAAAGCAAAATACCGTAAGACATGATACTATGAAAGTAACTAAAATAGACTAGTCTCGCGGTATCTACATCAGTAAATTGACGGATTTTTCTGACAGCATAAGCTGCTGAACTTAGCCGTCCTGCAAGAGTTGTTAAATGAGGACTCCATTGTAGCCTTGAGTCGAGCGTGATCCCTAGGAAAACAGTTTTATCGACGAATTCTAGTTTCTCTTGATTCAATATTATCTCACAATCACTACCCTTGACTTTTGGTAAAGAAAATCTTATGCACTTAGTTTTATTTCCATTTAATACTAAATTATTAGCAGTGAACCAATTTTGGACCTGCAGTAGGGCATTATTTACGTCGTCAAAATTTGTAGCACGTCTATTTACCTTAAAAATTAAGGAAGTGTCATCAGCAAATAACACCATTTGTGGTTGATTTTTTAATAAATGGAGTAGATCATTAATATACACTAAAAAGAGGAAAGGACCCAATATCGAGCCTTGTGGCACACCAATTTTTACTATTAAACCAAGTGAATTGACTCCATTTATTTGAACTTGTTGTTGTCTATCATTTAAATAAGAACTAACTAAACTGAGAGCAAGTTTTCCAAGTCCGTAATGCTCAAGTTTCAAAAGCAAGGTCTCGTGATCGACGCAATCAAATGCCTTGGAGAGGTCACAAAAGATTCCTATTGCGTCTTAGGCCTCTTCCCACGCTTTAAAAATGTGTTTTAATAAAGTTACACCGGCGTCGGTCGTACAACGTCCTTTAGTGAAACCATACTGTTGATCGTGTAGGATTTTATTCGTGTTAAAATGATTGAGCATTTGATTAAGCATTATCTTTTCAAACACCTTGCTGAAAATCGGCAAAACGGATACGGGTCTATAATTATTGGTGTCTTTACTGTCCCCGGATTTGTAGAGTGGTATTACCTTACTGTACTTCATCAAATCGGGGAAGACTCCTTGATCCACGCACGAATTAAATACTAAGGCTAAGTAAGGCGCAATAGTCTCAATTATGGAGGTACAGACCTTAATTGACATTCCCCAAAGATCTTCAGTCAATTTGATCTTAATTTGTTTAAAAGCTTTAATTACTGTTATAGGGTTAATATGCCTAAAGTTAAATTCACTCGGGCAGGCTGAAACGTTCGCCCTGACTAAATCAAAAGCGAGCGAGGGCGACGAATTTAAGGTTTCAGTTGTTTTAAGTGGGATACTAGTAAAGAAATTTACAAATTCTTGAGCCACTTCTTTGTTAGCGCAAATGAGACCGCTTGACGTCTGCAGTGAGTAATCAGAATTATGCTTTTTATTCCTGTTCGTTTCATTATTTATAATTTTCCAAACCGTCTTTATTTTATTGTCCGCTGATTTAACCTTGTTGCTAATGTAGAAGGCTTTAGCTGCCTTACAAGCGTTCTTAAAAGTTCTAGAGTAAGTAGCAACATACTTATTAAAAGTTTCCGTGTTAATATAAGGCTTAAGGCCATACAGCTCGAAAAGTCTTTCCCTACTTTTCCTGAGTCCTTTAGTGGCCCAGTCACAAAATAAAAACTTAGGGCTGATACTTTTAGTGTTCTTCTTAAAATAATTATTGAACTCGGTTTGGACTACCGAAAAGAATTCATTATACAAAATATTAACATTGTTTACTGTAAGGTTCTGATTACTTAATTTACAAATTAAAGTGCTATTAACATTGACAATAAACACACAAAACATTGACAGTTGCAATTGGGGACCTTCTATCAGATATTACTCTATCATCATAGTATTCACATAATAACTCTGCAGGTAGGTATACATTTCTAATAATTTATCTATCGGCTTAATTTTCAATTCTTTTACCGGTTGAAAGTACCTATAGTGATTTTATCCCAGGTATAATACAAAATATTGTAAATTTTCAAAGAATAACTATGGAATTTCATGTTCGGTTTTGTTTAATATAAATGTTGACGACGTTCAATTCCTTTTTAAATAAGTAAAGAATTTGTGTTTCACAAGTTTCGTTGTAAAGTGTTTTTTTTTTCATATTTTGAAAAATAGGTACCGCCTGATTGGCGTAATATTATTTCATTTCCGATTAACTGAGAACATTTATAAAAAGCAATCCTACTCTTAAGATTTTACACCTTCTAGAAAAAGACGTTAAATTAGTTGGGTCCCCTATTTTTTCTCGCAAGGCTCTCCTCGTGTTCGCTAACTAGTCGAGAACCGAGGGCAGGGGTGTGTTGGGGTCGGATTGCACAATTTTTCCATACAATTACCTTCGAAGTTTCGAGGCATGGATCGGTTCATTAGAGCTGGCGCGGTTGCACACTCCAGCTCAAGCTGTTGTGCTTATTTTTTTAGGTTGTTAGCTTGTATTAGGAGCGGAAGTGTTAATAAGGACTGAGTTTCAATATACGCAATTGGTATAATCTGGGAATAATTTAAAATTGAATGAAAATTGCGATACCAAAACAGTTTTGTACATGAGGGCACCGCACACAGAAGTGTTGTGGATTAATAACTTTGAAGATGACATCAGTCCTGATTGATGTGAATTAAAGAAACCTAGATGAAAGAAATAAGAACCAGAACTTATAAACAACTATTTAAGCCCCCCCAACATACGGAATCATGTTTGGCATGTAATAAGAATTTCTCGAAGAACATCTTGCGAGGTGAGGCTAAAAGATGAAATGCAAGACCGATTTTCAGACTTGGTATGTTAACGAAACTTTTACATAACCGAACAGAGCCATCCTTTGAATGTTGGCAGATGAATGACAGAGCAAGAGCTAGAGGGAGCGTGAGCAGTAATGTGTGTTGAATTCACATAACACGATAAATGCATGCCTGCATTTGTGGCGGAAAACGGTGAGTATGCAACATGGAACTGGGAGGTTGGGATGCCAACAAATTGTACGAATACTTAATGCAAGAACACAGCTATAGAAGTAAAATTAAACACACACTTTTATTGCGAAAAAAATTACAGTATTTTATATGAAGTGTGGACAGGAAACTGGACTTAATGTTCTTTGCATCGTATGTTACACAAACTTTTATGTCGTTTTGCGGTTTCATTTCAGTTATACAACCTTTTACCGTACCTGCTGTACGGTGAAAAATGGATGTGTTATGTTAATTGGACAGAGCGCAGACAGTAATTAATAATCTACCGTCTGTGCTGTCTATGTATTACGTTCTGTAGCGAAACAAATTACACCAACTCGTAAATCAGAAGCCTTAGAATAACAATCAAAAACATTACAAATTACGTCTATTTCAGTTCATACTGTGTCATCATAATGACTGTAATCACAGGGGCTACCACGAACCCACAGAGTAAACGTTTGTAACGTAAATTCATATATCATATTTACGAAGTTTTAGGATTGTTTTCTCTGGGACCTCAAATTCAAAGCATTTATTTAATTAAAACCAATTACAGGCACTTTTGAATTGTCTAGGGGTCGGTCAGTTAGAAAGATGAAGCTAGTTGCCCATTCCAAAGCGTAGTAGGTTCCTATGGAGAAAAACGGGCAAGAAACTCGTCGTTTCAGCCGATAGACGTCCACTGCTGGATATAGGCCTCCCCCAATTTTGGGAGGGTTTGCCATAATCGCCACGCTTGGCAGGCGGGTTGGCGATCGCAGTATGGTATGATGGACTGATGGTGGAATACATAGAGAACGCTGCTGCCCATTCTCCGGTACGATCCTTAGTCGCCTTTTACGACACCCACGGGAAGTAAGGGGTGGTGGTATTCTTTAAGTCCGGCACCACACAGACGAAAGAAAGAAACTCCACGGACACTATTTTAAATCAAAATATTGGTTACATCACTCATGTTGAAATTATACTGTGAGAACGATGTAGAAAGACGTGCACAGCGTTAACAGCGTGTTGGAAAACTAATTGGGCTTGTCGTAAAATGCTATATCGACGGCGAAGTGCCAGTACCTCCTAACTGACAAAGTCAAAAATTTACACAAACTGAAAAAAACGTTCAAAAATAGACACATTGCGTTGGTTTAGTTGGGAGGTACATATTTCAACATTTTAATTGAATGCTGTTGCAACTAAAAATACACTTAACGATTTCACTAAAACGTGCGAATAACACTTTTAAATTCAAAACGATAAAAAAGTGAATTTCTCAAAAAATGTCAGTTAGGAGGTATTGGCACTTCGCCGTCGATATGATACTTAGTTGTACTCGTATTTTCGATTTAAAATCGTCCAAATTTACGTTACCTTTATGTCGCGCGTTCGTAGTCGTACAAGCTTGACTTAGTTTGGGAGTTGGTAGATCATCAATTACGTGCTGCTGTACATCATCTCAAATACCTTATTAAATTGTACTGTACATAGATTAAGTTTTTGTTGTACTTTGAGAGCGAAAATAAATTTATTATTACTATTACCAAGGCCTCTATATCTAACAGTATCTAAGTGGAGATGACTAGGCTAACCGGTAAGCAATAGATGAACCTATAAATTACGGCGGTGAGGTTTACCTGTGAATTGTTTAGATCTTGAGTTATGATGGTGTGGTGGAGTATGATTTGTGAGGTGGAAAGGTAACAGGTGAATTGTAGCGGTCTATTT
Organism: Mesoligia furuncula; assembly: GCA_916614155.1. Classification (NCBI taxonomy): domain Eukaryota; kingdom Metazoa; phylum Arthropoda; class Insecta; order Lepidoptera; family Noctuidae; genus Mesoligia; species Mesoligia furuncula. The sequence goes on along the minus strand of OU744807.1, from coordinate 27,859,816 downwards.
CCTAATGAATAAAGGGACTGTGAAACGGGGAATATTATAATGTGCCAACGTTCCTCCTTTCTTCAGGACATACAACTTTTATGAAGACTAATAGCCGATTCCTATAATTTACGGCCATTATTGGTTAAGATACAAGAGCCTTAATTTTAACCAATAACATGGTTAAATTAAGACTCTTGTATCTTAACCAATAATGAAGTAAATATCTCATATATAGCTGTGTATAGTAGGTCCTCTCATATGAAAGTAGCTATCTCGCAGGCAAAATTATCTTACGAATCTATTTATATGCACAGTTTGGTAATAAAAATGCTACCATTTGGCAAGTAATTCGTTTTTATTTACACGAACCGAGCATAAATCAATTTTTAACATTTGTAAGCATTTTGTTTCACAGTTCCAAAGGAAACCTTAAAATTGTCCAGCAATGAAAATACCAGTAAAACATAAAGGTATGCCTATACAAATCGCGCACCACAAAAGATGGCCCCTGACGTCACGTAGCTCACATAAAACGTGGGGAGACAAACGGCAGAAGGTAACACCATACTCTGTCTGCAACGGTTATGGAGATATTTCTCTCATATGTAATGTAAGACCTTTGATTATCATACCCGGTGCCTTAACCGAAAGCGTCTGTCGCGCGAATAAGTGATTACGGGATTGTTTATATGAATTATGACGTCCAAACGCGACTTCTTTGGTCGCGCCAGTGCGTCGTCCATACTAATATTATAAATGCGAAAGTGTGTCTGTCTGTCTGTCAGTTACCTCTTCACGCTTAAACCGATTTAGATGAAATTTGGTAAAGAGTTAGATTGAGTCCCGGGAAAGGATATAGAAGTTTTTATCCCGTTATTCTAACGGGATCGACACTTATGCGGGTGAAACCGCGGGGCGCTGCATAGTTTTCTTATAAACGAGCGCGTCGATCGCGTACTCGCACAACAGCAGTCGCTTACTGTTAGGACACGGAGGATAGCTGCAGTAATTTTAGAGGAAAAAATTTACATGTTATGTCAGTCTAACTGTCATACGTTTAATAGCAAACTGCCTAACAGAATTTAATCAAATTCATAGAGGGGTACCATGGTGCTTGCAGGACTTAGGAAAATATCCGTCTTTGCAGGCAACATACCAACAACCAAATGGAAAAAACTGGAATGCGAAAATGCGGCCACAGCTAGCACATAACTACATAGCATATAAATAAAGCAAGGATTTAATGAATAATTAGTTTCAGCTTCCATTTTACTACTAGGTACACCTAAGTTTAACCTTTTGACCGCCGCACGATACACAGTCGAACCGTGGCGCGCTAGCACATAAGTAGGTACATAGCATATAAATAAAGCAAGAATTTAATGAATAATTAGTTTTAGCTTCCATTTTACTACTACACCTAAGTTTAACCTTTTGACCGCCACACGGTACACAGCCGAACCGTGGCGTGCTGGGCACACTTTGGTTTGTCATCTATACATGACTGTGGCGGTCAAAAGGTTAATAGATAATTTCAGCTAATCCTACGACAAAGCAGCAAAGTTTTAACGGCATATTACAAAATACGTCACTTCTAAAGCACTAACTTAACCCTTAATGTGACTTACGCGTCTCTAGGGGACCAAACACAGTTCTAGCAAGGACCATAAACTAAATTATAGCTAGATTTTAGTTCTAGGTACTGTTGGGCCGACTTATAGAGTTCTGTTGCGACATAACATGCATCTTGACCGTACTTAGATAAAGAAGGCTTATGATGAAGTTCGAGGACTCGGAGAATTAATTTGATGGGGAATTCTGTTGAAGATGTTGCTAGAATAGATGGACAACAGAATTATGGTATACAATAGAGGATTAGGCTGAGAGTTCAGCCATACATTGAAGGATTAGCCTGAGAGGTGCACGATGGGCGCAAAGTGGACTTTGGAAATAGTTTAGAATGACAATAGGACATTGAGAGGGCCTTAATAATCCATCTATGGCGATGGCTTGACCTATTTGTTGTGTGAATTATTATTTTTCACTTTTCTTACCCCACACAAATTCGTAGAACACTACTTGCTATGTAAATATCAGTGACAGGAAGTTATTACATGTAACATCATCAATATAAACTAAGTGGCAAAAATACGTAGGTATTATTGAACCTAGTAAGGTTCAATAATACCTACGTATTTGATTTGATCAAGTTCTGATGAGTGGTTTTTGAGTACAAAAACCACTCATCAGAACTTGATCAAATTTATATGGGACCACCCTATAAGTATACTCTTTCAACAAAAGGAATTTTCAAATCGGTATTTACTGCGTGCATGCCACGTAGCCGCCCATACGAGTTATTAAACTTGAACTACAGGTAGAATTATACTGTGCTTGAATTATGGATGGCGTAATAAAAGGGAAAAGCCTCAGTACTAGGGTTATTATTTCTTTATTATTCACGATTAGTACGGCTAAGATTTGTACTGAAAACTACTTACTTTGTTTATGAAACAAGCACGATTTTCGTACAAACATGTCTGTATAGTTTGGCATAACAATATGGGTCGACAAGAATCAAGTTTTCGTTTCAGACAACTTAAGCGGGCTTAAGAGCGTTTACGCCGTACGGCATTTCATACAAACTTTCAAGCTCTTATTTTTCGAAATGAATGAACATTAGCAGGATACAAAAATCTAAAAAGTTACTTATGAACATTTTCAAAATATCTTATTAAAAAAAAGATAACTGGAAATCTCTGTTTCTATGCAAGATTTAAAATGTCTAATTTGGCTGTAACACTACTTTTCGACAATGTTCTGACATGACTTCTTCCCGATGACTTCCAGCTCTTTCGATCCAGGGCTAAAATGGACCACTTTCCGTTTGTTTTGTCCAGCTTGTCCCGCCATCTTCTTCTTATTGTAATTAAATATTTAATTTAGAAGTTGGTCTTTTGAGACTATTTCACAAGTTACTGTTATATTAAAAAAGTTTTCACCTTAATTGGATTAACTTGGATTTCGTTCAGTAGGATTAGGTTCTTAACAATACTAAATCTGTTTTCGACATGTTGCACCTGTTACAGTGCTAATGCATACAACTGTCATGTCCACCGAGCCTCGGAAAGCGCGTTAAGTCGTTGGTCTGCGCCTGATCTCTCTCCGGTCCTGTCGGATTGCCGTCCCATCGGACTATGACAGTGAGGGATGAGCTGGCTCCTGTGTCTGCTCACACACTTGTGTACTATAATATCTCCCGCGCCAAAGGCTAGTCACTCTTGTGATTTGTCGCCATTGCCGAAATACTGTCTGTTCTAAAACTAGGAGGAATTAAATCAGACTGGAAAAGTCCTCATGAACTCTTCATTGCATACGATTTGCCATTAAGATTTCTCGTCTGTTAACGAATCTAATATCTTAGCATCAAGCTAATCTCGCTCTAAAAGGCACACAGAGAATTCTCAAACACAGTTTACTTAAGCATCAGTATGTGCACTTTTATAAGTTATCAAGTTAGACGAGCTCGCTAGTTCAACGACTAATAAGATCTCATACGTAATTTGTTTGCTTTAAGCTAAAGTTGGCAAGTTTATAGTAGAACGCGGGAATAGTTAGGGAACTTGCACTTTGTGCTATCCTTCACTGTTTATGCTAACATAGCAATCGGTTTTTTCAATACATTTTTCGTAGACGAAGTTACGGGCAGGAAGTTGTTGAGTTTATGAATAAAAGTATACTTGGTAAGTACTGTTTTTACAGCAAGAGCGAAACTATAAACATCTCATCTTATTTTACTTATCCTAAAGCCGAACTACATTTCTATCACATAGCGAAGCTTCAGGAAATTTCTCTCCTCCTAACACGTGAACTAAGCGAGCCATTTCCCTGATCCTCTAAATAGTGAGTTTGATACTATGAGAGTGAAACCGAGTCGGTTTCTAAATCCTCTTCTTTTACGAGACTAATCTCATAGTCGACCTTTTTACGTTAATAGTGCTGGAAATAGACGATACCTCACAACTTTGGGGATGACCGCTTTGAAGTTAGTGTATGGCATTAAACATTTTTGAACGTGTATTTTTGTCACTGTTATTTAGCTCGAAAGCCAGTGTCTTATTTACAGCTTTCAAAAGGCGTTCAAAAACTATACCTAACGGTGTTTATACGATTGTGACATTCTATCTTGCATAAGTTTTTGTATCCTTGCTTTCTTTCATACTTATTGTCAATGATTCTCATTATTTCTTGAGCGCAGGTATCTGTCTATCTATCACTTTTATGAGGGAAGAAACAATAGATTGGCAATTGCTTACTAACACAATGCCTTTTCTCTTATTTTCGTTCGAATAAACGACAAAGCTTTTCTCTCATTTGCGTTCTCATAACCGACTACGATCTACCGGAAAAATTCTGACATGTCAAAAAAAATGTTTCACCAATTTTTTTTATTTATCTCATGTTTCGTGCCAGTAAACACACGCGACATAGTTGTCAACAGCTAACATATATCAGTACAAATATTGCCAAGTCACACCCTTCAAATAATGTAGTCGAGGCACCCCTCTTTGTCTATTGTTAGCACTATCACAGGAATTACACATCACTAATTTTGTGCCGCGTATTTGTACTCCTAGTTTAGTTGTGACATTTCGAGCATAAGTTTAGGGTGCATTTAGAGCCTCGTGTCATAATACTTAGTAATCAGCTCCACTACCAGCATGCTCTTAGACTAAAGAGGAGCTGTTTTCGCATAGATCGTGCCGACGCGAGATAAGGGTATATGTGTTTAGAATAGCAAGAATAGAGAGGGTTAGTAACAATTTTACTCAACTTCTGGTGTTAGTAGGTTACGGACATAGATTAACACATACAATTAAAATTCAGCGTAGACCTGCATCCGACTCCGTAGCATCGGGGAAACCCATCGATCTGCGAATTCACTGAGAATACTGTTGGAGCTGCCGCGAACACGCGTCATGAGGGAGTTCAATATTCAGGGGAAAAATTACTAATAGAATATAGACATTCATTGTAATGTATAACATTATCATAATGTTTGGATGAGCGAGTTCCGAGAAGGCAGTCAAAATATCGTAAAATTTAGATAACTTTGGTTCAGTTATATAATTCATGGAAGTTCGAACTCTGGATGAATTCTAGACAGACAGCTGTTACGACAGTTCGTGCAAGTAATGAAGTTTGTTAATTACCTATGACTTCAGATAATATAACTACTACACAGACACTATAAAATATGTAATTGATGTATGTTGGCCCACAATTGCAGTAGACCGGGAACAGTGGAAGGAGGGAAGCTTCCGCCCTGCAGTGGGACTACACAGGTTTATAATAATAAACTTCCTTTACTTATCGAGGTCAACGGGCCTCTGCGAGTTGGCTTCATCCCCTTGTATGTCTACCAAAGGTCCGGGACCCTATGGTCCCGAAATATGCGAACCGCTTAAAAATAAATATAATAATGATCCGCCGGTGTCGGGAGCAGGGTCCAAGCTACCGGTGGTTAGGGCTCCAGAGACAGGAACCTCCTCACAAAGCGAGCCGTATCGAGGAGTACTGCCTTCTGAATCAGGCCCTTGATCCAACCACCTAACGAGAGCCTCGATAGATGTTGATCGAGGCTTTCGGCCATCAGTCCATTGGCTGATACGACAATCGGCACAATGATAGCCGAGCTCACATTCCACATGTCAACAACCTCGTGTGCTAAGTCGAGATATTTAATCAATATAATAATAATGATGTGTACTGAACACAAAACACAAGTTAAGAAACACACAGTTTTTTGAGGCCTTAGTGAACATTTTCCAGCAGAAAAATCACTACAGCAATTTGTTACGATGAAACTAATCTGATTAAATCTAAGTATACCCGGGCTTATAGACTGAGATTTTCTGAGACAAGAAATCTAATTCTCATTCCGAAGAGACTCGACCTTTGGAGGTTACAAGGTCATACTTGATATTTCAAACTCTAAGCTCCGAAATCAATCAAACGAGGGCGTGGAAGATTGCTGGATGAAGGCACGAAGTACTACCAATACCGGTATAGCACTTACGGCGAACAGTCAACAAGATGACTGTAATAGAGTAGTTGTTATTGTTTTAAACAAATTCTAAAACCGCTGGTCCTTGTCATACGTTCAAATAAAAAAAAAACTGATTTCTGGGAGTCTGAGTACAGTCCAGCAAATTTTGCTCGTTTTGTTTCAGCTATAAATCGCGCTTTATAAAAACAAGAAAGTACGTCGCAGTGAAATATTTGCGTCCTGTTTTGTCTGGATACACTGAAATTTCACCCCAAAATACTACGGAAAAGGCTGGGTAGGAAACCTTAGTCTCTTTAAAACGCCTCCCAATAGCAACAACTGCTGGCTCCAACTAGTTACCAAAACCCTACTAGTAAACGAAATACCACTTATGAGCCAACAAAGACTTTGAAACCTGTGTTTGCATACCAAATGAGCTCCAAAGAGAGAATAGGCTACCTTACCTAATGACACTATACTACCCAAGTAACGTACAGACGCCAGCACATCAAGCTACTACAATCTGTCAAATTTCTTTAATAGATATTCAACTTTATTACTAAAACATAAGGTTCAATGTTGATTGGGAAAATTTGACAGTTTCGGGTAGCTTTGATGTGCTGGCGTCTGTACAAGGAATGCAATTAGCAAGGATATCCTTCCATATTGTTCGAATGACGGCCTCGTTGGTCTAGTGATGGCAAGCGCCACTGCTGAGCATAAGGTCCTGGATTCGATTCCCAGGTCGGGGAAAGTGTTATTGAGTGCCATCAGGAATTTCTCAATAGCAGCCCGGAGTCTTCGTGCTCCGTTGGTGACAACAGGCTCACTCGCTATTTTATGGGACTTAAGAGCGTTTATGCCGTATGGCATTTCATACAAACTTGTACAACTTTACAAAATGTATCGATTTTAATGAAACTTCATACGCATAAGCTGGATACAAAGTTTAAAAAGTTACATAAGAACATGTTCGAAAAATAGTGTTACAGCCAAATTAGACCGATTTAAAATTTTCCATAAAAACAGAGATTTCCAGTTATCTTTTTTTAAATAAGACATTTGGAAAATGTTCTTAAGTAACTTTTTAGACCTTTGTATCTTGCTTATACGTATGAAGTTTCATTAAAATCGGTTCATTCATTTCTAAAAACAAGGGTTTGAAAGTTTGTATGAAATGCCGTACGGCGTAAACGCTCTTAAACTTAACTGGCGAAATCACGCCTACCTAACCTTTCGAGTATTACAGGCGTGATGATATGTTTCAAATGAAACATAAAGCCAGTAAAATGCGTGGCATAGATTGCCTACAGAGCTGAATCACAGCTAAAAAGGGACTGAAAATAGGATTGCGAAGATCAAGTTTCTAAAGTTAGCGGAAGCCGGGAGTTTATCATGTCCATGGATGAAGCGCGACTAGAAATGTTATTTTAGTTTGCTTCGGCGTCAGCTTTGAGAGATGTTTTGATTGGATACTGAACAGTATTTTTGATAACTTATTTGCAGAATAAATACGTGCGTACAGTCACGAGCATAAATATATGTTAGTGATGTCAGATATTTTTGACACAACAAGGTATCACATTCTTCTGAATTTAGCTGAATGTGAATAGGCAGATATATTTATAAAGAAAAACATGTCCAATATTGCAATCTAACAGGTGACACATATTTTTGAAGTCGATACAGCAACTTATATTGTGTCGCGTGACTCGTCAAATAGTTTTGGTGTTCCTTCGGTGTCACATAATATGTGTGTTGCCATCTTTATATGCTTTCCACAAATTATCACATATATTTGCCGTCATATAATAATAATAATAATAATCGTTTATTTCGACCAACACAGGATCATATTAGGCACAAAAATTACAAAATATAAAAAACTAAAACTAAATAAAAAACACACAATATTAAAAAGAAAGACCATACCCAAAACATACTACATACTTCGATTGCTCAGTATGTGAACCATACAGCAATGGTTCAAGTACTGGCAATCGAACCTCTGCGCGAATGCCCTCAGGATATAGTTATGGATGAATCATGAAAACAGATATTATTGCCGAGCCGTCCATTGTAGTATATTTAGTAATTATTACGTACGTACGACTCTTTTAGATTGACTGGATATTCGATGTAATGGGTTTGGTTTCCGCACTTAGTCCTTCAAGTGCCATTGTGTGGGACCATTGTGCGTGTTGACTGGATATTATTTGAATTGTACTTAAAGTCAACTTAATTTCACATTCATAAATCACAACTTAATTCAACATATATCAAATTAACGAAAACCCTATCAACAAACCAAGAAAAACCACAACGCAAAACGTGAATTCGTGTCTTGAATGATTAGCCGCACGAACGCAGCGGGTTCAATGTCTGGACGAGGCAATAATTCCTTGAAAAATGCATTACAACTTTCAACTTCGTTGTTAAAATACTGCACGGAATCTGAAACTTAACTCAATGATTTATTTAAGGTTTTATTGTTGAGTAAGTAAGCCGATATTTATAGGATATTTATGCTTTGATGATAAATTAAGTCTGCGAGACGATCCATTAATAATAGCCCCTCGACCGATTTCGGTGGTCACGGTGGCCAATCTCAACGGAGATTAGCCAGGTTCGCAGGAGATATTATAGTACACAAGTGTGTGCGCAGACACAGGTGCACTCTCTATTCCTTTACTCTCATAGTCCGATGTGACGGCAACCCGACACGACCTGGGAGAGATCAGGCGCAGTACCTATGGCTTTAGATACTTTCCGAGGCACGGGGGTATTAAATCGCGAATTTCTCAATAGCAGCCTGGAGTCTGGATTTGAGCCCGGTTGGTGGCAATAGGCTCGGCCACATTGCATGGGACTTACACATAACTGGCGATAAACGATATGGCGATAGGCGATAAACCTCTGCCCAACTGTTCGGGGAATATACGCGTGATGATAATTTGATAATTATAAATTACTAGCTACAGAGATTTAGATGAAAATAGAGCAAACTGACATGTATCTAGGTTTACTTTCCAAAGCACTCATGCATGTGTAAACTTCGTCACATCACAGGCCTTTTTCAGGTCAGAAGGGATCGACTGAACATATTTGATCCTAAATCTCTTCCCTTCTTAAATATGTAAAACCCGATAATCTGCCTAAGTGTGCCCATCATAGAAATATTAAAAAAAAAACACTCCGGGACTCCGGGAGTGCTGACAGACGTGAAAACAAAACTCGAACAGAATACTTTGCCATCACTCACTGACATATCGGATATACATTAAAACCGAGTATACATCCCGAGGACAGCCGAACACATCCGAAGTGGGTATTTTTTTAATCGTCTTATAAACAAAACCCGCGCGGTTTCGCTTACGGTAACAGTGGCGCGAGTCCAATGGTTTTATCCCATCTCAAAACATGCCCAACGCGCCTGAAGAAGTTTTTCACTTCAAAAACTATCTTCTATACTACCATCTTATTGCTTGGAGTTTATTATATTTTAGCCATCTCTCAAACAAAATCGTCCACTACTCCCCCACCCCTTTAATTAAAGTAAGTGTAGGGAGAAAAAAATGGCTTTCTTTAGTACAGCTCAAGTAAAAGAGTGTTTTCAGGTCATTAATGATGCGGCTGACGTACGACACGGAGTTTACAAGGGGGGGCGCATTTTTGTCCTTTACAGTATAAAGAAATTAAACTATAGAATTTGTGGATGGGGTAAAGAACTGTCATTAGATATACGAAGTAAACAATGTTGGCTTGGAACTTAAGGGGTTTGGACTTTTAGAAAAGCAAAATCACCTTTTTTAAAGTACTGCTATAAAGGCTCTCCGCCACAGCCGCGTTATTATCGCTCGATAATATCGGATGCGTTATTGCTAGCTGCGTTCCTATCGTCCGATATTTCTAACGTGTGCTTGTAACCTACACTCCAGGTCCCCCGCCCGCACTACACGTTACTAAGTCATTAACGCAAGTGTTAATACAAAATGTTCTAAGAACTCATATCGGAATATCGCAGAATGGAGGAACGCAAGCGTTCTACTTCTATTGCGTTGTTACTATCGCAGCAGTGTAACTTTCGTGGCCGTCCTAATACAAAATGTACTGAAAACAGATATCGCAATAACGCATCCGATATTATCGACCGATAATAACGCGCCTTTAAGGTAGACAAAGGTAGATAATAAAAAACGATGACGCAGCATCAATGACAAGTATATTAGAAGACTATCCAACATTACAGGCTGATGTAAATACATATGTCTAGATAACAAAATATCCGACTATATATACGCGATAGATACGTTTTCATAAGAGCTAGAAAACTTAATTTGCTCACTCAAAGGACGTGAAACCACAACGGTGCATGGGAACTAAGGACGTCTCACTTCGGACGGAGTCGCGGATTTTAAATTGAATTAAAGTTTGGTCGCGTGATCCCCCTAATAGACGGGCTCACAATAGAGCGGGGGAAGCTATTAAAAATGTTCAACTAATAGCTCGCGGTACGTCTGGTGGCATGTCTGTCGGACTGTTTGTGGAAGATTTTATGAAGAAAAAGTTGGTGTATTTATCAAAAATTCGTTTCAAGTTGAGTTGTATGCTTGTGGGGAGGGTTAAAACTTAAAATTGTTAATTGGTGACGACAGCATGCTTCGTTAATTTATTAAATTAAAACTAATTTTAATTAACTGTCAACGATTAACTAACTTGTTCAATGTTTAATTTTTCTTTGTTTACCGCAAAACACTAAACACTTGTATAGTTGAAATTTTTACCGGAATTTTAATTTCAAACAATGAAGTTTAGCAGCTAATAATGACCTCACCAGCAGACTTACCAACGGAGGTGATAGAAAAGTTAACTAACCAATTTCCATTATAAATAAAGCCACAAAGTGGTGTCAAGCCGTCAGTTACCGACAAGGCGCATTAGCTAAACTAAACTCAACTTGCAACTACAAAGTTAAATATGCATAATGAGAAATGCATGCATGTGCAAAATAACAAGCGGGTTCGAGGTAAGTTTTAGGCAAACCGCAAGAGTATATTTTAAGTTGATAGCTACGTAACAGGCTTCTGTAAACGTTAGGAAACGAAACGAGGACTAACTAGGAGGTTTTTTACATTGTTGAACAACGTGAGGACTTTTTAGGTCACAAATTAGCTAGAAATTTAGTTCGTGTAGGACTTAAAAAAGTCTTTTACGATACAAATGGCATTTAGCCCTTCTTCGAATAGCACTCGTTGGCATATGAATAAACCTTTGGAAAAACATAAATTACGGAGCTACATTTATCGCCCTTCATTAATTCCTCCGCTTCCATTTACAAAAACATTCTAACCACTGTCTTCCAAGATTTACAGCCGAGTCATAAATTCTATTCATTCAGCCGACTAGGCCCCCGAGAACTGCGGCCTAAGGAACAAAAACAACGCCAGGTAAATTGGGACAAATTTAGGCGTTTGAAGCTATCTAGGCAAGGCAAACAAAGGTGTCGTCTCAAAAAACGGTACTGAGCTAGACAGGCCAGGCAAAATGACTCCCAAGACCCACAATTGAGGTGTCCGGGTGTCCTTGGCTTCATTTCGTATTCTAAATCACGCCAGCAAAAAGTTTTTCGGCAAACAAGAAAATTTTATGAAGATTTGTAAACTAAATTATAAAGGGAAAGTTTTGGTACGTTGAATGCATGGGTAGTAAGTTCGATTTCGGGTGCGATGGTCAACTTCAAGTCTGACAGAAATGATAAGTTTGAAATTTTGGCAGAATTCATATTTTAGATTGATCCTCTAGCAGTTTTGGGATTTATCAAATAGTTGTTTTCGTAACAAATTTAGTTTATTATGTATTCGACTTTCTGGAGATAAATTCTGAGCATACTGCCATGTTTTTCTTCGCTCGAGTTTCCAGCCGACTATTTGCTATTCCAACTCCAATAAATTCACTCAGCAACACAAACTAAGGTTTCTTAGACTACGATATTATGCAAGAGCTAGAAATTAGCCAGTTCACCGCGCTTTGAACAATATGATAATATTCTGAACGTTGAGTTGCTCGTAGATCAGAGTGGCAGTCTTGTTATAGAAACTGAAACTGACTGCTTCGTTAGTGTAATGGTGAATACTCGAGATAAATGTCCTTGTGTTGCGGTGAGCTTGTTAAAGCTTGAATAAACTATGAAAGCAGTAAATCTAAGACAGTATTTACTCACAAAGTCCATTTTACATTTCAATTTTTAGACAGAGCCTTTGGTTATTTTGAAGTCTTGTTTTCTCTTTAATAAAATTGAAGCCTTTGAGCGATTGCCGAGAGTAGAGGTAATCCAATATTTGATTCTAACTTTACCTTCAAAATAAGTTTTTAGGACTTCGTTAAGGGATTATCAAAGGATTATTGGTAAAACTCGGCGAATATTTGTTAAGATAATAGGTTTTCGTAGAAATTAATTATAAGTATTTGGGGCAGTTTTGCCCCAAATACTTATAATTAATAGAATAGAAAAAATAGAATAAAATATTCTTTATTAAATACACCATATAAAAAAATATAATAATAAAATTAGAAAAAAAAAATAATAATATAATTTCCGACTTATGAACTTTTTCAACTTAAAACTCTCGGATGCGTGAGAAAAATTGGGGGGTACTAGGGCTCCATTCCATCAGAGCTCGATGAACAATTTGCATGTGAAAGCGAGACCGGCTGGCGCGCGTGATCTGAATTAATGAGCGCACGATTTGACGTGAGCTAATGGACGCTATTGATTGAGATGTCGCCGCGGTTACATCCGACCAGTTTGTGGTCAAGCCAGCCGAGATTTAGTGGACTGCGCTCGGTTTTCAGTTCATCACTATGAATCTGTCTGTCGTGGTTCAGGACCTGAATTTGATCGAATTGTCGAAACATACATATTGGGAAATAATATATCCAAGACGAGCCAAGCGAATCGCAAGGGCACTACCTACCTTTTCTCGAAGCACTTCGTAGTGTTTTTGAACCTTCTTAACTTGGGTTTGGATTATACCAGATCAACAAAATTTTCGTGATATGATGTCAGTAGTTGGCTTATTAAACCTATAAAGTTTCAATTGCATAGCTCTTTTACTTTAGATTTTATTGATATCTAAAATACCCCGATTTCGTCACTGATTCACTGACTCACTGATGATCATCCATATTCTTAAGGTTCTTCCTGAAGTCCTAGAAAGCTGAAATTTGGTATCTAAGCTAGTAATAGTACACAAACAACAAAAAAATCTTAAAACTTGAAACTTTTACCTCCCCAACCCCTTAAACTAGGGGGTGAAAGTTTGTATGAGACTTCCGTAAATTTTGATGCTAGAGGTCTGAAAATTTATATAGGGGGTCCTTGTTATAAATAATAAGATATGTATTTCAGGATTTTTAGTAAATCATCCCCTACCCTTTAAATGAAGGAATTATTTGTTTCGGTTTTCCCATACAAACTTAATTTCATGCTTGAGATCTGAAAATTATACAAGTACATTCTTCTTACAAATTAAAACATAATTAAAAAAAAAAACATCCCTCAAACCCTTGCATTACGGGAATAAGTGTAATAATATGGTTTCATATTCTTCACTACATTATTATACTTGTATTACCTATAAGTACTAACGAATAATATTATATACTACTAGCTGCGCCCCGAGGTTTCACCCGCGTAATTGTCGATCCCGTGGGAATATCGGGATAAAAAGTTGCCTATATGTTAATACAGGGTGTCAGCTACCTCCATACAAAATTTTATCAAAATTGGTCCAGCCGTTTGAGCGTGAAGAAGTAACAAACATATAAACACACACACACACTCACAAACTTTCGCCTTTATAATATTAGTGTGATGTTATTGTTATACAATGGGTTCTTGTAGTAACGAAACGGCCAAGCCATATATTTTGACTAAGGTGTGGAGTTGTTTGAATTTCAGAAGTAAAAGTCCATAACAGTATGAGAGTTTTTCACCTGCTCATGTGAATGTAGCGAAATGGCCAAGCCATATATTTTTACTAAGGTGTAGAGTTTGCGAAGTTAGGCCTTGTAGAGTAAGGGCGTGTAGAGTTAGAAGTTTGGCTCTACATGAGATCTGATTATTTTTTGACAGTGCGAGCTACATGGTCTCGTCTTGGCAACATTTAACATGAAATGTTTTTGTGGGATAGGCAATTTCCGCAATAAATTTGGTTAATGGATAATTCGAAGAACAGGGTAAACAAAAGTACTGCAAAAAAAAAGCTCAAGGGATTAACAGGAAATGTCCTAAAAAGCTTCCAAGATTTCCACAAAATCAACGACTAAAATCCCAAGACGCTTACAAAATCTTCAAGAAAGCCTTCAACATTTACACCAATTTCCGATACGAATGAGTTCACTCCGCTAGTTAGAGGCTCCTTCATTGTGGCTTCATATCTCCCGATTGCCTAATAATTTGTCGGCTGAAACGGTCGCTATTGATCTGCGGTGGTCAGATGGACCGATTTATATAGAATTGATCACGGAGTGCTGTCGGCATTATGGTTATCGATTAGGTGTTGAGTTTCAGTGCCTTTGACTTGTGTTGATGACTTGTTGAGAGCTTTAAAAGGTTGCTAGAGGGTTTGTAATACTTTATGATCTTCAGAGGCTACTTTTCTAGTGGAAACGTAATAATTGTGTGTCATAAGAGCAACAAGAGAAAACGGTTTCGCATTTCCATAGTCACTTTGTAGAAAACAGGATAATATTCCCTTGTGAAATCTTTTGCGAGTCTCCTTGAAATATTGCGCTGTTACAAAAAACACGCATTGCGTGTGATAAGAGCTCATTGTATGCGTGAGGAACGATTTAATGGCTTTATGTGGTTCAGCATATCCACCCGGAAAAGAAAAAAAAAGATGCAATAAGATAACAAAGCAATCACCCTATCTGTTGATCTGAGGGTAGTAAAATAAAAGTTTGCGAACTTTCTCGATGTCTTGCGCCATCATCGTTACGTGGTCGGGACTTATTATGCTAATAACAGTTCCGTGAAGGCGAGCTTCTTGCCGTAACGGGTTATATGTCACATTACTTACTATTAGTGGTTAGTTATGTCAATTTTATTGATAGGGATTGCTTTTGTTTGTGATTGTCATCAAGGGGTTACAGCACTGCCTAAATCTTTGAGTATTTAAGGGACTGAAGGGTTGTTGTTTGCCGTAAGGCGCTTTGAAGAGAGGTTGTAAACTTTCTTGTGTTTGGGGGACGGATCAACATGACTGGTCCATTCATAACAAAAGCTAAAGGTTCTCGCTCTGAAAAGGGAAATCAATTCTCTTCGACCTTAACTGGATATAAATATTTGATCTTGAAAACATGAAACAAAAGCTACACTAATTCAGTGACAACTTCAACGAACGTAAGTCCACATGTAGTCACACCTAACCATCTCACTACACTGACTGTCCCACCTCTATTTACCGATCCATCCAAAACTCGATCAACTAGTAGCAAGCGTCAGTCACAGCGGCACAGTGAATTCAGCAGTTTGTTTGCGAATAACCGCACGAATTGACGATGCCGGCTGTACCGAACATTGCACACGGCATTCAATTCCGTTTGAATTTTCAACACTTATTCGTGTGGCTCCAACAATTGCTGTGGGACTTTCGATGGAGTTGAGTGAATGCCGAGCTATTGTTGAGTAAATTGGACTGCGGGATTGATAGGTGAGCGATATTAAAGTGAATTATCTTGGGACTTGTCTCGACGGAGATTGGATTGGATGAATAGCTGACCCTTGGTTTCTGATGGTCGAATTTTCAGACGAAACTCAATTTTAAGCCGCCGTTAAGTCTCATTCTGTCTCTGTCAGTTTAAATTGTATTGTAGCGAGGGACAGACTTTTTAGAACGTCTTTAAACTAAGTGTCGTTTTTTAATTCGAGGTTGAGAATCTGAGTTATTGCTTTCTGATCCCCTGCACCCCCCCCACCTCGATCCCCTGCTTGTTCGTCTTAATAAGAAGTATACGCTATCAAATCTCAAGAATTGAATCTCTATAAATACACCTTATGAATTACAGATACAAATGCAGAAATAAGTTAGCTGCAAGTTAGTTGTAATAATAATCGTTTAGCAGCAATAATCAACATCAAAATCAGCCTATAATATTCCCACTGCTGGGACCAGGCCTCCTCTCGGTGAGAGTAAGTGGGCCGTAATCCACCACGCGGGCCCAGTGCGGGTTGGCAGATGTCACATGTCTTCGAATTTTTGGTTCTAGGACATGCCGGTTTCCTCACGATGTTTTCCTTCACCGTTTTGAGAGCAGTGGTAATGAAATAATTTACACAAAGTAAAGCGCCTGTCTGGGTTCGAACCTACGACCTACAACTCGTAAGCCGCGGTCGTTACCACTTGGCCACCACTGCTTTCAGCAATAATCAATCGTAGGATAAGTTACTAATTATTTCCTAATTGCACCTAAAGTGATGCCCAATTAATTAGCGTGGCTATTATGTATTCTGATACGTTGTGGATATCATAGCCGATATTTAGTAAGCCGTAGCTACTAATGAGCTAATGTAATCAATAGTTAGCTTTAGATGTCATATTTATGTAGTATCCAATTAGTCAGGTGTGCCGAATTAGATAACATAAACAAAGTTGGCTAATAAGCTAATTATCTGTGACGAGTTAAGCTGAATTAATTGGTGCAGAGGTAATTAAAAATATTAGAAACAGTAAAGGACTTTGTTACAAGTTGATAGCTACATTTACTTTTTACCCTCGAACTCCGCTATAAGCTGCCTTTACATGTTTATTTCTACCACCAACCACCAATCTCTTATGGAAAAGTGTTAATGGTAGAAATCTAACATAGAAAGATGTAATAATGATTCTAATGATTATAATTCTCTAAAAATTTTGTATATGTTATTGTCGCGAATCATATTTTGATCAAGATATAACCTGACACCGAAAAAATTACAAAGTTACAAAACCAAACAATAAACCGCTAGTATTAAAAAAAATACTCCAAATTAGATCATGAAACTTTGCTTAACAACTGAACTAAACACAACTTTCTTATTTTTTTCAAATTATTATTTTCGCTGTAAAAAGCAAATACCTAAACTATTGGAACTGCCTGCAGCCCAGCACCGCACTCCTGTCTCGCTGTCACTCAGTCCGCGAGCAGTATCGTGCGAGCGAAATAAAGAGAATAAAGAGTGAATTTTAGCTGGGGTAGTATGGGCTCTTAAGGCCCTTTGTACACACATGTTTTTCTTGCCGACAAAAATTAAGGTTTATTCGCCGTGTGTAGGCACGGTCTTCAGTGTTGTAGCTGAAGCTTGAGGAGGGAGGCGTAAAAAATAATTCAGCGCATGGGATTCAGAATCATATACTGAATCTATGGTGACAGGTTGCGCGTCGATGTCCCTGCCAACCTGTCTTTTTAGGGTTCCGTACCTCAAAAGAAGAAAAAACCCTTATATAGATAGTGTCATCCACGAAGACGCGCCCCACTCTTCTTACTAATCGCTAGTGGTTATCGCTAATTAATTCCGCTAGTCTTTCAGAAAGTTCACTAACCTAACTAGCCTGTACTGTCCCACTGCAGGGCAAAGGTCTCCCTCTCCCTTTTCCACACAATTCTGTCTTGAGCTAGTGCCGGCCAGTCCTTACGGTAGGAGTCAAGCTCGTCCCGCCATCTTCGTCTTGGCCTGCCACGATGGCGTCGTGCGTTTAGTGGGACCCAATCGGTGGTTCTCTTAGCCCAATTGTCATCTGACATGCGACAAACATGTCCGGCCCAGTCCCACTTAAGTTTAGCGGCTTTTTGGGTAACGTCTGTTTCTTAGTTGAAAGTTCACTAATTAGTTATTTATGCAACTGTTGTATAATACCTAATTATGTACAGTTGCATACAAAACTTTATCTACACCCATGATATGAATCCTCTTTATAAGGTTCTGAAACAGTTTTTTGCAATACTAATATCGAACAAAAATGGCGGCGGGATACGACGTGAATTCGAATAACCTATAAGTTCTTTTTTAGGGTACCGTACCTAAAGGGTAAAAACGGAACCCTATTACTAAGACTTCCCTGTCTGTCCGTCTGTCTGTCACCAGGCTGTATCTCAAGAACCGCAATAGCTAGACAGTTGAAATTTTCACAAATTATGTATTTCTGTTGCCGCTATAACAACAAATACTAAAAACAAAATAAAATAAATATTTAGGGGGGCTCCCAAACAACGAACGCGATTTTTTTGCCCTTTTTTGCTCGATATCAAAAATGGCAACAGGTAGGTACTTGAAATATTCACAAAATACTCAGTTATATTATAACTTTAATAATAAATAATAAAATTAAAATAAAATGAATATTTAAGGGGGGCTCCCATACAACAAACATGTTTTTTGCGGCGTTTTTGCCTTGTGGTACGGAACCCTTCGTGTGCGAGTCCGACTCGCACTTGGCCAGTTTTTTTTAATTACGGCGCTGTTGCAGTGAAACGCGCGTGCATGACAATGTTCTTTTTTGAAAAGGAGTTGCATAATTAATTAAATTTAGTACAACTTAGTACAACATTATAACACTCGTTTGGATTATATTATGGTTACTATGACACTGGTTGTTTTAATGTTGGCAATAAGCTAACTGTTTCAGAAACTTTTATAGAGGATTTATAGCATGGGTGTAGATAAAAGTAATTACTGAGTATCTACAAAACTAAAACACTAGCTGAATGTTGCACATTTGTACTGTAATCGATTAGGAAGAAGATTGGGGCGCATCTTCGTGGATGGTGCTATCTGTAGGATCTCTGTTGTCCGTCTGTCTGTCTGTCAAGAGTCTTTATCTCGGGAACGCGTTGAGGTATCGAGTTGAATTAAAAACCTTATACTCAGGTCCACAGTCCCTTGAACCTGTGAAAAAATCAAACTTCTAAGCTATCGTAAAAAAAAGATACGGCTATTCATGCCGCAAAAAACGTATATTTCGACACTCTGAAGGGAATCAAAATTTATAGGGTACTTCCCATTGACCTAGAATCATGAAATTTGTCTAGGTCATGTAGCACAAGTAAAGGAAAAAATCCGAAGACCGTAAATTTGTAAATACATTAAAAAAAAATAATCTTGTGATAAACTATATACATAATACCTACAAATTTGTACGGAACCCTCGGTGCGCGAGTCCGACTCGCATTGACCGGTTTTTTTTTTCTAAAATAATTTAAGAACACCAATAGACAAATCATAGGGTACTTGCTAGTAGGTAGTAGGTCCATAATATCGTAAAAAATATTTCCTCTAGTATCATTAGTCAGGGAGAAAACCGAGGAATGCGTTTGTATGGAATGAACGCCAACGACCATTTGAGCACGTTTCTTCTTAAATGTAAGGATAACATGCTTCAGTGGATGTTGTGAAATACCGACTTTATTTGTATTGTTACTATTGTGTAAGAAACAATAAATGTACCTGTGTGTTGAGTGCACTTTAGAAAACTTAGCAACTCAACGCTGTACGTGGTTCTAATCTACAATATCTTCCAGAAAGAAAAGAGGGAGGTGTGGCCGTCTATGTTTTGGTCGAAAAATGGCAAAAAAGTGATACAATAATATAATTATATGAAGGTGTAATCATTTTTTAGAGTTCCGTACCTAAAGGGTAAAAACGGGACCCTATTACTAAGACTCCACTGTCCGTCTGTCAGTCTGTCTGTCACTAGGCTGTATCTCATGAACCGTGATAGCTAGACAGTTGTGATTTTCACAGATGATGTATTTCTGTTGCCGTTATAACAACAAATACTAAAAACAGAATAAAATAAACATTTAAGGGGTGGGGGGGGGGGGGGGGGGGGGCTCCCATACAACAAACGTGTTTTTTCGGCGTTTTTGCCTTGTGGTACGGAACCCTTCGTGTGCTTGGCCAGTTTTATTAAGTCTAGTTATTATGTAGATTTGTAGACCGTTTTCTATTTTGTTAAGTATCTGGAATTTGTTGACACGCGAACACTTTCCTGCCATAACTTTTAACACTGTAATTTGCTAACATTGTAAAAGCCAATTCTTTTTAACCTTTTGACCGCCACGTCAAAAAAGCAAAATCGTGCCCTCAGCGCCAAGCTATGAATCCATCCTTTTATACCTACAAAATAGTAGTGAGTTCGAAATTATATCGATAAAGCACTAACTATGTATTGTTTAACATAATTATATAGTATATTTTATATACTATATTATGTTCAAACTACTATTAATAGTAAAGGAACAGCACTATTTGAAAATTTACCACATGTGAGGTCATGGGATTGTCATGATTAGATTACTGCGGTGTTCCAGGCGCAAACAGTATGACAGTGTGATGGAGATGGGCATTACAGTCATTATTGTATATTACAGAATTTTAATTTAATTTATTTACAGTAAAGCCTTTGAAGTCAATTTCTAGGCTACAAGGTTGTGCCTATGTAAGCCCTTCGTCATAAGAACCACTAACTCCCAAAATACAAGTTTGACTTGGTTTGGGAGTTGGTAGATCATCAATTACGTGCTGATGTACAACCATCAAATACCTTATTTAAATTGTACTGTACATAGATGTTTTTGTTGTACTTTGAAAGCGAAATAAATTATTATTATTATTATGATTTATCGATAATCAACTGACACCGACATTTGATGAGCAGATAGTTCAGTATTTTTCATGATTTCTGAATCATAAAACTTCAATATCAAAAATTTTATTTATTGTAGAAAAATTTTAAGAAATTAAATATGACGTAGATTACCGTCGAGGTCGATATTCTTGTTATATTGATTGCTTCCTACATCACTACGTGTCATGACATATATGATGACTATGAGGGCACTATGTTTTTCGAACTTTATAATTGGTATTCATTTTTGACATCTTATGTTAATAAAGATGAAATATAAAGAAAGAAGTTCAACTAATATAAATTAGGATGAGTCAAGGAACATAATCAGCAAAGGAAGTGAAAAAAACTGGCCAAGTGCGAGTCGGACTCGCACACGAAGGGTTCCGTACCACAAGGCAAAAACGCCGAAAAAAACATGTTTGTTGTATGGGAGCCCCCCTTAAATATTTATTTTATTTTAATTTTATTATTTATTATTAAAGTTAAAATACAACTGAGCATTTTGTGAATATTTCAAGTGCCTACCTGTTGCCATTTTTGATATCGAGCAAAAAAGGGCAAAAAAATCGCGTTTGTTGTATGGGAGCCCCCCTTAAATATTTATTTTATTTTGTTTTTAGTATTTGTTGTTACAACCCGCCTGCCAAGCGTGACGATTATGGCAAACCCTCCCAAAATTGGGGGAAGCCTATGTCCAGCAGTGGACGTCTATCGGCTGAAACGACGACGACGACGATTTGTTGTTATAGCGGCAACAGAAATACATCATGATGAAAATTTCAACTGTCTAGCTATCGCGGTTCTTGAGATACAGCCTGGTGACAGACAGACAGACAGACGGACAGACAGCGAAGTCTTAGTAATAGGGTCCCGTTTTTACCCTTTGGGTACGGAACCCTAAAAACAATGTTGTTTTATGAGTTTTATTTACGTATAAAAGTCTGTCATGGGATCGTGACAGTGGCGTGCTGGGCACATTTTGGTTTGTCCTCTATACATGACTGGCGGTCAAAAGGTTAAAAGAGTAACCATGGGGTTTGTTGCCAGCTCTTCTCCATAGGAAACGACCAAATGGAAGCGTGCACCTAAAGCTTCTGACGTTTCAAAACTGCCTATGTAGTTTGTTTATGTGAAATAAAATATTTTGATATCATTTGATTAAGTAGATTAGAGATTATTAGTTTTGTGTTTACCAATTAACAGTCTATAAAGGGAAGAATAATGGGCATTTTTGTATGGAACCTGACCAACAGCAGCACTTCTATTGCATGTCAACTTATTGCTTATAACCGGCAATTATTGTAACAAAAAATTTTATCTCCGAGGCACGGAGGAGTCTTGGTATGTAAAAATAGTCACCCATCCAGGGACCAACCGCGGCAAGCGCAGCTTAACCTGAGCGATCGACCCGTGCGGCTGTTATTACTTAGCTATAAGCCCCCTCAATGTTGAGTCAATAACTAATATTATTGAGAACTGCAGTGAACATTAGCGTCATAAAATAATACGTTTACATGGTACTTGCAGGTCTGATATCTCTTTAACCCGTTATTTCACAGCCATGAAGCCAGCTCATAATGAAAATCGATGCTTATGATTTAAATTTTCATTTGGTGTACATGTGGTTTTTATTGGACATACCGGCCAAAACGCCCATCTAACTTTGTTAGAAGCCTTAAGATTTAAGGTAATCTCATTTTTATTGCGCCGTAAAAACACTGTTCTCGTCGAATAATTTGGTGCTTTCGACCCTATAGTGTTTGATTACCTATTTAAAGTGATGGACCATAGCAATACCATAGAGTAATATTATCCATTTCCCTTATGTATTTTAGAACATTAACATCGACGTACTTTTTCCAGCAGGGTTCGCCGCTACTTTTAACATTCAAACGAACATAGGGAGGTATTGACGTAACGAAATCGGTCAATCCCAAGGGCGGTATTAAATATCGCTATAAAGTACGCTTGGAGGCAATAAAAGTACGGATAGGGAGGTTTTATAACTGAACGTATTATGTTAGCCAGCATTTTTAGTTGAATGTTGATAGTTGAAGGCTTAAAAAGCTTCAATAAAATCTAGATAAAAGGCCTTTTTGGTCTATCCAAAAGTTGTATGGAAACTATCTCTATTAGAGATAAGGCTTACCATTAAACTTTAATGTGGACTTCCAGACAGTTGTACGAGTATTATCAGAAATTTTGAACACGTTGGTTTTTAGTGAAAATTGATCCCGGAGGGCACACCTTGGTAACAGGCGATTAATTATTATCACACCGGCGAGAGCCAAAAGAAAACTAAAATTGATATCCCCATCGGGCCATGCCTCCCCTAAATATGAAAATGTGACGGCAATTTTCAAAACGCCGGCATTTTCTGCCCCATTATAAATAGCAGTAGCTGACAGTCTACTGCGACTACGGTAAGATATTCATTACCTTCCTTAGTTATTACCTAAATCTATTTGCAAAATTTTGGCTTCAATCGAAATTGTTGCAAGCCCAAAACAATTATCAAATCAACATCAAAAGTCATTTATTCAAAGTAGGCTGAGAATCGGCACTTTTTGACCGTCACAATTACATCAGACAGTCCTCCAAAACGCCCCCCCTTCACCAGCTCCTAGTGCTTTATCAATGACATATTGCCAAATAAAAACTGGTGTGATGACACTGATGACCGTCAGGTGTTTATGGGAGATTGGCCGGAGAAGGGAACACACAGGGAAGAGTGGAAAGCTGTGTGAGACACATTTGCCCAGCAGTGGGACAATACAGGTTAAATAAAAATATTTCCAAAGATAACATATTCATACAACAATAATAATTAACTGAATATCCATGTCTTGTACCAACAGAATACATCACAAACTTCCAAGCATCTTACTGACTGCTCAGCTGACTGCGCTTCAAACGGCAAAGTTGATTGAGTTTGAATATTGCAATTGTGGAAGTGTGACGGTAGTGTGTACGTGTGAATGCTAGTGTGACGAATCACGCCTGTGCAGTGCGTAGTCAAGTGACATGGTTTGCTTGAATAACTTGTACACGGTATGTAATCCATACTTAATATGCGAAAGTAACTCTGTCTGTCCATCTGTTAACTTAATACAAAACCACAGAGCTAAACATCATGAAATTTGACAGGTGGGTAGCCTGGAAAGCACTATTGGCTACGTTTTATCTTGGACATTTGTATAAAAATGGTAGCCCACATCCACAACTCCATAGGAAAAAGCCGTGAGTTTATGTATGTATGTTGGTATTTGTATAAAAAAAATATTAAATACAAAATACACGCAGAAAGTCGCGAGCAACAGACAGTGTAAAATACACATCATGACTGGTACATACTTTCGACAAAACAATCGGGGATAAACCACCTATTCATGATATAAATATAAAAATTTGAGTGTTTTAGTAGAGCTAAAGCTTTTATAAAACCCTGTTATTTACATACATATAGTCGTATATGTATGTAAATATCACGGTTTTACAAAAGCTTATTCAAATTTCAATTTCCTGTAGGTCTTACGATAAAACCAACGAAAAAGTTCTGAAACAATGAAAACCACACAGGGGTACTTTCATACGTGGGTAGGTTAGTTACTCGTTTTTTCGTGTGTTTACCACAACTTTACACGCGTTTATAATTATTTCTAACCTTTACTGTGTCAATATAACTGTCACATCGGCCAGTATTTGTCAAGTCCTATGACATGTTCAAATTATAATGTAGTAGTATGAACAGGTAGGTATATTATCAATGTTTGATTGACATTGATAGGTAGGTATATCTAGGCTATACCTACTTAATGGTGCTTGACTAATTTGCCTTTAAGTGCAAGACGGCGGTATGGTATGTCATTTAACGTTGGTTTCGCCGTAATACTCAAGACGATTGTTGGGTGTATCTCTAGAATGAACTTAATATTAAGGGTCCCCGAAACGATCAATTGCGACTGTAGTAATAGTAAATCGCTTCAATTGCATTTGGTAGATGATCAATTTGCGCATCAATGTGTCAATCAATCACGTAAATATTGATTATTTATTTGCAATTGAATCCTTTTGGGGACCCTTCAGGGACATAGGTACATTCAAATGCACGTCCTTGATAACAATTCGTGTTTGACTGAAAACGCTTTTAAATCACAGCGGTAAGGTTGGTTTTCGTAATTTCAAGTGTTTGTGCGACATACGGTGACCGTACCAGGCGTTCATAAATCAGTAATTGAAAAATAACCCCCCTCATTGGAAGACGAAGCTGAAGACATTCGATTTCTTTCAAGTTCAAATGAAACACATTCCAATGGTTACAACCGTTATTACATTCCCAGACGCAACCCCCATATTAAAGCTTTCACACCAAAACTACCTACATTTACGAAATCTCAAGAAAAATGGCTTCTACACTGTCGAGCAGATAAAATACAAAGTGGAAAAAAGGAAAAAAAGACTGTGTAGTAATTCTTATTTGTGCGATGTCGTGCGTTAACCCCGTATTATTGGTCCCGTGGTACCGATGGGTGCCTGTTGCTACTCTCGACGGATACCCGACTAGAGGTACCTACAGGAAATACGTAGGTACTTCAGATGGTAGGAAATTAAATACAATTTGTATAAGTTCGAGGCAGACGCTTGTAAATTGCGTTGTTCAATTAGGATGTATTGTAGTACTGGATTCAAGCTTGAAGGTTCAAGACCTTTCTATGAAGATGTTTAATGAAACAGACATCCCGGCTAGATTGGATTGTCGATTAGATTGAGAAGTTGAGAACTACAGACATGTTTCGAACCTTAATGTAGAATAATGTAGGCTATAAAGTTTAGTTACTAGTCGAGAGAATCTAATGGACCAGGCTCTGTCACAGTATGTAGGCTGTAGGACAAGCCTACCCTGGCTTATCCGTCTGAAAACCGCTAACATGAGATACGGAGAATTACGAAAAACGAACCAGAACAAACGAGCCGATTGTGAACTAATCGGCTTATTCGATTTCGATTCATTTAAGCTTACTACTTAATAAAACTAATTTAAATAACGTGAGTTACGTCATTCTTATGGGGGACCAACATCAAACATAATGTTAGTCTTATTTTATCCCCGGACTGGGTCTACAAACCTAATAATATTCAATTACCCACTAATTTATCCGTTTACAAGGTACAACCCTAGCACAACTTAATTAAACGAACATTGCAGACAGTATATTTTATAGCTAACATGTAGCACCATTAGAGATATAAATGTTCAATCCAATTGGCACCTATTTGATTAAAAAGTAAAGCAAATCCACTATTGAATCACTAGTTTATATCACTATTCAACTCTCACGCACATGACGCACATCCCAACACTAAAATTCACTAAAATCACGTGTCACTGGCTGTCAACAATAAAAATGTAAAAACAATAAAACCGTTATTCTATTTTCAAAATTGAATTCGGTGGTCCAATGGTTAGGGTATTTATTCGCGGCGCGTGGGTCGCGCGAGGCGGGCGGTCGGCTCGCTCTTCCCGCCCATCTGACGGGCTTGCCGCCCTCGGTGACGTACGAAAACATTGCAGTCTTATCGGACCGGCTAAATGTTGTGTTACATGAGCTTTTAATTGTGGTATTGGTTTGATTTATTGCTTAATCGAACATACTGAGGGATATCATTACACAAAAGTTGCTTTTACATAATTATTTGTGGTGTGGTTAATTTTGCGGATTTGCACCGCAACAAAGCTGATATTAAGTTTCAACAATTTCGTTTCATTTCACCGAGTGTTTGTAATGTAAACTTTGTATTCCGCTGCACTAATATCGTTACCCACATTACTGCTCCCCCTTTTCCGAATTGGGCCACTTTTTCCTTATTCTCCGGTAACAAAAACTGTCAACCACCTACCGCTTTAAGATGCCCATGGGGTTGCACCCCTTTCTTGCAATTAAGTGTCCTAAGTGCTCGTCCCCCTGTCCATAATGTCTTTAAGGTCCACCGCAGCACTTATTTCGGGAAGAAGTGCAAATCGCGTGATAGACGGGAGGCTGGTAAAATTACGTAATCAGCGTCCGTTGACATAAAAGCGATTTGGATCAGTTTTTCGCGAAAGAATTCTTAATGTTGAATTTCTTCGATGATTTACTTCCAAGCAAATAAAAAAAGCATTTTTTTTACATGATTGCTTAAGAGCGTTTACGCCGTACGGCATTTCACACAAACTTTCAAGCCCTTATTTTTCAAAATGAATGAACCGATTTTAATGAAACTTCATACGCATAAGCAGGATACAAAGGTCTAAAAAGTTAGAGAAAACATTTTCGAAATGTCTTTTTTTTTTTAAAAATAACTGGAAATCTCTGTTTCTATGGAAAATTTAAAATCGGTATAATTTGGCTGTAACATTATTTTTCGAAAATGTTTTCTACTAACTTTTTAGACCTTTGTATCCTGCTTATGCGTAAGAAGTTTCATTAAAATCGGTTCATTCATTTCGAAAAACAAGGGCTTGAAAGTTTGTATGAAATGCCGTTCGGCGTAAACGCTCTTAATCTATCGGTTTTCTTTAGGACTTGGGTCCTTTCTTTTTCGACTCGAAAAAAACAAAGTTAACTAAATAATCTTACCAAAACTTTCTTTCCTAAACGTGGCTATACTATTTTAGTATTTACAGAGGCTTTTCTTTTAAGAAAACATCCCCCGCCCCTGGTACACATGGACGCCATGTAAACACACTTCAGAAATTAAATTGGTTCAGTAAAAGACTGTCAGAAACAAATCCGCAAATCATTTCCAAAATTACCGTATCCATATTTCAGGAGCTCGTACCGAAGGCATCCATTGACAGCATTCTTCACATCGTGCGTGCGTAAAGGTAATGAGGTTTCAGCATTTAATGAACATTCGCTGAAAGGCCCCTGCTCACGGCACGCCCAAATGCATTTCAATGATTTACCACTGAAAAAAATTGCTCAAAACTGGGTTATCGACTGGGAGTTCCCGGGAATGACTCAAGTTATTTTTACGATTCCAGAGTTTGAGGTTAATGGAATCCTGGTGGTATCAATACTGTTTTTTATGTGACAAGTGCATGAAAGGTAACTGACAGTGCAGCTATTTGTCTGTATATTTTAGAGAAAGAACGTAACAAAGTTATGAAGTGCCCGCATTTTGCACTGTATTCAATGCTTTTAGCGGGCACTCAGGTGAAGCCGGGTAGTGTCATCTTGGATATTACTGGGTGCATTTTTCGCATAACTTTTCCAGACTATTTTACAACCAACGTGTTGCTACGGTAGCATTTTTAGAGTTCTGTAGTCAACAAGATACCCTTTTATGTAGTTTCGCCATGTCCATCTGTTCGTCCGTCCGTCCGTCCGCAGATTAGCTCAGTAGGTTAAATCACGACAGTAGTATAATATAACGAAATTAAAAGGAAAACTATCACAGCTAAGTGGGCTTTACAAAACAAGTAATAGTCGAAAGAACATGATTTTCAAATACAATAGGGTTCCGTTGCCAAATGGCAAAAAACTGAACCCTTATATTTAGATTCGTCATGTCTGTCTGTCTGGCTGTCTGTCCGTCCGTATGTCACAGCCACTTTTTTCCGAAATTATAAGACTATACTGTTGAAACTTGGTAAATAGATGTATTCTGTGAACCGCATTAAGATTTTCACACAAAAATAGAAAAAAAACAATAAATTTTGGGGGTCCCCCATACTTAGAACTGAAACTCAATTTTTTTTTTTTTCATCAAGCCCATACGTGGGGTGTCTATGGATAGGTCTTCAAAAATGATATTGAGGTTTCTAATATCATTTTTTTCTACACTGAATAGTTTGTGTAACTTCTAAAATTATTCCATGTAAACTTCCACCGAAAATTGGTTTGAACGAGATCTAGTAAGTAGTTTTTTTAATACGTCATAAATCGTAAGCAATTTACAATTTATTCAATAAACTCAAATATAAAATTAAAAAAAAAACATTTAATTTCATAAACCGGATGTTACGGAACCCTCGGTGCGCGAGTCCGACTCGCTCTTGCCCGGTTTTTATTATAATAAATATACTATGCTTGTGCAAGCATAGACAAGTTACATTTTTTAGTACACCTTAAGCAAAGAAAACCCTGCAGTGGGACTCGATCTTTTCTTATATTTTCTCTTTTATGTGTATGAGTACAACCTGTGTCTTTAATTTTTGTTTTTGTACATGGTTTTATACCGTTTTAATTAAAGAAATAAATAACACAGGCTGGTTATTATTATTAATATTCTTACTTAAAAGACACAAAACATCTTCGGAAATCGAGACAAATACAATAAATTTCTTTTCCAAACTTGAGGATCGTTTGAGAATCACCAAAAATATTACTCACATATAAAATATCTTCCGAAATCACAATATATTCAGCAATATTCTATCTCCGAAGTTTAGCGAGGCTTGTTCAAATAAACACACATCATCGTTGAATCCCAGTGGAGTTCACTCGATGCACACGACACTGTGAGGATGTGTGTGAGTGTCCCGTATCATTGAGCAGGGAGTGCATTCGATCGGACACTCACTGCTAGAGGTGTTGTAGGAAATTGCGGACCGATGTTTGAGGTATGGAGTGTGTTTAGCCCGAAAGATGTAACGTAAGTGCAGGTCAAACCTTGGTGGTGGCACATTTGGGAGGGTGTCGGTGCATACTATGGTAAGTAGATATTAGAATCACTCATTGATTGCTGTATTCTGTAAAATCTGACCGTGAAAACTTAGGTGAAGTGAGTTGTCAATAGTGCAAATTCCTAGCATGAGATGGGATGACAGATAATTTCAAGCACACTTCATCAAAATTTTCAAGGTGAGATTTTTACAGGACAGACCGGCTGTATTTTGAATTTGTAGCAATAAGAAGGTTAAGTTTTGAAGGTGCTTTGTGAGCACACAAAGCACCTCAACAACTATTCAGATTTTAAGAGCGTTTACGCCGTACGGCATTTCATACAAACTTTCAGTCTTGTTTTTCCAAATGAATGAACCGATTTTAATGAAAATTCATACGCATAAGCAGGATACAAAGGTCTAAAAAGTTAGTAGAGAACATTTTCGAAATGTCTCATTTAAAAAAAGATAATTGAAAATCTCTGTTTCTTTGGAATATTTAAAATCGGCCTAATTCGGCTGTAGCACTATTTTTCGAAAATGTTCTCTACTAACTTTTAGACCTTTGTATCCTGCTTATGCGTATGATGTTTCATTAAAATCGGTTCATTCATTTCGAAAAATTAGGGCTTGAAAGTTTGTATGAAATGCCGTACGGCGTAAACGCTCTTAAACTAAAATCTTCACTTAATCTTTTTTTTATATACACATTGACATTTATGAATTTTATATAAACAATGACATTTGCTTACTTTGTAAAGTATTATATTATTTTAATTGTTGTGAACGTGAAGACAATATGGGTCTTTTTTATTATTATATTTTTTAATTTTTATTATTCTATCTGTTCTGTTAGTTTTTGTCATATTCAGGCAGTTTGAGTAATTTATGTGGCCTACCCAAATGACCTTTCTTTGGTATTGTTCGTCGAATCGTTGAGCTCCTTAAGTTTTGAGTTGAGCTGCACAATTTCTGACAAATGCGTGCATTGACTGGACAGGTCCTCTCAATCTGTGTGGTTCTTTCCTCAAAAGATCATCTCAGACATCGATCTACATGGTCTTCATATAACCTTACCAAGATTGTCTGGACTTTAAAAGAGACTGTGACCTCTGAGTTTGTCAGATAGGAAACGCCGACCTCATCTAGTTTTAACAAAATATGATTGACGTTGAAAATTGTGCAAACCTACTAAAAAAAATAAAATCATTTACCATTTATGCTGTAGTCGCAGCAATTGGCACTACTCACGACTCCGTACCAGAAAGATCGATTCAGCGCTACACCATACATACTACAGACATCATTACAAAAGTACATAAGTTCGACATATACTCCTCAGAGATATATTTTATCTAACGCTAATGAGCCCGTATTTGCCCACCGCTGTGCTCTTATCTGTAACACGCCACGGCCTTGTCCTCATCCATTCCATGCCAATCGTACCAATCGAGCCGCCTTCAATTGCAAACGAATTTCCGCTAAAAGGAGCAAAGATCTACTTTACGCGAATTTCCGAGTTGAAGAAACATCGATTTATTACTCAAAAAGATCTAGTCATAAAAGGTTTTAGGATATGTACATAATATGATAAAGTTTTACTGACAAAGTTATGGTACTTTTTATAATTGGTTAGGGACTTGGGATGGTAGCTATAATAGCTCTTTAGTGACCACGGGGCTTTAAAAAACCATAGGAAAAAGAGGTTGGAACTCTTTTTGCGAATATGAATGGCGTTATTAAAAGTAACTGCCATAAAGTCACCATTTTAATTGGTAAGGTAGAGTAAAACTACAGTCATCCAAATGAGCTATTAGGTAACAAGCCGCCCTCTCGATGGGATTTCTCATCGGCAAAATGAACTTCTATGTCAAAATTTCATCCCCTATTAATATAATTTAGGGGACCATTTTTGTTAAAGAAGGAACTTTCGTGAAAAATGGAGTTGGGCAGGACATTTGGCAAGGCGCAGTGATGGCAGGTAGAGTAAGGCAGTGATCGAGTGGAGTCCAAGGACTGGAAGACGGAAGTGTCGGTCGTCCGCGGCGAGATGGGCGGATGGTATTGTTGCCATTACGGGTAAAACCTGGATGAGGCTGGCACGGGAGCGTGAAGAACAAAAAAACCGGTCAAGTGCGAGTCGGACTCGCGTACCGAGGGTTCCGTACTAATTTGTAGGTATGTAAATAGTTTATCACGGGATTTAAAAAAAAGTAACTACTTTACGGTTTTCGGATGTTTTCTTTTACCTGTGCTACATGTTCAAAATTTCATGATGTCAACTTTCATGCTTCTAGGTCAACGGGAAGTACCCTATAAATTTTGATTCCCTTAAGAGTGTCGCAATATACGTTTTTTGCGGCATAAACTTCCGTACCTTTTCTTTACGTTAACTTAGAAGTTTGATTTTTTGACAGCTTCAAGGGACTGTAGACCTGAGTATATGGTTTAAATTTCAACTCGATACCTCCACGCGTTCCCGAGATAAAGGGTCTTAACAGACAGACAGTCAGACGGACAACACAGTGATCCAATAAGGGTTCCGATTTTATCCTTTTGAGATACGGAACCCTAAAAAAGAGAGGCCTATGCTCAGCAGTGAGTGAAGTCGAGCTGTGGATGATGATGTGTGACATGTCATGGTTCTAAATCTAGCGGTTTTCGCTGTGAATTGTCTGTCAGTGAATGAATGAATACAAGACAACGAAAAACGTTTACTGTTAAGTTAATTTGGAATCTTTAAAAAAACTATTCGAACTGACTACTGCATGCTGTACTACTTTATTACAACTGTATAGCACATGCTATAAAGTTATAATGAAAGACACTAACAGCATATTCAAGGCTTGCCTGTCGGGAGCCGTAACGACTCCCGGCCACCGTATTCGCGGGCCTGCGGACGGAGAGTAACGGGTAGCTCACTGTCTGATCAGGACCAGGCCCGTGCCGACGACGGCGCGCACGTGTTCCACGCGCGCCTCAAAGAGACATCAGCATGAATTGAGGGGCCTCTTAGGGCCGAAGCCTGCCAGGTCAAAAGGCTAAAGGGCTAAGGAAGGAACACGGGTGGGTTTTAGTCAGTAAGAGTCTGACACTCCCTTCTGCTCCACCCAGAGCGAGGGGAGTCATTTGATGATTTCCATTCCGCAACCAGCCACCTCCACAATGTCGACCTTAAACCAATTATATCAATATAATACAACCAGTGATTGCACATCCATGCCCCGTTCCCAGGGGTGTCACAGTATTTGTGCGGCCCGTAATATGTCATCCGGACATTAAGCGGACATGCGACGGACTGCCCGTCTACCCACAATAATAATTATCTATCGATACAGCTAACAAACGGACGATAACATCTATATTGCTGTCAATTGTAGTGACCATGTTGAACATCTAAATTGGCAGTTAATCGATTATTCTACCGGTAAGGTTATTCATTTTTCTTTTTACCGACTTCAAAAAAAAGGAGGTTATCAATTCGACACGTATGTATGTAATATTATTGGAACTGCATTAAATCACATATGACAATCTATTAGGGCTTCCAAACAAATATACAAAATTTTATAGACGTATGTATGTTTATCCACGCATTTCTCCGCAACTATTAATCGGAACGTGACCATTTTTTTTCTCCAACTTAGGGAACAGTGCAAGTTTCATCAAAATCGATTCAGTAATTTACAAGATATGGACTAATACGTGTAAGTGTGACGGTCTGGCTTATCGATACGTACTACGGGTGTAGTGTCAAAGAGAAAACATCTCAAATCCTTCGTAAAATTCTAGTGAAATATTTACAACAAAACTATTACCTACTTAATACAAACAAATATTCCAGTGTTTACTTAAAACTAAAAATTACGAAATAAAAAAGTACTTAATCAAATCGACTTCAAAAAGAAATTAACTCAAAATTATGAAATAACTTTAATTTCGTTAAACTAAAACATGATCTATATTTCAGTTTTAGTTTTTTGCCACCGACTTCCGAAATTAAAGTTATTTCATAATTTTGAGTTAAGTAATTTCTTTTTGAAGTCGATTTAATTTTTTTAATTACTTTTTTGTAAGACTCACGAGTCATGGAGTCTTTATGTTACCATACATATGACTGCATGGATAATTTGTATATTTCATTATGTTAAGTGAACTGTTTGGTTTCTTTATGAGACTCAAATTCTTCAAACCGAATAAAAAAAAAAAAAAATTCACTTTATTTCAGGTAAATAACACCCATTCATGGCACACATATAAAATCAAATAAAATCAATACAAATCAAATTAAATGGAAACATAATATATCAAATTAAATAAAATCAGAATAAATCGAATCAAAATCAAAACAATAACACTAACATAGAAATTAAAAATTAATAAATAATCACCCCAACAAAATCAATAAAATCAATACCCCCTCTCCGGCACTGCTACAGCAACATGTCTGCTGGAACAATGTCGAATGAAGGGGCAGTCCAGCCTTCCCGCAATCATCGTGAGAACGATGTTGGAGCTAGCCCGTACCCTGCGCACCAAGGACGCGGCGCGCTTGCGCATGGTCGCGTGAAAGCAGTCGGTGCGCGCCTCTGCGAACATACCCGATGCACTGCAGTATCGAGGTAGACCCATCACCGCCCTAAACGCGTTATTGAACTGGACGCGGATGGCGCCGTAAGTTTTATTAGAGTAGTGAGCCCACAGACTGCACGAGTACAGCGATGTACAGTACGCTCTAAAGAGCGTAGCCTTCACCCCATTAGAGCACCGCGCAAATCTGCGGGCGATCATGTTCGCTCTAACAGACAACGCCCTCCGCTCCCGTTCCATGTCTGCGTGATCCCTGAGGTCGACAGTCAACACATGCCCCAAGTATGTAAACTGATCGACCCTTTGCAAAGGAACCCCCTTGAGACTTACTGGAGGTATGCTCCCCGGACATTTTGCACTAGCGGTCTCGAAGATCACTGGCTCTTTTTTACATTATATGATAAACGTGACCACAAGCATACTCTTCACATATTCGTAATAACTTCCTCAAGCCGCAGACCGAAGCGCTCAGCAGCACCATGTCGTCAGCATAACTTAGATTATTGACACAGGTACCGTCAATGTGACAGCCGACATGCTGACTGCTGAGCGCCACGATCAGCCCGTTAATATACAAATTAAACAGGGTTGGAGAAGTTAAGCCACCCTGCCTGACTCCGCACTCGAGCTGATACGCATCCGACATTGCCCCCGCCCACCTAACACTATTAGACTGGTGCGCATACCAGTACTGGAACATGCTGATAAGTTCTGGCGGCAAATCTATGCTCCTCAGCTTATTCCATAGCAGGTCATACGCTACAAGGTCGAAAGCCTTGGACAAATCAAGAATGAGTTGTTATAACTGACTTTTAGGATCCCTGAGATATGTTTATAATGAAGTGTAGGCAAAAAATTACAACTAAAACATAAATACAACATTAGAAGCTTCATCAATATTTAAAAGCAAAAAGTTTATACAAAGCAGCTTAGCATTAAAGCTACCTTGTTAGAACTCCTAATGATAAATTATCGTGCCAATTTTACCACCCCTTTTAATCGAATTCGCTGACAATAACGACATAAGACTTAACTCTACTTTCATATTCCCCTTCCCCATCAAATTATTCACTGACGCTCCTTAATTATCAAATATTAGCTTCTGCCCGCGACTTCTTGAAAGAATCATGCCCACTTTCCATACATTGATTGACCTGTCACTTGATTTGTTTTACAGGTCGCGTCTACCTACAACTAGTGTTGTATAAAAACAATTATTGTTCATAATAACACAATAATTTATTATCATTTCATTTAGAGGCCAGGGAAAAATGTTATTAAGTAAATAAGATTTTGAGGTTATAGCAGCTGTCAGATAAGGTTTGACAGCTGTTTTAACCTCAAAAACTGTACGATAATTAAAATCAAATTGTTTCTTAATCGCTGAGAGTTACAATCACTGAGAAATAAATCCCTCTTCAATGTAATATCATCAAATTGGAGCGCGGTCGCACACAGTAGTTATTATTCTCGTAATAACCCGCCCATGCTGAGTTACAAAGACTTCGTGTGATGTTATGCTATCCTTGTTTACTACACTTTGTGCAAGTTTGAGCAATTTAGGTACCTACTTACAGTTCATTGAAGTAGGTATCGGTCAAAATCTGTCGTCGCCGTCGAAGCGGACCAGACTCTAGGAGATGGAAAGAGCTGCACACCTACATGTTTTTGGCGAGGACAGGGAAATTAAATAAAAAACAGGATTTGATTTATTATCATTTATTCAATATCTTCTCGTACAACCACTTCATCTAAAAATGCCACTGGAGCCACAATGTTGGTTTCATGCCTGTGATCATGCATTAAATTGATCATCCTTATTGTGAGGCTTGATGGGTTTTCTTTGGGAATGTGGTCACTTTGGCGATTGAGCAATGATCGACCACAAACGGGGCATACTTGAGC
The DNA here is from genome assembly GCA_916614155.1 of Mesoligia furuncula. Taxonomy (NCBI): domain Eukaryota; kingdom Metazoa; phylum Arthropoda; class Insecta; order Lepidoptera; family Noctuidae; genus Mesoligia; species Mesoligia furuncula. The sequence continues at coordinate 27,823,971 of OU744807.1, read as the reverse complement.
ATGACCACGTCGAGATGAACCAACAGATGGATCACACTCATTTTTTCCATGAATCTGAGCATTAATAGTCTGCAGGGATACATCAAAGCATGCTTCACAAATGTAATCTTCTTCCGTTATCTGAAAAACAAATAAAGTAAAAATAGTTTATTTCTCACCGTTAAAAGTTACAATTATACAAATAGGTAGGTACATGACAAGTAGGTACTTCAACATTTTGTGGTGATCATAATAAGGTGCACATAGTATTGACCCTTGCCTCTAAACTAGGCAGGAACCTGTATCTCAGGGGATAGTTTTCAGCTATTGACATTTTAATTTTTATCTGAGGACTACTAAATCTGATTTAAAGCCTACAATGGAAATAAGTATGTATATTTAATTTGTATTTTTACATGTTTTGTTTTAAACAGCTGTCTAAAAGAACCACTTTAGCTAAAACATGAGAAAAATCTAGATGTAACTAAAACATTCGGTCAGTGGGTCGTCTTAGGGGCGTCACCTATTTCTAGTAGGTAGTACTAGTTATATTTTTCGTGTAACTTGAAAAAATATACTTTACCACTTCTAAATATCAATTCTTTTTTATAAAACAATACGCTAGCCTCCATTGACTGGATACTAAATAGATAGGTACTTGATTGTTATTATACTTACTATTACTGGAGATATCCAAGTGCTAATAGCGAGATGACTCTGCTATCAAGCTGAAGCGCCCGATAACGCCGAAGCGTATTAACTTATGTTGTAGTTTATACAAAGCAATCTCGTAGAAGGCTCCATAACACTTTCCAACAAGAGTGTTAACGATAACTTAGATCCCAATCAAAAGCACTAAATCGGTATCCGTATAACACAGGCCAAAGTAATCGTAAGTGGTAGGTATCGAAGTCCACGGAAAATGCAAAAGTTGTAAGGGTATCAGAAAATCCAAGATCGCACAGTACAATTATGAAACGAACGACTGCAAAACGTCAAACAAATGACAGCAGTCACACTGTCACAGCGGCAGCCTGTCATTCGTTGCGACTAAAGAAGTCCGTTTTAAGCGTAACCTGTCAACTGTACACTTAAAATGGAACGTGTGTAAAACACGTTCCGTTTCCAAAAGTATATTGAGAATGATAAACATGATATAAATTGTATTTTTTCCTGGCTTCATTTGAAAATTCAATTAAGTGATACGAAATAAGCAAAAAAAATGCAATTTTTTAAGATATTTTACATCACTAGACGCGTTCAAAAATTTTCAGGTCAAAACTGGACATGATTCTTTCTGGTTCCTCCGACGTTCCTCCCGTTGCGTCGTATCGCCTGTCCGCGCTATGACTTCGTTTTCGCTTAGAGTGCTCTCTGACTTTTTTTGTTTTTTACCCGGCTCCTAAGGGTCGTAACGTGATGTTAAATATCCTATTGCCTTCCTCAATAATTAGGCTATCAGATACATAAAGATTTTTTTTTAATCCGTCAGGCAGTTCCAGAGATTAGTGCGTTCAAACAAACAAACTCTTCGGCTTTTCTATAGATATAGATAGATTGTTTTTTCTGAGTGTACTGTCTGTCTTGTCTGTGTGGTGCCGAACTTAAAGAATAGCACCACCCCTTACTTCCCGAGGGTGTCGTAAAAGGCGACCAAGGGTCGTACCGGAGAATGGGCAGCAGCGTTCTCTATGCATTCCACCATCATATCATACTGCGATCGCCAACCCGCCTGCCAAGCGTGGCGATTATGGCAAGCCCCCCCAAAATTGGGGGAGGCCTATGTCCAGCAGTGGACGTCTATTGGCTGAAACGACGACGACGAGTGTACTGAACCATTACAATATAGCTACCTTTAATTGCTACTCGTTATACCATACGTTTTTACATTCACCAGAATTGCCAGTTTTATCGCCGAGCCTAATTCTGGGAGTATTGGACCTAAAAGTTTTAATTAAACCAACGGCTTTGTAAGCTTTAATGAAAACGCATTGACGTTCAATTTATGATCTAGTTTTAATCAACGTTTGGTAATGCAATGTGTTGTTGGCGGATTAGTAATGTTTATTACAAATCAAACATTTGTTTATTTGTTCCTATGTCCAAAATGAGAAGAGGAAGGAAATGAACGATGGCGTGGCGGTTGTCAGGAGCCTTCTGGACTACAATAGAGTGGAAGAAGAAAACGTGTTGCGCCGACCACAAGTAACATGGGACATGGACAGGAAGATCATGAGGGTGATGTTCAAAATGAGAAAAAGCCACAGTTTTTTTATTTGTTAAACATAGGTGTAAAAACATAGAGATCTCTATACCTATTCTATTTCAAACACCTATTGTGTTTGAAATAGAATAGGTATAGAGATATCTATGTTTTGCCGTTAACGGCGCACAAATATCAGGTAGAAAAACAAAAAAACAAATAAAAAAACATAAAAGTAAATCTATAAAAGTTAAAATATCTATATATCGTAAGCAATGTAGAAGAAAAAATAAAAATGTTTTTAAACGTGTTGCGCCGACCGCAAGCAACATGGGACAAGGACAGGAAGATCATGAGGGTGATGTCCAAAATAAATAAAAGTCAATGTATTTTATTTGCTAAACATGGTGTAAAAATATCAAGTAGGACCATACTCCCTACAAAATTACAATTTAGTATTAAAACACGCAGAAAAGCTATAGCACCCTCCGCGTCCAGTATAACAACGCTTTCAGAGCGGTTTTGGGTCTGCCTCGCTACTGCAGCGCTTCAGGTATGTTCGCATGGGCGCACAGGAACTGTTTTCATGCAACCATGCGGAAGCGCTGCGCGTCACTTGTGCGCAGAGTGCGGGCCAGCTCCAATACCGGTCTGAGTATGATAGCCAATAGGTTGGACTGTCCTTATGTGCGGCACTGCTGTGACAGACAAGTTAACTATAGTGTCGCTCGTAAGAGACTTCTGTAGTGAATTAGAACAGATTATTTGTATTATTTTTTATTTGATTTATTTAATTTAATTAATTTAATTTGTGTGTTGATGTTGTATTTATTCGTTTGTATTTATTGATGTGTTATTGTATTTAAAGATGTTTTCTGATATGGGTTATATGGTACCTGAAATAAATGAAATTATTATTATTATTAAAACTTTTGTTTAAAATAAAATGACGAGCTAACAGAGTTAAACTATACCCAATATCCTCTATCAAAGTTAACAATATTGCATACATAATTTGTTTAGAACATTTAAAATGTTAGAAACATTATTACATTGCCTATGTAAGCTAGACTAGGTGTCAAGCCATAAACTCTGTCCCTTGTAAAATGGTTTCTAAATATTTTTTTAAAGTAAATAATTTACGAAAATACATTATACAGGGTTAGTTTTCAAAGTGGTACAGTACAACCATCAAACTGAACAATTTTGTCCATGGGGTCAACATCGTAATCGATCGGGGGCCGAAATTTCGCGGGTAGAAGCTAGTATAATAGAATAAAGTGAAAAACTGAAGAATCTTTACATATTTTGCGGATCAAACAACAAGGAGGCGGTTCAAAAATCTGATATTACAGAGCCGAAAACCCAAAAATTTCAACGCAAAAAGCTATCGGAAAAAGTTCCCGAACAAAAGTAAAAAATGGGTTGTGAAAACGAATCCTTTAAAATATACCTACAATAAACAACTTTAATGTATTATTAGCATTCTTAGCCTGTCAAAGTTAATGGGTCCTAATTTATATGGACAAAACAAAGGGAAAGAGGCTGGTTAATCATAAATATGGTGTAAAAGTGGGGAACGAAAGTGAATTGTGAATTTACGTTATATACAAAAACCGAACTTAAAGGGATGTTTGACGTCAATTGAGCTTTATAAATTCTGAGCTGAGCTGCACGATTACTGACAAATGAGTGTACGACTGGACATCCACTCAATCTGTGTGGTGCTTTCTTCAAATGACCATTACGCACAACATGGTCTTCACATGATTAGATTGGTGTCTGAAATGTGACTATAAAAGAGACTGTGACCTCGTGGGTTTGTTTCGGCCTTTCTTCTCAAAATATTAAGATATATATGAAACGCCAACCTCATCTAGTTACTAAAGTAAGATTGACGTGTAAAATGTTTGTACAAATCTACCTACAGAAATAAAACAATTTATCAATTAACCTTTACACCAACCAGTCCTAGGAGAAAAAGTAAGACCCTAGTTTTTTTGATAACACCTTATATACTGTAGATGTTTTTAGGAAAACCAATAGACAAATAAGGTGATTTCATAGATTCATAGATATCCCAAATAAATTGGACAAAAATTGGATTTCTGTAATGTTATACATATAGGCAAAAATTCGATGAGCCTGTCGGAGTGTGTCACATGAGATATAATTGGAGAAGCAACAGATAGATCGGAAAATGTGACGTATTGCATTTCTCACAGGAAAATACCATAGTATTTGTCATATCAGAGAATTTTATACAATTCTTTACCTCTCAGCCGTCACGCAAGCTGATTCAGTTCAGCGGCCATTGTTTTACTACTCTTTTATATTGTGACAGTTGAAGATGTAACATATTGATATTTCTCTCAAAATATTGTACTAAACCTTAAAAAGGATATATCGACTGGGTATAGCACTGAAGGTAGCGTAGCATTACATACGATCGGAGGATCAAAGGAAATAAAGGACACAATGTATCCTCAGATATGTTTATGTCATCGACAATACAATAGAAGGGAATGGTGCCACGGTATACACCGGATAGTCCAACTGTTTTCATATTAGACATGATTGGAGGATGAAACAGGATAGGTGATGTAACTCGCCCACACCTGTCCTGGTTTAGTGCATCATGCGTGGTGTTCACGTAATGTAAAGTGCAGTAAGTGCAACAAGGTTGTCGAATGCCCTACCTACTAATAGAAAATATAATCGTGCCATAGAGTCCGTCTCAAGACGGAAGTCCCGCGGCAATAAGTGGAACTAATTATTATTATTATTATACAAGTTAGCTACATTCCTACAATAACCCTCCTACTTACACCTTAATCTATTTAAGATTGTACATTTTATTAACCATAGCCCCTGTAATGCCTGTAATAGGACGATGAGTTAGATAAAGAATTCGATTATTTTGACATAGTTCATGAAACACAAAACACAAATAACAAAATAAAAAAGTGAAAATAATGTTTAAACTACAATAATGAGTGTCTGATAGATAAATAAATAAGTAAAAGGTTTATGATTCCGTCGCATGTCTGCGTGACTTATTTCGTGAGACGGACTCTACCGTGAAAATTGCAGAAAAAACTTATGCAATGCAATATGAAATGTAACAATAACTATGCGAATATGTTTCTATATATGTCTGTTACATTTCATGTTATGTTTCACCAATCCGTACCGGTATAAAGTGGCCAAAACTGCAGTCTTATTCGTGTTACCTTCTTACATTCGTACAATCTTAGCTACAGTTGGTAGTTTATTTCTAATGCAAACCTTTCCTCGCGTGTCAAACATGAGATAGGATCAAAAAGCATGCAGGCACATATCCGCATACGTCCGTTTTAGTACGGTAATGTTGTTCAGTGCATTCCTCATGACTGGACGGTGAGCAGGGCTGTCAAAAAGGTTTCAAAATATTTGTTGAAATTTTTAAATGTAATTTTCGCGGATCAGAAAAACGATTGGTGCTGATAAATTAAATTAAATTTGTAGAACTCTAAGGCTGGTGTTACGCTGACGTCAGTTATGCGTACCAAGACGCTGATGATAAATGGATGTGTACAGGGTTATTTGAAAAACACCAAAAACCTCTTAAGAGGTCATTGTACTCATCATTATGAACAACTTTTACTATGGGACCAAATCTGAAATCGCGAAAAAAAATCAGCTGTTCCCTACATTTTGACGAATTATACGAACATAAATGATTTTTTTTCGCGATTTCAGATTTGGTCCCATAGTGAAAGTTGTTCATAATGATGAGTACAATGACTTCTTAAGAGGTTTTTGGTGTTTTACAAATAACCCTGTATAATCATGTAGTGTAGCACCTAGGGTCAGCCAGCGCGAGTCCATCTCCATATATATAAAGTACGCGACCGTTGTCAGTGCTGACCGTCGGTCGAGCACTAAATCCAGCCTTAGGCATACAATTTTATAGCTTTAATCTGTACAACTAAACCTAGATATAACACTTATCTAAGAATTTTAACAAAAACTATGCGGTAATCTTAAGTGGGATGCACCCGGTCCGAATATCTTGGCAATGTAAAAACTTTGGTATTAAGATTAGATGAGGGAGGCACAATTCCACTTGCTCCGCTATGTACTTTTTGCTCAAAACTTAAACAAAATGTTGCTTATAAATATTTTTATTTCTTGAAAAATCTGTGCCTTAACAGGCTACGCTACTGAAATCTAGGATACAAAGTGAATTGAGAAATTGTTAAAAACTTTTAAAGCGCAATAAAAACAATCCACACCGTTGCAATCCGATTCCGCATCATAGTTGCGACAAATAAATACGCGACAAATGTTAGGGTTTATTATATGTTACAGTTATATTCTCTATGACACAATGAGTGAAACCGCGCGAAATGAACGCGATATTGGCGTGATTAACTAAGGGATTGACGTGGTTTCGAAGTAAGGAATTATGTATGTGAGTGTTCATAGTGAATTAGGGCCCAGCTCGACGTACGTTAGTTCGACTAATTGTTTTCTCGACAAACGACAGAACGATGGAACTTTTGATCGACGATCGATAGCACGATATAACTTTCGCTCGACAAAGTAAAGCGCGACCAATGTTTCTATATTTCGTTGCTAAAAGCAGTTTTTTTTTAAAGAATGTTGTGAATTTGTACTAAACAAGCGCACGCTATCAGCGGTCCTACAGTTAAGTATTGTTGTTTTTAAAACTCAAACTCAACTATTTTATTGAAAGTACGTGTGTGATGTAATCGAAAACTATGCATGTAGCAGTTTATTAATATAAGTCAGTTAATAAAAGAGTCTTTCAACGACAATTCATCTAAACATATTATAAATTAATTTAGTTGCTTTTCGTGTCGTCTGTGTGATCGCGTTGTTCTTCTAAACTACGCAACGGATTTTGATGCAGTTTTCACCATCATTTAGAAAATGATTCCTGAAGATTTAGGTGTTATAATACATTAATATTTAACTTACATTTACTACTGTTTTGTAAAGTCGTAAAAACCGTGCGAAGCGGGGGAGGGTCGCTAATAAATAATACAATATTTTTCTTCTTTACCCTTGTGGCAACCCTGTTATAAGTAACTGATCGGGGTCAGGGTCGGACCGCGGCGGCGGTCATCGCCACCAAATGCTTCCACTGAACATACTGCATATGAATTAGCAGGGGCGTGCACAGATTTTTCAAAGAAGGTAGGCAAAAAAAAAATCTCACCAAAAATACTCCACTTTGGTTTCGGTTCGTCGTCTTGTCGATCGATGATGTAGGTAATTGCCAAATGCCAGCTTAAATATCCATAGATTGACGCTTATTGGCGTCTCTGTCGCTCGTAGTTCCGAGTTGACGCGAACAAAAAGGATATTATACTTACGACAAATAAAAACTTTTTACAAAAAAAAAAACAACCGACTTCCAAAAAAACACTACAAATTGAAAAATAACTTTAATTTCGGAAGTCGGTGTCTTTGGTTCCGCATTTTCGTTTATTGACACCGACTTCCGAAATTAAAGTTATTTTTCAATTTGTAGTGTTTTTTTTGGAAGTCGGTTGTTTTTTTTTTCGTAAAACGTTTTTATTTTTCACTTTTTAGTGGGTCCGTTTGTAATTTATCTAAGTTACAATAGCCTAATGTCAACTGCTCATCACTTGTTACAAAATATTGCTTTTTCCGATGTTGGGACGTTAATTGTTGAGGAGTTCTGGTAAGAACCAGGAGAACTCCTCAACAACCACTCACCATACGCTTTGTGACGAGCATAAATTGCTTAGCAACCTTAATAAAGTAATCGAATCGCAACCCGTGAAATATTTGTCATTGAGTAGTTCCAATGGCCATCTGTGGTCTTCTTCATCAGCTCCACTTTACCAAATGATGATTTCCGAGAGCAAATGCTCAAGTTATTTTAAAAAATACCCAAATCGTTATAGCTTTGCCTATAAAATTTGAGGGTTTCCCTCGATTTCCATGGGATCCTCTCATCAGATTCCAACTTGATGATAATGGGACCACCTCGAGAGTATACCCTTTCAAACAAAAAAAGAATTTTGAAAATCTGTCCACAATTGGCGGAGTAACAAACACACAAAAAAAAAAAAGTTTTTGCTACTTTCTATAAAATAGGTACTTGCATTGCATAGCCAACTTCCGTTCGGGCAAGTTCGGTGCGAGTTCGCCTGTTCCTCGGCAGTTTTCGTGTTCTGCTCTATGAAAAACTAAAGTAATAAAGACACTGCCTATTATCGCAGTTGTGTGCGTTATTTTTTTCATTGTGTGCCACGTAGTTATAGGCGCGCACACATTCATAAAATCGTATGAGCACGACGGACCGCGAGAGCTCACATCTAAACATTTAGTGACGAATAGTTTGTGTCTTCGCCGTTGAGATTGTGTGGTGGCGCGACTGCAGCGCGAATCAATGATGCGAAATTAATCAAATCTTAATAATACTACCGACGCTCGGTAGGTGGAGCTGATTTATGATTTAAGAATTTTTATATTTTGTTAAGTTTTGTTTATTGACTTACTTATGTAATATTAGATCAGTTCTACGAGGTAGACACTGTCTTTATCACTCTATGGACTGCCCGCCCCTGTGAATTAGTGTTTACTTACGTGTGCGTTGCATTGGAACCTCTCCAATATTTACAAACAGTCATGGAACTGATGAGTATCCAAAAAGTTTTCATGTCGCCAAAACTTCTTTTTGCGTTGTGGAAGGTCGGGAAATTACCTGTAACAAACATTGTTAAATTATTATTCTGAATTTGTGTTTGTAACTTTTTACAGCTGAAAATAACGAAAGGCAGAGTCGTGAGCTGATGTTAAACATTGGTGCTGAAATGTAACGCACGTTGAACGAAAATACACACATCAAAAGTGTCTAGGGATCAAGCATTTTTATGCGGATTTCTTGAGATTGAGATGTGGCTTTGTAATAAATTTATGATTTTATAAATTTATATGGATCCTTTTTGGTGCATTTCATAATTTGAATCAGGAACTGTGAATCAAATTCGAGTAAAAGATGAAAATCAGCTGTCAATATTTTCCCTATAAAAACATACAACGCATTGAAGACATTATTAGTGCTACTGTTTCCCTACTACTGATTAAAACCAACGTTATTATGGAGCGGCGACGTCATTTAAGCAGGGAAGAAATGCTCAGAGCCGTGGGAATGATAGAAGCTGGTTCCCGGCAACGTACTGTGGCTTTAGCTCTGAATACAAGTCAGAGTGTTATCAGTCGACTTTGGACACGTTACCGAAGCACTGGTACCGTGGCTGAGCGCCATGGAGGACGGTATCACTGCACCACACGGAGACAAGACCGATACATTCAAATCTTAACTCGAAGAGCTCCAACAATAACCGCCATGATGTTAGCCGTGAGGCTTCATCACTCTTCAGGGAACTTAATTAGCGACCAAACAGTCAGAAACCGCTTGCATGAAGTGAACCTTCATTCCCGAAGACCGCTACGGGTACCACCTATAGCAATGCACAATCGTAGGATTCGATATCAATGGGCTCTTGAACACAGAAATTGGGCAGAAGAACAATGGCGTTTCGTGTGCTTTTCTGATGAGTCTCGTTTTGGTATGAGACCGGATACAAGACGTATACGACACTGGAGAACCCCTGGACGCCAACAGCGATTAAAATCCTGCCAGGAAGTCCATCCTTATAGTGGTGGAACCATCATGGTATGGGCGGGTATTTGGATCGGCGGAAGAACTGAGTTGATTTGGATCAGAGGCAACCTCAACGCTCAAATTTATGCTGAGACGATTGTATCAGACGTCATCGTTCCTCTACAAGTGCAAATCGGTCCCTTATTTCAGTTAATGCATGATAATGCACGACCGCACACCGCAAGAGTTGTAAGACAGACTCTCGCCGCAGCTAACATCAATGTCCTGCCCTGGCCTGCTCAGTCGCCAGACTTGAACCCGATTGAGCATGCATGGGATATGCTACAGAGAAGAGCTCTGCCGAATATGGAGGGTATCCAGTCGCAAGAAGACCTTTTTTTGTTGTTGCAACGAACATGGGCGGCCATTCCACAGCGTGATTTGGATGAACTCATTTTGAGTATGCCAAACCGATGTTCTTGTGTTGTTAGTGTTCGCGGTAGAAACACGGATTATTAATTGTTTAAGTTACCCAATAAAATTTTAAAGAAAACTGTTATTTCAGTCTTTTTTTTCGAACTTTTGTGTTAGTGGTTCAAATGTCAAAAATCCCTTTATTAGGAAAATGGCAAATTTCTTTATTAATGCAAAGGTGACTTGGTTTATCGTTACTGTGACAAACGAAAACACTTTATTTGATGAATCCTTCAAGAAAATTTTAATTAATATCAATCAGGAGAAAAGTTATTGCAAAAATATATGTTGATCCCTAGACACTTTTGATGTGTGTAGTTATTGTGTGACATTTCAAGTTACGCTTCACTAATGTACACATAACAGAGGGGCAATTCTGTAATTTTAAGAACGTTCACATCATATTATGGCGAAGACAGTCCGTGTTTTTCTTTTTTTCGCTGCACTACGTAGGTATAATCAAAGATATTGGGATTGGATTGATTGGAATTTTAACACAGACAAAAAAAAATAACTGAAAATCCTTCACCAAAGGGATTTGATACGATTAACTTGACAGTTAAGTGTCCATTATGATTCATAATGTTATCCTTTTATGATTCTGCCAAAGTGGCCTTTTTAAGCCCCCTCAGTCAGGTCTCAGTTTCAATCTGTCAAAAATACCTCTAATCATATTATAATACCTCTACATCACGCCTGTAGAATTACAGGCAAAGGAAGAAAACTCACATTTCCCTCATTATGTTTCAGTCCCATGTGGGCAAGCCTATATAATATATCAAAATAATAATGTTCCATTTTTTATGTCTTTTAAGTGGATAAAAACCTTGTAAAATGCATTACTTGGTACAGTTCTGACATTAGCACAAACGATCACAAATGTGACATGCCATGTGTACCGTGCCATTAATTAACTGTTTAATTGATTTAACCCACATTCTGGTACAACGTTATTGACACGATGTGTACTTAATGGAAATTAATATTTATTGAAATAAAATATAATTGACAGGACAGCCGACAGACGTAATTACGATTGTGGTTATAAAAATATTTGCAGCATGTGACCGAATAACCTAGAAGATAAAGTGCTCATGGGATAGGATATGGATAGGATAACTTTAGCATCCTAATTGCGCACTTTCAAACAAAATCAGAAGGTTTTCGTAGAAAATTCATAATCCATTACTTCATACGTTTGATAAATTATTCTGCTCAACAACGTAAATAACGCAATGGATGTTGCTGAACTGTCAAAATTAATGTCATTACCATTGCAAGTGTATTACATTGTGTCGTTACGCAATTACCTCACAGGTTGAAGAAAAAGGGACAGACTGTTATGAGTAAAACAGTATTTTCTTGGTTATGTCTTCCTTTGTTTGCAGGACAATCCAGTGTGCTCCACGTCCTTTTAGTGCAGAACTTTTCTGTAGAGGTCTTATAATTTATTAAACAGCTTTTTACATTTTTAACACGCTTTTATTAGGTCGACCTGTATGTAACAAACTATGTAATGGAATCTAAGGTAACTAATTTAACCATCTTCCTAGAGTCGTAGCGTAATGAAAATTGGCAGCTGTATGTAGTTCTGATGACAATACAATAATATGGTACTGTCGAACTGATCTGATGATGGTGCCGGAAGATATGAACTGGAACTTCATGATGGAAAATCGTATCATAGCTGTTTTGGATTTCTTAGAAAAGTCTTGTAATGAACTTTGACCACGATTAGGTTTCAAGGTCTGATGATGAAGCCGGAAGATAGGCACTGGCATTCCATGATAGAATATCGTATCATAGTCGTGTTTGCACCTGTGAGAAAGACCAAGCGTGTTTTTCTGGTGTTTTTAAACTATTAATTTATTTGCCACCAAAACACGGCACGGCAGTATAAAACCCACATTAGTTACACGCGTTCTCCTTTATCAGCTGTCTCATTCACATACAAGTCGGTTGCCATGGCAACACTCGCCATCCCTTTCAGAAGCACTATTGGATTCGGCTGATTAGATACTGATACCGATAGTACTCCTGATTAAATGGCTTGTTTTACCAGTCACTCTGATTAGGGAGAAGCCATATTGTGTGATTTTAGGGCTTCTGATAACAGTCTGGCTATTCAAATTGGTGGGAGTTTTACGAGGTTCATTGTAATGAGTTGCAAGTGGCTCTGCTGCGGAAATTGGTGGACACGGTATAGGTATGTGATGTGAAGGAATGAGGACAATGTCATTGGGATAGTTTTGAGTATGAATGTGGATGGCTACAAGAGTAGAAGATCAAATAAACGATGCTGAGATGACGACTAATACAGAAGTATGGAAGAATAAGACATGTGGGGTCGATGCCAAATGAATTGGGATAAGGTTAAGACAATGAGGATGATATAACGTGGTGACCATTCGTTACAAGAGTATTAACAACACTGGGTTAAAATAAACACTTTAATTTAAGAGCAGTACATTTTATTGAGGTATAAGATAGCAGTGCGATAAAATTAAGATCATAATTCAGAACCCACCGTTATCTATAACTTTCCAAATGACATAAATACTGATTTCGGCACAGTGATGCTCAAAAACAAAAGGTTCTTACACATTGTAATTGAAAAACGTTTACCTTTTTGTAATATATGGAAGGCCGAAAAAATTATGTTATCTCCACTGATATATAAAATGGTTATCTCATGAAATATGAGAAGAGAAATGGTACAATGAACAAATTATCAGAGCATTAGGGATAGTTAATACTGCTGGTCGGTATACGAGCTCCAACTAAGAATAATTAGATGGAAATTAAGTAACTTTCTAGTAGTTTTATTACTGCAGGCAATAAAACGAACAGTGCGCTGCTGTTGGGACAGTGAAGTTGTTTAATTGGATTAGATGTGATTTATGATACTGTGGCGACGCAGCTAATTCCTAGTACTGACAGCAGAGTATCTTAAACTATATTAGATGCGCATGATATAACAGTAAATATCAAAATCGGTACTTAATTATTTTTAGGGTTTCGTACCTCAAAAGGAAAAAACGGAACCCTTATAGGATCACTTTGTTGTCTGTTTGTCTGTCTGTCTGTCAAGATCCTTTATCTCGGGAACGCGTGGAGGTATCGAGTTAAAATCAAAACTATATACTCAAGTCTACAGTCCCTTGAAGCTGTGAAAAAATCAAACTTCTAAGTTAACGTAAAAAAAGATACGGCCGTTTATGACGCAAAAAACGTATATTTCGATACTCAAGGGAAACAAAGCTTATACTGTACTTCCCGTTGACCTAGAATCATGAAATTTGGCAAGAAGCAATGTCATGTAGCACAAGTAAAGGAAAACATCCGAAATCCGCAAAATTTGTAGTTGTATCTCTACAAATTTGTACGGAACCCTCGGTGCGCGACTCGGCTTAACCGGTTTTTAAACTCAATTTCCTTTTGATTATGTGGTGCGAATGCCTGTTTTGGTTCACTTATGTACTTCGTATGATCTGACTTATGAAGTCCATCTAATGAGGGATTTTTTTTTTAGCTCTTCTCTAGTCGCTGGATAGATGGCGCTGAACTTGGTAAGTTACTGCAAGGAACGGAACGTCACATCATTTTTTGATTATTTCACTTGGATGTAATTTTGAGATAGTAAAACGAAAGCAAACAAAAGTTTCAGTTAACGAGCGTAGTGACGTGATGCAATGTTTTTTTTTTCCAAGCGTTTTGGCTTTGGCACCTAGTAACGTAGTCAGTTCAACGCCATCTACAGAGTTCTTGGAAACTATGTTTTTTTTTTAAATACTCAAAAGAAAAACCTCTCATTCTAATCTAACATAGGTAGACAATATTATAGTATACAAGGTGCCAGGGACATTGCCGCGCAACCTGTTACCATGGATTCAGTACATGATTCTGAACCCACCTGCGTTGAAATCCCTGCCAATTGCTACCCTGTCAACTGGCACGCACAGGGACCACACGGATAACTTTAATTTGAAATAGAAAGCAAGAAAAAGGAAACGTTTATTTGGTGTGCCAAATAAACGTTTTTTTTTAACCGACTTCAAAAAAGGAGGAGGTTCTCAATTCGACGGTATATTTTTTTTTTTTTTTTGTTTGTTTGTTACGCGATTACTCCGCCAATTCTGGACCGATTTTCAAAATTCTTTTTTTGTTTGAAAGGGTATACTCTCGAGGTGGTCCCATTATCATCAAGTTGGAATCTGATGAGAGGATCCCATGGAAATCGAGGGAAACCATCAAATTTTATAGGCAAAGCTATAACGATTTGGGTATTTTTTAAAATAACTTGAGCATTTGCTCTCGGAAATCATCATTTGATAAAGTGGAGCTGATGAAGAAGACCACAGATGGCCATTGGAACTACTCAATGACAAATATTTCACGGGTTGCGATTCGATTACTTTATCAAGGTTGCTAAGCAATTTATGCTCGTCACAAAGCGTATGGTGAGTGGTTGTTGAGGTCACAAAGGGGAAAGGGGCCTTTGTTTTAATTTTGTTTCAAAGTGTTCCTTGGTACAAGAATAAAAACTTTTTATAAAAAAAAAAACAACCGACTTCCAAAAAAAACACTACAAATTGAAAAATAACTTTAATTTCGAAAGTCGGTGTCAATAATCGAAAATGCGGAACCAAAGACACCGACTTCCGAAATTAAAGTTATTTTTCAATTTGTAGTGTTTTTTTTGGAAGTCGGTTGTTTTTTTTTTTTATAAAAAGTTTTTATTCTTGTACCAAGGAACACTTTGAAACAAAATTAAAACAAAGGCCCCTTTCCCCTATGTGACCTCACCATCGATTTCAGCACCCTGGAAAACCACGAAATTGACACCCATCATGAAAACTTGTAACATTTTTCATATCCGCCATTTGTAAAATTATTAAAAAGGGTTCAAACCGGGTGCGGTGACTTGACAAAGACGAAAATGTGGAGTCGTTGTTCCCCAATACTAATATACACGTATCCGTTATAATAAGAAATTACGAACTTATGTATTTCAATAAACCCTGTACTTATTTTTGTTGCTGACGATCCTTCAGGATCAATAACAAAAGAAAAAGCGGATCAAACCGGTATGAGAAAGTTTATAGTGGATAAGACAAAGATTAAAACAGAAGACGATCGAATTAACCTAAGCAAAACCAACATCATGCAATACCATCAGCGTCGTGAGAATAAAAACATTAATATCACTTATAAAGACCATAAAATTCAGGAAGTTCATAGTGCTAAATTTTTAGGAATGACTATTGATAATAAATTGACTTGGAACACTGACATAATATGTAAACGACTAAGTAAATCTGCGTATGCACTATTCCAACTTTCAAAAAAGGTTAATATTGAGACATTGCTAATAGCATACCATGGACTTGCAGCTTCTGTTTTACGGTACGGCATTATTTTCTGGGGGCAGTCGGCTAATAGGGAGGTTGTATTTAGGATGCAGAAACGCTGTGTGAGGTCTATGTGTGGTCTAAAAACGACTGATAGCTGTATTCCGTATTTCAAAAAACTAAAAATATTGACACTGCCAGCAATGTATATAATGGAAACTGCACTGTTTGTAAAAAAAAACCCGCATTTATTTGTCAGCTTATCGGCAGTCAGAAGAAATCCATTGCGTACACAATATTGTAACAAACTATGTAACGTTAAATGTAAAACAGCCTTAATGCGTAAAAGCCTCTTCGGCAACGATCCAAAAATTTATAATAAAATATCGGATGCCATTAAAAATATGCCAGTAATAAAATTCAAAAAGGCACTTAATAGCTTGCTTAGAGACAAATGTTACTACACACTGGATGATTTTTTTAATGATGGCTCAATTTAATGCTGTATCTATGTTATAAAATAAAAAAAAGGGGATTCAGGGGATCAGAACGGAATAACTCGTCGTGACGACAGATTATCGTGTCGTGGCTTGTGTATTTAAATGGAGGTGTTCACATATAGGACTACACGATTTAACTGTTTTGCAGTGACGACAGATTGTCAAGTCAGTGGGAACGGCTAGCACGACAGTCATAAAGCGATAAAAAAACGTCACGACTTATGGTGATGACAAATCATGTGTCGTTATTGCGACTATCTATCGTAGCACGTACCACACAAACGACAATAAGGCGACTGCCGTGCACAGTAAAAATGTCATCACAATCCAATGGGGACAGCTAGATACGAGTCGCTCAACGATAAAATATTTCGACGACAGTGACAATAAACCGCCGATATAATGGGAACGCCTGGAGACGACAGTCGTCCAACGATAAATTTATCGTCACGACATAGTGGGAACGCGCCCTATAAATACACAGGCCACGACGCTTTGAACGACACGACAATATGTCGTCACGACATAGTTGGGAACGGGGCCTTACACACCATTCAAATATAGGATCTGCATATAGTATATAATTATGTATCTTTTAATGAAAAGTTCTATCAAGAAAACAGCAACGGATGTTTTGTTCCGACTTCAAATATGTAAACAAACGCAGCACTCATAAACACGAGTACACACAACCATGAATCCGCATCTCAGTGAAATTGTGATGGCAAGGCTAGGCGGCAAGAGGAGCCATTGAGCAAGATTGATGGTACCCGTCATGTTCCTACGTGTAAATATGTTGCAGTACGTGTGATTAGTGCTGTCGTTGGTAATGCAAGGTGCTCAGATGAGTTGGTGATAGTATGTCACTGATATGCCGCTGGGAATGTTACACAACCTCTCTATTTTCTCGTCAAAATACGCTGACGGTAAAGCTTTGGTTCCCCAGGAAGGCGGTTCCGTCATTTTATAAAGTCCGTCACGCAAATCTGTAATTTTCATCAGTATTTGACATTATGGTGTCGAAATATTTGACATTACGGTGTCGAAAAACACTATGTATTTGGACAGCCGTTATTATGTGTCCGTTCACCACTTTCTTAGGAGACCAAAAGCTTTACCCTGCGCTTGAGAGTTGCGTCTCAAGTTTGTTGTACTTCTACTGGCGGACACAAAACCACATAGTGGCCAAGTTTACCACAAAAGATGGACGCTTCCAGAATTTCATGGGCAGTTTCGAACATTGAGCTTAAGATCACTAAAAGCCGAGAATTTTAGGCAGTAATGTTCTTATTGCTGGGACACAGGCCTCCACTATTCGACAAGGAGTGGGCTGTAATCCACCACGCGGACCCAGTGCGGTTTGGTAGATGTCACATGTCTTCGAAATTTGGTTCGAAGACTTGTTTTCTCACGATATTTTCCTTCACAATTTTGAGAGCAGTGATGATGAAATGAAAGCGTCTTCTTGGGTTTGGAACCCACAACCTGCAACTCGTAACTTCACTGTTCAAAAACAATGAAAATGAAACTAACTGGCTCATGCATGCGGCCAGGGATGCGTTCCTTAGCATTTATTAGTCGGCAGTGCAGCACAGTAACAAGATCCACAACGTACAGGGTTATTAGCAAAAGCCACAGTCAACTGCACATCAAACACATGAACTGCGGAGACGGTCCTTATCACGACGACATAAGGACGCATTGAAGGTCAAAGTGTTACGGTTGACGCTGTTGACTATAATGGTAACTGTACCTAGACATCTTCGTACGCTTAGCTAGGTGGACGTTTGATTAACAATGTCCGTCGTTAGTAACACTAGACGCTTTTACTAAAACCAGGATGCTTGTTATGTGTCTTTAGGATGGTTTTCGTTCAGCTGGGAACAGTTGTGTCCATGTGTAATTATTTGTTGTCACGTTCGTACGTTCATTGTGAAAAGGCGATTCTACCTATGAGTTGTTACGATTTAGGGATGAGGCTAATAAGATGGGCAGCGTCCCCTAATTTGTTAATAACGGTCACCAAACCGTCCAAGTACCTATGGTGGCTTCTTGGCGTCGTACGTAAAAGTATCTTCTAAGACACTTTTAACCATATATTTTATGGTCAATACTTTAAAACTAGATAGCGCCGGCATTTCCTAGCTGACTGTTCCCTGAGAAGAAATGGTGGAACAAACTCAGAGGTCATGCTCTCTTTTAAAGTTCAAACATTTTAGATATTATTTCAGTCTTACAATGCAGAGCCATGTCTGGAAGTGCCTATTGAAGAAAGAACCGTTGTAGTGTTACAGGCAACTACTTTTTTATGCTTAGTACATCTATGTATGTATAAGGTAAGCTGACAACTGAATCACAATGAAAAGAGCGCTTGAAAATTGGAAGCATAGCAGAGTCGATAAATCGCAACAAACTCGCATTTGTTCTATTATTAGTTACTGAGAATCAAAGAGAAGAAAACAACAACGCAGTTTGATTAACCATCGATTGGAAATATTTCTGATTAAAATTCTGCAATGTGCGCGGCTAAATTGGATTCAACTTGGCTAGATGAAAGTTAGCGTTCAATAAATTAATTATTTTCTTTCACAATATTTTGGTTTCGCTGGCGATAAACACTGTGCTGAATGTGGCACAAAGTGAACATTGATAAAGTCACTGCTTTAATTGCTCACTTTAAACAACTATACTAATAATAATGCTGAAAAGTTTGTTTGAAGTTTTGAACGCGCAAAACTCTGAAAAAAAAAAACTTTTTGCATTTAATAACCTAATTCTTTAGGCTGTTTAACATGAGCCGAGCAGAAAGAAAAAAAACTGGCCAAGTGCGAACAAGGCAAAAACGCCGAAAAAACACGTTTGTTGTATGGGAGCCTCTTAAATATTTATTTTATTCTGTTTTTAGTATTTGTTGTTATAACGGCAACAGAAATACATCATCTGTGAAAATTTCAACTGTTTAGCTTCACGGTTCATGAGATACAGCCTGGTGACAGACGGACAGTGCAGTCTTAGTAATAGGGTCCCGTTTCTACCCTTTGGGTACGGAACCCTAAAAAGGCAGGTAGAACGCCAACACTAAGCGAAAACGAAGTAGTAGCGCGGGCAGGCGATGCAATGCGACGGGGTGGGTCGGGGGAGCAAGAAAACTCACGCGGACGAAGTCACGGGCAGAAGCTAGTGTAGCGGTATCTACAACGCCACATGCGAACAACGCGTCATACTGACGTCACGCAAATCCTGCATCGCGCAAGCAGAGTTTACCGCGCAACTAGCATAGATACAACGGTCCGACATGAATCATCGGGCAGTTGCCCGCCAGACACAACACCTGTCTGGTCGGAGGATCCTCCCTTTTCTATAGAGTATGAGTGAACTTTACACCCTGTTCCTCATACCTCTATACTAGTTAAATGATATGTAGAAATGTACTGATGTATGTAGAATCTTTAAGCTCTTGATCATAGAAGTTTTCACTTGATTATTATTTACAGGCACGTCTGGGCGCCTGCTTTATGAAATTAAATAACTCGATAATAAAACAATTCTTCACCCGATACCCAAAGGACCATAGCTTCGTAAGATCCTTCAACAACAACTGTTTAAATAGACAAATTGCTTTTAAAGTAATCACAAACGTAGCGTCGATAAGACGGAATTTAAGACCTTTATCCAACTTCAATAGATCGGCCAGTTAGGTACGTAATCAGGGAACAGTTTTAGATCATTCTCATCATCCTCAGCCTTTACAGACGCCAACACATCAAGCTACTACAATCTGTCAAATTTCTTTAATAGATTTTCAACTTTATCGCTAAACATAAGGTTCAAAGTTGATTGGGAAAATTTGACAGTTTCAGGTAGCTTGATGTGCTGGCGTCTGTACCACCCACTGCTGGTTATAAGCCTCCTTTTGTGCCATGCTACCCTGGTCTGTCAGTCTCATCCAGTGAGGTAATCGCGGTACACTAACAGTAGCAATGGCTTTCATTTTTAACCCCCGACGCAAAAACGACGGGGTGTTATAAGTTTGACGTGTCTGTGTGTGTGTGTGTGTGTGTGTGTGTCTGTCTGTGGCATCGTAGCTCCCGAACGGATGAACCAATTTTAATTTAGTTTTTTTTGTTTGAAAGGTGAATTTGTCGGGAGTGTTCTTAGCTATGTTTGATGAAAATCGGTCCAAGATGGCCGCCGCCACAAAATGGCGGACTACATATTTATTTACAACCCCCCTAATATGGGTATCAAATGAAAGGGCTTGAATAGTAGAATACTATACACTATGATAAATTTCAAATACAAGATGGCCGCCACCACAAAGTGGCGAATTACATTTTTTTTTCACAATTCCCTCAATATGGGTATCAAATGAAAGGGCTTGACTAATAGTACTATACGCTATTACAAATTTCAAATCCAAGATGGCTGCCACCACAAAATGGCGAATTATATTTATTTTTCACAACTCCTTCAATATAGGTATCAAATGAAAGGGCTCGACAAGTAGAATAATGTACACTATATTGAAAGGGAATGAGGAATATTAACTAACGAAATGAAAACTAAAAACTTGAAAATATTTTTTTCTGATCAATGCTCTAGAATGATGAGGAAAGTGGAGTGATGACTGGTACCTACAATCACTGAGTTTGACTATTTTTATTACGAATGGAATTATCCTACTTAAAAAGCGTAAGTATTTCTACATCAGATAGTGTCGCAGTCCCATTTTATAAACTAGATCTGAAATACCTAAGATATCTAATAGCTATGAAATACTACAAGTATTTCATAGCTATTAGATATCTTAGGTATTTCAGAAAATTGAATAACTAAAGGAAGAACTAGAAAAAGGATACAATAAAACAAAAAATAATAAATAAATTAATAATCATTTTTTGACAGATAAAAAACCTGATTAAACACCAAATTACCTGAATCTTAAAACGCAAGAAAATAAAAGAAATGAAATAGGTACAAAAATTAAGGAGTCCCTACAAAAAGCATGAAATAAAAAATTAAATTAAAAATTTAAAAAATCCCCGACACAAAAAAATAATAAAATTAAAAGTAAGTAATTAGAAAAGGATCAAATAATTTAAAAACCCCCAACTTAAAGAATCTAGGTAACGAGACTAAAACAGATAAATTCATATGGCAGTCGGGGGACCTCTTAGCATAGAAGGTGTTCCACAGAACGGTCCCCCGGCTTCCATATGAATTTATCTGTTTTAGTCTCGTTACCTAGATTCTTTAAGTTGGGGGTTTTTAAATTATTTGATCCTTTTCTAATTACTTACTTTTAATTTTATTATTTTTTTGTGTCGGGGGTTTTTTAAATTTTTAATTTAATTTTTTTTTGACATATCAACTACATTCATCGCGTTATTTACGTTGTTGAGCAGACACTTTTCGAACATATGAAGCAATGGATTAGCAATATACTTAAAATCATTCAGATTGTGTTTGAAAGTGTGTTACGCAATTAGGGTGCAGGCCTTTTTTTTTTTTGAGCGTGGGAAATCATCAAACGACGATAACGAATGATAGCTCTGGGTGGAGCGGAAGGGAGTGTCAGACTCTTACTGACTAAAACCCACCCATGTTCCACCCGTAGCCCTTTTTGTTCCGGGGTAGCGGTAACCCTTTCGGACAATCCCGCTGCCCCGGCAGGCTTCGGCCCTATCGGGCAGTTTCTCTGTTGTTGACATCTCTTTGAGGCGCGCGTGGAACACTAACGCGCCGTCCGGCACGGGCCTGGTCCTGATCGGACGGTGAGCTACCCATTACTCTCCGCCCGCAGGCCCGCTCCTACGGTGGCCGGGAGTCGTCACGCGGCTCCCGAAGCCCGGAGCGTCTCCCGCGGCGGCTGGGACGGGAGGCTCTCTCCCTGAGCCGTCCCACCACCTCCTTTGCCGTTCCCCCCCTTATCTCCGAAGTTTGCAAAAAGAAAAATCTGAAATTATTCTATGTGATAGAAGTCTATGTAAAGATTACAGGAAAAATAAAACGAAGTCTCAAAACACTTTTTCAGAAATCATCAACAAAAGTTACATTAGTTCCACTATCGGTCAAGAGATGGTGCTGACATAAAACTGCAATATTATACACTGCAGTGCAGTGTTAAAATTCTCTAACGAATACAGGCCTCGCCGATGAAAGATTAAGAACATGATGGTACGGAACCCTCTGTGCGCGAGCCCAACTCGCTCTTGAGCGGTTTTTGTAGTTATACTGCCTTTTTCTTTGTCGTGTCAATGATTCCAAATAATTTGAATTTTGACCAGAATTCAGCCACTCGTTATTATGAATGAAACCCACATAACTGCCTCACAGCTGATTACCAATGCAACAACGCACGAACATAACAGCGGCAGCGTACAAGTGTCTGTTGTATTCAATTCCCGGTATGTTTCCCGCGGGATCCAGCGCACATCGCTAAATGTTCAATTATAATTTAATTAATACAGTTACAGCCGTTTAGGAGAGCTTTGTTGCAGCTTTTATGATTATTATTGTTACCGTATTTTTGGTGGAATAAGCTGTATTATGTATTTATTTTTCTATTTTAGCATTACTTTTGTGTTTGGACAGGCCTATGTCCAGCTTTAGACTCTTTTGGGACAGTAGTATAAGTTTCACTTATTGATTTTCTTTATACTTTCGTTTTCACTCTGGACTCAAGTTTTCTATTCCGACTACGGACTAAAAGTTAATGGAAAAACCTAATAAAACTTTTTCCGACTTGGGAATCAAACCCTGCAGGATTCCACGGGCAGAAGTCGTACTTGCAATCACTATACAATCGAGGCACTTGTTAAGGGGCTTACAGGACCTAAACACAAAAAACGAAAATTTTAGAAACAATAAAAGTTTATGATCGACTACAGTAAACAAAATCAGAAAAATATATGATATTCTTCAGGATATATGCTAGGTAGACAGTGTGTTGAAAACATAATACAACTAATTTAATACGATAGAAAAAAATCATGAGATTCCTCTAAAAACTTTCTTTACAATAAAAACCATACTAATATACATACAATCATTCTGTTTTTTTGTCAGATTATTCTACAAGCAACATACTAAAATAGTGTTATAGTTTTTTAGTCCAAACAATAGATTTTTAGTAATCAAATAATTGCTTCATATTTTGCAATAAATTACCAGCGTTGTGTCATCGAGCTTCTCTTTCTTTTCAATGCAGTCCGACAGTGCCCGCGCTTTAGGTCATGTAAGCCCCTTACTTAGTACATTAAAAGTCTTTCACTGCAAAAGGCACCTGCATTAGCACTCCGGTATCCTAATTGCATAAAACACTTTCGATCACAATCAGAGGGTTTTGCAGGAAATCCTAATCTATTGATTCATAGGTTTGAAAAATTGGTCTGCTCAACAACATACATTACACAATGAACGTGCCTGGACTGCGAAAATGAAAGGCATTGCGATCGATTACCATTGTATGTGTATTACGCAATTACCCCCCGCTGGTATTATAAATTATGCTAAAGAAAAAAGTAACGAGTATGGACAGCTTGGATAGTTAAGGCTACGCCGACCGCGCAGTGGCGCCCCGAATGAAAATGCAGAAAATAAGCAAGTTTTATTATAATCACTAAATCGGAAAATAGTCCACTATTATCCGTTTTAGTGATTATAATAGAACTAAACAATGTAATACTACCGTTTATAATAACATTAACGTATAATCTTGTGGAGCACAACCTAACGTGCTCTTATATTCTGCATTTTCATTCTAAAATAAAAGAAATAACCAAACAAACGATGAGGGCGCCACTGCGCGGTCGGCGTAGCCTTAATTTGCAGTGTAAAAACGTCGTCCTAACGAGCTAAGACATCAGGTATTATAAATTCCAGTACAAAATTAGTTTCCATATGGAACACATGGGTGAGAGCAACAGTATCGTATATCAAAGATCATTTGCCTCTTGTTGGGCATCTAACCCTCATTCCTGTATCTACTAGGCACGACTGTTTGGTAAAAAACAGTTGTTTCATGTTGCCATACATTAGGGTGTTTTTGTAGTCTTGTTAGGACTTCAAAGCGGTAGTTTTTAGGGTTCCGTACCTAAAGGGTAAAAACGGGACCCTATTTCTAAGGCTCCACTGTCCGTCTGTCACCAGGCTGTATCTCATGAACCCTGACAACTGTCTAGCAGTTGAAATTTTCACAGAATGATGATGTATTTCTGTTGCCGCTATAACAACAAATACTAAAACTAGAATAAAACAAATATTTAAGGGCGGCGGCGGCGGTCGGCGTTTTTGCCTTGTGGTACGGAACCCTTCGTGTGCGAGTCCGACTCGCACTTGGCCAGTTTTTTAATCTTAATAATCTCTACTTATTTGATATGCAATGTTTTTCGAGAAGAATGAATCCCACAAAAACATTTCATGTTAAATGTTGCCAAGACGAGACCATGTAGCTCGCACTGTTAAAAAGTAATCAGATCTCATGTAGAGCCAAGCTTCTAACTCTACACGCCCTAACTCTACAAGGCCTAACTTCGCAAACTCTAAGCCTTAGTCAAAATATAAGGCTTGGCCGTTTCGTTACTACAAGAGCCATTAACAGTATGAGAGTTTTTAACCTTACGCTCATGTGAATGTAGCGAAATGGCCAAGCCATATATACACAAGCCATACATAACACTATAGACCATTGTAGTCTGATTAAATAAAGATTAATAATAATAATAATAATAATATATTTTGACTAAGGTGTAGAGTTTGCGAAGTTAGGCCTTGTAGAGTTAGGGCGTGTAGAGTTAGAAGCTTGGCTCTACATGAGATCTGATTACTTTTTAACCGTGCGAGCTACATGGTCTCGTCTTGGCTACATTTAACATGAAATGTTTTTGTGGGATTTCATTTCTTTTTGTAAGTTGCTTATGATATTTATACGAGTATTTTTTCTGTTGTTCATTTTTTCTTCCTTTTTTTGGGGTTTATTTATAACAAGGACTCCCTATATAAATTTTCAGACCTCTAGCATCAAAATTTACGGAAGTCTCATACAAACTTTCACCCCCCAGTTTAAGGGGTTGGGGGGGTAAAAGTTTCAAGTTTTAAGATTTTTTTGTTGTTTGTGTACTATTACTAGCTTACATACCAAATTTCAGCTTTCTAGGACTTCAGGAAGAACCTTAAGAATATTGATGATCATCAGTCAGTGAGTCAGTGAATCAGTGACGAAATCGGGGTATTTTAGATATCAATAAAATCTAAAGTATAAGAGCTATGGCAATTGAAACTTTATAGGTTTAATAAGTCAACCACTGACATCATATCCCGAAAATTTTGTTTATCTGGAATAATCCAAACCCAAGTTAAGAGGGTTCAAAAATACGTCGAAGTGCTTCGAGAAAAGGTAGGTAGTGCCGTTGCGCTTCGCTTGGCTCGTCTTGGCAGGGGCACTCCCGTGCCCCCAGATCTGGTTAATATTGTCCTACCTAATTCCCAGGAATCATCACCATCATTCTCTTGTGCCGTATCCCAATTAATTTGTGATCGTCGCACAATGTCCCAGGAATTCGTTTAGTATTATTTGAATTACACGGAAATGAATAGTTCTTTCATCGAATAATGGTCCCTGATGGCAGTAAATATTAATGGGAGAAGCCAAATTACTGAAATTACAGCATACCGTTTGAACTCTACATAAAGTGTGTTCAAAATACTAGGTGCTTAGTGTTAGAATATAATAATGTTACCGTTATAAAGACACGCTATTCTAACAAAAAGATGAGTGCACCAGTCTAGCGTGTTCTTGCGCAATTTCCAAGAAGTTAATGATGGGACATGGCTGATTATATTCATAGACGCTGAGCTGATCCATCATTACAGGTAATTTTACTCATTACCTGAGTGCGTCACATTTCCCATTACTCAGTTACTCGAGTACTACAAATGTATGGAATTTAGAATAGTAAATGTCCTGTTTATACTTTTTTGTTACGACTGTTTATATATTTTTTATCACATCTATTAAAAAAGAGCCTGTGTATTCTTCGTAAACAGCGACTAAAATAGCTCTTTAATCCCTAGGGACTAAAAGTGATTTGAATTTGGAATGTGGATATTGTTAGTAATTAAAAGTTCCAATCACCAAAGAGATGAAACACGAACATTGTATGAACAAGTAATAGGCTGTATGATAAAGCAAAACGCGCGCGAGCTAAATAAAATAAAAAGTTTGTGAAAAGCACTCTGCCTTCATCTACACTAATATTATAAAGAGGAAAAATTTGTATTTTTGTTTGTTTGTAACGGATAAACTCAAAAACTACTGGACCGATTTTAAAAATTCTTTCACCATTAAAAAGCTACATTATCTGCGAGTAACATAGGCTATATTTTATTTTAGAAAAAATAGGGGTCCGTAAGATACCTTTTTTTATAAGTCCATGCACATAGGCTACTTTTTGTCGCGAAAACCGACATCCACGCGGGCGGAGCCGCGGGCGACCGCTAGTTTGTAATAAAATTGTTTACTCAAATTAGGATTTTACTTAGTTTTATAAAAAATGAGTATGACTTCCTCAAGTAATTGTATGTAAATAAATAAACGTACTATTCTTATTCATAAGTTACTCTTACTTATTTTTTCATAGAGGGTGATAAAAATAAGTGTCCACCTCGGGAGCAACACTATTTTAAGCTCGAGTGACGTACTTTGAATCCCTAGCTGCGCTCAGATTCTACTTTAGAAGCTGCTCGCTGATTCAAAGAAACACTCTCGCCTTTAAAATAGTTGTTTGCTCCCTTGGCAAACAATCTACTATTTTTATAGGGAAGCTGTTTTGTGAGTTTTGTGAAAATCGAATTAATTGAAACTGATGCTGCTAATAACGGACCCAACTGAATTATTCTGGAATAAATTCCAAGAAAATGGCATGCTTTAATCTATTTCTCCTAGAGGTCTGAGATTTATAAAAAAATATGGACAAAGCCGTCATTTTGAATATTTTGTGAATACTACATATAACTATAAAGAATTCTCCAAGACAAGATGAACATGATAAGCGCTTTACATATTATTATAAATTTTCACTGTTCAGTTATCCGCTAAATAATGAATTATGGTCATAAAACCATGAAATACTTCATTCAAAGCAATTTCATTTAATTTCAATCACATTGAACGAACCAAACTAAATACAAAAGCGTTGTACGTTTCCACGGAATCCGATTACCGCTACAATCTGCCAAGATAATTCAGCATTTAGCGGATAACTGAACGGTGCAATTTTATATGCAGAGCGCTAAACAAAAGGTAGGGCCGCACCGCCGCACCGGCGTAATAGCGGTTTCATGTACTTGCCGCCTAGTGCGCAACTTTGCCATAAGAGCTATAAATCTAGTTTAGGTCGGCACTCGCATCTGTGGCAATTTAGGGCTGACTATAGTCCTTTAAAGTGCGTATACACAAGTTTGTTTGGCAAAGATCGATAAAACTTTTACGATACGCAGAAGATGGAGTAGCCATGTAGATATTTCACTAACCAGCTATCTAGCTGGGGGCCAAGTCTGTTCAATGATTGGTCAGTATGACAACTGTATCAGGGTTACGCCGTCACCATTGTGCCAGCCAAAATTTCGTGAGCTTAAATAATGTCAATGGAGTATCATTTGCACCTGAAACCAAAATGGCGACGCCATTCAATTAGGACATTACCAAAACTCAAAATCAACAATTGCGGTATCAATGTTCGGCTATCCTGACACACTTGCGTTAGCAGACTTGATCCCCTGAAATTCAGGCAGCTGATAGGAACGGCTGATATAGCATCAGCCTTTCCTGTCAACTTATTTTTCTCGTATGGGATCGATCTACATGGTATTCACGCCGTGGTAAAAATATAAGCGGGTTAGCAACGTGGTAGCGGAGCTGACTGACTCCGGGTGCACCGAATGTAGTCAAGGAAATTAATTGTATTATTGTATGCAAATTCACACCCTACGTCAATTTGCCGTGTAATTTGCCATTTCATATAACTGTCAAAGAATGACAGGTGTGATTAGATAGTAGTCAATTGGCTCCATAATTAAATTCCCTGGCTTTACATTATTTGAGTACATCAAATACCAACGCCAGCTAACGCCACTCTTTGAGGCTATTTTAACAGACCCCGTTCATATTCTCTAGCTCTACTGACAAAGTCTAAATTCAACTCGGGTTCTATCGGAATCTGCATGTCTTTAACTTAGTTTTAGTTATTTACAACACAACAGTGGCAACCCTACACAATGTGTCGACAAGTTGAAAGGATTGTAGTTTAGCACTGTAACGTTGTTCGAGTTTCAGGTTAACTTACAGTTTAATTTGATGATTTAGCGTTTCACATGTAGGTATTATTTGTTGGCAGAATTTGGCGTTTGGTTTGGATTACAAGGCCCTAGAGATCCACAATAACAATACCCACACAGATGTGTTACTAAAAGAAACCGATTAAATTTCAATGGGGCAAAAACGAATAATCTTGGATACATTATTATAATGTAATGATGTACTAATATTTTTGTAAAACATAATTTAAAAAGAGTGTCCATGGAGTTTCTTGCCCGTTCTTCTCCATAGGTACCTACGCTTTGGAATGGGCGACTAGCTTCATATTTTCTGACTGACCGACTTCTTGACAATTCAAAAGTGCCTGTTAATGGTTTAATTGAAATAAATCCTTTGACTTTGACTTTTGCCTGCTTCCGCACCTGACACCTAAAACATTAAGGAAACAGGAAGGTAGGTGCGGTCTTCCCTCATTACTTAAAGGTAAAACTCCACAATTTTATATTATCTAATCATCTCCTTATCCTACGAAGTTCGCTTTCATTCCCTAATGTTGAAGAATATAGTTTGAAATCAAGGTATTCCATATTGGTCCTATTATACGAAACTAACTGCTTCAGACGACAGGCGAGAGAATGTGTTTCTGACACCTGTCGGTGCGACTATTCCAGTAATTAATAAAGATCAAAATCGCAAAACACGTATTCGTCAGGTGTCAAGGACGTAATTTCTCTCGACGGACGGACTTTAGAAGGTTAACAACAGTTTTTCATAAGGTCTCAAATACGAAATCCAAGGAGAACGTGTAGGTAAAGTGGCGAGCGTATCAGACCCCTCAAAGGATATAATTATATGTAAAAACACGCCAACTTTACCCAAATGAAGGAAATTTTCGTAATAAATCAAAGATTTATCGTTTTGGGAGGAAACATTTAAAAAAGCCTCGACCTCTTGACGTTTCAACTGTTCGGGGATTTCTTTATGAGTTTTTGTGTGTTATGAAATTCGTAATGTTTGTCGTCAACAACAAAGAATCGTACAAAATGTGCAAACAACGGTTAAATCAAATACAATTAGAAAAGAAGGAAACACATTTTCCTTTCCGCGACATCTGTTAAAAAAGTCGTTTAAAATAATGAGTACAAATATTACAGCAACAACGCAGTGAGTAAATTCCATTATAAGCGGGAACAGAATGCATTCAACTCTGGAACAAGGCGGTTGAATCGGGTCGCAACTGGTTCGAATTGGATTAAACCAACCAGACTTCACAAAAACGTGCACTGTAGTACGCTGGCGTAGTACTTAGTTACTCTAAAGTCTAAAGAGTAGTGCGAGGGAGGGGGTGGGGGGGTACAGTTTTGACTCGCTAATGACGTCACCGGCTCACAAGTATTCAGGATAGTCAGGATTCAGACAGAATGGGCGGATTCATTGCTTTGGCAAGTAATTACAGTTTCGCTAAACTGCTAAAAGGAATATTTTTATGAAATGTTGCTTCCAGCTTCAGTGATGTTTTAATTAAATAATTTGTGTTCATATTTTAAATTATTATGCATTAGGTACGGACGTTAAATAAATATATTATTTCGTATATAAAGGTCCACTTTATATGTGCCTATCGATCCATCTTTCATTGATTTCCATTTCAAAATAGCCCACGGTTTAAACTCTCCAAGAAAAATTGCAGTAGAAATAACTTAGCAAACTTCGGCACTACGGAACATGGTTTAGCAAAAATAAAATCAACAACGTCGAATTCAATTATAATACATTAGCTTTGCCACCCCGATTTTCTATTTGAAATAATATGAAAGTTTCCTAGGCGACTAGTGACTCGAAGGACCACAATAACTCGTTTGGATCACACTACAATAACAATAACGAAACTGGCATTATGTATTTTTATGTGCGTGTGGTGTGAGGGCCACTTTGTTAAAACTCTTTGAAAATGTGCTTAGGATTTAGTGAACATTCCCAAAGAATTGTGAAAGTTGGTATCAGATTTTGTGAAAGTCTAATAACCGAGTTATAGACTGTAAAGTTGGGCCCTCAGTTCTCACATAGATGATTGAGGGCCCACCTGAAACTGATAAACTATGGACACTACAGAAAAAGTCTTTATGCCAAAATCTAAGCTAATGCCAAACAAAATTTGTGAAAACAAGATATTATCGCAAAACACTGTCCTACTTTGTATATCTTCGTACAAAATGGGCCCTCAATTCTCACACACGTAAAAGTTTATTACGCAATTATAATGAAATCATTAACTTACAGCTACTGTTTGAAATCCTATATGCTACTAAATAAATTGTGAAAATTTATGAAAGCAAGAACAGGTCACCACTTTTTGTTGTTTAAAAGTTATGACCTTGATAAAATTCGGGCCCTCAGTCCTCCATTTTATTTTGTTTTCGATTTATTACGCTTATCGTATGAAAGATAAGACAAATACAAAATTGTCTCTTTTTGTGAAAAAAATTGTGCAACAAATGCGATACTAGAAAGAAATTAAAAGACCCTTTAATGTATTAGTAAATTGAGTTTTATTTTTATTATCTGAATAAAATTCTGACCACAATTTCTTTTAGATTGCAGTAAAGATTAGTTAATGTTAGTTAAGGTTTTAATAAACTTTCTTCGATTTTTCGCTTATTACCGTCATAACATTTGTACTCAAGTTTCATGATAAAAAAAAAATAATTTCGGAATTCGAATGATCACGAAAAAAAATTCTGTTACCCAAATCATTTTTGCTTGAAATATCGTTCGTTCTGAAATAACTAATGACAATAATCAAATAATTTATTTATTATTTTTATAAAGGCTTTTGCCCAGCCATGGGACAATGTAGGCTAAATATAATGCTAACTAATATTATTAATGCGAAAGTAAGTTTGTTTGTAAGCTTTTCACGCCTAAACCACTGAACCTTTCGTCCCGAAAAAAGTGCTGTTCCCGAGGAAAACAACAATGACGTTATTATGATAATAGATGGAGCCATGTGACTTTCGAATTTCATGCGGACGAAGTCGCAGGCAGAAGCTAGTACCTAATAAAGCAGTGCGTTCCTGGATGTTTTTTTTATTCCTGGATGTTTTTTTTACTTGCACAATAACAAAAGATGTTTTCTGGAGTATGAAATAATTATATTTTACTTAAAAAACTTTCCAATTTATAAATAGGTGAAATTGAATTAAACAATTCTTAGAGTGACTATCTAAGTACTATTTAGTAAAATATTACGAACTTATAAAATTATGAGTACCTATGTATCAAAACAAACTTACCTTGAATGTTTGATATCTTGACCGAAGATGATCGAGTGTCTTGACCGAAGATGTGTTTGCGTATTAAAAAATTATTTTCATTTTTAATCTTCACTACAACTGTTTCATAAAACTCGCTTTAATGCTTTATTACCTACAACTTCCGCTGCACTATCATAAACTATTGTTTAGTAAATACACTAAATATTACAACTATTGTGCATATTTATGTAAACAATAATTATATAATACATGTAATAATATTTTTATTATAATATTAGCTAGTTATTAGTTTTATTTATAATATTAGTTAGGATTATATTTAGCCTATATTGTCCCATGGCTGGGCAAAAGCCTTTATAAAAATAATAAATAAATTATTTGATTATTGTCATTAGTTATTTCAGAACGAACGATATTTCAAGCAAAAATGATTTGGGTAACAGTATTTTTTTTCGTGATCATTCGAATTCCGAAATTATTTTTTTTTTATCACGAAACTTGAGTACAAATGTTATGACGATAATAAGCGAAAAATCGAAGAAAGTTTATTAAAACTTATACTCTACATTTACTAATCTTTACTGCAATCTAAAAGAAATTGTGGTCACTCTATTTGCAAATTCAGATAATAAAAATAAAAGTCGATTTTCTTATATAATAAAGGGTCTTTTAATTTCTTTCTGGTATCTAATTTGTTGCACAATTTTGACACAAAAAAAGACAATTTTGTATTTGTCTTATCTTTCATACGATAAGCGTAATAAATCGAAAACAAAAGAAATGGAGGACTGAGGGATAACTTTCAAACAACAAAAAGTGGTGACCTGTTCTTGCTTTTATAAATTTTCACAATTTATTTAGTAGCTTATAGGATTTCAAACAGTAGCTGTAAGTTAATGATTTCATTATAATTGCGTAATAAACTTTCACGTGTATGAGAATTGAGGGCCCATTTTGTACGAAGATATACAAAGTAGGACAATGTTTTGCGATAGTATCTTGATTTCACAAATTTTGTTTGGCATTAGCTTAGATTTTGGCATAAAGACTTTTTCTGTAGTGTCCATAGTTTATCAGTTTCAGGTGGGCCCTCAATCATCTATGTGAGAACTGAGGGCCCAACTTTACAGTCTATAACTCGGTTATTAGACTTTCACAAAATCTGATACCAACTTTCACAATTCTTTGGGAATGTTCACTAAATCCTAAGCACATTTTCAAAGAGTTTTAACAAAGTGGCCCTCGCACCACACGCACATGTATTTTTTATCAAATAATCGAAACCTACTTGATATGTCATTGTCATTTCATTGAAAATCATAATTGCCATATTTTCCGTCTTGATGACATGTAAAAGGGCGTTAATTATGGTCCTTGGGACATAATATGTAGACTAGAATCAATTCTAGTTTTTCGTAATTTTTGACGTTCAAAAGTGCCTACTTGAAATAAATGTTTTGACTTTGACTTTGATACTAAACAAAAAACCGACGTTCAAAGCACAAACTCTCATCAGAATATTTCTTGTCGGAATTTCGCAGGTGTATGGAAATGAAGGCTCCCACAAACAACGATGTAAACTATAGACGCGTCGAATGAGTCTATTTACATGCACGAGTCGGGAATCGAACCGCGACGTCTCCGCCACCTGGCTTCAACTTTTGTCGACAATTGAATTCCTATTGTGTTGGCCGTCCGTTGTTCGCGTTTTTCAGGTAGGGTAGGGATCGTTTGTAATGCCAATAAGACCAGAATGTGCTCGGAAATGGAAATATGGCCGTATTGTAATACACGCTTTTGTTTTCATCTTGTTGTTTTGGGAATATATGAATTTTTGATCGTTTTATTTTGATGTTAGGGGTTGGTTATGATGTGAGAATATTACCTGTACCCTGAATGCTGTAGCATATAGGTAGGACATTGGCTACGCCTACATGCCACCGTGGTGCAATAATAAATTAGTTAGTGTTGATTCTCTGGTTAGACGTAAGGAGGTACTAACACTAGTTTCTAAGTCGTTTGTATACTAATCAATTTTTTTTTTTATCTCTGAAAACCAGTTTTTGATAAGCTCTCACTCAAACGCCACATCTCAAACAAATTTTAGAGTCAAAGAGAACTACAAACACAGTAATTCCTGTCCTAATTATACCTTTACCACTTTGGAAAAAACGGTGGTATTGTGTCATACTACGTACAGGTTCATTGGCCTATGCTACCGTCGTCGGGGCTTGCATTGTGGAAGCTAAAAGGTGCCATAAGCAGAACCTTGGCGAAGGGGAACGCATTAGCTACACGTGTATTTGTTGCATGTGTTATAAGTGTTGTTCTAGGCGTACTGTATGACTCTACTGGGTATGTTTTTTTGTAGTTAACCACAGTTTATTTCGTCACAATATTGAATTATGTATGAACTTAAGAGATGGCAGAAATCAGCCGGTCAGTAATAGTTCGACTTATAGGGCAAACCTAAACTACACAAACATTATCCGTCTTATTACAAAACGAAATCTAATTTTAGACCTAGTCTAAACATTCAAGCCAGTTACTCTATTTTGAACTTTATTCCGACAAACGTAAAGTTCTTAATGCAAAATTGACAACTTAGACTCGGGTTTAACGTCAGTTTTTGTAATAAGAATTTAAGCCGTCGGATTATAGTTCGAAATTTAAAAATGGCTGGAGGGTTTAAACCTGGGTCTAAAGATAAATCTTGTTTTGTAATAAGGCCGTATATGTTTGAAGAAAACCTTTGAAGCTTTTTTGACATACTTTAATCAAATCAGAGTGGCTTTAATAATCTTTCATCTTTATTACATAAAAGAGACACCTGTGAAAAGACAATTGTGTGAAGTCTCTGACTCTTGTGCTAAGTTGGTGGTTAGCCTGTTTTACAAGAGCCAGTGCCCTCTCCCGGGAGTAATTCTCTAATCTTAGTGTGAAGTTGTCTAAAGCACCTCAATATTACTTACATTTTTAATACTGATTGTCATTTGTTGCTGAGATAAGATTGCGTCTAGATTTAGAACTTTTTTAATTACCGTATAGCGACTAGATTTAGTTTTATTTAACTTTCTAGTCTGTCTTGTACCCATTGACAGATTTCTTTTCAAAAAACTTAGCGTGAACCTATAATTTGTATTTCATTCTTCCCCATTCATTCTCGCAATATTTCTGTCACGTCACTCCAGCAGTGCAGCGTAGTTAACAATAGATTCTCTCAGCTTTTCCTGACAGTTTCCACGACGCCTTGAGCTTGGCTGGTCGGTTGCTTGTAACGAAAATCTGCACTTTACAGTCGACGCCTGACGTTAAAAGAAACTGTCCAGGTTTTAAAATGTTTTTTAATAAAATTGTAGGTGGATTTTTAGTTTTTTTTTTTTTGTGAGGAGTAAAGATAATACTCAATGCAATTCGTTTAAGATTTTCAGGATGGGTTGAGTTGCTCTGTTTTGCAGGCTGGATCGCGTAAATCTCTTGCAACTGCCACGACCAAGACAGGATGTTGATTGGTCTAGATCTACATCAAATAAAAAAATTGTCAAAATGACAGAAGATTTCATACTTATTGATATCATGAGTTGAGAGCAGTGGTGGCCCAGTGGTCACGGACAAGACTTACGAGTTGTAGGTCATAGGTTCGAACCCAGACAGGCGCTTTACTTTCTGTAAATTATTTCCTCACCACTGCTCTCAAAACGGTGAAGGAAAACATCGTGAGGAAACCGGCATGTCCTAGAACCAAAAATTCGAAGACATGTGACATCCACCAACACGCACTGGGCGTGCTGGATTACGGCCCACTCCCTCTAGCTGTGAGGAGGCCTGTGGCCCAGCATTGGGAATATTATAGATAGGCCGATTATGATATGATTTATTTATGATGATATCATGAGTGTTACTTTCTAATTTCATAAAGCTCAAAGCAATAACAATATTATTATTATATTGTAATTCATACAGAAAATAACGTACCTGTAAGGCGACCTTCAAAAGAACGTACTCTTCCTACATCCGAATACATTTCCCCTCATCACACCTAATTTCCATCCTTCCTTTTCTCACATAACTTGAGCTACGCTTGTCAGTTACTAAGGTAAGTTTACAGAGTCCTTCGAGGTAGTATTTCATTCGTAGTACCGTCACAGGTGAAGGGAAGATTGGGGGATCAAAGCATTTGTACCTGGGCAGATACGAGACGAAAAATGGAGTTGTAGGAGTATACGATTCATAGTTGTGTGCGGGTGCGTGTGGTTTTGTCTTTTCAAAGGGAGACTTTGAAAAGGAATTAGGAATTTAAAAATTCTTGTAGATCAGAAGATCACTTCACATCCCGTAATTAATAACGTTCAAATTCGAGTAGCAATCTCATCTTAGTGTCAATTAATAAATGCCCATGTAGGTATATTATGTAAAATAAAATATTTTGAATTATAATTTTGAAGGAATCGTGTGTTTTTCGCAACTGTATCTTTTCTGGGTAGTTAAGATATTTTATCACATTAAGGGCTGATTTTACCAAGGTCAGATAACTTTTATTCGCGGAATTAAATTGACGTCTGACAGTTCTACTATGGTAAAACAGTCAAAAAATCAAAATTTATTTTCAGAATAGGACTTATTCTAGGTATACATAAAAGTTTGGTGGAATGCGCCCTAAAATAGATAAGTTTGAAAAATTGTTTCATTACACAATTTAGTTTTATTATGTAGGTTTATGTGAAATCGAATATTTTTATTTGAATGAAAAATGAAACTAAGCAAGGATTCAGCCGCGTAAGCAATCAGTTTACATACATAAACTTACACTTTCTCCCTGTGGGGGTAGCCAGAAACTACATGCGTGTATGTTATGGTTTCATTTTTAATTCTTTTACCTATTGTGGTACAGTAATTTTATTTTAAGTGCATCGTCTTCACATATATATTATATAATTAATGTACATGCAAAATATTGTAAAACATTTTAAAAGAGTAACGGTGGAGTTTCTTGCCCATTCTTCACCATACGAAAACTACCTTTTGGAATGGGCGACTAGAATCAATTCTATTTTAGTAATTTTTGACGTTCAAAAGTGCCTGTTAAGTGCCTATTTGAAATAAATGCTTTGACTTTGACCAGATGTATGAACGTAAACGAAGTAAGAGGAGTATGTCAGGATCGTAAGCAGGGGTAGGCAGTCGGGTAAATAGAAAAATAATAAAATAAAGTAAATCGGGGAAACGCAGAGTGTTTTCTCGCTTTAGTAAGATTTCCATTGCATTCCAAGAACTCAGTAAGCAAATTGGGTGACTCCATCCCGTTCAATGCACTTACATTAAATAGAAAACCGTTCAGCGGAAATCGAATGTACACACCATTTTCTGCTACCTACCCGAACTAAAACTTTAACGTTCCTAAGTGACATATTTCGACAAACTACCTTCATTTCACTTTCAATAGTCACAATAGAAATAATATCCATATTTACGAGGCTGTTAAACAAAGGGGTGCGAGATAAAGCTTCTCGTTCATTGTCTTGTCAGACATTGTTTAGATCATAAGAGGGTACAAGTAGTCGATAAAGTACCATATTTGTCGCAGGCTAATAGGTAGTATCGTAAAGGAAGGGATGCTTTTGCGGCAGTTCGGACTACTGTTTCTACGAAATAGGCGTGTGATTCCTAATGAAGTGAAATGTGGGAGTTGAAAGGATTTAATTTATGTTTCTCTTTTTAGAAATTCGCCCACTGCTGGGCTAAAGCTAAATATAATCAAAGATATAGTTAAGTATAACGGTTTAGTTCAAAGAAGCTTATAAATAAAATGTGAACTAAGGACTGTTTTCAAAACGACAGATATTTTTTATTCATAGAATAAAATTGCCGTCTGACATATTTTGTATGGAAAAACTGTCAAAAAATTAAAATTTCTCGGATAAAATTATTTGGCGTTGGAAAAATCAGCTCTAAATGAAGAAAAACTGGTAATGGTTGTCTTGAGTGACAATCAGATGTCCTTTTTATTTAATGAAAACCCATTGCCAATTACCTTTATGCAGTTTATCGCCCACTTCACTATTATAGGTTGCACAGTACACAATCAACCTATGGTGTTTTCATGGCTGGGACTCAGGTCTCTCCGTGAGAGGGAGCGAGTTGCAGTGAGTTCTTCATTTCATCATTCTCCCTCCCTTATCCCAATTTATTTGGGGACAGCGCAACATGTCTTCCATAGTTCTTCATATCATTTATTTTGGACCAAACACTTGTACACATATCAAACCTGCCAAACTGCGTGACAGTTTGTCGGCTGTATATTACACAACCGTCGGCATTTATCATCGTCTCGTAATTCCTCACACCCAACTTTAGGCTTACCCACCCACACCCAAATCTACCTCGGCATCGCGGCACCTCAGACGGTCTGCCATAAAATTAACATCAACCATATAATTGAAACCTACTAAACCTTCCATCGCTAATCTATAACAGCTGCTTACCCTCAAACTATTAACAAGCGCCATCGATTGGCTCATCATTCCCTTCGACGGAGCGTGAGAAATATCGGCGGCGGCAGATTAAGAAGCGAAGCGCCGTTATTAGTGTATGTTAATATTTATGGGAAAACCTTGTAGTAAGAAATAGGTCCTGAGAAGGTAAGTGAAAAAGTTTCATTCAGACCAAAGGAAAATACTATGAGGAAAATGAGAAGCGAGGTAATGTCAACAATATGATCGTTTAATCCCCTAATTTTTTACGCAGCCTTTGTCACCATCATTATTTGGTGGAGGAGCATCGTCCCTACAAACGTATTAAGGCAATGAAACGAAACTAAATGAAGAAGCGATGTAGCTTTCTAAGACCAAATCCATACTGATATAAGAAATAAAGCTAAAGAGTTTGTTTCTTTGAACACTCTGGAACTACCAGTCGGATTTGAAAGATTATTTTTGTATGTTGATGGCCCAATTCTTAAAAGAGGTTATAGGCTATTTAACATCACGCTACGACCCTTAAGCGTCGAGCAAAAAGAAAAAAAAGTAAGAAAGAACGATAAGCGAAAAGGAAGTCATGACGCGGGCAAAGTTGTGGGTTCTGAAGAACAAAATAAATTCACGCGGTCGAAACTCGTTATGTTTGTAGAAATATTTGTTTCGAAACAAATATTTTCCCAACACCTCACCTCTACCTAAATTTTAAAACATTTTTTTGTTTACAAATTAAACGATAACGTACGGGTACTCAGTACTACTTCAGCATTATGTCAAAGTGACAATCAATAACTGAAATTACGCAACACGTATCTTCCTAATTAGTTGAATACGATGTTCCTATAACTGTGTACCTCCTGTACTTACCTGTTGATGTGGAACAAGGAATATGTAATAAGCTGTGCTAAAGCGATTACGAGGATAAGTGAAAACAACAGCATTATGGTCGGTTTAATAGAGTAGGTAATCGGTTACAGAAGGTTTGTGAGGTTTACCATGTCTATCATGTCTATGGCTTAGGAAAGATCAGCACTAATATTGGGCAAAATATCCATGATTAAAGTTGCAAAATTTTAAGTACACCTACCTAATTACTTTTATTAATCACTAAAGTAATTCGCATTTTCTTGGTTATATTCACATGTCATATTCACACACATCATTTTTTGGATTTGATAATTATGAAAAGTCAAGACTTCTGTTTGGAACATGGCTGCGAAATTTTATAAAAGTATGTTTCTGTCCAAGAATATAACTTTTTCCTGAAGTAAATAAAACATATACCAAATACCGTAATATAACCAATAAACAGCCTTTTTGGTTCGACAAGTTTCGCAGCTCTCACGGACATGGCAACATCCAAGATAATTTATGTACACAATCTAAACGAAAGTCGAAGGTTACATAATATTCCAGCCGGCTAGACCTAACAAATGATTTAGGATGTGGGCCCCTAAAGCAATTCTTATTCCTGAAGGGTTTAACCCTTTCAAACTGAAAGCGAAACTCTTAAAACGTAAAATAAAAACGGCTTCTGGGCTGAAGGGAGTTGTCTGTGCGGAAGTCAAGATTTCAATCTTCAGCCCGTTGTCTGAGTACAGAAATATCGTTTATTTTATGTAGATGAAAATGGAGTAGGTATGAACTTTGTGAACCACAAGAACAAAGGACCAGATCCCACTTGTTCAGTGTTTATCGCATATGTACTAGTGTTTAAGGAGGATAAGACTCTTACAGCATTACTAAGGGCAAAATAAGTATAATCTACGGAATTTCCTAACAATTTTTTTTAATTTCACGCCAATATCCCTCTTGCGAGGATAAGTAGAGGCATAACTAATCTAGTTTCAATGTTTGCGGAGAGCGGCGGAAATACAATGCCTCGGCGCCAAGCGCGTAGTTTGAGAACTATGCAACAGATGGCGCTGGAAACAGGTCTCATTTCGTATCCGAGTTTAAACTAAAAACAATTTTGAAATTTGAAATTATGCTGTTTGAAATCATAGTTGTTTTCAAAATTAGAGATCAAAAACACGCTTGCTAAACAGTATTTTGACAAAACAGCAACACGTAATTTGTCGTCTATGGCAATTCAAATGGCATAACTTTCTATTGTGAAAAGTAAGGCCGTTTTTAGGGTTCCGTACCCAAAGGGTAAAAACGGGACCCTATTACTAAGACTTCGCTGTCTGTCCGTCTGTCTGTCACCAGGCTGTATCTCAAGAACCGCGATAGCTAGACAGTTGAAATTTTCACACATGATGTATTTCTGTTGCTGCTATAACAACAAATACTAAAAACAAAATAAAATAAATATTTAAGGGGGGCTCCCATACAACAAACGCGATTTTTTTGCCCTTTTTTGTTCGATATCAAAAATGGCAACAGGTAGGCACTTGAAATATTCACAAAATACTCAGTTGTATTTTAACTTTAATAATAAATAATAAAATTAAAATAAAATAAATATTTAAGGGGGGCTCCCATACAACAAACATGTTTTTTTCGGCGTTTTTGCCTTGTGGTACGGAACCCTTCGTGTGCGAGTCCGACTCGCACTTGGCCAGTTTTTTTTGAACTGATATTGCCCCTGTAACCTATTTCATTGAATTTTGGTCAATATTAGCCCACTAGATACTAGATCTAGGCTCCAGATAGTCTGTCTTCAAGGCTGTGCGTATGCCAAGCAGGACACGACTCCAGCCAAGTCGGTCAGCAAACAATACTGTTTCAAGATATTTATTATGTAGGTACTCTACCCGATGAACTGTGCATACAATATTCAAAATTACAATGTGTTATGGAATCTTGTGCCCATAAAGCTTAGGTTACTTAAGACAGTGGTACCTTCACATTAGGAGTGGCATGATTCGGGACAGCCGAGCGGCAAAGTACGCCGCAGGCCTTAGGACGGCAATGATGGCTTATCAAACGCGCTTTTTGGCTTCGTCGCGTCGGGTCAAACACCGGCGCCGTCATTTTCATGAAAGTCATTTCGCCCGTTACCTGGCGGCCACCGTTAGCTTAAAAAACACAAGCTTCACAAAAGTTTAGTCTTACCATGGATGGGCACCAATGTTCCGCTACTTTCAAGATGCTATACAGATATCATCGATTTGATTTTGCATAATACCTATATATTAAGCATCTGGCATTGTTTACAACAGCATGTGAATTCTATAGAAATAAATAATATACAATATTTCTCCATCTACGTTTCAGATTCGGGTCGTTTCAAATTGGATTTCGTCGGCTCGTATCGGGATTTTTTTTGTTGGGAATTGTATGAAAACTGGATGTTTACTTGGGATTACTTACACTCACATAAAGAAAGCCCCTTTATGTACCTACTTAGGTACATAAAGGGGCTCATGATTAAATGATAACAGGCATGCGGGTCGATCGAAGGTTAAGCTACGCTTGCCGCGGTCGGATCGTGGATGGGTGACCATTACATATCGTGACACCTCCGTGACCCGGAAAGCACGTTAAGCAGTTAGTCTCGGCTGTCATTCGTTACGAGTAGTCAAAACCCCAAACGTCTGACAACCAGTCTTAGCAAGGGGTATCGATATCGTGTTACCCAGTAACTGTGTGTGTGTTTAAATTAAACACCCAGTGTTCTACCTCCTCTCTCCTAATATCTATGCTGTGCCCGACAGGGTCCATAATTGTGACTAATATAATTTTCCCTACCAACTACATACATTATGGTACGCAATAAAGAATTGAGAATTGAACTGGGTTGTGGAGGTCAGGGGGCCTAAAAAGGCCACTTTGGCAGAATCATAAAAGGATAACAGAATGGACAGTTAACTGTTAAGTTAATAGATTCCATTGGTGAAGCATTTTTCAGTTATTTTTTTTTGTCTGTGCTAATATACCAATCAATCCAATCCCAATCTCTTTGATTGTACCTACGTAGTGCAGCGAAAAAAAGAAAAACACGGACTGTCTCCGCCATTTTATAATTCATAATGTTATTCTGTTATGATTCTCCAAAGTGGCCTTTTTAGGCCCCCAGATAGGAAGTCACTTCATGCAAAATACTGGTATTCAGCTGCATCCGGTTAGACTGGGAGCCGATTCCAACATAGTTGGAAAAAGGCTAGGCAGATTGTACTTAGTAGGTAGATAAATACATTCTTATGCATTTCACTTTTATACCTACCTTGAAATTACCTAACTTTGAGGATGTCCTATATTGTGTACTAGGTTTCGCCCGCGGCTTCAACCGCGAGGTACTTCGATAAAAACTGTCCTATGTCCTTCCCCGGGATGCAATCTATCTCTCTGCCAAATTTTGTCGAAATCCCTTCACTGGTTTAGGCGTGAAAAGGTAACATACAGACAGACAGACAGGCAGTTACTTTCGAATTTATAATATTAGTATGGATAATCATATAAATTATTCTATCCACTCTACCATATTAGTCATAACTACAGCATTGATACAAGGAAATACCATTACGACAAATTATGAGTAACCAGGTTAATAAAACAATAGCGTGCAACATAAACACGAACCGATGTTATAATTTTTTACTGATCGACATTAAAAACGAATTATACCCTGTCCATTATGTAAGCCGTTTATGACAGATGGAACAAGTGATTGTAGCAACGTAACATTTCGAGTATTTATACACTTTAATTTGTTTGTAGTATCGATTATCTATTTTTGCTGTCGAATAAAATATGGTGCGGCCTCTTTATTTTTATGTCTGTATTTTTTCCTTTTTTTTCATTTAAGTAAATACTTATAAATTACATTTTTAAATAATTTTATATAAACATAACCCCCCTTCTGGAGCAGTCGGGTAAAACTAGTAGTCCACCGTTATCGGGAACAGGGTCCAAGCTACGCCGGTCAGGGCTCCAGAGAGAGGACCCTCCTGACAATGCGAGTCCTTATTGTTTTCGTTTCCCTCTCTAAAGACGCCTTGTTTTACGAAGAACCGTTTCTCTTTTCGTGTCGATGGTACACCCCCTGGTTTTTTTGTTATACAGGGTTATTGGTAAAACATTAACAACCTCTTAAGAGGTCATTGTACTCATCATCATGAACAACGTTTACTATGGGACCAAACCGGAAATCGAGAAAAAAAAAATCAGCTGTTCCCTACATTTATGTTCATAAAACTCGTCAAAATGTAGGGAACAGCTGATTTTTTTTTTCGTAAGAGAATACTTTTATTGAACAAAAAACGCTGATGTCTTTAGAAAACTCTCTAGATACAAAATTCAAAGTCCTGACTGTCTGATATATCAACGCACAGCCTAAACCGCTGGTCCTAGAGACATGAAATTTGGAGGGTGTGTTCTTTGTGAAGAATAGGTATCCACTAAGAAAGGGTTTTTCGAAATTTCACCCCTAAGAGGATGAATGGGGAAGGGTGAAATTTCACGCGGACGAAGTCGCGGGCAGAAGCTATAGTAGTCTAAAGTGAGAAACTTTTTTAAACAACCACTAAATAACAACGCTTTCTATTAACGGTACCGAAGATTGTTCCAAGTAAAACTTTCTTTTGTTACCGATAGATGGCGTAACGGTGCTATTATCCACTAGAAGAGAGTGGCAGAACTGCTGTTCAATACGTCTGCATCCTTTCTATAAAACGATAGGTTTTAACTCGGTGGTAAGCAGAAGAGAACCGAGTTTTCTACAAACCAGTTTTTAATCTTAGCCAGGCTAAGGCCCCTTTGTACACGGCACGTTTTTTTTACAGTACGGCGTAGAAACCGTGCCGTAGAAAAAACGTGTGTGTCAACAACACAGTGATCCATACAACACTGACGACCGTGACTACACACGGTGTATAAACCGTAGTTTTTCACGGCAAGAAAAACGTGTGTGTACAGTCACGAGCATAAGTATGTATACACTTGG
The DNA here is from genome assembly GCA_916614155.1 of Mesoligia furuncula. NCBI lineage: Eukaryota > Metazoa > Arthropoda > Insecta > Lepidoptera > Noctuidae > Mesoligia > Mesoligia furuncula. Next base: position 27,779,862 of record OU744807.1, on the reverse strand, counting down.
CTTTATTCAAAGGCAATTTTCTCCTTTATTTTTGAACTAGCTGCGCCCCGCGGTTTCACCCGCATAAGTTTTGATCCCGTGGGAATATCGGGATAAAAAGTAGCCTATATGTTAATCCAGGGTGTCAGCTACCTCCATACAAAATTTTATCAAAATTGGTCCAGCCGTTTGAGCGTGAAGAAGTAACAAACATATAAACACACACACACACACTCACAAACTTTCGCCTTTATAATTTAGTGTGATGAAATTTTATGTTATTACGAGCATAGTATTTCCGAGCCCATAGGTTTACACTACCGCTCAAAAGTATTTGGCCACCTAGTAAAATACATTTTGTAAAAGTCTAATTGAGTGAAACTACTTCATAACTATTTTAAAATGTTTATTAGCCATTTTTAGACATAGCAAGAATATAATTTTTAAATTTTGGACTCATCTATGTGTCCACCTTTGTTTTTAATGACAGCCTTACAAAGCTTCGGCAACCTGGCTACTAATTTTTCCAATGTTGTCTTGGTTATCTTCTGCCATTCTTCTTGCAGTTTTTTCCACAAGTCTTCCTTGAGATTGAGATTGGGGACAACGTTTTCGCACCTCTCTATCTAGCTGATCCCACAATAGTTCTATCGGGTTTAAGTCAGGGGACTGTGGAGGCCATATCATGAGTTTTAACACCTGTTGTTGTTCTTTTCTTTTTAAAAAGTCCTTGCATAGTCTTGAAGTGTGTTTTGGATCATTATCCTGTTGAAATATAAATCCCGGACCAATTAAATGGGTTCCAGAAGGCACTGCATTATCTTCCAATATCTTTTTGTAACCATCTTTTTTTAAGATTCCTTGTATTCGCACAAGATCTCCAACGGCGGAGCCACCGAAACAGCCCCAAACCATCACAGACCCTCCCCCGTGTTTAACTGAAGCCACAGTACAAGCGTCATTTACCCTTTCGTTTGACTGCCGCCTTACGAAAACTCTTCGTTTAGTTCCAAAAATTTCAAATTTTGATTTGTCCGTCCAGAGAACCTTTTCCCAATCTGCTACTGTCCAATTCTTGTGTTCTTTCGCCCAATTAAGTCTCTTTTTTTTGTTAATAGGTTTAAGAAGTGGTTTTGAGACCGCTATGCATCCCTTGAGTCCTGCGTCACAAAGTCTTCTTTTAACTGTGGATACACTGACTGGTTTATCACGATCCGCATTAAACTGTGCTGCTATTTCCGGTGCAGTTAATCGTCTATTCCGTTTGCTATTCATTATTATTTTCAAATCTTCACGCAAAGTTGTAACTCTTGGTCTACCTGAACAACTTTTGTTGTAAGTTGTTCCTTCAGCCGCAAACTTCTTAACGATGTAGTCAACAGTTTGTCTTGGTATCTTCTGTAATTTTGAAATCTCACGATTACTTTTACCGGATATATGAAGGCCGATTATTATGCCCTTGACCTCTTGCGAATATTCCTTAGTTTTACCCATTTTCTTTAAAAAATTAAACTCAGAAAGGAAAAAAAAAAATATTGGTAGACTTTAAGTACTGAGCTATGCAGAGCGTGTTTTCTGGTCAAATGACATCAAATAACTAGTGTAAAAATATTTGTAATAGTTATTCTTTATTTTACTTGTGTTTATTTCTCAAAAACTAAATTTAAACAAAATTGCGACTTCAAAGATTAATTTCGAAGAAATTCCGACAATAACACTATTATGGTTTTATGACCAGGAGTCGGCAAATAGCAATAGCTGTTTACGATTGTACTGTAGATAAGTATATTGCGGTGTTATACAAACAATGAAACCCAATAAATGATTTTTTTTAAATGTATTGTTTGTAACTTAAACAAAATGCAGGTGGCCAAATACTTTTGAGCGGTAGTGTATGTAAAGTGTCGTATTTCAACTTTGCATTGGTTACTTCGTGAATAAATCGCAATTGAAAGTTGCAAAGTGTTGACATATTGGTGCTCGTGACTATACAGACGCCAGCACTTCAAGCTACCCGAAATTGTCAAATTTTCCCAACCAACTTTGAACATTATTCTTCAGCGATAAAGTTGAAAATATAGTAAAGAAATTTGACAGATTGTAGTAGCTGCTGGCGTCTGTACAAAGGGTCTTAGCCTAAGATATTTTTATTGGCATAATGGCAAGTTAAGAGGTCTTCTCTTAACTAACTTAAATAATTTATTGAATATCTCCGTCTAGCAATCTGTCGTGTTTTAAATAAAAATTTTTTGGAATACAATTTTAACGATCAAATTGAACGCAGAGTTAACTAATGGTTTATTACTATGATAATAAGTTTTCATAACAATAATTTCATTACATTCGTTCTGAATTTATCTACAGTAAACAGTTCAAAAGAAAAAATCTCCTGTCGAAGAAAATTTCAGGATTTCTCAAGTTGCTTATTAAATCTGAATACTTGTGGATAACTGTTCCACAAAAATTCGTGGAAGCTCAACTACGAGTACGTGAGCAAGCCAGGCATATTATGTAGATCTATCTGCCGACTTTTAATTGACGGAAAACCTTCACTTAGAACCTACTAAAGCTTTAACAAATTCAAATGGTTTTACAGTGAATAAACTTCACAGAAACAAAGTCTAGGGTTCGACAGTTAGTGACAAACTCACGCGATCCCATTACTAACCATCCCATTTAATGAACTCCAACCTTTAGTTCAGTTCAGTTGAAGAACTCGCAGGTCAACGCTGATGCTCTCTCTCACACATGAATATGAAGGCATTAGGACTCCTCATAAATATTAATAGGGGTACCTACACGATCGAAAATATCGGGCATTCTTACGATCAAATATATGCATACCGATTTGAGGCAGGCAAAAATTTCGATGTATCAACAAATAGTAGATTATGTGACGCGTACCGCACTACAGCCAACGTATGAACGAAAGTACTTTACATGTTATATGAGGAAATGGTTTATTCAATATACCAAGCTCATACGTGAAGAATATTAAATGAAAGTATCGACAATAACATCTCTTGGGACTTAAATCGGGATATTTTTGGTGTTGGTTGTTGTAGTGACGAAAATCGTAGGATAGGGAATGCTTTCTCTTGGTTCCTATGTCAAGAACTTATTGTTTGGGGTACTAATAGGGTTTGGCAACAAAGGTTTGTATCACGGATAACTCTTGACACGCAGTTTTAATATCTATGCAGCGACAAAGTGTGGGCAAGCAGTTGTTACGTGTGAATAGCTTCTTGCAGTTGCGTTGTGGTAACTACAAAATTTCGATGTAGTTGCGTTGTCGCTAGTAGTTGCAATGGGGTTACGTTGTGGCTAGTGTTAGCAGACAGGCAAATCGACTCCGGCTTTGTGTTTGCAATGTGGCCGGTCGCTAGTGCGCGATCTCGCTGGTGCCAGCGACGGCGACGTGGACTTGATGTGGTCGGTCGGTACCGACCACACGGTCAATTTTGATGGCCAAATGTGAGCCGTGTAAATAAACAATTCATTAGCGCAAATTAGCGTCCGTCCGTACATGTTGTCATTGTGGATGGTGGTGGTACGTGTGATTGCGGGCTCATGTTCTAGAATCAGGGACTGTGCACACAGACAGCTGCTAGTTGTTTATTGAGCGTGCTACAACTGCCGCTCCCTATGAACACAGAGTGGCTAGATAGAGGCAATAACGACCTAAGTTCCTACCCCTAAGCCCCTAACGCCTACAACCTAGCTCTTACAATTCAATGCCTACCTGTCTGACTAGCCCTAGTACCCTATCAGCCCTAACGCCCTAGCCCTAACGTACAAACCATAACACAACGTACTAGTACTGTTGTGTGGGCAGGAAAGCCTGTTACCAGCGACCTAAGGCAACAGACCGGAGCGGGTAGGAAGGCAAGGTAAGTGTACCAGGTGCAATGTACACAGGAGGTGGATATCTCACTGCCGATCCCACAGACTCACAGGATCGATCGTACTGATGGCTAAAGGTGTCTTGGCCACAGTGAGGGGTAACTCGACGGAGAGGAATCAAACACGACTCCAGCTTGATGACTAATTTTATTTACAAAGTTTACATCTTATATACTAATTATAAACTAAATACACAGGGACGTCCAATTATAATTTTGAATATTAATAAATTAATGGCACCTAATTCAATTGAATGATTACGTACATTTTGTAATAGAATATCTTCAATTGGATATTCAAAATTATTTAGTGAAAATATTTCCCGGGAATATTCTATGTATTTAGTTTCAAGTACAAAGACGTGATCGGCATGAGATAATATTCATTGGGTTGTTCATAAATACCCTTAAAAAAACCTCCTTTCTCATTATTGTTTCAACAAAATTAAGTGAATATTATTAAAGAAATATTGTACTTTTACCCTATTTCAGCTAGGTTTCCACGCTGTTTACCTGTAACAAAATAAATAAATAAATTAGTAACATTGTTGACAGCTTTCAAAGACTTAAGTGGCTTACATGACCTAAACACAAAAAACGTAAATTTTAGAAACAATAAAAGTATATGATCGACTACAGTAAACAAAATAAGAAAAATATATGATATTCTTCAGGATATATGCTAGGTAGATAGTGTGTTGAAAACATAATACAACTAATTTGATACGATAGAAAAAAATCATGAAGATAGGTACCTCTAAAAACTTTCTTTTTACAATAAAAGCCATACTAATATACATACAATCATTATGATTTTTTGTCAGATTATTCTACAAGCAACATAATAAAACACCACTTGTTTTTTTTTTTAACACCACTAGTGCTTTTAATTTTTTAGTCCAAACAATAGATTTTTTGTAATTATATAATTGCTTCATATTTTGCAATAAATTACCAGCGTTGTGTCATCGCGCTTCTCTTTCTTTTCTATGCAGTCTGACAGTGACCGCGCTTTAGGTCATGTAAGCCCCTTAAATGAGATATGTATGTAGGTCAAAAAGACGACATTATTATCGTCTTCCTGTCCTTGTTGCATGTTATTTGGGGTCGCCGCAACATGTTTTCTGCCATTCAACAGCCTAATTAGGTTACGCAATTGCGTAACACAATATTAATCACAATCTGAGTAAGTAATTTTGACGGATATTGCTAATCCATTGCTTCATATGTTCGAAAAATGTGTCTGCTCAGCCACTTAAATAACGCAATGAATGTTGTTGAACTGTCAAATGAAAGCCAATGAATGCTACTGTTAGTGTGTAACGCAAATTACCGGTCAATTCACAGAAACGCGGAAAAAACATGTTATTAAATAAACAAAGTATAAAATCTAAAAGCTGCACCTTGTTTGGGTACAATTTTACCTTTGAACCCTTTTCAATAATACATGAAAGAGCTGTATTTCAACATGTCACACATCTATGGGTGCCGTAAATAAATCGTAAATTCACGTGTACCCGCTTTATGCATGTTCCCGATTTCATAGAAATTGTCGGTAGCTATTGTTTTTTTTTTAGAATATTGAATAATAGTTCGTGAATGTATGCAACAATGAGAGGTTTTTCTTTTGAGTATTAAAAAAAAACATAGTTTCCAAGAACCCTGACGATGGCGTTGAACTGATTACGTTACTAGGTGCCAAAACCAAAACGCTTGGAAAAAAAACATTGCGTCACGTCACATAATTATGCTCGTTGAGTGACACTTTCGTTTGCTTTCGTTTTACGATCTCAAAATGACATCCAAGTGAAATAATAAAAAAATTATGTGACGTTCCGTTCCTAGCAGTAACTTACCAAGTTCAGCGCCATCCATCCAGCGACTAGGGAAGAGTTAAAAAAAAAAGAAGAAAATCCCTCATTGATTGGCTTTTAAAATAGTTCGTTTATGTATGCAACTGGGAGCAGTGGTGGCCCAACGGTAACGGCCGCGACTTACGAGTTTTGGTCGTAGGTTCGAATCCAGACAGGCGCTTTACTGTAAATAATTTCAACACCACTGCTCTCAAAACGGTGAAGAAAAACATCGTGGAAAACCGGCATGTCCTCGAACCAAAAGTTCGAAGACAGGCGGACATCCACCAATCCGCACTGGGCCCGCTTAGCTGATTATGGCCAACTTCCTCTGAGGAGACCTGTATCCCAGGAGTGGGAGCATTATCGGCGGCTTTATACTGTGCTATGTGTATGCAACTATTGCTTGGATTCAACCGATGGGTAGATAGTAGGAATGTTCATATTAAAGTTATCAGAACCGTACCAGGTGAAACAAAAAGGATGTTCTGTGAACTGTGTTCAGGTATCTACTGTAACTGAAATAGTTTCAGGTGTTAGCAGTGTGGTTCTTAGCTAAGAACAAAGAACTTGATGTCAAGATTAGTATTATTTCTGAACGGTCACAATTATTATTAAGTATTGCAAATGTCTTTGATTTGCAATCACACTATCACACTAATATTATAAAGGCGAAAGTTTGTGAGTGTGTGTGTGTGTTTATATGTTTGTTACTTCTTCACGCTCAAACGGCTGGACCAATTTCGATAAAATTTTGTATGGAGGTAGCTGACATCCTGGATTAACATATAGGCTACTTTATATCCCGATATTCCCACGGGATCGACATTTGTGCGGATGAAACCGCGGGGCACAGCTAGTAATATTATAAAGGCGAAAGTTTGTGAGTATGTTTGTTACTTCTTCACGCACAAACGGCTGGACCAATTTTGATAAAATTTGGTATGGAGGTAGCTGAAACCCTGAATTAACACATAGGATACTTTTAATCTCGATATTCCCAAGGGATCGAAACTTATGCCGAAACTTATACCGCGGGGCGCAGCTAGTACTAATATATTTATTTAGATTCTGACAAATTGCAAGCGTTGCAGAGAAACTCCTCCATTTTGCTCCTCACAGTCGTCAAAACTAAAATCATTTTTAAGCATATCGTAGTCGATGGGCCATTATGCAGCCGATTCCGAAGCACCCCAAACGCGACGACATTATTTTGTCAGAGCACCGCGCTCATTTACGCTTATTTTTGAACAAAGCTACAATTCTAAGTCTACATGTAAATCACTTCCCAATTCAATCATCAAAACACTAAATCAATATCCAGCAACACAACATAATCATCCAACCAATCTTCCTCCCAACAGATCTACAAGTCCCTTCATAAAAGCGATGTCCCCAATTGGTTTGCAGGCCCATGTAACGCGATACGGCCACAAAAATCGATGCGACGTAGTCTTTTGACAAACACACTAACATCGGTCGGTACCTACATGGTGTACTCAGTGCGAACGACTAAAAGCTACCACTTGTTAAGACATGTTCATACTGTGTACTGAAACACACGTCTGACACCCTTTTTAACTACGAAAACCGCCCTTATTGCTACGACATAAAGGCGCTCTGTTAATGCCAAATAGTTAACATGTACATGTGGAGGATTGTACGTACGTACAAGTAATAATGGAAGCGATCGGAGAAAAGTTGGTTTAGCTAAAGGATTTGGTTACATTATTTTAGCCAGACTTCAACTTCGATTTGCTGTGATGAGCTTTGCATAATCTTCTCCGTTTTGCAAGTCTTTTAAGAATTCAAAGACTCAAGCCTGCTTTTAAAACGACTGTTGTTGAAAGGGACTGTTTACTTGCAGCAAGTTTATTCAGAAAATGACGTAATTACAATCTTCGCCTTATCCAATTAGATTTGGTGGAAGACATTAGGGTGATGATTAAACATAATTAAAGGTTAATGCTACTGATTGTTTTCGGATATGCTGTGGATATTAAGTTAAAGTACTATTCAATCAGAAGCTTTGACAACAGAAAACTACTGAACACACTAATTAACAAAAAATAAAAACGCTGACAGATATTTAATGCAGAGCAACTGCTGGGCTGGGTCTTGAAGCATGACATTTTGCACTACAGTTCCTTATACAGTGAAGGTTAGCATTGAATGGGTAGTGGTAGACCGCGAAATCAAATTTTCTTACGTTTTTTGCAATTTGCAGGTCAGCGTCAGGTTGTAATTCTTAATCAAAATATGATTCGCGACAATAACAGGTACATATTTAGAGAATTATAATCATTAGAATCACTAATACGTCTTTCTAAGTTAGGTTTGTACCATAAGAACGATAAGACGACGATAAGAGATGTATTAATAATACATATTTCTAAGTTAGATTTCTACCATTATGCACTTTTCCATGAGATTGGTTCCCCAAATGGGTATAAGAGATGAAAATTTGTATGGAACTTCGTAATTTTTGTTGAAAGGAAATCCCATGAGACGTACGACTTGATCCCAATAAAAACCACGAAAAGTAGCCATACAATCAGCCCCTTATCCCCACTCGTGCCAAATCCAGATCCACATTGCTAGAAACAAGTGATAGATCAAAGTCAATCCGCTCACAGATAAGAGCTCCGCTCGCTCGGCTCTCGCCGCTCACAGCTTCGCTCTCGAGATGCATCTGAGAACGTCAGGCGTGTGGTTGTAGTGCACGCTGAAAGCTAATTAATTATCAACACAGCTTCCGACTAATTTAGGTTTAGATAGTGTAAATTTTAGCCACTTTTAGTTGGTGTGTGTTATGCGAAGTATCTTAGTATGAGGGTTTACGTTAGTAATAATAAATAAGAGTAGAGAAATAATAGGATGCAACCATGCATGAGCGAACGAAGCGCGCTCAATATTTTTAGTATTCGCGCCTGGGATAACTTAGGTATCACCATCATCATCTGTCTGCCTTTTCCCAACTATGTTGAGATCGGCTTCCAGTCTAACCGGCTGCAGCTGAATACCTATATTTTACATGGAGCAGTCGCTCCATGTAAAGTATAGGTAACTAAAATCTAAAAGCATTACGAAAAGAAACTTTCATAAGGCCGACTATGAAGCAATAAACAAGCGTTTGAAGGATATGACCTCCATAACCCAGTGATGGTAATACGATACTGGAAACCCCGTGTTAATAGCGGTTGTTTTTTTTTTTGGTGCCCGGTGTATATCCTCATGGATTCCCCCATCGTGGGGGTGACAGAGGGGCAGGCCGGACTCTTACAGGCTAAAATCATCGAGGTGTTTCACCTTTGCCTATGGCCGGGAAAACCTAGTAACCTTATAACGATATTATTATGTATAATGTTACTAGCTGACCCGACGAATGTATGAGAAAATGAATTGTCTTCATTATTTTTTCCCCGTCTTTTTCCTTTGTTTAGTTATTCTGCTATTCGTCGGTGGAGACAAATCCAAAACATCAAAGATTATAAAAATCTGTCCAGTTTTTCTTGAATTATAAATGGTGTAACTAACCGACTTTGTTTTATTTATACAGGGTTACTTTTCAAAGACCATCCAAATTTTTACATGGTGTTCTACCCATGAATATAAACAACTTTCACTATGGGACCAACTTTGAAATCACGAAAAAAAATCAGCTGTTTCATACAAAACTTCAATACCTATTTGACCAAAATGTATGAAACAGCAAATTTTTTTTGGTCTGTGGATGGGTGGGCCACCCATCCACAGACCAACCGCGGCAAGCGTAGCTTAACTTGATCGATCGACCTGTTATTATTTAGCCACGGGCCCCTCTTGATTTTTACACATGTAATTTTATTATTTTAACATATTAAGAGTTAAATGGGAAACTACGAAATTAATAATTTTAACAATAATTTAAGCTGACAGTTACAATTTCTGTCAAATTTATATTTGTAGCCCAGTTTTTTTTTTTTATTTTTTATTATTTATTTCCAAAATTCTTAATTCTATTTTAACAATGGTGTTTGCCACACAACGAAAACCTCTCAGGGTTTATCTGTGTGCTGGCGAGTAGTTCACTTAGTAATTACAAATTGATGTTCTGATACAGTAAACTTGCATGATAATATATTATATTATACATTAAACCTAAAGATGCAATTAGCTTCATTTTTGTTGACTGAAATGGATTATTTGAAGTAAATGCTTTTAATCTTTTGAATGTATCACTTGCTGTGTAAAGAAATATTTTGACCTACACTTGTAGCTTTTCGAACTCGATTTATATAAGTTCTTAATAAGGTCGATTTTCTGTACACTGATTCAGACATTGTGTTAATAATTGATGTTTAGAATATTTATCCAAATCGTACAAAAATTATAATAAAAAGTCAGAACAGACCCCTTCTTCTCTCTTAGCGTATCGCTAACCTCATCGTCATTATCTTACCCTTTTCCCAATTTATTTGGGATCGGCGCAGATACTGGATTATAATCATGAAAATACTGTAACTTATAAACGTCAATTCTTGAATAAACTTGCTGCAAACAACCCCTTTCAACTAGTCGTTTTATGTTCGGCAACACTTCATACTACAGACAGTCATTCTGCAACACCGCAACACCCCATACCGAATAATAGAAAATAAAAAACGTAGTAAACGTCGAAAGGATGGGATATGCACCGTGCCGCGTGTACGCTCAACTTTTGTCAAGAGATTTTTTCATTTTCTTGGTCCGTTTCTCTACAACAAAATAAACGAAAAGTGTCAAATCTACGGTTTACCATACTACAAATGCAAAAAGACTATACAATCGTACCTCCAAGATAAGTCTTATGACGAAACTGAAAAGATTTTAACATAAGGTGATGAACATCGGCAGGCGCACACACACACACACCCTCACACACACACACACCCACCCTCACGCACACACCACACACACACACACCCACCCTCACGCACACACCACTCACACACACCCACCCTCACGCACACACCACACACCTAATCTCACACACACTCACAACACATAAATATTTATCTCTAATTATTTTATTGTAACCATAACAAACTTTTGTCTAACTCAATTCTTCGAAATTGTAACAGTAACATCAGAAGCATTAAGTAACTTTTACTTCACTGTACCTTAGGGGACCGGACTGTGGAGAGGATCCGGCAGTTGGGTCTCGAGGTGGCATTGCACAAGTCCGAGGCCATGTCGTTTCATTTGCCCCGGAACTCGCCGCCATCGGGATCCCAACTAACGGTAGGAGGGGTTCACATCGGCGTCGGGATGACGATGAAATATCTGGGTCTCGTCCTCGACAGCCGGTGGAACTTCGTGGACTATTTCCGACGTTTGGCCCCCAAACTGGAACGGGCCGGGGCCGCCTTCAAGCGGCTCTTGCCCAACCTGAGGGGGCCAAACGCCTCCTGCCGGAGGCTTTACGCGGGGGTCGTGCGGTCCATGGCCATATACGGGGCCCCGGTGTGGGCGCGTTCACTGCGGCGGCGAGCCGCCCACTACCTGAACGCGCCCCAGAAGGTGGTAGCCATAAGGGCTATCCGGGGCTACCGCACGATCTCTGGCGAGGCGGCAAGCCTCCTTGCCGGACTGCCGCCATGGGATCTGGAGGCGATAGTCCTCGCGCGCCTGTATGAGTGGCGCGCGGAGGCACTACGCCGGGGGGAGGATCTGCTTCCGCGGCAAATCGCTGCGGAGCGGACGGATCTCCGGCGCGATCTCATGGCGGCATGGAAAGAGCGACTGTCGCAACCCAGCGCAGGGCACGCCGCGACAGCGGCGATAAGACCCCTCTTTGAGGAGTGGCTAGAGAGGCGCCACGGCGCCCTCACCTACAGCCTGACGCAGGTCCTCACCGGAAACGGAAGTTTCGGGAGGTTCCTGCACATCATCAGGCGGGAGGAATCGCCCGGGTGTCACCATTGTCAGGATCGCCCAGAGGACACGGTGGAGCACACGGTGGAGGTCTGCCCCGCTTGGGCGGAGCACCGCCGTGTCCTCGTAGAGGCGATTGGCAGCGACGGCGACCTCTCGCGTCCGGCCCTGGTGCAAGCCATGGTCCGGGGCGAGAGGGAGTGGGAGGCAGTCACCTCCTTCTGCGAAGCAGTCATGCTAGCGAAGGAGGTGGCGGGACGGCTCAGGGAGAGAGCCTCCCGTCCCAGCCGCCGCGGGAGACGCTCCGGGCGTCGGGAGCCGCGTGACGACTCCCGGCCACCGTAGGCGCGGGCCTGCGGGCGGAGAGTAATGGGTAGCTCACCGCCCGATCAGGACCAGGCCCGTGCCGGACGGCGCGTACGTGTTCCACGCGCGCCTCAAAGAGATGTCAGCATCGGGGAGGGGCCCCTTAGGGCCGAAGCCTGCCGGGTCAGCGGGATTGTCCGAAAGGGTTACCGCTGGCCCGGAACATAAAGGGCTAAGGAAGGAACACGGGTGGGTTTTAGTCAGTAAGAGTCTGACACTCCCTTCCGCTCCACCCAGAGCGGGAGGAGTCATTTGATGATTTACCATCCGCAAAAAAAAAAAAAAAAAAAGGGGGACCGGACTGCTTCTCCTTAACACAGGTTTCCATAACCTAGCTAGGAGAGCAGTGCTCACCCACACGCTTGTAGAAATAGTACTTTTTTGTAAACCTGTACTTTTAACGTGTTCTACAATCCTTTGTTTTGAGTAAATAAATAATTAAATAAATAAAAAAAACCGTATCGAAGACAAAAAGTTCAAATATGGGACCAACTCCGAAATCACGAAAAAAAAATAGCTGTTTCATAGAAAACTTCAATACCTACTTGACCAAAATGTATGAAAGAGATGATTTTTTTTTCGTGATTTCAGAATTGGTCTCATAAAGTTGAAAGTTGTTCATATTATTTTTACCCTGTAAAAATTTGGACGGTGATAAAAATATCTTCCTGTATTTGGCCCAAAATTCGATTTATCCCTCCCGGATCCCCTGCTAGTTATTCTTCTGTTTTAATTTCTATCTTATTCACTTTAACTAGGTCTGATCCCTTACTCTTTTTGACAGATAAGTATAGTCAAGAGAAATAAACTCATCAGCGTAAACTCCAGTCTCTGACATAGTCAACAAAAATCATCATCATCATCAACTGGAAGACGTGTCATTCTCACCACGATCGCAAATATACGAATAAACTGCTTAAATAATTCTACGTTTACGTCCCGAAACGACGAATAAACATTTATGTCGAAGCCTATTCATCCTAATCCACAAATTAAAATGCAAACGATATAATCCTCAAAGCCACGGAAAATCTCAGCTCAAATATACCTAGTTGTGGAAACATTTCGGCAATTTATCAAACTGTAGCGCTGGGGTACTAATTATATCGGTAGCTATCAAGTGGGAAGATGAATGGGGCTCCGGACAGCTCAGATTTGTGGTATCGGACACTAGGAGCACCTAGGTGTCCGGTGTCTTGGGTAGAATAAGAAAATTAAGAGGGAAATTCTAGTGGAAAAAAGAGGTATGGTGTGGTCAGTTTTTGCCTTGCCTTGTGACATGACTCATATATGTTTCGATTTGTTGACCATATTTCACTTTGCTAAGTACCATAGAGGCAATTCTCGTAATTTTAAAAACGTTCAGTCTGATCTCGGTCTCAATCTTTCAAAAACACCTCTAATTTCTCAACATTTTTGATTTTTCAACATTTTTGATTTCTCAACATTTTTGATTTTTCAACATTTTTGATTTCTCAACATTTTTGAATTTTCAACATTTTTGATTTCTCAACATTTTTGATTTTTCAACATTTTTGATTTCTCAACATTTTTGACACTGATTGCAGCTGCGATGAGATTGCGAGTAGATTTTGAACATTTTTAATCACGGGAATTGGTCTCCTGGTACTTGTTGACAGGCCTGTACCTTCCTCCTACACCTGGTAACACTGTAATTCGAAAGCATTGTAAAAGTCCATTATTGTTAAAAGAGTAACCGTGAAGTTTCTTGTCGGCCTTTCTCCATTAGAACCGTGCACGTTTTGCAAGTGCCAATGTAGGTTTATGTGGAACGGATAAAGGATAGTAATAAACGCTCCGAAACTCCGAAACTCCGATCCCGTTGGAAATCAGAATAAAACTATCCTCTGACCCCGAGATGCAATCTATCTCTCTGCAAAATTTTATCGAAATCCGTTCAGTGGTTTAGGCGTGAAAAAGTAACATACAGACAGACAGAGTTACTTTCTAACTTATAATATTGCTACGGATTTTCCGACACTTTATAATATGCGAATACAAATGAAGAAACGACCGAATTAAATTACTGAAAATTCCGAAAAATTAATCCAGTATTTGCTGACGTAATATTTTTCCACCAGTTTAAATTGCGTTTTGCCGAAAACTACAGGTAATAATTGTAATCATAACTCACCTGTTATAAATTTAGAATTAACCTTACACATTTCATTAACTGTGGTGCTGGTTAACCTTTTGACCGCCACACGTCAAAAAATCAAAAAACGTGCCCTCGGCGGCAAAGTCTGTCATGTAGTCGAACCGTGGCGTGCTGGGCACATTTTGGTTTGTCATCTATACATGACCGTGGCGGTCATAAGGTTAAACTATTGTGACATTATATATAAAAATACTTTTCTAAGTGATAGTCTGTGTGGTGCCGGACTTAAAGAATACCACCACCCCTTACTTCCCGTGGGTGTCGTAAAAGGCGACTAACGGTCGTACCGGAGAATGGGCAGCAGCGTTCTCTATATATTCCACCATCATACCATACTGCGATCGCCAACCCGCCTGCCAAGCGTGGCGATTATGGCAAACCCTCCCAAAATTGGGGGAGGCCTATGTCCAGCAGTGGACGTCTATCGGCTGAAACGATATAAAAATACTTTTCTAAGTGATTCCATAGATCCTCCTAAGAAATATTAAAATGTGCTTGTAATCAATGTCATTAATGAATGACAAATTGACAATGAAAAATTTATTAGAGTGGCAGGTAATTAGGTGTAAGTAATGACTTATACCTACTTACCTGCCACTCTAATAAATTAATAAATATAAAGGTAAAGGTATTTGTATTCTCATTCGCTCGCTCTTGCATCCTATGTCGACGGAGCCCTATTTCTGTGTGTAAAGGGTTTAAAGTAACCTAACCAAACCTAACCTCGGGGTGCCCTTCACTCGCTCTTGCATCCTACTTCGCCTATCGACCGACCGCAACCAGGCAACCGATGTCGCCCGAAGTACGCACGAAGCGCCCGCGCGGGCCGACAGGTAAGTAGTTATTTTCATTAAAATTGAGAAGTAAAAAAGTCACTCTATAACCAATAGTAGAAATTAAGCAGGTTTCTATATTGCTTAAGCTAAGATTATTTTAGCAGAACATTTGTTTTCGGAAACTTAGCCTGGGTTGCATCATCTTACTTTAACTTTAACAAACGTCAAAAGTCTGTCAAACTGCATACAAAAATCACCGGTTATGGTTAAAGTTACGGTTAAAGTCAGAGATGCTGCAACTCAGCCTTAGTATTTTTTTCGAAAGTTTAGTACTTATTTTTGTTTGGAAATTTAGTTTATTATTTGAAAGTACAGATTGTTTTTCGTAGAATTGTAATTTGAATAAGCTCATTTTTGTTAGATAAATTCAAATTTTTTTTCGGTTAACTTTTCGGTAATTCATTTTAACACAGCTTAGTTAGTATTACATTCAACCACAGATCGCTGGAAGTTAATTTGCTTTTCGGAAGCTTTATTATTTCCTTAAAATAAATTGAATTTCGAAAGAAGCGTAAAATATTATATTTAAATCTTCGTAAATTACATTTACGAAGTATTCTCTTTTCTGCGTAGCTAAGATATTTTATCACATTAAAAAGATAAGTTTGAAATATTGAATCAATCAATCAATGATAAGTTTGAAATATTGAATCAATATTTCAAACTTATCTATTCATGATCTTTAGAGAACTTGACTTGTTATTTGAGTGTTACGAAACGAAAATATGAAAGTCACTAAGTATTTCATATTTCCCTTTAAATAAAAACCAGTTGGTAGAAAACGAAAAACTAAATCGGCCGTTAGAATTCTTGATAAAAATAAAGTGTACGTACGCTATTACCTAGTTCAAACGGACCCTACGAAGGTCCTATCTACATAATTTGCCATAAAACAATGATCCTTGGAAGTTCGCGTCCTCTTTTGTGACAAACGACGTCAGTTGGCAGCCGTCGTGTAGACAATACATCTAACTTGGGAGTACTTAGCCAACAGTGAGAATATCAAGGAGATCAGTAGGCGTAGCACGAACGCGCAGACTAAACGTAACTTAGTTTGTCTCTTCTTTTCGTTAACAGTGGCGTTAGATCCTCAAAAGTGCAGGTGTATGGACAGTGGACACTTGGGACATTCCAGCAAGTGTGTCACGTTCTGGATAGCACCGCCCTCAGATTGAGTGACGGACAGGACTGTAATCGGCCCCCCATTGCCAAGTTGTATTTACTTAGTTTTCAGACTCTATTATTATGTATGGGTGATACCAATATCCGTATTATGCTTCTTGCAAAATACATACATACATAATAAGTCTATAATGTTCCCACTGCAGGCACACAGGCCTCCTCTCTGTGAGAGGGACTGGGCCATAATCCACCACGTGACCCTTGTGCGGGTTGTTGGATGTAATGTCTTAAAATTTTTGGTTCTAGGACATGCCGATTTCCTCACGAAATAGAGTAAAATAGTTGTCATCATCATCATCTGCCTAGCCTTTTCCCAACTATGTTGGAGTCAGCTTCCAGTCTAACTGGATGCAGCTTAATTCAAGTATTTTATATGGAGCGACTGCCTATCTGACCTCCATAACCCAATTACTAGGTAATACGACCCCCCGGTAAGACTGGTTGTCAGACTTTCGGGCTTCTGACGACCCGTAACGAATGAGAAGAAATAAAGAGAGAATAGAGTAGAATAGTTGTCGTCGTTTCAGCCGATAGACGTCCACTGCTGGACATAGGCCTCCCCCAATTTTGGGAGGGTTTGCCATAATCGCCACGCTTGGCAGGCGGGTTGGCGATCGCAGTATGGTATGATGGTGGATTACATAGAGAACGCTGCTGCCCATTCTCCGGTACGATCCTTAGTCGCCTTTTACGACACCCACGGGAAGCAAGGGGTGGCGGTATTCTTTAAGTCCGGCACCACACAGACGAAATATAGTATAGTTGTATTTACTTTTATTTATGTAAGATAACTATACACTAGGTACTATATTAAATGACTAACAAACTAACTATACAATTTGTATTTTGGATTAAAAAATCGTTGGAATTTAAGTTACTTTCAGTCGGCGCGGTCGTGCTAGGGCCTCTGAGGGGTTGTGTTCAAGTTAGAAGTAAGTAGGTAAGTACTGCTTTTCTAAAGCGGTAGACTCATTAAGTGAGATAAGGTTATTTAAGGGCGGGAGTTGAAGACTTAAGATGTTATGAACACTTTTTTAGGGTTCCGTAACAAAACGTTGCCAAGGGGAATTACTAAGCCTGCGCCGTCTGACTTTCTGCCACAGAGTATCTTTTAAGCCAGTTGAAAGGGGATTGAAGTTTTTTAGGTATATAGAGCCTGTGGGCTGTGGCATACCTACCTGTACGCCATTTTAATTTTTTCATAATGTCGGACACGCATGAAACCTATATAAAACGATAGCTGACATCAATGCAAACAGAAAACATAATAGCATAATATAATAGGGCCAAACCCTGTAAACCCGTCACGTTTCCGAGATATTAACGTTCAAAGTAATTGATCACGTGACATTTAGGGTTCCGTACCCAAACGGTAAAAACGGGACCCTATTACTAAGTCTCCACTGACTGTCAGTCCGTCTATCACCAGGCCGGTGATAGCTAGACAGTTGAAATTTTGCCGCTATAACAACAAATACTAAAAACGAAATAAAATAAATATTTAAGGGTGTCTCCCATACAACAAACGTGTTTATTTTCGGCGTTTTTGCCTTGTGGTCCGGAACCCTTCGTGTGCGAGTCCGACTCGCACTTGGCCAGTTTTTTTTAATTTGCTTACATCTTGTTGGATATATTATGTTTGAAATAATCACACTGTATGTTTAAAATAATCAAAAGCCCTTTCAAAGTATTTGTGTCGGTGCTACTATGACCTCAATAAAAGAAGTTAAGCTGTAAACCTGTAATTTAAAAAAATACATGTTCATGATTCTATCATTTCAGAGTAGACTTACTTCCCTTAATGAAAATATTTACCAAATAAGGAAAGGAATATTGCTGTCGACTTTAAAAATCTACCCAACATTTGTATGCGAGAACAAACGCACAATAATGTTATTGTTATTACGCGACCTGACTTCTAATTAAAACTTTTTTGAGTACTCGTAAGTGGTATTTGAGTTCCGTAACACAGCATATAAAGAGAGCCTAGATTTAATGCAACTAACTTCACCTTTCTGAACAAAAGTGCCTGTAAATGGTGTAATTAAAATTAAGCTTTGAGTTTGAACGTCTATGGTTTTATTATGAGAAAAATAACACCAGAATCAACTGGTGGAACGACCGCTTGATTCTTAAGTGTTGATTTGTTAGAATAGGAAGTTTGTCAGAAGTTCGAGATGTTTGAAAAGTATTAATAACCGATATAATTATGAGCACGTTAGACATTACAGGTTTGTCGCTGGGATGGCTAACCACCCGTAAACGACTTTCAAAGATCTACGAATGATAGACAGGACCAACAGCTCTGCGTGCTTTCAGAGTGTATACTTGTATACCTGCATAAACTGCCTGACGCAGTCCGCGCCATGCTCCCTGAGGAAGCCCTGCAACGTCCTGATGCCCTGCACCGACAGCCTGTAACCGTTACCGTTCTCCCCGGCGCAGAAGAACACCCCCGGCAGTGAGCCCTCACCCATAGCCCTCTCTCACATGTTGATAACACTCGCACTAATTTGAAATAAATGAAAATTTTAACCACATAAATTGATAATTAAAATGAGGATAATTTATCAGCATAAGTTCCAGTTCATTGAATATTTATAGTTAAATTAAAATTACAATTTGACGCACTTGTTAATTCATAAACGTCACTTCAAAAACACACACAAACTTTTCACTTCACAATATACGCTACGTCAAGTTCAAACGCTACGAGTTCGTAGCGTCTCGTAGCGTTCAGCCAGCGCGTCTGACGCGCCCGTAGCCACTGCTACGCGACCGCTACGAGCCGCGCGTAGCTCGACCGTAGCAATGCGACGCGAAGGGTCGCGCCGAATTATGACGTAATGGCCGAAAGCCGATTTTTCCCAGGTCAGCCGTAAATGTGGAATCAGTCGTACGATATAAGTGCGATGATTTGTCAAACTATAAAGTATTCGGGCCACGTGTTGTTATCCATTTATACGTTTTGGGCGGCCTTTCGCGCGGGAATAAACTTTTTTACTCACAAACATGTTATTGAAATTAAGTTGCGGTTACATTGCGAGAAAATTCCGAGGAGTTTAAAGCTTTTTTTTCTACTAAAAACTTATTCGTGGTTCATACTTAATTTACATTTAGCATCACGAGCAAAACAGTTAAATACAGCACATTTATTAGAATTGACATTTTGTGTTAACAAGATGATATTGTGTGCGAGTTGGGGTTGTCATCAAAATACTGTTAACATTATAATCCTGTGGCTCCTACAACGGTCGACTAACTAACGGTCAACTATTGCGCAAATTGCCAATTCTGTTGCCACTAAGGCCTATGACTGAACGACGCTAATAATTCGTTCAGTGAACGCCTCTAGTTTAACGAGCTGATAATTAAAACTTTCAGCTGGGAAGATTAATTATTGCTTTGTGTACTTAGTCTTTGGTATACTTTCAGTTGAGCTTGAAGTTATTTAGTGGGTGTTGGATTAAGAGCGCGTATTCGATTTAGCGCAAGATAAAATCTACACGATTGCTAGAACGACGTAACTTAAACTTACTTACTACTACGACGTAACTTAAACTAAAAACTTAAAACAAAAAGTGATACGTCCTGTCGCTGGGACGCACTGATCGGTAAAGGATTGCGCGCGATGATTTATAGTGTTTTTTAAATAATCGTCTAAAATAAATAAGTTTAAATAATGGTCTGAAAAAAATTCGGAATATTTAGCATTACCTTTATTTTCATAAAATAAATATATTAGTTATGTTTCTATTCAACTACTGGTGAAAAAAAATTGTTAAAGTGAATCGATTTTGTAATTTTTAAATATTGTTTTTTAATATCTAATAGCAATATTTTCGTAATTTTAGCTCTGTGTTGCACTTTGAGACTATTGAGACTATATGTCCTGTTGGAAAAACGCATAAAATAAAATATTTTGGCACATTATAATGTTCTATTCGTCCTGAAAGATAACTCTGACGTCTATTTTCGTAAACAACATGCACGGATTGTCTTAGCTTTCAAAAACCGTCATTAAAAATTACACTTTTACTCTGTAGTGCACTAAATCAAGACTTAGTCTTTCTAAAACCGTAATGTTCTTCATTTAATCTGCTCACATCATTACGATATTGCCCTGAAAAAACTCGAAAACACGATGTTTTCGTCGCGAATCGAATACACGCTCTTAAGGGCTGATTTTTCATTCATCTGATAACTTTATCCGAGGAATAATTTTGAAATTTTGACAGTTATTTCATACAAAAACTGTCAAATGTCAATTTAATTCCTCGAATAAAAGTTATCTGGCGTTGGAAAAATCAGCCCTTAGAGGAATAAAGTTGCGTGTCAACGCTTTATTTTTTTAGGCAGGGAAACAGGTAGGATATTAGTTTCATTCTAGCTCAATCCCGGCCAAGGCTAGGCCAGAACTAAGCCAAGGTTTTATCTCTACTGTCTTCGCCGTTTTAGTTTGTCTTATCTATTTACCGTTTAGATTGCGGGCACACAAACCTTGAAACCGTCTGGAGACGAGAAAACGTACGTATTAGTAGTTCAAAATCTTTATTTCCGTACAATTTTCCAGTTTAAGAATGTAACATCAAAAGCAGGACTTTCAAAGCGCTTTTTGATAGTTTCTCTAGCATTTTATGTTCATAACTTGTCATAAACTGCGAAATCTATTTTAAGATATAAATCTTCAGAGACGAAAACTACTTTACTTTACGTCAATCTGGTGAGTATGGTAACTTTGTAACTTTATACTGAAAAAGGAAGAATGAAAATTTTCTAGAAAAATGTTATTAAAGTACTACCTATTTTCTTTGATCACACTGTACCACTTTTCAAATAACTGACAAAGTGGCTGTATATAAAAGTACTAGCTTCTGCCCGCGACTTCGTCCGCGTGAAATTCGGCCCCCGACCCATAGCGTCACATCCCATCGCTCACCCGCGTGCTAATACTCCGTTTTCGCTTAGCGTTGTTTCTGACGTTTTTTTTCCTTTTACTCGGCTCCTAAGTGTCGTAGCGAGAAGTTAAATAGCCTATAACTTTCATCAAGAATTAGGCTATAAAATGCAAAAATATTTTTTAAATCCAACTGGCAGTTCCAGAGATTACCCCCTACATAATAACTTACAAACTACCTTTTTATAATATTAGTATAGATAAAATGATTAGGTTCACATCAAATGCTGACCATTTCATGTTTAGTTATTTACTTTTTTTTTGTTATTTGTATTTCACGAACTCTGTCCGAATAAACTTTATTATTTCTTTCTTTTTTTTAAAATTATTATTACGATGAGGGGGCGTTTAGTGTCCCGCATAAAGAAACAAAAAAACTGGAAAGCATACCTACTATATCATCTTAGCGAACTACCCTACATTTGTAAGCACCAACCCAATATTTCTAGATGATGTATGAGCATCCAATAAATATCACTTAAGCCTGCTCGTAAAGTCCCTCGTTACAACAAGTAGAAGTACCCTACATTTATACACACGGTTACAAAACTGGAAGCGAAGGCCTAGTAACAAAACAGGCTACATGACAAGACATCAAGTAGGATTTTGGCAAGTACTCGTACTAAAACACATCCAGTAAAATCCTTCTAAAAGCTTACGTAGAGCAGAAAGCCTTCGGAGAGGATTACTGTATCGGTAGTGGCGAGATATGTACATGTACGGCTAGAAAGATATTGAAAACATCATTTTGTAGAGCTTAAAATGTAGAACATGTTTTAATGTTCATTTTGTTTGAGTAGACTCGAAGGACCAGAGTCAATTAATGTTAAGTAGTGCACAACGGATTTATTACTGTCTAAAATAGGTTTCGGCTTTTTTTCTAGAAATGTAACTGTTAGTTCATGTCTGAGCGGCAATTTCCTTATTTTAATGAAGGTTCGCATACTAATCTTAGTCTCAATCTGCCAAAACTACCACTAACTTACAAAACAAAATTGGCAAGTTTTTGACATTGCTGAAATGAGATTACGACTAGATTTGAACGTTTTAAAATACGGGAATTGACCTGATATCTGTGCGAAAACTTGAGCTTTCTGGTAGAAAATGTGGAACAGAGCATAGTCTCACCACGCTTGGCATTCCGAAAAGTCAATACATTTCCATCCCGAATCCGGCTGAGATATTAAATAATATTACCACTATAACTTACAACAGCTGTTATATCGTACGATACTCTATGTAGAAGTAGATAAAGTAGGTAGCAGACCCACTCTAGTTCCATACCAGAAATATACCGTATGCAATGCAAGATACAGTGAAACGAAATTCTCTACTATCATAAAGATGAAACCAGCTAACTCTTCAAGATCGAAAACTGCAGTTCTCGAAAGTACTAAAGTCCATATTCATATTCATAAGTCAAGATCCATGTTCAGTATTTCATGTGCTCCTTGATTGTATGGGGAAGTTCTGATATGGGATCGTGCGAAGTAATGGCGGGTATTTGCCTGAGGCTGACGTTTTGGGTCTCACGATTCCTTTAGATTTTTGGTGAGAGAAGTTCGTTTTAAATATTTTTCTTTATTACACTCATAAGCGCGAAAAAAGATTGTTACGACCAGACAGTGGCAGATAATTTCTTTCTGTAATGGTTCTATTCTTTGGCCACCGCAACAAATCGCAGCCATATAATCGTCTAACACGCATATTAAGTTTTTAAACCCTGAACAGCGCCTTGTAATGTGATTTTAATTTTTTCTCTCGGTGCTAATCCAAGAAATCGTCGATCACGTACACTGCTGATCCCATTTGCAGCAATCAATCACCCGTCAAGCCTTGACGACTGACGAAAGCCCTCACACTCACACTAAGTGTACTTTCTGATTCCAAGAACTGGGAAATCGATCTCCTACTTATTTGTGGGTTGCTGAATTGGGAGCGAGATAAAAGTATCGGCTTCCCGCCCGACAACCAATTTGATAAATTGAACCAATTGATATTCTCAATAATGAAATGTAAAATTAAATGAACGGTGACCAAAATTTTGTTCAGAGAATTGAATTATGTGCAGTGTGCAATTTATGTGGCCACATATTACGTGCAGCGTTCGGCTTGGAAACTATTACGAAGTTTTGTGGCGATAATGGCCGAACGGGTAAGTATAGACTTTAGATCAGTGGGCCGGGCATGATTTAGAACCCGGGCGTTTAAAGTGTCCTGGCGTAAGAGCATTTTGTTGGACTTGAACTTTATTGAAATTTGAAAACGTTGTATTTAGCATGTATAACGAAGGAAATGTTTCATCATGGCAGTTCGTAGCAATCTCTCACTATTGTGCGAGCCGTCTAATCACGATGTACTGTATTCTGTCTCCGAGTATCTTTCTGAATAAACATGGCTTCCTTATTACTTGGTGAAGGCATTTCTTTGTCGAGACTCCATTTTATATCTTTTTAAACGTCAGCAACATGTTTAAGCTTCACAAAAATAAGGAAGAAAACCGAGAACTTAATTAAGTCGTGAATAAACAGACTATCCTTGTTTAAATCTTCTGACCGGCTTCATTAACCGTCACAAGAAGTAAGAATTGTTGTCTGAAAATAAGCGCTGGACAAACGCCGTTTACACAATTACATATTGTAAAAACACACTGGACTCAATATGCAACAGACCCGCTTGTAATAAACACGTTAGGGACAGGAATGAGTTTTCTAATTTAAACTATGTATTTTAACGAGTATGGCGAGGTGCAGATTGCATTTATAATGGGTAAACGCATAAACGCTTGCAGTAGCTAATCTGAGCTATCTTACAGTGTTGTTAGTATTAAAACTTGTGCACTAATCCAGAATATAGAAACAAAATTTAAAAAAAAAAAGATTTTTTGACACTTTTTTTATTTTTGCACTTCTTTTTTAACAAAATTTGGACCATTTTTCTCAAAGTATTTACCAGATCAACAAAACTAGTATTGAATTATGTCGCTCCCGCTTTAACTCCGTCCCACGCCTATTTCCGTACTTACTAAGAAACGATTTCACAAAGAAAACATCTAATCCTTTGTCCGAGGGGAGAAAAAGGCGTAATAACAGCGCGACGTAATAAGAGGCGGAGGCTGGGATCGCAAAACTTTAAGTAACGAGGGTTCTTCATAAGCTGTTTATCATTTAAAGGGAAGGTGCTCTGATTGTTAAGGGGAATTGTTTCAGTTTCTGAAAGTTCATCTAGGTTGGCGTGAGACTTTATTTATAAATGACAGAGTTTTTGGATACTTGGGAGTTCCCAAACAAATACTAGACAGAGAAAAGGTTTAATTGAGTATACCTTTCATCCTTAGCGCAATATCCTCGAGGCAAAATATAAAATCTCTTAATTCTATTAAAGCGAATGTTATAAGCGAAACATTGACTTTAGCTTCTGCCGAACCTATTTCTGCAAAAGACTTCTATAATTCAGAGTTCTGAAAAAAAAAAGTAATTTAAAAAATAAAAAAACCCGACTGTGAAACTGAAAAGCTACAAACAAGCCCATTTTAAATTAAATAAAAGTTGGAAGCAGGCATTTGAATTTGAAAATATAATAAAAATGGTATGGGTCCCGCCTGCTTCCAACTTTTATTTAATTTAAAATGGGCTTGTTTGTAGCTTTTCAGTTTCGCAGTCGGGTTTTTTATTTTTTAAATAACTTTTTTTATTTCCAGCTTTTTAGTTTACAAATGTGAAAGATTTCGCAAACGATTTAGTTCTTGGTACGTGTTTTTACGATTTGTCACTTCGAATTACTTTTGACCATATAAGTTATATATGTTTTTGTAATCACCTTTTAAAACCCTTTATTTTGATACCCCAATCGATAGGTTCGAGAAAAAAATATTTTTTTTTTAAGACATTGCGCCAAAAATCGGCCATTTTTTTTTTTTTTTTCAATTTTGATATACCCAGTGTCACTTTCACAATTAAGACGAATCTAACGGCACCTCTCAAGCTGAAATCGATCAAGCCGTTTAGGCTACAGAGCGTCCCAAAGAAATATACATACATACATACACTCGAAAAACATAACCCTCCTTGTGACGCAGTCGGGTAATTATTCTAAAATTCTGGATCCACGTCCTACCCACCGAGCAGATCAAACTAAAACAAAAGAAAGACATTACCGGGCTCATTCGGGCGCAGATCCTCTAATCCAGTTTCAAATAAAAAAAGTATGAAATATTTACTATTCGGGGGACGTCCTGCTGGCTGTCAGCGACTTTGACAAGTTACAAACTTACTTAGATTAGTGAAAAGGACGGATCGCTTATGGAATACATTAGGGCAAGATATTGGGCCCAAAGATATTAGCGTGTTCCTAAGATATTGATGAATATTTGAAGCTTAAACACACTCAAACTAGATAAACTAACGTCCGTCGTTAAGTGCTGAATTTATGGAGACTCCTAGAGGCTATCATAAAGTACATGATTTATCATGTTGCTTGGTCGAGACAAGACAGTCTATATAAATATGATAATAGGTTTGAATGTCCATATTCTTGGTTCGGTTATTTCCTATTCGTCAAAAAATACTGGCACCTGCACGCGTAGCATAACCACCATAGAAACGGAAGAATATAGACAAAAGACAGATAGGACAGATAAATGACAGAATAGACAAAATCACAGTTTTCTTTAGAAGATTTCAGATTTTTCTTTTTATGACTGAGGGTATATGTAAGTAAGAGGGGCCCGTGGCTAAATAATAACAGCCGAACAGGTCGATCGATCAGGTTAAGCTACGCTTGCCGCGATTTGCCTGAGGATGGATGACCATCTTTACATACCGAGACCCCTCCGTGTCTCGGAAAGCACGTTAAGCCGTTGATCCCGGCTGTCATTCGTGGATGTTTGACAGTCGTTACGGGTAGTCACAAGCCCGAAAGTCTGACAACCAGTCTTACCAAAGGGGTATCGTAGGGGGGTTTTGGAGGTCAGATAGGCAGTCGCTCCATGTAAAATACTGGTATTCAGCTGCATCGAGTAGACTGGAAGCCGACCCCAACATAGTTGGGAAAAGGTTAGGCAGATGATGATGATGATGTTATATTTAAATAAGACGCGCGAATGCGTATTTAGTATTAATAAAATAGGCGTATTAGTAGTCTTATTTCTTGTAACATGGTCTGTAAACAGCTAATTGAATGAAAAAAAAAAAGTTTTCAAACTTCATTGGATTTGAAAGTTCCAAGCCACGTAAAAGATGAACAAAATCAAAGCTAAACTTTTACTTCGGAAGCCTCACGCTAAACTTCTTATATAATTTTACTAGCTCCTGCCCGCGACTTTGTCCGCGTGAAATTTCCTGTTCCTCCGACCCATCCCGTCGCATTGCATCGCCTGCCCGCGCTATTACATCACAACGGTAATATTTTCTCATTGTTTGTCTTATTTCTTTTTAGTAAGTATATTGTTGTCTGTGTGGTGCCGGACTTAAAGAATACCACCACCCCATACTTCCCGTGGGTGTCG
This sequence comes from Mesoligia furuncula, assembly GCA_916614155.1. Lineage (NCBI taxonomy): Eukaryota > Metazoa > Arthropoda > Insecta > Lepidoptera > Noctuidae > Mesoligia > Mesoligia furuncula. The sequence goes on along the minus strand of OU744807.1, from coordinate 27,753,207 downwards.
TAAAAGGCGACTAAGGGGCGTACCGGAGAATGGGCAGCAGCGTTCTCTATGCATTCCACCACCATACCATACTGCGATCGCCAACCCGCCTGCCATTATGGCAAACCCCCCCCCCCCCCTTTTGGGGGAGGCCTATGTCCAGCAGTGGACGTCTTTCGGCTGAAGTGATACATGTCTTTATGTATATTTATTTGTGCTTATATTTATATGTAATTAGGTATGTACTATATTCATAGTTTAAATAGGTATATGCGTATCTTTATATTTAAAATATTTATTCGTTAATGTTCATGGTTGCATCCTACCCCTGTTTGTCTCTGCATCACCCAAAGGTTGACTGGTAGAAAACGCCTATGGCATTAGTCCGCCTCTGTAAATTTATGTGCTTGAAGTATTAAATAAATAAATAATTAAATTACTTCGTTTACGCTTACACGCTTAACGTTCTTTCTGATTTATTTTTGTTTCTGCTCGGCTCCAAAGGGTCCTAGCGTGATAGTACTGACTAGTAGTTCAAGAGATGACTCCCTACATACAAACTTACAAACTTTGTCTCTTTATAATATTAGCATAGATAAAGCTGAAGAGTTTCTTTTTTTGAACACGCTAATCACTGGAACTACCAGTCGGATTTGAATAATTCTTTTTGCATTTGATAGCCCAATTCTTGAGGAAGGCTATAGGCTATTCAACACAACGCTATGACTCTTAGGAGCCGAGCAGAAAGAATAAAAGTCAGAAAGAACGCCAAGCAAAAACGAAGTAATAGCGCGGGCAGGCGATGCGATGCGACGGGGTGGGTCGGGAGTACAAGAAATTTCACGCGGACGAAGTCGCGGGCAGAAGCATATTTATTTTTTCTTTTTAAAGCATTCAAGAGACAAGAAACTGCCGAGTATGTACAAGAATGTCTTTATATATTCGGCGGACTTTGCATGCAATATGTGGTCTTTTTCCTTAAAGTATCTGAAGGGAAATTCTCGTAATTTTAAGAACATCTGTCAAAAAATACTTCTAATTTTCCTACATTTTGACAAGTTTTTGACATTTGTTTGTCGCCGAGACGAGACTGCGACTAGATTTGGAACGTTTTAAATTATGAAAATTGGCCTTCAAAACTTGTTTGCGTTATTATAAAACGTCACACGTAGGACACCTTGTACTTAATCAATACATACCACAATAACTCGGCTAAATCAATAGCATTTACATCAATTCCATATTCTATTTTAACATCGACAAATAGACCACCAGCTTTTGTCCACCCATTTACTTATCGCATGTGACAGGTCAGTAAAACTATAGCCCAACGACATGTAGCCATGCACTAACACGGCGCGGAACCACCAAAACACACCACAACCGGCACGCCCATGCTCGTAAACATACGCGTCGTGTTACACCTTATTGATACCAGTGTACTCATAAAAATAAATTGTTCTGTACACTTTTATACGGCTGCAGGAAGGTCGGGAATCGTTTGTTTTTTTTACTTTACTTTACTACGAGTATGCGAGAAAGGAAGACTGTCTTTTGTTTGATTTGGCTTGGGAATTCTGAGAGATTTGACTATCATGTTGAAGATTGAACGGGCGTTTGACGCGTGAGCAGAGCTACTATTTCAGTCGCGTCTGCCCTGCAATCTTTAATACATTGTCTGGAAGTAAAACAATCTTTTGTTCAAATGTTTGTCTTTTTTATCCAAATTCAAGAACATCAAACCCTTTTGTGTTAATTAACATCTGGAAGAAGTAGCAAATGTTTATTTTTTATGTTCCATTCACCATAAAATATGAAACCAACATCAACAATCTATTTTGCTGCCTTCTCCCCTTTGAAATCGGAATTAAACGGAATTCTAAAAAGTAAATAAAGGGGTCATTTGGACATGGAAATGTGAGCGGTGCTTGCAAAAAGACGTATTATGTGTTGGGGGCCGATTCACCTACCGTTGTGCCTAGTATCCACCGCGACCGTCGCGCCCACCCGTCTGATAGAGCATTTTGTAAGCGGGCGACGCGAGACATAAGCTTAGAGCGATTTCTCTGCTAAGGCAGCCTTTGCGTATACTAAGTACCGAGCTTTGTATACGAAAAAAAAAAAAAATGTGTTTATTATCTTAAATCTAGATACAATTAAGTTGCCGGGGCTTCCCAGAAAGTAATCCGAAGATACTTGTGATGGGATAAAAAAAATGGCAAAGGTTGCTAGTTCTGTATAAAGTTGTGGTAATTATAGAATAGAAAGGCATTGAGAGGTAATGATAATTGCATGACACCAACAGTCAGATATGTGCAGGGAAAGAACTATGATGTTGTTATGCTTTACATAGAAGTTGTTTTCATTGCAGACGGGATAACGGGATAGTCAACGCTTACACGCAGCCCGCGCGGCGAGTAACTCCGCCGCGCCTTATTTTTTACTTACAGTGTGAACGAAGCCGTAGCTTCTTTACTTTCCGCTTTCTGAAGTGAATGCAGATATTAATAGATGTAGCCTGAGTGGAGTCGGTGTGACGCAGTTCCGTTATAATACTATGAAGACTGTGCTTGATATGGGTGGTTTAGATTATCAAAAGGACGAGCTGCTGAAACGTGACCTTGACTGCCGATAAATTCTGGGTTTGTGAAAAGTTAATTTAAGTAATCCTAATCACAGTAATATTATAAAGTCGAAAGTTTGTGTGTGTGTGTTTATATGTTTGTTACTTCTTCACGCTCAAACGGCTGGACCAATTTTGATAAAATTTTGTATCGAGGTAGCTGACACCCTGGCTACACATATAGGCAAATTTTTTTCCCAATATTCCCATGGGACCGACATTTAGCGGGTGAAACCGCGGTGCGCAGCTAGTGTAATCTAATACCGTAGTCAATATCAACAAAAAAATTACGTAAGAGTAAAAAAGTTAAACCCCTTCCACCTCAGGCCTCCAAAAACCTCAAAACCCGCTTCCGCCTATCCCTTGAACCACAAAAAACCGTAGAGGGGCATTTCTAATTGAATAGCCACCCGGAGGCAGTTGCTTTGATTGGCGCTCTGTACTCGGGACTCCGGGAGGCGTCTATCCCCACGATACAAGACTCTTATTCCGCTACTCTTCTTAATTCCACTTTTTAATCTCGAAAACAATGCAAGGGTAAGATTTGTTATTAGATTTCAAGTGCTACACTAGAAAATATGTTTCTGTATGTAATGGAGTGAAGACAGACTGGGTAGAACTTGGAGCATGAAATCTACAATAGATTAGCTTATATTATCTTAGAAATAAGAAAAAAAGAAAAAGTGATTTATTGCCACTGAAACACTTGCATCACACTTACATTTTGATCGTTTTAATCCTTAAACGGGGTCATTGTGCTCATCATTATGAACAACTTTAACTATGGGACCAACCCTGAAATCGTGAAAACAAAATCAGATCATGATCCATACATTATATCGAGTTATGAGAACATAAATGTATGGATCAGCTGATTTTTTTTTTCACGCTTCAGCTTGAATAAATGATTCTTAATAGCTTAAACATTACAAATCTGTAAATACGAGCACGAAAAAAAAACAGTAAACAGCTGAACGCCGCGGTCGTGGCTGTGAAAAGACGCTTTTTGCTAATTTTATTTTATCTTAAGGGTTCCCTATCAGTTTCGCGGACAAAAACCAGAAAAATCAGTTTTTTTCAGCGCAAATTTCTCAATATCCTTAAGTTATCTAGGTTTTTTTAAATACACAAGTATTCATCACCTATCTATCTAGTAAGTGTACGAAATTAAGTTTTGATAACTACTTAATATAAATTCCAAAAAAAAAAAAAAAAATTAACACACGTTTTTACGTAATCACGAAACACCAAGTTTTTCGATTGCTTTCTTAGCTAACTGGTAGCAAATAACGATCTGAAAAAAAATCCTAAATACTAGGCATATAGTATATTAGTAAGTGTACGATTTATTTTTTTAAGTTTAATGAATTAGTACTTGTAAAAAAATGTTGACTACGCTGAAAAAACCCAATAAAGTCATGCGCAAAACCGTCGTCTACGCGTAAGAATTTATTGAAAATAACAAAAAGCGTTAAATATTTTAAAATTTGAGGTGTTTATCTACCAAACTCAATTTTTATATTTTTATTGTGACTACTAATTTAATTGTAGTAAAATATCTAAATAATGCCTTATAAACGAATTTTTTATTAAGTAGTTATCAAAATTTAAATTCGTAGACTTACTAGATAGATACGTGATAAATACTTGTGTATTTTTTAAAAATCTAGATAACTTAAGGATATTGAAAAATTTGCGCTGAAAAAAATTGATTTTTTCTGTTTTTAGTCCGCAAAACTGATAGGGACCCTTAAATATAGACGCGCGATGGATAGTGTCTCATTTCAAAACTTAAGAGTTAAAGGTGGTCATAACGAACTGCGCAAAAGAAACCTTAAAGTGTGGTAGTTATAAATAGTTGGTCCATTAAACAAGATAACTCTTTGTTTTAAAACTAAGTACTAACCATGCTCTTAACTACACAAGTTTCTAAAAGCAATGTTTATTGCCAGTGATGAGTGGACAATGGCTGAAAGTTTCACCTATTATGTAAACTTCTGACAGTAAGTGTGTGAAAACATACGGAGTAACATTCTTGCTTATTTTAAGTTTATTCAGTTGATCCAATGGTTGTCTAGAAGATATCGCTATTATTTCGAAACCAATTTACATGGTCTTCACATGATCTGACCAAGACTATGTCTGGACTATAAAAGAGACTGTGACCTCTGAGTATGTTTCGGCCTTTCTTCTCAGAGTAGTCAAATAGGAAACGCCGACCTCATCTAGTTTTTAAAAGATGATTGAAGTGTAAATTTGTACAAACTCACTTACAGAAATAAAATCATATATCAATCATTTAGTCAAAGTCAAAGCATTTATTTCAAATAGGCACATGAAAGGCACTTTTGAACGTCAAAAATTACAATAAAATAGAATTGATTCTAGTCGCCCATTCCAAAAGGTAGTTTTCGTATGGAGAAGAATTGACAAGAAACTCCACCGTTACTCTTTTAAAATGTTTCATATTAGCGATAAGACTGCTATTGTATCCATAGAATTTGCAAGAATTTGCTGTGTAACAATTTGGGTTTACAATAAAGTATATTAAATTGTATCTACGTCTGGTGAGACGACCAACTTGAAGGAATATTTTCAATATATTATGGTACTCTTAGGGAAATCCAAGGACTTGTTAGTTGATTGTGTAAAAACCGACGCAGCCACAACTGAAATAGCAATACGGATTTATAGCATCGTTGCATTTCGCTCCAACAGAAGTTTTTTTAAGCATAATGGACATCAAACGTGTTTCGACTTCTGATCTTTCTTAAAAGCTACTAATAAAACGTGCAATGCGAGTTTTTAGCTGACGGAGATATATGGGCGCATGTGGAATGCTGTTGGATCGATCGTCGATCGCTATGTATCCCTAATTACGGATGCAATAAAACGTTTTATCCATTTTTCGTCTATATTGGACTGTTATTTTTTATTATGTAAGTATCGGTAGGAACACGCAACTTCACCAATGGCAGGACTTAATTGACGATGCTAGAACCAGAGTGATCTAAGTGACATTTTTGGCAAAAATGGTTTTTTTACACAATTGCATGGAAAAATCATAATTCTTTCATGCCATACTGATCTACTAAGTGCTTCCCAGTATAATTTAATAATACTGGGAAGCACTTAGATCTGCACTGCACTTAGATACACTTAGATTTTTCCGACTGTCATACTGAACTTCGAAGTTCAAAATACCGATGTACTGTATTCATAAAGTTTAAAATTACGAATTACGTGAGTTAGAAGGTACGCTATAACGAATTACTTGATTTAGAATGTTCATGATCGCGATGCACGGAACTTCGAAAGTTTGTTATGACGAATTACTTCATTGAGAATGTTCATCATCGCGATGTACGGAACTTCGAAAGTTTGCTACGACGAATTACTCAATTTCGAATGATCATTATCGAGAACCAAAATGTAGGTACTGCATTTATGCACAATAGCAATTTATAATTTCGCAATTATTTATTTTTCGAATCCATTATTCAATTTTGTTATGCATATTAGTAATACACATCAATTACTAACTTCGGAAGCTTGCCATGACGAATTACTCAATTTCGAATGATCATTATCGAGAACCAAAATGTAGGTACTGCATTTATGCACAATAGCAATTTATAATTTCGCAATTATTTATTTTTCGAATCCATTATTCAATTTTGTTATGCATATTAGTAATACACATCAATTACTAACAAGAAAAATAGTGTCTAATTACGAAATTGAAAAATGATCATTCGAAATTGAGTAATTCGTCATGGCAAGCTTCCGAAGTTCCGTACATCGCGATGATGAACATTCTCAATGAAGTAATTCGTCATAACAAACTTTCAAAGTTCCGTACATCGCGATCATGAACATTCTAAATCAAGTAATTCGTTATAGCGTACCTTCTAACTCACGTAATTCGTAATATTAAACTTTATGAATACAGTACATCGGTATTTTGAACTTCGAAGTTCAGTATGACAGTCGATTTTTCCATGCAATTGTGTAAAAAAACTATTTTTGCCAAAAATGTCACTTAGATCACTCTGGTTCTAGCATCGTCAATTATTTTGCGGAGTCTTAATTAGGTATTAACAGTTTGAGATTGTCATTACAAACAATTTTTAAAGTGAAAACTTCTTTAGGCGCGTTGGGCATTTTTTCACAGGACAGTCTAACAAGCGACATCGAAAGAGACAAGTTTTTCACAGGACAGTCTAAAAAGCGACATCGAAAGAGACAAGTTTTTCACAGGACAGTCTAACAAACCTCATCGAAAGAGACAAGTTTTGAAGCGTTTGCAACTTGTCTAGGACCGTTGTTGTCAAACGTTTTAGTTTATAACTTGAGTTGAGGGTATGGATTAATTTCATAAAGACAACGTAAGTAAGTAAAATTAATGGATACTCTCAAATTATAACATCTATTGATTAGACAGGGACCTAAAGATGACAATTTCATCGGCTAGTTCGTCAAACTGGGCGTATGAGTATGACGACGTTCGGTGATGCGATGGTTCGAATCCGAGTCGAAACAATGAACTCTTTTTACCCGACTGCGTCAGAAGGAGGGTTATGTTTTTCGAGTGTATGTATGTATGTATGTATGTATGTATATTTCTTTGGCACGCTCTGCAGCCTAAACGGCTTGATCGATTTCAGCTTGAGAGGTGCCGTTAGATTCGTCTTAATTGTGAGAGTGACACTGGGTATATTAAAATTGAAAAAAAATTAAAATGGCCGATTTTTGGCGCAATATGTTTTCAAAAAAAAAAAAAAAAATTCTCGAAACCTATCGAGTGGGGTATCAAAATAAAGGGTTTTAAAAGGTGATTACAAAAATATATATACACACATCAAAAGTGTCTAGGGATCAAGCATTTTTATGCGGATTTCTTGAGATTGAGATGTGGCTTTGTAATAAATTTATGATTTTATAAATTTATATGGATCCTTTTTGGTGCATTTCATAATTTGAATCAGGAACTGTGAATCAAATTCGAGTAAAAGATGAAAATCAGCTGTCAATATTTTCCCTATAAAAACATACAACGCATTGAAGACATTATTAGTGCTACTGTTTCCCTACTACTGATTAAAACCAACGTTATTATGGAGCGGCGACGTCATTTAAGCAGGGAAGAAATGCTCAGAGCCGTGGGAATGATAGAAGCTGGTTCCCGGCAACGTACTGTGGCTTTAGCTCTGAATACAAGTCAGAGTGTTATCAGTCGACTTTGGACACGTTACCGAAGCACTGGTACCGTGGCTGAGCGCCATGGAGGACGGTATCGCTGCACCACACGGAGACAAGACCGATACATTCAAATCTTAACTCGAAGAGCTTCAACAATAACCGCCATGATGTTAGCCGTGAGGCTTCATCACTCTTCAGGGAACTTAATTAGCGACCAAACAGTCAGAAACCGCTTGCATGAAGTGAACCTTCATTCCCGAAGACCGCTACGGGTACCACCTATAGCAATGCACAATCGTAGGATTCGATATCAATGGGCTCTTGAACACAGAAATTGGGCAGAAGAACAATGGCGTTTCGTGTGCTTTTCTGATGAGTCTCGTTTTGGTATGAGACCGGATACAAGACGTATACGACACTGGAGAACCCCTGGACGCCAACAGCGATTAAAATCCTGCCAGGAAGTCCATCCTTATAGTGGTGGAACCATCATGGTATGGGCGGGTATTTGGATCGGCGGAAGAACTGAGTTGATTTGGATCAGAGGCAACCTCAACGCTCAAATTTATGCTGAGACGATTGTATCAGACGTCATCGTTCCTCTACAAGTGCAAATCGGTCCCTTATTTCAGTTAATGCATGATAATGCACGACCGCACACCGCAAGAGTTGTAAGACAGACTCTCGCCGCAGCTAACATCAATGTCCTGCCCTGGCCTGCTCAGTCGCCAGACTTGAACCCGATTGAGCATGCATGGGATATGCTACAGAGAAGAGCTCTGCCGAATATGGAGGGTATCCAGTCGCAAGAAGACCTTTTTTTGTTGTTGCAACGAACATGGGCGGCCATTCCACAGCGTGATTTGGATGAACTCATTTTGAGTATGCCAAACCGATGTTCTTGTGTTGTTAGTGTTCGCGGTAGAAACACGGATTATTAATTGTTTAAGTTACCCAATAAAATTTTAAAGAAAACTGTTATTTCAGTCTTTTTTTCGAACTTTTGTGTTAGTGGTTCAAATGTCAAAAATCCCTTTATTAGGAAAATGGCAAATTTCTTTATTAATGCAAAGGTGACTTGGTTTATCGTTACTGTGACAAACGAAAACACTTTATTTGATGAATCCTTAAAGAAAATTTTAATTAATATCAATCAGGAGAAAAGTTATTGCAAAAATATATGTTGATCCCTAGACACTTTTGATGTGTGTACTTTATATGGTTAAAAGTAATTCGAAGTGACAAATCGTAAAAAACACGTACCAAGAACTAAATCGTTTGCGAAATCTTTCACATTTGTAAACTAAAAAGCTGGAAATAAAAAAAGTAATTTAAAAAATAAAAATACCCGACTGCGAAACTGAAAAGCTACAAACAAGCCCATTTTAAATTAAATAAAAGTTGGAAGCAGGCGGGACCCATTTGAATTTGAAAATATAATGATAAAGATATGGGTCCCGCCTGCTTCCAACTTTTATTTAATTTAAAATGGGCTTGTTTGTAGCTTTTCAATTTCGCAGTCGGGTTTTTTTATTTTTTAAATTATTGAAGTATTCTTTAGAATATTCGTAAGGAATTCAATGTTGTAGCAGTGTAACATTTTAAAACTTGAGGGGTTAGCACATACTGACGCTGTGTGTACCAAGTGTACCAACCCGCGCTGGGCCCGCGTGGTAGATTATAGCCAACTCCCTCTAGATGAGAGGAGGGAGGGACTGTGTCCCAGCAGTGGGAACATTATAGGTTGATTATGCTACTTCATCTGTAGACATCCTTTACGGCGACTGAGAGAAAAGACGATAATGAGGATGTAGGTATACCTACAGTAGCATCCTCTGGTCCGCTGATAATAATATAATTTTGTTTTCTCTTCTATGGTGATTTCCTTTGGAACATAAGTACAGAGACTAGAATAGTAAAAGTAACATCTTCATCCTCTTTATTATTCCGTATGTTACAGCCATGTCTTCTGCGGCTAAAGGGCCGGCTATAAATCGACGTAAGTGGCTCAGGACAAACAAATGTACTGTGAAACTACACAATGACCTTACGACCTTTCTATCTCGTTTCTTGATGGGAGATAAGTGCAGTTAATGGCAGGGTTTAAATTGGGTGAAACGCTTAATTTTGATGTTCTTTTAAATTCATGAATAAGTTTTTGTACCTACCTATCTCGTTTCTTGATGGGAGATAAGTACAACAGGGTTTAAATTGGGAGGAACGCTTAATTTTGATAAGTTTTTTTTAATTCATGAATAAGTTATTGTTTGTCTGTGTGGTGCCGGACTTAAAGAATACCACCACCCCATACTTCCCGTGGGTGTCGTAAAAGGCGACTAAGGGGCGTACCGGAGAATGGGCAGCAGCGTTCTCTATGCATTCCACCACCATACTATACTGCGATCACCAACCCGCCTGCCAAGCGTGGCGATTATGGCAACCCCCCCCCCCCTCCCTTTTGGGGGAGGCCTATGTCCAGCAGTGGACGTCTTTCGGCTGAAGTGATGAAGTTATTGTACCTACCTATACTTATGGTTCGATATTACTGGCGAAATGTGGGTGCACTAAAGGTACACTTGGTGCAGCTGCGAGTCAAAGTCAAAGATTTATTTGCAGATAAATATGGTTACAAAAGTTCTTACAATGGTAGTATAATAGTAGCTTAACATATTCAATCACAACATATTGACATGCAAATTTTTGGTATAGGTACAATTAGATCAATTTAATTAAAACTGAAGGAAATCTTTTATAGTATAGAAGGGATTCTCAATTAACCACCTGTGTTATGCACTTCTGAAGCGGACCATTGGAAGTTCTTTAATTTGGTTAGGAATCTTGTTATAAATCTGAGCACACATAGGATAGCAACTTCGCCTATAGAGCTCCGTTTTCGTTCCAGGAATAATTAATCTATTAGGGTATCTAGTTTTGAACTTACATTTATCTCCCAGTTTTTCAAATATCTCATTTACATATTTCCTCAATATAAATACCAGTACCAGTGTAAGAATTTTAAGTTTTTTAAATTGGTTTACAGGATGTAAGTGAGTCTACATTACAAATCGCACGTATACATCTCTTTTTTGCGATGAAAGCTCTTTCGAGATGCACCAAGTTTCCCCATACCAGTATACCATAACGCAGTATTGAACCGACACAATAATATGCATGATAAGCTTGTAATGTGGCTTGTCTACTTGTTAGGTTAGATAAACGCCGTCTGTGTGGTGCCGGACTTGTCTGTGTGTGTCGGCGACTAAGGATCGTACCGGAGAATGGGCAGCAGCGTTCTCTATGTATTCCACCACCATACCATACTGCGTTCGCCAACCCGCCTGCCAAGCGTGGCGATTATGGCAAACCCTCCCAAAATTGGGGGAGGCCTATGTCCAGCAGTGGACGTCTATCGGCTGAAACGACATAGAATATAAGTAAACTTACTCGGCCTTATTACAAAACAAGATTTATCTTTAAACCCAGGTTTAAACCATCCAGCCATTTTTAAATTTCGAACCATAATCCGACAAAGTAAAGTTCTTATTACAAAAACTGACGTTAAACCTGAGTCTAAGTTATTAATTTTGCATTAAGAACTTTGCGTTTGTCGGAATAAAGTTCAAAATAGAATAACTGGCTCGAAGGTTTAGGCTAGGTTTAAAATTAGATCTCGTTTTGTAATAAGACGGACTGAGTTTTCCAGGTGATGACGAACATCGACGCGCAACCTGAAATCGTTGATTCTCTATATGTATGAAACGCACGTTGAATTATATCTAGAATCATGAGCTGAATTCATAGTTATAGATGGCGCGTCGATTTCCCTGCCATCATTTTATGGTACGATATCAATGATTGGTAAGGTAAAGAAAGTAATATCATCATCTGCCTAGCCTTTTCCCAACTATGTTGGGGTCGGCTTCCAGTCTAACCGGATGCAGCTGAATACCAGTATTTTACATGGAGCGACTGTCTATCTGACCTCTACAACCCAGTTACTGGGTAATACGATACCCCTTGGTAAGACTGGTTGTCAGACTTTCGGGCTTCTGACTACCCGTAACGACTGTCAAAGATCCACGAATGACAGCCGGGACCAACGGCTTAACGTGCTTTCCGAGGCACGGAGGGGTCACGGTATGTAAAGATGGTCACCCATCCACAGACCAACCGCGGCAAGCGTAGCTTAACCTGATCGATCGACCTGTGCGGCTGTCATTATTTAGCCACGGTAATAGTTACACAAAAGTAGTGTATTATTGGGGGTTCTGCATCACTTGCTCTCGCTTCGCTCGAGCGCGTTATGCAGAACGCCCCAATAATACACTACGTCTACGCCTACGGTCTGACTTGCAATACGTGTTGAATATTTTTATTACATTCAACGGTGCAATGTGTTTATACACGTTCACATTTTAGCTTAACGTAAGCACACTGACTAAACCACTGAACATGTTGCTGCCAAGGATCATCATCATCTTCCCAATCTTTTAAGCCTCCACCGCAATAAAAACACATGGTCCTGTCTCCATAACCAGTATAAAAGAAACCGGCATCAGCTAAAACCTCCGGTTTCTGACGCATATGTAGAGGCCAGTCTATGAAACTGAGCAATCGTTTAGTTTTTGAGCTGAAGTGTGGGTGCTGAGGCTTGCGGTCTTTTTTATCATTACTCATCAATGAGGCTATTGTTCTGCTCGCCTGTGATGAGCTAATACCACACTCATCCCGTCCCTCAGGATCATAATCATCTCTTCCTTCAACTATTTTAAATTTTTCACAATCATTCTGTATGTCGCTTACTCGAACAAATGTATGCGTAACCTCACCATCACTCTTGAATTCAAGGTAATGTGTATTTTCAATATCAGGTTTCACCGAATCTTCCGTAGGGATTGCATCATTGTCCTGATGTTTTGATGAATCTAAGTTCGATATTTTCTGAGCAGTCCACACACTTTTAGTAAATATTATCTCACCATTAACATTCTTGAAAATAATTTCACGAATGCCTTCCACATCAGATTTCGCTGAATTGAGCATTGTTAATAATATTGTAAAATAATGGTGTAAAGAGATAACAGTAAAATCGAACCTTCACCCAGCAATGGTGGGATCCGAATGCAAATAAATATGAGTGTAATGAGTGTTCGATGTGAAATTATAATGATGTCACATTGGTGTTGCTGACAACTTTTATGCATGTAAACGTGGACGAGTTGAGGGATGGGAAGCTAAATTTAATAAATAAAATGTAAAATGTTTATTCCAAAATTTTATTATCAAAGCACCATTTATTTAAACATAAAATATTTTTTAAAGCACATATTGAGTCATGATAAATACAACTATACAGTTCATGAGAATGGTCATATTTTTTATACAAACTTAATAAACTCGGACAACCTTTGTCTTCCAAATTATTTATATTATTATTATTTGAAATATTTTTTAACCACAACACTTTTTCTAAACCTTCGGTGTAAACACTTTTATCACTTAAAATATCTACAATCAAATTTTGATGATTTGAGTAAGACACATATCCTTCACTCCAATATATCTTTCTATTACGTTCAATCCAATTTACTTGCCTCCTTTCTTGTTCTGTCAATTCGTGATATGGAAAAGGTGGTTTAATCAAAAACACCTGTATTTTATTATCGCATAATATTGCCATTTCTTTTACTATGAATTCATTTGCTTCTGTTTTAAATCCTTGAACATCTACAATGGCAGTCATGATAATCTGCGCACTATGTTACTCAAAGGTTTATATTCCACAAGTCGATCGTTAATAATTAAACAATATCCAGTTGTGTTATCTGGTATTGGTGCTGAACATTCAATCTCCAACCGCACATCTACGGGACCTGTTTTCAAACTATCGTTTTGCCTTGAACAGTCTATGATAAAGAGAGGAGCCTTCTCCTTGAAACTGATTAAGTCAAGCAAGGGGTCTGCAGGACTGTTATAATAAGACTGACGAAATTTCACATACATCTCGTATAATATATTATATTTGCCCTCGGTAAACTGTAAGCCTAAAGGCTCGTACGGGTAATACTGTGAATTCAAAAATAGTGTTATATTTGTTACTTCACAATGATCGAACAACGAACTGTCTTTGGTTTTATTATTTTTTCTATTCGTTTGTAAGCAAAAAATTACATATCGTGGTTTCTCTAACTGAGATGCAGTCTTAACTGACCAAGAATGCTTAGTAGTTTTAGGAAGTAATGGATACTCGTATAAATCCCAATTTCTAAACGCCATCTGAATAGATTTATCTTTTTCTAAATGTTTTAGAAGTGTCAGTCGTTCCCGGTCTGACACTTTTATGTGTGGTACACGCCATTGTATTCTTTGTACTTCTATTTGAAAATTAGCAACATCATCAGTTAATATGATACTATTTAAGTTAGAGTTACTTCTATTTAGTATAAGTTCATGTTTACAATTAATAACAATTTTATTGTAATCCTCTGCAAACCCTAAAATCTTATTTAGAGGTATGATAGCACTAAAATTACCATCATTTTTAAACCCACCCATAATCCAACCCCATAAGGCAGCAACTTTATTTTCCCCTTCATTCATTGACACGTATGATTTTATTGTTGACGTTATTCCAGAATTTTTTATACGATCTATTTCAATACCATTCATTTCGTACCTGATGTCTTGAAACAAAGACATAACAGGGTTATTAGTGAACGTAACAGTTTTCTTGATTGGATTCCCATCTTTACCGAACAGCTTTGCTTGACCTTCGATGTAAATTGAACTGGCTGATGGTAGGACGTATATGTCTTGCTGATGTATGGGGATTCTGATTTCATCGTTTTCTCTAAAGCTATTATTGTAGGGATTATATGAATGGATTTCATAACTTTCGATCGAACTATCGAAGTGTGGTAATTCAGTAATCTGTAGTATATTCATACTTTAAAACCTAGGGCTCTCAGAAAACCTTTATTTTCTTCAGTCAATTTCTTAACTTTTTTCCCTTTATTTGCTTCAGTCAATTTCTTAACTTTTTTCCCTTTATTTGCTTCAGTTAATTTCTTAACTTTTGTCTTACGTCTATGCACCTTAGTGATCGTTAAAGGAATAAGATGTTTTATTTTCACAGGAGTGTTTTTATAATATAGTATCATTTTGTTTTTCTTAAATGAATACGTAGTTGAATATTAAATTCGTCGCCAAAGTTAATACAATAACCAAATTGATCAACAATCCTAACAGATATAGATGAAATTATATTTTTGTTCACTGGAAAGTAAATAACGTTTCGCGGTATTTCTTTGTATTGATGACATGGAGCAGTATCAAATACAAATTCATGAATAAAATGAGTCGGTAATCCGTTGCAGTACGAACTGTGTACAAGATCACATTCGATTCTGATTACAGATAGACTGCTGCTTTTGATGGACACATTTGGTCTTGAATTTAACACTGAAAAATATAACAAACCGCACTCGTATTGATCGGATAAATGCAGTGGTGGTTGAAAGTATGACACCAATTCAGATTTATTTCCAGAGATGGTAACCGTGGTAGACATGCTTGCATACTGGACTCTTTCAGAAGATCCTGTTTATTTTATTCCTACTCTACACCAAAAATTCCTTAAAAAATGTAAACAGAGATGTCCACAATTGAAAGGATGATCGCGTTGTATATTATCATAATTATAGTGAACTTTAGTACCTACGTATTTTATAAATTCTTTAGGAGGCTTAAGATTTCCGTAACTGTCAAAGTACTCAATATAATCATTGTATTTTGCATAGGCTACCCAATGAGAGCCAGGATCTTTAGAACTATCTAAATTAATAACTCCACATTCTTTTTTATAAGGGCTTTTGGGAAGCTCATCTCTCATAAAGACTCCTCTAAAATAGGGAATACTATTTCCATACTCCAAAATGTCAAAGTTAGTTAAGGCTCGTTTGGGCAGCCGATATCTCAGTTTTTTTTATTCGATACAAAAATTCCAAGCCCATTTTTATGTGGTTTAAGACGCAGTCCTTTCCCAATGCAGAGAGCTTCCATTTTTTCATTATGTCTCTTCGATTCAGCCAACAGCTTTCTAGCCATCTTGAATTCATTTATGGTTTTGGCAATACCAGCTGCACCGCCTGCTATTGCTCCTGCCGCTGATAATCCAGCAAATATAGGAATCAAAGGTAATACACCGCCAGTTTTTGGTATAGGAATAACACGAGGAAGTTTAATGGATAAATCATTAGCTAAGTCTCTGGTGGCGGCCATAGCTACTTCTATTGCCGCTTTTTTGCATTTTGGTTTTAGTTTTTTCATGTGTCTTTTCGTTTTAGTGATAACATTTTTAAATTTATTTTTTAACCCTTTTCCAGGTGTAACTTTTTGAGAGCACTTTTTTCTAAATTTGTTTATGCCAGAACCGCTTTTAATTTTTGTAGACATTGTCTTGCTTACTAAGCGTGCTGCGATTTTTTCGCTTACACTTGCATCCGAAGCAACTGCTCGCTTTTTTGCCATTTTCAACAAAATTAAATCAGCTCTGTGACGATCCTTTAAGTTTGATGATTTTAGATAAGCAATGTCGTGTTCTTTGCAATATTCGTCTAATTTATTAATACCTTCGTCTCCACGTGTAAGTCTTTTAATTAGATTGGTACCAGGACCACAATAATTATATCCAGGTAAATGTAATTCAAATGGTAAATGATTTATGAGCCAATTGAGAAGACTACTCTCTCCAATACACATCGTAAGACTAATCAATCATAGATTGAACACTTAATAAATATAATACGACTTTGGAATGTTAACATTTTTTTTCTTTGTTATAATCTATTCGATTTATCAATCCAGCTATTTTCAGCAGAAGACAATCCTAACCATTTTACTAAAACCTTATTTCCTTTCCGTCTAAGAACTTTTTCAACTAGATATACATTAGGATATTTTGTCTTTTGAAGCTCTTGTACATAAAATGCTCCTAAAATAGGCTGACTTCTGATTGCATCTTCAATTAAGTAGGTTACAGGAGTTGTATTCTGTATTTTTCGAATTTTAAATAATTCTGTCGACCAATTGGGAGTATATCCCTTTTCAAATGTTCCTTTGTATTTACTGATACGTACATAATCACCCACCTTGAACTTACTTTTTAAGCCAACTTTTTTTTCTGACTTTACATATTTTTCTAATATTCGTTTTTTATTAATATTATCCACATTTGCTGGAATTTCATCAATTGTTCGATGATGAGTATGGTTATATTTATAAATGACATTATTAAGAGTGTCATTTATCCAATTGTAGTTACCTTTTAAACTAAATTCTTTGTACAACTTAGACTTCAATGTTCTAATGAATCGTTCAACTATTGAGGCTTTTTTTGTTGAGAAGGTTGAATAATGGTTAATGCGAAAGCATTCCATGAGTTTATTAAATTTATTATTATAAAATTCTGTTCCATTATCAGTTTGTAAATTCTTAGGTACACGGCCTTTGTCCAGCAACATCTTAAAAGTGTCACACACGCTATCCTTGGATTTGGTTTTAAGAGGAAAGGCCCAACCGTATTTTGAAAATGTATCGATAATGACAAGAATAAACTTAAAATACTTATTTTCTGAGGCAACAGATTGCATATCAATTAAATCTGCTTGCCATAGATCATCTATGTCTCTCATAATAACACGTCTTCGAGGAAAGTTCACTCTTGCGTTTTTATGAATTTCATTTACCACATCTGCTTTGCTCATGTTGATATTTTTTTATAACTCTTATTATTTAAATCTCTTCGGCTTTCTTGTGTTACATAAACGATGAATAAGTGAACATGATGAATAAGTCTGTAATACTGAATCAAAATCTTGTCACTGCCGCTATTTATTATTTAATTATGTCAGCTTCTTTTAATTCTTCAATTATAGATAAAATTTCATTATCATGATTTGTATTGCCAGCATTTCTCGAAGCCACTAATAACTTTAATCTGTCAACCAATTCATTGGGATCATCCCAATATACTAAATCAGTGTTGTTTTTATATTTTTTTAGTTTTGGTAAGTTACCTCCAAGTTTGATCTCACTTTTATCATTTAAAGTTTCAGAAAATAATGGTTTGATTATCTCACGATATTTTATCCCTTTATCACCTCTTATTTGACCTTTAGGGTTAAAATCTCTTTTATGCGCATTTGTATAATGTAGCATGTCCTTATAGACAAGTTTATCTTCGTTCGATATTAACTTTAGATCAGGTTTTCTTCGTAGTAAAAGTTCTTTCAGGCCAGGGGTCAAATTATAAGCTTTATCACCGATTTTAATCAAAATTATATTATCATTATTTAAACTATCAATTTTAGAAAATGATACAACTGAATTACCGAAAAGTAATTTTTTGTGTTCACTTCTTAATCCGAACGGTATATTAACACCATCATAAATACCATGGATGTCATCACCTTCTAATGAGATTTCTAAATTATCTGTAAATTGTCTTTTAGAATTTTGTTCCGACAACTGTGCAGAGTTCAATTTTGGTTCGTAATAATCATTGAACTTCGTAGATGAACTAGCATTATTTTCATCCGATTCAATTTCTTCAGAATTATTCAGAGTTGTATTTTCTTTATTTTTTATTTTTTCTATAGAACTATTTGAATTAACTAGAGTTTTAAGAGGATCTGTCACCGGTTTCAGCATTTTATCAAGTGACAAGTTCATTGTATGTTCCTGAGTTTTCATTTGTTTTATTTTACTTTTTATGGAGTCAACAGACTTCATTAATTCCATTTTAATATTTTTCTCCATCCTGTGTAACCACAACTGGATTCAACTAAGAGTGGAATAACACTAGCAATGTTTTTGTATATAATTCATTTATATGTAGTGTGTATCTGCTTTCATTCAAATTTAAAAAAAATATCAAAATTCTGTCTGTACCTTCCATTATTTAATGATGACTCTTTGTTAATAAGAAGAAAGTTATAAGGGTTACTCCAAACAGTTTTACAAATATCCTTGAACAGATTCCACGGTAGATCGGAGTTGACATGTTCTTCATAGATGTGCTTTAAGTTCACATCATCTTGTTTAAATATTATAATAAAGTTAGCATTGTCGCGTAACAACTGTTTCGGAATTTTTGAGTAAGTTTGCGATAAGTAAAAGCAATCAATTTGCTTATGTCTACCCATACAGAAATAATTACGGATGTTTATTTGATTTTCACATACAACATCATCAAATATAAATACAGAATTTGGTAAAGCTTCACTCGGAGATAAGACGTCTTTATCGTCATTGAACTCCTTGAATTTTATCTGAGGTACTCTTCGTAATACTTCTCGTAAAAAACAATATTTTGGCTGAAAATTAGTCTTCGAGTAAAGGTAAAGGTTTTTAAATTTGAGCCCATTTTCATGCATTAACAAACTGATCACAACATTTGTTTTACCACAATTTGAGGGACCACAAATTATACAACGAATCGTATTTGGCAACAAAGCGCTATGTTTAATCTCTTGAGGAGACTCGCCAAGATTTATATTTTTAACGTTTAGTGATATGGGTTGTTTGATCAACTTCATCTTGTCAATTAATTTAATTATAACCTAACATAAACATATATACTTTATTTTGGGCTATCTTGAGACTTGTCACTACAGGAACGGTTCTATTCTCATCTTACAAGATAGCTACCTATGTAGAAATATGAGCTAGGCAATGACTCATGATACACATCGTGCATCAAATAAACGATCACTTCGCAGGTATTCTTTGCGTAAGCAAGTCATTTTGTGTAAGATTTAATATTTTCAAAGTAAGTATTATTTTTTTTTAATTTATTTACATAAACTAATAATAATAATTATGTAATGCATCTATTTCTTTCCAGAATCATGTCATACTCGCCATCCTACAGCCCCGTTTTAGATATCGTCGAACCACGAAACTTAGGGGTATGTAACTATTAGGATTATCTTAAATCAAACATTCAATTCATAGTTACAGTATAGTACTGTTTAGTTATAATATTGTTGGTATTCTTTCAGAATGTGATAGAAGACTCAGATCCCGTTACCAATCCTTTTTACTATGCTCAAGATAGGGAGAGCTGGGATATAGAAGTAGCAGCTAAAGCACATGAGGAGAGTCGACAGAAAAAAACAGAGGAGCGAAGATTGAAGAAGAAAAAAAATACATCTTTTAAAAACTCATCTTTTATCATGCGTAAGGAGCAAGGGCGGGTTCGTCACCTAATAAAAATTATGGTCTATGATTTGGATGGTCGTAATATGGAAGAAACAGACACCGAAACTGATAATGCGAGTGTGAATGTGCAGTATGTAGTGACAAGTGATTACGATGATATTATGGACAAAACTGATCATTTAGTTAGTAAAATAGTGCAAAAGTTAAGCAAATCTAATGTGTAATGTTTTGTTATTGTAATGTTTTATTATTGTTATTATTGTAAAATGTTAATTTAATTATTATTTGAATGTATTATTGCAAAAGCAAAAGAAATGTTTAAATTAATCGTTTTCATGTTTTATCTGTATAATGAAGCAATATGAATAAATCAAACAACTGCTGTAAGATTACATAATTATTTATTTCACATAGTAAATAAAAATTCATAAATATTAGTAAAGTACAAACTAACAATCGAAGTTAGGTACAGACGCCAACACATCAAGCTAAACCCCCCAATCTGTCAAATTTCTTTGTTAGGTTTTCAACTTTATTACCAAAGAATATATTTAATATTCAGTTGGGAAAATTTGACAGTTTGGGATAGCTTGACGTGCTGGCGTCTGTACTATTATTACACGATGCTCATATATATGCAATAAATTATATCCGAAAAATCTATATTTTTTTTTTTCATTTAAAATACTGTTTTATAATGACCCCATGGTAATGTTGTTATCTTATCATCCATTATTTGTCGTTTATCATCGCTGTTTGACAAAATTACTTTATTTATCTTTTGAGTGAAAATTCTATGATGCTTAGACCTAATAATACACATATCATCTCTGAGTATTTCATTGTTCAGTAAAACCTTTTTATATTTTTCTATATTCAGTTTTTTGGTAATACATTTCTTAACACCTTTAGCTTTCTTTAACGTGGAAATTTTAGAATCTATACAGTATAATTTTGCTCCTAAACCTACAAATTCTGATATAATTTCACCACCCATCTCATCTTTGAAGTAGCCAGGTTTTTTAGCATTAACCATTGGTATATTAAATATATTATCTTTTTCAAAGTTGCTAGTGTCAAAATATTTTAAATGTCCTTTTAAGTCTTCGTAAAAATCCTTTGTCTGTATTAAATATAGCAGACTGTCAGTGTCTGTATAGCAAAGCTTCAATTTATTATCGTAAATTCTTTTCATGATTGAATAGTGGAATTTATATAAGTGACATTTTGCAATTTCTAAAATACTGAATCCGATATAGATTGGACGATCTAAAACTATTTTTGTTTGGTTCATTTGAATTGATACTAGAGATTCTGAAATAACAGAAAAGTTATTGAAATTAGGTGCACTAACATATTTTTCAGCCCCGTAAAACTTTTTAGTTCGATTAGAATTGTCTCTCCATATATTTACGAGCTTAACATCAACTTGTTTTCTTTTATTCTCTATGGTTTTTCCAAATATAGAATTATTTTGTTTTTTAAAAAAATCTCTTTCAAAATCCGAAGTTGCACTTTGCCTCAGCCCAGTATTTAACGAAATATATGATTCTAAGAAATTACTTTGATGAAATGCTAATATTCTATATATTTTTATAAGTTGTAAACCATTATTTAGGCATTCCTTTAAATGAATATAATGAATAACATATCTATGTTTATCGAAAAGATTAGCAATAAGTTTAGCATTTCGACTACAGAATGGAACAAATCTTTCAGGCGCAAATGGTAAATCGGAATGGTTATCATGCAAGTAGTTAGGGTAATAAAGATCTACTTCTAATATAAATCCAACATTAGAATCAGATGATATGCTCATAACATCAAAATTTAATATTTCATTCTCAAGGAGAAACCTAAATCCTCCTACTGGAAGCTTTTGCATCATAGCATATCCATATAAATTAACACAATCAAGATAAATTAGAAAACTATCAGGTTCTTCACTATTATAGTCGGTAAGATATTTATTATTTGCCTTAGCATATCTGAATGAACATTGGGCAAGTCCTCCTCTTATACCTTTTTCTATCATTTGATATATTTCTACGTCAGAGATTAGATCTAACTTGATTTTAGTATACAATAACATAGCATCCCAGCTTAAGGATGGTGATGAAACGTAATAGCAAGGATCCAGACCATAGTTATTTAAACTCATTTTCCTAAATTTTTCAAAAACATCGCACAGAAGTAAAACGTCACATTTAAGATACAAATCGGTATATTCACCCAAATTTTTTATATCAAAAGTTTTCCAAACATTTAAAGCATGCCCATAGTCTTTATCAGATATAGATTCAGATGTGAGTTTGTTAAAAAATTTTGATGGTTCTGGTAACTTATTCTCATCATACCGTTCCCAGGAATCTATGTAATCGTAACAATATATGCCTTTTCTTCGAGCAATATCAAATAAAGTATTATTAGTAAAAAAAGATTTTAAATGTTTGAAATCTTCAGGGTTCATAGTCTTAACCAATTTGTCCATACTTGAGCTTAAAAAATTATACGAATCAATAAATTTCAATTGTACAACATTTGTTGCATTGATGGTTATGAATTTTGTGAATGAAATATATTTTTCTTTAGTTCTCGGTATGAGATGAATTCGACCGTTTATCTTTGAAAGTTCATTTATAAATAAATGACTGTCATAACCGGACAAGTTATGAAACACTATTGGTATAAAAGTACATTGCTTTGCATTTAAATTGCATATATCATGCGCAGGTCCTCTGTATTTTCCAGTAAAATGATCATGGTCCTTAACAATAATATCATTACATGAAAACTTATTTTTACAAATATGGCACTCAGTACTGTTGACAAAACATATATGTTCATCTTCAGTTAGCGGGATCATATTTTTACTCTCTAATAATACTTCATATAATCGTTTTACATCATTAGTCAAAGATTTGACAAATTTCTTAGAACAATTAGGCCCTCGGTAAGATATAAAATCATTTAATTCGGGATTTGAATAACAACAAATATAGTAAGCAAAACACGTAGCCTCATGAACTTGAATATTTTCTACATATGTTGATTTATGTTTGTCAGAATATTCACGCAATAAACTTTCAAAATCACCATATATCACTATTGGTACTCTTTGGGTTCTTTCATAATTTATGAAACTTATTTCAGTACCCCTCTCAGGTAATATGGTTTGTATTCCGGCACATTCGTGACAATGCAATTTCTCTTCAGTGTGAAAGTAAATAAAACATTCATCACATAAATATATTTTACTTTTATGTTGGGTCAATTGGTTGTGTACAAGTTTTTCAAAGCTTTTAATTAAACAGAAATGACTTTTTCTATTTTTGGTAATGTAAAGCAAATTTACATGGTATAAACGACGTGATGTTGTTTTATATAATGGACCTGTAACTGTAACGTTATTATCTAAACCGTATATATTAATACTGATATTAGAATTGTTTATTTCAAAGCGCTTAATGTCGTTGAAACTAGGGGGAAAACTCATGTCTGAAATATTAAATAAGTCGGAATAATGTGGATATGAAGAAGTTCTGTTTGGATTGGTCTTTGCCGGAAACATATCAGCTACAATACACCAAAGAAAACAATGCCGGTCTTCATTTTTTATGTTTAAGCATGATTTAGTATTGACAATACGTTTAGGCAATGGTAAATAAGAACCACATCGCAAAGGATTATATTTAACGATATTAATTTCTAAATGACTGATAGACTCAATTGTCCAGCCTGACTCGGACAGTTCAAATTCTGTACATTTACAAATAAGTTTACCACAAAATGATTTATATAAGGACAAAATATCCGCGTTTTGCAATACTACATTATACTTTGTGTTAAATGACTTTAAAGATTTTTCATAATTTTTTGGTAATATATACCAAACAAATAGTTCAAAATTAACTTTTACCGATTGATGTTTTGTCATCTGGTCTTTGATAATATAACAAACCGTTTCAGAAATTTGCGTTAAAAATAATTCAAGGGAAATGTTAACCATTCTAGGATTCACTCTATAACTGATTATCCGATTTCGAAAAGCTGTTGCTATTATATGAACATTATCAAAACGTGTCTGTAGTAAGCAATTCGATTTGTGTACATTCGTTTTTTTGTGTGCAGAATATATCGGAACTGAAATATTACAAACTTCACAGAAAAACATGTTTAGATATTTGTAATTGCAAAAACTACCTCAAAGTATCTAAATTTTCCAGATTTCTGATACTAATTTCTTGTAAATTATTGATTAAATTCGAATTTTAAAGTGAATGCAAGTTTAAATGTAAAACAAATTACAAATCGAATATTATTATTAAAACAGTATCGAGTATTCTCAATGTTGAATTTTCTCAGAATCGAGTATTCTCAGTATCGAGTATCAAGTTTTTTCAGTATCGGGTATTCTCAGTATCGAGTTTTCTCAGTATCGAGTATTCTTAGTATCGAGTTTTCTCAGTATCGAGTATTCTTAGTATCGAGTTTTAGATTTTTAATATTTCATATATTTGAACTTCCTGTAAATAAATCACAATTTAATATAACGAAAATAATAGCTAATTAGTTTATCATATGGATTACATTTGTTTAATAAGTAATGTTTTAATATAAGTAAAAACTAGTGTCTAAGAGTAAAATAGGTAGCTCAATAATATTATTTCATTCCGACAATGCACATATCGAATATTTTAATTAAAACAGTATCGAGTATTCTCAATGTTAAATTTTCTCAGAATCAAGTATTCTTAGTATCGAGTATTCTTAGTATCGAGTTTCCTCAGTATCGAGTATTCTTAGTATCGAGTTTTTTCAGTATCGAGTATATTTGAGCTTCCTGTAAATAAATCGCAATTTAATATAATAAAAATAATAGCTAATTAGTATATCATATGGATTAAGTACATTTGTTTAATAAGTAATGTTTTAATATAAGTAAAAACAAGAGTTTAAAAGTAAAATAGGTATCCCAATAATATTATTTTATACCGTTAAATAATATTATTTGGATACAGAACAGGCTGCACGCCCTTAAATTCAGCTTTCGCTGCAGATACAAGATTATTAGCAGCCCGCCAAGTCGCTGAATCAGAGTACACAGAGGCCCTATACGTGAGGAGCGATTGCTTCCATCGGTCCCTTCCGAATTTTTCAGCGTCCCTGTGGTTATAAATACGCAGCTCGATATAATAATCCCCGGTCCGTGTTAGGTCCTGTTGGTAGGAGTTTCCAGAAGCTGTTCTTCTGGACAGGGACGATCGCAGTGCAGTTGCCCGCACCGGTTCAAGATCTCCTTCTTCCTCCTGTAAACATTGTTATAAAAATAACATTAGATAAACTGCTTCTTTAGCCTAGTAACTGCTCCGTTAGCCTAGTGGTCCTAAGCGCGACTGCTACGCTAGAGGTCTTGGGTTCGATTCCCAGGTCGAGCAAATTGTTATTGGGTTTTTCTATGAAATTCTCAGTAATAGGTCGGAGTTAGGATTTATGCCCGGTTAAAGGCAATAGGTTCGTCTCCTATTACATGGACCTAAACATACCAGCGGACTGTGGGCATGTGTACATTGGTACACCTCTGCCTAACCTTTGGGGGAACACAGGCGTGATGGTATGTTATGTAACATTAGATAAACATATTTTATATTCCTTAGATTTAAGGTGGAATTCAGTTCAGGCAATATTATTAAATATTCATTTGAAGACTTGTGATGAGAGAATTATATTATATTATTTTTTATTTATTTTTTTACTCACCGAGGAATCAGGCACGCGAATGCGCTTGAATTTGTTAGGCCGCTTTGGTGAAGCATTTGTGTCGGAATCCGACTCACTACCAAATAATTCTGTTAGAGGTTGAGTTGAGGCAACAGCTACTTTCTTCGATTTGCCTTTACCCACTTTGGTTTTCGGCTTTGGAGATATCTTTTTCTTCGGTTTAAGCGATGTAGAGGACTCGTTGGGATGCGACTCTACATCGGATTCGAATGGATTCACAAATGTCGACCTAAAATGAAAAGAAATAGTAATAAGTTATAAAATGAACGATTTCCAAAAGAATAGACAGATTAATAGAACAATCTCTATAACAATTTTCTTTATCTGAAAATCGATCCTTGAATTATTATCGGTACTTAGAAAATTGAAAAAGTCGTTATTTGGTTCTAGAACTCAGTGTCAGTACATAATGTTGTGCAATAGTAGCAACGGTTATTAAACTACTGCACGAGAAGAAGAAACTTAAAATAACTCAATAATACATTTTAATTAGATCTGGGAATCGAACCCAAGACTTTGAATTAGACAGTTACACTGATGTCGACTGGGCTACAGGGAACTTAAGAAAGCAAAACAATTAACACAATTCACATTTACATCTTGGAGTCGAACCGAAAATTTTACGTTCAGCAGTTACACTAATAATTGTAGTCTACATGATCACTGAGTTACTACATAATACCAAAGTAATTAAACCCGTAATTATACAATACTTAAAATTGGGAATCGAACCCTAGACTTCACTTTCGATTACTGCATTTACCGTCAATAAATTACAAGGGTAGTAAGTTATAAAAAAAAAATGTTATACATACATACTTGTTGTGGAAGATATTAATCACACACACTGACACTTAATCACTGACGATGATGGAACTTGTCACCAACACAAGAACACCAACAATTCACAAATAACAGATTTATGATTGATGGGCGAGTCGTTGAAGGGGAATATTTATACCACTTATACGTAAGGTAGCGGTTATATTAATATTTGCAACTATTGTTTAAATGTTTCACTAATATTTGTATTGTAAATTATATTCCCAGCACTCCTTATATAAGGTCTAAAATCATTTGTTCTTTATTAGACACTATGCACACAGTCTACAATTCCTTTTTTGGACGGTGGCGACACTCTGTCGCAGCAATCTGAGACGAAATTCTAAAAAGGAAGTTGCATGTACTTTGACTATTCAATATCGGTCTTATGAAGTGTCTCATTAAAATGGTAACAAGCGGTTTTGTAAACACTTACCAAAATAAGTTAAACCTAGAACATTAATTGTTATTTCTTGAAATTTCCGTTTTTTCTTTCTGTTTAGCTAAATAGAAATCGCTCAATAATGTATGTAGGTAAGTACTTAACAGTACCAAACAATTTTTTTTAACATAAAAAAAAACTCTTAATCTCCTTAATCACAACGATGATAATATTGCATTTACCTACAGTTAATTGATTTCATAATTAAAAATATTAATTGATATTGATTTATTTCAGTTTATTGATTTAATAAATAAGGTAATGGAATATTTGCGTATATTAATAATACTACTAAAATGCTGAATGAATACAATATTTGTTTGATACAAAATTAATTCAAATTCCAAACACCTAAAGCGATCCAGTATTTTGTCATATTTTCGACGACACGTTTGGCGCATTGATTAAGAGCTCGTCTCTCTGCATCACAATGTAAATATTAGTTTACTAGCTTCCGCCCGCGACTCCGTCCGCGCGGATGTCGGTCTTCGCGTGGATGGTTTATTTCTCCATTTTGAGTAACTCTGACAATGACATCTTATAAATATCTATTGGACCCAAATACGGCTAAGCCTATAATAATTAAGGAGATCCCTCTATTGAGCTACTGCTGTTGAGCTCGCGTTCTGTAGTAAGTATTTTTTTCATAGTAATTCCGACCTTGATAAGCAGCATGTACCAGTAAATTACTGACAATGACGAAAAGTTTGCAATAATAAAAAAGTGATCGTGACAATGCGACAGAAAGTTAATTGAGAGCTTCAGCATACACAACATTGTTAGTGAGCTCGTCCGGAATATGAACATGAAGATTTCTTGGACTGCTCACATGGGAAAGAGCTACGTAAAGTTGCCCGTGTGAAAAACAACTCGCGGTAAGATCTACGCCAGCAACTCCTAGGGTCTGACCTTGAGCCTTATTTATTGTCATGGCGTAACACAAAGCTACAGGAAACTGTATTCTCTTAAATTGAAATAGAAAATTATCCACTACAGGTAATGCAACGTGTGTTCGCGGTTCTACAGAACAACGTCTATGAATAAAACCGAAAAATAATTTTTTTTTTCTACGTATTTTTCCAGGATAAAAAGTATCCTATTTTATGCCCAGGATAATAAGGTATAATTATACCAAGTTTCATCGAAATCGAACCGTTAGTTTTCACGTGATGCCTGCACATACAGACAGACAGACAGACAGACAGACAGACAGACAGACAAAAAATTTTTTAATCACATATTTGGGTTTGGTATCGATCCAGCAACACACCCCGCTATTTATTTTTTCAATATTTTCAATGTACAGAATTGACCCTTCTACAGATTTATTATATGTATAGATAAACCTACTGCTACTAAATGTGCCAAGTGTCGCGGGTTCGATTCCCGCACGGAACAAATAAGTATTTATTCCGGTCTGGATTTTGTTTTCATGTTTTATTTTGTGATTATTTAATTTAACATAAATAATAAAATACTCTGAAAAATGAGCCTGGAGAAAAACATCCTATAGGTACCTACTTAATGGAAAGGCGGTGCGATTGGTGCAGTAGTTAGATTGACTTCTGCCCTACTTGTCGCGGGTTCAATTCCCACACAACCAATATTTGTATGGTCTACAAGTATTTAGTTCCGGATCTGACTGTCTGTAAAATGTCTATCAACGCTCCTCGCGATACGAGAGAAATCTTATTGTGGTATCGTTTATTCTTGGTTTCGTCCTCGTGGTCTGTTGATATCTATTATTTATTAATAGCATAAAATGTAACAGCGTATACGATAAAACTGCATGCCCATGGTTTACCCAGCAATGTGTTTTCGGTTCCCATATGCCTAATGAACCTTCTGGAATTTATCGGACAAATCCAAACTCCTCGCTATTAAAATAACACTTGGCTTTGGAAATCGAACTGCGCTCCTCATGCTCGGTAATTGAAATCGCTAGACCAAAGAATAAAATAAGTAATTATGCAACTAAATTGTTGAACTACTAATTGATGCACTCTGCATTGTTCCACCTATGACATCACACTTTCGTCAAGTAATAAAATATAGGGACATAAGTTGATCAAACGAGTCGAACTTGATATTGTTGTTTATAAACACACTGCACCGTTGAATGAAATACAAATATTCAACACGTATTGCAAATCAGACCGTAGACCATTGTATTATTGGGGCGTTCTGCATAACGCGCTCGAGCGAAGCGAGAGCAAGTGATGCAGAACCCCCAATAATACACTACTCACAAAAAACCCTGAAGAAAGTAATAGTTACACAAAAAAAGAAAGAAAGTAATAGTTACACAAAAAACCCTGGAATAACGATTATGTATAAGAAACGTGTTATACCTACTGTTGTGTCGTTTATTACACATATTGGTCCTATGGAAACATGACAATAAAACTTTTAATTTCGCGGCGAGAACAAACTTGGTCCTCGTGTTTTTTTGTTAGAAAGAGTTACAATTGAGATCCTGGGTCGAAATGGCTCTCGTTAAATGGCTTTAGGCCGGGCCCCTATAACATGGGTCTTAATCCCGTTATCGAAAACAGTGGCTGTACAACAATACACCACATAATCCTTATGTAACGATTATGTTTATACTTGAGACTGCTTCGTTGGTCTAGTGGTCGCAAACGCTACTGCTGAGCATGAGGTCCTAGGTTTCGATTCCCGGGTCGGGTAGTGTTATTGGGTTTTTCTGTCTAGAATTTCTCAGTAGCAACCCGGATTGTCAATAGGCTTGCGTCCTAACACATGGGACTTTGGCGAAATGTGTACCTGAGTACATCCGTACTAAGGTACACCTCTGCCCAACACATCGGGGGAACAAGGCGTGATGTTATGATGCTATGTTCATACTTCTTACTAGTAACAAAAACAAACAAATCTTTGTGCGTATATCCCCATGCTACAAAAGAAATTCGATACGTGACATAGTCGGATAATCTTACGTAAATAACTAGAATCAACTGAATAAATAAAACCAAATGAGATTCATTTTTCTTATTTCGAAAGCGAAAATATTGTCGAAGCTCATGTTTCAGGCATTTCACGATAAGAAAAACATCTCGCAAACTGATTATATTTGGTAACGTAGACGGTGACACAGCCACATCTGGTAACGTTGAAGAGTAAACCCAACGTAGAGAAAATATGATGATTTGCGTATCTAGGTGAATAGAATCTGCAGAGTTAACATTTAAGCTTTTAGCTTGCCTCTGAACTAACCTAAAAGTGGCGACTATAGCTTAGTTTATTTATTTATTTAATACTTCAAGCACATAAATGTACAAAGGCGGACTTAATGCCATAGGCATTTTCTACCAGTCAACCTTTGGGTGATGCAGAGACAAAAGTGGTAGGTGCAATCATGAACATTGAGGAATAAATATTTTTAATAAAAAGATACGCATAAACCTATTAAAACTGAATATAATATATACCAATTACATACAAATATAAGCACAAATAAATGGGTTGTTCCCAAAGTACACTTACTAAAAAGAAACAAGACATACAATGAGAAAATATTACCGTTGTGATGATTCTGCCAGCTTCTTGCGAAGGTGCTCGCGAATCTTAACTTTAAAGGATAATCGGTTGGTTGCCATCCTGATTTCCTGGGGGAGTGCATTCCACAGAGAGATAGACTGAACGAAGAAGGAAGAGTGAATGAAGTCTGTGCGGTGAGTGGGACATTGGAGAAGACGATTGTGTAGTATAATCAGCCGATACATTGCTGGGACACGGGTTCTGTATTCCAGCAGCGGGAACATTACAGGCCTTCTCTCTGTGAGAGGGAGTGGGCCGTAATCCACCACCCGTGCCCAGTGCGGGTTGGTAGATGTCACATGTCTTAGAATTCTTGGTTCTAGGACATGCCGGTTTCCTCACGATGTTTTCCTTCACCGTATTGAAAGCGGTGGTGATGAAATAATTAACACAATGTAAAGCGCCAGGATTGGAACCTATGATCTACAATTCGTAAGTGGCGGCCGTTTCCATTGGGCCACTACTGCGTTGGTACATTTAAAGTGTAGTATTGTAGTGACCCCTCAAGCGTCAAATGTACACCAAGTGTACATAAGAGAAACTGCTTGAAACGTCAACGGTACACCAAGTGTACACAACTACTGTCATTGTTCTATTGTCATTGTTACAATGACTTCACTGCGTCCATTCAACTACTCCGACGCGTGGGGTGTTTCGACGGGTAGGCGGGCAAACGTGTGAGAGGTTAATTGTTGTAGTATCGTGTCACAGTGACAAACGAGGTCATCATAGTAAACAAGTTTGCGTCGGCTTATGAATCACAGATTTACTACTAGTGCTACTGTCTATCTTTTGCCAACAAATATTAAAGTGAGCGATAAATTGTCGGACAAATTGTCGGGGTGACAGCAATTCGGCTCTCACTGTTCAGCGTTTTGTTTCCAATCTATTGGAAACAAAACGCTGAACAGTGAGAGCCGAGTTGCTGTCACCCACCTTCTTATCCATCCATACTAATGTTCATCATCTGCTTAGCCTTTTCCCAACTAAAGTTCATTTCAAATAAACTTGCGATAAAGTTTGTTCACCTCCTTCTACTAATGTATCCCAATATTTCCAAACCATACGAAAAAAATGGCAGTGTCGGTAACACGATCAAAACATTGACTTACCTACTCCGTGTTTGGTATTATGAAACTCAACCGATGCAATGTTAGCGACAGTTTTGTATGACGAACGATATCTATCGTAAGTTATTTGGACTTTTTGGTACAGGGTGGTTGAATGACATTTATCGCAAGTTTATTTGAAATACACTTTACGTTGGGGTTGGCTTCCAGTCTAACCGGATGCAGCTGAATACCAGTATTTTACATGGAGCGACTGCCTATCTGACTTCCAGAACCCAGTTACTGATACGATACCCCTTGATAAGACTGGTTGTCAGACTTTCGGGCTTCTGACTACCCGTAAAGACTGTCAAAGATCCACGAATGACAGCCGGGACCAACGGCTTAACTTGCTTTCCGAGGCACGGAGAGGTCACTGTATGTAAAGATGGTTATCCATCCACAGACCAACCGCGGCAAGCTACCGCGGGTAGCTTAACCTGATCGATCGACCTGTGCGGCTGTTATTATTTAGCCACGGGCCCCTCAAGTCAAGTCAAGTCAAGAGATACTTTGATTACCTGTGAATAAATCACAGCCTAATAAGATATTCAGCGAATTTCATAGCGTTGGTGGTAGCACAATTGATTTATGCGCTGCAATTGGTCGGGCAGCGCAGGCTGTGTCATATTGTGAACGAGGACAGATTTATCGCAATGCAGGCTATTGCATGTACTAGCAGGTGTATTGAACTTATTGCTGCTGGTTGTTAGCGGTGATCAGGCGACGGGACTGGGGAATAAATTTAGCTGTGTTCAGTATTGATTTCAGCTCTTTTGTGGAAGGATTGCTATCAACGTTGCTAGCACGAATATCTACTTAACTAACGTCATCGTCATCTGCCTAGCCTTTTCCCAATTGGGGTCGGATTCCAGTGTAACCGGATGCAGCTGAATACCAGTATTTTACATGGAGCGACTGCCTATCTGACCTCCACAACCCAGTTGCTTGGTAATACGATACCCCTTGGTAAGACTGGTTGTCAGACTTTCGGGCTTCTGACTACCCGTAACGACTGTCAAAGATCCACGAATGACAGCTGGGACCAACGGCTTAACGTGCTTTCCGAAGCACGGAGGGTTCACTGTATGTAAAGATGGCCACTCACCCACAGACCAACGGCGGCAAGCGCAGCTTAACCTGTTCGATCGACCTGTGCGGCTGTTATTATTTAGCGACGACCCCCCCCCCCCCCTCCATCCCCTTACTAAACCTTAACTTAACTAAAGTAGCGTAGCTAATGTCTACCTCTCGTGACAGTCTGCTGAAATATCTCCGCCGTTGCAAGCAGTCTCACTTCTAGTTTATGAATCCGCTTAGCTAGCGTTTAATTCACTAGTATAAATTCGTTACCTCATTTTCGTCGTTTCAAAGACATTTATTCTCAAAAAAATAGCACAAAGTCACTTACCTACATAAGAACAATGTTTCTAAGCTAAATTATAAATAAGAAGATCGTCACAATCGTCACTGCATCAATTATGATACAACCACTTAATGAATTTAGTTTTTAGGAAGGGTGTTATTTGCGATTAAATATCCAGCACCCTTGCGTAACACACTATCAATCTCAATCTGAATCATGTTAAAAAATATGTTTAATCCATTGCTTCATATTTTCGAAAAAAATGTCTGCTCAAGAACGTAAATAACGCAATGAATGTTGTTGAAATGTCAAAATGAAACCCATTGGTACTTATAGTGTGCTACGCAATTACAGTTGTACCTGGCTGAAACTCAGACGTAGTCCATAATCCAAGTTTAGTGTCGAATTCTAAAGTACGTAACCTACTCCCAAAGCCTCAGCCTTGACCGAAAGCCGCTGGAGCGTGTCAGTCAAGATTAGGGAGCTCTCACGAAGTACCGCTCAAGCAGGAAACGCGTGGGTGCGGAACACATCGACATGTTAAGATGTACAAGTGGGGGAAAATAAATTCAAGTCCCCAAAGAGCCTCCTCAACACGCCCGACATATTTGGGAACTCTTTGAAATGACAACCTTGTCAATCAAGCTTAGGGGGATACACTTTTGTAAATTCATTGGTGCGGAAATTAAAATCTATAAGTACTTACATGAATTCTGAGTTACTTGCTTCCCGATTGATATAAGAATAACTTTTAATTTTCCCGTGCGATTATAATTGAACCGCGAGCCTGACATGTTCAACGCAAACGGTTTATTTTTTTTAGAGCTGTGCCCGGGACTTAGGTCGCGTGGATGTCGGGTATCAATAATGTGTCGCTTAGAAAAGGTACAAGTACCCGTCTATTGAAAACGAAGAAAAATTTCTCTATCTCAGATTTTTTTGCGCGGTAAGTACTCTTATTCACCTTAGTTAGTCCTTATAACATCAGCTGTCTGCCAATGAAAGTCCCGTCAATATCGGTTCACGCCTTTCGGAGATCAGCCGGAACAAAAAAAAATGTCTGTCTGTGCCTGTCTGTAATTTGATCCTGTATAGGTACTTGTTTTCAATTTTTGATATTTTGGAATCTTACGAATTATCGATCAGGGTCACGTGTCATCTTACGACCAGGGTCACGTGTCATCTTACGAATCTTACGATCAGGGTCACGTGTCCTGACGCGAGTTTAACATTTTTTACCCATTACAAAAAAAGTGTACAACGCCGCTAAAGAAGATTTCACTTCAAAAACAGACAAAAAGTTTTAAAT
The DNA here is from genome assembly GCA_916614155.1 of Mesoligia furuncula. Lineage (NCBI taxonomy): Eukaryota > Metazoa > Arthropoda > Insecta > Lepidoptera > Noctuidae > Mesoligia > Mesoligia furuncula. The sequence continues at coordinate 27,718,794 of OU744807.1, read as the reverse complement.
AGTTTTTTATATATAATTATAATATCGATACTTTCATATGTATTTCGTAAATAGTTGTTATATTGACATTAAAAACGGACACTTCAATTAATAAAGAAGGAACTTGATCCATCCCGGCAACGTATTTGAATATTCCAAATCAAAGCTAATCAACGTCCATATAATTTTGCCAATATCATGAACCGCTGCCTCAATTAGACTGATATCCGATCAATTCTGCGCTGATCCAACTATGACAATAGTCCCAGTCCATCTGGCACACATGGCAGCCGTACATTTATCCATGTAGTGGGTGGGGCACGCACTAACCCACATAATAACTGGTGTTTGTACAACCGATTCTATTGTCAGACTATATTTGTGTTGCTGAAGTATGTTCAGCTTGTTTGTTGGTTAGGATTTATTGTAAAGCATAGAAAATTTGGCGCAATCCGAAGTACGTGTTTTGTGGCGCGATTGGGAGAGGCTTATGTAGAGGATCGGATATATATATTATTATATGTATGTGATTATGACCACACGTGACACGACAGAAGAGAAAGCTTACGACGAGGAGCAGACTATATCCCATTCAGCGTCACTGATCCGAGCGTGACGGAATAACGATAAATTGTTCCACCGAACCGCACGTTACAAAATTTTGTTTCAGTGTGGTTAGTGGAAGTGCTCAGGTATGGTTCGTCCCAGGTGCGGTTGAAATCAGTGCTCTGAGTGGAATGCCTCTTCAGTTTCACTGTTTATATAAAGCGCAAAGTGCGGCTAAAGAAGTTTTCACTTAAAAAAATGTTGATGGTAACAAATCATTACTTGAAATCTCTTCTCTGTCTAACTAGCTTAATTCAAAAAAGCTGATATTCTTCACTGCATGGCAGCATATTCTAAGAAACTTATCATTATGTATGGGTCGATTAGGAATGTTTAATATAATGAGGAGCTGTGGTGGCCCAGTGGCTTCGACTTACGAGGTCGTAGGTCGGTCGTAGGTTCGAACCGAGACAGGCGCTTTACTTTGTGTAAATTATTTCATCACCACTGCTCTCAAAACGGTGAAGGAAAACATCGCGAGGAAACCGGTTTGTCCTAGAACCAAAAATTCGAAGACATGTGACCTCTACCAACCCGCACTGGGCCCGTGTAGAGGATTACGGGTACGGCCCACTCCCTCTCACTGAGAGGAGGCATTTGTCTCAGCAGAGGGACTGTTATAGGATGATTGGAAAAGTATAATGAATGAACCTGGGTCTGTGTGGTGACTTAAAGAATAGCACCACATGGCTTCCCGTGGGTGTCGTAAAAGGCGACTAAGGCGCGTACCGGAGAATGGGCAGCAGCGTTCTCTATGCATTCCACCACCATACCATACTGTGATCGCCAACCCGCCTGCCAAGCGTGGCGATTATGGCAAACCCCCCGTTTTAAGGGAGGCCTATGTCCAGCAGTGGACGTCTTTCGGCTGAAATGATGATGATGATGAATGAATGAACCGACGACTTGCATAAATGGAAATATGCAGCGTTATTCAGCGTCAGATTTCATAGGCTATAATTATAATATGTACACATGCAAATTTATCCCACAAATACTGTAAATGTTTCGTGTCGGAGGCAATATGTCTAAGCTTTAAGGGCTTCGAGATTCTAAAAGCGGGTAACATGTGTATCGATGTATGTGACGAACAGCTCTCAGATGCGATGCCGCGTTAATTGGATGCTGGTCCTGACGACGTTTTAATGCTGATTCCGTTTGTCCTTCCCGTTATCCTGGAATTAATCTAGGATAAGGCCCTTACGCGCGAATTAGCACAAGTAAACCTCGTTTTGAGTAGTCAATCGGTTAGATTGTAATAGAGACTAGCTTCTGCCCGCGACTTCGTCCGCGTGAAATTTCTAGTTCCCCTGACCCACCCCGTCGCATCGCATCGCCAGCTCGCGCTATTACCTACCTACTTCCTTTTCGCTTAGCGTTCTTTCTAACTTTTTTTTCTTTTTGCTCGGCAAAGAATCCTAGCATGATATTAAATAGCCTATATATAGCCTTCCTCAAGAAATGGGCTATCAAATGCCAAAATAATTTTTCACATCTGACCGGTAATTCTAGAGTAATTTATTAGTAGGTAGTAATTTATTATTAGCATAAATATAAATAGATTGAGCCTTGCGCATTATCCTAACTAGAATACCTACAAGCCTTCCTAAGTTTTGTAGTAATTACGATGATTGTCATTCACACGTGTTGACTCAAATAAATCTCAATTTTGCCATTCTAAATTGTATCAGCTCCGCTCAAGTCACATCTCTAATAGTAATAATATATTAGATTGTTGACCCATCAATTGACCCGACGCGTGTGGGACGTTCAACATCTGATACAATGTTTTATTCCCAATTGAACTACAAATTACACAGCAACACCGGATATTTACCAGTAACGGTGAGCTAGGTGCTATAAATCAATCATCGTCTAGTTTAAACTCTTACTGAAGATTCCCAAAATAACATAGACTCAACATTAAACGGAAGGAAACCGTAAAAAGCATTTATCAAATTATTTATCGGCTATCTAATTAGTTGGGATGACAACCGCACACGCCCACAGCTGCGAACGAACTGACCGAGTACAACGGGAAACGTCACGTTCTAAATTTAAACCGTGAATGAATGAACTCTAAATGCGTGCGCGCATTTAAAAACAGTGCCGTGACCCCCAGGCGGTGTGCCAAATGAATGTTATTGATTTTTTAAATATTTTAAATTGTGTTTATCTTCGTCACGTAGATGTTATGCGTGTTAAGACTCAAATGCTTTGATTTTTTTGTTGTTTATTTTCGTAAACGTTTAAAAAGTGTTTAACTATTAATGGGAACACACTTACTTTGAACTTCGGCGTTAGATCTCGATTATGATTCGTTCAAAACTCGTAAATGTGAAAAGAACGTACCTGGAAAACAAAAAAAAAAATGTTATTTATTTAGCTGGCTGGAAATAAATTCTACTACTCTTCGTAAAAGTTCAAACATGTTTTTAAAACGCTAAACAAATAAATAAATAGACTAGATAGTATAGATACGTCAAAGATTTCTTTATAATGTTTGCTCTACCCACACTACTATAGTAAGATGTGCAGTATCAATCACTGCAAACACCACTGTCTTGCTGGACACATGGCATAATAAAGTATCTACAACTAGAGCATACCAACCAACCACCCATCTAATTCCAAGAACAGCTCAATGGAAGTCTGTCTCACCACGTGTTCACACTTAATACTCAATAAACGTACCCCCCTTCCCCTCTCTGCATTTCCACGGAAACATTGACAAATATAACATGTCCGCATCATCAGTTTCCGAGTAATCGATTCATTGGTGTCGGATTTTAGATTCAAATATGTGCTTTCATTTGAATAATTGCCATAGTTACTCTTGTTTCTGTTACCAAGCAGCATTGCTGTTTTGATTTGGAAGGTGATGGGTGCCGGTTGAATTACTACCTCAGCAGGCGAATCTTTTATTTATGTATTTAAGGCGGAAACTTCTTGAAAACGGTCAAAAAGTTTTTTTTTTTAAAGTGTATCTCTTAAAGATAATTAAGAGGTGAAAAAAGAAAGAAGTAGAAAAAAGCAGTTTATCCCTTTATTAACAATTTTAATTATAATTAAACATATACCATTAAATTTCTAATGCCAAAGTGCATTCAGTGATGGATTATTTATTATTAAATAGTTTTTTGTACAGATAATTGCTTCATATTTTGCAAGAAATTACCAGCGTTGTGTCATCGCGCTTCTCTTTCTTTTCTATGCAGTCCGACAGTAACCGCGCTTTAGATCGTACACCAACGCAGCTGAACACAGTTCTAATCTAACCTAAACTAATTGGTCAGGGTGCCGCAGCTTAGTTACTGCGACCGATTCAGCATGAGAAGCCACACAAAACGCTTATTGTGACTGCAAATAAGCAATTCTGCATTGCGTCTGAACGAGGATAGCAGTTTTGTAAAACTTAACGTACTTAGGTACAAAATTGCTAACTGCTGTCCTCGACAATTCAGCTGAACCGTTCAACAGTTTTATAAAACGGCGTTGTTTTGTAAAACGGCTAGCGGTTATGTAAAACAGCGGTTTCGACAATTCATATGCGACACATATAAAAATTAAATGTGTAGGTACTGTAGGTTTAACTTAAAAAAAAAACAGACATTGGACAGAAGCTGTTTTTAAAGTAGAAGTAAACTGAAAGAAAGTTTGTCTCTGATCAATAGAACTAACGATCAATGACTACTATAAAAAATAAGGTTTCATTAAATAAGTTACAATTAACTGCTACCATAGTAAAAACTCACGACGACGCGAGTCCACGAGGATCAAAGTAAAGCTTTCACGCCGCGAAACAGCTAACGCCATCTAGTTACGAATTCTAGAACTAACAGCCGCGAAAAATATGGCTGTCTAGACCATCATCATTGCCACTAAAACCTAACATTACACCTCTGACGTCATTCGCACGCGCCATCTGCCAGCATTGTTTATAATAATAACCGGCTCGTAAGTACTCGTAACTGCCAATGACGTCATAATTATAATGCAGTTTACGCGGAGCAGGCGATGACGGACGCACGTAAACATAATATCTTGGGAACTAATCGCTATTGTTTGGAAAATTATGCAATAACGCGAGTATAAGGAGTTATTGTATGAAGATGAGGTGTTTTACGATTGTTGTTGGAATAATTAGCAGCTTTTTTGCTTGATTGTAAACATGGTTGATTTATTGTTGCAATCTAGTAATCTTTACGTTTTAATGGATATTCGTTTAGGATTGTCTTATAATGGTAAAAAAAACTTTTTTATAGACTTCAGAGCTACGCCAAATAAATTTTAGCAACTTTATAGGCATTTATAATTATTTATTTAGAACATAACAAAAATCTAGATTAAATTACTTTTAAATACTAACGAAATAATACTGCGACAAAAATATTTTCATATTTACACAGCAAGACTAGAAGCCAATGATAAAATGGGACAAGTAACGCCATCTATCAGAGGGTAGTGGAACTAAAACGAGGGCGGAGGCGCTGGCTCGAAACAAACAACCCTGTTGCTGAACTGCACCCTGTTGCTTCAGACAACAGTTCCTACATTCACCGCTAGGTGGAGGTAGCGAACAAATCTAAGGCGAAGAAGTGAGACAAGGGTGAAACAGAACGAAGTCACGTAGAAAATTGTAGAGGAATGTAATAGGAGCCAAGACAACGGTTGATTAGTTTATTACATAGCATGCTACAGAATGGATGTAGACATACTTAAATACAGAAAAGATACGATAAGAGCTAACGTGAACATTAAATTTATAAAGCAAAGTGAGAGAAATCACATCATTCTTTAACTGAATCAGGAAGATTTTATCATTGGCCACTATAACATTCGTTCTATGAATATAATTATTCGATGAGGTTTTTTTAACCATAAGACGTAGTTTAGTATAGTATATAAGACGAAGCCTAAAAAAAGAGACACCATTGATTGAAAATTTGTATGGAAATCGGTTGTCATGGTATGGGCATATGATGCGGAGGAATGAGGAAAATGTCGTCAGAAAAGTTTTAAGTATGAATGTGGATGGTTATATGAGTAGGCGAAGACCGGAGAAACGATGGATGGACAGTGTGGAAAATGATATGGCTAAAAAATTAATTTAAAAAATAAAAAAACCCGACTGCGAAACTGAAAAGCTACAAACAAGCCCATTTTAAATTAAATAAAAGTTGGAAGCAGGCGGGACCCATTTGAATTTGAAAATATGATAAAAATGGTATGGGTCCCGCCTGCTTCCAACTTTTATTTAATTTAAAATGGGCTTGTTTGAAGCTTTTCAGTTTCGCAGTCGGGTTTTTTTATTTTTTAAATTAATTTTTTTATTTCCAGCTTTTTAGTTTACAAACTAGCTGTGCCCGCGACTTCGTCCGCGTGGAATAGTGACTTTTCGGGCAGTATATTTTAAATTACATATACCGTCTACAGACCGGGCATTTGCTGTCCGAACCCTCTGAGAACTCAGGCGAATTTCAGTGAAAGTCTCAGACTCTAGTGCTTGAGCTTCACGATCGGCAGTGAGACGTATTTCTCGTTCTTACTGTGTTTCTTGAGACCGAACATTTGCTGTCCGAACCCTCTGAGAACTCAGACGAATTTCCCTATCAGTGAAAGTCTCAGATTCACGCGATAGTGTATGAGCTTCACGATCGGCAGTGAGACGTATTTCCCGTTCGTCCTGTGTCTCCTGGGATCGAGCATTTGTTGTCCGTACTCTCTGGGAGCTCAGGCGGGTTTCCCTGACAGCAAAAGTCTCAGACTCACGCGATAGCATGTGAGCTTCGCGATCGACAGATAAACGTGCCTTTCGTTGTTCCCCGTTTTCCCTATTTCGAGTTGTCATCATTCGAGAACGATTTGAACTCAGTCGAGATTCTCGCTGAGTCGAAGTTTCTGCAGCACGAAACCTAGCCTGGTGCAGAGAGCCTTTTGCCTCACGACCTTCCTCAGATTCCTGTGATCGAACTAATCTCATCCTTTTAGCATTTCTGCTACATTGGGAGAGGTTGGATCTTCTTCGAGGCATTCTTACAATAAAATAGTACTTACTACTTAACACACAGTTATTTAGTAAACACGTACTATCGTAAACAATTAAATTATAAATACAGATTATTATACAGTCTGAAATTATCACAGTTTAAGTAATAAGTGTTAAGACGTGTAAACCAAACGTCATTATCATCATCATTTCAGCCGATAGACGTCCACTGCTGGACATAGGCCTCCCCCAATTTTGGGGGGGTTTGCCATAATCGCCACGCTTGGCAGGCGGGTTGGCGATCGCAGTATGGTATGGTGGTGGAATGCATAGAGAACGCTGCTGCCCATTCTCCGGTGAGACCCTTAGCCGCCTTTTACGACACCCACGGGAAGTAAGGGGTGGTGCTATTCTTCTACACAGACAAACGTACTAACTTTATAAAACAAAAGAATTGCTAGAAAAAATAATTACTAACCTAAGCTAATGAACTTATACTTAATAAAGAAAATCAAGAAAAGAAATGCCTAACCTATACCAAATACTTATAATATTTATATACAAACCCTAAATACAAATTAAGATAAGTATACCGAAAATCAGGGAAAGAAATGCCTAACCAATAATAAATGCTTACAATATTTATTTACAAAACCCTAAATAAAAATTAAGATAAGTAAATACCCAAAAATCAAGGAAAGAATCGCCTAACCTATACCAAATACTTACAAAATTTTAAAGAAAATTAAGAAAAAGAACCTAACCTACAAACCCTAAAATATAAATATATGAAATATGCAAACAGTCAGTATTCAAGTGAATCGCAATAATCGAATCCAACTATTCATGTGCGTGTGGTGTGAGGGCCACTTTGTTAAAACTCTTTGAAAATGTGCTTAGGATTTAGTGAACATTCCCAAAGAATTGTGAAAGTTGGTATGAGATTTTGTGAAAGTCTAATAACCGAGTTATAGACTGTAAAGTTGGGCCCTCAGTTCTCACATAGAGGATTGAGGGCCCACCTAAAACTGATAAACTATGGACACTACAGAAAAAGTCTTTATGCTAAAATTTAAGCTAATTCCAAACAAAATTTGTGAAAACAAGATATTATCGCAAAACACTGTCCTACTTTGTATACCTTCATACAAAACGGGCCCTCAATTCTCAAACACGTAAAAGTTTATTACGCAATTATAATGAAATCATTAACTTACAGCTACTGTTTGAAATCCTATATGCTACTAAATAAATTGTGAAAATTTATAAAAGCAAGAACAGGTCACCACTGTTTGTTGTTTGAAAGTTATCCCTCAGTCCTCCATTTCTTTTGTTTTCGATTTATTACGCTTATCGTATGAAAGATAAAACAAATACGAAATTGTCTCTTTTTGTGTCAAAATTGTGCAACAAATTCGATACCAGAAAGAAATTAAAAGACCCTTTATTATATAAGAAAATCGAGTTTTATTTTTATTATCTGAATTTGCAAATAGGGTGACCACAATTTCTTTTAGATTGCAGTAAAGATTAGTAAATGTAGAGTATAAGTTTTAATAAACTTTCTTCAATTTTTCGCTTATTATCGTCATAACATTTGTACTCAAGTTTCATGATAAAAAAAAAATACAAAAAAAAATACTGTTACCTAAATCATTTTTGCTTGAAATATCGTTCGTTCTGATGACAATAATCAAATAATTTATTTATTATTTTTTCTAAAGGCTTTTGTCCAGCCATGGGACAATGTAGGCTAAATAGGTATAATCCTAACTAATATTATAAATAAAACTAATAACTAGCTAATATTATATTAAAAATATTATTACATGTATTATATAATTATTGTTTACATATGTATGTGCACAATAGTTGTAATATTTAGTGTAGTTACTAAACAATAGTTTATGATAGTGCAGCGGAAGTTGTAGGTAATAAAGCATTAAGGCGAGTTTTATGAAACAGTTGTAGTGAAGAATAAAAATAATAATAATTTTTTAATACGCAAACACATCTTCGGTCAAGACACTCAATCATCTTCGGTCAAGATATCAAACATTCAAGGTACCTTTGTTTTGATACCTAGGTACTCATAATTTTATAAGTTCGTAATATTTTACTAAATAGTACTTAGATAGTCTCTCTAAGAATTGTTTAGGTAATTCAATTTCACCTATTTATAAATTGTAAAATTTTTAAAATAAAATAATTTAATACTCCAGAAAACATCTTTGTTATTGTACAAGTACCTACCTAGGAATAAAAAAAACATCCAGGAACGCACTGCTTTATTAGGTACTAGCTTCTGCCCGCGACTTCGTCCGCGTGAAATTCGAAAGTCATATGGCTCCATCTATTATCATAATAACGTTATTATTGTTTTCCTCGGGAACAGCACTTTTTTCGGGATGAAAGGTGAGTGGTTTAGGCGTGAAAAGCTAACAAACAAACTTACTTTCGCATTTATAATATTAGTTAGGATTATCTTTAGCCTACATTGTCCCATTGCTGGGCAAAAGCCTTTATAAAGATGATAAATAAATAATTTGATTATTGTCATTAGTTTTTTCGGAACGAACGATTTTTCAAGCAAAAATGATTTGGGGAACAGTATTTTTCTGTGATCGTTCAATTTCCGAAATTATTTTTTTTTATCACGAAACTTGAGTATAAATGCTATGACGATAATAAGCGAAAGTTTATTAAAACCTATGACTCTACATTTACTAATCTTTACTGCAATCTAAAAGAAATTGTGGTCACCCTATTTCCTAAGACAGAGAATAAAAATAAAACTCGATTTACTTATGCAATAAAGGGTCTTTTAATTTCTTTCTGGTATCGCATTTGTTGCACAATTTTTTTCACAAAAAGAGACAATTTTGTATTTGTCTTATCTTTCATACGATAAGCGTAATAAATCGAAAACAAAATATAATGGAGGACTGAGGGCCCTGAATTTTATCAAGGTCATAACTTTTAAACAACAAAAGGTGGTGACCTGTTCTTGCTTTCATAAATTTTCACAATTTATTTAGTAGCATATAGGATTTCAAACAGTAGCTGTAAGTTAATGATTTCATTATAATTGCGTAATAAACTTTTACGTGTATGAGAATTGAGGGCCCATTTTGTACGAAGATATACAAAGTAGGACAGTGTTTTGCGATAATATCTTGTTTTCACAAATTTTGTTTGGCATTAGCTTAGATTTTGGCATTAAGACTTTTTCTGTAGTGTCCATAGTTTATCAGTTTCAGGTGGGCCCTCAATCCTCTATGTGAGAACTGAGGGCCCAACTTTACAGTCTATAACTCGGTTATTAGACTTTCACAAAATCTGATACCAACTTTCACAATTCTTTGGGAATGTTCACTAAATCCTAAGCACATTTTCAAAGAGTTTTAACAAAGTGGCCCTCACACCACACGCACATAACTATTCGCCTATACTCCCCAGGATACGTGCGTTCGCTACGAATAACTGAATCCTTATGGCAGCGGCGTATTTTCTTTTGAAATGGTCATCTCGCAGTTCAACCTGAGGGGTTGTCGACTGCTTAACCTGGCTTTCCTGTGGATGCCTCAATAAATTAAGGCCTCCAGCCAGGGCATAATACACAACTTGACTACACAATATAAACTTAAAAACTAAGCGACTACACGCTAAGGGCACCCCCTGTGGGGTACGGACCTCGGCTTAGGGCGTCGCTGGGAGAGGGCAGCAAGGGACAGGCTGGATCGGAATTATGGCAGCGGCGCGGCTCTCAGCGCGCTTTATACAAGGTGTAACGGAAAGGGGGTATCAACCCTGAAGGAGGTGAATGTGCTCATGAAACTGAACAAATTTCCCCAAAGAGCATAGGTCGAAATATGAAAAAAATTTTGGACCTCCCATAGTAATAGTAAATCATTGATGTGCTATTACTATGGGAGGTCCAAATTTTTTTTTCATCTTCATTCACCTCCTTCAGGGTTGATACCCCCTTTCCGTTACACCTTGTATACAACATGTCCCAAAATTCAACGATAAGCCAGCACCGGAGGATAGACCTGCCCATGACTACTCGGGGAAAAAAAGAAAAAAAATATATATCTCTTTTTTTTTGAAGTTATAAAAAAAAAGAAGAAATTCTTAAAAAAGTGAGACCTTTTATGATATTTTTCACTACCATGACCACACTTTTTTAAATATTTCTGTTATTTTTTTTTATAGGCAACCTGAATAGCACTGCTATCTACCACAATTCTTAAAAAATCCAGAATACCTCTAGTTTTTTCACGTAAATTAATGAAACTTAATTTATTCCCTAAATTTTTTGAAGATTTTTACTTTTAATCAACTTTAACTCATCGTGGTGTAAAAAAAAAGTATGAACACTACTATGGCAAGTTTTTTTATAAATTGACGCAACTAATCAAGATTCCAAAATGGTATAATACTCTAGGCAAACAAGTTAAAAAAAAAAATGTTCCTATTATTTCTAAACAGGGGCCAAATGACGGTCTGGTAATAAAAAGTATTAGTTCTTGGAAAATGTTTAATATTTAAATAAATGGTCAAACAATTTCTCATGTAATTTATTAACATTATAACCAATGTTCAAATTGTTTGCCACCAGCAATAATACATGCACGACATCGCCTTAAAAATGACCGTTTTATTTGTCTTGCATATCTTCTGCGATTAATATGATCCGCAGCCTGACTGATATTTCGACGAAGCTCGTCCAATGACGCAATGGGTTTTGAGTAGACCCTGTCTTTAAGACAACCCCAATAGAAGAAGTCCAGGGGGTTCAAATCGGGTGAACGAGGTGGCCATAAGATAGGACCAAGTCGCCCGATCCAACGCCCTGGATACTCTTGATTTAAATATTCTCGCACAGGGCGGGCATAGTGTGCTGGGCAACCATCATTTTGGAGCCACATGTTTTGGAGATCATTTAAGGGCACGTCGTCTAGCAATTCTTGCAAGTCATTTTGTAAAAAGTTTAAATAACTATTGCCATCTAAGTTTCCTTGTAACTCAAAGGGCCCAATTACTTTTCCATTTAATATGCCGGTCCATAAGTTAACCTTGAATTGATATTGGGATCTGTCTTGTCTCATCAAGTGCGGATTTTCATTGCTCCAACTATGTAGGTTGTGTAGATTTAAATATCCATCTTTCTTGCATGTTGTTTCATCCGACCATAGAATTTTGTCCAGGAATTGGGGATCTTCCCTGTGCCTTTGCAGCATCACACGGCAAAATGTGACTCTTAATGGATAGTCCCGCGGTAACAACGTCTGCACACGCCTGTAATGATATGGGTGAAGCTTGTGACGTTGTAAAATTCGATGTGCAGAACTTTTCGGGATTCCTGTAGCTTCTTCTATGGCGCGTACCGAAGTAGTCGAATCATTTTCTATCTCATTGAGAACTTCTTCATCACGATCCGAACTAGGTCTTCCAGCGTTTCTCCTACTGGATGGCATACGACCCTCCGAAAACGCTTGATGCACATTAATAAACACTCGATAATCAGGATATCTTTGAGCATTTGGGTACCTTTCTCGATACAGTCTGCTAGCAGCGTTAGCATTGCATCGGGTTTCTCCATAGATGAGGTGCATATTTGCGTATTCCTGTGGTGTGTATGGTTGCGGCATGTTGATCGTTAAACAGTCCAAAATGCGCCAGAACTCCAAATCACAAAACTCACAATCGTAGTCACAAAACACACAATCGTAGTCCAAGATAATGCCAGGTCAGTTCAGTTTGCAGATCGATTCCAGTCCAAAAAGCCAAGCCAAAAGTCGTTAGTACGTACGAGAGCCACGTCAGTTGAATACGGAACGGTGCGCAGTAAACAAAGGAGCAGAGCGTACTGAACTGACTTGCTCTGAGAATAATAACAGCTTCTCTACCTGCCCTGTTGTTGTCTCTTTTTAACGTAAATATCTCTGTCTATCTATCTCTCTCTAACTTCTAAGGTATGTATGCCCCATTCAAATTCCTAGAAATTGTAACAAGAACCCACTACCTGCCCTGTTGTTGTCTCTTTTTAACGTAAATATCTCTATCTATCTATCTCTCTCTAACTTCTAAGGTATGTATGCCCCACTCAAATTCCTAGAAATTGTAACAAGAACCCATTTTGGGCACGCAGTGAAAGTGATTACTGTCAACTATAATTTAAGGAATTTGGTTCTTGTTTTGAACTAGTATGGATATAATTTTTTTGTGGTTGATTTTCCTAGAGTATTATACCATTTTGGAATCTTGATTAGTTGCGTCAATTTATAAAAAAACTTGCCATAGTAGTGTTCATACTTTTTTTTTACACCACGATGAGTTAAAGTTGATTAAAAGTAAAAATCTTCAAAAAATTTAGGGAATAAATTAAGTTTCATTAATTTACGTGAAAAAACTAGAGGTATTCTGGATTTTTTAAGAATTGTGGTAGATAGCAGTGCTATTCAGGTTGCCTATAAAAAAAAATAACAGAAATATTTAAAAAAGTGTGGTCATGGTAGTGAAAAATATCATAAAAGGTCTCACTTTTTTAAGAATTTCTTCTTTTTTTTTATAACTTCAAAAAAAAAGAGATATATATTTTTTTTCTTTTTTTCCCCGAGTAGTCATGGGCAGGTCTATCCTCCGGTGCTGGCTTATCGTTGAATTTTGGGACATGTTGTATATAGCCACGGACGCGCAGGCGCGAGGCGTTTACGTACTCTGATAGAATACCTTAACAAATGTTCGCCGTGATTCTTTAAATTGACATAACTTTTTTATTTATGAACCGATTGACATGAAATAAACACTAAATGTTAAGTGAAGCTTACTACAATATATTAGTGAAAACCGCATCTAAATCGAATAAGCCGTTTCTGATATTAGCGTGCACAAACACAGCAGACAAACAGACAAACAGACAAAAAAAAATGTAATTACAATTTCGGGTTCGGCATCGATATAATAACAACCCCTGCTACTTTTTTTTAATATATTTCCATTGTACAGACACCACTTTTCTACAATTTTATTATATGTAAGTATAGATGTGAAAGATTTCGCAAACGATTTAGTTCTTGGTACTTGTTTTTTACGTTTTGTCACTTCGAATTACTTTTAACAATATAAGTTATATATATTTTTGTAATCACCTTTTAAAACCCTTTATTTTGATACCCTACTCGATAGGTTTCGAGTTTTTTTTTTTTTTTAAGACATATTGCGCCATAATACGGCCATTTTAATTTTTTTTTCAATTTTGATATACCCAGTGTCACTCTCACAATTAAGACGAATCTAACGGCACCTCTCAAGCTGAAATCGATCAAGCCGTTTAGGCTACAGAGCGTGCCAAAGAAATATACATACATACATACATACACTCGAAAAACATAACCCTCCTTCTGACGCAGTCGGGTAAAAAGAGAGTGACTACCGGAATTAAAATATAATAGAAAAGAAAAAGATATGAGAGAAAAAGACGTGTAGCGCCGACCACAAATAAATTGGGATAAGGGCAGGAAATGATGATGACATTTTTTAACCATCCTGCAATGATGTATTGGAACATGGGATAACATATTAAGAGGAAATGCGAGAAAATACTTGAAAATCCTAAGTAAAAAGTCGTAATTCGAGGTTTGGCTCTCGCCTATTTCCTCCTTCAATATTGGACCAATTTAAAAGATATTTCATAAACTGAATAAGAAGGATATAATATACTATGTCCCTATGTTTTTCTTTTTTCATAAATAGTTGTAAAATTTGTACATTAGGCCTCTGTCGACAGCGGTTTAAATCGGCATTTTTTTAGTTTTCTTGTGCTTATAATAATAATGTATCATCAAAACATAGGGACATACAAGTAGTTAATATTTATTATTCTATAAAAAATCATTGCTTTATGGGCATTAACCAGAAAGAAAACAGGCGAGAGCGTTTCTATGGAGAAAAGACCGTACGTTTCCTCTTGATAAGAAAAGAAACGAAGTAGCAGATGATAGAACAAGTCAAATACATAGAACATTAAAAATATTCAAATTCAGGTACAAAAAAATAATCCATGTCAGACCAGCGTAACCTATCCAGCACATCGTAATCACAGACTTCGAGCGGTGTCAGATACCAGAAAAAAGACAAGATTCCATGATTGAATAATGGGAGCTGACCTGCAAGACCGTCGTATTATATATAATTCTCAATAGCAAATGATCTCCTGCACCTCAAGATGTTTGTGATCCCACGAGATAAACCAATTGTGGAGAATGGACAATTGGGGTGCTCATTGACACAATTGTGATCACAATGCGATAGCCCGACAAATGGCTTGCGGGTTCCGCACCGAATACAATACGGGGAACTCGGTTGTGTGGCACTTTGCACTTGATATTTGAAGTGATTGAAATAAATAGAGGCAGCGAGTAAAGATTTGATCACTTTGAAATCGGAGCAGTGAAAAGATGAAGGTTCTCACTTAACTTCGTCGGCGTGAAATTTCTTGGGCCCTGACCCAACCCGTCGCATAGCATCGCCTGTCCATGTGCTACTTCTTCGTTTTCGCTTAGCGTTCTGTCTGAGTTTTTTCTTTTACTCGGCTACTACGTGTCCTACCGTAATGGTAAATAACCTATAGCCATCCGCAAGAAATGGGCTATCAAACGCTATTTTTAGGGTTCCGTTGCCAGATGGCAAAAAACGGAACCCTTATAGATTCGTCATGTCTGTCTGTCTGTCCGTCCGTATGTCACAGCCACTTTTTTCCGAAACTATAAGACCTATACTGTTGAAACTTGGTAAGTAGATGTATTCTGTGAACCGCATTAAGATTTTCCCATAAAAATCGAAAAAAAAACAATACATTTTGGCGGTCCCCATACTTAGAACTGAAACTCAAAATTTTTTTTTTCATCACACCTATTCGTGTGGGGTGGGGTATCTATGGATAGGTCTTCAAACATGATATTGAGGTTTCTAATATAATTTTTTTCTAAACTGAATAGTTTGCGCGAGAGACACTTCCAAAGTGGTAAAATGTGTGTACCCCCCCCTGTAACTTCTAAAATAAGAGAATGATAAAACTAAAAAAAATATATGATGTACATTACCATGTAAACTTCCACCGAAAATTGGTTTAAACGAAATCTAATAAGTAGTTTTTTTTTTAATACGTCATAAATCGTAAACCGCAATTTACCATTTATTCAATCAACTCAAATATTAATTTAAAAAAAACATTTAATTTCATAAACATAAACCTTATGCATAAACCCGGATGTTACGGAACCCTCGGTGCGCGAGTCCGACTCGCTCTTGCCCGGTTTTTCAAATCCGACTAATAGTTTCAGACATTAGCGTGTACAAAAAAACAAACTCTTCAGCTTTATTATTAGAATAGATAGAATATACCTAGTATAGATAGATAGATATAAGTGAGAATCTGACAACGCCGCCATATAGACCCATCGTTGATCTTCTGACCTGATGATGGTCCTTCAGATTATCTTTCCACGGACATATGACCGATTCCTATAATTTACGGATTGTTATTGGTTAAAATTAAGACTCTTGTATCTTTACCAATAAAGAAGCAAAGACCTCATAGCTTTGCCTTCATTTTACAGGTAAAATTAGCTCATGAATCCATTAATATGCCCAGTTTGGCAACAAAAAATGCTACCATTGGTAAGCAAAACGATTCGTTTTTGTTTTTAGGAACCGAGCATTAGTAAGGACAAGGCGCAGGAATGGCAGTAGTAAAAACACCTGTTAGTTTCATTAAAGCCAGAATAGAAATAATAGAAAAGATGTATCAGTTAAAAGATACACAACAAATATTAACAATGTGGAATTGTGGACACTCGTTAAGCGATAACTATTGAACCGATTACTCTGACAAGCTATGGGCAATATATCTAAGTTACTCTGACAATAAAGCACCTCCAGGCACTATTGCACTATAAACTCTCTATCCCAGAACCGGACAGGCGAGAACAAAATTAAAGTCAATTATCCAATAAACCGTATCCCTGTTTACAGTTCGGCGTCGATTGTTAAAAGCCATTTACTCCGGCAACGATTAACTTAACCGGCATACAATACACACAATAGATAAGTGGAGAAAGTTAACTTGATCCAGTACACGATATCGCGATGCATCAAAACAAAGAAATAAGTAAATTGATAGCTAAAATGAAGAAGAAAGAAAGAAAATACATTTATTTATGTATATTATATTTATAATTTATACGAGGGGCCCGTGGCTAAATAATAACAGCCGCACAGGTCGATCTATCAGGTTAAGCTACGCTTGCCGCGGTTGGTCTGTGGATGGGTCTTTTCATACCGTGACCCCTCCGTGCCTCGGAAAGCACGTTAAGCCGTTGGTCCCGGCTGTCATTCGTAGATCTTTGACAGTCGTTACGGGTAGTCAGAAGCCCGAAAGTCTGACAACCAGTCCTAACAAGGGGTATCGTATTACCCAGTACCTAATTGGGTTGTGGAGGTCAGATAGGCAGTTGCTCCATGTAAAATACTGGTATTCAGCTGCATCCGGCTAGACAGGAAGCCGATCCCAACATAGTTGGAAAAAGGCTAGGCAGATGACGAGATGATGATATTTATAATACAATGCGGGCTAACGTGAAAGGTTTGCCTTTATCAACAATACAGATGTCTCAGCGACAGATAACTCTCTAATTAATAAATGCGAATTTTATAACACGATGTATTTGCGTAACACGCCAATAGTAGGAATAACAGTTCAAGAACATTTATTGCGTTATTTACGTTGTTGGGCAGCATAATTGTTCAAACATAAGAAGCAACTAGCCGCGCCTCGCGGTTTCACCCGCATAAGTTTCAATCCCGTGGGAATATCCAATCCAGGGTCTCAGTTACCTCCATACAAAATTGGTCTGGCCGTTTGAGCGTGAAGAAGTAACAAACATAAACACACACATAAGTCGCCGTTTCAGCCGATAGACGTCCACTGCTGGACATAGGCCTCCCCCAATTTTGGGGGGGGTTTGCCATAATCGCCACGCTTGGCAGGCGGGTTGGCGATCGCAGTATCGTATTATGGTGGAATAAATAGAGAACGCTGCTGCCCATTCTCCGGTAAGACCCTTAGTCGCCTTTTACGACACCCACGGGAAGTAAGGCGTGGTGCAATTCTTTAAGTCCGGCACCATACAGACAAGTCCGGCACCACGACACATAAGTAGGTACTTACAAACTTTCGCCTTGTGATGTCAGAATTCTTCAAAATGATTGTGATTGTGTTACGTAATTAGGGTGCAGGTGTTAATTTTATATCCTCTATTGATAAACTAATCTCAGTCACGCCATCTAAGGCAAGTTCGTCAAAGCGCGTGGTATCCGAGTCGTGTCGTCACCAGCTTGTCACATGTAGTTAACAAGGTTCCTCATTAAATATGACTAAAAGTGAGCCTTTTGCACTTTCTTCTATTGCGTCCTATATCCGCCGGCCGGATATAACCGGATTACGGCGGATCGCGCCGGATGAAACCAGTTCCGAGTTAGAACAACGGAGTCGCGGAATTGTGAAGACGTTCGTTTGAATAAGATGAGTTTGGTGATTATGAGTATTGAAGAGAGAATGGTTTTAGGTAATTGGGTCGAGAATACGACAATGATAAGGTTTTGTTATTATATCGAAATCTAGGTAATCATCATCAAGAATTGCACGAATGAGAACTACTTCTTATTCTGAAGACCGAAATAGTTTTCTAAGGCTTTTCTGTAACACTTCAGCACTACACTTTAGCTATTTTGTGGTCTAAACCTCACATAAGTAAACCCGTAAACAATTCACATATATGTTTTCCCAAAACACGACACCTTTATTCGAATATTATCTACTTTTATTTAATTTCAAAATAACATTTTCCTTAGACAAACACTCGTTAACCGTGAAAACACGATCAAAACACAAACATTTACAAAACGCCCAAGTTTGTACATAAAAGTATATGGTACACAGTAACAAACAAACAACATGACAAGGTTTAACTGCGTATACAAATTAGCTGATCAGTTGGTCGCAGGGGATTCTATGGGAGAAAGTTTGAGACCCAAAAGTAGGATGAATCTAGATTTTTTTTACCGTCTCGAAATTATTACGTGGTGTTCTACCCATGAATATGAACAACTTTCACAATGGGACCAACTCTGAAAAAACGAAAAAGAATCAGCTGTTTAATACAAAAGTTCAATAACTACTTGACCAAAATGTATGAAACAGCAAATTTTTTTTATATATAAAATTCAAAGTCCTGACTGACTGATATATCAACGCACAGTCTAAACCGCTTGTCCTAGAGACATGAAATTTGGAGAGTGTGTTCTTTGTGAAGAGTAATTATCCACTAAGAAAGGGTTTTTCGAAATTCCGACCCTAAGAGGGTGAATGGGGGGAGGGTGAAATTTTACGCGGACGAAGTCGCGGTCAGAAGCTAGTATGAAATATAATAGAGCAGTCTTTATGAACACTCCCATATTCGTCGTCCTCCTAGCGTTTTGTGTGCCGATGATGAGCTATTCATCATTCGCTTGTCCTTATTTCAATTAGAGAGGAGTGGAGGCCCAGTGGTGGTAGTGGCTCTATGTGTAAATTATTTCATCACCACTGCCCTCAAATAGTGAAGAAAATCAAATCGTGAGAAATTTAGGACCAAAAATCCGAAGACATGTGAAATCTACCAAGTGGAAGACTCACAGAGAGGAGGTCCGTGTCCCAGCAGTCGGAACGTTATAGGCTGATTATGCTATCGCAATTTATTTGGGGTCAGCGCAGCATGTCTGCCACTTCCATATCCCTCTCTATTAGTTGTCATTTCAATAGTCACCCCCTTTCTAGGCCTTATCATCATCATCATCATCATCATTCTCCTGCCCTTATCCCAATTTATTTGGGGTCGGCACAACATGTCTTTTTCTTCCATACTTCTCTATTAGTCGTCATCTCGGTAGCCACCCCCTTTCTAACCCTATCATCATTCACACATTCCATCCATCGTTTCTTTGGTCTTCCCCTACTCTTATAGCCATCGACATCCATACTCAAAACTCTCCTCACGACATTTTCCTCAGCTAGAGCTAGCTAGTTAGTTTTTTTTTTCTAGCCCTTATCATATTACCCGATAATGATGTATTATTGTATTGTTAGCAATTTATTACTCAAATTAGTGCTTTATTAACGACAGTATCATTGCTTATCATCAGGAGAAAGAGAAAGAAGAATAAGAAATTTCATGATCATGTTAGCTTTCTCGCATCTAAATAAATGTGGCAAAGTTACTCGTTCAGTAAAACCAACAGAGTCTTTTTTTGGAGCGGTAGATCTTGTCATAAGAGAAAATCCGTTAATTAACTGATTCATGCCTTTGATGTTAACCCCAATTAGGATGAGTATGCTTGGATTTATCACAGTTGTTGAACAGGCTGAGATTATCACTAAAGACCCTTCGAGACATTGCTGCCTTTGGGAATGTAGAACTTAAATTCCTTCCGAAATGAGCTTGGACCTTTGTAGTCAAGTCTAGCAGGTTTTAGGTTTAGAGATTTTATTTTTATTTTATTTTAAAGAAGGCTTACAGACTAACAAACCAATGAAATAAAGAATGTAATATTAGGAAAAATAGCTAATAACAGATGAGAGAGAATGAGATTACAATACATGTAACGTAACGCACGTTTGCGAAAGTGTATGTCGCCGATAAACCCTTAGAATAAAGTATTTACTTTAAAATGCGGGTATTCTGGCACTCTGGTACTTTTATGGAGGACTTTCATTCGGAAATGTAGATAAATATATTCTATCGAGTAAATATGATAGGATTAAATCGACACCTTCATATAATTATTACTTTATCAGCTCCATCATTTCACTTAGAAGTAAAGCCTATAAGTCAGCTCGAACTGTAGACCTGCCAATACATCAAAAGCAGCTATTATAAACGTCATTTCAAATACAGGACACGTCAATATAACTTGTCAAACGTGACAAGTAGCTCAAGTTATGACCATTCACATTAACCAAGCCACTGCAGTATCCCAGCAAACCAGACACAGTCAAGTCATTCATAAATCAGTTTCGCAAAAGGAACATAAGTTATCCGTTTCATAAATTAATAATTTGGCAAACAGAACGCCAGGAGTGTTCAACTTGGCCAGAAATAACCTACTTTTAAAGGGAATTAAAGTTAAAATAGGACTGGGTGAAGACATCTGTGTAAAAACTTACGGTTGGGCGGAGTTGGGACATCGAGATTATATTTAACATCTTTTTACACGCAAGCTTTTTTCTATTTGCACGTTTCTCGGACTTTTGTTTTTTCTTAGCTGAAAGAAGTATTTTGATTAGTCTGGGATCTGACATTAAAATTAGCCTGTCTTTTGATTGGAACAACAAAATCTTCTAAAAATAGAACCACAAGGCAAAAAACGTGAAGAGCTTGTAGATACAAAAAACTTGGCTGAAAGCTTTGAGAACTTCAAATTTAAAATTGCCCTTCAATATAAAGCTCGTGTGGGCGCAGACGTATACATGTGTTAGAGCCGAAAGCTGCCCAGACTTCGTACCGAGGTTATATTTAACAACTTTTTACAGTAAATTTTGCACATGGCCTGCGCACCGGGTCTTGATTACCAGTTAATTTAAATTTAGTCATAGTTGATGAATACGAATGTAATGGAATTAAGTGAGAATATACATAGAATTTAGAAGCATTACAGTAAAGGAAGGCTTGTCTTAAAAGTGGCTAGATGTAAAGTCTGCTACGCAAGCAATAATTTTGTCAGTCGGCCAAAACTTACATCGACCAAGATTTTATGGAAATCCACATGAGCAGATATCATACGTTACTACACGAATATCCGCATATATATGACTTGTAAGACATTTGCCCATAAACCTTGAAACAAGCTATCAGCTTAGCATAATCTGCAGCCTATAATGTTCCCACTGCTGGAAAACAGGCATCCTCTCTGTGAGAGGGAGTGGGCCGTAATCCACCACGCGGGCCAAGTGCGGGTTGGTAGATGTCACATGTCTTCGAATTTTTGATTCTAGGACATACCGGTTTACTCACAATGTTTTCCTTCACCATAATATAGAGAGCAATGACGAAATGGGATGAAATAATTTACACAAAGTAAAGCGCCTGTCAGGGTTCGAACCAACGACTTACAACTCGTAAGTCGCGGCCGTTCCCACTGGGTCACCACTGCTCTCAGCTTGCTATAATAAATTCATAAGTAATTAGCTGCTCTAAACGCAGCTCAGTCCCGAGTCTCAAGTTCTGAACTAATCTGCTAACTGTGCCGCATGGAGTATAAACGCGGGAGGGTAGTTAAAGCTATTCACTTCAATAAGCAATCGTTTAACCGTGTGGATGGTTTATTGGCAAAAGTTTTAGTTTCAAAGCTCGACTGTACGCTTAGTAAATATGTGAAAGTAAATAATTTATCCATTGTAATTTTGTTAAAAGTGATAGGTAATGCCATATTTTACAATTGAACACGTGTTGTGGATTGAGTATTAATATCAATAAGCATCCTTCAGGCATTATGTCAGTACATCTGTGTATGGTTAAATGTTCTGATAAAAGCATAAGCGTGCGAATCAGTAAATCGCCGATTTCCATCACCATAATGACAAAAATCATTAAGAAGAGACAGGAACCTTTTCATTTTCATAAACGATTTTTCAAACCAAATCTAGGAGCGCAAATGTTGCCCACTGTTCAATAAGCCAGAAAATTTTCAAGTACCCACTTTCAGCACAATTTCGGGCCTCTCGCCGCCTCCGCCGCCATGCCCCATCCTTCAGAGAACACATTAATTATTTACAACGTTACGGTCACTAGATATAACCGCACAGCCGACTGGCATATGCGTTTATATTTTCGCTGAGTGCCCGTATGCTGGCTAATGGACTCGGTACAATCATGATGTGAGGAGACTCAGAAGGCCTGTTTAGAATACCAAACACATGCGAGTTGCTGGTGATAGATATGCATTTCATGAACAGATTCATATACTTTTTTGATGAGCTCGTCCGACGAAAAGCTTTCTTTATTATGGTAATAGGAGCCTCCACCACATAGTTGTCTAGATCTAGTAGCTTGATTGTTGTGGCGAGTCGTGGCAACAACATGGTTGTAATCAAGGAAAACACATAATATGCTATCAAATACGAAATCAGGTTCCAGTGCATTCAACATCGATAAGAAAAATGAAAAAGTTCCGATCATACTCACTTCATTGACTTTTACGTTTCGTTAGGCATTCTGTTTTTTTCCGCCACTTTATATTGTTGGTTTTCTGTATTTCTCTTATATTTACTACTAGGCAATACTAGTATAAGCTGTCAAGGTGAAGTATTAGGTGAAGCATAACATGCAGGACACATTTGAAGGATAAATGGGCGCACAAAATATTGATTACTGCGTCTTTTTTTTGGAGATCGTAAATTTATTGTGCGGTAAAAAGGTTTGGTGGCATTGCAAAGTAGTGGTAATGGACTTAATATAAATGTAGTCAGTTTTCTAGACTTAACAAAATATACTAGGACCAATAAGTGACTACCATTATGTCAGCTTGTAGACCATCTCGAAAAACTCCCATCCAAAAAGTACTGTATTTTTGCTCTTAGAAATATTACGTCAATCATTTCGAAACTTGAGTCGCCAAAGCTTACTTTACTCATCAGTGTCAGTATATCGGGGAAATTATTTCCAGGTACCTTGAGACATTACTGGATAAAGCTTTGACCACCCAAGTGAGGCTAATATAGGCCACATACAGTACACTGGGCTCGAATGACGTCGTTGAAACATATGTATTCCCAAAATTGAGTTCCCGATGATTCAATCAGTATTTCGGTAGACGCAATGTATGTATTGCGCGGTGCGCTTGTACAAATAAATTGAGTTTGATGTGAACAGGCTATACCTGTATGTCTATCTGACCTCTTTAACTGACTAGATAACTGTTCTATTTCACAACTTTATAAAATTACTAGCTTCCGCCCGCAGCTTCGCCCGCGAGGTACGTCAATGAAACTATCCTATGTCCTTCCCCGGGATGCAATCTATCTCTCTGCCAAATTTTATCGAAATCCGTTCAGTGGTTTAGGCGTGAAAAGGTATCATACAGACAGACAGAGTTACTTTCGAATTTATAATATTAGTATGGATATAAAGTACCCAGGATTTTGAATATCTTGGTTTGAAAGAGTGCCCTTTCTTGCCCGTTCTTCTCCATAGAAAAGGTTTGGCTCACGTTTTGGAATGGGCAACTAGCTTCAACTTTCTGACTAACTGACCGACTGACAATTTAAAAGTGCCTGTAAATGGTTTAATTGAAATAAATGCTTTGAGTTGAGTTTAACAATCCGTAAAGTTCTTTCAATCTGTGTCTACAGACACAGATGTGTTTGAGTTCAGAAATGATACTAATAGTGACGATTTATTCCGGTCTGATCCACGCCGCTCAATTTGCGGATTTGTAATGGTAACATGGCGATGTTTTCTGTGCCGTGGTGGATTAACCTTGTATTTTTACCAGCCTTAGCTGTCCTACTCCTGGGCAAAGGCCTCCTTCCATCTTTCGCGAGCTTGCGCGGCCCACTTCAAGTTTTGATGGAACCTATCCAGCTAGTCCCACCATCTCCCAACCCGCCTCATTATCTAGCTATTAGAATTTCTAAGACCTTTTTTCTTGAGCTCTTGAACTCAATATCAGGAATGCTATGATCAGTGACCTCGTTCTATGCAAAATTAAAACTAGCACCTTTAAACTAATGAATATTAATGTTTCTTGATTGCTTGCAAAACGTGATCTTGATTACGTTTGCAAAATCTTATGTGCGTGCAATGCTCAGCGCTTGTGTTCAATAACTAAGAACAAAATTGCTTGAATACTTACAAAATGCATGGATTTCATGGGCATGTATGTTAATTAAGATACAGATTTAGGTCAAGTTTTGAAGCAGCGAAACGAGAACCAAGCAAGATCTCTTTTGTAAGATAAGGAATCATACCATTCCCAAATTAAAGCCTCCGAAGAGACTAGAGAGCCGTGTTCAGTTAATGTGATCACTACAGACTGCGCTAATTCAGTTACCTTAAAAAGCTAAAAGGTTTAATAAGCGTGAAAACTTTAGTCCATTTTCGCACTAGCTATCGAGAAACTGTTCAAAAGTGCCTTTTAATGGCCTACCTGAAATAAATTATTTGACTTTATAGAGGACACATTTTTAACCATGTTTCTGTATCATGGCATACGTAGAATTAGACGTAGAAATCAATCGTTTTCTTTCCCATTTCCCAACAAATTCTCAATTACAAATCCCATTAGCCAATCAAAACAGCTTCACAGATGAGACAAAACATCTGTTGTATCAGTCCCTTCACCGCTCTAACGCAGGCACCAAATAGAGATGGCTATTAACATTCCTCGGCAAGGTGCGATATGTAACCCGTTCGCCTTGACAAGGTCGCCGCGACCGGTTCAACACGACACCGTGGGACCAACTCATTCATACTATTGTGACGCTTTTTTACGTTATGGGTTTTTAGGTGACTACTGTTCTAAGGATTAGGGGTTAACATTGGTTAGTAAGGGGTATTTCCAAAAGTGAGATTAGTTTTTGCAGTTTAGTTAAATAAAGTAGCAGGCCAGTCTTTAAAAGTTTTTTTTGAGAAGAAGCCGACATGTTACATAAACGTTTTCTCCAGATATTTATTAACGGTGAACGAAAAAATCGTGAGGAAACCGGCATGACCAAGGACCAAAAATTCAAAGACGTGACATTTACCAACCCGTACCTGGCCCGCGTTGTGGTTTACGGTCCATTCCCTTTCATAGAAAGCAGGCCTCTATCCCAGCAATGGGAACGTTATAATAGGCTGATTATGGATGGATGCTTTCACTGGTAGGTAAGTATTTAACTTTTTCCTTCCCTGCCATGTAATCATTTCGCGAAAGTTTTTCTCCACGTCCTTCAAACGTTTCAAGAGCAAATTCTCATTCTAACGTATTGTGTAATACGTACAACAAAGCACCTTAAGTACTGCGCACTTAAAATACGCCAACAGAAAACTTCCTCCCAATATTTCACACAGATGTTGCAGATAATGGTGAACTCACATCAACGTTAGCCACAGAATGGATGAATACAGTAGACCCATTTCATATAATACGTTATTTTGTTGTTTGCACATCACCGCCGCAATCTGTGGTATTATAGAGATAGAGCAGAATGAGATGTATAAAACTGGCCAAGTGCGAGTCGGACTCGCACACGAAGGGTTCCGTACCACAAGGCAAAAACGCCGAAAAACACATGTATGTTTTATTGGAGCCCCCCTTAAATATTTATTTTATTATTATTATTATTATTATTATTATTATTTATTAAAGTTAAAATACAACTGAGTATTTCGTGAATATTTCAAGTGCCTACCTGTTGCCATTTTTGATATCGAGCAAAAAAGGGCAAAAAAATCGCGTTTTTTGTATGGGAGCCCCACTTAAATACACACATCAAAAGTGTCTAGGGATCAAGCATTTTTATGCGGATTTCTTGAGATTGAGATGTGGCTTTGTAATAAATTTATGATTTTATAAATTTATATGGATCCTTTTTGGTGCATTTCATAATTTGAATCAGGAACTGTGAATCAAATTCGAGTAAAAGATGAAAATCAGCTGTCAATATTTTCCCTATAAAAACATACAACGCATTGAAGACATTATTAGTGCTACTGTTTCCCTACTACTGATTAAAACCAACGTTATTATGGAGCGGCGACGTCATTTAAGCAGGGAAGAAATGCTCAGAGCCGTGGGAATGATAGAAGCTGGTTCCCGGCAACGTACTGTGGCTTTAGCTCTGAATACAAGTCAGAGTGTTATCAGTCGACTTTGGACACGTTACCGAAGCACTGGTACCGTGGCTGAGCGCCATGGAGGACGGTATCGCTGCACCACACGGAGACAAGACCGATACATTCAAATCTTAACTCGAAGAGCTCCAACAATAACCGCCATGATGTTAGCCGTGAGGCTTCATCACTCTTCAGGGAACTTAATTAGCGACCAAACAGTCAGAAACCGCTTGCATGAAGTGAACCTTCATTCCCGAAGACCGCTACGGGTACCACCTATAGCAATGCACAATCGTAGGATTCGATATCAATGGGCTCTTGAACACAGGAATTGGGCAGAAGAACAATGGCGTTTCGTGTGCTTTTCTGATGAGTCTCGTTTTGGTATGAGACCGGATACAAGACGTATACGACACTGGAGAACCCCTGGACACCAACAGCGATTGAAATCCTGCCAGGAAGTCCATCCTTATAGTGGTGGAACCATCATGGTATGGGCGGGTATTTGGATCGGCGGAAGAACTGAGTTGATTTGGATCAGAGGCAACCTCAACGCTCAAATTTATGCTGAGACGATTGTATCAGACGTCATCGTTCCTCTACAAGTGCAAATCGGTCCCTTATTTCAGTTAATGCATGATAATGCACGACCGCACACCGCAAGAGTTGTAAGACAGACTCTCGCCGCAGCTAACATCAATGTCCTGCCCTGGCCTGCTCAGTCGCTAGACTTGAACCCGATTGAGCATGCATGGGATATGCTACAGAGAAGAGCTCTGCCGAATATGGAGGGTATCCAGTCGCAAGAAGACCTTTTTTTGTTGTTGCAACGAACATGGGCGGCCATTCCACAGCGTGATTTGGATGAACTCATTTTGAGTATGCCAAACCGATGTTCTTGTGTTGTTAGTGTTCGCGGTAGAAACACGGATTATTAATTGTTTAAGTTACCCAATAAAATTTTAAAGAAAACTGTTATTTCAGTCTTTTTTTCGAACTTTTGTGTTAGTGGTTCAAATGTCAAAAATCCCTTTATTAGGAAAATGGCAAATTTCTTTATTAATGCAAAGGTGACTTGGTTTATCGTTACTGTGACAAACGAAAACACTTTATTTGATGAATCCTTAAAGAAAATTTTAATTAATATCAATCAGGAGAAAAGTTATTGCAAAAATATATGTTGATCCCTAGACACTTTTGATGTGTGTATTAATTTTATTTTGTTTTTAGTATTTGTTGTTATAGCGGCAACAGAAATACATAATTTGTGAAAATTTCAACTGTCTAGCTATCGCGGTTCTTGAGATACAGCCTGGTGACAGACAGACAGACAGACGGACAGACGGACAGACTGCGAAGTCTTAGTAATAGGGTTCCGTTTTTATACGGAACCCTAAAAATCGAAGAGGCTCGAGCTCTCGCGAGAGCTCAGCATCAACTCATTGTCTGAACGTCTGACGAGTAATATGTCCGGACGAACCAAATTTGACTTTTTTTTTAAAGTTTGATAATCTAGGGCAGTGATTTAAAAGTACTTTTTAACGAACCTACAATGTAATGAGTTTTCTACAATGGTCCTGCAAATGTTCTGATTGTGTGGGTTGGTGGTTGGTGGTACCGTTCGAAACTTGACATGATTAATTGAAGTAATTAAATCACACAATTTGATAACTGTGTACACAATCGTGCTGGACAATCATTATTATGAGTGTGTTGCTAATGATAGTGTAGTTGTGCTGGGTATACAGGAAAAGGCACATTGCAATTAGTATTGAGATCCATGAGACAAAATTTTGAAGTACCTACTCTCTAATTCTCGTAATTTTAAGAATATTCACTATGATCTAAATCTCAATACGTCATTTAAATACCTTTATCTAATTTTCTTAAATTTTTGACATTGATTTTCGCTGAGATGAAGTTGCGACTAGATTATTAACAGTTTTAATTACGGGATTGGCTTTCAGATTGAAACAAGCACTACGCCCATGTTTTCTTCTATGGTATATGTAGAGATATTAAAAATGAAATCGCTTTTCGTCTCTGTCTGAGTGAGCGCGTTGTTTGACTAAACTCAACATAATCCTGCCCTATATATATTATTTATTTGTGGTCAGCGCAACGTTTTTTTCTGCCACACTTCTCTATTAGTCTTCATTCCGGTAGTCTGTCCCTTTCTAGCCATATCATCTTTCACACAGTCCATTCACTGATCGTCGGCTACTTAAAACCTGACGACATTTTCTTCATTCGGCCGCTTATATGCCCATACCACCGATTTCCACATAACTTTTCAGTCACCGGTGTCACTTTCAGACTTCCTCTTATATACTGAATCAATGGAACAGATTTTGATAACCGAATTTATTCCGGAAGGCTTTTATGTATAATACCGGTTAAACACGGACTTGAAATGTATCTATCACGAAATGTATCTAGGGCCCCCACTACAGCTAATGCTTCCCGCTCCGTCGTATAATACTTACATCAATATCAAACTTACACATAATAAAGAAACCTTGATGTTTTTTTTGTCAAGTCGTAAAAACCGTGCGAAGCAGGGGCGGTTCGCTTGCAAAGAATTACCGTTACAACTCCGTGATCAATATATAAACCATATGTGTGCCAAATTTCATCCAATTCCGTGCAGTAGCTTTTGCGTGAAGAAGTAGCAAACAAACAAACACTCGCCTTTATAATATGTATTAGTGTGACAAGGACCAAAAATGACCTATACACCAATTTAGTGCTTAATTTGTGCTTGGTCATGTTAAAGTAGGTGATTTTGAGACAATGAAGGCTAAACGGAACCAGAGCTGCTATTAATTCCTAATGAAATAAAGAATTAACGTAAAACTACCGTCAATTAGTGACTGTTAACAAAGTAATTATCTGCCCCTATTACTAACGTAACTACACTTTAATTATTACGTCCGCTACTATAGGTACGTGTCATTTAAAATTAAATCTTTTCAGATTTCTTTTTAACCCATTTTTATGTAAATCTAGAATTTTCACTTGTCTAGATATTATGTTAAGTAGATAAAAATGTTACTCGGGTTTTAAAAAAAAAAATGTTATAATTATTGGAAAATTTAAGAAAAGCCTGTAGGTATATCTGCCTGTATCTTTTTAATTATAACATTGAGTGATAATGTCAGCCTGTCGGGATTTTGACTACCATTTCAAGATATCTCTTCAGATAGACACGAAATTAATTGATCTGCTTTGTCAGGGTTCAGTCTGTAAATAATAGGTAAGATCCATACTAATATTATAAGTGCGAACGTAATATATAAAAGTCTGTAATCTTTTTTATGCAACTACAGAACCCATCGTTATGACATTTGGCAGATATTGTAGTCTGGCGGACATAATTAAGACAATGTGTTTACCCCGGATACAAAAAATTATGAATTGCATACACGCAGATGACGCAGACGAAGTGGCGGGCAACAGCGAGTGTTTTTATAAAATCGATTAATCAATCACAAAGATTATATTGTTCACTGATCACTTACTTTGTGGCACAAACCTACTTACAGAAAATAAATCATTTATCATTTATTTATCACAGTAGATGGATACTACTTGTCTGTTCGAAATAGAGCCTTCGATAGCCATGGGAAGGAGGTGTCCAAGAACCTTTGGCATAAACTATACCATTATCTTGCTCTGATCCCAATTTATTTTAGGTCGGGGAAATAGTCTTCTTTTTCTTCTTCCATACGTATATATTAGTAGTCATCTCAGTAGACTCCCTTTCTAGTCTTATCATCTTTCACAGACTCCATCTAACGTTTCTTTGGTCTCTCTTTCTACCCTTATAGCCATTTACATTCATACTCAAAACTATCTTCACGATATTATCCTTGTTATACAGGATTATTGGTAAAACATTAACAACCTCTTAAGAGGTCATTGTACTCATCATTATGAACAACTTTTACTATGGGACCAACCCTGATATCACGAAAAAAAATCAGCTGTTCCCTACATTTTAACGAGTTAATTACGAACATATCTATATGTAGGGAACAGCTGACTTTTTTTCGTGATTTCATGTTCGGTCCCATAGTAAAAGTTGTTCATAATGATGAGTACAATTACCTTCTAAGAGGTTGTTAATGTTTTACCAATAACCCTGTATATACCCCGTACCATCACCACCGAATCCACAAAACCTTTCAGTCTTTGCACAACTACTTGCTAAAAACCGCGCAGTCGATCCAGACAGGAAATCAATACTCAACAAACATGTATAGTAGGTAAATATCGACCGAATCGGATTCATTTATCCTGTGGCGTAACAAAATTATTTAGTCTCCAAAGTAAGCAGGCTGATGTACCACGCATTTAGGTCTGATTTCGAGCATCGAGTCTGGAGTGAGTATCGACCAGGCTATTTATATCAACGTCGGCCCTACGGAGAGCCCCACACGATTATAACCGGCGGCACTGATATATTTTTTATTTAAATACAAATATAGTATGCTAGGTCTAAAAAAGGATAGGTCTTAAAAACTTGATTCTGTAACACCCCAGTTGGTAGGCTGGTTTGAATTAATTCAGAGTTTATAAGTAAGGGTTACATTTGGGTCATCGGTAATTAACTTGGCAGATCATATTATATAATCTTAATTATTTCGAACAGAGTTATTGTTCGAGCTATCTTAACGATGTTTTAAGGTCCATTATGGGTTTAATCTTTAACATACAGTGATGCGACGTGTCGATCAATTTGGGAATCAGCTGAACAACTCCGAGTTTATCTCAGTGCACTACGTCAATTTAATAAGTGCTTGGACTCGACAGCAACAACTACCTACAAGTTTCGAAACATCCAATAATTGGCAACACCAGATCCTAAAGGAAACTGAAGCACAAAATAAAACTTCATCTTCAAAAACAAGCTTCTAGTAACTATTAAAGACAGCAAAGGGTACGATACCAGTTCATCTGGACTTGGACACAGCATATCGTCGACGTAGACAGACAAAGTAAATGCAACCCACGTTTATTACTATTTCCCCGTACTGTTTGTTTATTGGCCAGGGTATTGACTTTACTGCACTTTATCTCATTTTGATAGTTTATCTTTATTTAGACACTAGCTTCCGCCCGCGACTCCGTCCGCGCGGATGTCGGTCTTCGCGTGGATGGTTTATTTCTCCAATTTGAGTAACTCTGACAATGACATCTTATAAATATCTATTGGACCCAAATACGGCTAAGCCTATAATAATTAAGGAGATCCCTCTATTGAGCTACTGCTGTTGAGCTCGCGTTCTGTAGTAAGTATTTTTTTCATAGTAATTCCGACCTTGATAAATGCATGTAGCAGTAAATTACTGACAGTGACGAAAAGTTTGCAATAATAAAAAAGTGATCGTGACAATGCGACAGAAAGTTAATTGAGAGCTTCAGCATACACAACATTGTTAGTGATCTCGTCCGGAATATGAACATGAAGATTTCTTGGACTGCTCACACGGGAAAGAGCTACGTAAAGTTGCCCGTGTGAAAAACAACTCGCGGTAAGATCTACGCCAGCAACTCCTAGGGTCTGACCTTGAGCCTTATTTATTGTCATGGTGTAACACAAAGCTACAGGAAACTGTATTCTCTTAAATTGAAATGGAAAATTATCCACTGCGGGTAATGCAACGTGTGTTCGCGGTTCTACAGAACAACGTCTATGAATAAAACTGAAAAATAAGATTTTTTTTTCTACGTATTTTTCCAGGATAAAAAGTATCCTATTTTATGCCCAGGATAATAAGGTATAATTATACCAAGTTTCATCGAAATCGAACCGTTAGTTTTCACGTGATGCCTGCATATACAAACAGACAGACAGACAGACAGACAGACAGACAGACAGACAAAAATTTTTTTAATCACATATTTGGGTTTGGTATCGATCCAGCAACACCCCCCGCTATTTATTTTTTCAATATTTTCAATGTACAGAATTGACCCTTCTACAGATTTATTATAAGTATAGATACGTAAACGTTTCTACTATCTTATTAAGGAACGTTTATCTCATCTTGGAACTTACTATCAAAATTGCATCGTAATATTTTCCAACCTGCACTATCTGATAACCAAGATAAATTGGGACTGGTTTTGTTATTTAGATCAGTGGATAGACTGCTGCTAAAATAAATATGAATGACAAGTGAATAAAAATGAGGTCAAGTACAAGGTCGATATTAAGATCAAATAAGGTCAAGTTTCAGAGCAATATATACGAATGGATTTTAAATCTGCTAAGAATCCGTCTAGAAGATTCTTTGTAACCAAACTACTCCAATTCGAAAAACAAAGGAGGGTGAACGAACAATACACGCGCCAAACAGTCACATTATTCAATCATGTGTCACAGAAAATAGCAACAGGAATAGTCTATTAGCTCAGCTTCCAACATAATTTCCTGCTCATCCGCTCAGTATCTAGCCCGACGCTATATAATTAGGAAAATTGACAACATACGGCATAAAGCCGCGGTAGCAGTACGATGAACATGAATAAATCTAAACAAAAACAGCTTGTAAATACTTCGGGGAGGCCGTGCTGAGTGTTTCCTTTAAATATTACAGCGGCCAGAGGGTTTGTGAACACAGCCCTCTGCCCTAAACGAGCTGTGGGACCTGCGAATTTGGGCCAAGCCTTTTTGCTTGGTATTCAGAAAATTTTGTAAATTGACGTATAAAATGATTACTGAGAAACTTTTTTATGAAAGGTAGGCGAGACGGTGTTAATGAAGAACGATTTTTTATTGTAACTTTAGAGACGAAGTGCTTATGTAGGTAATAATTGAACTAGTTCATGAACATGAGTTTCTTGCGATTGTTGGTTTCCGCTACAGCTTAGATCATTCAGAAGAAAATAATAGTCGAGGCATACGCTACTCTCAGGAAATGTAAAGCTCTTTTTAGGAAACAAGACCTATACAATTTTCAATTCTGAATAACTTGCCCACAATTTAACTTGAAAAACACAGCCTCTGTCCGGGTAGAGTAACGGGTACTCATTGTCGTTGCTAATAATTAATGACTGCTTCTGTTGAAAAGAATGTTTTTCAGACAAATTAACAATTCTTGTTAGTCTATTACAAAACGTTTTCACCCGCGCATAACTTGAAGCCCTCAATTTTATCATACAACAAAACAGAAATACAACCGTTTCACTGTAATAAAACCTATTTAGTTGTTTATTCGACGTTAAGCCATTGTTGAGTTGATATAATAAAATTTTAAGAGCGCCACAATTAAAGTAGACTCAATATTATTTTTATTTTATGAATTCACGAAACTTCGGTGGTGATAACTGTATTGATTCGCAATCAATGGCGTGCCAGTTTTATCTAATCATTATCGGTCCGAGCTGAGGGGTACGAATGGATCCCTATTATTGCGTTAATAATTTCCATTTGTTTGTATTCTTTGTAAATCAATTTCCAACTTACATACGTACTGACGCCAGCACATCAAGCTTCTACAATCTGTAAAATTCTTTCTAAAATTCGTCTTTCTAAAATTCGTCTTTAATAGTGTTGCGCGCCACAATTAATTCCTGGTACATGGTGACATTAGTTACCACTAGCGCCATCTAGTATCGAGTAGCGGAACTAGTAGTCGAGATCCTTCTAGAAATTTCGATGCGAGAACTTTCTAGAACTTTCCCGAACTATCGACATCTGGTCGATCGGGGTATGTACTCGAACATTCTAGACGTTTCTACAGTAGAAGGTTCTAGAACTATCTACGGCACTATATAAGGCCGGTGTGGGCCGCGAGCGAGACAGCCCGCCCCGACCCTTGCTCGAGCCAGCCCGCGCCGCTGAACCTGTAGTTCAAAATCTGTCCCTAAATAATTCTGATCCAGCCTGTCCCTTGCTGTCGTCTCCCAGCGACGCCCTAAGCCGAGGTCCGAACCCCACCGGGGGGTGCCCTTAGCGTGTATTCGCTTAGTTTTTAGTTAGTTTTAAGCCCTGGCTGGAGGCCTCAATTTATTGTGGCATCCACAGGAAAGTCCGGTTAAGCAGTAGACAACCTCCCAGGTTGAACTGCGAGATGCCATTCCCCAAAAAAAAAAGCGAGCCAGACAGTGTTAGACAAGCGACACAGGCGAAAACATCCGAAGCGATCTTCAAGTGCGACTTAAAGCGATCACTAGTGCAATTGTGTTTTGTAAATAGTGTGTGTTGAGTTGTTATTAGTGTTGTTGATTAAAGTGTCATTTTTTGGTTATTAAATCGGCAGTTTTTATTGTCACGAACCCGAAGCTCGTAACAATAGATTTTCAAATTTATCGCTAAAGCATAAGGTTCAAAGTTGATTGGGAAAATTTGAGTTTCGGGTAGCTTGGTGTGCTGGCGTCTGTACATGCATACATAAACTCGCACTCTTCCCAGGGAGTAGGTAGAAACTACAGAACGCTACAGTTGTTACGAACATTACATACTACAGATGACGTCTTCGAATTTTTGTTTCTAGGACATGCCGATTTCCTCACGATGTTTTCCTTCGATTTGAGAGGAGTTGTGATGAAATAATTTACACAAAGTGATGCGACTGTCTGGATTCGACCCTACGACCTACAACTCGTAAGTCACAGCCGTTTCCACTGCTCCGTTTCTAACTTATAATTATATGTATATAAAATATAGGTTAACAATGTACACTGGTATTTAGGTGTCAAGTTAAAGGACGAATAAGGTCGGTCAGGTCGACCAGGTCGGCTTTAGCATTTGTGGCGGGTACACCCACCATACAACTTGTCACGTTACTGTGTAGGTACCCTCCTAGAACGACCTGTTTTATCATAATTATAGGTGCAGTATATTTTGTGATCGTTTATCAATTATTATCAATATAAATTATCAAAAGAAATAAACACCAGTAAACCCACGAAAGATTAATCAAGTATTTTTTTAATAATTGTAGCCTTATTTGAAGAGCTGAACCGCCCAAGAACACCCAACAATATATTACTTGAGCCCATAAAATCTCGACTCGATTTTTCATATTGAGCTTGTAACAAAAACTTTAGGAATCTGGAGAAAGCCCCCTAATTACGGCGGGACGTTCTATAAAACGTTTGATTGATGATGCTGCGGAACCCTCTATCAATTACAATCACCGTGAACACAGCTTAAGGTGCAGTTCGTGAATCTTATTAGTTACTGTGGAAAATTGGTGTTTACGTTTGTGCCTGCCATGATTTGAATTGAAATGAAGCTTTCACCTGTGAACTTGCGATCATTATTATGGCTGTAGTCATGGTAACCGCCCGACTGTCGAGCTCTGTCTACTTTGCAGACTTTACTTTGAGTTTTAGCCTGAAAGACCGACTTCTGCACCTTAATTGGATAACATACTTTCGTTTTTCCACTACATTACACTTTTTTAAGTTGTACAAAGCATAGTATGTTTCACAAAGCCGTCTCAAAACTTTATCCTCGTTATTAATATTGCTGCCAAATTGGGACAGCTCTTTATCCAAAACAAATACCGTAACCAAGATTTTTTTAATAACTACATGTTTTCGAACAGCAAAATACCCGGACATCCTCCGACCACACCAATAAGTTTAATCTTCAATACTATTCTAACATAATATGCAAATACCGCCCTAAAAACGTGACCATGCCCATATTGTACCAAAAGGAATGTTGTATTTGTTTTATTTATAGCTTTTAGCCGTATTCTTTTAAAAGAGCTCATCTCCAAGTATTTTTAAGGCAAAGCATTTATTATGTCTGAGGCGTTTTACCGTCAGGATTCGAAATGTCTTATTTTAAGCCACGTTTTGGCGAGATTCGGGTTTTCTGCGAAGTGAATTCTTGCCGATTCACGGAAAAAAATTAAGACCCGCATTGCCTGAAATTCATGACAAGACAGAATTACACTGACACGCCCATGTGACTATAGAAACATGTTTTATAAGTGCCAACAAGGTCTCATATAGAAATCTGCAAGGATTGCAGTCTTTCCAAGTCAATAATTTTACCAATACGTCGAGGAACCCAACAACCTTGGCAAACATGCTTCCGAACACTCCAAAATGTCTTGATTCACTTACGCCTTCAATATGGCAAGAGTAGGTGGTGCTCCAGCCAAAGCGTTGCCTCGAGAAATTAAATTAAATCGCTTCTCAGTTCAAAGGAATACAACCTTGCATATTATTGATTTTTGCCGGCCAAGATTGATATTGAGGTGATAAGTTTCATGCTGTTGTTTTAAACCGACATATATTTTTTAACAAGACAATTGTGACTTTCTTGATTAATAATGAAAAGGCATATATCTGTTAGGGGCGTTCAATGTATTCTCGGTATCAGCATGAAAAAAGATGTAAATTCAATTAAAATAATTTTTATTTTTCAATGTCATCATCATCACTTCAGCCGAAATACATCCACTGCTGGACATAGGCCTTCCCCAAAAGGGGGGGGTTTGCCATAATCGCCACGCTTGGCAGGCGGGTTAGCGATCGCAGTATGGTATGGTGGTGAAATACATAGAGAACGCTGCTGCCCATTCTCCGGTACGACCCTTAGTCGCCTTTTACGACACCCACGGGAAGAATGGGGTGGTGCTATTCTTTAAGTCCGGCACCACACAGATGATTTTTCAATGTAATCACCCATAACCCATCACCCCCCCCCCCCCCCCCCCATGCATTTATTACATCTCGAAATTAACTTTTCAATACCCTGTAAAAATAACTTTCCTCTTTCTCTGAAAATCGTTTCACTCGGGGCTGGGTCCGGGCTATAGGGTGTGTGGTTAATTTCTTCGAAACCACAATCTCGCACAGCAGCCTTAAATTGCAAACACGCGCCGTGTGGACCAGGGTGTTGTCGTGAAGAAGCAACACATCGGTGGGTGGTCAGGTTTACCCCGCCCGTTTTCTTTAATTGCTTCTCGTAAACTTCGTAAAGTGGATACTTAGGATGCTGCGTTTATGGTTTCCCCTTTTTTTGTGTACTCAATCAGCAAAATTCCCTTCGAGTCCCAAAACACTGTGGCCTTGATATTTCCGAGCGCAGAATCCTTCTTGTGCCAATGCCCATGCATTGAAAGTAAGCAAGAGTCTATACTCTTGCTTACTTTCATGGTCATATTGATGCCACGTTTCATTTCCAGTAACAATTCGATCGAAAATACTTGATGGAACTTCAACCACAGAGCTCTAAAAACTCTCAACAGCACTCGATTCGCACTTGCTTTTGAGGCGCCGTGAGCATTCGCGGCACCCATCTTGCACTGACTTTTGAAAGGTATAGAAGGTCATGAAGAATAGTGTGCACGGAACCAACAGAAAGGTGTGTCATCTTTGCTATCATTTTGATCTTCATTCGGGCATCCTCCAGTATAAGCTTCTCAACTTTATTCCTTTTCTTCCGTAGAGGCAGTAACCGCGCCGCCCGAGCGAGTGACTCAACGACAACTGGAATGGCTAACGTGAACGTAACTCGCTCGGGCGGCGCGGTTACTGCCTCTACGGAAGAAAAGGAATAAAGTTGAGAAGCTTATACTAGAGGATGCCCGAATGAAGATCAAAATGATAGCAAAGATGACACACCTTTCTGTTGGTTCCGTGGACGTTGACTAAGGATAACTAGCAAACTAATTATCATAACTATATGAAATTATACCTTTATACCCTTAGATAATGTCATTAATTAATTAGTCAAATTACCCACATCATTAGTAAATCATCCTGATACCGAGAATACATTGAACGCCCCGCTTTATATTATATAGTAACAATAAAGCTGAAGGGTTTGTTTGTTTGAACGCGTTAATCTCTAGAACTTAAAGTAGGATTTGAAAAATTATTTTTGCATTTGGTAGCCCAATTCTTGAGAAAGGCTATTGGCCTAAAATCACGCTAAGAATCTGAGGAGCGGAGCAAATGAAAATAAGAAAGAACAGAAAACGTAGTAATAGTGGAGCAGGCTGGCGATGCGATGCGACGGGGGAAGAAGAAATTTTACGCAGGCGAAGTTGCGGTCAGAAGAAGCTAGTATAAAATAATCAAAGGCTCGTTAACGGGTCTAATCAGTGCTTATGGTCCCGATCCTGAGTAAAGAAGCATATTTCAATAATGAAAGAATTAACCTACTTGTTGGTGATTTGGTGAACTTACTCTCGAGTATCGGGTTCAATTTTCAATTGTTAGCAAAAGTAGAATGAAAGTAGTATTTTAATTGAGCAAAGAAGAAACCAATTGGGTTTAATTGATGTTATTTAGTACTTGAAATAACAAAGCATTTAACTTAGCAACTCGGCGCGGCGTAGCTCAATTACCATCATGGCAACGGGATGACCTTTGCTCTTCTAACTCAGACGGCGAAAATAAAATCTATCTTACTTTAGTAATATTTTTCTTGTTACACAAGTAATATTTATTACTTTTTGGGCTTCTAACTGAGGACGTCTTACATAATATGTATTTATTTTCAGTTACTGCTATCATTACATGCAAAATAACGATTTGTAAATGGTCCCAGTTGGGCGCCAAAATGCCGAAATGGTAAATTGAGCGTCATTTCTCTCGTCGAGTAGTCGGGGCGTATTTGACGGACAGAGCCGTCATCTACCCCGGTCGCGACGGGGAGTGGAACCGGCGAGAGATGTTGTGCGGTGTCCCACAGGGATAGGTTCTGGGGCCGCTCCTGAGGGACATGGTTACGACTGGGTGCTGCGGGCCGGCTTCCCTGATGGCGTCAGCGTGGTTTGCTACGCTGACGCCATTCCTCATGCTAACGAAGGAGGTGGCGGCATGGTTGAGGGACGGAGCCTCACGTCCCAGCCGCTGCGGGAGACGCTCCGGGCGTCGGGAGCCGCGTCACGACTCCCGGCCACCGTAGGCGCGGGCCTGTGGACGGAGAGTAATGGGTAGCTCACATTCCGATCAGGACAAGGCCCGTGCCGGACGGCACGTACGTGTTCCACGCGTGCCTCAAAGATATGTATTAGGGCCGAAGCCTGCCGGGGCAGTGAGATGGTGCGAAAGGCTTACTGTTACCCCGGAACATAAAGGGCTAAGGATGGAACACAGGTGGGTTTTAGTCAGTAAGAGTCTGACACTCCCTTCCGCTCTACCCAGAGCGAGAGGGGTCATTTGATGATTTCCCAACCTCAAATAAAAAAAGCCTCACTTCTCTCGCAAATTCGCAATCAAGAAAATTCGTCCTTGATGAATAGTTTTAGTAAATATTCTGACTAATGAACTAAAATACTTTCGGCGAATTCGTTTTAATACTGGAAATTGTGAAGAAATTCCACGAAACAAATTAGAATTTTGTATACAATCGATACGGGCGGTAAAACACGTTTTGTGTACATAATAAACATCTCTAAATTACTCAAAACGAACTCAAGATATAAGATAAATAAATAGACGAGCCAAACCATAAAATGGGTTCTCCAATTAGATATAATAAAATACCAATTTATGGAAGATATATTATAAAAATTATTTGATAACTTGTCTTATAGGTTACGGTTACTCCTCGATTTTGATTTACATAGTAATAACATATCGTAAAATAAAAAAGATAGTCTAGTAGCGACACAGCTTTGTCGAAGCAACAGGTTACTTACTGGAATAGCCTCTACCTACAATATACGGCAGTGGCGAAGGTACCACCTCGATTCCCACCGGCTTCCCTTCGAAAATTCAGAATGATGATAAATTGACTATAAAGTCAATTCATCATTGTAATATAATCATATCATACTGTAGGTATTTAATACACCATAAATTTA
Source organism: Mesoligia furuncula (assembly GCA_916614155.1). Classification (NCBI taxonomy): domain Eukaryota; kingdom Metazoa; phylum Arthropoda; class Insecta; order Lepidoptera; family Noctuidae; genus Mesoligia; species Mesoligia furuncula. The sequence continues at coordinate 27,678,514 of OU744807.1, read as the reverse complement.
AAACATTGCAAAACGTCAACATGTCTTTTTTTTTTGGCTCCGGCTTACCTCTGTCATAAATTTACCCTTCGCCACTGATATACGGTATAGTACCTAATTGACCCATTAAACAGAAACCAGGATACCTTAGAAATAGATTTATAATTAGCTCCGATCCTATCGTCAGAGCTTATTTCATTCCAAAAATAAACCTCCGACTTTTAATTGCGTAAACCTTTTCGATTTTATTACACGTGCAATTTTATCAGAGCAAATAGCTCATGAAAATATCGAGGCAGATACAGTTCGTATATTGTTCGGGCAGCAATTCCCTTCAGTGTCGTGTGTCATTACTTATGGTACACATGGCCGGATAATCAGTTACATAATCAATACATGTCTTCCCGGGAGAGAGGCGTTGGAGTCTGTGATATTGGCGATGGCTCGTTAATTTTATTTTTGTAACGATGTTGAGGGAGAAGCAACTTTAACAGGCTCGATTCTGTTTTCAGGAGTTATTTCTTTACTTATTTATATATTAGTACTTTATTGTGCACTACAAAAGTACATAACATGAAAAAATATATTAAACACTACAAAATATACAATGGGCGGCCTTATCGCTTTCTGCGATCTCTTCCAGGCAACCTTGGAACGGACAGTGATTTTCCTGGACATAAAAGCTGGCTGGAAAGATACACGATATTTCTAAAGTTATATATACATAAATACATACATACTAAATATATAAGCAACGAAAATAAAGGAAGACTGTAGATGATTGCAGTTAGGACAACAAGATCACAACGACAAGAAGTGTTCCTTTACGAGTTTTTTGAACACATGTAACGACTGCGCGCATTTAATTTCAACTGGCAATGCATTCCACAAACGAGCGGCCTGGACACTAATTTTATTAGTAAATGCATCTAACGCATCTGAAAACATGCACATGGTTAGTGCTTTATAAACCTTAACATCGTATTTCCTAAAAGAACAAAGTAAAGAGGCAGATAAATTACACCCTTATTAAAACATCTCAAATCAAATCACTGTAACAGGACAAAGTTAACGAGAAACATCTTCAAGATTAAAAACCTAATCAGCTAAAGTAAATTCGGGAGACGTCAGAGAAAGAGACAAGTTCATCGACCGACGACATTCCAAAGAACAAGATTCGTATAATACCCCATTCATCATCAAAACCATTGCGGCATGTAGAAAATGAACAAGACACTGCCAACGAAATCTAAGTCTTTTCTTAATGCCTTAAAGTATAAAATTGCATTCAATAATTCTGATTACCCTAACGACCTTGCCTCATTGCATTGAAGGAGCGATAATCGATATTTGATGTGGTTACGTATAAATCAAACAATAAAATATATTTTAGAGGGTACATTGAGCCAACGATTACAAAGTTATTACTTTGTAATAATACTCTAAAATATATTAACCAATAAGTACTATTCTTATTTACTATTGTAAATAAGTATTTTTGTAAATTACTATTGTAATTAAGTATAGTACTTATTGGTTATGAAGTAAGATATTCATATTGGGCAATTAGTCACCAAATAGATTGGGGCTCAATTCCGGAGCCTGTCGTATCGGTAAATTAAGGTAAAGCTGGGAAAGCAATAAATTTTGAAATAGTCTTATTTGGAAAATTTATCGTATCTATTTCTTTGCCAACTGTTACCGAGTTTATAAATTGGGTAGCATCTAGCTAAACTTTAAGGATTTATTGCAACGAGTATTCATAAAGATATGAGAAGCAAGGAACGTGGATTTTGTTAAAACGTGTCAAGAAATGAAAATTCCAAGAAACTAACCCAAAAAACTGTTCGGAAACTAAGTACCATTGAGTATGAGCGAAGACTGAATTTATTGAACCAGCCTTGGCGAATCACACATTCCTATGCATGAAGCCAGTTTGAGCGTTAACCGTACCAAAATCAACCCAGTAATATTCAAGATTAGTCCTGAAATAGAAACTGGAGCGATCGACAACTTATTATATTGTATTATGTATTCAAAAAGGCACCCGAAACATTGATTTTGTAATGGGTCAGATCTAATTCATATTTAATGGTGTTCCACAGAGGTGCATTACCCTATATACAGGACATCAATTATTTACCCGGACAAGAATCGCTTTTAAGAAATACAATATAGGGTGGATTTTCTTTTGGGGATTTATTAAATGTTTTGTAGCTTTGTTGTGATATCTTTGGGCAGCTTTAGGCTTTGCTTAAACTGTAAGGAAAATAATATTATTAAAGGACTGTTTCATATAATACAAAGCCTGCCTCAATTGCAATGCATTGTTTCTGATACAAAGACAGCAATTAAAAGGACACATTCATTGCCAAAGAGCATGAGGCAGTTTTTTTTTTCCTCAGCCACAATAAGAAATGCAAGTCAAACTCTTCATCAATTTATCTAAATAAAAATAAAGAAATAAGGGCCGCATTCGCCGTTGTTCAGTTTTCGATAAAACCGTGGACCCGAGACGTCATTTTATTGGTGAACTAGATTTCGGCTGGAGTCTGAACGCTCGCGCTGCAGTAGTACATTTAATCATCGATTCTATCTCAGAAATAATTATTGCAATGATAACAGTTTTAAGACACCAACATTTGAAAGGTATAGTTCCCCCAGCGGGATTGTCCGAAAGGGTTACCGCTGGCCCGGAACATAAAGGGATAAGGAAGGAATACGGGTGGGTTTTAGTCAGTAAGAGTCTGACACTCCCTTCCGCTCCACCCAGAGCGGGAGGAGTCATTTGATGATTTCCCATCCGCAAAAAAAAAGGTATTGTTCCTATTACGCAGAAATAACTCTTGAACATAACATACTCGAAAATGTACAAACGCAGCAATCGGAAACCACCTAAAATCTTTAAAGCAATCATGAAATTGGCAAATTCGCGTTTCCTTGATGTGAATGGCAAAGCTCGACTAATTAATTAGATTGCTAACATAGCTACCGTAGTTGAGTTCTGCCATTACCTAACACAACACGGCGTTGCTGCGACGACTGAAATGCGTAACAATATCCGAGTGAACGTTTGTATGAAAGGGAACGCCCGTTGCGCACTGATTATCTGCTAGACGTGAATGGTGCAAGGTTTGAGCGGCACGGATTTAGCGTGAACATGGTTTATCGCACCCGGTTTCGCTCGAGATAAGAAAATAGTTTTGCAGTTATATACTTAGTTCTAAGCCTTCATCGAGAAATTGAACACATGAAAATTTATAACGCAGTTTTGGAGATTTAATATGAATATACGCGGCAGACAGACTTGGCCGGGTGACTCGATTTTATAATACAATTTGAGATCTTAGAGGTTTCATCAGTACTAACCTGTACACGTTTACTGCTACTTAATTCTATTGGATGCGCAATAATTCCAGAATTTAACAGTAATAAATAGCAGCTTATAAAATTTCCCACATTCTACGGCGTTATAAAATTGCAGCTGTGCATAAAATGTGGGCTACGATCCAAAAACTAGATTCTTATTTGGTTTTTAGAGCTCGCGCTAAATATTTTCGGAACAGCAGGGCAATATATTTTTTAATAACGATATGAATGTCATTTTTACGATGGTGTGGACGAAAATACCAACGGATGTTTTGTGGGAACTCTTGATTATTATCTTATACAACCTTACACACTTTTAACTTTATTTAAGTAAATGCACATTACCGCATGCAGTATTACCGTCTATAATATTTGTAATGTGCGTTTTATTTGTGCAGAATAAATTTAGTATTCTTCTTTCTTGCTTTAACTTCTTCTTAAGGGGTCTACAGGACCTCAACAGAACAACGCAAGTTTTATAATGCCTAAAAGTATAATATATGATCGACTACAGGAAACAAAATCAGAAAAATATATGATATTCTTCAGGATATATGCTAGTTAGATAGTATGTTGAAAACATAATACAACTGAATTGATACGATATAAAAAAATCATTAAGATACCTCTAGAAATTTTCTTTTCACAATAAAAACCATACTAATATACATACAATCATTCTGATTTTTGTCAGATTAATCAACAAGCAAAATACAAAAGCACTAGTGTTTTAATTTTTTGTCAAAACAATCGATTTTTTGGAAACAGATAATTGCTTCATTTTTTGCAATAAATTACCGTTGTGCCATCGCGCTTCTCTTACTTTTCTATGCAGTCCGACAGTGACCGCGCTTTAGGTCACGTAGTCCCTTTAAATGCACGTAGAGACGCCCAGCCCTTACAGATCAAAGTACCTACGGACACGGGTAGTCTAGGACGTCAGTGGCTATGAAAGAAGCTGTCGCGCCCTGATTAGTTCGCAGCGACATGGGCGCAGCTAGGTATTTGGTACAAGTCATAAAAGGTAGCAGTATCTAGGTATTACAGAAATAATGAAGTTAGTAATACAAATTCGTAGAACGTCTGTGACAATTGCAAAAACAGTACAAACAAAAAAAAATCTTAACTTAGGGCACTGACACTGCGCACATTACATAACACCACGCCTATTTCCCCCGAAGGGTTACGCAGAGGTGTACATAGAAAAGAAAAGTACACACAAATTTCGCCAGTTATGATTAACAAAATGGTAGTGAACTTACAAACACTTCCAAATTCAGAATACTTAAATCTTCGAAATAATGAATAGGTTCATAGATCGTTGTAACATCTAAGGCATTCGGTCCTCTACAACATCGTTGAGCTGGATGGCGCTGATCCACGCGTCATGTTCGTGAACGGGCGCCGTCGCTCGGTTGAGACTGGTCATCTCTTAACTGCCAGGGCTTATTTTTAATCTTATATTTTCAATTGTTTCCTCAATTGTGTCTTTTTAGGGTTCCGTTGTTCCTACAAGGAACCCTTATGGTTTCGTCATGTCCGTCTGTCTGTCCGAGGTTTTGCTAAGAAACCGTTAGTACTAGAAAGCTGTAATTTTGTATGAGTACGTATATCAATTACGCCGACAAAGTGGTAATTTTGGAAAATATTTTTTTTTAGGGTAGCTCCCCTACATGTGAAGTGGGGATGAATATATTTTTTTTCGTTTAGCACATCGTGTGGGGTATCGTTGAATAGGTCGTCTAAAATGACTTAGGGGTTGCTAAAATTATTTTTCGATTTAATGCTCCATTTACGAAATATTAAACTTTAAAGTCTAAATGTTTGTTCCAGTAGGGCGTCCCTCCCCCCCCCCCCCCCTCTAAAACCTAAACTGCGGTCTTGAAAAATCTGGAAAAATGCACGATGATAGTGCATTTCATGAACTTTAAAGGAAAAGTATAGCGGTTAAGGCGCTGTATTAGGCAAATATTTAGGTATTTCAGGGGGTGAGGCAGGGGAAGTAGTAACTCCGCCCACTACGACCCCGCCGCCGCCGCCGCGCGCCCCGCGCCGGTGCGACGCGACGCGCGACGTTCTTGGCGGCGCGTGGCTTTATTCTGGTACGGCGGCGGCGGCGTCCGTATTCTGGTCACCGATAATAATTGGTAATCCCGGGATTTTCAAAATAAATTTTGTTTTTGAATAAGTAATATGACAGAGATTGGATGTTTGGATTCGGATGCCTATTAACTTAAAATGGCGGTGTCTAATAAAAAAATATTCAATTGGCTAATATGGAATGTTCTTTTGTATTGGAAAAACTGTGTTCTGTTGAATATAATCATATTATTTACCTAGAATTTGATTCATATTTATTTATTTACCTACGTAAAGTTGTAAAGTACGACAAAGAAATGTTGTTTCTCATACATACATGGATCAGAAGGCGCGTCCATTTGTATGAATTTTTTTTTCAAATAATTTGTTTTCAGAAGCCTTTACCATACTTTTGTAACGAAAAATTTACTTTAGATTAATAATGTAAATATGCATCCGCTTATCTGATCTCTGAATATGATTAACAATGAGTAAAACATTATTCTCACAATACAGGCTGATTAAAATCTTTTGGCTTTTTCAGTTTTTTTTCGACTGTCTGTTCATAATGGTGTGCTGGTTCCATCGCGGACATTTGCGGTGAACCACTTTTCGACCTTATTACTATGATAATAAGGTACAAAAGTGGTTCACCGCAGTGGGTGGCGCACTTCCATACATAAGTATGGAAGTGAATATTGGGTGTGGCAAAAGAAGCATGATAGTAGAATAAATGTTGTGGAAATAAATATAGGGAATAGCAAAATAATGACAGTATTCCGTGTAAGTATTTAATATTTTACACATAATACATCTAAATTTATATTTTGATATTAAACCATTTCTGCTTTCTCCTATCAGTGCCATATCTTTGAAATTGCATTCAAACAAAGAAGTATGACTGGAAATTTTTTGTAGTTGCTGAATGAAGTACATCATATTTACAATCCTTCGACCCTGTATTTGTAGGTTTGTATCTTCTTGACATTCGGTTTCAGCAAGAAATGGCTCGTCTTCGGTGGTTTCTCTAAAAAAAAAAACGTTAAATGTGTTACCCTAGTAATATGCAAAAGTAAATGTCTGTTCGTTTGTACTTAAATCACGCTGAAGACTGAACTGATAATACAAAGATATAAAACCTACATACCCATAATTTCGTTCTTCCGTAGTTCCTGTATCTATAGTGGTTGGATTAATGGCAGTTGAGTGTGAGTAATGTTGCGCTATTACTCTGAGAATGCCTGGGTTCTCTGTAAATGAATAGAAAAAATGTTACTCCATCTAAAAAATGTTATCGAACGATAAAACTGTGTAAGAAATCAATTTCATTTATTATATAATTATATTTCTGTTATATTATATCATATATTTAAAGGTATCATACACAGAGATCAGATAATCGGATGCCGAGTTAATGTTTCGTTTCGAAAGTATAGAAACGACTACAAATAATTTGTTTAAAAAAAAAATCGGAATCACTGAATAAATAATAACTAATCTATTGCATAGCTATAAAAGTATGGAAGTAGAAGCAACTTATGGAAATAATTTATTTTAAAAAATCACGGGATTGCAAAAGTAATCGAATAAATAGCTTAACTAATCGAATACATAGCTCCAAAAGTATGTAAGTGGCTATTGAAAATAGATTATTTGAAATAAAAAATCCCGGGATTACGAAATTGCGTAACTAATCGAATAAAATAGATCCAAAAGTATGTAAGCTAAAAGTATGTAAGTAATATTTGAAATACAATAATCACGGGATTACAGGATTGAATAACTAATCAAATGCATAGTAAGCAAGTGTAGAAGCGGCTTCTGAAAATAATTTGTTTGAAAAAAAATTCCGGGATCAACTGAAAATCGGAAAATTGTAGATTCACTCCGTGATTCTAGACAACGTGGTGAAGTGGTCAGTTTTTCTAAATATTATTTTTTTCATCTTTCATACGATTAGACGCGCTTTTGACCCACTTTTACATGATAAACAAAAATTTTTTACCTACTCTACAACATTAGATAGGTAAATAAATGATGCATAGGTACAATTCTGGGTAAATAATAATAAAATTATGATTCTATTCAACGTAACTCTAAATTAGTTGATCCCGGAATCACTGGAGTTTTGCGATACAAAAGTATAATCAAAATCTCAACTTTAGATCAATTTTATTATGCATCCGATTATCCGCGGGCCTGGGCCCGGACACATGTCGGCGGCGCGGTGGTAGTATTTTTCATTACCACATTTTTTCATGAACACGTTTGAACTGTGAGCCGGTGCGGCGCACCGTGCCACGGCGCGGCGCAGCGCCGCGGCCGCGACCGCACCGTGCGCCGCGGTGAATGAAAAATACTACCGCGGCACGACGCGGTGTCGTGCCGCAGACATGACTGTGTCCAGGCTCTGAGGGCACATATTTTTCATGAACATTGCACTAGAACGGAACGTACAACCGATATAAAAAGTAGCCTATGTCCTCTTCCAGGTCAGGGGTAGACACCAAATTTATAGTAATAAACACGGCTACACATCAAGCTAAGTATACATTTCCCGTATAAGCTGAACTCGCATTGTATAGGATTTCCGTACAATGAGAGGTCAGCATATACTGGAAATGTATAGCTTGATGTGTAGCCTGGTGAACATAACTCTAAACCATTTACAACAAGATTAGAAAAACAATTTTTTTTACAGTCCGTTCAAACGATTTTGACTTCTATTCCGTAGGCATAAGGATGGCATTAAAAGCAAAAAAGTGATTATAATACAAACTGTTTACTTACTGCAGCCGCCATTTGTCATGTCCCCAACGCAATAGAAGTCAAAATCGGTTGAACGGACTGTAAAAGGTTTGTTTATATGTCTAATCTATAATTCATATTATAAATATTTACCTAAGTATATTTATATAAGTACCTATAATTATTTTTTATTATACTTTGATGTAATAGAGTTTTTACTTTTATTTCGCCGTTTTCTTGTACATACAAATCCGTCGTAACAATTTATTTCTTTTCCATTTTTTTCCCATTGTGGTTTTGATAATATCACTCACACAATCACGAGTCCCAAAAACATAAAATTATGTGTCAAATGTTCACACAAAATAATAATAAAAAACCTAATATCTAAGTGTCAATAATTTTCACAATATAACTTATTTTGATACACGAATTACGTAATGGAAGAGCGCATGCGTAACGTCAAACGTGACCGTTCTCTGTAATGGCTTGCAGCGGACTGGGCGTATCCCCGCCAAGCGCGCGACAGTAGTGCATCGCGGTATACAAATAAGGTCGAAAATGGCGATACGTTTGATTTTAGCAGAACCTCGTGTCCGCCAATGTTAATATTATTTCGCAGTTTTAATTTAATTAAAAAATAAATATACCAATAAGTTATAATATTTTTACATATGTCTTTAGTTGATTAAATTTCCTTTCTTATAGTTACAAAAAAATTAATAGTTGTCACTCAAAATATTGAGCATTTCGAGACGAAAAAGTTTTTTCATGTCCTTTCTTTGCGATTTTTTTTTAAGATGCTAGATTATTTCTATAAGATATTTTTGTGTAAGTCTTTTTTTTATACTCTTGACTATGCACTGTATTTTTTTTGGGTTCGTAGTATGTAGCAATTGGGATAACTGTGCGACGAAAAAGTGGACGTTTTTCGGTGTCCCGCTTATGGCCGCGCCTTAAGAAAACTTTATTAGTTTAGCAGTAATAGTCGTTGAACTTGGGTGTTGGATATTTTTTTACCAAATACGAAATCCTTAGCTTTAATTCTTTAAAGTGACTAAGATGAAGTAGTTGCATGTTTATAACTAGTAAAGACATGCTTGTTTATAACGGGTATAGACTTGCATTGAAAAACAAAATATGAAAAATTATATTTTTTTATATTCAGAATAAAGAACAACAGAATCGTACTACATTGTGATAACGGGCTACTACGGAACCCTACACTGTGCGTGGCCCGACACGTACTTGGCCGGTTTTTTACATTGTTCTCACATATAGAAGCAACAAGAACAATGTACCCAGGATTTTGTAATATCTTGATTTAAAAGAGTATCCATAGAGTTTCTTGCCCGTTCTTCTCCAAAGAGAGCTACGTTTTGGAATGGGCAACTAGCTTCAACTTTCTGACTAACTGACAGACTATTTAATTTTGACAATTCAAAAGTGCCTGTACATACAAGGTTTAATTGAAATAAATGCTTTGAGTTTGATTTGCACCAAGACGTGAATCTAGGAGTGAAATCAGACCCAGGTGCAGCCTTAGCTGATTTCGTCAGATCCACAATCACAAATAAAGCCAGCGTTTCTACGCTTATTTATTATTCTGCGATGTTTTCTAAAATGGTTATCCAACAGTTACATCATGCATTAACAATAATGTCAACACAGTGCTGCTGAAGCGGTGACCATTGTCCGGCCATGCGTATCTTCTCACGATCATAATATCATTTGTTTGCATTATCAACCGTTACGAGATTTCACTTAGTCTGGACAAATCTAGCATAAAAAACCGTTCTTGTAGTTTGCTGTTTTCTGGCGTAGAAGATTTAAAACCTAAGAATTTGTCACAACTTCACAAGTAGAATAGAATAGAATAGAATACTCTTTATTATGTACACCATATTAATTACAGACATAAGGTATAGAAACTGTACAAAGGGTGACACAATGGGCGGTCTTATCGCTAAAAGCGATCTTTTAAAGACAACCTTTGGATGGATTAAAAAGGGGAAGGACAGACAAATACTGCAGGTAGTCTGTGGTGTACCATTTACATAATACAATAAATACATACATACAAGTAATACTAGCAGTCAGTTCTGGTAAGAAAACGGGAGAACCCCGACTTGAGGGTGCTGTGGCCATAAAACTGGATCTAAAGCCAAACCCTATTTCAATGGCACCCCATTTTCTTGGCAAACTTTTTAGTACCTAATCGTTTTAATAGCTTGAATAGTTTAGTTATAGGATCATTAAATAATTTAGTATATTCGTACCATTTCTGTTGGAGTTTCTCTTATGACGGGCTCACCGCGGGCGGCGCGCTAATTACTAAAATAGGAACGCTAAACAAAACTCAACACGTGTCTTTATTTGAGAGAAAATACAAACAAAAACTACTATTCACAGATATTATTGTCTATCAAAGTTGGTTTGAAGATAAATCTTAATACTGAACTACTACAACTGACTGTTCATTTGTGAAATTATTAGTAAGACACGAGACAAATAAAAATCGGTATTGGTCAGGTACAAAGAAAGCGCCTATCTACTGTCTCAAAAACTAATTAAAAACAAACGAGAATCGACAAATTAGGCACAATCTTGCATCGTGTTAGTATTTCCCGTTAATTGTCCAACAGATTTTCATGCAATATCAACCAGAACTAAATAGCGATTAGCTCCGCTAGAACCATGACAATTTGATTGGAGGATCGTGATGGGATCGAATTGTGACAACAGGTTGCTTGAGAACCCACAAAACCGCCAACAACACTCAAAGTGTCGAAGGTTGATCCAGTTTCACAAGCGCACGTTTTGGTATTGAACTCAACATACCAATCAATGAAGACATCTTTGTTCTTGTTCATATGCAGTCACACGTAAAAGTAAGTCATCAAGGTAGATGCTATACCTTCTCAATTTGCAAACAATAACGATAAATCCCCATAATCCTCAAAACACGCAAGTGCAATATCAGGATCAATAAGCCTATAAAGGGATCCATATCCGTAGAAACATCCCGGTGCGCCGCATATACGGGCACGGATGAAGTTAAGCGGTATTCAACTTATGATTACGGCACCGTACCAAATGGCAATTGGATTTTGATATGGCTTTACTTGGAAAGGTGAAGTACAGCCTGAAATACTGGTAAAAGCTCTAACGTAGAATGGGAAATGAATTACGTTTTGACAATGTTTTTGTATATTTCATTTGTTTTGCGGTGTAAACATATTTGTGTTGAACTCGAGATTCTCAGTCACCTCAGTATTTAATCCTCACTTTTCTAAAGCGTACGGCTTTGAAGTCCAAATCCCCTTTAAATATTCGAATGTAGCTGAAGCTACCGTAAGCACAGAGGCCTCTTTCTGGCTAAGAACGCCGGTCGTCTAATTCGCCAGCCTATTCAGTCGACATATAGATCTGCGTTACTGAATATATCTGTGCTCGCTTAGAAAGGGAGATCCACGTGGGATCTACTTCGGGAGTTCTAAATAACAGCACATGTGCACACACAATTTCTCAACAAATTCTGTGTTAAAAGGTCCTAGGTAAAACATTTACTTAATAAAGTATAATATAGTAATATTCCTTTTATGCATTACAAAAACGGTGTATTCTGAATCTGCAGTTCAGCCGTTTGCTTAAACAGTTCCACTCCCTTCGAATTCATCTTCTGAGTATACCTATTGTGGCAGTAAGTTTTGCGCGAAAAACCAATATTGTTGTACTCCCTTCGAATTCCTCTTCTGAGTATTGTGGCAGTAAGTTTTTGCGCGAAAAGCCAATATTGTTGTGTCCCCTAACAACAGCCGCTTTACGTAATATTACTATAATGATGTATTAACTCTGTAGTAGTTCGATTTCCATTACTCTAGCATGTAATTCATTACGTTCACGTCAACATTTTCTTTTGTTTGCAAATCAGACGTCACAAGAAAATCCGATTGACGCAAAATACCTCTGGGTTGCCTGGATGATGATGGATTTGTCTAAGGAATGGCAACGCATCTACTATGCGTCTGGCATTGCTGATGTTCATTGTTCGCAGTGATCACTTACCATTAGGTGCATCGAATCCTTCTCTGCCATTCAATAACATTAGCATAGTTTTGGTATTAAGTGGAAGTTTTATTTAGTAGTCCTTAACTTGTTTTATGAGCCTCAATCAATGTTTTCATAATTATAAGCCTTCTCAAAATTGCCTAATTGGCCTGTTCCGGCAGACCCAATACTAATTAAACTTCGCAACCAAACTACCCGGCATTAAATAATATTTTCTACGAATCCAGATTCCTCTTAATAATCTGCATTACGCAATATAACGACGAACACTGCACGTCATTCGACTGCCATTACTTTAGCATGTAATTCATTAGGCGCATGCGCCCACGTCGGTACGTTCTTTTGTTTGCAAATTAGTATGTCACCATTCGTCACTGATGGTAAGCAATACTCACTCATCATACGTCACATATTCAGTGGAGAAGTGGGGCCTTTCTGAATGAACGCTTCAACCAGGCTTGTGCTCTAGAAGGAATAGACCGTCGGCACCTATTCCAAACATTTCGTTGATCAAGCCACCACTACTTGTCATGGATTCTCCCAAGTTACACCTCAGAACAGAATCCTTCATCTACCTGGTGGTTTACTAGCCTAATTTGAATAAATGACTTGATTATGCCCTTAGAAATTATTTTTTATCTTTAGATTGTTATAAAATCATAATAATAACGACAACACTCCACCACGTCAGTACTTGCACTACCATAGCATAGTTCATTACGCACTCCTGTGCCCGCGACACCATTTTACTTTCCTCTTGTTCAAACGTTTGACGTTTGTTTACAAATCAGGCGCAGCTTGTTGTGTACATACAGAGAGAGAGTAAACAGATTTACTTGAGAAAAGATTTAGACACAATGTTTAGGCGCTCGGGTACCGGAAGATGGTTAGTAGTATAGATTTTATCCTAGCTGGGGTTGAATAAATAATGCTTCGATGAAATGTGCTGCAGATGACAAGGTCAAGAGTCTTAAAATCTATTACAAGTTACTATTGATATTTTTCGTTTATTTGGTGGAACAACGTTGTCAAAGAAATGGTTCTTTTTCACTATTGAACACATGACTAGTTGTTCTGAATGGGGATGCCTCTCATTTAATAAATAAAAGCATTCTTCTCGCTCGCTTATCCCTTTGATTATATTATTATTAGTCTCGTGTACAAAATGGTCACATTTGAAACTCTAATATAACAGGGAATTTAGTTACCACTTTTAAATAAACAACGCTTGAAGCTCTAAACTACTTAACGACTAAACTTTATGGCATCTCTGGTGTCTTTAGACATCTCCGTTCGATTAGTGCTCTCCCAAAGCTATGCTTGACATCTGGCTACGAGCGCAACTAACACTTGGTCCAAGATACAGATCTAACGGGTATTCACAGAGACGTGTTAACACACACAAACAATCATGGAGAAGTCTCCAAAAGCCCAGCAATAACGTGTCCGTTTATCCTAATATCTGCAGCCATAAACTTCAGCGTCGTGTAAAAGAGTATGGCGGATTGTGTACAAGTTTATGTGCCCGTTCGCGCTCTAACGCGCACTGGCTCAAAGCCAATAGGGCTGTTTTCATATCGACTTTGTTACCAGTGTGTTTATTAAATGCTCCAAATAAATAAATATGTATAATTGTGGTCGTGACATTCTTCAAGGGCGGGAAAGCTTGAGACTAACGTCCGGTGAATATCCGAAGATTTTGTTGAGTCATTATGATGAGAAGATTGTGTTGTTGTGTATAGGTAGATATTATAATGGTACGTATTATGATGTTGCGATTTATCTGCTAAATCAAGCATTCAAGTGCGATATGTAAATAGCCGTAGCCGGTTTTCTAAAGATGCGCAGAAAACACAGCTAGTCCTGCATTGGTATGTTATGTAAGAGAACTTAACAAAAATAACGTTGACTGATCTTAACTTTCCTGCTATCAGTGCTACAGCACTACAACAGTTCCACGTTAAAAGGTTTAGCAATAAAAGTTATGCCAACAAAACCGTCAAACATTTATATTTGCTCGTAAATTGTCAAATTACACAGATTAGACAAGACGAACTTACAAGGAGCAAGCACAAATATTTGGCATACTTGGAACAGAAACTTGGGTCAAATTCAGAGCGGTCGACCGACGGGTTGAAATCGGGGAATTTTATCATTTACCTAACAACGTGTCGAACGCTGATGTTTGTTGGAGTTAGTTTGTGGTTACGTCACAACTTCCACCGATTTCACGGGTACCCGCAGAACAAACAGAGCTTGTGTAATTCTTACATTTAATTTTGTTGAGTATATTTAATTAACGGTGAACTTATGAAATAGCTAACTGTGCCTGATCAGGTTTAGATTGGATTTCTCACGATGTCCACAACTTCATTTAGTTTTCGCGAAACGGCAAAAGAAACTTTACGTCCGCAAGTCACAGCAATGTCTTTTAGTTTGACGTACTTTTATTATAATTTAAAAGGAACGCCTTATTTTGCATACACAAAGAAAAAAGCAATTATTGGCTAGTTCTATCAGCAAATAATATCTAACCCAATAGCATGGTAGCGGAATGACCGTTTCGGAGGTACATAGTCGCCAGTTCGAACGCGGCGTCGCGACAAATATTTGTATGGCCTACAGATGTTTGCTTCGAATCCAGATGTTTGAATACATGTGATTCAAGTATTGTGACTAACGACCATGACGTTACCCCACTGCGAATCATTCTTTTTAATTATTTCTCAGTTTGCTTCAGTAACTCATTCTTGTACGCAAGACAGATCTTTCAGAAAAAACTAATTACGCAAAGTAGCCAGGCAGTTGTTGCTTAGCTAATTAGTTTCTAAACCGCAAGCCATTAAATGCAAAACGGTACTTGTCCAACTCCGTTAGTTGGGTTACACAAGTATTAGGTGTCTTTCAATTATCGATTTTACTGATCAACTTTTTAATTTTCGTTTGTTCATTGATGCCGTAAACATTTATTTCATCTATATATGTATATAAAAGAAAGTCGTGTTACTTACACTAATTATACCTCAACAAGTAGTTTAGAACCAGGAGACGGACATAGGATACTTTTTACCTTTTTTTACTTATAGGAGTAGGGTAGGAGTAGTGTAGGAGTAGGTTAGGAGTAGGGTAGGACTAGGAGTAGGGTAGGAGTAGTGTAGGAGTAGGGTAGGTGTAGGGTAGGGTAAGAGGTAGGGCACCACGCGAACGAAGTAGCACCGGGCAGCTAGAAATAATTTATATAACAACGTTTGCCGGGTCAGCTAGTTAGTAATAAAAATAAATAGGTAACGGTTTGGATCTGGTTACTCAACTAACAAGATTAACATGCCAGAAACGACTGGAAATAATGAACACGGGAAGCAAAGAAACAGGTGTCGTTCGCAACTTGGGCAAGATCAAGACTGCAACAGGCTAAATAGCCGTCATCACCGTTTTTAACGCTCGAAAAGTGCTGATTCGCAGCCTAATTTTCATTGAATAAATGACTTTTATTTCTCAGAAGTCGTGTTTTTTTGTCCAAATCGACATTTTAAATGATAAAAAAATCTTCAAGCAGGTTAGTTGATTCTTTGAAGAGCAAAGATCGCCAGAGATACCATTTAAATTCGGACGATATTACCTACTAATGATCTAAAATTATATTTTTTCAATTATTTAAATATGTATAATCAAACGATGGATGGACTGTGTGAATGATGATATGGTTAGAAAAGGGGTGACTACCGAGATGACGAGTAATAGAGAAGTATGGAAGAAAAAGACATGTTGCATCGACCCCTAATAAATTGGTATTTATTTGGGGGCAGCAGGATAATGATGATGAATTAAAATATAGGTAATCAAAACCAAACCACACTAATAGCTATCGTTTGACGGCACCGACATTAGTAGAAAGCGTTCAAAATTATCTCCGATCTAAATATAGGGGGCATTAGAAGTTCATTGATATTTTGACTCGGCCACGCTGCTGACCGAAATAGATGCTTCCGGAAATGTGTAGTGGCATTCTAGGAAGACATTGATTATCAGGAATGTAAGCGAGCTCTGGGGAAGATTGTTGGACGGGATGCTTGAGAAAATATTGGTGATACAACACATAGTTTTGTTACGATCGCCGTGAAAGAGTGGGGTTAAAATGTTGTTATTTTGTGTTTAAATGATCTACTACGATGTAATGCCCTGTTTGGTATTATTCAAAGATGGAACATTAAGCAACATAAGGGACTAATCACAGCGCATGTTCACGCCAACAAGACAGCGCTATTAATAGAGTTCAGAAAGCTGTTAAAAAGTTTTTATGACACGGCCGAAACTATGCTCATAAGAATAAATATCTTCATTAAACAAAGCTGCTACCGCCTCGACACCTTCTTAAACCTTTTCAAAACATTCCAAAGTTAATAACACTCCATTTTGGAACCCCTCACGGCTTCGCAACATTCTTTAGTGAAAAATTCCACCGAATTACCTTCAGGTACTTTCGTCGTTCGTCGTTTCAGCCGATAGACGTCCACTGCTGGACATAGGCCTCCCCCAATTTTGGGAGGGTTTGCCATAATCGCCACGCTTGGCAGGCGGGTTGGCGATCGCAGTATGGTATGGTGGTGGAATACATAGAGAACGCTGCTGCCCATTCTCCGGTACGATCCTTAGTCGCCTTTTACGACACCCACGGGAAGTAAGGGGTGGTGGTATTCTTTAAGTCCGGCACCACACAGACCAGTCAGGTACTTTAGGCTTGCTTAATTCATGCAAAATCGCTGACAATCCAGCCTAATTGCGCTACGGATACATTCATAAATCACTGCGAGGAAAACTCTAGTCATTCCCTACGCAAATTAGGTACTTCGTATAAACTCAACACAATTATTTGGGCGAATATAAAAAGACTGAGCGAATTTTTGGCGCGAGTGCGGGGTCCCTTAAAATTTTCGGGGTCGTAAGTGATGGATCATTTGACATGGCCGTAAATTGCATTTGAATAAAGGTAGTATGAGGTCGTAATTTTTCATGGTGTTTGTATTATTTAAGGAGTCCCGTCTCTGGCTCCCTGTCCAGTTAAAAACGCGGAAGTCAAAGATGTTGGCAGTGGGTGTTTCGCGCGATATTCGGACCAAACCAGATAAGTGTCTTCTTGAAGGCGATATTCATTGTTTAACGGAACACGACTTCCTGACAAATGTAACCGACCTCGTCACTCTACGGGCAGCATCCGTGCAAATCGGAACGCTACCATAAGATGTGGAATTGGGACATCTCGAAAAAGAATCTCGGAACCCACCTTAGATATCACAAGAACGTGTCTGTTACCACATTCGAAAAACCAATATTTTTATAACCCAAGTATTCAACGATAACCCAGTTGAAACATTAAGTTGTTTAATGATAATAAAAGTGTAACGCCACTCCTATTTTTAACCGTTTTTAGATAACATTGGAGCGAAATCGATCGGTCTGGACTATTCACTATACAGTGCTAAAAGGAGAATTTCATAGCGCTTCAACGATCGACTAAGGGGAGATGATGCAGTTAACATCACGCTTGACCAGTGATGGGGTGACCTAGAGTAAGAATAATTGTCTTTAAATTCTAAATTTATCGATGAAGGAAAACATAGTGAGGAAATCCAGTTTCCTCACGTTAATTAATATAAGTCCGAAATCGGCAATCCTCCATGAGCAAGCGTGGTGATCAATGCTCGTGCCTCTGCATGAGAAGACGCTTTTGTCCTGCTGTGGGACAATAATAGGGGGGTTTTATTATTATACGGTCTATCGTTTAATTCTCGGAATGATTATAGTCATCTGTCGTTCATGTCAACGAGATAATGCAAAGAATGTCTAGAGGATTGGCTGCAGCCCAGGATCTTTGATCAGCAACCAACAACCTACTATGTATGATGTTAAAAAAAGCGCTTAATGCTACGAGAATGATGAGGTCTTAGTGGTCATGTTTTAATGTTGACTGGCTAATTTGCTGAAATGAAATAACTTGTATAGCATAATCGCCCACAGTTCCCACTGCTGGGACACAGGACTTCTCTCTGTGAGAGGCGATAATCCACCAAGCCGGTCCAGTGCGGGTTGGTAGTGGATTCGTTCACCGTTTTGAGAGAGTGGGGATGAAATTAAATACAGAAAGTGAAGTCCCTGCCTGGGTTCGAACTCACGACCTACAACTCGTAAGTCGGGGCCGATACGACTGGGCCACCACTGATCCCCATCAACTTGTATAACACAGAGTAAAAAGCTGTTCTCGAGATACGCCGTCTTAAACTTGAACCCGAAACTTTGGCGTACAGCCTCTTCGATCAATGAACAAAACAGCAGACAAGAAGCCTGTTAAATTTGTATCGAAATTGAATTAAAACAAACTGATGCAAATCATAACAGATGTTAATGGTAAACGTGGGCGAGAAAACATTGTTTTTGGCGATGTTGACGTCATTCTCCTAAAATGTTTAGCAATTTGGTGATTTGAAGTGCTTAGCAAGTTTCGAAGAGCTTTGGTCATTTTAATTTGACTTTGTTTGACATCATAGGAGCATAGTATGAAAGTATGCCCAGGGAAACCCTAGGATATTAATGCTTAAGATGACAAACAGCTCCAAACAGGCCAGTTACTTCCCAGATGGGAAATTAGGCAGGTCGCGTATTAACGCCAGGCACAACAATGCATTAACATGAGAGAATAAAAACCTCACGTGATCTGAAAAGACATGTTGTGACCGCAAATAAATTGGAACAAGAGCAAGCAATGCAATGACGATGATCTGCTTTTTCACTGGCTATCATAGCACAAAGACCCGGAAGACTGGTCAGATTCGAAGGGACTTTAACTGAATGTATAATGCAGTAATTCTTTAATATAACCAAACTTTAGTATAATGAACAAGAATTATGGCATGTGTTAATAGTATGCAAAGCTCTACTAATTGTCACAAAACCAATAAGCTACTAATACTGAGAGGATCAAATGTTTCATGCTGACCAGTTACAATGTAACACTGATTTGATAATGATTTGATAACAGTGATTAGTTAACTTCAGGCTCTGTCACTAGAGTAGACATGGTGGAATGTTCATTATCACAAACTATTATATTATGTACATTATGTTATCAGTGCCATGACAATTTTAATAGTGTGCAGTCTATCACAGATTTTATCTACATGTTTAATGGGAATGATACCTGACCCAACATTAATCTATCTACAAACAAATAAAATGGAAGTGTCTGTTTGTAATGTCAGAATAACAGCTTTTTACTAAATGCATATGAAAGTATATACGGAAGTACCGTAAGTATAATACTTACTTTCACTTACCAATAATTGTTTTTTTTTTTTTTCTGGCTGTGTTTGTCCTGGCTAATCTACGAAACGGCTAGACCGATTTTGACGGGACTTTCTCTGGCAGGTAGTTGATGTTATAAGGAATAACGTAGTCTAGATTAGCTTTTATTTTAGAAAAAGAATCGTAAAGAGACATGTTGATTGTTTTCAGACATCCATGCCAAGGAAGTCGCGGGGCACAGCTAGTATTTGAATAATACTTAGGCTTAGTTTGTTGAACTATGATCATATCTAAGTTTGTTTCCATCTCATCAACTCTTACTTAAGTAATGATGGTAACAAAGTATGAACTTACTTGTTAAAATAATAAATGGATTTATACCTACTGAATATGGAATATTATTGTTATTTTACAATAACCGCAGTGGGTAAAGTACCTAGTTATTACCAGTTATTGTTAAAACAATAACAATATTTCAGTATTTATTATGCCTATTGGTGGTACAAGTACAAATACATACTAGTAAGTAGTATGCTTGCTAATGAAAACACATTGGATTCATGTAGAGATAGGCAGACTGGCATTTAGCTAAGAAATTAATTATAATAATTTATTTAATTTCACTTCAATGTCTTCGTTACGGGTAGTCAGACGCCCGAAAGTCTGACAACCAGTCTTACCAAGGGGTATCATATTACCCAGTAGCTGGGTTGTGGAGGTCAGATAGGCAGTCGCTCCATGTAAAATACTGGTATTCAGCTGCATCCGGTTAGACTGGAAGCCGACCCCAACATAGTTGGGAAAAGGCTAGGCAGATGATGATGATTTAATTTCACTTCAAGACACAAGCCCTGGCTCTTGTACTAGGAGTTCCTGTACCACAAGAGCTAAACAGCTCTAGGACTAGCAAAATAAGAGTGACAAGCTCTGTGGTTTAGACTTCATTGGAAAACCAGCAGAAATTATCAAGGAACTTTGAAATCAACCTTAAACAAATACAAAAAAAGATCACAATAATTTTAATAATATCATCAGATCTATTAAACCATTGGCAACAAGCCTTTGACATATTAATCTAGAAGAGAATTTGAACTCTGAGTTTGTTTCCGAGTTTCTTCTCAGAGTACATGGTTTGGAACACCAACCCCATCTAGTTTTTTTTTTTGTGAAATGTAATTTTAACCAGTAAGTATGATAATTTCAGTCACAAATAAAAATTGAAAAAATGTAATTAATTAATTATCAATAAGTATAAATTTTGTTGTATTTAAAAAACACAAATGTGATGTCAAATTATGTCTTCCCATTTTTGTACATCAAGACAGGCCAATACTTTAAAACAAAATATTTTAACAGCAAAATAATACAAATTTTTGGAATGACAACACAAAATGCTGCCATAGTAAATAAAATTCTTCATCTCAGTTACAGAATGTACATTTATTTTAATTCTGTTCCGTTGGTTGAGCATTATGTCTGCAACTCTCCTTGACACGGTCCACACAGTAACAATATTTATTGTTACTTTGGCACTGCATACTATATTATTTAAGATAAATAACCAACACATCAGCTTTGTATCATACAAAGCGTAATAGTTAAATTATGATTACTTTAAGAGAAGGGGAAGACCAAAGAAACTATGGATGGGCTGTGTGAATGATGTTATGGTTGGAAATGGGGTGACTACCGAGATGACGACTAATAGAGAAGTATGGAAGAAAAAGACATGTTATGTCGACCCCAAAAAATTTGGATAAGGGCAGGAGAATAATGGTGATGTTTTAAATTATGAATATTACTTATTGAAATTTTTTTCAAGAAGTTTTATTTGAATATTAAACGTAAAGTAACTTAAAGGGCAATTATTAGAAAGCATTAATGATCAACGCCTTGACATTCTGAGATAGAATCTGACAATTTATAAACAATATTAACAGATTTTATTTAACTCTACCAAACAGCAAAATATAAAGTAAATATCTAAGGCGACAAACCATCCCTCTAATCACATGACGCCACTGCTCTAGCAAAACATGAGGCTATATAATGTGCTTGAACGCTGTCTAGCAGCTATTTATTATCTTGAGGACCACAGCTATGCAAAAGGTTATCATTCCTTTTTGTATCCATAGGGGAACATAAAAACTTATGCAGTTTTGGTTAAAGTCTTATATCAAGTCGCCTCCGTACGAAGATAGGAGGGGTGGAGGGGGGTTGGGGGGGGCGCCCTGTTTCACCCCCCCCACTCCTGCCCTGCCGGAGATGCGTAGTTTTTCTATTATTCCACTTTGAACAAAACCTTCTAACCTAACCAACACAAGTCTGTGTGCTCTGGGTAGGATCTGTCACTCATTAGGGTACGGGGAGGTAGTTACTTTCTGGCGCTTCGCCGGCCGCTGCCGCGGCACGCTCGCTTCGCTCGCTCGGCTCGCGCTAAGTGGTCACCATTCTAACCTAACCTAACCTACACAACTCACTTCGCTCACTCGGTTCGCGTTATCTAACTTAACCTAACCAACACAAGTCTGTGTGCTTTGGTTACGATCTGTCACTCATTAGGGTGCGGGGAGCTAATAATCATAGCAAAATATAAAATTCACGTAAACTCGAGAGCAACGGAATGACAAAACGAACACCAAACAAAAGTATTTGTCAATGTAAACAAACCCCGCTTTCCGAATTGCGTCAAAAGCGATTATATCGCGAATCCGACCAACGCGCAACGTCACAATTTAGTATTCAATAGTCCTTATATTTTGTGACTATTAAATTTGGTTGGATTCGCGATATAATAGTTTTTGACTCAATTCAGAACGCGGGGAAAATGGTTTCTTTTCACGCATTTCGATAAACGCACTATCGAAATCGCTACGAAATGTATCAAAATTACGTTCCTTCGTATGCATTGTAAGATTTCCCAAGATTTTTTAAATAATAATTAAAATATTTTGGCGCGTCTCCGGCAGCAAAAAATACATTTTATCGCTTAGTACGAACCCCCTAAACCCTCCCATATCTACACTTAACTCAGATTCAGGCGACTCGATATAAGACCCAACCCAATTGTCTAGAGCAGTCAATGACGTCTGGCTCACTCTGATTATTATTCAATAGACTGGCACTATTGTTGGATTGGATAATTAATGGTTTAATGAAGATTTATTTGTTAGTATTCAAGTTATTGAGTATTTTTGTCTAAGAATATCAACTACATGGTTCAAGTAAGAATACAAGAAAAGGGGCATTCAAAAAGACAAGAAAATTCTATAGACATGAACTTGAACGTAACCCCAAGCATGTCTATATCGTAGCCGTAATTGAGCACTACCTGCAATATAAATAATATCCGCTTTTACATAAGCAGCTAGGCATTAGCATTCAAGTCACTGACCTGAGGCAAATTGGCGGCGATCTGTCTGTGCAGCGAGTCCCGCTCCTTCTCCACCTCCTTGAGGCGCACCTCCGAGTCCCCAAGACGCTCCTGCGTCTCCCGCAGGCTTTCCACCAGCTTATCGCGCTCATCGAGCATAGACACCATCAACTGCTCGAAGTTCGCATCCTCACCCGATAACTGCGAACTCCTTTGACTGATACTGTCCTCCGATATAGTGGGCATCACGTCGCACATCATATTCCACATTTTAATTTAACATCAAACCAGAATACTTATCGTACACGACACACCGAAAAACACAATTTCGATCACCGTTTTATTACATATGTCCCGGCACAAACGTTACCTAAAACTAGCGCACTTAACGCGAGCGAGTTGTTTCACATCGTCAGAACATTTGTATACGACATTAGTCAAGAATTCGGGAGACATTCTAGTTCGATATTTAGAAAGACACACCTAAAAATCGTAATCCTACGATTCCATACTATCATGGCTCAAGCGGCATGTCTGCCATCTTGGAATGGAACGTCAATCAGAACAAAGAGTAGCAATAAAGATAATATTCTGCTCGCAGATGTGACACAAAACTAAGAGTAGGCACAGTTTAGAAGAAGCAATGCAATAAACCCAGAAAAACAATATTTATTAAATAAAGTACTAAAATTATTGCTAAAAGGAAAACATGGTCAGTGGGTCGTCTTAGGGGCGGAAACATACCTAATTTTAATATAATTTAACTTGTGAACTCCACAATGGTTGAACCAGTTTCGTGGAATCCTTTAGTTTTGTTTTACACAATTTGAAATTTCAAAGGCTGTATTGTAAATTGCTTATTCTGCTATAGGTATTGTTTTGTTTTGAAAATTCAAAATGTATTACCTATTTAAATGTTTTTTTTTGTAAAAGACTGAAAAAATCCCTTCGAGGAATACAAGTATAATTGTTATGTTATGTACTGTACATATTTACAGTCTTTTTAGTTTCCAGTGGATTTTGAACAGCTACTTTAGCCCAATAATCATTTTCTCATGACTTAGAAAAGACATTAAGAAAGTAGCATAAGCAAGGTAAAACACAAAAATAATGATTTAATCATTGCTTCAACAATATAAAATCTACTACTCAGTTACTAGTTTAGCATTACTAAAATTGATTTAAAAATAAACGTTAATTTTTAACTCGGTGCAATGAGGAACTAGTTTCATGCCTATCTTGCAGTCTCGGCCTTTTTGTAATCTTTGCCACCATTTACTCGTAGTGTCCACAGAGGTCGTTACGATACTACATGAATGAAGTTTACGAAGCATGCTATGAGCATATTATAAAATTCTTTTTTTTTCGAGGTTTTGGCACTGTTTTAATTCTAGGTCTAAATCAAATATCAGGTTTTTGCTCATTTTAAATATATATATTATATTATATATATTTTGTGGTGTAAATGAATTACATATTTGACATTCGCTCAAGATAAAACAAAAGATCATTATTTTATTGTTGTAAAATGAAAACAAAAATTAAATGCACAATTTATCACTGCTTTAGGAGGTGGATTTAATACTACTCAAGGCAGTAGAAAAAAAAACCAATGATTTATGATTCTGCAGCTTTTCAGATGAGGTTCAGGCATTTGTGATGATAACAAATAATTAACAATGCTCTTGACAACAATCATCTCAGTCATGCCAAGAGTTCATGTTTATGACATTATTTTTCTTTGCATTTCAATAGGCAAAATAGTGGCAAATACCTACCACGTCTCTTTGATAAACTGGTAGCTAGCGCCATCTCGCGGTCATACCTGATAACTAGCAACTTGACTAGCAAGCCGAGGAGGCAGAAATAAAAAGTTTTCGGCTTGTCCTTTTAGTGAACTTAGCCTGATCATTGTCCAGCAGATCAAAAATAAATACGAGTTCTTTTCGCATGCAGCTGAGTTCTACAGCTTGTGCCTGGCCAGAGATAGTTACGTGTGCGGTTCTCTGTCTGTACGGTACTGCTAGAGTTCGGGCCACGAGATGGCTACCTACTAGCCTCCTTGGGTTAGCCTTTCTTTATTTTGACATTCAATTAGGAACATAGGAACAGAAGCAAATACTACGGTAGGCCGCATGCCATCCAGTGTGGTACCTAATAAAACTAGCTGGCCTTGGCTCCCCACAGATTGGAAAATCAAATCGATTCAAAGACGCCGGCGCCGCCACGTTCGGCACCCATCCCGCCCCACCCCCGGGGCCTAGCGCCAGCGCTTACGCTCACCCAGCCAGCAGTACCTACTACTGAGCGCAAAAGTGGTGGCTTACGATTTTTGTACGTCAGCTGGGCACGCGAAGTAGTTGGTCTCAAATTGCATTATCTGGGTGTTTCTATATGAGTAGAACAATATCCATGAAGTTGTCATAGAAATTGTTCTATGACAACTTCATGGATATTGTTCAAACAGAATCGCGTCGGACTGTTGCGTCGCGCCTATCTGCGGGAGCCGTTATTTTAATGAAACTCCGTACTAAAGTTCATTTCAAATAAACTTGCGATAAAGTTTGTTCACCTCCTTCTACTAATGTATCCCAATATTTCCAAACCATACGAAAAAAATGGCAGTGTCGGTAACACGATCAAAACATTGACTTACCTACTCCGTGTTTGGTATTATGAAACTCAACCGATGCAATGTTAGCGACAGTTTTGTATGACGAACGATATCTATCGTAAGTTATTTGGACTTTTTGGTACAGGGTAGTTGAATGACATTTATCGCAAGTTTATTTGAAATACACTTTAGACCAGCGCAGGGTCACAGCAATACCACCGACTTGCCAGCTACTGTACCAAAATGCAACCCAACGAAAGAAATTTCAAAGTTGAACCTTTCCTCGAATCGCACCATATTAGCGTTGCCAAGAGGTTCAAAAAACAGGTTGTTGACTATGAGAACACTATCATTGTTCGATCCCGACCTCTGACTCGACCTTACTGATTAATATACGAATATCTGAGCCTGAGCCTGTTTCGTTTGTTCTCCAGTCTTCTTATTACAGCTGGCGAGGACGATCGTGTGTCAAAATGTTTAAGTTTTGTGTTTTTCTTGCGTTTTGTGTAGCGGTAAGTTTTTTACCAACATTTTGGAGGGCTCAACTTTTGTTTACCTAACTCATCTGCCTAGCCTTTTCCCAGCTATGTTGGGGTCGGCTTCCAGTCTAACCGGATGCAGCTGAATACTTAACTACTTACTTAAATGTGTGGTCGTTTGGTATAGTGGTAAAGACGCATTATTGTTATGAAAGCACAGAGGTATTCGGCAGTATCCTTAACATGAACAAAGTTCTGTCGTCCTTAGCTAATCTCTTAAGTTTTACTCTACATTGTAAAAATAAATAGATAAATAATCCCTCAATCGTTGATGAGCTATTAACCGGATTAGAAACATCTTATTTGTGATAGAGACAATTCAATTTATTCTATCATCATCAATTCATCAGCAGTTCGTTAACGTGACCGTTTAACTCCTAAAAATGTATTCATATTATATTCATGGTTTACCTAATAAATCGCGCTATCATTACAATGTTCCTTTGTTTTTGCCTTTATCTTGTTATTTGACAAGATAAAGGAAAAAACATTCGTGGTAAACAATCATAGTAAGCATGGTGAGGTAAGTTGTTAGGTCTACAAATCTGTTTGATGCTTAGGAAATAACATTCTAAGCAGGTAAGTCAATTAATCTGCCTGCCTTTTCCCAGCATTGTTAGGGTCGGCTTCTAGTCTAACTGAATGCAGCTGAATACCGGTATTTTACATGGAGCGACTGTCTATCTGACCTGCACAACCCAGTTACCTTGGTAAAATTCGTGAAATCGTAAAGTTCTAAGTAGATAATTAGCATTTATTCAATTCAAATACATACCTACTTAGGTAATTGTTAGCATCCTGTGAGATGAGACATCAGTGAACTCATCCATAGTTTATTTATGTTAGTGACTAGCTGCAGCGGTATTCTACTAGACGTGATGTTCTGTTTTACGGCACTTAAGAGGCCTACGTATTCTCCGACGAACGCATTCATGTTAATTAAAAGAGGATTGGCAAACAAATATTGGTTACCGTTGTACCTATCTAAATGATGCTGCCTTATGAAAAAAAAAAGAGTGGGCGAGCGAGTCGGACTCGTGCACCGAGGGTTCCGTAACATCATAATTATGTTTTTTCATCGGCGAGGCCTATTTTCGTCAGAGAATTTTAACACTGTGCACTGCGGTGTATAAATATTATTGCAGTTTTATGTCAGCGCCATCTCTTGAACGATATTGGAACTAATGTAACTTTTGTTGATGATTTCTGAAAAGTGTGTTATTTAGAGACTTCGTGTTATTTTTCCTGTAATCTTTACATAAACTTCTTTCACCTAGAATAATTTCAGATTTTTTTCTTTGCAAACTTCGGAGATAAGGAGGGAACGGTATTTTTTACATTTTTCATCAAAAGTCGAAAACTATGCGGCCTAAAAAAAGAAAAAATGTTTGAGAATGTGCAAACTGCGAAGTGCAAACTCTTTCATATGCCACATGCCCTAGTAGCCCCACTTCGAATTTTTCAGACCTCCTTTCAGTTCCTGTTGCAAAAAATATACATATATTTTTATTTCTTTCTTATTTGCAAAATAGTTGGGCAAACGCCCTCTAAAACTATTCCAAATTTCAAGTTGATAGCATTAGTAGTTCTTGAGATATCCAGCTGTGACCCAGACAGACAGACTAAGTCTCACCATAAGGGTTCCGTTTTACCATTTTGGTACGGAACCCTAATAAGGAGAGTTTCTCAAACATGCCGAAAAATGGCTACTTCGGCCATGAGACCTATCCTAGCGACCTTGTTTGCTAATAAAACATGCAACACTGCTTTGATGATGTCACTAAACATCTTCTAGATGCGGTGCCCCCTCATAAGGAGATTTGGTACTTACCTATTGTAGGTGCGTTTACAAGCATAAACAACCAGACAAGAAGCCACTGTAGTCTGTTCCAAACGTTTCTGATCAAAGTGTAAACAAATAACCTTAATTGTCAAATGAAAAACTGTTGCACAAGAATTTTAGGTTTAAAAGTATTGAAATGATCAAAACAAAGCACTCAATTTGTAAGTAGGAACTACCAATTGGCATCCAAAGCTACGTTTCCTGATCCATTTGTTTAAATTTTTATGAGATAATTTTGGAACAGACCATAGGTACAGTCGGCCACACGTCAATGGTAACAGACAGGATTAGCGGGCCTCGTGTTTTATTGAAACTCCGTACTACGACAGGCTAACTCAAGGTTAAAGTGTTACCGCACCGACCGACGCGACGTGCTGGGAACATCGACCATGGTCGATGGCTGGGAACTTAGCTAGTATGTGGTAGGTAAAGCCGGTCCAG
This sequence comes from Mesoligia furuncula, assembly GCA_916614155.1. Classification (NCBI taxonomy): domain Eukaryota; kingdom Metazoa; phylum Arthropoda; class Insecta; order Lepidoptera; family Noctuidae; genus Mesoligia; species Mesoligia furuncula. Next base: position 27,650,162 of record OU744807.1, on the reverse strand, counting down.
CTATCCAAGGTGTTAGTCTCACAAAAATGAATACTTACCTCTTTGTTCTGTGCGGGAATCGAACCCTCGACACATGGATAAAAGCCCAAAAAAAAAACTGTTAACGCTGACCAATATCAACCAATTTATTAGCTACTGCGCCATTTTGATTCAGTGGCGGGACAAACACAGTAGGTAGTAATTGGGAGGCCCGATGCCCATTTCTCGTTTAGTGGGGCTTCACGAAATCACAACTGTCTTTATTATGGAAATTTGGACGATGTTCATTCTTCCTGTGACGCAGTCGGGTCAAACAAGTGCGGATCGCTTCTCGACTTGAGTGAAATTTGAAGCGAACCCTACTGCATTGTTAAGAAATCTATCCGGTTCTCTAGGCGTGAACCTAAAGGGTTATTTTCACCTATTTATATATCTATAGTTTGTTCCAAATTGCAGAGCACTGGTGGCTCAGCAGCTCAGCTATAGGCCCCGCGCTGACTTTAAAGTCAGCGCGGGGCCTGTAGCAAATTTTATCAAGGGCCCTTGTTTTGTTTTAGGTCATCAACTTTATGGTAATAATAAAACAAAACTGTTACAAAAAACTTTTCTGGATTTAATTTGGGCAAATTTAGAAATAATCCTTTTTCATAACGACTTCTCTAAGCAAATCGTATTCAATAGGTATTCATCAAAGTGAGTTTATTAAGACGTTGTTGGCTCATCGTGTTCCTTTTAACTCGTTTTCATGTTGGGAAAGAACGTTCACCACTGCAGTTGGCGATCATGAGAGTCAAATAAATGCGCAAGGCAATTCCTACGTTTAGAAACAAGATTCTAAAGAATTATACTTGCAGTTCCAGAACTTCGTGCTTCTTGATGTCAATAATATAGCCGCATCAGATTTTAGCAATGCAGCGAACTGCACTTATTCGTCGCCTAGGCTGTCCTCCAAATCATCTGTGTAAATACTGACGATAAATGAGATTTTTTCAAAATCTCTTCTATTGGAAGCGATTTTAGCTGTCGGAATATTCCAAAAACGCCAGTAATTTTATGATAGCTTTCTTCGTAGGTACCTACATCTCGAAAGCAACTGAGCAAGGCAGGCCGCGCGGCTCTTATAACGAGGACGCATTGGAAAAAAAAAACACAAAAGTCTCGCAAGGCCGGGCCTTGAGGCCCCAAAAGGCCTCGCGGCCCCAAAAGTGGAGCCCTATCGATAGGTGGAAGCGGATTTATTTTATTTTTTATAGGTGATTGTAAACCGCTGTATTTCCCACTCATATTGCTAGCGTTATCATCATAGCTTTGCCCACGACAATCTTTGATACCAATTGAAATTTAATAGCCTTTGAGCGATTTCTTCAGCAGTGATGGCTGTTGAACATTTTGATACCAAGTCTTTCGTGTTAAGTATTGCTACATTGATTTGAAAAAATATTTTTACGCTTCTATCTAAATTGATATTTTTTACGGTCAGAAAGCGTTGCTGCGCGGGGACCCCAAATGCGCGGGGCCCGTAGCATTTGCTACTCTTGCTACGTGGCTAACCCGCCACTGTGGCTCAGTGAAGTTCGAACTCTGACAGACGTAAAGCGTCTGTGTGTAAATTATTTCATCACCACTGCTCTCAAAACCGACATGTCCTACAACCAAAAAATCGAAGACATGTGACATGTCCTAGAACCAAAAAATCGAAGACATGTGACATTTTCCAACACACACTGGGCCCGCGTGGTGGATCATGGGTTCAGGGAGTAAGCCACGAGCCCATGATCCACCACGCGCCTCACCGAGAGGAGGCCTGTGTGTGTCCCAGCAGGCTGGCCATTATAGGCTGATTGTGTTCCAAATTGTAGTGCTCTTTTCGTTTGAAGCACGTAACTAATAAGCCATTTTTGTGATTGGTAAAATACCATCAAAACCACAAAAATTGTTCCACCAAAATTAGAATCTTGTTCAAAATCTTTATAAAAAAACCGGGCAAGAGCGAGTCGGACTCGCGCACCGAAGGTTCCGTAACATCGGGTTTATGCATAAGGTTTATGTTTATGAAATAAAATGATTTTTATTTTTGAGTTGAATGAATGGTAAATTGCAGTTTACGATTTATGACGTATTAAAAAAAAACTACTTACTAGATCTCGTTCAAACCAATTTTCGGTGGTAGTTTACATGGTAATGTACATCATAATTTTTTTTAGTTTTATCATTCTCTTATTTTAGAAGTACAGGGGGGGGGGACACACATTTTACCACTTTGGAAGTGTCTCTCGCACAAACTATTCAGTTTAGAAAAAAATGATATTAGAAACCTCAATATCATTTTGAAGACCTATCCATAGATACCTCACACGTATGGGTTTGACGAAAAAAAAAATTTTAGTTTCAGTTCTAAGTATGGGGAACCCCAAAATTTATTGTTTTTTTTCTATTTTTGTGTGATAATCTTAATGCGGTTCACAGAATACATCTACTTACCAAGTTTCAACAGTATAGTTCTTATAGTTTCGGAGAAAAGTGGCTGTGACATACGGACGGACAGACATGACGAATCTATAAGGGTTCCGTTTTTTGCCATTTGGCAACGGAATCCTAAAAAACGACTATTCTTAGTAGTTTTTTTTAAATAATAATAATAATAATAATAATAATAATAATAATAATAATTTTATTATCAGGCAACTATAAGGCCCATAAATAAAATACACAAAATAATCTTATAAAATAATAAACTAATACATATTAAAAAACCTTAAAACTATTAACTATACACGTAACGTTGACGGCGTCGTGTTTCGCTGCGTGGTGTCGCGTAACCGTCCTCGGAAACGTCGATATACGACACCTTTCGGCCAAAATTCCTCTTTCAGACAGGTCTGTAGATGTTGGGTTGGAACTCGTACCACGAATGACTTAAAGTTGATGTTGTGGCGCGATTCCAACCTTTCGACCCTCAGAGTCCAGTTGGTCTTCACCTTCAAATACTGCACGACTTCCTCAGTTGTCGTGGAGTGATGCAGACGCGAAAGGTACAACTGCGTCGTAGGCACAGCAGGGCGCAGCAGCATGTTGGGTCCACTCGGTGCGGTGCCACACAGGTTACGAGAACAGGGCTTCTTCTTCTTCCTTTCTACTTTCGTGAAACCCTCCTCATCAACTTGTCTGGCTCTTGGCAAAGAGCAACGGACCGCAGTCAGGGCAGGTTGAGCACTCTTTACCAGTTTTTCCCCTTTTCTGGTTTGTCGGTTAGGCTGCGACGCATCAGATTTGCCGCTGGTGACAATAGCAGCGTAGGCACGTTTAGGGGTCGACGTACCTACGCGTGACGTTTCCGCAGCCGGTGTTGTGGAGCGGGCGACGGCGGCGGTGGGCGGCGCTTGCTCAGCGTTATCGGCAGCTGGTGACGCACCAATGCAATAATGGCGAATGTCGTATCAAAATACATCGTGATGTATTTTACAAAGAAGGGACGCAGTACTTTCCATCAAAATATAATTATTATTATGCAAACAAATAAAGGTCTGTGTGGTGCCGGACTTAAAGAATAACACCACCCCTTACTTCCCGTGGGTGTCGTAAAAGGCGACTAAGGGGCGTACCGGAGAATGGGCAGCAGCGTTCTCTATGTATTCCACCATCATACCATACTGCGATCGCCAACCCGCCTGCCAAGCGTGGCGATTATGGCAAACCCTCCCAAAATTGGGGGAGGCCTATGTCCAGCAGAGGACGTCTATCAGCTGAAACGAAACAAATAAATATAATATTTTTTATTCCGGCTAAGCGAGGTTGGTTGTCCCATGACTAACCAGTGTCCGTAAAGTGGAGTTCAATGTGCGCGACACGTTTCCCCGTCGGGTGACTTCAAAGTGATATAAGGAATACATCTTCCACGTATTCTAGAAAGAACATATGTCCAAATTCGATTTCTTTATGGAAAAAGAGGATTTCAAAACTTGCATAGCAGCGGCAGTAGGGCACGGACGAGCAAACTATGTCAGAACCTTGCCGCATTGAACATGTTAAAATCTTATTTTTTCTTTCTAATTTAAACGTGTTTTTTTCAGGCTTGTCACGCGGCGCCCGGAGGTGGCACCTACTGTGCGCAGACACCAGATGTGGTAAGTTATCCAAAGCTATTCAGATAAACCAGAGATTCGAGGTCGTTTAGTGTGCATACACACAAGAGACATGCGTCGACGACAGAAGCAACTGCAACCGTTGACGCGGGTCGGCGACAGCCGTCGATGCGAAGGTGGCTTTCGCCGAAATGCGTCGCACTTAAAAATTTTCGCAGTTTCTTTTTGTTGGTAACTCAATAATCAATAAAATGCATGGAGTTTCCCTGCGTGATCGAATCAGGGATGAGGAGATCCGCAGGAGAACCAAGGTAACCGACATAGCCCGAAGAATTTGCCAAACTTAAGTGGCAGTGGGCAGGGCACATTGCTCGCAGAACAGTTGGCCGATGGGGCCGAAAGGGTCTGGAGTGGCGACCGCGTACCGGAAGACGTAGCGTTGCTTGGAAGGCCTCCCACAAGGCGGTCCGACGACCTTGTGAAGGCCGCGGGAACCCGTTGATTACGATAAGCACAGAACCGGTCGAAGTGGAGGTGCTTGGGGGAGGCCTATGTCCAGCAGTGGACGTCTTTTGGCTGAAATGATGATGATGATGATAAACTCAATAATATAACATCAAATTACAAATAGATAATCTGTGAGTATCTTGCGTATCGTAATTTTATTTGAGGATCCATTCTCAGCCTACAGCATTCAACTCGATTCTCAGCAATTCATTCAGCTGCTACCAGCCACCCTGCGAAGATTGTTTGGTGGCCATTCGTAACCCGGGCATTCTTCGCACTTTACCGTTACCGTGACCGCCGCCAAAATCAGGAATAGGCTGCCGGGATCTGGTTCAATCTTTCGAAATGTGAACTTTATTTAGCGGACAGTACTGACAGACATCTGACACTTCCCAAATTTAACGCAATAGCTCAAAGACTACAATATAATGCTGCAATAGCTCCAGAAATCAAAATTATTGAAAAAAGCTCTCTTCGCCTCCTTAGGTCTGCAATCTTTGGCAATTCTCGGATATCTATGGACAATTCCTTTCCCGTTTTTATTGACGAATAAATCCAAAATTTCAATGTCGTTTCGGAAAGATTGTTCCAAATCAAAGACTACAATATAATTGTTCCAAATGAATATGCATTCGGCCATAACCTTAATCCGCTAGTACTGCTGTTTCGGCCCTAAATTAACATATTTCCTTCGCGCTTCCCATTTATGGAAGCACACTCACCTTTTAGACAAAATGGACCAAATTATCAGGCATACTTAGCTACATTAACTTCCATTTTAAATGTGGCCATGATCGAGCGAGCTTGGGAATTTCTAGTATTAGTTTACCGGCTTTCATATCTTCGGTCCACGGCACTGATAAATTAATCAGGAAAATCCTAGCCTCCACAATGATTGATTAATGATAAATTAAACTGTGTTTCACCGAGACTATGGATGCCTGGAGACTCGCTTACCCAAATACAGATCCACCCGACAATCCATCTTCCCAGTGATGGTGGGATGAACCGCTTTACAGAGTACGAGTAGTACAGAACAATTTACTTGACTCGTCGTCTCGGCTGTGGGTAGGTGGGAGTCGGTTCTTTGGCTTCATGCACTATCTTCGTCTTCTTGCACTACTTTTCGCCTCGCTGCTTCCCTACGACTAGGTACTCCTTGCTGTTCATCGCTGTCACTGTGGCGAAGATGCGTCGGACACCACGGCCTGTCTTGCAGCCGAAGTGCGGGTCGCTTAGCGCGCCACGCGAACATTAATGACATCATCCGACGAGCTCTTGTCACCTTCGGCGTTCCAGCTGTATTAGAACCCAATGGCTTGGCACGCCATTTATTGATAATTAATAAAACTAAATAAATATTAACTAACTTACTATACAAATAAATACAACCACAAAGGACACTTAGGCGTCGAAGTACTCGTCCGCATTGCTGTCATCTGGAAACGTGCGGATCTCGCTTGTGCATATTATGTCATATAATGATGTTTGTTTTAATTTCGCAGATCTTCCAATGTCTCAACTCTCCTCATGTGATTAGTCCCGAAGTGGCTGTCAAATGTACCGGTGCCAAGTTGTATGAAAGTGAGGTAATTATCATATTATTATAGCAGATGTTGGAAAAAAAAACAGCCAGGCTGAAGTGAGAGTGGGCCGGACACGTTTCACGAATACACCCGGAGCGATGGGCAAATATCGTCACTCACTGTACGCCTGAGGGAGGACATCGCCATCGAGGTCGACCACGGCGATGGTGGTGCGACGATGTGGTAACATTTGCAGGGCCAACTTGCCCAGAGATCGCACAAGACAGGGAGGTTTGGAAGAAACAAGGGGAGGCTTTTGCTCAGCGGTGGGACACAATGAAAAAAAAAATATTCTGGATATTTTTCTAAAATAATTACAAGCAAAATATGGACTTTAAATTAAACCACTGCAAAATTTACAACTGGCAACACCTATATTTTATGCAAATAAATTATTCTTATTCTATAATGCTTCCAGTGCGAAAGACTGACCTGCATCTTCCGTGAATCTAAATGGCTGGAAGGCGCAGCAGTAGACAAGACGAAGGTCGCCGCCTACTTCGACCAGTACGAGAAGGACCATGCAGAGTGGGGGCCTGCCATCCAGCATCTGAAGACAGCCTGTTTGGGCGCGGAGCTGAAGGCACAGGGGGTCTTCCTCAGCTGCCCAGCTTATGACGTCATGCATTGTGTGTTAGGTAGCTTTATTAAGGTAAGATGGTTCTTCTACAGTCTAAATGATTATATCTCTATGTTTCTCAGGGTTTTAGTTTTCAGTAAGCAGTAGGTACAGCCGCGGACTAGGGCGGTCGACCACCTTTCACTCTTATGCTCTTGGTAATAAGGATGAACGGTGGTCCACCGCCAGTGTCCGCGATAGTACCTACGAGTAGTACGTAGTATGTAGACTTCTTACGTAGACTTCTTCGTTGGTCTAGTGGTCGCAAGTGCTACTGCTGAGTAGAGGTCCTGGGTTAGATTCCCAGGTCAGCAAAGTGTTTTTGGGTTTTTCTATCAGGAATTCTCGTTAGCAGACCGCAGTCTTTTGAGCCCAGTTGATGACAATAAGCTCTCCTCCACAGATATAGATAGACCTAGATTACGCAAGTATCACGAACTGTATGAAAACCAAGCGTGCCATTTTTTGACTACTTACTATGACGTCACAAGCTCGCGCTCTCGCTCACGCTTACCCAGCCAGCAGTGCACATGACTGAGCGCGAAAGTGGCGGCTTACGATTTTTGAACGTAAGCTGGTGCGATTTTTGGCACGCGAAGTAGTTGCTCTTGCATTATCTAGGTGTATCTATATCTGTGCTCTCCCTCTATTATATGGGACTTAAACATAGCTGGCGAAATGTGTGATGAGTACCTACTATATAGGTACACCTCTCCCGCCTAACCTTTCAGGGAATAAACGCGAAGGAATATACCTAGTGGCTGGACATCTTTGTGAAGAAACTCGACCGGAAAAGCACTGCAATGGGACCACCTATTACTTAGTGTGGCCAAGCACCGTTCCGGTTTAAGAAGGATACTATAGTCCATTTTCTGCTAAACATTAGTTTCAGCTTTGTCGCCGAGACTGCGAAACATTTACAACTCCTTTGCTAGGAAACGGCTGGGTCCTACTTGTGTCGATACGTTGTTGTTGATCGTCCCTATGAAGGGAGACTCACGCTGTGGTCACGAGCTACACGCCCAAGTGTCACGCGTCTTGCGACGGCGACTGTAGAGAAATAAAGTCGAACGTCTAACCTCCTCCTTTTCGGAAGTCGGTTAATAAATGAAAGAAGTTGTTTAGAGTAGAGTATTATGTCAAGACTCAACCGAGACGCGACTTGCGAAGCGACGGTCGCGAACAGGTGACGCGCGCGCGTGCTGTTCGTCGCCAAGTCACCTAAGTCACGGTATAATTATCTATATAGTATTGTGACTCGACCCTGTCCTAGAAATAATTACCTACAGCCGCGCGGTTCAGTCAACAGCAAAAGTAGAGTTGTTTTAATCACTTCGTCGCCACACAGTTCTGACGCGAACTCCGTTCATTAGTATTTTTTTCGCGGAGGTTGGCAAGAACCTCGTGTCTGATATCACTTCGTGTTCTCCGATGTCCCCCAGCCTGTACTCACGGCCCCGTAAAGATGTTCCCCTTAACTCGCTAGTTCTTCTAGAATTTGATGAATCGGACATAAATAATGCCATTATTCAACTCCGTCGAGATTCTGCTACCGGTTGGGATGGCATCTCAGCAAATCTACTAAAACAATGTCGTCATGTCCTCGTATCTCCAATAACACACATTTTCAATCGTTCAATTGCCACTGGTATTTTTCCGGAAGCGTTTAAAAAGGCTGTTGTGCACCCGATTTATAAGGATGGGAATAGAGACTCTATGAACAATTACAGGCCTATTTCAGTCCTTTCATCTATCTCGAAAGTTTTTGAAAAATTAGTAAATCGAAGGCTTACTCAGTTCCTCGACAAAAATAACTTAATCGCACAAAATCAGTATGGTTTTAAAAAAGGAGTATCGGCAGAAGACGCAGTTCTCGACTTAACTGAGTTTGTTGCCAGAAAGCTTGATGAAAACCAGAAATGCATAGGTTTGTTCCTAGACTTAAAAAAGGCGTTTGATACGGTCTCTGTTCCCACCCTCCTATCGAAGTTGGAGGACGTCGGCATACGTGGTTTGGCTCATGATTTTTTTGCAAGTTATCTCACTAACCGTAGACTGTGTGTTAGGGTTGGTGACCATGTCAGTAGAGAGGAAACTACCACCTTCGGCGTGCCGCAGGGAAGTGTGCTTGGCCCGACCCTTTTCCAGGTTTACATCAACGAGCTTTGCTGCATACCTCTCACAAACTCTAAAATATTCACCTATGCTGATGATACTGCAGTCATTGTTCATGGAACTGATTGGGAGCATCTGAGAACTACTGCCGAAACCTCACTTAAAGCTGTTATGGGTTGGGTGCAGCTAAATCTCCTCACTCTGAACCTGGACAAGACCTTCTTCATCCCGTTCGGGTTACACCCTGGTACCAAACCACCTACAGGCTTTGTCATTAACGCCCACACATGTAATGGCCATATACCCTGCTCATGCTTTTCTCTTCGTGAGGTAAACCACCTTAAGTATTTGGGTGTGGTTATTGATAGCGGACTCAACTGGCACTCACACTTGGATACTATTACTAAAAGAGTTAGAAGGATGATATATATATTCAAGGCACTTAGGTCTTCGGCTGACTTCAACACGATTAGAATGGTGTATATTGCTATATGTCAGTCCGTCATCACCTATTGCATTACAGTGTGGGGAGGCGCCGCTCGGACAAAGTTTCTTAAGTTGGAACGAGCCCAAAGAGCTGTCCTGAAGGTGATGTCAAAAAAGCACTTTATGTATCCTACCACACAATTATATAAAGATGCCAATGTACTTACTGTTAGGCAACTGTTTGTGCTACGATCCGTACTGAGAAAACACTCCAAGGTCCCCCCTCCAGACCCAACACGCCGTAAGAAAAAACCTCTTATTCTCTCAGTAACGCATAGGACCGCTTTCGCTAGACGCCAGCATTATGTTCTTAGCTCACACCTTTATACATTAATTAACAAAAAAATTAACATAATTGATTTGGATACCTATAGGGTTAAAGTTAAAATTGAGGACTGGATAAGGGATCAAGACTACGAGGCAACGGAAGGTCTACTTGCCTGGATCTGCTGAATCACTTATGCCTATCACTTCACAACGAAAGGAGGTGCCCCCACTAATTCCATCCACATTACACAAATGCACACTCACTCAACACACCCCACACACCCTCACAATACACCAAACACCACCACACTACATCACATCACACCACATCACATCACATCACTTCACACACCCTTCTTCCTTACACATACACACACAACACTTGCACATGACACGACACAAGTGCACTTCACACATACACTCTATACAAACATAATTACTTTATTAAAAATACAAATTAAACATATATAATATATAGATATATTCCTTAGCTTATAATTCTATATCATGTTTGTGACTATCCGAGTCTGCTAGTACGCTCATAATTTGTTCGTCCACTATTTATGCGAAGACACTGCCTCCTAAGATACAGGATCTTCCTAGTTTAGGAGTCAGGGCTTAATTCTGTGTTGACTGTACTTTACCCATCTCTTGTACACTATTTCTGTATTGATTTCTCTGTTCTCACTGACTAATATGTGTATTTAATATGTGTCAAACTTGTATTGTGCTAATAAATACTTATTATTATTATTATTGAATTTCTGATTTTGATCATCTACTTTTGCTGTTGACTGTACGTAAACACGTTATAGGGCTGCCCGCCTACAGTATTTTAATTTCATCAACCTACTTGAGTTTCTTTCTAGTTTTGTGATTGTATAGGTAAATATTATATAGGTATTTTTCTTTAAAAAATGAAATTCGTTGTGAATGAAATAGGAAGAGTTCAATAAAAATACATACAGTGTTTTTTGATTAGTAGATTTAATAAAAAAACTTATCAAACAACCAAAAACAGCAAAATATAGACTATAATTGCTCTTTTTGCCATATTAAGTAAGTACTTGTACTTATTTCAATGAATATTTGTCACAAATTGCACGCTTACTGCTTACAAAACCATCACACCATCCGTCCGTTCGTCACTGCGGAGCATTCGAGACCGTTTGTTAACCGAGTGTAAACCGAACTCGAGGCACGTAGATATGACTCGCGTTCTGACTGTTTCTGAAGATAGAATACTGCATAGATAATTATACCGTGCCTAAGTGCTCTCACAGAGCGACACGCAATGACAGAGACAACTGCAGCCGCCGACGAGTGTGGACTGCCGCAGTTGATGCGTGCCGCTCGTGTGTAAGTATGTACAAACGCCAGCATATCAAGCTACCCGAAACTGTCAAATTTTCCCAATTCACATTGAACCTTATATATTAGCGATAAAGTTGAAAATCCATTAAGGCGAGGTTGTACCATTTTTAAGTTTTTTGGAGCTATGTATATCTAAATAATGTAAATATTCGGCAAAATAAAAATCATTTTAACAAAATTGAACATATGGTCAAGCGCTGTATAAAGACGGAAACGTAATTACTAATAATTGACTCGATAAAAAAAAATCGCAAAGATGACACTAAATCGATTTTTCAAATGTACTTCTTGGCAAAAAATTATATTACGAAACCATCTAAGTAATGTATCAAAAAATAGGTTTTAATATTTTCTAGCGCTGGGTAAGGTAGATTTTTATATTAGTGGCTATTTATTTTTGTAAGAACAAAAATCATACGATATTGAGCTATTCGATTTCGAGCGGGCCGTTTAGTGCCGGCCGAGAGGTCTTCGAGGACGGACGCACGCCAATTTTTTTCCGCGTTTGCGCTTTCCATTATATGAAACGTTACGCTCAGTGTTGCCAACCCTACTGTTTTAACAGTAGATTTACTGTTTTAACCATGACATACCTGTTTTCTGTTTAAGTACCAATTTCTACAGTTTTCATTATAATTTACTGGAGATTTCGTCTAAAACGATAAAACTCCAGTTAAAATACCTAGCTTCATGTTATGCATGTATGTATGCGAATAAATTTTTATCTATGTCTAACAAAACAGCAGTAAACAACTTGGAAACTAAACTAAGAAATAAAATGTCCACAACGAAAATTAAAGGCACATTACATAGTAAAACAGAAATAAAGGAATGCTATACCTACATTTAATGCAACTGAAAAACCTACGAAGAAATTAATTAAAAGTACCTATGTATAATTTTAATAAAAAAAACGAGGCAGAAAATATCGAAGACAGTTCTTTTGTTTTTTTTTTTGTTTTGTTGTGCGCGTAATTTTGATACTGTGACATCTTCTAAAGAATTTATTCTAATGACATGCTGTAAACTGCAGTATTGATCTAAATTGAATGCTTAATTTTACTAACATATTTAATGAGATAAGGATTAATACAATGTATGTCAAAATTGCTTCGAAAGTCACTCATTATATTTTATTGATTGTAAAAAGATAAAATTGGTTACTGTAAGTTATCCTTATAATATAGACATATACCACCGCGAACTTTTTTGAGGGCATTTTCAAGATATACAATTCTGTAGTACATTATTTTGAAGTTCCTCGTATGGTTTAGCCAGCGTTAGCAATATAAGCGGCCGAGCGACGAGATTTTTTCCGACTTCAATTACATTTATTATGATTTCCTATGGAAAATACATCTTTATCAGAATAAAAATAGCGTGTAGCACTCCTTAATAATGTAACTACCGTAAACTACCTATCGAAAAATTTTTTGTGAAAGAATTTTCTAACTCGGATCAGTAGTTTCAGAGATTACCCTATACATACAAAACTTACAATTTTATCTCTTTATAATATAAAAAATAAAAGTTTGTAAAAAAAAATACAATAATATTGTATAACATATTATTACCTAGTGTAAATAAATGATTTTCTTTGACGGAAAAGCACGAAAATGTTACGACCATTGTTCAGACGCGACACTGTACAAAAAAGTACAGTAGGTTTGTTATTAAATTCGTTGAAATGATTATTTTCTTTGCTCAATAAGTTCGAAATATTGCTAAACTTATATAACAATTATAAAATATACTTGTAAAATGTATAATTTAAACGATTTGAAGTGCCACTATAATGTCAACATTTATTTTGCAGCGTTTCAATGAGAAAAAATATACTCAGGGGTGTTGTTCAGACTCTAGATAACCCTGATACTACTTTCCATAGTTATACGTAAGTACCTACTTTCTTCAAAACATAAAACTTTAGTCATTACATACTAACAATTATAAAAGTAATATTGATTGTACTCATGTTTGTCATGAGTATAATCATCATCACCATCTTAATCATGGAGATAATAGTGTTAAGTTATAAATTGAATATAGATTGCGATTCATGACTCATAATGTTTATAACACTGTTACAGAACAACCTTAAACACTATTAGTGAACCTCAAAGTACTGTAAGTCAAACAGAAATTAGTACAAGATAGAGACAAGATTTCAGAAAACTTTTTAACTGCCGATAATTCAGAAGTTGAAACAGCAAATAAGTAAGTCTTACTAAACTATATGTTAAAACAAGTAGAGAAGAAATTAATCTTAAATGTTTTTATACCGATTGCCTAAATACATACGTTAACTTTGTTGATCAGTACTAGTACCGAGTACGATGTATAAAAACTAAAATGATATCAGAGTAAAAAAAAAATCGAAAATAAATTAATACACGTGATTATAGTAATCTATCTCTTAAACGTCGATTGCACACCAGAGGGGCAATTCTCGTAATTTTAAGAACGTTTACAGTCTGATGTCTGAAAAATTAATGCAATATAACTTCAGGGCCAACTCAATGTTACCGGGAGGCAATATTGCTTGTTTGGTATATGGTCAGGTGAAACAATACCCGTAGGTACATTTAATCAAGATAGTGAAAGATAGTAAATTTTGGGAAGAAAAAATGGGAAAAAAAACTTATTAATTTTTATATGCAGTGTCTATTGCCTGAAATCATAGATCCCCGACATATTAGAGGAATGGATATAAGAAAAATAAAAATGCGAGAAAGCAAAGAAAATATTGCAACACCTGCTATTGTTTCCACTTCTGTATCACAAATAGTGAATTTTGAGAATGTGGCGTCTACTTCTGTGTTTTATAATTATTAAATTTTAATAATTATTAAATACGTTTTATAACCGACTTCAAAAAAGGAGGAGGTTCTCAATTCGGATAGTTATATTTTTTATTGTGTATTATTTTCATTTTCTTAATCTTTTCTGTTTATAACATAAAAATAAAGTTTGCTTAATCGATTTTGTTGTTTTTGTTCCTAACACTACATTATTGACAAGTTGTGAGTGAAGTTGTCCAGAACATATCTTCTCATCTGAAACGCATAGTATATGTATAGTGAAAGGAACGTCGTTCCATCCGGGTGTCCCGCGACACCTCTCGATAAATTTTATTTTGAAAAAAGTCTGATTTGTGAGATTTTTTGACATGTTACTGATGGTATGTGTATTTTAAATATAGGTACAAACTTACCTTAGATTTTTTACATAGTGCGTTTCTTTGCCAAACTAACCTAATTTTTACTAACTGGAAACTGTCATGAGAATTTATCAAGCGTAGATGATAAGTTCCTACATACAAATTGTATTCATTAAAAATAAAATATAACATCAAAGTTGATCTACTGTATTTGTCTGTTTCGTGGCGCGCATTCATTGCACAAAGGTTAGTCGCGGTCACAACGTGTCACGTGGCGCGGTCTCGCTCAGCGCGTCGTAGTTAAATACGCCGCGTTCAACTGGCGGGGGCTGAGGTAGTGTTTTCTATGCCTATCGGTCCGGGAAAACCTCGCCTTAAAGATATTTGACAGATTGTAATAGCTTGATGTGGTGGCGTCTGTACACTAACTCGAGGCCGTGATCGGGCCATAGGAGTAGTTACGTATCACTCTATCAGAAGCAGGGGCGTGCACAGATTTTTCAAAGAAGGTAGGCAAAAAAAAAAATTTCACCAAAAATACTTTGGTTTCGGTTCGTCGTCTTGTCGATCGATGATGTAGGTAATTGCCAAATGCCAGCTTAAATATCCATAGATTGACGCTTATTGGCGTCTCTGTCGCTCGTAGTTCCGAGGTGACGCGAACAAAAACCTCCTCTTTTTTTGAAGTCGGTTAAAAAGGATATTATACGACAAATAATTTTTTTTACAAAAAATAACTTTAATTTCGGAAGTCGGTGTCAATAAACGAAAATGCGGAACCAAAGACACCGACTTCCGAAATTAAAGTTATTTTTCAATTTGTAGTGTTTTTTTTTGGAAGTCGGTTGTTTTTTTTTCGTAAAAGTTTTTATTTTTCACTTTTTAGTGGGTCCGTTTGTAATTTATCTAAGTTACAATAGCCTAATGTCAACTGCTCATCACTTGTTACAAAATATTGCTTTTCCCGATGTTGGGACGTTAATTGTTGAGGAGTTCTCCTGGTAAGAACCAGGAGAACTCCTCAACAATCAGTCACCATACGCTTTGTGACGAGCATAAATTGCTTAGCAACCTTAATAAAGTAATCGAATCGCAACCCGTGAAATATTTGTCATTGAGTAGTTCCAATGGCCATCTGTGGTCTTCTTCATCAGCTCCACTTTACCAAATGATGATTTCCGAGAGTAAATGCTCAAGTTATTAAAAAAAATACCTAAATCGTTATAGCTTTGCCTATAAAATTTGAGGGTTTCCCTCGATTTCCATGGGATCCTCTCATTAGATTCCAACTTGATGATAATGGGACCACCTCGAGAGTATACCCTTTCAAACAAAAAAAGAATTTTGAAAATCGGTCCACAACTGGCGGAGTAATTGCGTAACAAACAAACAAAAAAAAAAAAAGAGAACCTCCTCCGTTTTTGAAGTCGGTTAAAAATAATGGTCGTCTAATTAGGTTTATTGAAATGAAGTAATGCTACTTTCTAAAATAGGTACTTGCATTGCATAGCCAACTTCCGTTCGGGCAAGTTCGGTGGGAGTTCGCCTGCTCCTCGGCAGTTTTCGTGTTCTGCTCTATGAGAAACTACAGTAAAGAAAGACACTGTCTATTATCGCAGTTGTGTGCGTTATTTTTGTCATTGTGTGCCACGTAGTTATAGGCGCACACACACTCATAAAATCGTATGAACACGACTGACCGCGAGAGCACACATCTAAAAATTTAGTGACGAATAGTTTGTGTCTTCGCCGTTGAGATTGTAAGGCGCCAGTGCAGCGCGAATCAAGAAATCTTAATGATACTACCGACGCTCGGTAGGTGGAGCTGATTTATGATTTAAGAATTTTTATATTTTGTTAAGTTTTGTTTATTGACTTACTTATATAATATTAGATCTGTTCTCGAAGGTAGACACTGTCTTTATCACTCTATGGAATGCCCGCCACTGATCAGAAGCAATGGGTTTACTTGTGACACGTCAAAAACATTCATTGCGTTATTTACGTTATTGAGCAGACACATTTTTCGGATTAGCAATATCCTTCAAAATTATTCAGATGGAGATTGATTCAATTAGGGCTAACGCTTTCGTCCCGGGAATCTCGGCCTCGATAATTTCGAGAGTCTCGACGATTTTTTGGTATTTTCGAGACTCAAGAATAACATTTTCGGTCACGGGAATAACGAGACTATTGCGACTTGAGACGCGGGTTACTTTTGTAATCAAATTAGGTCCTCTCTGTCTGAAACCACATTAAACGCCCTTTGTTTCTTCCGTGCCCACTACAAAAATGAAAAAAACTTCAACAAATAATTTTTAAATTTTTAATTTGCGTTTGTTTAATAAAGTACCTACTGGATTAAAATATCTTGTTTTGACTGCCTAATTGCATAGCCTATAAGTAAGAAACCTAGTTTTGACATAGTCTCAAAAGTCTCGTTTTCCCCGGGAATTTCGAGACCACATCGAGACTCTTTTTTTTTTTCCCGGGACTCAGTAATGCATCGAGACTGAAAGCCCTAATTAGGGCGCTGCCGCTGGGATCTCAGCTTTAACTTATTTATGTATGTTTCAGCACGCGACCCCATCTCAGTGGTCCACCTCGGCGTCGTGCTCGTACCCGCGCGCGTACGCAGCGGCCTGCCCAGTGTGTCCTAGCGACTGCTTCAGTCCACAAGTGCCCATCGGATCCTGTAACGCCTGCTTCTTGGCGCCAAGAACAGCCTAAAAATGCAGTAACGTTATTAAAAATAAGCTTATTTTGAAAAGGAATGGTTGTTTTATTTTTTATTACCTTTGTGTTGACTGGATTGTATTATAGAAAAGGACAGGAGAGACTCATAGGGCATCGCAAATTGCCGAAAAGGCTGGCAGTATTCCAACAGGCGGTGCTGATTCTTTGGCCAAAAAATAGGCCAGCCCCTCTGGTCACGTGAAGAATCGACCAACCTTTGGTAACCCGAAAAACCAAGTGGTTAATTGCGGACTCTTGGCAGCCACCGTTCTTCTAGGGAACCGGTGATCATAAGAGCGTTTACGCCGAACGGCATTTCATACAAACTTTCAAGCTCTTATTTTTCGAAGTGAATGAACCGATTTTAATGAAACTTCATACGCATAAGCAGGATGCTAAGGTCTAAAAAGTTAGTAGAGAACATTTTCGAAAAATAGTGTTACAACCAAATTAGACCGACTTTAAACTTTCCATAGAAACAGAGATTTCCAGTTATCTTTTTTTAAATAAGACATTTCGAAAATGTTCTCTACTAACTTTTTAGACCTTTGTATCTTGCTTATGCGTATGAAGTTTCATTAAAATCGGTTCATTCATTTCGAAAAACAAGGGTTTGAAAGTTTGTATGAAATGTCGTACGGCGTAAACGCTCTTAAGACTATCTGAAATTACAAAATTTCTTGCTTACTTTCGGGGACACCAAACTCAGCTCACCAATGACGTCAGCAAGGTGATAAGACAAGACAAGACAATGATAAGAACAAAAATCTTCATCATAATTTATAGAACTGGGAATCGAACATTACTTGGTTAGTTAATTGAATTAGGTTCGGCTATTATATCTAATATTAATTAATTTAGGCCCGAAAATCCGAGGGGCACAGGTCGATCGAGCAGGTTAAGCTACGCTTGCCGCGGTTGATCTGTTGATGGGTGAGCATCTTTACATACCGTGACCCCTCCGTGCGTCGGAAAGCACGTTAGGCCCTTGGTCCCGGCTGTCATTCGTGGATCTTTGACAGTCGTTGCGGGTAGTCAGGAGCCCGAAAATCTGACAACCAGTCTTACCAAAGGGTATCGTATTACCCAGTGAATGGGTTGTGAAGGTCAGATAGGCAGTCGCTCCATGTAAAATACTGGTATTCAGCTGCATCCGGTTAGATTGGAAGCCGACCCCAACATAGTTGGCAAAAATGCTAGGCAGATGATGATTAATTAATTTAGTATAAAAAGTTTATCCAGTGTACCTACCTATGGAGGGGTTCACATCGGCGTCGGGATGACGATGAAATACCTGGGTCTCGTCCTCGACAGCCGGTGGAACTTCGTGGAGCATTTCCGACGTTTGGCCCCCAAACTGGAACGGGCCGGGGCCGCCTTCAAGCGGCTTTTCCCCAACCTGGGGGGGCCAAACGCCTCCTACCGGAGGCTTTACGCGGGGGTCGTGCGGTCCATGGCCATATACGGGGCCCCGGTGTGGGCGCGTTCACTGCGGCGGCGAGCCGCCCACTACCTGAACGCGCCCCAGAAGGTGGTAGCCATAAGGGCTATCCGGGGCTACCGCACGATCTCTGGCGAGGCGGCAAGCCTCCTTGCCGGACTGCCGCCATGGGATCTGGAGGCGATAGTCCTCGCGCGCCTGTATGAGTGGCGCGCGGAGGCACTACGCCGGGGGGAGGATCCGCTTCCGCGGCAAATCGCTGCGGAGCGGACGGATCTCCGGCGCGATCTCATGGCGGCATGGAAAGAGCGACTGTCGCAACCCAGCGCAGGGCACGCCGCGATAGCGGCGATAAGACCCCTCTTTGAGGAGTGGCTAGAGAGGCGCCACGGCGCCCTCACCTTTCGCCTGACGCAGGTCCTCACCGGACACGGAAGTTTCGGGAGGTTCCTGCACATCATCAGGCGGGAGGAAACGCCCGGGTGTCACCATTGCCAGGATCGCCCAGAGGACACGGTGGAGCACACGGTGGAGGTCTGCCCCGCTTGGGCGGAGCACCGCCGTGTCCTCGTAGAGGCGATTGGCAGCGACGGCGACCTCTCGCGTCCGGCCCTGGTGCAAGCCATGGTCCGGGGCGAGAGGGAGTGGGGGGCAGTCGCCTCCTTCTGCGAAGCAGTCATGCTAGCGAAGGAGGTGGCGGAACGGCTCAGGGAGAGAGCCTCCCGTCCCAGCCGCCGCGGGAGACGCTCCGGGCGTCGGGAGCCGCGTGACGACTCCCGGCCACCGTAGGCGCGGGCCTGCGGGCGGAGAGTAATGGGTAGCTCACCGCCCGATCAGGACCAGGCCCGTGCTGGACGGCGCGTACGTGTTCCACGCGCGCCTCAAAGAGATGTCAGCATCGAGGAGGGGCCCCTTAGGGCCGAAGCCTGCCGGGTCAGCGGGATTGTCCGAAACGGTTACCGCTGGCCCGGAACATAAAGGGCTAAGGAAGGAACACGGGTGGGTTTTAGTCAGTAAGAGTCTGACACTCCCTTCCGCTCCACCCAGAGCGGGAGGAGTCATTTGATGATTTCCCATCCACAAAAAAAAAAAAAAAGTGTACCTACCTATATATTTTTATCCTCTTTCGTTATACCTAAATGTTAAAATCTTCATCGAACTTATTAAATAAACCTGAAAACGTGCAAAAGATGGAGCAGTAAATACTTACTTATTTTTATACCGTAAAGTTATGAAACCTTATAAAATACAAGCATTGAAATTCAATATAATACCTATGTTCCGATGATTTTCCGGGAACTTTGGAAACACGAGGCTATAGAAAATACAACACGTGATACGACGGCCAAATTATTCCAGCTTGCTGCCACTCTCTACACAATGGGCCATTTTGGCCGACTTCCCACCCCCAGATGATAAATTTTGATAATTTAAAACCTTTAATCATGAATTAAATTGGGTAAATCCGACACTACAACTTTTAGCGATGAGACGAAACAAATCGATAATAATCTTCGAAGGCTTCTGAATTACAGCGAATTTAGATAAACATCTATAATAGTATTCGAACATAAAATTGCCTTGAGTCCTTTCGATTTATTTTAAATAAAACTTAATCCCACTAGATCAGAGCGGCTCAACAAATAAATCTAGTAATAAAACACAATCATAATCTTTCGCAAATAAAACTTAATCCAATTTCAATCAAGGCTTTAATTTCCTGCGCCACGTCATATCCTTTCGTTTATCGAGCGCTTCCCACCCACGGTTTCCCGCCCTCTCCATAATTTTCCACTAGTTCCCGCGCATGCGTCCCGCAGGGTGCCCTCTCTGACATCTGTCAAAATCAGTCTGTCCCTCCCCAGTGCCGTGAACTGTTTGACGTCACTGCGTCCATAATTACGGGAAATCCAAGTGCATTTTGGAGAATCATGTAAAATTAGGTAAGTGGAAAACTCGATACCATTTCCTAGATAGTTGTTTTTTTAATTGTTACTCTGAATTTTATACCGTGTTCGTACGATTTTATAGCAAGTAGGTTTGATTCCTATATAAAATGTCGATGGTTAATCTCTTTCCGTGATGAATCTGGTCGCACTTTTAAAAATTTTATTTTTCTCTCTCAGTAGCCTGATCGATCGATGAAATAAACTTGAGACGTACCTAGATCATGACAGCCTTCGGTCTATTAATAGCTCAATGGTTTATGTGATAACAATTACATATATACTACATGTAAGTATACGACTGATATTGCGCGTGTCTCGTGACCTTTAATCTTAACAGTGTCTGATTTGGTAATTGATTAAAAGACAATTCATTGATCTACATCGATACCTATTAGATAAGTGACTTTTCGATAATGAATTTCTATGATAATGGCTGTTATATCTGCACAGGCATAGTTTCGATTAGTACTGCTGTTACTGTGTACTAGTGTTTGCTTGCTTCGGACACTGGGTACAACTGTAGTCTGTTGTGAAAACCTCAGATCAAAAACAAATATTTTACAATTTTCATTTTCGGTCAAAGCTTTTTTTTTTCATTCTAACCTTTATCATATTGGAAAAGGTCTGGGATGGTTGTTTTCCCAAATTGGCTTCTGGAAACTCTATTACCGATAATCGAGAAATACTTACGTAGCTAACTTTCTGCGTTCTCTCCTTCTAGAACAATTGGCATCTGCATTCATCGTAAAATTATAGAACATAGAGTATCGTAAAAACAGAGTTAGCGTCGAATGCCGAAGCAGATTCTAGCTTCTAAACACGGTTATCTAGACAGAATTCAGTTGTATTTGAAAAAAAAAATCCAATACAATAGTAATAAACTTGGACTCTGTTGCTCATGCCGATGGACTACTATTTTTAATGTTTTTATTTTTAAATTCAAATGATGTGTCTGTTTTTTTGGGGTTCCGTACCCAAATGGTAAAAACGGGACCCTATTACTAAGACTTCACTGTCCTTCTGTCAGTCTGTATGTCACCAGGCTGTATCTCATGAAACGTGATAGCTAGACAGTTGAAATTTTCACAGACGATGTATTTCTGTTGCCGCTATAACAACAATTACTAAAAACAGAATAAAATAAATATTTTAGGGGGCTCCCACACAACAACCGTGTTTTTTCGGTGTTTTTGTCTTGTGGTACGGAACCCTTCGTGTACGAGTCGACTCGCACTCGGCCAATTTTTTTCTTATCCTATCCTACTGTCCCACTGCTAGGCAACGGCCAAGTCCTTCCAGGAACTCTTTTCCGAAAACTAAACTTTTAAATAAACGAAACGAATTTTTGATTACTCCGTGAGGTTCTATCTTCGATCCTTTTATAAACCAGTACAAAGAATGCCATTGCCTACAGATATTTTACTACTTTCAAATCAAAAACGTAAAAGGCGACTAAGGGAGACCGGAGAATGGGCAGCAGCGTTCTCTATGCATTACACCACCATACCATACTGCGATCGCCAACCCGCCTGCCAAGTGTGGCGATTATGGCAAACCCCCCCAAAATTGGGGGAGGCCTATGTCCAGCAGTGGACGTCTTTCGGCTGAAATGATGATGATGATGATGAAATCAAAAACTACCTTACTGAACTGTCATCACGACAGACCCTAGAAGTTCCAGTTGACCTACATATTATTATGACTTATAAGATAGAGAATGCCGTCTGTTAGGACAGGCTAACACAAAGCTACAACGGTTCTTTCTTCAAAAGGCCCTTCCAGACGTGGCCCGGGCCTGCAATATTAGACTCACATAAAATCCTAACCCCCTTACTAATAAACGTTGTATAGAGTCTGTATAGTTACACAACAACGCTTTGTCTTGTTATTTCGAAAGTCAAATTACTGACGACTGAAAGAGAGAAATCGGTGTGATATGTCATCTGATATAGGTTATGCGTTTATTAGTTAACGGGGGAATAATAATATAATGTTTTGACTTTAAAAGAGACCATGACGTCTGAGTTTGTTTCGACATTTCTTCTCAGGGGTCAGTCTGCTAGGAAACGCAGGCGCCATCAAATTTTTAAATATGTATTGACCCACAAAATATTGACGTGTAAAAGTAATTAATAACACTCATTATAACCTAGAGCTGACCCTAGCGATTTTTTCGTGTAAAAGTGTCTTAAAAGATCTACTTACAGAAATAAGCATTTCATTTCATAAACATTTCAGAGAATTAAGTAAGAACATGTTTTTCCAAGACAAAAATCTTTCGAGAATTTTGTTGCGATGCATGTGTTGGATCATCATTTTATCTAAGCACATTATAGAGTATTAGTACTAGGCCAATCACTTCCATTATTTATCTTTATATCATCTTTGATCTGCCCACAAAACTCCGCGTAGTTCCGCGTTCTCGTTGCCCATTTCTTGCACCACGCGATATGTTTCCATCCAGTAAACTATATGCCCTATCTATTAAATTATCTACCCAATTTAGAAATTTAGAAGTAGGTAGTTGAGCTGAATGGTGCTGATCCGGATCTAAGTCATGTTCGTTAACGGGTGCCGTCAGTAGGGATTGGTCATCTCTTTGTTGCCACGGCTTATTTTAATATCTGAATTGTTATTTTTAGGGTTCCGTACCCAAAGGGTAAAAACGGGACCCTGTTACTAAGACTTCGCTGTCTGTCCGTCTGTCCGTCTGGCCGTCTGTCCGTCTGTCCGTCTGTCCGTCTGTCCGTCTGTCCATCTGTCCGTCTGTCCGTCTGTCCGTCTGTCTGTCTGTCTGTCACCAGGCTGTATCGATAGCTAGACAGTTGAAATTTTCACAAGTTATGTATAGGTATCTGTTGCCGCTATAACAACAAATACTAAAAACAAAATAAAATAAATATTTAAGGGGGGCTCCCATACAACAAATGCGATTTTTTTGCCCTTTTTTGCTCGATATCAAAAATGGCAACAGGCCTACCTGTTGCCATTTTTGAAATATTCACTTGAAATATTCACAAAATACTCAGTTGTATTTTAACTTTAATAATAAATAATAAAATTAAAATAAAATAAATATTTAAGGGGGGCTCCCATACAACAAACCTGTTTTATCGGCGTTTTTGCCTTGTGGTACGGAACCCTTCGTGTGCGAGTCCGACTCGCACTTGGCCAGTGTTTTTTGTTTTCATCTTTTTATTACGGACGCTTTTAACGTGCACTTCTTTCTACTTCGTTCTCACCTATACTATAATTTCAACCAAATGTAATCAATTTTTTATTAAAAATAGTGTCCGTGGAGTTTCTTGCCCGTTCTTACCTACTAGGCTTTGAGGTCATAGCAAACAAACAAAATAAAAATCATATCGGAAAGGGATCGGCACCGTATCGCCTTTCGCCTCGCCGTCAAACAGGCGTCAACCTAACGTAAGCACGTAACCAAAGCGGATCAGAAGTTCCGATGCGTAGATTAGGCTACGGCTAGGCGACGCCGCGCTTACGGCTCGCCGACCGCTTGCTGGTTGATGGTGCAGTAGGCAGGCCTGAGGGGTGAGAGGGGCAAGGGTGGACGAAAAGACGTAAGCTCGGGTACGAAGAGACGTATGCGCGGGGGCGGGGACGACGAGCCGTAAGCATCGTACCGCGGTTCGTGAGCTTGTCCCGAGGCGAGGCGATTACGTTACGATTCCGATTAGTGTGCGTTGCAATAACTTAGGGAGTTTCATACAAAGAATACTGAACGGCTCAAGTTGATACGGTGCCGATCCCTTTCCGGTTTGATATGTGTGCTATGACTGAAATAGAATAGAATGGGCCACTAGCTTCATCTTGACTGACCGACCCCTTGACAATTCAAAAGTGCCTGTAATTGGTTTATCTATGTCGCAGATGGATTGTAGAATCCGCTGTTTTACAAAACCGCTAGTTGTTTTACAAAACAACTCCGTTATGTAAAACAACTGTGCATTTGATAGTCCATTGGGAAAGTTATGATAAATAGGCTATTTGTGATCATGCTACGACCCTTAGGAGCCGGGCAAAAATAAAACAGTAAGGAAACGAAGTAATAGTACGGGCATAGTATGCCATTCGGTGGGTCGGGGGCCAAAATCTCACGCGGACGAAGTAGCGGACAGAAGCAAGTTTAAAATAAAGGGTTTGAATTTTGAAAATTCCATTAACTTTTAAAACAGTCTTTAAGTGCTGTCACCACAGCAACATAATCCGCTTTGATATCTTGATAATTTCTTCAGGGCTAAACAGAGGCGCCCCGAAAATAATCTTAATAAAAATAAAGTTGCCAACAAAGTCATCAAAACTCATTAATGTTGGCAACCACGGCAAGCTTTTAAGACGTGACCTTTATTCCGGATTACTTTGTCGCTTAAGGGGCTTACGAGAGTACATTGATTGGAACGGTGGCTAAGTTAAAGAATGGAACAAGCAAAACAATAGAAACACTTTGTTTTTGTAAGAATATTAGTTATGTTTCGCTTACCTGACACCTGCCGGTCATCATCATCATTATTCCAGCCGAAAGATGTCTACTGCTGGACAAAATCCTTTCCCAAGCACCTCCACTTCGACTGGTTCTGTGCTTCTCGTATCCAACGGGTTCTTGCGGCCTTCACAAGGTCGTCGGTCCATCTTATGGGAGGCCTTCCAACGCTACGTCTTCCGGTACGCGGTCGCCACTCCAGAACCATTCGGCGCCATCGGCCATCTGTTCTGCAAGAAATGTTCTGTCCACTGCCACTTAAGCTTGGCAATTCTTCGGGCTATGTCGGTTACCTTGCTTCTCCTGCGGATCTCCTCATTTCTGATTCGATCACGCAGGGAAAATCCAAGCACAGCCCTCTCTATTGCCCTTTGGGTGACTTTGAGCCTTCTAATAAGGCTCATTGTGAGCGACCACATTTCAGTGCCATAAAAATATGTCATCACTGGCAACACGCACTAGTCAAAGACTTTCGTCTTGAGGACACTGCGGTGTGTGGGACGAGAAGATATTGCGTAGCTTCCCGAACGCTGCCCAGCCGAGTCGGATTCAACGACTGACCTTTTCATCTGCCGGTATATTCTGTAAATTCACCGTGAGTGCCTAGGTGAAATGAGTTGTCACTTCATCAGATGCTAGGGATTGACAGTACTGACAGCTCACTTCACCTAAGTTTTCACGATGAGGTTTTTACAGAATAGACTGGAAACTATAAATTGAACTTAATCTTAACTATCATTGTATAATAGGTATATGATTTGTGAAGATTGACAAAATAATAGCGATCATTGCAACGCAGCATATTCAGGGCGAAATTCACCAATGATACTGAAGGCGATAAACACATTTAAACAGCGTTCAAGAACTTTTAGTGTCATCGTTGTTGTGGAATACTGACACTGACAGCTCTTGAACGCGGTTTAGATGTGATAAACACGTTCAGTTTTATTGGTGAAATTGGCCTTCAATGGTCTGAAGGCCAATTCTCGTAATTATAAACAAAATCTAGTCGCAATCTCATCTCAGCGACAATCAATGTCAAAATGTAACGTGTGTATGTTTCACAGATTGAGAATGAGCAATTGCCTCTGTACTTTTATGTGCTTGAAGTGTTAAATAAATAAAAAAATAATGAGATCAGACTGAATTTTCTTAAAATTACGAGAATTGCCCCTCTTGAGTCTCTTCTTGATCAATCGGACCTATTATATTCTCTGCTAGATTTATGTGCCTCTGCACATAACTCTCTACCAAGTTGTGACCAAGTGAAGTCACAACTTTTTAATCACCATCTATCTGCCTAGCCTTTTCCCAACTATGTTGGGGTCGGCTTCCAGTCTAACAGGATGCATCTGAATACCAGTATTTTACATGGAGCGACTGCCTATCTGACCTCCACAACCCAGTTACTGGGTAATACAATACCCCTTGGTTGTCAGACTTTCGGGCTTCTGACTACCCGTAACGACTGTCAAAGATCCACGAATGATAGCCGGGACCAACGGCTTAACTTGCTTTCCGAGGCACGGACGGGTCACGGTATGTAAAGATGGTAACCCATCCACAGACCAACCGCGGCAAGCGTAGCTTAACCTGATCGATCGACCTGTGCGGCTGGTTTTATTTAGCCACGGGCCCCTCTTTAGCCACGGGCCCCTTACAACTTTTTAATATCGGGGTTATAGTTCAATAGTTATACCTAGGTATGTCGTAGATACTGTTCGCAGATACATATTGGTATTTCCTTGGAAATGATTATGTTTTCAGGGAACCCTTTCAATGTTACAAATAATATCTACTTATGTGTCATGTTGAATCTGGATATGGCTGATCCCCTCTGATCAACCCTATAATTGATTGAATTTGGAGTCAGTTTGAGGTAAGTCCATTGTGGATTACATTTCGGACCCTTTTCGACTCGAATCCAATATTCGTATTCCTGCCATAATTTTACTGAGTTTTATAATATGCTACGTTATGTGGGAGGATTTGGTTGAACGAAATGGTCCTAAATATACTACTTAGGTTGCTAATGCAAACTGGGGAATGAATTTGATCGAAGATAAGTAGGTATGCCCAAACAATACAGTTCCGCGCCTTCTAAGTAAATAATAATATGACAGGTAGTCTACAAATGTGTGGAGAGAGGAGGAGAGAGGCTTGTGGCTAAGTAACACGGGTCGATCGATCACGTTAAGCTACGCTTGCTGGGTTGGTCCGTGGATGGGTGACCACCATTTTTACATATCAAGACCCCTCCGTGCCTCGGAAAGCACGTTAAACCGTTGGTCCTGGCTGACATTCGTGGATCTCTGTGCAATCGTAACGGATCAGAAGCCCGGAAGTCAGAAAACCAATCTTACCATGGGTTGTGAAAACTTCAACAAAAACGAAAACTTCTTTCTTATAACTATGATAAGGTACTTACCTAAGAAAAGCTCCTTTAAAAAGGGCTCGTCCCTGTTACCAACTATATGGACTGGTCTTTTGTGTTTCTCCCGTTGAAAGGAATTACTGTTTGAAGGGTATGTCTGCCAGTGAAATAACTAACAGGTATACATGAGGCACGTCTACTGTGTCACTGTTATAATATATCTAGTTTTAATGTTATGTGTCCTCAAGGGTTGTTTCTGCGGCAAAACCTAGCTTTGGCTTACAGGACGACTGTCAGTACCTTTTTTTTTTGGGTGGGAATTTATCAAATAACTGTCACGCGTGTGGCATGTCTGACTTTTACTGACTAAAACCCACCCGTTCCTTCAGTTGCCTGTGTAACGTGTCACGTTGCCGGTGTACAGGGGCCACGGTATCTCTTTCTAACAACCCACGACCCTGGCAGGCATCGGCCCTAGCGGACCCCGTCAGTTAGTCCTGACATCTCTTTGAGGCGCGCGTGGAACACAAAGCGCCGTCGACCCAGGCGTGGTCCTTACCGTACGGCGAGCTGCCCATTGCTCGCCGTCCGCAAGCCCGCGCCTACGGTGGCTGGGAATCGGCTGTCGATTCCCGACGCCCAGGGCGTCTCCTGCGACTAGGGCCGTGAGGGCGCAAAGATTGCCTCTCCCTCACGCGCTCCGCCTTATACATAACAGGAACCTCCCGAAGCAGCCGTGCCCGGTGAGGACCTGCGTTAGGCAGACGGTGAGGACGCCGTGGCGCCTCTCCAGCCACTCCTCAAAGAGGGGACTTATCGCCGCAATTGTGGCGTGCCCAGAGGAATGGCAGCACCTCTCACAGATAGGAGGCCTGTCTTCCAGCAGTGGGAACATTATAGGCTGAGGAAAATGTCGTGAGGCAAGTTTTGAGTATGAATGTAGATGGCTATAAGAGTAGGGGAAGACTAAAGAAACGATGGATGGATTGTGTGTAAGATGATATGGCTAGGAAGGGGGTGATAACCGAGATTACGACTAATAGAGAAGTTGTATGGAAGAAAAAGACACATGGCGTGATATAAATGATTTTATTGCTGCAAGTAGGTTTGTACAAACACTTTTACACGTCAATCATATGTATTTTTAAAAATTTGATGAGCCGGTCAATCTGTAAAAATCTCACCGTGAAAACTTGAGTTTGTTTTTGCTAGGAATTGACACTATTGACAGCTCACTCCACGCTCACTTCACCTAAGTTTTCACGGTGAGGTTTTTACAGAATAGCACCACTGGTCGGCGTTTCCTTTCCGACTACTCTAAGAAGAAGGCTGAAACAAACTTAGAGGTCACAGTCTCTTTCAAAGTCGTGTGGCGTAGACTCTAAATAAATTAGGATAAGGACAAGATAATGATGGATGATGTGCTTATGCTCATGTTTTCAACCTGTTTTGCCAACCTATTTTGATTAATAAAACGCTGATGATATGATGGCAGTCTTCGAATTTGGCGCCAATTTTGCAAGTAACCGAATCCAAGATGGCGTGTTTGTATTTATTTTCATTAGTACATCGCCGGCGGCAGGCATTAGCATTTAAATGAATTTCGGTCTGTCGGTGAGGCGGTAGCTCCAAATTGTGATGTAACAGCCTTGATATTCCCTGCGCTAATGGACATTATTTTTGTATGAATCTGCTTATTGTGTGCGAGAAATGTTTTATTAAACTTGGCAACTGAACTTGAAAGTCTACGTGCTTTACATCGTCGTCGTCGTTTCAGCCGATAGACGTCCACTGCTGGACATAGGCCTCCCCCAATTTTGGGAGGGTTTGCCATAATCGCCACGCTTGGCAGGCGGGTTGGCGATCGCAGTATGGTATGATGGTGGAATACATAGAGAACGCTGCTGCCCATTCTCCTTTTACGACACCCACGGGAAGTAAGGGGTGGTGGTATTCTTTAAGTCCGGCACCACACAGCTTTACATGCAGCGATATTTTACAAGAAACTTTTGTACAGATGCCAGCACATCAAGCTATCCCAAACTGTCAAATTTTTTCCAATCAACTTTGAACCTTATTCTTTAGCTATAAAGTTGTAAATCTATTAAAGAAATTTGACAGATAGTGGTAACTTAATGTGCTGGCGTCAAAACACATTGGGCTGCTTTGAGACTTCCCAAGACAGATAGTTACAACTGTTATCACTCTCGACACTATATTATTTTTACACTTTTTATTGTGAACTAGCGTTTGGACCTGGCTTCGGAAAATAATATCATGTGTCCTAATTCAGCGGGGTAACTGGGTAACACACTAACAGTAGCAATGGCTTTCATGTTAACAGTTTAACAACATTCATTGCGTTTTTTACGTTGTTAAGTAGACAACTTTTTCGAACATAAGTAGCAATGGATTAATAATATACATCTCACCTATCGCTTTCCATCAGGCGTGATCAAGGTCAAGAGTAGGCCCATTCAGCAATTTAAAAAAAACTGTCCTCAAAGTCCCAAGCTATATCTAATCGTCCTATGAATCAACACTTAAGCATGAAATCTGAACGATATTATCCTAATTTGTGTCCAGGCGCCAGCACATCAAGCTACTACAATCTGTCAAATTTATTTAATAGATTTTCAACTTTATCGCTATAGTACAAAGGTTCAAAGTTGATTGGGAAAATTTGACAGTCTCGGGTAGCTTGATGTGCTGGCGTCTGTACATAAGTATCAATTATTTGGGGAAGGCCTTTGCCCAGCAGTGGGACATTGTATACTAATTAGATAAAATGACACCACAGACTGTTCAGTGTGTTTAACTTAATACCTATAATTTAAATGATTTTAAGTCTGACAGTACAACTTCCCGACTGTGTACATCGTGATGTAGGCAAGTAGAAACCGGATTACTCCGGCGGAATAAATCTACGAATAATATATAGAAAAATATTCGTAACATTACATAGGTAAAGGTACTGCCTACAAATCTACTTGGATTTGTCCTCATTACGCCGGGACAGCTATTATTCCCGGAGTCCCGGACACAAGTGTTCCCGTTTACATAAGACGGAGCAGGAAAAACAGTTCCATGCTATACAAATAGTATGTTTTCAAGATGTTCCGTTTCTTAGAGCAGGAGAAACTCTCGCCAGGGTAAGGTTTCGTAGTCTATGTAAAATACTTACAGAATAGCTCAACTGTCACTAATGAGACACTTACTTTTTAGGGTTTCGTACCCAAAGGGTAAAAACGGGATCCTATTACTAAGACTCCACTGTCCGTCTGTCTGTCACCAGGCTGTATCTCATGAACCGTGATAGCTAGACAGTTGAAATTTTCACAGATGATGTATTTCTGTTGCCGCTATAACAACAAAATAATTACTAAAAACAGAATAAAATTAATATTTATTTTAAGGCTTCCATACAACAAACGTGTTTTTTTCGGCGTTTTTGCCTTGTGGTACGGAACCCTTCGTGTGCGAGTCCGACTCGCACTTGGCCAGTTTTTCTGTTGTCACCGATCTTTAGAAGATTTCGATAATTTTTTTCCAACTTTCTCTTGACGCTCAGATCTCTTAAGCACTAAGGGCAAACTATTGTTGTTTATGATTTTCAGCCGTTTTGACATAACTTGTTCAAACTAACGCCACTGCCCGTACTATGCATGATACATCTATTTAGATATTATTTAATAACTTAGCATGTTGGAAACGAAGTTAATTCGAAGGCAATATTGCTCGCCTTGCTCTTGGAGTAAACAGGTCGCGTATTGAAAGACCGAGGATGGCATCCAAGGTCTAGATAGGAAGGACGTGCAGGAATTCAGACTAGTTAATACCGGGAGAAATATACGCATACGAGATTTACGTACCCGAATACCGTAAAACTAAAATTCTAACTTATTTTTATTATATGACTAGCTGCGCCCCGCGGTTTCACCCGCGTAAACGTCGATCCCGTGGGAATATCGGGATAAAAAGTAGCCTATATGTTAATCCAGGGTGTCAGCTAGCTCCATACCCAATTTTATCAAAATTGGTCCAGCCTTTTGAGCGTGAAGAAGTAACAAACATATTAACACACACACACACACTCACAAACTTTCGCCTTTATAATATTAGTGTGATAAAGTGATTGATACTAGTATAAAGCTGTTATATCCATGTTTGTAATGCTTTTCTTCTATTTTAAGTATATATACCTAGGGTTACCATACGTCCCGTATATACGGGACTGTCACCGTATTTGATCATCCCGTCCCGTATTACTACATGTACCGTATTTGTCCCGTATTTTGACAAAATACGAAAATATAGGTGAGTGGCGCGGGCGCCCACCGCTCCGGCGCCGCCGGGGCGGCGCGGGGACGGACGCGCGCATGAGAGGGGCGGGCGGATCGCTCGCTCAGTCAGTTCAGTGTTTGCTGAACGCTAATCTAAGACGGGCGTGTATTTGTGTAGTCCTACGCGAACTTGACGCTCTGCGAGAGATATCGAGTTGTTTAGATAAGCTATTTTTCTTTCTGTTACATATTATCGTGTCGTCATAAAAGATGCCAAAGAGGAAGTGTCATTTTAAGGATGAATATACCAAAGAATGGTCGTATATAAAAAAAGGTAGGACGGAATTTGAAGCTCTGTGCTCCATTTGCAATTCACATATTTCCATAGGACATGGTGGTAAATCTGACATTCAACAGCACATAGCTACAAGTGTTCATAAATCACATATCAGAACAGCTTCAACTTCAAAGGATATTTCTACTTTTATGATTAAGAAAGACTCGGAAGAGGAAATTTTGGTCGCAGCTGCTGAGTTGACTACAGCTTACAAAGTCGTACGTCATCACCAATCCTTTAATTCGTTGGATTGTACTACCAAATTAAATGCGCTGATGTATCCAGACTCAAAAATTGCTACTAAACAAACTACTGCACGAACTAAGGCTACGGCAATAGTAAAAAGTATACTCGCTCCTCATAGTGTGCAACTTTGTGTTACGGATTTAAACAATGCGTCGTTTTTTGGAATAGCTACTGATGCCAGTAATCATAATGCCGAGAAAATTTTTCCTCTGGTGGTCCAATATTTTAACGAAAAAGATGGCCAGCAATGTAAGCTATTAAAATTGGGTTCTTTAAATAATGAGCGTTCTGAAACAATCACTGAATATTGCAAAACGTCTCTAGAAAATCTGAATATTCCTCAGGATAAACTTATCGCGTTTTGCGGAGATAATACAAATACGAACTTTGGCGGCTCCAGCAGAGGCGGATCTAATAATGTGTTCTCGAGACTAAACGCTGAACTGGGAAGAGATATTGAAGGCGTAGGATGTCCTGCACATGTTTTACACAACACTCTGTCCTCAGCTGCTGATGTTTTGACTGTCGACGTTGAATCGACAGTGGTCAAGGTGTTCAAGTACTTCCACATTTACACTGTGAGGACGGAAAAACTGAAGGAGTTTTGTGAATATGCTGATGTTGCCTACAAAAACTTATTGTCCTATGTTGGGACCAGATGGTTATCATTATTACCAGCAGTTGAGCGAATATTAAAGCTGTGGCAGCCATTAAAAGATTTCTTTAATGCTGAAGAAAGGCCACCAAAAGCTATTAAAGATTTTTTTGATAATCCAATCAGTGAAGTGTATTTTTGCTTCTTGCATTCGCAGCTCAATACGTTTGAATCACAAATAAGAAAAGTTGAAAAATCTAACATCACGGTGCTTGAAGTGAAGTCCATATTACAAGAGACAATGCAAATTATGATGGAGAGAAAAACATCTAATTTTATTGGAATAGCGACGAAGCAAAGTTTGAATCGCTTAAAGCTTGATTCTGAAAATAATGACAAGGTCGAAGCTTTTGAAAAACAAGCAATAGATTTCTTTAATACAGCTGTCGAATATATTAAGAAATGGTCACAACCGCTTCAAAACTTCAATGCCTTTGACTGGATGTCTCTGAACAGTATTCCTGAATGGGAAGAAATTGAACGAACTGTAACATATTTACAAACAAAACAAATAGATATTGAACAGACTGAGACCCTATTTAACCAGTTTGTTTACTTAAAAGATTATTTGGATAAGAATAATGACACAATAAAAACACTAAGCATGGAACAAAAGTGGCTGAAATTTTTTGGAGATACAGAACATTTTGAGCAGAAATCATGCCTTTTAAAGCTGTGTGAATATATATTTGCAATTCCAGCCCACAATGCAAATGTTGAAAGAATATTTTCATTGATGACGGCTCAATGGACGGATGAACGGAACAGGTTGTCGGTAGAGACCATTGAATCCATATTGATTTGTCATTACAATTTTAAAATGACATGCGCCCAGTTCTATGATTATATAAAAAAAGAAAAAGAAGTTATTGCAAAAGTAAAATCAACTTCAAAATATGACTGGGCGAAAAAATAAATACCTTTATGTTAATTTTATTTAAGTTAAAGATTGTCAACATAAGACATTTTGAATAAAAATTATAATTCTATAATTTAGAATTTTTTGTTTAATTTATTTTACACTTTTGATATGATTGAGATCAGAGGGTCTCTGTTAGAAAACACATTAATTTGTTTCCTCTCGCTATGTAGGTACACATGCGTGCTATGTTATGCAGGTATGGTGTAGTTGAAAAGCCCCGAGTCGGCGTTGAATGCGTTATAAATATGATTATGAGTTTTGGGTATCGGAAGAGAAAACGTCCCGTATTGGTTCCCAGAAGTTATGGCAACGCTATATATACCGCTAAAAAAAATAGTTCAATCCTGTATCTGAATTGCTGAGTCTCAAATTGCGAAAGCAAAGTAAAAAAAAAGCAAAGTTTCAGGACACCGGTCCTGAAACTTTCTGACACGAATTTCGTGTGTAAAAAATAGGTAAAAGTAGCCGTGTAGTTAAAAATAGCCTTTACACATCTTAAATAAAGCTTATTTTCAACTTATATAGATTTTTCCCGAATTCCGGGGAAAACAAATGTCGTCGTAAGGAAGTCTCCACTTTCTGTCTCTGTTCTGCGAAGTTTAGGTAAATATAGTCAGCCTATTCCGATCACTGGTTATTATAAATTGGCTAGATAAATTCCGCCGACGCGATGGGTATTCTACCTAAGTATCTAAGCACGATACAATTTAAAAAGATTTATTTACCGTATTTTTTTGGGAGGTCAGGACCGTCGTTTGTGTTGTTACTTGAATTATGATTTGAGAAAAACTGTTTTCTTCTGTTTTAACGTCTGTAAAGTTTACAACAAAAAAAACATAACCCTCCTTCTGACGCAGTCGGGTAAAAATTAAACTGATATTTCAAGTGCCTACAATAACTGCGGCCGATAACACCACAAAAAAATTATCAAATTAAACGATGTTTTACATTTTATTTAACGCTGTTTGATGTAAGTGGACCTTAAACTAAAATAAGTAATGTGTAAGATAGGTAATTTTAAGATGATTAAAGAAGTGAACTTATTAGGATACACATCTATACATATCAATTAAAACTAAAGTCGTTTTTCGTGTCTGTCTGTGTAACCGCGTCGTTCTTCTAAACTTTGCGAAAACGGAAATTGACGCGGTTTTCATCGTCAATTAGAGGATTTAACTCGGAAGCTTAATGTCAGGTTATGTGTAGGTATAATAAACATTCATATATTTAACTTACTTAAAATAAAGAAATGTCTATGTTTCGTCAAGTCGTAAAAACAGTGCGAAGCGGGTTGCCAGTTCAAAATATGGGAAAGATGGTACTGATACCTTTAACAAGCTCTACCTTTTGATTCGGTCCTAAATCTCGGATTAAATTCTTGCATATCAGTTGTAAAAAGGCAGGATTCCTTTAACATCAGTGATGGACAATCGGATTACCTACTAAATCTAAAAGGACCACTCGTGTTTTCCTGACTTTTCGGAATCACATAAAATCAGTCGGTGACGGTAGGTACCCATACTTGTTATTGGCCCCGATTCTGTTGTTCACAAACTAAACTAAATTTAAGTTTAGGCATCTTTTTCTTTCTATTTCATTATGACAAGGACAGAAGATAAACATTAGTTTAGTCGTAGTATTTTAAATTATTTATATGAAGTCAGGGAAATTAAGTATGTAGGTAAATAATAAGCAAATTGATTATCAACCACGGGTTTTTATGCTATCAACAGTACCCGTAACATAAACGATCATCCTGTCATTCTTTGACAGTTGTATGAAATGGCTATAACACGGCAAATTTATGTAGGGTGAAACAGTTAAGTAATTTCTCTGACTGTTCATGGTAGGTTAGAAGTCAAGCAATTATTCCCTTATCAAGTCCACTTACGTTGAATCAATAGCGGTAGTAAAGAAATTATACTATTACTATTGATATTTAATATATCAATGACTATTACGGCCTGACACAAGGTCACGATAACCAATAGAAGATTTATCATTGCATAATAAAGTCTCTCCGCCGCGTCAGTCTGTCTGAACGCGATAAACTCATTTTCATTACAAACTGATTTTCATACGGTTCACTAATGGACCGAGTGACTCATGCGGAAGCTAGGTATCTAGTTTTAATTTTTTTTAAATCATTTTTCCTCTCAACCAAAGCACCCCATCCAATCTCTTCACCACCCTTGGTTGACTGGTAGATAATGCCTAAAGCATTAAGTCCGCCTTTGTATGTACCTTTTTGTGCGATAAGTTTAAATAAATAAATATATATCTATAATTTTTAAATATATCGGAAAATATCATGCCGACTTGGAGCTCTGGCGGGCGGAGGCCGCGTAAAAAAAATAGAGTTGTACTAGGAAAACAATGTATTACGGAATTAATATTATATTGTTTACCTGGATTTAACTTAGGGTACTTTCCCGAAGGATATTGTCCGACAGCCACGCGGGCGAAGCCGCGAGCAGAAGCTGTTACAAGACATAGTCGTTCAACGCTCAGTTGCTGGAAACATTTAGCACTAACTGAACGATTCCAGCCAAACCAAACATGGGTCTACAATGCACGGTCACGGTGCCTATTTCTAATTACCTATCATAATGTTTGTAATATCATCATTCATCATTTGCCTAGCCTTTTCCCAATTATGTTGGGGGCGGCTTCCAGTCTAAACGGATGCAGTTGAATACCAAAATTTTACATAATATGGAGCGACTGCCTATCAGCCGAATCTAAATGTTTGTAATAATTTTGTTTTTTATTTGTTTAGCTACTAACTTAGTTATACGTCCGAAATAAATGATTTAGGTATTATTATTATTAATAAATGACTCTCTAGCTCAACACTTGTTAGGGTTAGCAGTAAGTAAACCGTTGTGACATACGGTACCGAAACATGGACACTGACAGTCGGGCTGGTCCACAAATTCAAAGTCGCTAAGTGCGCTATGGAGCAAGCTATGCTCGGAGTTTCCTTGAGGGTTGAAATCAGGAATAAAGTTATCCGGAAAACAAACGGAGTAACCGACATAGCTTGCAGAGTAAGCAAACTGAAGTGGCAGTTGGGGTGGCCATGTTTGCCGAAGGACCGATGGCCGGTGGAGCAGACGAGTCCTGGAGTGGAGACCGCGTATCGGCAAGTGTAGGTATTGTGGGACGCTCCCCAGCTGGATGGACGGATGACCATAACAAAGGTGCCTGGGAAAGCTGGATGCGGAAGGCGGAGGACATGGTGTTGTAGCACAGCCTGGGAGAGGCCTATGGTCTGCGATAGGCTGAGTTGATTGTACAGTAACTGAAATAGTAAATAAATATATTCGTATCATCTGCCTGAAACCCTGGCGTGACAACTTAGAAGTAAATTGGCCGGAGAAATCAACGTACAGGGAACAGTGGGAAGCGATGGGAAAAATCTTAGCCCAGCAGTGGGACAATACAGTCTTAACGACTTATGCTTCCCCCGTAGGCTCTTTAAATTACAAACAAGTAAAAAGCCAAAATGGATATCGCGTGGACCCCTGTTATGTAGCTTTCAGAAAAAGACGTCTAAACTCCAGCCGTCACAAATAAATAAAACAAAATATTCTAGCTACACTAAGTTATATAAAAAAATATTAAACTGACTAAGCAATCTCAAAATGACTATAATATTAAAAACTCTGACAATAAAAGCAAAATGACATGGAAAATAATAATAAAGAACCCTAAATTTAATTTACCTAATGACTTAATTAATACAATTGAAACTGACAATAGAATAATTAACAATCCTCAATCAATTGCTGACAAGTTTAATGACTATTTCATCGATAAAATTGTACCAATAACAAGGATACGCAATAATTCAACTACACACATTTTAAGCAAGCTAAAATCCATGTTCATGGCACCATGTCAACCAATACAAATATAATTATATAATATTATAAAAAATTTAAAAAATACTAATATCATAGGGTATGACGAAATTTCAAAAAGATTAAAGATTTAATCCTATGTCCTTCCCCGGGATGCAATCTATCTCTCTGCCAAATTTTATCGAAATCCGTTCAGCGGTTTAGGCGTGAAAAGGTAACATACATACAGACAGACAGACAGAGTTACTTTCGAATTTATAATATTAGTATGGATTAGGATATCAGGACTAGTAGGACACATCCCACATCAGCGTCATCTGCTACTTATTTATATTTAGACAGGTACTTATGTATTTCTTAAATAAAAAAAATAAGCATCTCTTTGGGGATTTCATAAAAGGATTTACTTTCTGGCAAGGCATCGCAAATCCTTTTTGATCAATCCGAAAAAACCTTTGTGAGGCTTTACTTGTCTGATTTTAACGATGTATTGGATCAGATGAGTTTTCGCTTTTCATGTTTTAAGGAAAAGGAGATAGGTAGGTTATATACTAATCTATCTATCTATATCACACTAACCTATCTATCTATATCACATTATAAAGGCGGAAGTTTGTGAGTGTGGGGGTGTGTTAGGGTGTATGTGTGTGTTTATATGTTTGTTACTTCTTCACATTCAAACGGCTGGACCAATTTTGATAAAACTTTGTATGGAGGTAGCTGACACCCTGGATTAACATATAGGTTACTTTTTATTCCGATATTCCCACGGGATCAACATTTACGCAGGTGAAACCGCGGGGCGCAGCTAGCACTAATAATAAAGCTGAAGAGTATGTTTGTTTGTTTGAACGCGCTAATCTCTGGAACTGCAGGTCGGATAAAAAAAAATGCATTAGAAAGCCTACTTCTTGAGGAAGGCTACAGCTACAGGCTATTTAACATCACGGAGATGAGAAAAAAGAAAAAAGTCAGCAAGAACGCTAAGCGTGATAAGATGCGATGGGACGGGGTGGGTCCGGGGGGAATTAGAAATTGCGAAGTCGCGGGCAGAAGCTAGTATTTATTAAATGATATTAATCCCTTCCCTTTCCCCCCATATTCATCCCTTGCCTACTTCTCAAAACTTGCATTCTAAGTGACCGCTGCGCTGCCAACAACGACGCCATTTGCATTTTGTTTTGCTGAGGCCCTTTTGGCATTAGGTATAATCATTGTTTTCTGTTTTTATAGTTTTAAGGTGTATTTATTTTGCTGTAATGCCAATAAACGCATTTTTCTTTCTTTTATTTCTTTAACATTTAACGCTATTAAACGTCTTTAAACCATGACTCTGGCTCGATCGATGTTTTAAATTCGTTATGCGTTAAATGTGCTTAGCGATTTGTGGTCCAAGTGGGTTCCGTTCCACAGTAGATTTTTGACCCTAAACATCGTACATCGACAGATATTGTTAGACAGTTACTTAAACTAGCGTTTACTTAGGTAATTTCTAAGCCAAGACGAGCTTCGTGTGCCGAAAATGTTTATATTTTTTAAATGAAACCTGGAAGTCAAAAAATGTTCGAACAAAGTGGAAATTCCCTCTTATGCCCTGAATGGTACAAAAATTAAAACAAATCTGAATTTAAATTGGCAAAAAATAAGATACGACGATAAGATATCAATTTACTCAATACTCAATTACATATAATTATACATTGCATTCCACAATGTATATGCTTAGGTGGTAGATAACATTTGTTGTAACAATCGTGGACCCTGTCGGGCACAGCAAAACAAAAATTTTTAGGAAGAGCGCTTATTTTTACATGCAAACTAACTTAATCTAAGTATAATATAATTTAAGGTAAGATTTTATTAATTATTAATTTAATATAAAAAAATATATATTAATTTATATTATTATGTCTGTTCTATGGATTTGTCAAATAAATATTCATTTATGGTATAATAACATTTATTTAGTAATATTTTTTTAAATTTATCTATTTATTCAGTTTTTTTTTATTTCTAAAAAGCAGAGAAAAAACGCAACGAAATTGTGTAACATACCTACTGACGATAGTGGCAATCGCAGTAGCTTTGATCAAGTTACATGTTCTTCGAATAATAAGGAACTAGCAGCGCCTTGCGGTTTCACCCGCATAAGTGTCGATCCCGTGGGAATATCGAGATAAAAACTATCCTATGTTCTTTCCCGGGACTCAACTGTAGGTAGGGCTGTGCTTAGAAAAGTATTGCCTTACTAGAAGATCTTCTGAACCCTCCACAACATTTTTTTTGCCGAAGACGCGTTTTTTTTTAATAAAAATAAGAAATAGGTAGGTAGTATTTTTTAGGTTAGGAAACTAAATACCTATGAGGTTTGATAGAATTTCATTTCATTTCAAATTCTCATAAGAATAAAAAATATGGGGTTCTTATTATGTGCAGTTTGAGTAGTTTTTTAAGAGTGGTTATGGATTTGGATTCTGTGATTTGTTTCGGTAATTTATTATATGACTTGGATCCATTTTGGATCGTTCATACATGATGCGGGATGAGTGTGCTGTATGTTTATTGTTCACATCTAAATTTCATTTTGTGTATTTTTTCTCTTTTAGTGAAGTTCATTTTTGAGTGTAGATATATTTTTATTTAGTGTTTTTCGTATCATTAAGCATGTATTATAAATGTATGTTTGTGTATAATGTTCATTAATGTCGTTTCTTTGTAAATTGTTAGTGTTGAAGTGAATCGTAATTAAATGACGAGTAAATTAATTTGTTTTGTGCAGTTTTTTTGTTTGATGACTTTGTGTTTTTGCGGTAGAACCCCATATTTCTACTAGGTAGTCAATGTGTGGCTTAAATGCTTAACGAGTGAGAAATCTAAGATATCGAATTTGGCGTGGCAAGCAGCGAACGATGCCTCGAAGGCTACCCGTGAGTGATTCTAGTTTACTTCAAATATTTACGTCAAAAACTCAAAATTAAATTTGTTGATAAAGTAATGGGTTAGGTTAGGGTGGGTTCAGAATCAGAACCCTTTAACCCCCAAATAGTCTCACAATCTTTCTAGTGACGCGGCACGTTTTAAAACTTTTATCAACTGAGTCAACCCATTTCTCTCCCTTGTCAAACATTGCTAAACACAGCACTATACACACGTCATACAACGCATCGATAAATCCGAAGATATGTTATCTCGAGATAAAGTAAGATAAAATCGATAACGAATTAATATACGTTTACTAGAGCAAGCGTGTCCGCGTTGTTTATTAGCTCGCCGACCAATCGGAGATATCGATTTTGTTTTTGTTAGAGACGCGCGAATCGTACACCTGCCTTCTTCGTGTTAAGACATACCCACATCAGGACCTGTGGTAAATCTAATATTTATTTTAAATATTGATCGGTGAATTAAACTGTTTGTTTTTTTTTTATGGGAGAGTGTTTATTCGGGGACATCCCTAATCATTTTTAGTATTTATTATATTACTTCTAACAAACCACAAAGCAGTTTATTCTTAGGTTATTGTATTAGCTGTATTGGTTGTTTCTGTTTCGTGTTTTATGGTTTAGAACTGCAACAGATGGTCCATTCTGTAAAAATCTCACCGTGAAAACTTAGGCGAAGTGAACTCTCATTTCACCTGCCATTTTAGTCTGTAAAAATATCACTGTGAAAACTAAGGTGGACTGTCATTCCACCTAATGCTAAGGATTGACACTATTGACAGCTCACTTCACCTAAGTTTTCACAGTGAGATTTTTACAGAATTCATCGGCTGGTGCATTTTGATGGTAGTCTAGTAGATTACAGCTCACTGTCTCTCACAGAGATGAAGCTTGCTTATCGTGTCCTTCCCAGCAGTGGGAACTATAATTATGTTGATTGATAAATAATAGGAGCATTACCGTATCTTTTGTTTCTGGTGGTAACATCAGAAAAAAAACTATCTACTTAGATATCAAGTAAAAGGCGTCCGATGGCGCAGTTAATAAATCTTCCACAGACATCCTTTGTCATGATATCATTTAAAATTCTACGCAATCTCTCGTTAATACTTTTATTATTAAATGAAGCTCTGAATATTGCTGAACGTGCACACATTTCCATGTGCATGACGGAATTACGATGCTCGTCAATGTCATGTCTAATCGCAGATTGCTCTTGAAACTAGCTTAGTGCAACAGTGCATAGGTATATGTATATCTCTGGTCCTTCAGTACGGACTTACACCACACTTACATAACTATAGTCTGTTTCAAAAGTGATGGAAGTGTAAACAAACCCTGCGGCTGTTCAAATTCATAACCTAGTATCTCAGATTTTTGGGAAATTCGTTTTATTCAATTTTCTGACTTACTAGGTATAGGTCCTTGTGACCAGGTGCTTAAAACAGCCATTTTCATAATATAAATTTAAAAAAATATTGAGTAAATCGTCTGCCCTATTTGAACCATAGGCCGATGCAAACATGTTTTTGGCTTTTCCTGGACATTTTTGAAATTATGAGTTACTAGGTTTTGATTCTGAACAGCCGCCTGCCAGGTTAAATTCGTGGGCTAACACGTTCTCTCACTGAATGGAATTAAGTAGTAACGCATTCAACTGTTTAAACTATAGATGGGTTACCACTTTTACCAAATAAAATTATTGAATAGTAAAAAAATTATTAAAAAAAAAGTAAGGTTATAAAATTAACCTGTTGTCAAATGTAAAACATCTTTTGATTTAGGTTTAGGTTTTCAATAAATTTTATATAAACTAAGCACTCAATTTGTAATTGGTACTACAAATTGGAATCCGCAGGTAGGTACGTTTTCTGATCCATTTGTTGATATTTTTATCAGATACTTTGGAACTGACTATACTCATCAGCAGTGCTATTCTGTAAAAAATTACGCTCACTTCACCTAAGTTATCACGGTGATGTTTTTACAGAATCGACCGGCTGAAGTGATGTCTAGTCTCTTGGGAAATAAATCAAGGACCAATGGAGACAGGGGAAAGGGGTCTTGGCAGTATCCAAATATAAATATTTTATTGGGTTTTATTCTGCCTTTGAAATCCACTTCTAAGTAGGTACTTAACAAGTACCTAGTGGTGTATTGGTACCGCCAACCGTTCTTAAAATAGTCGACCGCATCGATTCCGAATAATAAAGTGTTTCGTTGCAACTCACGATACGAGGGAAAGAAGGCAGCTGTTATTTTACATTATATGATAAGTAAAGGGCTCATTTTAAATTCAGTTCCAGTGTGATTTTTAAGCTTTTCGTTGCGGATTACGGTCCACTCCCTCTCACTGAGAGGAGGCCTGTGTCCCAGCAGTGGGAAGATTATGCAAACTTAGTTACAAATAAGAAGTCTTCAAGGATGCCCCATGTCCCCATGGCTATGTCTACGGTTACATTATTGTTATATTCCTGTCCTTATTCTAATTTATTTGGGGACGCATCGGGCATATAACCTTTTTCTTCCACTCATCTTGTCTACAGATAGATATGATACAAATAAAGTTGTATCTGTACTGTGAGAGCTTTACGAGCTCTCAGTGCCGGGACGAGTAAATAAAACCACTGTTTGTCATATTACTTCAATAATTATTCCTAGAAGATGGTTCTACGTTATTACATTTTTATCCTTGTCTCTTGACTTGTCAGCCTAATTTGACGCCTACTGTATTTTCTCTTATTCTTTTTATAAATCAATGTTTGTCTCGTATTTCTACCATCTACTTTTCAAAGTACCTATTCATAAAGCATTGAGCACTAAATACGTAGGCTGTAATATAATCTCTACAGTACTTACTACACGGGTTCTGACCTACACCCTAATTACAGTAACAAACTTTCAATTACAATCTGAATAATTTTGTAGGTTAGGTATTGCTAACCCATTGATATTCGAAAAATCTGTCTGCTCAACAATTTAAATAACGCAATGAATGTAGCTGAACTGTCAAAATTAAAGCCATTGTTACTGTTAGTGTATTTAGCAATTACCTCGCAGGAAAGTAAGGAGGAGTGATTAGGTATAAGAACTTTTTCATAACTTGGAAGATTAGATGGTTAGTAGACGTATCAAACGTACAGACGCCGCCAGCACATCAAGCTACCCGAAACTGTCAAATTTTCCCAATGAACACTGAACCTTATACTTTAACGATACAGTTGAAAATCTATTAAAGAAATTTGACAGATTGTAGTAGCTTGATGTGCTGGCGTCTGTACAAAGCTGTCTGCGTGTGCTGCGGTGTGATTCTGTAACTATCTCACCGTGAAAACTTAGGTGAAGTGAGCGTGGAGTGAGGTCAATAGTGTCAATTCCTAGCAAAAACAAACTCACATCACCTAAGTTTTC
This sequence comes from Mesoligia furuncula, assembly GCA_916614155.1. Taxonomy (NCBI): domain Eukaryota; kingdom Metazoa; phylum Arthropoda; class Insecta; order Lepidoptera; family Noctuidae; genus Mesoligia; species Mesoligia furuncula. The sequence goes on along the minus strand of OU744807.1, from coordinate 27,606,327 downwards.
ACGGTGAGATTTTTACAGAATCGACCGGCAGATGTTGTTTTGTTGTACGTAACATTTTTCTAGAAATGTCTGAAGCTGTTACTGAGTAGGGTATTGCCAATAACTTATTCATTAATGACATTTGGAAGTCCGTGGAAGCCGTGATTGCAGCCATGATTAAACTTATCGAGGGTAACAAAGTTCAGGGTTGGTGGCGCATGATTTTTTAATAGTTGAATACTGTAGTCTGGAGGTCTGTGCGTGTCCATAAACGGAAAATCAGTAGTATCCGCCAAAGTTACCGGCGATTCCTGCACCGTATCATCTACGGACATTAGATTAGGTTAGGGCCCGACGAAAGAATGAAGACCATCATGATTTGACAGCTGTCCCTACACCCAATGTGTTTTACGATGTCCGATTTTTTTATTAATCAGGTGTAGAGTACGCTCTGAAGTTTCGTACTACTTTCGGACGGGTCCGTATCTTCGTTGACGGACATAGAGAGTAGGCCTACTAATACAGATAATAAGTGATTAATGCTTCATTTGTCGCTTAATTTATTGATTTATCATTTTGTTTTATTCATGGATTTCTTCCCCTTTTGCAATATTTACTTCTGAATGAAAAAACAGGACCGTTATAGGATCACTCGTGTGTCTATCTGTCTGTCCGTCTGTCACAGTCAATTTGCTTCGTATGTGCTAAACCGATAGTATACACATATGAATTTATGTGACCCAGACACGGACGTGTAACGTAAATAACTTTTGGGTGGAAATTAGAAAATTAAAGAAAGGGTGCGATCTCTATCATGTGGGTCTCAATTTTTTTTTTTATTATTATATAAAAATTTATATGAAAATTTAGAAATTTCCGATCCTTATCTCCGAAACTATTCAGTCTAAAATTGTAAAAAGCACAGGAAAATAGTTCTTTACTTAGTAAATACAAATTATCCCATTGAAGGACTGAACGAGACACGCACAATACAAAAGTTCCGCAAAGTGTCTCGCAAAGTGTTAACTTTTCTCTTTCACTTGGAAGGTAGAGGGATAATTGTAAGAGAATGGGGACTTCGGAACCAGTGCTTTATATGTATGTGTGTTTCATGACTTTCAGTTGGTTTACTAGACGGTCATAGCCAAGCTATACAGCACCCTAATGCGAAACACACTATCAATCTCAATCTGAATAATTTAGAAGGATTTTGCTAATCCATTTTTTATTTTTTTTGATTAATGAGCTATATTGCAATAATAGCTAGCGACCTCGACTGTTGATCATATTATTCTTGCCTGAGCAACCGGCAGCAAGTTCGTCATACTCCCTCAGATGTCACTGCTTGCGGTAGCGTCGGGGGTCGGGTTGCCTTCTTCCCTCAAACATGGATAGGGGGGTAATGACTGATCTTTGGGTTATACTCGTAAACGAGTGCTGCTTGTGGTGACTAGTCGTCTTGCTGAACCTGGTTTTGTTATTGTTGTTAGTATTTAACTGTTTATTTATTTTACTTCGATGGTCCTAGTTTATCATTCGTGTGAGTTATCATAACCCAGCATTGCATAATATATGTAAGCTGTCACGCCCTTTATGCCTAGAGGCTTTTACTTAGGTCTTAAATTTTGTTTTCAATAGCTTTTTTTTTTGGTATATTGGCGTGGCTAGTTGACATATGGCAAATAGTTTAATTTATGTCTCGTAACATTAATATTACGAGCCCTAAATTAAACTATTTGCCTTAAGTCAACTACTTTGCATACCTACTATTGTATAGATGCAAGTTTTTTTTTTAACTGAACAGACTGCTGTGATTCTTCTGGAGTTTCTTGGGGAGTATGTTGCGCCACTTCTTCTTGCCAAACACTAGGAAGTGGTGAAAGGCGGGAGTTTTGGGGGACTGTCTTATGTAATTTTGACTTTCGAAAAGTGCTGACTCTCAGCCCAATTTGAATAAATGAATTTTGATTTGATTGGTTGATTGATCGCTTCTTGAGTTCGAAAAATGTGTCTGCTCAACAACGTAAATATTCATTCATACATTCATTGCGTTGAATGTTGTTGAATTATCTAAATGAAACTTAGTGTGGTTACGCAACTACCCCGCCGGCTTGCTGGACGTTTATAGAAAGAACGTTGAAGGACATTTTATTCTTAGGTAGAAATGTTCAGGTGAATTCCTAGGTATCGATTCGATCGAATGATGTTTCTTATCACTATGTAGGTAGGTATGTGGTGCTAAAGAGAGAACTCGTGTTTGGTAGAGAACAATAACTTTACAAACTTAATTAATAACTAGATACTTCTAAGCTAGGCAACTATGTTACTTCTTCGATGGGTAATGTTCTTCGCTGAAGTTCTGTAACTATGATTGCTTCTTTACTTACGTTCGGGATTGCCTGGCGAGTTTTAAACACAAAGATAATGCAAACAAGTTCTAGCTTTAGTGCAACCCCAAACCAGCCAGCCAGTTATTCTATTTTAAACTTTATTTCGACACACATAAAGTTCTAGACAGCTTAAGTAAGACTAGCGTCAGTTATGTTATTAAACCTTCAGTTTTGTAAGTAAAGTTCTAAATTCGAAAAGGGCTCGATGGTTTTAACCTGGGTCCTAACTTGAAAAGTCTGGATTTATAATAAGGCCGAATGATGTGTTTGTGTTCAAGGCCCGTTTACACGACCAAATCACTAAATGCGTTTAGCGTTAAGAGCGTTTACGACGTAGGTATGGCATTTCATACAAACTTTCAAGCCCTTATTTTTCGAAATGAATGAACCGATTCCAATGAAACTTCATACTTATAAGCATTATACAAAGGCCAAATTTGAAAGAAGATAACTGGAAATCACTGTTTCTATGGAAATCGATCGGTCTAAATTGGCTGTAGCACTATTTTTCGAAAATGTTCTTAAGTAACTTTTTATACCTTTGTATCCTGCAAATGAAACCTTAAGCAAATTTAAAACATCGTTCTCTTTCTGTTAATTGTTTGAAGATGACAGAGACAGAATGATGTTTTAGATATGTTACGCATTTAGTGAAGTTAATAGGCTAATTACAAAATTGTTGCAGCCTATGTGTAGGTTCTTCCAATCTTGATCAACAAACATACCTTCATCTCTTTCCAGCCGATCATCAGCCAGCGTCACCATGTTCGAGGGCGCAGTCGCCGGCATCCTGAACCGGCTGCTGGGCAAGTACGTCCAGGACCTGGACACCGAGAACCTCAACGTGGGCATCTTCTCCGGAAATGTCAACCTTACTGATTTGAAGCTTAAGCCTGAGGCTTTGGTAAGGAAACAATATCAAGTACTATTTTATTTAACTTGAATTGACTGACTTAATTGGTTTCCGTACGTCGTATCGTTTTCGGGTGACCACTGAAGATCAGCCAGAGGGGCCCGTGACTAAATAATAACAGCCGCACAGGTCGATTACGTTTGCCGCGGTTGGTCTGTGGATGGGTGACCATCTTTATATACCGAGACCCCTCCGTGCGTCGGAGGGTCCCGGCTGTCATTCGTGGATCTTTGACAGTCGTTACGGGTAGTCAGAAGCCCGAAAGTCTTACCAAGGGGTATCGTATTACCCGGTAACTGGGTTGTGGAGTTCAGGGGCTTACTCTCCAAACTAATTTTAATTCCAATGAAATGCCAATACGATTCCAATGTTAATTTTACAGTCACGTGATTCGGTACTCTTGAAAACAATATTGTCACCATTGAAATGAAATTGACATTGCTCCGCCATTATTTTGTTACACGTGAAGTTAGCTATGTTACGGGCTGCAATAGTGTGGTTCAACTCATTACGAAAAACCGGTAATAGGGCTTTAAAATGCTTTATCGTTTAAATAACAAGGCTAATAAATAAATATGTTATAAATAGGTCTTTAATTGATTAATTATAAAGTATTAAATTCATTTGGGCGTAAGAAAATGAATAAAATCATAAAATTAACCATGACTTTGGCTTTATGGGGTAGGATCGTTGCCTACACTACTTACTAAAAAAAAAAAAAGACTGCGTGTAAGTTCTCCAATTTCAAACATAAAGTCAAGTGGTTTAAGACCGCTTTCACATTTAGGCGACTTTAGCAGCGCGACAGTCGCGCGACCGTCACCCATTCAGAATTTCATAATAAAAACAGAAGCGCAGCGGACGCGCGGCTGGTGCGCTTCTGTTTTTATTATGAAATTCTGAATGGGTGACGGTCGCGCGACTGTCGCGCTGCTAAAGTCGCCTATATGTGAAAGCGGCCTTAGATTCTAAAACCACTTGACTGAAACAAACTTGTAGTTCGAATTCACTTCTAAAATTTAGAAGTGAATTCGAACTACAAGTTTGTTTGTTTATGACAATATTCTTCGCGTTTGGTTATTTTTAGTAAGAAATAATTACTGTCCGCTAAGTTACTTAACTAATTAGTATTACAGTTTTATGCAAATGGTACCAAGTAAATAGATATGCAACTTCTCTATAGAGTAGGTAAGTAATGTTTTTGTGACGAACGCCGAACGTGTTTATGTGAATAGTGAACATGACTGAGTTATATACCAGTGAAGTGAAAATAAGTTAGAATATGTAAAAGTGACAGAATAGGATAGTTAAGACCCAAAAGTACCTAGAGTGGGCGTCGATATGTGCTACTACTGTTTTACTGAGCAAGATTTTGATTTTCTAATTAAATTTTAAGTGTTTGTATTGTTCTAATTAGCTTTCTATCTGGTTTTTATTAATAGTTTTCGTATTAGAGTCTGATATAGAATTTGTGATAATTTTAATGTACGAAGAAAAATGATAGAATAATTACGTAACTTGAAAACGAGGTTTTTTGTTTATAGGAATATTTTCGAGATTTTAGTGTCAAATGAGAGGATTATGTTTAAAACTAATATTCTAGTTTGAATTATGTAAATCGGTCTACGGGTTTTAGAGATAGAAAGAATTTTGTATAACGAAAACATGCCGAAGTCCGATTTTAGTAAGCTAATGTTCTAGAAAGCTTTTATTGTATAGAGATAGGATAAAAATGTTGTTATGTAATACGAAAGAGGAGTCAAATCCTTGCTCACTCCGTAATTTGCTTTAAATTCGTATTCATCCATAGAAAACGCTTTGTCCGTATAACGCATCATCCGACGCTCATCTCGTCTTTGTTTCAGTTGTTTTTTATGGGAATTACGTAAAACATTATATACTACTGCTTATCGTGCCATATTATAATCTTGTAACCCACAAAAAACCACTTAAAACGCAAAACAATTTCTAAAAAGTTACACTTTTGTTATTGGAAAAATCACTATCAACAAACTATCCCAATGCAATATTGACGCAATACACAGCTGTCAAAATACATTCAAGAGTACCGATTAATTACCCCACGCCAAGCCCGTTCCCAATTCCACTAGGTTCCCCAAAATGGACACCCAATCTAAAAATCAATTGGCGCTAGCATCGAACTCAAGAGTACGAAACGTCACAATTCCAATGTCGATCTATCGGAATTAAACTCGAGAGTAAGCACCGATAGGCATTCGCTCCATGTAAAATACTGGTATTCAGCTGCATTAGGTTAGACTGGAAACCGACCCCAACATAATTGGGAAAAGGTTAGGCAGATGATGACTGAAGATCAGCCCTGTGCTGTGGGTCTCTCATAGCACAGCATTATGCTGGGTGGAAGCCTTTTTGTCGCAGTCTCACGACTTGTAGCTGCCGATTACTTCAGCACCCAAATTACTTAACACACGTGCACACTTATCACAATCTGAATACCTAATTTTGAAGGATATTGCTAATCCATTGCTTTATATGTTCGAAAAATTTGTCTGCTCAATAACGTAAATAACGCAATGAATGTTGTCAGAAGCCATTGCTACTGATAGTGTGTTACGCATTTAATTTACCCCATTGTTCTGTGCTCGTGATTATACATAGATCTGCTTTTTAGGGGTCCGTACCCAAAGGGTAAAAAAACCGGGCAAGAGCGAGACGGACCCGAGCACCGAGGGTTCCGTACCACAGGCAAAAACGCCGAAAAAAACACGTTTGTTGTGTGGGAGCCCCCCTCAAATATTTATTTTATTCGTCGTTTCAGCCGATAGACGTCCACTGCTGGACATAGGCCTCCCCCAATTTTGGGAGGGTTTGCCATAATCGCCACGCTTGGCAGGCGGGTTGGCGATCGCAGTATGGTATGATGGTGGAATACATAGAGAACGCTGCTGCCCATTCTCCGGTACGACCCTTAGTCGCCTTTTACGACACCCACGGGAAGTAAGGGGTGGTGGTATTCTTTAAGTCCGGCACCACACAGACAATTATTATATTCTGTTTTTAGTATTTATTTTGTTGTTATAGCGGCAACAGAAATACATCATCTGTGAAAATTTCAACTGTCTAGCTATCATGGTTCATGAGATAAAGCCTGGTGACAGACGGACAGTGGAGCCATAGTAATAGGTAAACGTTTTTTTAGGGTTCCGTACCAAAATGGTAAAAACGGAACCCTTATGGTGAGACTAAGTCTGTCTGTCTGTCTGTCACAGCGGGATATCTCAAGAACTACTAATGCTATCAAAGCTATGAAAGCTATTTTTTAGGGCTCCTTACCTGAAGGGTAAAAACGGGACCCTATTACTAGGACTCTACTGTCCGTCTGTCTGTCTGTCTGTCACCAGGCTGTATCTCAAGAACCGTGATAGCAAGACAGTTGAAATGTTCACAGATGATGTATTTTTGTTGCCGCTATAACAACAAATAATAAAAATAAAATAAAGTTATAATTTAAAGGGGTATAAAAGAAACGTTTCTTTCGGCGTTTTATGCCTTGTGGTACGGAACCCTTCGTGTGCGAGTCCGACTTGCACTTGGCAGGTTTTTTTTAACAACCGACGAAAATTTTGAATTTGGGGGGTGCTCGAATCCTGTTGTGAATAACAAGGTGGCGTGTCTACATCCCTGCCACCATGTAAATTTCAATGTAACTAGAGTGGCACTTACTAAAAGTTTCTTTATTTTTCCAGTACGAACTCGACCTACCAATTGATGTGAAAATAGGCACGATCGGCCGCATTGGCCTCCAAATACCATGGTCAGGCCTCTACACCCAGCCTGTCGTGGTCAACATCGAAGATGTGCTGGTCCTAGTTGGCCCAGCCATATCAAACAGCCATTTTGACCCAGAAAGGGAACGGCGCCTCACTAGAGCTGCCAAACGAAAGGTTCTCCAAGACTTGGAAGCCGAAAGTGAGGTCCTTAAAGGTCCTCAGAACTTCTTCGAGCATTTGTTCACAGCGATTGTGAATAATCTCCAGATTTACGTAAGGAATGTCCACATCAGGTATGAGGACTCCATCAGCTCTAAGGATGGGCCTCTCGCATGTGGACTCTGTCTTCAGAGCTTGTCTATTGAGACTACTAATAGGTAAGTCAGTTTTTTTGAGATTGCCATTTTTTGCCTTATACTCAATAATTTATTGCATTCCACAATGTGTACTTAAGTACTTATTTAAAAAAAATTATGTGATCGAGTAGGGCACAGCAAAGTAGGAGGAGAGAGAAATCTTTAAAACTTAACGTATTTGTTCTTAACTATATCTAAGGTTAATAACATTAGATACCTATGAGCCAGTTTCAACTCCTAGATTGGATTCATTCTTTGTATCATGTGCACCACTTATGCTGTTTCAAGTAGTGGCATGACCTATGGAACATTTCCATCTTCCAGCAAATGGAAGCCCTCAGTGACTCCAGCGGACGCATCTACTGTGTACCAGATGATGCGCATAGAATCCATGTCAGCCTACTGGAACCCGACGGCGACTGCCCTCGATGACAACGAGACCGCCCACATCACGCCGATGCAGTACTACAACTGGAAGCATTACATGCTCACTGGACTCGACAAGTTCTCCATGCATCATGAGGACTTTGAATTTTGTGAGTGGGGTTTTAGATTGATTGAAATAAAAAAAGAAAATAAGTACTTATTTAGCATAGCATAGACGGCACACAAAATATTTAGAAAATCATAAGGGTATTTCGTTGTAAGAAATTAGCAGGAATGGGTGCTTCAGGAATAGGCCCAGTTCAGCGAAAATGCCAGACGCTGGTTTTCAACTGGATCTGAAGTGCTAGCATATTAATAATTTGAAGGTGGTTCTTATGTAAACAATGGTGAACTAAAATAACACACCGTGTTTGCTATCCATTATGCTCTACCTAAAGTGTTCGGTCGGTGTGACTATGATGGTTAAATATTAGGAGCAGTGATATTTTTGTTTTCGAATTCTAACGTGTCAAATTGAGGAAGCTCCTCTAAATATACAGGGTGGCCATTGACTCGAAAACTATAGCCATAAATTCAGCACATGATCTAGACGCCCCTGAACTAACATTTATAGACGGTTACAAAAAAAGGCTGCTGTTTTATAGAAAAGTGCAATACCTACAATATTACCTTCAGTATCAGTATATTTTTTTACCCGACTGCGCGACGCAAAGGAGTGGTAATATGTTCATCAGCCTATGTATGTATGTATGTATGTTTGTATGTTCCTTTGAAGCACTATACAGACCAAACGCCTGGGCCGATTTTTATGATTCACACGTTAATCGATTCCTCTTAGTCCGGCGAGTTTCACTAAAGACATGACGTTAGTGAAAATTCAATATGGCGACTAATGGACGCCATATTAAAAAAAAATGTAATTTTTTTTTTTCAAAACCTATCGAGTGGGTTATCAAAATAAAGGGTTTTAAAAGGTGATAACAAAAATATATACAACATATATACTTAAAAGCAATTCGAAGTGACAAATTGTAAAAAACACCTACTAAGAACTAAATCGTCTGCGAAATCTTTCACATTTGTAAACTAAAAAGCTGGAAATAAAAAAGTTATTTAAAAAAATAAAAAAACCCGACTGCGGTAAAAAACTTAAGTTAAAAAAAACTGAAAAACTAAAAACAAGCCCATTTTAAATTAAATAAAAGTTGGAAGCAGGCGGGACCCATACCATTTTTATTATATTTTCAAATTCAAATGGGTCCCGCCTGCTTCCAACTTTTATTTAATTTAAAATGGGCTTGTTTTTAGTTTTTCAGTTTTTTTTTAACTTAAGTTTTTTACCGCAGTCGGGTTTTTTTATTTTTTTAAATAACTTTTTTTAAATAACTAAAGAAAAATTTCAACGTAGGTTGGTTCAGAATCATGTACTAAATCCATGGTCGCGTCAATGTTCATGCCACTCTGTATATTAGCAGAATATATTAACAAACTGTTATTTTTTTCAGTACTGAAACCAGTGACTTGCAAAGTGAAGGTACTAATAAATCGCTCCGGTGAGGCACGCGTCCCTCGTCTGCTGTTGGATGCAGTCCTCCAGGATAGTGCGCTACAGCTGTCCCGGCGACAGTACCTGTCAATAAATAACCTGCTGGCTTCTTTTGACAGGATTAAGCTAAATAGGTGAGGATACAACTTTTTAGGCTTTTTTGAGGCAATGGAAAAATGAAGCCCGTAAATCGGCAAAAGTATGGTAAGAGGCTAAGTCGAACAATGATCTTCGCTAAGAGGCTAAGTCGAACAACGATATTCGCTAAGAGGCTAAGTCGGACAACGATCTTCGCTGAGTGGCTGTTAGTACAAGAGATGAGATGAAGAAGATGAGATTATCCAAGGAACGATTTAAATGGCCTACAAAGAGAGAGGCCTATGTCCTGCAGTGGACTGCTATATGCTGATGATGGAGAAGTAAAGCCGTCAATCAATCAAGTCAGCCTATCGCAGTCCACTGCTGGACATAGGCCTCCACCAGACTGCGCCAAAACACCCTGTCTTCCGCCTTCCGCATCCAGTCTACCCCAGCCACCTTATTCACGTTGTCCATCTAGCTGGGGGGCATCCCACACTACGCTTGCCGATACGCGGTCTCCACTCCAGGACTGGTCTGCTCCTTTCACAGACTTGGCCAGCCCACTGCCACTTCAGTTTGCTTACTCTGCAAGCTATGTCGACAACTCCGGTTCTTTTCCGGATAATTTCATTCCTGATTTTATCCTTCAAAGAGACTCCGAGCATAGCTCCATGTCATATCCAAACAACTAATCCACTAACTTCATTCCAGAAAATACCGTCACCTCCACCCTGGAATACCTCTCTCCAAGAATATAAAAAAATGGTGGATATACGCGTTCAACGTGGTAGTAGAACAGAGAGTCAGACCCTACACCTGGGCAGCCATTAAAAAGCACAGGGAGAACTACAACGTGTACAAACAGATATACAAGAGCACTCTGAGGAGCCCTAATGATATTGAGCTGAAGCTGGACCTTCAGAAGTGTGAGGATAGTCTGCCGATCGTGTCGGTGATTATAGCGAGGGAGCAAGCGAAATTTGAAGTAAGTGTGTTTCTTTGTTTGTATGTTCATCAAATTCTGTTTTTATTACTGGAATAAATATTCGGTTTTAATCCGTATAGCGTTTGTACGTATTTTTATAATAAGTAGTAGCGTTTGTACGTATTTTTTGTATTTTTTTGGAACCCGTCTTGCTGTAGGAGTAAACTGGTAGAAATCGTCACGTTAGAACAAAGCGCCATAATCATGCGTTAAGTTTCATGGTTTTCGAGGGTGCTAAAGCCGATAGGGAAATGAAAATCCAAGCTTGGCGGCTGCGAAAAGTTTATTTGTGTTAAAAACTCGTATTAATTTCACATTTTTGCTCTCTCTCTCTCTCTGTCTCTTTGTATTATATCTCAGTATGTGTGAGAGCGAGTATCGCGTAAGGAACTTCGTTCCTGACAGGGGTCACTTTTTTTTCTACTTGTCTGTGAGTGTGCATAAATGGTAAAATAAATATTTATGTAGCTGCTTTATGTACTAGCAGCGCGTGTGAGGCAGTCAAACCTTGCCAAATCATGCTCTATTATTTAGTCTAGATTTTCCCACTGGAGGGCAAATGTCTCCCTGCTCTCCTTCCTCTTCACTCCATCTAGGGCTATTTCAGACCAGTCTTTATCGAAGGAGTCCAGCTCATGCTTTAATGATAAAAAATATTTTCTAGCTACTTGCCCAAGAACCCGAGCGCATAGAAGTGGTAGAGACCGAATTTGACTGGTGGAAGCCAACAAGCACTCCAACTGAGAACGAACCGGAACTGCCGAAGAACCATGTGGAGCTGTGCGTTAAGACCGAGAGGAGCAAGACTCTGTGGAGCCATCTGTCCAGTCCTGAGAAGAAGAAGGTCTGTGAGCTCATCGGCTATGTGGAGGGCGCGCCGCAGAAGGATAAGTCGAAGCAGTATATTGGTGAGTATTATTTAGAAAGAAAGAGAGAAAATAGGTACATTTACTTAGCACAAGCTACAAAGCTGTGTCAAAATGTCATAAATGTAATTACAATTCTACGGCCCTTGAACATAAATTATCGTCGTTTGATGGGCGTGGCTTATTTCCCCTGTACGCCGAGTGGTGGTTCCATCTTCCGCGGTGGTCACGTCGCCCCTGCAAACTTATCTGAACCAGTGACCAAAACTGGAAGTAACGAAATATAACTGCTGATTCTCAGCACGTTATCAGCCTAATTTGAATAAATTTCTTTGATGTTGACTGTTTTTTTACGATCGCAAGTAAGTTTAATGCGACCTATAGCGCAATGCTAAGGGGATTTACGATGTCTGGCCACTTTAAAGAATAAGTTAAAATATTTATGCTTGATTTCACCTACCAATTCTTTTAGAGAAATAAGTGTAGCATTAGTTTGCCGGATAAGCATATTCTAACAAAATATGTGATCATTCAAGAAGTATACATGACATCTTTTTTTCTACATTACAACACTAAATTAAAAGACTAACTAACATACTATACCTACAAATAAATACAAAAAACATAGGACACTTAGGCGTCGAAGTACTCGTCCGCATCGCTGTCATCTTGAATATACTAGAAGTATACATAATTATCGCTTATTACATAATTTCAGAACACAAAATAAACCTGACGCTGGCAAATTGTTCATTGACACTGATGAATAGAAGCAAGGAGGTTCTGGTGGTGACGCTGACTCAGTTCCTGGCTTCTTTGGAGACCAGACCTTCAGCTAAAGCATACAAGGTAGGATGTTACTAATTACTATACTGATAATTATATATCTGTATGGTAAACAGGGTCACATTATATAAGCTGGCGAAACTTCATAGACCTGGATAGTTCTCGATATCTGATCAGATTAAACAAAGAAAATTAAAAGTCATAGGTAATTTTCAGTGCCTACCGCCGCGGGACGCACAAAAATAGAGAAATAATATTTTTGGAAAATAATGCGTTTTTATTTTCTCATGTTTAGATCGATTCCCATTCCGACTGAAAAGTTGCTAGTATATCTAATTTAAGTAACTCAGTATAATTCTTTACTAGTGAAAGATGAAATAACATCTTAACACGCGCACAATCCTTCTTTCTTCAGTTTCCAACGTTTGATGTTCAAAAAATTACCATATTTTGAAAGGATCACCATTTTTCATGTGTTTTTGCTGTGTTGTGTTAGTGTTTGTTTCTTCATCTAGTTCTTGGGCAGTGGACCAGTTTGTTTAGAAAATTTATTCTGGAAGTTTATGTATTGACATTAAACTTAGGTACTCATATACTATAGAAATCTCCTTGTTTTGTCAAGCCGTAAAAAGCCTGCGGAGCTCGGGCCTGCTCGGGACTGTTTTTAATTTACAAAAGCTAATTCATTTTTACCAGTTATCAGCCCGAACAGAAAGCATCGTCATTGAAGGAGTAACATCGGATGGTGACCTAGTCCCTCTCCTGACTCCGGAGCGAGGAGTTGGAGTCACCAGCCCCAATCTACTGGCGATAGACCTTGAGAAGAACCCTTGCAGCAACGAAGCTGATTATGGACTGTGCTGTTTGATGGAACCTGTGGAATTGGTCTACATTGAGGTAAATACTTCTTTTAATGTGTTTCGAAGATAGATATTTTTTTTTTATAATTCAGTTTCTTACTCGTGTATGATACTGTTATACTTACTGTCCATTGATTCAACACGTCGAAATTGCTAAATTATTAAATAAAAGTTTTGTCATAACACATTCTTGTTATCTCCTCAGCACTCCTTCACGGAACTTATCAATTTCTTCCAAACCCACTCGATGACGGCCGAAGAACTGGCAGGGGAAGTGTCAGGCGCTGTGTTGAAAGCCGGTGCGATCAGCAAGTCAGTGTTGGCGTATGCCATCAGCAGGAGGAAGGTGTTCCATCTCAACGTGGACGTCAAGGGACCCTGCGTTGTGGTGCCGGAGCATGGATGCGTGCATAAGTAAGGATTATTTTTTATTTATCCGACACTGTCCCAGTGCTTGGCAAAAGCATCTGATGTCCAATATTCTTTGCAACAACCTCGAATTGTTTAGGGCACTGAAAAAAACTGCTCCGGGAAGCAGGAAGCGCGAGTCACGGCCTTGTTAAAAAAAAACTGTTGAAGAATATATATATATGATATTGAAACGAACACCATGAAAGTAGGCATATATCTATACAATAAGTTTCGTGTCGGGGGAATTAGTCAGAATTGAGTTGATTGCTGCTTTTTCGCGAGATATTGATTGTATCTTCATTTAATTTGTTACATCGTGCTATTGTGTAAAATATGATGTATTGTATTTCTAATTACGTTTCTCCGCCATATGTATTTTTTCGTGCAAAAGGTTTTTATAGGTTTGTTTTACGACCACCGCGACGATGTTGGGTGTCAGCAGTAATGACGGTCTCCTTCTTCACAGGTCCGGTCGCGTCATGGTCCTGGACATCAGCCGCATCATAGTCAAATCAGATTTGCAACCTTCCAACCTGACGCTTGAAGACGCCACGTGCATGGAGCTGGAGGAGAGACTGTACGACAGACTGCATGCCGAATGCTCCTGTCAGGTAAGAAGGCAACAGAAGAAATAATAGACACGTCATAAATGCTAATCTAAGTTCTCGAAATAAGACCATCAAGTCATGTGCAGGTCATTGAAACTGCACTTATATTAACAGTATTAAAGAGACACGCACGATCGACTATTAAAATCACTAAACTTAGCTCTTCAATTTGCGAGTTGCGACTCTGAGGACCACAAAAGATGGATTATCCTTTTTACGCTGTAACAATTTTATATAGATATATCGTAGTAACAGCAGAAGCACTCAGTTCGATAACAATGCTAAGAAAACAATAAATGCTTGCAGTTCAAATTAATTTAATATGAATGCTACTGAGCTATTCAATATACACAATACTGTTTGGTCCTCGTCAGATCCTGTTCAGCGAATGGAGGGACACGTGGCGCGAGTCCCGGCGCCACGCGGACTCGGAGCTGCACCTGGTGCCCAGGGTCAAGATGCAGGTGGTGTTCTCCAACAGCATCAAGAAGGACTACAAGCTGCTGCCCAAGTTAGTTGGCTGTCCGACTATCTGCCATGATACAATTTATTATGACTGGACAAAAGATTTGGTTTCTCACTGCTCATCAGTATTTTTACCCGACTGCCGTAAAACCAAACTAGATAAATGATTTTGACAGGTTATGTATACAACATTATTTTTAGTATATGCGAAACCTGAAACACGTGTCTAGTATTTTTATGTAAAGAATCTATGTACACAATTTCAAAACTGTATCATGAAAAATCACATATTACAAGCTTGTCAAGTTACCTGTTTGTCCGTAGAAAAACATGCACACCCGCGCCGCTCGCGCCGCGCCGTCTTGCGCTCATTGATAATAGTACCTAGGTACCTAACCGTACGATGCGGAGATTGGATAACCTACTTAGTGTCGCTCGGTGTCCAACTTTTAACCATTTTTAGGGTTCCGTACCCAAAGGGTAAAAACGGGACCCTATTACTAAGACTTCGCTGTCTGTCCGTCTGTCCGTCTGTCTGTCTGTCTGTCACCAGGCTGTATCTCAAGAACCGCGATAGCTAGACAGTTGAAATTTTCACACATGATGTATTTCTGTTGCCGCTATAACAACAAATACTAAAAACAAAATAAAATAAATATTTAAGGGGGGCTCCCATACAACAAACGCGATTTTTTTGCCCTTTTTTGCTCGATATCAAAAATGGCAACAGGTAGGCACTTGAAATATTCACAAAATACTCAGTTGTATTTTAACTTTAATAATTAATAATAAAATTAAAATAAAATAAATATTTAAGGGGGGCTCCCATACAACAAACATGTTTTTTTCGGCGTTTTTGCCTTGTGGTACGGAACCCTTCGTGTGCGAGTCCGACTCGCACTTGGCCAGTTTTTAAATATTTATGGGACAAAATATCCCGTTGTACAGTCACGAGCACTAATATGTCAACACTCGGCAACTTTCAATTGCGATTTTTTCGTGAAATGACGAATGCAACCTTGAAATACGACACTTTACATAAACCTATGGGTTCGAAAATACTATGTTCGTAATAATATAAAATTTCATTAAAAATTAAAGGAGAAAATTGCCTTTGAGTAAAGCCAAGTGTATACATACTTATGCTCGTGACTGTACCATATCAATGGTGTGGAGGAGACCAATTAGTTTCGTAATATAACATGGGCTAAAAATTATTGGAATCGATTCAGTTACTTATTCTAAACAAACTACACTTCTGGACACATCTATTGGACCACCTTGTATTTTCAGTTTCGTTTTGTCCTAGCTAAAATTTTATATTAGGTCGAGCAAAAAGTTTTTATGCAGTTTTGAACCTGGCACATTCACAATTTCATTCAATAGTCTTTTTTTGAATTTCGAACACAGAATTTAAAGAAACAAAAGACAATTTGGAGCCTGTTTGTTGATATCAAACAATCGAATACTAAGAAAACTTGGTTTTATTGGTTTACTTGGATTTAATTCTTGAAAAAGTGATTGATATCTTTGGTTTTGCAACAAACATTACTTATTCTTAACATTAAGGTGAGGTTCTATCAATAATCTATGGATACTTCACCTGAAGTCGCCGCCCAAGCTGTGGCACTTATTCAGGCCGGACACAGCCAAAGAAACGTGAGTGCTCAACTTAATTTAAGTCGATCTGCGGTCCGAAATGTTTATCGGAGGTACCTAGAGACTGGCGGCTTTGTTCGTCGCCAAGGAAGGCCACGATCTCGGGTCACAACTGAAAGGCAGGATCGATTCATCGTGACGACCAGCTTGAGAAATCGTCACCTTACCTCCATTGAGATACAAAACCAACTTCGCGACTTCCACGGAGTATCTGTGAGCGCTCGAACTGTTCGGAGAAGGTTAAAAGAACGCGATATGGTACCACACAAGCCAGCTAATGGGCCCAAACTAACGCGAGCCCACCGAACAGCGCGCCTTCATTTCGCACGCAGTCATTTAAATTGGACACAGCAAGATTGGAGCCGTGTACTCTTTTCTGATGAGTCTAAAATTGTGTTACATGGCAATGATGGAAGGAAGAAGGTCTACCGACGTAAGGGAGAGCGGTTCGCACAATGCTGCTTTGAAGAGAGGGTTGCTTATGGCGGTGGCTCATGGACTGTCTGGGGCGGTATATCTGCGAGCGGCAAAACTCAACTTGAGGTTGTTACAGGACCACGGCTGCCAACATTAAATGCTGAAAGGTACATTCGTGAGTGCTTAGAACATCACGTGATAGTTGTGATACCATACGCGGACTATGGGGGCCCAAATTTCCTTTTTGTGCATGATAATGCAAGAGCCGATGCGGCCGGCAGCGTCAGGGAATATCTTCGGGATGTGAACATCACAGTTATGGACTGGCCAGCCAGAAGCCCAGACATGAACCCCATTGAGCACATGTGGGACGAGCTAAAAAGACGTGTTAGGGCTCGTCAGCCAGTTGCCCAGACGATGCAGGAGTTGAAAACTGCCATAGAAGAGGAATGGGAGATGATCCCTCAAAATTTCATAGAGCGGTTGATAAACTCTATGCCTAATCGTATGAGAGCTGTGGTAGATGCCCATGGAGGCAACACGCGTTATTAAATTAAACCTTTATTTGATAGAACATGTTTTTTATTCAAAAATCAATTGCCTTTAACAAGGAGCATATCCGACTTGTTAGGCGTAACTCCATGTCGTATGGTATTCTGAATTCAAATTTAAAACAATACGATCGAAAAAGATGGTAAAATGTATCGGGTTTAAAACTGCATCAACAGTTTTTGTTCAATCTAGCAATCATATTTCGGTAGGGGCCATCGAAACCTAAACTCTAAGGTGGGCCAATAGATGTGTCCAGGGGGCCTAAAAAGGCCACTTTGGAGAATCATAAAAGGAATTATAAAATGGCGAAGACAGTCCGCGTTTTTCCTTTTTTTCGCTGCACTACGTAGGTACAATCAAAGAGATTGGGATTGGATTTGGATTGGATTGATTGGTATTTTAGCACAGACAAAAAAAATAACTGAAAAATGCTTCACCAATGGGATTTGATACGATTAACTTTTTAACAGTTAACTGTCCATTCTGTTATCCTTTTATGATTCTGCCAAAGTGGCCTTTTTAGGCCCCCAGAAGTGTATATTCAGGTTTCGCATATACTAAAAATAACGTTTTATATGTAGGTAGGTTCATTTGTTCCCTCATCTCATAACTCCAAAACTATTCATATTTAAAACGAGATAACGTTGGCGGCGTACAGATCACGTGTGACTCCGGTTGTGCGCAAATCAATGTTATTTTTTTTACTTATAAAATATGACAATAAAAAATCGATATCGATGTCTTGTCATGTGCCTTTTTGGTTGATGTTTTTGGCTTTAACTTTTTAACTTTCTTTAAACCTTTCTTTCCTTTTTTCTTTCTTTCTATAAAACATTATAGGTTACCAAATGTTCACCATCGTCGTTTAATTTTATATGTTTAGGTACTTTCAGTATCAGCGGTAGGTACTTGAACCCAGAAAAATTACAAAAATTTTTCTTAATCACTAGGTATAAGCTGAACATCTCCTTCTCAAGCCTCAAGTTGAACCTGTCAGACCGAATCATCGGCAACCTCCTGGACTTCATCGACAACTTACCTGTACCTGTTCCAAATACCGTGCCCGTCTCCTTCATGGACTCAGGAGACTATACTGAGGCGGTGGAGGAGCCAGAGCTCGCAGAATTGCTGAGTATAGATAGAGTGACGGCTGATCCGGAGTACCAGGATCTCATGAATTTGAGGCAGAAGATTGTGGCGGCCTATTTGAGTAGGAGCAGGTGAGTTGAAATTACAGTTTTGTCATTGGTATTGACGTCAGCGTTGGTGGGGATGCCCCCTAGCTAGATGGACCGACGACCTCAATGAGAAAGAAACACAGAGGGACATACTGGATGCGGAAGGCGGAGGACAGAGTGTTGTGGCGCAGTCTGGGTGAGAGGCCTATATCCACCAGTGGACTGCGATAGGCTGAGTTGATTGTTGAAATTAACAGAGATAAATTGATAAATTCCTTAGCTTTATTCTGGTCTATACATATATAGGTATCTAGGTTATTGAAAGGTAAGAGGTTTGAATTGGGAATGAAAGTTTACAGTATGGAAGTTCGTAATTTTTGCCGATGAGAAATCCCATCGGGAGTAAGGCTTGTACTAAACTAAATTCCTCTTCAGGGCAGCAGAAACGACATTCGACGCAGCAACGGCGAAGCTCGGCTTTCAAGCAGCACAGCAAGCATCTGCAGCGTCTGAGCACAGCGACGAGGACATGGAGGTGTACGCCAGGAGTGTGGACCTGCCTGGCTTCGACGACAACGTGTCGCCTAGCAACAACATCAACACGCTGCTAAGGTTTATTGTCGGTGAGTCTCCATCGACTCGAAAAGAACAAGAAGATGGAAGTGACAAAACGTAAGCCTAGCTGAAGAAGTGGTTGATCAGGAAATAAAAAAAACTTTTAAGCTAAAATAACGAGATTTGATACGTCTTCTTACTCGTGTCGCTCGCACGACAGGTATTCAAATTTAGTTCGCCCAAACTTCGCCACTTCCACGGCGTTATCGGTGGCAGCGCAGAGATCACTTTGGCTGCATGTTTTGAGGCACAAAGGGCAGGATAGGAGGTGGAGCCACGTCGGACGTTACCAACTTTCATAATGTACCCTCCTAAGTGCCTCATTATATTTTGAAAATTTTGTTAGACACGTTATAGTGAGATTTGATAACAAAGATCAGTGAGCTGATCTGGCTTTCAGAAACTGAGCGAGTCAAATCTAACAAAGATGATTTTCGAAAGAACATTTAGTCAAATTTAATTTTGAATAGAACTATTGAGTATTTATTTATTGTTGCTTATGTTGTTGATTGAAAAAGGTCAATATAAAAAAAAATGTCCAAGCAAATAGCTAATTCTTACCCCTTTGGCGTATAATATACACCCTGTTGCTGAGATAAAAACTAAAATAAAACTTCACTGGTATTTTTAGTTTCATTCAAGTTATACGGGGTGGCATCATCGACGCATAAACTGTAAGGAACCACGGATTCAGTAAATGATATTAAACCGTTTTAAAAAAAGTATGAAATTTTTATTCGGTTATTTAAAAAAAAAATTGCTACTCCATACATTTTGACCGCGTAGGTATTGCAGTTTTCTATGAAACAGCAGATTTTTTTTGATAACCAACGAAAAGTTTCTACGCTAGGTATAGAATCATGCCACACCCTCTACTCATATTTCTAAATTATCTGTAACTTCACACGCTTCTGGTTTTCAGGCGAAATCGTAATCAACCTAGCCCGTTCCTCGGAGCAAATGGAGAAGCCGTATGTAATGCTGAGCATCACGAAGGTCTGTCTAGATGTGGCGCTGATGGAGTTCGGACCAGCTGTTCAGTTGTCTGTCAGCCAGGTGCTATTGACTGACAAGCAGCATCACAGTAGCACTGGACAGTATCTGGAGCTGATCACCAGTTCTGGGGAGCTGTTTAATTTGTTGTATAGGAAGGTAAGAACGATGAATGCCTATTGTCCCCTTGGGTAATTAAAAGAAAGACCTGGGGGCCTAAAAAGGCCACTTTGGCGGAATCATGAAAGGATAGCATTATGAATCATAACGGACAGTTAGCTGTTAAGTTAATCGTATCAAATCCCATGGTGAAGGATTTTTCAGTTATTTTTTTTGTCTGTGCTAAAATACCAATCAATCCAATCCAAATCCAATCCGAATCTCTTTGACTATAGGTACCTACGTAGTGCAGCGAAAAAAAGAAAAACTCGTACTGTCTTTGCCATATTACAATTCATAATGTTATCCTTTTATGATTCTGCCAAAGTGGCCTTTTTAGGCCCCCTGATCATAGTGGTACTGGTATTTACATTGCCATAATATAGCTTCACTGTATGCATTGTAAAAAAACCTTCAAACTTCTATTCTTCTCATCTTAAAACTTTCAGATGGATTAAAATCATAATACTGTTTGTTATTTCTTAGACATTATCACCAGCTCCAGACTGGTGATCCTTACCATCTTCTTTCATCTCATCATCATCATCATCACTTCAGCCGAAAGAGGTCCACTGCTGGACATGGGCCTTCCCCAAGCACCTCCCCTTCGACCGGTTCTGTGCTTCTCGCATCCAACGGGTTCCTGCAGCCTTCTTCTTTTTTCATCTAGATTATTAAAACATGACATACAAAAATGACGTCCATAATGCTGAATCGGAGTATAGCGGATGGTAAAAGGTTTTAAACATGCAATATTTGTGCAGGTGCGTGCAGACTGTCCGGAATTCCGCTCGCATTTCCACAGCGTGGAGCAGGCATTAGTAGCAGATGTTGGATACCTGGCATTACTGCTACATGCAGATGCACTACCCACACTGCTAAAATACCTGCAGTATATTAGTGATAAGTAAGTAAACACACACAAAGGTACACACAAACACACAAAGGTACACCAACCCACAAAGGTAGACACACCAACAAGGTAGGTGGTGACACTCAAAGGTACAGGCACGCCCTAATTAGGCTTAAAGAAGGCTTAAAAAAGTGCCATTTGAAAATTTCGTCAAGCCGATATCAGACGCTTAACTCACTCGAGTGAAGTTTCATTTTTGTTTTATTCCACGTCCACACGACACCGTCAGAATTATAAAGAGACTAGCGGTCGCCCGCGGCTCCGCCCGCGTGGATGTCGGTTTTCGCGACAAAAAGTAGCCTATGTGTTATTCTGATTTATATAACCTATAGCGGTCCCCCGCGGCTCCGCCTGCGTGGATGTCGATTACCGCTACAAAAAGCCTAAGTTTGATCCCATGTGTTCAACTACCCAAAAGTAAATTCAGCATTTTAGCCGACAAACAGGCAGATAAACAAACAGACTTTCGCATTTATTTTATTAGCAGGATAAGATAATTTCATGTGTTAAATATTGTTTTAAAGGATAAATTTTTTGTAAAAAAAGTTACTGAATTATGAGCTTCCCTATAAAAAACATTTGATGTATTTTGTTCGGCAAGACGTTATGAACGTTCAGGTGAAGATTCTTCAATACGACCAAAGACATTTAAAGTATTTACAATAGACGGGACATTGCGAACAAAACAGTGTCCCGGTACTTGTGACCTAGGCGTAACAAGTCTCTCAGTCTAGTATTGTACGCCTGCGCGTCAAGTCGCATTGACGCATTCGTGTCCAACAAAAGAAAAATATTTTGTATGGAAATATGCTGAGTTGCGCATTA
This sequence comes from Mesoligia furuncula, assembly GCA_916614155.1. Taxonomy (NCBI): domain Eukaryota; kingdom Metazoa; phylum Arthropoda; class Insecta; order Lepidoptera; family Noctuidae; genus Mesoligia; species Mesoligia furuncula. The sequence continues at coordinate 27,584,631 of OU744807.1, read as the reverse complement.
CGTTACTGCAAGTCTCGTTATGGTAAAACAACTGGACCTAAATTCAGTTTATTTTCGTATTTATTATCTATATTTACTCAGTAATTAGAATTAAATAATTTTCATAAAAAGATCTAGAAAATTTGTTTATTTTGTATTAAACGCCATCTATTGCTGAGTAGCTTTACTATAGTTGGGTAAAATGACAGCTTCAGTGTTACCACTTTTTAACAAAATTAATATAGTGGTGTGACAAAATAATCGATTCATTCAAGTAACATTCAGTTTAAAATCGATCCATGTTTAATTGATTTTATAAAAGAGGGTAATAATTATTAGAAGAATTAAAAACTAATTAAAAGTCGGACTGCCTTTCAGAGATGTGATGTTTTATATCGATTTTGTTATCGATAATATTTATTTAAATGTGTTATCTTAGGGAAACTACCTTTTAGAGACAGAGTATTTATTTGTGATATAGGCACAAAATTAGTTTACACTTTAATTTTTTTTTAAACATTGGGAACGAAGACCCTTAATAATTATTCTTTCGCGTTACAATGGCGGCACGAGGGAGGCACGTGGCGACTTGCGCGGTAGGATGATAAATATGCGTCTACGCAGTATGCGTTTGGGCAGCGGACTGGGCACTGGCGCGAGGGGCGCGAATTCCGTTTTCCGTTTCTTATCTAACTGATTTGATTTATATTAGATTTTTCAGGCACCACCGATCCGATTTTTAATCGATGAATTGAAAATCGTATCTGGCAACACTGGCCACACTGGCCATCTACCGGGCGATAGCTGAACCTAATTGAATAAATTGCCGCTCTAATTATGCTATATCTTACCAGATGGCGGCACTGAGACATGGGATCACATTTTTCTAAGACATTTCTTTGCATGGCCCCTCTATTGTACCTATCTTAAATCTCTTTGAATACGACGTATTCTTGCTGCCCTTGCTTGAGAACTGTGTTTAGAAAGTTGAGACCTCGTCCTTCATTTTGCAGACTTTAGATATATTTGTAGATACAAAGCAAATAAAACAAAGAATATATATAATTAAGAAAATGTTAATGGCGTGTAATACTTTAGCTCAGAAAATAACTGTTTAGCCCTAAAAGAACTGTTTTTAGCCCTGTAAAGAACTGTTTTTAGTCCTGAAAAGAACTGTTGTTTAGCTCTGAAAAGAACTTTTGTTTAATTCTGAAAAGAACTTTTATTTAGTTCTGAAAAGGACTTTTATATAGCTCTGAAAAGGAGTTTTATATAGTTCTGAAAAGAACTTTTATATAGCTTTGAAAAGAAACTTTTATGTAGCTCTGAAAAGAACTTTTTGTTAGGTTTAGTATTAACAACGAAATCTAAAAATTTTCGTAGGAAAATTACCTTACTCATAGACCTAAACTCCCCCCTCCCGCATCCGCACCCCTGCCTTGGCACAAAATACAGATAGTACAGAAGTCAATCACGTGTATGTACTTCACTTTTCATACCTACGCTCGGCGGTCGCGCTATGGTTGTCAACTTTGGCTTGTGCGCAAAAAACTATCGTGGTAGTGGCACTCGTATCTAGTTGTTTGATTTATTGTTGAGCTTATTCTAAAATATTACTTAAATAAAAATAATAAACATAGTATTACAATACAAAAAGTTTACAGAACAAAAACATATAAAATTTTAAATTTGTCAATTTTCACTATCGAAAATCCCTAATAACTTCAAAACGGATTACCCTATTTACACAATTTATTTTGCCCTATCCGTTTTAGACCTAAACCTATCAAATGACATTAAAAACAACACAATATCTACACAAACAAAAAATCATGTTTTCAACTTACGTAATAGTTGGTGGCATGAATTTACCTTACAAAAAAGTTACTTTGTTTATACTGATTCAAAATAGGAAACTATTTATAAATCGAGCATTATATTGTAGTCTTTGAATCGAGCTTAGATAGGCATTTTTTTTTGCTCCAGTTTTGCACTTCACAGACGCGTGTCTCAAGCGGATGCCACGCGCGCTCGCACTGCTCCCAACCCGTCTGACATAACGTGTCCGTGAGCGGTGTCTATGTGTGCGTTGCTCGAGCGCACTTTGCATGTAGATTGTCTTCTGTACTATCTGTATTTTGTGGCCTTGGTGACGCCTACTTCGCCGAGCGCAGAAATAGTATTATATTGATTTCGCCATAACTTTCAATCCAAACGTCCAATTTTAATGAATTAAAGACTAAACATTATCTACATAAACAGTACTTTGTGACAAAATAGTTTACTTTGATAAGGAGTAATGACATGTGTAAAATTAATGCGTTTAAATGAAGTCCTAAAAAAATTCAAGATTTTTAAATAAAAAAATGGTGGTTTTGCTTAACTCGAAATAGATAGGTATAGTGTGTTGCGGACTTTTTTGTAGATATTTTTAAGGTCTTTAATTAATTAGAACATTTTATGGTTCCATCTTTTATAGTTTAGGCGGCGTACGCCAATTAAGGAACTTTTTTGGATGATTTTTTACACCATGGGTCCGAAAAACACAAATATTTTACGGATCCCTATTTTTCCCAAAATAAAATATAGCCTATGTTACTCGCAGATAATGTACTTTCTAACGGTGAAAGAATTTTTGAAATCGGTTCAGTGGTTTTTGAGTTTATCCATTACAAACAAACAAACAAAAATACAAAGTTTTCCTCTTTATAATATTAGTGTAGATGAGCTTTCATCCGCTCCTTTCATTTCATGTTTCAATAATTCGGTAGGCGATTCAATGAAAGAAATCCAACATCGTTTGATTGGTTCACTAATTAATTAATTTCTCACGTTTGATTCATTCTGTGTTCACAGACGTTACATTTCTAGTGAAACATGCCGAATGAAAGGCCAAAATTAACAGAAAGTGAACCGTCTGATATCGACCTTAGACACGTTATTTAAAGATGTTCCTCATCTTCCATTTCCCTTGCTAATCTGCATCGTTTCTAGGATCCAAAACCGACACTCGATAAACTTGAAGAGTGTGGTGCTGCCAAAGTCGATGTCTCTGTGGGACTATCTGATGCAGCCTGAAGCCGACCCCCCTGTGCCACCGGGTGCTACCAAATTCAGCTACTCTGTCAGGTAAGGTCATTGAAGGGATTGGTGCTGTACTTTACGGTTACTTGAAGGACCAACGCCTTGGTTGTTTAGACTGTTCTTTTTCATCTACTATATAAAATCTTAAATTCACTTACGCGTGAAAGTTCACACGAGCTCCTTATATAACAAAAGTATATAAGGAGCTATTGTGTACATAAAGCAAAATTTTTGAAAATTCATCCCCTACAAAATGGTTAAATAGGGAATGACAGTTTCTATGGAAGTTCGCCTTTTGCCGATGAGAAATCCCATTGGGTTCACGGATGGTCCTTCAAACCACTACAGTATTTGAAGAGTTTATTTCATTCCAGAGCATCATCAGTCGCAGTAAAGCTCTGTCACTTAGACAACCCAGTGCTGGAGATGCGACTAGGTTCTCTGGAGAGTGATTGCGTGTTCAGAGCCAACGACCGCATGATCTTCAAGTTGTATCTCAGCTCGCTGCACATCGATGACCTAACTGAGGCTACTCTGTATCCTAAGGTGAGTGAAAATGTAATGTAAATTGCAGTAGGTACTATGGGGGCCAACCCGCACTGGGCCCGCGTGGTGGATTATGGCCCATTCCTTCTCACAGAGAGGAGGCGTGTGTCCCAGCAGTGGGAAAATTATAGGCTGATTATGATGATGATACTATAGGGGATGAAAGGGGAATCGTGTTACCCAGTAACTGGGTTGTGGAAGACGGATAGGCAGACCCTCCATGTAAAATTCTGGTATTCAGCTGCATCCGGTTAGACTGAAAGCCGTTCTCAATATAGTTGAGCAAATACTAGGCGGATGATGTGGGGACGGAATGTCGCCATATTTGCCTCTGATCTGTGGATTATGAGATAAAACAGTCAGCAGGATTCTAATGAGATCCGTCTTTGTTCCCCAGCTGGTATGGCCCGACGAAGACAAAGTGCTGGAGATGAAGTACGTGCGCGCGGCCGCGCGGGTGTACGGCGCCGGCGCCAGCGCCGAGCACAGCATGAAGGCGCACGGCGAGCTGCGCCTGTACGTGGGGAGGCTGCATGTCGTCCTGTTCTGTTGTGTCATGCATCATCTGCAGGTAGCTGATGATGCCGAGGAATCATTTAGATATACTTTTAGATAGTTCTTACTTGAAAACGCCAAGAAATAAAAGTTACCATGATAAGTTTAAAATATAAAATTGTTATTCAAAAATTAAAATTGGTAAATACATTGGTCTCTCGTTTTGGGAGTTGGTCATTGCCTATAACTACACACGAACACAATGTATAGGTACATATATATGCATGAAATGTTCTTTGCGCCAATTTCCTAACTAGCACTTGACCTTTTCGCACACCGTCGCACATTGTGGTCTTGTATTTTTATTAGCACGTAACAGCAAAGCCAAGTGTCTCATTTAGGTCAGCTACTCACTATCATCATTTATGTGTTTAGCAACTGCTGGAGCCGCTGATCCCGAGCTCTGTGACAGCAGAGGCAGCGCAGGCAGCCGAGCGCGCCGCCGAGCGACACGCGCAGGGCGCGCGCACGTGCAGCACACGACTCAACCTCGTTATTGAGGTACACTTATACTCTTTTCATGTCTCATACTCGGAAAGTAGTGCTTGTTTGATCCGAATAGCGGGTGGAAAACGCTGCTTCCCACCCTTGGGCGGGAAAGACTCATAGAAATTGCTTTTGATGCCAGTTGTGGTCGAGGCTAAAAAACATAAAAATTGGGGATTTCGAACATCCTGACTTTACCATATATGGGGCTGTCAATATACATCATTTAATTATTTGACGAATTTATTCATAGTTTAAGGTAAATAAGTAGTGGTAATGAAGTTTTTTTGATATCTGATGTCGAAGTTACGCGCCAATCGTGTGTGTTTACATTTTTACTTTTCACAAATTTCACACACACAGATGTAGGTAAGATTTAAAATGTAACAAATGTTATTGATAATATTAAAAACAACACGAAAATGCCCAGGTTTTAACGTAATATTCAAACACAGGTTCAATAATACGTATTAATCATTACCACTACTCAATTTGTGTTCAAAATCGCCGACCATTATTGTTTTTTTTTTTTATTGCAATGATGTGTGAAAGCGATTATTCCAAACAATTTTTTTTTTTAATTTCGATTGACTCGAGTAATTAATATGACGAATGTAATCGATATTTGACAATAAAATAAAATTATTTTAAGCAATAAATACAATAAGCATTGTTTACAATAATGATTTATGCTTTTCTAATATCATTTTAATCTCTTCTAATATCATGTCAATAACAGACAGACAATTAAATTGGTACCTCATTTATTGAATTTCGCGCCGAAATACTTCTATAATTGAATTTATATTCGGAATGCGCTCGCTGTTTAAAATGATTTTAATTTATTGGACAATTATTTATTGTGGATTTTATTTTTGATACTTTCTAATAGTTTACTACAGAATTCCCTGTAAACATTTTTTAGGTAGGCTTACCAGAAGTTTTTTGAGAATGATGATAATTAATTAATTCTATAGATTGGATATTCTGCAAACACTTTACATTTCAATACATTTTGTTAGTTTAAAGTGTTTTTATTCAGTTTCTACAATTTTTTTTCATTTTTTTTTATTGCGAGTATCGATTAGGCTGTATGCAAGTTTTGAATCGAAATAAGAAAGTTGGGTGGACGGTCAGCACTAAAAAGGGTCACGTCGCAACACAATTTTTAGTAATTTTTATCAAGATTATCGTGTTTTCTAAGTAATTTAGGAAAAATGGTAAAAATAAGAATGCAGACAGAATGATAATAATACGAGCCCTAGTAAGCGGGACGGCCCGCGTTGGTGACACAGAATCTACGCATGTGGCGGTGACGTGGTGTGTTCCATACTTCAAATTTAAAAAGACTAATAAATAGGTATTTACCTATTATTCATGTAATTATTATCAATAAATATTTTAGAAAAAACTACTATTTTTGACTTTCCTTAAATTCGAAATGAAAAGTAGAGTGTTTAACGCGGGTGAAAGTCATCAATTCCCACTCGGACTATAGCCGCCCTCGCTGCGCTCGGGCGTCTAAATGCCTCGTATGGGAATTGATTCCTTCCGACCCTTGTATAACAATCTACTATTCCATACTTTTGCCACCACTTAGAGTTTGCTCCATTACTAGATAATCTAGTGTGTTCTAAGTAGTTCCAGCATTTTATCTCGAAACTTGCCAAAACTAATTTTTAATATAATACCAGTTAACACTCTTATATAACCTGTTCTTTTTATAGACAATCCTTCTCCTACCTATTCTGTTGCTCCATTTATATAAATTCTCACATTTCAGATCCATGCTCCTGTATTGTTACTGCCACAGAAACCTTCCTCACCAAATCTACTGGTTCTTAATATGGGTACGTACAGCAAATATATTGCATATTTCCTCCTGTAATAATAAAATTTGAATGATTAAAATATCTATTTAAATTTATTAAGAGCAGCTGAAGTTATTTGTGTCTCTTACAGGTGATCTTCTGATAGAAAACTTCTTCAAGCAACTGAACACTGGCCACGAACCTACCAGCCCAATACAGAACGCGATCATTGACAACATTCTGATCAAACTCGTCAACATCACCTTCTCTAGAGCCGTTATGACCCTGGCTGGCACTTTGGAAGTACAGGTTTGTGATAATTTTATTACGAGTTATTCTTATGGCAGTTCCATTTGAATAGCATCAGAAATGGATCTAGTATAGAACCTTGTAGCACACCTAACCTTAGTGTTGAAAAAAATTTAATGTCCCTTGTTACATCAAACCAAAAGAACTCTACAAAAATACCGAGACACTGTGTCAACAACCACGATCTCGATGATATCAGAGTACCCTCGATAATAGTCTTGTCATGGTGGAAGCAATCAAAAGCTTTAGAGAAATCAAAAATTCTCTATCAGATCCTTGCGATGTTTTTAAAATTCAAGTGTAAGTAAAATATTATTCCTAATACCTCTACCATTATTTTTCAGGAACCAATCCTCGAGCCCGTCTCCGTGCGCTGTGACATGAAGCGCGCTGTCTCCTACCAACAGCTGGTCAGCATCAACTTGTACCGCGAGCTGCTGGCATGCGAGGCCGACGTGGCGGTAGATATCGTACTCCTCAACGTGGGGCAGAAGGACCTCGCCACCATGCTGGCCGTGTGGACTGATAACTTGAGCGAGGGACATTATATTGGTACGAAATTCCTTCCACATAAAACCCGTCAACCTACAAAGCAAGAGTGAACAGGCATCTTCTGAGTCGTAGATCTCATCTATCGCTTTCCATCAGACGAAATCGAAATAATGCTCCATGCTCCAACCCATATTTTCCAGCCAATGTGAGTGCGGTGCTGTTCAGAAGATGACCCACTTTCTGGAATTTTCTAATTGTGGATACACCTGCACCTTTGAGGATCTAACCAGCACTACACACGATGCGATTAACGTGGCCACCCACTAAACCACAAAAAAGCGTTTTTTTTTGTCTAAAAAAACATATTAAAAATATGACAGACACTCAGTCACAATCTTACAATATAAATGTATTACAAAGAATTGGATTGACTGGAAATCTCTTTCTTGAATTGAGCTAGGACCAACTAGTTTAAAATGTACCATCGAAAAAAAGATGATCTTGTTTTATTTTTAACAGCGGTTACCGCTGTCATAAATAATGATTTTGCAGTTTTTGATAAGGTTTTTAAAGGTATTCTGAGAGAAGGTATTATTCCCAGAGCGCAGGGGCATAACACACCTAAATACTACGTTCCATACAAACTCTTTATCGCTTTCCGTTGTATTCGATGCTCACTGATTTGCTTACTTAGTAATAAAACGGGCTTTTATTGTAAACTCCCTGATTAGGCTACATTAGCAGCGCCCCGCGGTTTCACCCGCGTAACTTTCGATCCCGTAAGAATATCGGGATAAAAACCTATGTCCTTTCCCGGGACTCAAACTATCTTTATACCAAATTTCATCGAAATCCGTTCAGCGGTTTAAGCGTGAAGAGGTAGCAGACAGACAAACACAACTTTCGCATTTATAATATTAGTATGGATTTTGTTTTATACAGGAAGCATAGTTCCAAGTTCTCCGGTTGAGACAGCAACTTCAGACACATCGGTCAAGAAACTGCAAGCTTTTTTCGCCCAAGGAGAACCGATCAGAAAGGAAGCTGTCGTAAGGTGAAGTTCGGAAAAAGTTATTTTAAATATCATAAGTACGATTAATTGTTGTCATTAAAACTATAAAACAGCCATCGCTACGAAATAAACGCGCTGTCATTGCCAACTTATCAAGCTATTGGACCACATTACCATGGACTTTTGGATAATGGAAACACACACACAAACTTATACTCATAAAAACCTCCCAACATACTTTTACTTTTGAATCGTTTTATTTATTTTTACTTTAATAATAAGCTCACTAATTGTTTGAAACGTATGTTACGTGCTGTGATATCAGATGTAAGCTATCAAACATGAACAGGTCGGACCTGGTGACCGGTATTACAGGTGTTACTACCTACCACAGGCACCAGCGATCCACAACCAAAAATCGTTAGCTATTTCTTGTGTGTAAAATATTGTTAGTATTTTTTGGCTTGTGTTGAGAAATAAACACTTTTTATTATTTAAATAAACACTTTTTTATTATTATTATTGCAAATCAATTCAAACCAAACAAATAAGATCTCAAATTCTGGAACTACGTCAAAAATAAAATAAAATTAGCTAGCGAAACTTCACAGATGTGGTTTAACAAAAAAAAAGATTTCAAGTAGGTACCAGGGGCTGTTGACCACGCAGACAGCTGTAGTTACTTGAAATTAAGAGTTTCTGTTTTGTTTTATCGTATTAGATATACTACAATACCTATCAAGTCTACGGAGTTTCGCTAGCTTATTTAATTTGACCCAGCATAGTGTCGCATTCGAATTGTTTCCAAGCAAAGTATTACTTTCCAGGTTCATCCTAGACGGCATAGAACTAAAACTGTTCTCAGACATGGACGAGGTCCTCAGTTCTCCAGTCAGAGACCTGAACCATGGACTAGCGAAGCTGACTGCTGGAGAAGCCATGCTGCAGATGGAGTACAGCTCCGATGGAAGTCTGGAGGTCAAGGCTAGTCTGCAGAGCTTGCTCGTTGAGGATATCAGACCGGATCCTGGTATTGTTATTAAGAGGTGAGTAAGAAGTGACAAAACGACACTCCTCCTCATTTTTAGGGTTCCGTAGCCAAATGGCAAAAACGGAACCCTTATAGATTCGTCATGTCTGTCTGTCTGTCTGTCTGTCCGTCTGTCTGTCTGTCTGTCTGTCCGTCCGTATGTCACAGCCACTTTTCTCCGAAACTATAAGAACTATACTGTTGAAACTTGGTAAGTAGATGTATTCTGTGAACCGCATTAAGATTTTCACACAAAAATAGAAAAAAACAATAAATTTTAGGGTTCCCCATACTTAGAACCAAAACTCAATTTTTTTTTTTTCATCAAACCCATACGTGTGGGGTATCTATGGGTAGGTCTTCAAAAATGATATTGAGGTTTCTAATATCATTTTTTTCTAAACAGAACAGTTTGCGCGAGAGACACTTCCAAAGTGGTAAAATGTGTGTCCCCCCCCCTGTAACTTCTAAAATAAGAGAATGATAAAACTAAAAAAAATATATGATGTACATTACCATGTAAACTACCACCGAAAATTGGTTTGAACGAGATCTAGTAAGTAGTTTTTTTTTAATACGTCATAAATCGTAAACCGCAATTTACCATTAATTCAATCAACTCAAAAATAAAAAAAAACATTTAATTTCATAAACATAAACCTTATGCATAAACCCGGATGTTACGGAACCCTCGGTGCGCGAGTCTGACTCGCTCTTGCCCGGTTTTTTTAGCGTCCGTCATTCCTACGAAACATCGCCATAAGTTTTATCACACAGCGATTTGAAATGAGCCGCCATAGTAGTTATTGTATATTAATAAAATACCTATCTAATGACGTGTAGTTGTTATTGCATGGTGCCAGGACCAGCTTCCAAACATTTTTCTCGATTGACCTTTTCATGCACTAATTGACCTCTTCAGGAGAAGAATTTTCGAAATTTCCTTCTTTCAAAATCAAAATCGTTTATTTGCATAAAATGTGGTAGGTACAAAAGATGTTAATGTAAAATAGTAGTGCAAAGACACATTCCGCCATGTAATGATGGCATGCAAATATTTAATACATGAATTAGGTATGTATTAACAACATGCAGTAACATAATACAAGTAACGTACAGTTAATGAAATTAACAAAGGGGGATAAATAATTAAAAAAATATTACAATGCATTTCTGAAGTGGTAGGACTGACAAGATTTTTTGTTTAGAAATTCGCCGACAGAATAAAAACTATGCGATATCAACCATTTTTTCAAAACCACACAGAATTTTTTGTAAGGTAGTTCTGTTATCATGCTCATCTGGTGGATTTTTGAGATAGTGCAGTAAAGGTAGGTATAGGTACCTTAATCGTTGTAGTTACAGAAAAACTTTAATCCCCATTCTCAAATTTTGAAAAAAAATTACGGTCACCAAGAAAGGTCTTATTTTACAAAAACTTTTTGGAACGAAGTTCTTTTTTGGAGCTTGCGGTAGGAGTAAAATGGGAAAAATCGTCACGTAACGAAAAGGGTTAATAAAAAAGCGTTAATGTGCCCCCTCTATGCGACTTTTTATTTATGTAATAGAAAGAGAGAGATAGTTTACATGGTTTTCGAGGGTATTGAAGCCAATAGTGAGGTCAAAAAAAAAAATCCAAGAAGGCGGCGGCTGCAATTTTTTTTAAATTTCTCGTATCGTTTTTATGGTTTTCGATGATGCTGAAGCAAAAATTTACAATTTAACCTTTTGAATGTCTTAAGTTACACAGTTCGACATAAGCAATTGTCTTTCTATTGTGTCTCTAATTACGGCATTCGATGAGTCGTCATGGGTGTCGTTTTCATGGTGTTCGACGGTGCTAAGTCCGATATGGTGGTCAAAATAAAAATACAAGAGAATTGGCTGCAGAAATGTACAAATTTTTAAAATTTCCTTTTAAAATTTTCGCAGGCGCCATCTTGGATTTTTATTTTGAACTTCGTTCCTGTGGAGGGGGGGGGTCCTTCGTTTCCACGCGTTACTTTGTTCTTATAAGGATCAAAATTTACTGGACCAACTTAAATGGACGCGGCCCAGAATTCGCCAGCGTCCACCAGTTCCTGTAACGTGCAGCTGACAGGAAATGCAGGACATGATATTAAGTGTCCCATCGTTTGTGGAACAGCACCACATTTAAAGTCCAAGGTGGAGTTGTCTATGAATCTTCACCTGACAGGTTTTCTTTGCTTCGGCCAACTTGGGTCCGGAGTCTGTTTAAAGACTTCCAGGTTACCCAAGGTCACTCACATGAGTTACCTTGGGTAAAATGGAAGTCTTTAAATTAAAAAAACTGAAGCTGTGGCGAGACAGTGCTTCCTTACCCAAACCGTTCGTTCCACCCGCTGAAGGACATCCTTCACAGCCACAGCTTCAGTTTTTTTGTGTTGGTTCGCCAGTTAGTGGGACGACACACTTTAAAAAACTGTTTAGGCTTTTCAGCGTTTGTGGCACAAGGATGTCGTCGTGCAAAGGGTGTCGTGTGTCGGATACCATTTTGGCTCTTTCGCTGGAGCTTGCCACCGCTCTGCGAACCACTGGTGGCGCTATTCCTGCTAGTGGATACAGCATTTGTACCAGGGTCGGTTTTAGGCGTCTGGTGATGATCCGACACGTTTCATTCAAAGCTGTATCCACTAGTTTTGCATGGGCTGGATGACGGGGCACGCGAATTCTCCCACAAAAAAAGATAGCGTCAGTCCAGTAGTCCGCATAACGTCAGGTGAAGCACCCCACTTCGATGAGACCAGTCGACGAAGAAGACTGTTGCGAGAGTGCACCTTTGCTTGATATTCTTGCAGTTTTTGTGAATGTTAGAGACCTGTCTAGGGTAACACCAAGATATTTAGGGGAGTTTCTATGCTCGATGGGCTCCCCACCCCAAACGATGTTAAGTTGAGCGATTGGGCTTGAGTGAGTTAGCGGAGTAATATGTGGCTAAGTCACCAAGAGCGTCTGACAAGGGGGCCTCAACCTCCTCAAAGGTGGTGGCTTGGGACGTGATGGCAGGGTCGTCTGCATAGAGGAAGCGGGACGTGTTGGGGCTGGACGGTTGGTCGTTGGTGTAGATATTAAAAAGAAGCGGTGTCAGGATGCTACCTTGAGGTAGGCCGTTTTTCTGCGCTCTCCAATGACTTCTTTCCGAGAGAAGGTGGACCTGAAACCGACCATTGTGGAAAAGTTCTCGGAGTATTCGGACAAAGTTCTGATCGCTTATTAATGTCCCCACCTTCCACAGCAACCGTTTGAAGTTGTCTGTATCGTAACCAGCTGACAGATCCACAAAAACCGCGCTTGTGCGCTTCCTACCTCGAACCAATACCCAACCAATAGGTAACCTATTTGTCCAACCGTCCAATAGGTTTTACTCATTTACTGTATACGTATATGTGTAAATAACTCTTGAGTAAAATATTCGGATTCTATACGCCGCAGTTTGAACTGCGCCTTGTATGTCAGCGAAAGAATTTAAGATTTTTATGTAGTAGATTTTACCCATCATTGCACCGTAGAAACTGTTGAAGTTTTAGCTTTCTTATTAAAATTAGGCTAATGTTTTTAGTAACCTCCCACTTTTAAAAAGTCTGAATTGTCTTACCCCGCAGGATCTTCCAGTCCCAAGGCGGCACGAGCGCGGACGCGGAGGACGCGTGCATCTCCGTGCGCCGCCCCCCTCTCATCGACGCGTCCCTGCGCGTGACAGGGGCGCGCGCGCGCCACGCCGACGTCAGGGTGGACCGCACGCGGTTCAACCTCGCGCTGCCCTTCTTGTTGCAGCTGGCGCGGACGCTGCTGGACGCTATGCCTGGTAAGTCACAACACATATAACATAACATCGCCACGCGGACGTCAGGGTGGACCGCACGCGGTTCAACCTCGCGCTGCCCTTCTTGTTGCAGCTGGCGCGGACGCTGCTGGACGCTATGCCTGGTAAGTCACAACACATATAACATAACATCGCCACGCGGACGTCAGGGTGGACCGCACGCGGTTCAACCTCGCGCTGCCCTTCTTGTTGCAGCTGGCGCGGACGCTGCTGGACGCTATGCCTGGTAAGTCACAACACATATAACATAACATCGCCACGCGGACGTCAGGGTGGACCGCACGCGGTTCAACCTCGCGCTGCCCTTCTTGTTGCAGCTGGCGCGGACGCTGCTGGACGCTATGCCTGGTAAGTCACAACACATATAACATAACATCGCCACGCGGACGTCAGGGTGGACCGCACGCGGTTCAACCTCGCGCTGCCCTTCTTGTTGCAGCTGGCGCGGACGCTGCTGGACGCTATGCCTGGTAAGTCACAACACATATAACATAACATCGCCACGCGGACGTCAGGGTGGACCGCACGCGGTTCAACCTCGCGCTGCCCTTCTTGTTGCAGCTGGCGCGGACGCTGCTGGACGCTATGCCTGGTAAGTCACAACACATATAACATAACATCGCCACGCGGACGTCAGGGTGGACCGCACGCGGTTCAACCTCGCGCTGCCCTTCTTGTTGCAGCTGGCGCGGACGCTGCTGGACGCTATGCCTGGTAAGTCACAACACATATAACATAACATCGCCACGCGGACGTCAGGGTGGACCGCACGCGGTTCAACCTCGCGCTGCCCTTCTTGTTGCAGCTGGCGCGGACGCTGCTGGACGCTATGCCTGGTAAGTCACAACACATATAACATAACATCGCCACGCGGACGTCAGGGTGGACCGCACGCGGTTCAACCTCGCGCTGCCCTTCTTGTTGCAGCTGGCGCGGACGCTGCTGGACGCTATGCCTGGTAAGTCACAACACATATAACATAACATCGCCACGCGGACGTCAGGGTGGACCGCACGCGGTTCAACCTCGCGCTGCCCTTCTTGTTGCAGCTGGCGCGGACGCTGCTGGACGCTATGCCTGGTAAGTCACAACACATATAACATAACATCGCCACGCGGACGTCAGGGTGGACCGCACGCGGTTCAACCTCGCGCTGCCCTTCTTGTTGCAGCTGGCGCGGACGCTGCTGGACGCTATGCCTGGTAAGTCACAACACATATAACATAACATCGCCACGCGGACGTCAGGGTGGACCGCACGCGGTTCAACCTCGCGCTGCCCTTCTTGTTGCAGCTGGCGCGGACGCTGCTGGACGCTATGCCTGGTAAGTCACAACACATATAACATAACATCGCCACGCGGACGTCAGGGTGGACCGCACGCGGTTCAACCTCGCGCTGCCCTTCTTGTTGCAGCTGGCGCGGACGCTGCTGGACGCTATGCCTGGTAAGTCACAACACATATAACATAACATCGCCACGCGGACGTCAGGGTGGACCGCACGCGGTTCAACCTCGCGCTGCCCTTCTTGTTGCAGCTGGCGCGGACGCTGCTGGACGCTATGCCTGGTAAGTCACAACACATATAACATAACATCGCCACGCGGACGTCAGGGTGGACCGCACGCGGTTCAACCTCGCGCTGCCCTTCTTGTTGCAGCTGGCGCGGACGCTGCTGGACGCTATGCCTGGTAAGTCACAACACATATAACATAACATCGCCACGCGGACGTCAGGGTGGACCGCACGCGGTTCAACCTCGCGCTGCCCTTCTTGTTGCAGCTGGCGCGGACGCTGCTGGACGCTATGCCTGGTAAGTCACAACACATATAACATAACATCGCCACGCGGACGTCAGGGTGGACCGCACGCGGTTCAACCTCGCGCTGCCCTTCTTGTTGCAGCTGGCGCGGACGCTGCTGGACGCTATGCCTGGTAAGTCACAACACATATAACATAACATCGCCACGCGGACGTCAGGGTGGACCGCACGCGGTTCAACCTCGCGCTGCCCTTCTTGTTGCAGCTGGCGCGGACGCTGCTGGACGCTATGCCTGGTAAGTCACAACACATATAACATAACATCGCCACGCGGACGTCAGGGTGGACCGCACGCGGTTCAACCTCGCGCTGCCCTTCTTGTTGCAGCTGGCGCGGACGCTGCTGGACGCTATGCCTGGTAAGTCACAACACATATAACATAACATCGCCACGCGGACGTCAGGGTGGACCGCACGCGGTTCAACCTCGCGCTGCCCTTCTTGTTGCAGCTGGCGCGGACGCTGCTGGACGCTATGCCTGGTAAGTCACAACACATATAACATAACATCACGCCTGTTAATTCTGAAGGGTTAAGCAAAGAAGTGTATAGTACACCCAGGTTTGTTATGTTTTAACCAGTACCTAAGTAATATCAACATTTCTGGGGGTCTTACGACTCCTCCCGCTCTGGGTGGAGCGGAAGGGAGTGTCAGACTCTTACTGATTAAAACCCACCCGTGTTCCTTCCTTAGCCCTTTATGTTCCGGGCCAGCGGTAACCGTTTCGGACAATCCCGCTGAAATACCCCATACTTAAAAGTAGTTTGGATTTTTTACCGAGTACGATCACCGAAAATGTTGATCACATTTAGACTTATATACTTTGTCATATTAAACTCGTTACTTGTTGATAGACGTAACAAAGTAACAATATTTTGATATAGAAGAGTGTCCATATAATTTCTTGCACGTTCTTCTCCATGTCGAAACTACTAACACTTTGGAATGGGCAACTGGCTCCATCTTTCTGACTGACCGACTTCTTGACGACAGTACAAAAGTTTCTGTAAAGGTCTAATTGAAACAATTGCCCAGTTTGAGTTTGACGTCACATTTTTGCAGTACATTTTTGACGACGTCATGAGCATCTTAAAATATGACAAACTATGATAAGGTTAAGATTCTAATTTATGATTAACCTCTTGAATGCCGTAATTACAGAAACAGTTAAAAAGCCATTGTATGTCGCGTGGATCCACATTTGAATCGAACCGATGCGAAGGGTTAAGGTATTCGTAAGTTGATAAGTCGACTATATAATCTTCCATTCTCCCTCTGCAGGTGAGAAGACAATGGAAGGTGGTGTTGTAAACCACGGGTACGTGGGTGATGTGCATCCGTCAAAAACTGGCAACAACAACCGTGCGGCCAGGCTACCCAGCTCCAGTGACTCTACCAGCGGGTACTATTCTGCAGGTTGGTTTCTTATTTCTTGATTCCCTTTATGCATGTATGTATGCTGATCATCATCATCTGCCTAGCCTTTTCCCAACTATGTTGGGGTCGGCTTCCATCTAACCGGATGCAGCTGAATACCAGTATTTTACATAGAGCGACTGCCTATCTGACCTCCACAACCCAGTTACTAGGTAATACGATACCATGATATTATGTATGAAACATAATTGTTTTACCCTATTGCCATCAACCCGATACATATCCAGGGCTCAGGGCTCCGGGCTGCTACTTAGAAATTCTTGATGGAAAAACCCAATAACATTTTTGCCCAAACTGGGAATCAAACCGGGACCTTTGAAACAACATAAAAAATAACCAACACCCTAATTGCGTAACACACCTCCAAAACCACACAAATATTGCTACCTACTACTACTACTGATATGGCCAATCCATTACTTCATATGTTCGAAAAATTTGTCTGCTCAACAATGTAGTAACAACGCAATGATTGTTGAAGGACTGTCAAAATGCCATTGCTACTGATGCCATGCCAAGCCCTTGCTACTGATAGTTTGTTACGCAACTACCTCGCATAAACCTCCAACGTTTTTATTACCTTTTTCTCTCGCGTTTCTTTCAGCAACATCAGTATCAGAAGAACAACAAAGCTTATCAATATCAATCCAGTTTCGTCAACCGGAGATCATGTTCTTCACGGACCTGACGAAGACCGAGGGTCACGCCCTCCTCCTACGAACTGAACTCCTCTTCGACTACTCCTGTCACTCCAACAGCGAGTCTTTCGTCGTCTCCTTAGCAGGACTTCAGATCATGTCCAAATTACAGTCGAAATTGAAGAATCTGCCGCCACAGTTGGTCTTGAAGCCTTGTGACATAGAGTTTTCAAAGTCTTTCAAGAATATTGAGGAAGGTATATGGGTCAAGATGTCGGTCTCAGAGATTGAGGTGCATGTTGCTGCTACTACAGTTCATACTGTTGTGGGTGAGTACCAAAGCCTGTGTCACGTTTTTGACCTTCGCTATTGGGACCAATCCGGACCATCCTATTACATTCCTATTACATTAAGAAAAGTATGTGCTTCGAGAATTATCGTCTATCTTCGATAAGAACGCGCGATGTTGAGATCGATTATAGAGCTGTTACCACCATGATTACAAAATAAAAGATTAACAACTCTATGCAATTCCAAAAAACTATTCTTAACTTTTGAGTGACACATGACAATCTGCGATATATGTAACACGACAAAGAAAAAAGTCATAAACGCGAAATGATAGGTGCACTACTAGGAAGCGCGGCAGTACAAAGCTAAGAAGCCTTGCCTCTGTGCAACGTCTGTGCTCTCTGGGCGACGTTCGTGATAAAACACGAAGATAACCGAAGAGTATACGTTCTCTAGTTTAACAGTTTAACTTTTCTAGTCGTAGTTATATCTCCCACGCTAAATGCAAGAACTATATTAAACAATGGTTCTACCCACAGACATTGTCGAAGAAATAACATCAGAACTAACAATCCCTGATGAGAAGGAACCTTTCAACTTCGCCACCTACAACCCGAAAGCCGAAAAGCAGGATGAAGATCTCTGGTCTCCCAAGAAGCTGACTCCTTACGTGATGATAAACCCTGAGGATGGGTACGTACAGCCGAAGTACCCGAGCGTCAGACCCTCGGAGACGTTCATCATGTCAGTGCCGTGCGTCAGGGTCATGTTTGAGATGGAGCACACGGTCAGGGTGCCCGTGTTGATGATGAAGGTGAGTTTTGTTGAATTTGTATTTATATTTATTTAACCATTTAAGTATAGATAGTATATCAAGTGTATCAAGCTACCCGAAACTGTCAAATTTTCCCAATCAACTTTGAACTATAAGGTTTAACGATAAAGTTGAAAAACTATTAAAGAAATTTGGCAAATTGTAGTAGCTTGATGTGCTGGCGTCTGTACATACACATAAGAAGAAAGGAACAGAAAAATACGTACAGAGGTGATGCTTATTTCTAAAGAAATCTCTTCCAGCATACCTGCGAGAGATTTCTTGAAATTCGAAAGTTTAAGTACCTAGGTACGGATAGACTTAACGGGCTGATCATGTCGTGCCAGTTATGTTCAATGATGTGCTACTAGATGGTGCCTATATGGGTATTGTAAAACAGTCCCCCCAGGAAATAGTTATCTTTCTAAAAATTTTAACTTTTTGACCACATCATCCGTCTCATTACAGAAGAGTTCTGACTTTAGTCCAATCCAAAACCCAAACCTTCGACCCAGTTGTTTTTTAAACTTTAGTCTGAT
Organism: Mesoligia furuncula; assembly: GCA_916614155.1. Lineage (NCBI taxonomy): Eukaryota > Metazoa > Arthropoda > Insecta > Lepidoptera > Noctuidae > Mesoligia > Mesoligia furuncula. Next base: position 27,565,945 of record OU744807.1, on the reverse strand, counting down.
AAACGTAAAAATCTTAATATATATCTACAACTTGGATTTAGTTTTAATTTTAGTTTTTTATAATTGGAACCTCGTTTTGCAATATGGCCGTGTATACCTACATATTTGACTAATAACCAAGTTTTGTTTAACTTTTCTAGATGAAATCCGAGGTATCCCTTCACGACTGGTCCCAGCAACTGCACGGCACAGCCTCCATTAGCCTCATAGCCTCCTGTTACAACGAACGAGTTGATGCCTGGGAGCCTCTCATTGAGCCTGTGGTTCAGAATGAGAATGTTTATCGACCTTGGGAGATTACTGCTACGCTGTTCCAGGTACCTAAGTAATTTAGTATGGTCTATTCCAAAAGTATGTGAAGAAAATGTAAACAAATGGGTCGAAAAACGTTTCCGTGGTTGTCAATTTGTACCTAGACATCATCAACATCGTCATCAGTATGCAGAAGTCCACTGCTCGATTCTCGGCATCTTTCATTCAATTGCTAGTAGCTACCCTGCGACGGTCGTCGCTCCGCGTAGCCTGAGGGAGTCCTACCTCACCTTACCTGAGGGGTTTGCCGATTCCCGATCTCTACTCAAGAACACTTATCCCCAAAACTGTATTCACTTTTAATATCACTTACAAATTGAGCTCGTTGATTTGATTATTTCTGTATTTAAACCAGAAATTTTAATTTTAAATCATTTTAAAGATGTTTTTCATTTGACAATTGAGGTTAATTTTTACCAGACTACGGTGAAACAAAAAGGAGGGTTTTATAATCTCAATTTTCGGCGATGATAATTATAATTCAATAATGAAGCTATACACGGTGTTAGAGCCATACCTTACCGGGACGCCATGGTGACATTCGCCAGGTTGTACTGCCAGCTAAATGTTTACAGCTATATAGTGGGTGGCTCACCTGGCGCCCGCTTGATAACGCAGCCAACCTTACATTTTGTCGACGTCACCATGGCATCCTGGTGGGGTAGGTATGGCTCTTAGTAACTTGAGCTTTTCTACGCGATAATCACGGAGCGGAAACTCCGTGCCTGAATTTACGCATGGTCCATGCATCGTATCGTATACAAGCACCATAAGTGATTGCTGACCTCTCTATGTATCTTATCATCATTGTGTCTCAGCTTCATAACCTACCCCTAAATTCTATTAACTTCTGGCAACAGGCAAAAGCCTACCCAATGTCTTCTCGCCTGGACACTTCAAGCCAACAAGAAACAGAAGCGGACTCCTCGATCACATCAGACCAATCCAAAAGACCGAAGAAGCGAAACGGATTCGAATCTGAAACCTCAGCAGACGAATGCGATACTGACAATGAGATGACGTTTATACGGAACCCTAATGGCAGCGAGAGTAAGCATTATAACGTGGACTTTAGTGCTGGACATATGTCTTTCTTGGGATTGCTGGATGCTGATGAGTCTGACTCAGAGAATGAGAGCGGACTCATGGATAAGTTGGCGACTGCTATTGGACATCTGTTTACTGAGTAAGTAGGATTTGTAAATGGTAAATCTATTTTTTTTTCTGTAAGTAAATTTAAACAAACACTTTTATACGTCAATAACATTTTAAAAACTAGATGAGGTCGGTATCCGACTACTTTGAGAAGAAACATCAAAAATTCAAAGGTCACTGTTTAAAATCCAAACATAATCTTGGTCGATCATGCCAGACCCATAGAGATTAGTATCTGAATTCGTTTTTCTGTTGTTTATAAATATCTATTATCAACAAACCAAATTAATTCGTACTGCCATTGTCGACTATTAGAATATTTAAATTTGATAGATCCCAAATCTTAGCAATTTGGTCCTTAAAATCACAAAATGTTAGTCGAGTAAAAAACGAAAATACAAAACTAAAGACTGGACTAGTTAATTTTTTTTTTGTAAAAATGTTTTTTAATTTTCTGTTTGTTTCATAATATTTAGTTTATGTTCTTCCTGTACGAGTACTAATAAATACTTACTTTTTCTTTCTTTCTTGAGAATTATGACTAAAACATATTCTGATGACGATTCCAATATTCTTATCATCCAGTGACTCAAGTGCTGAAGAGATGAGCAATGAAGAAGATTCTTCAGCTCCAGAACACAGTGAAGTGGAAGCGGGCAGTGATCATGACGAGAACGAGAAAGCTGTCACGTTCACAGACGGAGATGTCAAGGGGAAGAAAGAGACGGAACATAAAACTGTGACATTACAGGTTAGTTATTGTTCAAATCAAGGATGATTTTTAAGGGTGTTGGCATCTTGGAGGCAGTGGCATCAGTTTTGTGGTGTTTTAAAAGGAAACCGGCAATATTTTGGTAATCCGTTACTGGTAGGACTTTTCGCAACGAAATCTATTAAAACGGCAAATATATAAACCATTAATCACATTATTTAAAGTTTTATTTATCTTTTTGCAGGACCCCGTCGTCCGCGAAGACAGCGTAGACTCAGGCCTCGAAACAGAGAGCTACGTAGACAAATCCTGCACCTACGTAGCAGTGGAGGCTAGAGATATGCTCAATGTTACCGTGACTCCTGCTGGAGCCAGGGCTTTACTGGACCTGGCTGCTGCCTGCACTGACAGGACTGCTGTCGTCACAGCTATTGTGACTGGAGAGAGTGGCCTATTACTGGTCAATGATATAGGTAAGTCTCTAAAACTAGTGTAGTATGGAAATGAAATTGACAAGTAAGAGCGACAAACGCAGAATTTAGAAAACGAAACACAAAGACTAATTCAAATCATCATCATCCAGTATTAAAATATAGCTAACACAAGCATCTTTTGGCGCGCAGCTCAAATCTGAACTAACGCCGCCATAATTTTTTAATTCATTTCATAACAAAATTGCACAAATGTTTACGTTACGTTTTGTGAACGTCAAAATATTCTTGTAGCGGTTATAGTTTTGAATGATTTACACCAGAAACTGACACACATTTTGTAACAGTCACCTAGAAAGATGATTTTGTTACAGGTCCTGGATCTACTGTCCATTTGAAAACTAAAGCGGAAACAGATTTGGCGGGTAACGAGAGAATAATAGCCATAGCCGATTATGATGTGGATACTAGCCGGCCTAGCACGCCAGGTGAGAAATCAGAGATTACCAGCAAATTAGAATAGAATAGATTAATTGGAAGCTCTTTAAAAACGGCAATTTCGCATAACGTCGCCGTGCAGTGAACCACGTAAAGAAAAATTTTACGTTTTAATGTTTTTTCTTTTTATTTATTTGTCGGGTAGAAAACCTCGTAATGCATAATATTAAGGTCAAACGTGAACAGTCCTAAGATATTTCTAATGCCTTCTATTGATATTAATGATCCGAGAACCTCAGGAAACGTCAATGCTGGCCATTTCTCAGGCAGTGTTCATGTTCCTCTGTAAAATTTAGTTTTTTGCAATCACAAGGTTTGCACTGCACTGTGACGATAAGCACTTCTGTCCAAATAATTTTATCACTCACTAAATGCCATAAAAATCTTCCTAGGATGTGATACATCGTCAGGTGAACTTCTCGACGAGCCACCTAAACAATCAAGACCACTGATGACCGATGTCAGTGAAGAATGGGACTGGTGAGTATCAATAGATCTTTTTCTACTAAAGAGGTCTGAGGAGTTGGGTGTAAAATTCAACCGTCCTCCATGTAAAAGGGAGGATTTCTCCGAAAAGACGGGTGTCGTGTCTGGTGAGCCCGACGATTGATGTCGGGAGGTTGCTTACCTATATGCTAGTTGTGCGGCAAACTTTCCTTGCGTAATGCAGGATTTTGCGTGACGTCAATATGATGCGTAGTTCACATGTTGCGATGTAGATGCCGCCATACTACCTTTATCTAATTTATTACTGTCTCAACGTCACAAAAACTAGGTTGATGTTACATTATAAGATGTAATATGATAAAGGTTTGTTCACGTAGTCAAACGTTTTGCTGAGGTCGATAGATTGCGAATTGTGTTCTTCAGAATTTGAATTGGGTTCAGTCAAAGAGAAAAATACATTAGAGGGGCAATTTTCATAGTTCGAAGAACGTTCAAGTCTGATCTCGGTCTCAATCTGTCAAAAATGCCTCTAATTTCCCTAAATTTTTGACAAGTTTGAGTGACATTGATTGTCGATTACCCTGCATTATATTGTAGTCTGTGATTGTCGCTGTGATGAGATTGCGACTACATTTTGAACATTTTAATTCCGGGAATTAGCCTTCTGGTAGGTAATAATAGTGATCTTTCCCATCACGGCGGCCAATCTCAACGGAGATTAAACAACGCCGAAGGTATTATTGTGCACAAGTGTGTGTGCAACCACGAAAGCATACCCTTTACCTCTTTCATAATAGATCAATGGAACAGTAATGTATGACACGAATAGGGAGAGATCAGGCGTAGGACCAACGGTTTTATGTTCTTTTCGAGGCACGGGGGTATCACACCATCAACTTCCAAATTCCGGGCTATTACTGAGAAATTCCAAATATAAATAAATACCCAATAACACTTTGCCCGGTCTGGGAATCGAAGCCAGGACAGTGGTCACAGTGTAATAGATTTGTTGTGATGTTTGACGCAGCTTCGAGGGCGGGTTCCCGGGTGGCGCCGTGCCCCCCCCCGCGGCGGCCGCGTGGTCCCCCGCGCCGCCCGCGCCGCCGCCCGCGCTGCGCACCAAGCTCACCGACCTCACGCTCACCGTGAGACTGCACGACCTCGACCATCTTACTGTGAGTATAAGTACCCTCACCAGACCTCATGTCTTCAAATAGAAAACAACGCTTTATACATATATATCAATCTACATATTTAAATAAAAATGAAATGACGCATAGAGGGGGCATAACGCTTTTTTGTTACGTGACGAAACAACAGTTTACTCCTACTTCTTTCAAAAAAAAATATTAAGGGAGGAAAACTAAAACCAATTCTTATAGATCCTATAAAGTTTTAACATAAACGATAAAATTTGGTATAATTTCCGTCTTGGTATAATAAATCTTTCGGGTCTTGGTCCAAAAAGTAAAATTACATAGTTTGAATGAGTAAATTTCGCCAACTTGTTATAATAATAATAATAAAAGTTTATTTGGAACAAGTATCAGGACACAAATTTACAAAAGGAAACGAAGATAGCTACAAAAGTTAAAACTGTGGCGCAGCTTTCAACGCCCAGGTCGAAAATATGGTTCATTAGTTCCAGACTAGTAATTAAAAAAAAAAGAAAGAAAATGATTAATATAAAGGTACTAACTATTGTGTGTGTGTGTGTGTGTGTGTGTGTGTAAGTGAGGGTGTGTTTGAGTGAGGGTATGTGTGAAGGAGGGTGTGTGTGTGTATTGCGGGGTATGCGAATATTGAACGTGGATGAGGGGGATAGTGTTTATGTAATAAAATTGTTGTTACAGGAAAGTAAGTGTTATGTTACCACAAGTTTTTCTGTTTCTTCGTAGGAGTATGATTTTAACAATTCTGACAGTTTTTTTCTAACTAAAGTTCTTGTTAAAGGATAGATTTGAATGTTTCTATTTACGTTATTGTAGAGTTTAGGGCTAAAGTAGTTAAAGTGGCGTCTTACTAGTGTCAATCTGGAGAAAGGTATCTTGCAAACTATGTCGGAACGTCGCTTTTTAGAGAGGTGTTGTGGGTCGTACTTCGTGAGGTCGTGCTTCTTGATAACAGTTTGAAGTATAAATAACTGCCTAACAGTGAGGACGTTACAGAGCGAAAAAAGTTCTGACGTTGGGAATCGGGCAGGTTTCTTAGCCAATACTTTTAGCACTGCTCTTTGCGCTCTCTCCAATCGCAGAATAGTAGTCTTGTGAGTACCTCCCCATACTGTAATGCAGTAGCCAAGGACTGACTGGGCGAGTGCGAGGTAAGTCAATATAAGACATGGGAAGTCGGCGACCGCCCTGAGCTTTTTGAACACGTATATAAGTCTTCTTACACGGACCACCACTGAGTCAACCTGTTTTTTCCACGTAAGGCAATTGTCCAATGTGACTCCAAGATATTTAATGTGGTCGGAGCGCTCTATCTGGGCACAGTCACAGGATATGGTGGCCACAGTATGAGAACAAACATGGGTTTTGATCTGAAATGACGTTGGTGGTTGTGTAAGAATTCCTGGTGTAAAGGGGATGAACTTAGTCTTAGCGATGTTGAGTGTAAGTAGGTTTGAGATCAAACAATCCATTACCAAACTCAGAGCGATCTCCGCCTTCTCACGAGTGTCAGGCCAGTCCTTACCATGCGTTATAAGAGCTGTGTCATCCGCGTAAGTAATTATTCTTGTGTTTGGAAGTGATAGTTGGCACAGCTCATTGACATAGATAAGGAAAAGAGTGGGCCCCAGAACGCTACCCTGAGGTACGCCAAATGACAAGTCTTCGGTTGAACTTATAAAAGATTCCACTTTGACAACCTGCTTCCTTCCCGTCAAGTAGCTGCGGAATATTTCGAGGGCATTACCTCGTATGCCAATACGTTCCAGCTTGTATATCAGCTTAGGAACAGATACAGTATCGAATGCCTTCGATAAATCTAGGAAGATCCCGATTGCTTTTTGTTTATTATTAAGATGTTCGACTATTGAATTTGTAAGTTCTAGGGTAGCATCTTCGGTAGACTTTCCTGCTCTGAATCCAAACTGATTGTCGGCCAAGATATTAAATTTATTTAGGAACTTTACAAGTCTCGTGTTGATGACTTTTTCAAAGATTTTAGAAAGTGTCGTAAGTACGGATATAGGCCTGTAGTTGGAAACGACGTACCTATCTCCCCCTTTGAATATGGGATGAACTATGGCAGTTTTAAAGACATCAGGAAAGATTCCCAGGCTTATGCACAAGTTAAATATGTGGACAAGTATTGGAATAATAGTGTCTTTGATGGCCTTAATTACTATGGGTGAGATACCGTCATGTCCAACAGCACATTTGTCTTTAAGGTTTAGTATGATGCTTTCAATTTCAGCCTCGTCCACATCATACAAAGCCATAGACTGTAATGGTGAGGAGAAAGAGTCAACTGAGTCAGGAAGAGAAGATAGTGGGATTTTAGAAGCAAGATCGCTGCCAACATTGGCAAAGTAGTGGTTAATCATATTGAGGGAAGTAAGAGGATCGTCGCAACACTTTCACAATTCGGTGGGAGAGGATTTACCTCTGTCCAAATGGGATATTTGTTTGATAAGCTTCCAGGTTGCCTTCGGATTGTTTTTGGCCCTCTGGAATTCTGATCTCTCATAGTCACATTTTAATTTTTTTAATAAATTATTACAATAATTACGATAACGAAGAAATACAATTTTATGGGTATCATTTTCTGGATGTTTTTTGAACATTTTATTTAGCTTGTCTCTATGACGGATGCATCTCAGAAGGCCCGGTGTGATCCAAGGCTTGATGATACGTTTTCTACTTGATATAATTGAGAACGTGGTATGCCGAGTAATGGACGAAGATAGGATAGACACAAGGGTATCAGCAGCAAGGTTAGGATTATTAATTTGGAGTATGTGAGAAAAGTCTGTTTTTTCAATGTCATTCTTAACTTTTGTTATGTCAATTTTTGTGAATAAACGCTTGGGAGCAGTTATTAACATGTCCGGATCGCAGAAAAGAAGAACCGGAGCATGGTCTGTAAGATCACAGTCAAGGACTATGGTAGTGGCAGTATGTCTGGTTTTCAGTATGACATGGTCGAGGCAATTTGCTAGTCTAGTGGGTAGTGCATGTGCGGGAAGCATAGCGTGAGATGCAACAATATTTAAATATTCATCTGTATTTGGGTCCAAGCTAGATGGGGCAATGTTTATGTTAATATCTCCCACCAGAGCAATAGTATTAAATTTTCCTAACTGTTGTAACAACATATCTAGACTACTGAAAAACGGAGTGAGGTCTTTAACCGATGGAGAACGGTACACAGCGATAACTGCAACTTTGTCCGAGAATTTCATTACCAGGCAATTTGCGTCCCTGAAACAGGGGGTTTCAAAAGAGCACTGGAGATCATTTCTGACGTAGGCAACGACTCCATCATTCTGGTTTGAAAACGAAGATGAATAAAAATTATAACCAGTTAAAGAAGGACAGTTTGGGCATTTGCTAAGCCAACATTCGGATAGTATAATAACGTCTAGTGTGTAATTTAGTCTACTTAATAATAACAATAACTTGTCAAAATTACAATTTATGCTTCGGATATTGACGTGTAAAATTTTAAGGGTGCACTCCGGTTTGCACAGATAATTACAGCTGGTCTCCGGGGTGCAGATAAAACAGTCTGATACAGAAATTTTCTCAATTTCTGAGTTAATTATGTTAAGGTCATCCATTTTTTATTGGTTTAACAAAATGTAGAACAATTTTCTTGCGCTGAGTAGGGATAATTTTACCTAGCTCACGAATAATAGTAATGAAATATGCAATAATATTGAGTAACTGTCTATTAAAAGAAAAATAAAAAGTTAGTTTGAGAAACTTGTGGTTTGTGTAATAAAGTGTGATGGAGTGTGTTATGGCGAGACTTAGTGAAGGCCTATGTTCAGCAGAAAACGTCTTTTTTCAACTCGTAGGTATAATTCAATTAAAGCAATTATAGAGATGAAGCTTCTATGGGCCTCGATGAGGTTCCTGTAGAGAAGAAAGAGGCAAGAATCTTCATGGACACGCTTTTAAATCAAAATATTGTTCAGCTAATAATGTAATCTGTTCTTCCAACAGATCCTGTGCCCTCAACGCAGCGTGTCCAAGTTACACGTGTTACATCCCAGCAAGAACTCAACACGCTACTACATCGCAGTGGACAGGACGTCCAAGTATAACAACAAGAAGATCGTTGTCAGATCTCCGTTACAGGTTTGTACCTGGTTGTAGACTTAAATATAGTATGGTCTATCTTTTGTTCTGCCACTAGATACTTTTTTTTCATCTTTCCTTTAAAATGGAATCAGAATTTTGCATGAATCGAAGTTTTCCGTGTGGTCATGGGTAGGTCACCAAAGGAAAATATAAAGGTAGTTGGACAGCGAAAATATTTGTCATGGAATTACTCTTATGACAAATATTTTGTTTGTCAAAATTGTTACTAATTAATTTCGTCAGGGCGATGATATATTATATTTCTATCTAACCTAACTATTCCATATTCGAGGAAAATGGCCAGTGGTGGACGTTTTTCGGTTGAAATGTTGATGGCGATTCCATATTTCTTTCTCTTTCACACCTGCTCATTTTGTTTCTTTCAGATCCGCAACGAAACCTCCTATGCCCTGGAACTATTCTACAAGAAGACAGACCTGCAGGCCATAGGAGCAGAGCTGATAGGATCCCTCACCAACCCCTTCGATGACAAGATGCGGTTAGCGGTGATCGCACCACAGGAGACGTATAATGTGCCGCTGTATATCGCCTACCACTGCAAGCTGTTCCTGCTTCCTTCTAACTTTGAGTAAGTTATTATAGCAGATATATTTTATTTATTTATTAAAACTTTATGCACAACCAAAATAATACTGAATAAAGGCGGATTTAATGCCTGAGGCATTTTCTACCAGTCAACCTTAAGGTGATGCAGAGACAAAACATGGCAGGTGCAACTTACATACGGGATAAATAACTAGGAAACGACTATAAATACAAGAATAAATACTAAATACATTTAGCAGCATATTAATTATGATTATATTTTTATTGATTACTAGCACCCCGCCCAGCGCCCCGCGGTGTCACCCGTGTAAATGTGGATCCCTGGGGAATATCGGGATAAAAAGCCTATATATTAATCCAAGATGTCAGCTACCTCTACACAAAATTTTATCAAAATTGGTCCAGCCATTTGAGCGTGAAGAAGTAACAAACATATAAACACACACACACACACTCACAAACTTTCGCCTTTAATATTAGTGTGATTGATTATTCATAGATTTTTACAAAATATGAGTTCAGTTTACCTGCGGGGTAGTTGCGTACCACACATATAATTGCAATGCCTTTCATATTGACAAGTCAGCCACGTTCATTCCGTTATTTGCGTTGTTGAGCAAACGATTTTTTTCAAACCTATGAAGCGATAGAACCATAGAAATGTAAAAAACGGGAGAAGTGGCATGGGGGCGTGTCTGTGTCCTCGCGGCATGAGCGACTAGGCAAATGGCCGTTTCCGCGAACTAGTGCGATTTCGACCGTGATAAAATAAATAAATACTTCGTATCTCATGGAATCACTTTAAAAGTATTTTACTGTAAGTATATTGTCTTTAAAACCATGAAAAACAACAAATCGTAAAATATTTCTTGCTTTTACTGCGTTATTTTTGTTTTCAAATATCGCAGCGGCTGTACTATTTTTGCAGCAAAAACATTGCTCCTTACTTATCCACTACGTAAGTATGTCGCTAAGTGACTGGACAAGCAATGTAAAAATTACAAAACTATACTTTATTTTTGCGGAGCGTCGCATAGTACAGCCGCTGTGTCTTGCGGCGAGATACTGATGTAGTTGAGAAGATCCACTAACGTAGGCTATCGACAACAACGTCGATTCCCCAACGAATATTATTGCTATTGTAGTTAATTTTTCAATTTATCAACCGTTTTAACCCGGTCTATAGAAGACCTGAAAGAAGACGTTTAAATCCGGTTGTTAAATCCCCATGAGAAGATGTAAAATAATGTTTTTTTTTTATTTACTTCAATTATTTTGTTACCTACATTTTATTGATTTATAATATAATATGTTCTGGACATCGTTTCTTATTTACTTTATTTTCATAACCCTACATTGTTTTAAATACATTAATGACCGGAAAAATCGATAAGTTTTCGATTTAGTCAATCACTAGCGTATATGTAAAATAAATGGCTTTTGCACAGCACAACGATAGCGATAGATGTTTTTGTGCGAGTAAGTTGTACGGTGCATGGTAAATGCACGCTGTGTTTGATGAGTTAAGGTTTATAATTGATTGTGTAGTACGTTCTGATTTATGAATTGTGTGTGCGCGACTTTGTACCTATTGCTTTTACTGAACTACATATGTAGTAGTGGCGCGGTGGTGGGGCCAACCTAGCGACATCGGGTTTGATGTATTTTTAACTACCGGGCATATCTCCTTCTTTCATATATCTATGGATAGAACTAAGGAAATTCCTGTTCCTTCAAAATCTTCGGATTGTGATTGAAATTCAATTAGGGTGCAGATGTAGTTACAACTGGTTCAAACAATTGCTTTGTCGAATTGAGCTAAAACTGTTACGACACTAATAATTTCTCCGAAATAGTGGGGTTTTTTTTTTCAAACAAAAATATCTACCGTCTATTCAAAATTATGTTTTAAATTAATATTATTTCAAGTTAAACAAACATCACCTAAATTTAATGGTAGGTAATTAAGTTGATTTCAGAGTGACTAGCACTATTAAAAAAGTTATAAAAATGTTTGAAGTTGTAGCGTAAACTGAATTTTATGGTGTTGGATTTAATGTTATTTTTCCATAAACTCATATTTCCATTATTAATAATTCAGCTTTGGCAAGCTGATATATTTTATTTTGTACGGCATTGTATGGTTGGTATAAAAATTACTGAAAATAAGAAAACATCTATCGTAATAAATAGGTGATTGTTTTACTCAAGGATCCCCATGGCACTATTTCAGTCTACATCAAGTCTACTGGTATATCGGTGAACCCATATAAAACTACTTTATAGACAATGGCACTACACTGTTCATCAAAAGTCTTCTCTTTGGCCTCTGGCTTAATAATTGTTCACGTGTGAGTATTTATACTGCTGACGGCATTAATTAGCCTTTTTAAAGGCTCACCGGGCTGCTATAGACCGACACCATTTTGTAAATATTTTATAACCAAAAAATATTATCATTCGGACCTATTTATAAAAGCAATAGACCTATATAATAATGATATAACTTAATTTAATACTGCCCAACCAATAATATTATGTTAATTATGCAAAATTCGTTCTAAACAGGAATACACAATTGTTTTGATTATTTCACACAATATCTATAAATAACATTTTATATCAAAACCACAAAATATCGAAGGCGCGTGAAAATTCTCAATGAAACTTATATAGACATTTACAGTAAACTACATTGCGCAGTAATATTTGAAGGCATGAAATAGCAAAAGAGTCAAAAATTAACCCAGTATTATACATTTTGTTTTGATGCAAACAAATATGGTGTCACTCAGTTTTGACCATATTATGTTGCGATACAAAGTAGACCATATTATGTTGCGATGCAAAGTAGACCATATTATGTTGCGATACAATCACCTATTTATTACGATAGATGTTTTCTTATTTTCAGTAATTTTTATACCAACCATACAATGCCGTACAAAATAAAATATATCAGCTTGCCAAAGCTGAATTATTAACATTTGTGGCAAATAAATCGCGAATGCAGATTAATGTACACAAAGACGTTGTTTTTATTTATCATTATGCTCTAGGATGAAGAAACAAAATAGGCGAGAAAAGTTTCAAGAGTCATTTCGTTTTTGTATGTTCTAAATCCAGGAGTTACCAAACAGCAACACAAGGTATTTGGTGGATGGAACTGGCGAACGAGGTGGGCACGCCGCGAGATATGATCTGTCCTGCCAAGGATGGGGAAGACAAGAGGATATTTGCCATGAGGATACTGCCTGTTGAAGGTAAGAAGATTAACAACTTACGTACAAATAGTTTTTTTTTTGCAACCCTTATTCTCAAGAAGAAGAAGCTGCTGATCAAGAATTTAAATTAAATAAAAAAACCGTATTAATATAAAATTAGTCGAATCAAGCTTCTGCCCGCGACTTCGTCCGCGTGAATTTTCACCCTCCCCCCATTCACCCTTTGAGGGGTGGAATTTCGAAAAACCCTTTCTTAGTGGATACCTACTCTTCACAAAGAACACAATTCCTAAAATAGATGGGAAATCTATGATATATTTTTTAATATGCACTTTTCCTAGGAAATCTATACATTTCCTAAATAGCAATCGGAAATCTTAAAAATTCAATATGTTGTGCTACTTGACGACGTGGATGCAAGAGCGAGCGAAGGGCACCCCGAGGTTCGGTATAGTTAGGTTCCTTCAAACCCTGCAGGCAGAAATAGGAGCTCCGCGCAGCGGGGCTCCGTCGACCTGACGTCGACGTCGACGACGACGTCGTTAGAAATAAAACATGCAGCATGCTAAATTTATGCTTTAGAATGTTATGCTTAATCATTCTTATGATTAGAGAAATTTACAAACGCGTTTTATTTCTTTTAGTCACAGAAAGCATTACTTTTTATATATTTCCTAGTATCATCTTGGAATTGTATACAATTCCTAGGAAATACATACATTTCACAGGAAATGTGTGTATTAAAGAATATTTGAAAGATTATTTTACCCGTTTCCTAAGTAAAAGAAAGAAAGAAAAAGTATAAAGTAAAGTAAGTAGTAAAGTAAGTAAAGTAAGTAGTAGTAGTAAGTGTAAAGTAGGCTCGGAATTGCATATATTTCCTAGGAATTGTGTAAAATTCCTAGGTTTCATACATTTCCGGTAACATAAACATAGATTTAGGCGAATATCTCAGAGCAAAGATACAACACGGACGTGCTGGAATTATATTTTATTTAGGACGCGAGCTATAAAGTATAGAGCTTCACTGCCGGTTGGCAACGGAGTAAGCAGAACTACTACAAGTTTTAGATACTATGGCATGGATTTTAGTGCACTTCATACAATTTAGGACGCGGTATTCCAAATAGGCAGTCCAGAGAACCCTACTGTATTACGAACTAGCTTCTGCCCGTGACTTAATTTGCCTGAAATTTTACTCCATTCACCCTCTTAGGGGTTTAATTTCGAAAAACCCCGTAGTTGATACCTACTCTTTACAAAGAACACACTCTAAATTTCATGTCTCTAGGACCAGCGGTCTATGCTGTGCGTTGATACATCAGAGGACTTTGAATTTTATACATATAGATAGATTACACTTCTTTTGAGTGGAGATCAATCATGTTTTCGTCGTAGGTTTTGAAAAATGTTACCTTAAGACCTTCATGTGGTTGGATTTACTTCAATATTTTGCTAAATAATAGAGATTTTGTTAAAAAGTGCTGATTCTCAGTTACGTCTGATTTAGTCAATGTTATGTACTTGGCCGTTGGCCGACCTCAGGCTGCCAGTCGCACAAGGTGTCCCGCGCGATCCCCAACTACCTGCTGCGCGTGCTGCCGCCGCTGGCGCTGTACAACCGCCTGCCCTACGCCGCCGACGTCACGTGCGCCGGCGCCGCGTGGCGCATGCGCATCGAGGCCGGCGAGCGCGCGCACACCTACACGCTCGCGCTCACGCAGCCGCACAGGATCACGATCAACATGCACTATATGGGGCTGCCGTGGACTGGGAGCTTTACGCTATCACCAGGTTTGTATGGTTCAGTTGGAATTACTCAGTTTCTAGTGACTCGTATCCAAGGTGCAGACTTAAAAAAAAAAACAGTGGTACTCCGGGAGTGCTGACAGAAGTGAAAACTTGAACAATTACATGTGTATTTTGAATCGTCTTATAAACAATACACAAACAGAATAATTTGCCATCACTCACTGACATATCGGACGAGTACATTCAGAGGACAGCCGAACACAACAGAATGTAGCGCCTTGTCGGTTATGTGACAGTGACGCGAGTTCAATGGTTTTTTCCCATCTCAAAAATGCCCAACGCGCGTAACGAAGTTTTCACTTCTAAAAAGCTTTCAGTTTTACTTTGCTGTCAGGGTCACATTATTCAAAGGCTGCTTTGTCCGATTGCAAAACAAAGCCTGGGCCACCTTTTCGACCTTCTGTCTCATTCAAATCGGGGTACCGACTTGAAAATGCAGACGGCAGCAGGATGTGGATGTGAAGCTATGAAAAACTGTAAACTACGCTCCACCTCCTATACTACCCTCTGTGTCCAAAAACATGCCATGCAGCCAAAGTGACCTCTGCGCCGCCACTGACGTCCCAGTGGAAGTGGCGAAGTTTTGGGCCAAAAAAAAATTAAATTAAGTAGGTAGTTTCATACCAACGTCACAAAGAAGAAGATGAAAATGTTACAAGGTGAAATTCTCTTTGCATTTAACTGTAAACTATTTTCTTCTAAGATTATTCTCTATTCCAGATGTAATTGAAAAGAGCGTGACTCTAAGCAGTGAATGCGACACCGAAGGTGGTAACAAGCAGGTGCAGGTGTGCGTGACAGTGGAACGTAACGACTGCTGGGAGGTGTTCCTGCACGCGCAGCACTGGCTCATCAATAAGACAGGACTGCCTCTGCAGATGAAGGTACCTTTACAGTATTTTGACTCAACATTGTACCCATACTCATTTACAGTGCGAGTGGTATGCAAGGTCAAGGTGGCGGTTTACAGTTGGTTCGCAGCACGTCGCACATGGATGCCGTGCAATGACAAAACGTTTCTTAAGATACAGTGTATCTACAACACATACACATGCAATGTCGTCACACGTATAAATTAGTTCCTTGTGCAGGGTCCCTATGGTACCCCGAGCCCAGAGGGCTTTTGAGCAAGCATATTCAGGGCGAAATGTTGATAGCTGAGTAGGTGAGGCATGAGGAGAGAAAACCGAAAATATATTTTAAAAGAATCTGATAGGAGCCCCGTGGTCAGGAGACCACTTTCAGGTTTCAAAAATGGCCAAAAATAAAGGATCTTCAGACTCAGAGGCGTTGATTTTGGCATGATCGGTTGTGTCCTAACCCATAATGACTTTAATAGGCAAATCTGATGAAGAAATTGTGGGCTTTCCCTAAATCTGACGACTTTGAAAACTCAGATTTGGACCATTTTTGAAAGGATATGAATCAATAAAAGGTATTCTGTGCCACAGTGCCACATGTCCTGATAGTGAATATAAAATATCTGACGGATTGATGGAGTGAAAAGTGGAAAGTGACCATAAATTTGCATTTACCCCTAAATTAAGGAACTCAATAGTTTCGATTACTGTTTGAATTGGAAGATTTCTTTCTCGGTTTTCAGAAGTCTGAAAATACAAAATAAAAAATTATCTGGATTAGATTTAGCTTTATCTATTTTTCATATAGTGAATGAGTCCTATCGTGATCCATGGTTTTATTATTGTAGTCTTTGTTTTTTAGCCGAAATATGACAGTATTCTTCTGAAGACAGACATGTTACACTGTGGCACAGAATAACTTTTATTTGCTCCGTTTGATTTAGGAAAAGCCCACAATTTCTCCATCAGATTTGCCTATTTAAGCCATTATGGGTGAAGCCACGCCCGATCATACCAAAATCAACGCCTCTGAAGATCACTTTATTATTGGCCCTTTTTGAAATCTGAAAATGGACTCCTGACCACGGAGCTCCAAACAGAAACTTTTAATTATATTTTCGGTGTTTTCTTCTGATGTCACACCTACTCAGCTATCAACTTTTCGTCCTGAATAATTATGCTTGCTCAAAAGCCCTCTGGGACTACTAGGAACTTATATGGAAATTTATATTAAGTCTCAAATATACTGACAGACACTACTCACCACTGATTCCTAATCGGTGGCATTTAGCAGTTTTGTAACATACTTTTGTGCATAAATTAGTGTTTGAAAAAACCATCTGGGCGATGTCTTAACGAATTACATTGTTATTAGATATGTTACCGGCCAAACCCGATTTTAGGATGAACTAGTTTCGCCTAGGCCAAACCAGTTCTCCCTCGCTCTTGCATCCTATGTCGACGGAGCCCCGCTTCGCGGGGTTCCTATGTCTGTGTTAAGAGTTTAAAGTAACCGAACCATTTTTTTTTTTTTAACGTGGAGAAATGCTCATGCATTCTGCACTACCACGGGGAGATAGTGCAGTTATGTGGGACTCTAACCCACTAAAACTCCACGGTGTCCTCCTCTGCCGCTTACGGCGGGAACACGGGCACGCGTTAGCACTCATCCGTGAACCCGCCGCGGCTGTCCGTTACCGGACCCTCCTCTGGGGAGTACTCCCCATCACCGGCGCACCAGAACACATAGCACGCCGTGACCACCCCAGGGACCAAACCAGCACATGGGCGCCAGACGACCCCGTGTCTGGGCACACTTGGTCCCCCTGCGACGGGTCAGGACATTGGCCCCGCCACCTGCCAATTTTCGGCCGCAGAGGATAGGGAGAGCGGCCAACGTCATACCGACACTCCTCCTCCCCTGCGGCCCCATCGCGTCCGCCATCGAACGGTGGCGACCCCGTCAAAGCCGCGGAAGGTAGGGAGAGCGGCGCACCGCAATACCGGCACTCCTCTCCCGCCGCGGCCTTCAACCCTCAGCCGCGATGCCTCCGTTACGATATCGCGGCCCGCCTCAGTTGCGACGTCGCCGAAGCGGCACCGCAACCTACTTGTTGGCCGCTACGTCGTCGGCTTACAGGCAAAAGCCCTGACGAGCGGCCCCTCCTCGGGTTCCTCTTCGCTTCACCGTGGGTGTCCAAGCCACGGCTACTGAGCCCCCCCGCCTCGACAATGCGGGAACCCACCGGGGGGGAAAGTAACCGAACCAAACCTAACCTCGGGGTGCCCTTCGCTCGCTCTTGCATCCCACGTCGCCTATCGAACTGGTTTGGCCTAGGAGAAACTAGTTCATCCTAAAATCGGGTTTGGCCGGTAACAGATATATCATTTTAAAGTCATGATTCATTTGTAGCTGACGAAAAAAGGAGGAGGTTCTCAACGGGCGCGTTTTTTTTATGTTTGACCACTCGTAACTTTTTACAGACAAGTCTGATTTTGACGATTCTTTTTTTTTGTATCAGGTAAAGGACAAGGTTTCTTTAAGTAAGAAGCTGCGAATATATTTTTGTCAGGGTGGTCAGTCTGACACGTGGTACGAGGTGACGGACGAGCCGCTGCTGTGGAGCCCGGCGGCGCGCGGCAGGCGGCGCGGCGCGCGCGTGCGCTTCCGTGCGCACCACTCCGCCTGGTCGCGCGCCGCACGCCTCGCCGCCGCCGCGCCCGGGCTCGTCGTGTGTCCGCACACGGAGAGGCGCACTAACTACAGGCTGCTACTCAACGTAAGTACTTCCTCTCACCTTCACTCCGCCTGGTCGCGCGCCGCACGCCTCGCCGCCGCCGCGCCCGGGCTCGTCGTGTGTCCGCACACGGAGAGGCGCACTAACTACAGGCTGCTACTCAACGTAAGTACTTCCTCTCACCTTCACTCCGCCTGGTCGCGCGCCGCACGCCTCGCCGCCGCCGCGCCCGGGCTCGTCGTGTGTCCGCACACGGAGAGGCGCACTAACTACAGGCTGCTACTCAACGTAAGTACTTCCTCTCACCTTCACTCCGCCTGGTCGCGCGCCGCACGCCTCGCCGCCGCCGCGC
This sequence comes from Mesoligia furuncula, assembly GCA_916614155.1. Lineage (NCBI taxonomy): Eukaryota > Metazoa > Arthropoda > Insecta > Lepidoptera > Noctuidae > Mesoligia > Mesoligia furuncula. Next base: position 27,547,522 of record OU744807.1, on the reverse strand, counting down.
CCGGGCTCGTCGTGTGTCCGCACACGGAGAGGCGCACTAACTACAGGCTGCTACTCAACGTAAGTACTTCCTCTCACCTTCACTCCGCCTGGTCGCGCGCCGCGCGCCTCGCCGCCGCCGCGCCCGGGCTCGTCGTGTGTCCGCACACGGAGAGGCGCACTAACTACAGGCTGCTACTCAACGTAAGTACTTCCTCTCACCTTCACTCCGCCTGGTCGCGCGCCGCGCGCCTCGCCGCCGCCGCGCCCGGGCTCGTCGTGTGTCCGCACACGGAGAGGCGCACTAACTACAGGCTGCTACTCAACGTAAGTACTTCCTCTCACCTTCACTCCGCCTGGTCGCGCGCCGCGCGCCTCGCCGCCGCCGCGCCCGGGCTCGTCGTGTGTCCGCACACGGAGAGGCGCACTAACTACAGGCTGCTACTCAACGTAAGTACTTCCTCTCACCTTCACTCCGCCTGGTCGCGCGCCGCACGCCTCGCCGCCGCCGCGCCCGGGCTCGTCGTGTGTCCGCACACGGAGAGGCGCACTAACTACAGGCTGCTACTCAACGTAAGTATCCGGCTCGAAGGATCATTAATGTAAGTTCTTGTAGCAGCAGGTGCTTACTGCTTACAATACAGTTGTCAATGATGACTAGCAACCTGATGATGCCTTATCTTGATTAAATAAAGACGTTGAAAATCATAATGTATGTAATGCAAATTTCCATTTCACAGGTTACCCTATCAGAGTTGTGTCCTCAACTCACCAAAATCGTGACTCTTCTCCCATACTTCTTGGTCTTCAACGACACAAAGCGTCACCTGCGTTTCATGGAGGAGAATGAAACAGCCGACCTGTGGAACGACCTGTCGCCACAGCAATGCACGCCCTTCTGGCCGCAGACCGACTCCATGTCGATGCACTGCAAGTACCGGGACTCTACTGTCGTGTCCCAACACTTCCCGATCACGAGGAATCACTTTACTGTGTTAAGGATGGATAAGGGGGTGAGTTTACTTGTCTACTTTAGATCTACGATTTTTCTAAGATTAATTTTGGCTTTTTTGACCCAACAACTGTCTAACGCTAAATACATACCTACATCCACAATTTCTAGATTAATGTTACTTGTACAACGGATTCCTTCAATAAGTTCATTACTTGCAGCTGACATTGTTAGCCAGAATCAAAATACATTGTTGATGTTCTTGAGAACGGAGCAAGATTTAATATCTTGGTCTTCCTTTATAGCAGGAGCTAGCTAGACTAAACTGTTCGCTTTCACACATAACCCGTCTGCCTTCAAAGCAAAATAGTTAACAGGCATTTTCTGGGCACGCTCGTTCCATCATGGACCTCATCAATCCAATCAGGGATCCAATCCATCAGGTGAGATCGAGGTCAAGAGCAGGCCCAAAAGTTGCCGCAATAAAAAAAAAGTAAGACTACCCGAGGAAATCAAATAAAACTTTAAATTACACAATAAATTAATATATTACTACAACTTAAAAACAACCTCACTTCCCATACTTCGGTCTCGGCCACTCCGGCGTCAGAGTTCCGTCATCATGCAATGTATACGCGACCCCTTTCGACTTATGAGACCAGATCTTGATAGCCTTTAGATGAGCATCGCTCTGTTCCTTAGCAGCTGATGCTGGGGGGGCTGGTTCGAAGGGTGGAGCCTGGATGGAGGCGGCTGCTGGTGACGGCTTCAGGCCAGTTGATGATGAGTAGGATTGTGATGATCCGAATGACGATGATGGCGGTGATTGTGATTTTGATTGAGTTACCTGAAACAATAATTGTGTAGCGTTAGGATATGAGCTCCAAAGGGCTTTAGGATTTAATCTCTAAATTTAGGGTCAAGACGCCGCCTATATATAGTCAAGCACTGGATAGATAAAAGTTATATTCAGGCCAGCAATTCTGGTGCTTTAAGTACGGGGTAATTGCGTAACACAGTATTAGTTACTCGTATTTACGTTACTGAGTAGACAATTTTTTTTGAACACATTAAGCACTGGATTGGCCTTCAAAATTATTCAGATTGTGATTGATAGTGGGTGAATCTTGAGAGGCTCAATTTATGATGTCCGGAGGTATAAAGTACCCGCAATATTGAAATAAAGACCCAAAGTATTTTTTTTACGTCTTATCACTATGGTATCTAATTGATGCACAATAGTTACTCTTTTCAATTTGGGTGTAATTATCGAAAAAAAAAAAAAACGTAACAAAAATTGATAACCCTGGCGCGTCCTTTACACATTTTTTAATGAAAACTACCCGAAGTCGCCAATTTATAAATGTAAAATGATCAATTTATGTAGTTTTTCAACAACTAGATTAGTATGTGTTGAAAATAAAAATATACAGTTTTTATTTTATCCCATAGTTTTACATAGAAATAGTTTTAAAGTTTTGTCCAGAGCTAAACAGTGATTCCTGTGGCGCGCTACATAACTAGACATAAATCGCTAGTGGAGCGGTCGCGAAGTGCAGTTATTCGTTCTCGTGCGAGCTCTAGGCGCGCTTAAAACGCCGTGGTGGAAGGTCGCGTCTCACTTTGCCCGGGGACGAAATTACGAAGGTAAACATTTGATTCCCCTGGTTTTGTTTCACTAGGTCATTGATTACCCTGACGGCATAAAAAATTGTATAAGTTTTTTCTCGGATATATTTTTACTAATCTTTTTTAATATTATTACTAATCTTGTTATTATTGATTTAATAATCTTATTATTATTGCTTAGAACTTTTAACTTTTTACGTAATCGATAAAAAACAAACTTTTATTGATTACCTTGGTGTTGATTCCCTTGGCGTTTTTGCCAGGGTAATCAATATTTTCTAGTTCGTCTAGTACATTTTATTTGTTCATTCCAAATTGCACGGTCTGCTCAGACAGTGTTGAGTGTTTTGTTTTGCCTGATTATCTAAGTATTTATTCAAATAAGTTATAATCTGTTTGTATCGTATCTTTATGCGATTTATACCTATTGCACGCAGATATTACCAAAAAGGACCTACGTGTACCCTCCGATGATAGCTTCTGGGCAGAACTTCCTTCAATAAATGAAAATCTGTCAGCTTCTACAACTAACGCTGTATTGACAGCTCTTCACGGCGAACATTCCAGTGCTAGTGATTCTGATTTTGACTTAAATATTTTTTTGACAATAGGCAATAACAAGGTGATTCTGATCTGATTACTACATTTTTTTAAATTGTGTCATTCCAAGAAAGGTTCCTAATTTTTGTTAAAATTTTTGATTATGTTTAAAAAGAAAACTTTTAGTTTCAATTTTTATTATTTAGTATGTATTTTTATCATTATTAGGTACTTAGGAATAAAGTGATTGATAATTAGGTGTAAAAGTGCCAATAACTGAGAACAAGAGACTGATTATTAAATAAACAGTATGTTTTATTACTTACCTTGGTTTTAATTTTGATTCCCTTGTCATCGTATTTTGATTCCCCTAGCCCAAAAAATATATTTTCAAATATCTTTGTAATGCGTCGTTCAAAACTGACCCCTATTTGATAAATGTGTTTATAATTCGGCTAAAAATCATACTAAACTATAATTTGTAAAAAAAAATAATAATAAAAATGCGCCACGGGAATCAACTGAATATTCTCAATCTCAAGATTTACCCTAAGTGTGTTACGTAATAAAGGTGCTGATCATTAGAAGGTTTCCATTAAAATCCGGAAAATAACAGTTCAGGCTTTTCTATTCTTTGTTTTGTTATCTATCGATGTATCAACGCCAGTGTCGAGATGTAAGCCATTTTTAAACAACAATTAAGTTGACCCATCTTAATTTCTAGGCACCATTTCAAAATAATCTTAAATACTTACAGTATAATGTGGCACAAGATACGAACTGACCGAATGCATCTTAGAATTATAGTTCATAAGCGGTAAGTCTCCAAAACTCTCCACTTGATAGGAATCAGAGTCTGCCTTCACTACAATAGGTACATTATTCGTGTAAGATACATCAAAGTTTTCCTCTCTCATGTTTGTTGGTGGTGGTAGCTTTTCTTCTTCGTTTGTCTCAGTAAAATCTGAATTACTAGAGCCTGGATCAACAATAGATCCATGGGGGTTTCCATAATTCTGGTCAGTAAGGCTGCCATCGGGTATAGATGCAGGACGTGTTTGTTCTTCTAGTGGTCCATAAGCTTTGAATTGGGTAGGTTGGTCATCTTGAAATGTAAAAGGTTTGTATTGATTAAGGTGACTGTCTTGAGAACCTAAACCTTCGAGCTGAGTAGGGCTGTCGTCTTGAGGATCAAAACTTTTGAATTTAGTTGGTCCGCCTTGAGAACCAAAACCCTTGAACGGAGGAGGTGCATTGTCTTGCTCAGTGTATGCTCTGGACGGCGGCGGTTCGTCGTTTTGAGGCCCATAGAAACTCACTTGATTAGGTTTCGCTTCTATTGAATATGGATTTCTTCTTTCATCTTGTTGCGCATACTTTATAGGAGTGGCTTCAGTTGCATAGCTTATATATTTCTTGAACTCCACTGCATAAGGTTTCTCTGCTTGATATTTGGTAACAACATTTCCTTTGTAAAAATCTTTGGTATACGTCGGTCTTTGTGAATTCTCTCTTTTATGCGGTCTGTTGTATTCGTAGTCCACATCTTTGTTTTTTTGGGAGTATTTGTCTGTTTCGGAAGCGAAGTCGAGTATTTTGTCCAAGTCTTGTTTAGATAAGTTTTTAACTATGTTACTTATGTCATCGTCCCCTAAACCTTCGTTAGTAGGACGTTTACTAACCTTGTAGGGTCTGCTGCCGGGGTAGGGAGGTTCATCATCCTGCATAAACGGCGGGGGTGTGTAGGAGAACACGCCTTTGATAGGGAAGGTCATGGGCGGGCGATTGTAGAACCTTATCGGTGGGCCTGGGTACCTCCCTCGCTTCACCCTTGTGTACGATCTTGAATTTTGGCATCCATCATCACTTTCCGTATTAACCACACACAACACAGACAATGTCACAAATAACACTATTTTGAACATTGTTACACTGTAGTCTACAGTAAACTGAGGGAAAGTGTGTTTGTGTGCGGGTCTTATAAAAGTTGAGATGAAAGTGGTGCTAATTGAGTTAGTGTTCGCGCCCCGGCCGCGGTAGCCGGTCGCGAGTGATGTAACTCATACGTCATGGCTTTCATGTTTATGTTTCACGTTAAGGTCTGTCGGTCTGTATTATGCGGTTATGTGAAATGTTTACATGGACAATTTTTCATCTGTGTGGGAAGTAGGGTGTCAAGTATTATATCTATGAGCTTAGGTTGCGTAAATATTTGGCAGATGATTGTCAAGCTAATTTAAACAAAATTGTCTTTTACATAAGTATTATGCGTCATCGCGTTTTAATAGCATTTTTGTCAAAGGATAAGGTCTGCTGCTTGTGCGAAAAATGATATGAATAGTCTTTAATTACTTAGATACACAAAATATCAACAATATTAAATCTAAAATCTTCTTTGCAGACGGCAATCTGCGTAGAAGTAACAGGCGGGACGGAACGTCCATTCACCATAACCTTCAAGCCATACACCATAGGGGACTCGCCAGTGCGCATCGACAACTTGTGTGACGACCTGTTCCTGAAGCTACACCAGGCTGATTCAGGACAGGTGGCGCTACTGAGCCCCTATCAGTCCCTGCTTTATACTTGGGACGATCCGGCTAAGGACAGAAAGCTGATGTGGAATATTTATAACAATAAGGGCAAAGGTTTTGATGCTGCTTTTGGGCAAGATGGGTGAGTGTTATAATATAAAATAGTGGAGTTTTATTTTATTTTATTTATTTTATTTTAGGAAAACTTAGGTACAGCTAAACAAATACAGTAAGTAATAATTTATACAAAATAAGGCCAATTAGTTTCCACGTGTAATATTTAAATCATTATGAAACAGAAAAAAATTATAATAGACTCTATGGCAAAACAGAAAAAAAAATACTATTTACGCACGAAGAAGCAATTAGATAATTTTTTCTTCAATTTAGCAACACTAGTATTGAAAATGTCGATATCAGCTTCCTGGCAGGTTGCGTTGTACATACGACTCTTGAAAATAAATAGTGAACAGCGAAAAACATTTCCCTGTCATCATAATTTAATAGGATAGACTACTCTCAAGTAGATAATAATTATGTTCTTCAACTATTTCATCCTCCACAGATATGGCGAAGAAAAAGTAAGTTTCCACTCAGTGAAGCACTCAACTTTGGTAGCCACCAGCTCCGTCACATCCAAACTGTCATCTACCCTCAAGAGATTAACCCCTAAGTCCCCTGAACCCTGCTCCTCAAGCAGTGATGACTCCGACAGCTCAGACCTACCAGAAACACACGCCAAGACCAAGAAGATGAGGAAAGATAAGGTCATAGTGTACTGGATATCTTACATGGATGGATACCAGAGAGTCTTCGCCTTAGCTCAAGACGAGCGAATAGCTTACCAGTATAGAATGAGAATCAATGCAGAAAGGAGTAACTATGAGGTCTACATGTCCTTATCAGGAGTCAGTTTATCAGTCTGCGTGCCAACTCACACAGGAGTGAAGGAATTGGCATACGTAAGCATGACTGATACCTTGCCAAGATGGGAAGTCAACGTCAATCATAAATGGAAGCAGCTATCTCCTGACCTGACATCCTGGATTGAGGACAAGTACCAAACGGAGCAGAAGAAGTGCCAGCTAAAGGAATACATCCATCTGGATTTGGAGAAAATGCAGATGACGAAGCCATTCTTCTCAGAACTACGCAGGACGTACAATCCTGGCGTTTGGATGCAATTACGCAAATCTGACACGTACACATACTGTCACTTGAAATGCCAGAGGCTACAAATCGACAACCAGCTGCATGAAGCTGTATTCCCAAGTGTGCTATACCCCGCACCGATACCCAACGATGTCAGATCAAGCAAAGGCCTGAAGCCTTGCATAGAGATAGTCGCCTTGAAGCAACACCGACCGAGCATAAACCAGGACGTCTACAAATACGTAAAAATCTTAGTCCAAGAGTACTGTGTGAATTTAGACCGTGGTTTTGTGAACTACGTCTTCGATATTCTGAACCATTGGAAGATTCAGGAGAAGCCTGCTGTGAGGTTAAGGGCAGATCTGGCGTTAGTCCATATGCCGTTGCCAATGATTGCTATAAAGAGCCAAATTAACGCCCAGAAGAATGTTCTCTTTGAGTATGTTCACTTGTCTCCGATAAAGCTGGTGTTGAGTCTGTCATCTCGAGGGTATTCTGCGGAGACTGCCAACAGCCCTAGTAAGACGAAGTTCGGAAACAAGAAGGAGAATAGGCCTAAGCTGTTCAACAGTGACTTGCTGGAGTATCTGTTCAATTCCTGGGGATCCTCACTGTGTGATATGAAGGATGTCGTTATAAGGTAAGTGGAACTGGACTGTTTATTATGTACTTACACCATGAAAATTACAGATATAAATGTAGAAATATTAGAAGGGGTGACACAATGGGCGGTCTTATCATTAAAAGCGATATTTTAAAGACCACAGACATTGGCATGTAATTTACTTAAGGTCTTTCAAAAATATCATAGATATGCATGATTTTATAATGATCTTAACAACTATTCTATTTTTGAAAATTTACTACATTGGCATACGGATTTAAAGCTCACTGCAATAGTATGCAATTTGAATTGAATAATTTGTATTGATTTTTCTTGTACACCGTTTTCATTTACCAATTTTTGGGTATTAATGTTCCTTATTGGAGATAACTTTCACCAAGAGATTTTTTATGACCTGGCGGCATAATATATAATCCCTTTCATTATAACTCGACTTGTATCAATGTTGTCCAAAGAAATTTAAATTATCTTGTTTTTTTTAATGATTTTTGAGTGAAGGGACCGTAATTTAAAGTTAATGTGCCTCTCAATTGCAAATTACTTACGGTGACGGTAAATTATTTTGTCGTAAGGAATCTGAACTTTAAAGTTAATTTGAAAGTGCCGTGTCTGACCAATGTATGTTCCTTTTTTGTATAACGAGATACATTTAACCCTTCATGTCGGATTTCACCAATTAAACGCGATCAGCACATCTAAACAGTGTTCAGTTTCATTGGTGAAATTGGCATTTAGTGGTAGTTACAACTACATTGATAATTTCAGGATGTCCTACCTTGAATTTCGTAACGCTCCGATCACAGCATGTACGCTGGTAGATCAGGCTTCCCACCATTACTGGACGCAGCTGGTGCAGCAGTTCTACGTCCTGGTCCTCGGACTCAACATCCTCGGGAACCCGTACAGCAATATAGGAGACTTCTCACGGGGACTAAAGCAGTATTATGAGCCCTGCCTGGTGAGTTTTCAAATTGTTATTAAGAGCGTTTACGCCGTATGGCATTTCATACAAACTTTGAAGCCCTCATTTTCCGAAATGAATGAACTGATTTTAATGAAACTTCGTACGCATAAGCAGGATACAAAGGTCTAAAAAGTTAGTAGAGAACATTTTCGAAATATAGTGTTACAGCCAAATTAGACAGATTTTAAATGGGAACTAATTTTTTGAGCTGTTATTTAAATATTCGAGATGTTATTATGATCAGTTGAAAAACATATTGAGCAGTTATTTAATTTAATGGCGGTTGATTAATTATTGCGACAGTAAAACATGGACAGTAATAAAAGATCAATTAGACTGTTATTTTATCATACAATGTCAATTCTAAAAATAATTGAGCAGTCCAATAACTAAATGAGCGGTAAAAATGATGGAATGGGCGGTTCGCTAAATAGTTCGGCAGATCATAGCGGATGCAAGAGCGAGCGAAGCGAGCTCGGGACTTGGGGCACCCCGACTCGGACAGGTTAGGTTCGAAGGGGATGACGGGGGCTCGAGTGAGCGAGCAAAGCGAGCGAACGAGCCCCCGTCATCCCCTTCGTGTTAGGTTCCTTTAAACCCTGTAGACAGAAATAGGGGCCCCGCGAAGCGGGGCTCCGTCGACTACACACCCAAAACTACTTTACCACCTCATTGTTTATAGAATTGCTTAGAATGAGATTTATTACCGACAAATTCCGATTTATTACTGCCCACACGTAACTGCCCATTCATTCATTTTTACCGCCCATTTAATTATTTTCCCACTCAATTATATATTCACTGATCCATTTCATTATTTTTTATTACTCATTTTTGTTTACTTTACTGCTTAGTTTTAACTGCTGAACAAGTTATTAAACGTGCCATTTATAATTTTTAACTTACCAAAACCGCTATTTACAACTGCCTCTTTAAATCAGTGCCATTTTAAATTTTCCATAGAAACAGAGAATTCCAGTTATCTTTTTTTAAATAAGACATTTCGAAAATGTACTCTACTAACTTTTTAGACCTTTGTATCCTGCTTATACGTATGAAGTTTAATTAAAATCGGTTTATTAATTTCGAAAAATAAGGCCCTGAAAGTTTGTATGAAATGTCGTGCGGCGTAAACGCTCTTAATTTAAACACGTTTTTCGTCACTCATCAAAATTAAAAGATTTAAGCAATAAGTCGAGAACAATAAACAATGATGAAAAGATATATACATATAGGCGGGTTCATCAAATCTCCAAGATAATGTGATAAGCCCACGAGCACACATGCCTGTTCAAAAGAAACCTCTGTGTAAGTATCTACCCTATGTGCCAATTACCCATGTTTGTAAAGAAATAAATGAATGAATGACATCACATGATATTGCCATTAACCGAGCGCAAGTCCAGACTCCGGCGGGGTAATTATGTAACATAGGTACTAACAGTAGCAATGGCTTTCATTTTGACAATTCGACAACATTCATTGCGTTAATTACGTTGTCGAGCAGACACAGCTTTCGAACGTATGAAGCATTGGATAAGCAATAAACTTCAAAATCATTCAGATTGTGATTAGGTAAAATGTGTTACGCAATTGTTATTACTAAGAATTTCCTAAATAGTCTAACACCATTTTGCCCGAGTCGTGAAGTCGCGCTTTCCACCACTAGACTGACGAGGCAGTCGAATAGGTAAGATCTATTCAAATTCATGTTTCAAATTGATATTATTTCAAGTTAAATAAATATCAACTTTATTTCAGTGAAAATTAAGTTGATTTCAGAGTGACTAGTACTATTGAAAAGTTATAAAAATGTTTGAAGTTGTAGCGTAAACTGAACTTTATTGTGTAGGTATTAAAGTAATTTTTCCAACAACGCATATTTGTTTACGTGTATGGAAAAAAAATAGCGAGCGCAGTTAATATAGAAACGTTTCTTTTTCTACCTAGGGCACAGCTCTTGGCCGGAAGGTGATGGATGTGGCATCCCGACTGGAAGATGGAGCTGCAGCCCTCCTGGGATTGCGAGCGAGTCCCAGTACTAGGACCAGCGCCATGTTTGATGACCTGCCTAAACCACAGACACCGAGACGGAAACCAGGTTAGCTACTTTAAAACAAAAGAGTTTGTGCCCTAAGTATTTGATAATCATGTAAAGAAATGGATCAGAAAACGTACTTGTGGCTGGTACTTAATTTGTAGATCCACTTACAAATTTTTAAATTTTGGTCTGAATATTTAAATACTTACACCCGAAACTCTTATTTTAAATCACTTTATAGATGTATTTCATTTGACAATATTGAGGTTAATTTGATAACCTCAATTTTCGCCGATCATTTTTCAATTACAATTTAAGAATATCACTCAAAAAAGTCGGAAAAGTGGTGACATATAAAGTTTAAACCTTCTAAATACAAATGAATGTGTTACTAATTCCCTTTAGTGAGAGATTACGTCAGGATTTAACCTGAACAGGGTTTATTTACACTTTCATTAGATACTTTTTGAACAGACTATACGTCTCTCTGAATTTTGGCGATTGTTTCTGATGCGACCCGAAGTGTACGGGTGCGCCTGCATCTATTACTGTTAAACTGCTGCTAAGCTGTATAGCTTCACCCTCAGGTTAAATGCATTACCCTCCTTGTAAGGGGGCATTTACCAACTTCAAAAAGGAAGAGGTTAAGGTTTCCAAGGGTTTATCTGGAAATATATAGATAGGTACTTAACAGAAATTCAATTTAGACACAACTTATTAAAAGTTTCTTGTAATTTCCTATTCTCCTTAAAATGAAGTAGGCGCTAGGTAATCACCAGGTTTTTGCTTATCAGGAGAAGTTCCTCAACTAAGCAACGACATTCCTGAGAGTGTGATTGAGGGAGACAGCAGTAATCAAGCTAGTATCGCTCTCGCTCTGACAGCCCTTGTTGCACGACCTACTTTTGGTGAGTCAGCAATTTATTATTTTTCATATTTTTTCGTGTTTCTTTTTTAACTTCATCTTATTACCTATCTTATTTGTTGAATGTTGTTATAAAAATTTTCTTGTCGGAACAATAATAAAACTACTGACTCCTTTCGTCATCATAAATTAATTTTGAAATCGATGGTTAACTTTTTATGCATGTAAAGGATTCAGTATTAAGATTTATTAGTAAGTATTGTTTCTCTACATTTTCTTCAACTTTTATTATAAATAAGCATGCCATTTTTTTGGAATTTCTGTAAAATATTTGTAATAAATTGCGTTATATGTGGTTGTTAACTGGAATTACCTATATTACCTATATTATTCTTTAGCATGATCGTGTTTTTTTTTACAAATATTATTAATTGTTCTTTACCATACTACACACATCAAAAGTGTCTAGGGATCAAGCATTTTTATGCGGATTTCTTGAGATTGAGATGTGGCTTTGTAATAAATTTATGATTTTATAAATTTATATGGATCCTTTTTGGTGCATTTCATAATTTGAATCAGGAACTGTGAATCAAATTCGAGTAAAAGATGAAAATCAGCTGTCAATATTTTCCCTATAAAAACATACAACGCATTGAAGACATTATTAGCGCTACTGTTTCCCTAATACTGATTAAAACCAACGTTATTATGGAGCGGCGACGTCATTTAAGCAGGGAAGAAATGCTCAGAGCCGTGGGAATGATAGAAGCTGGTTCCCGGCAACGTACTGTGGCTTTAGCTCTGAATACAAGTCAGAGTGTTATCAGTCGACTTTGGACACGTTACCGAAGCACTGGTACCGTGGCTGAGCGCCATGGAGGACGGTATCGCTGCACCACACGGAGACAAGACCGATACATTCAAATCTTAACTCGAAGAGCTCCAACAATAACCGCCATGATGTTAGCCGTGAGGCTTCATCACTCTTCAGGGAACTTAATTAGCGACCAAACAGTCAGAAACCGCTTGCATGAAGTGAACCTTCATTCCCGAAGACCGCTACGGGTACCACCTATAGCAATGCACAATCGTAGGATTCGATATCAATGGGCTCTTGAACACAGAAATTGGGCAGAAGAACAATGGCGTTTCGTGTGCTTTTCTGATGAGTCTCGTTTTGGTATGAGACCGGATACAAGACGTATACGACACTGGAGAACCCCTGGACGCCAACAGCGATTAAAATCCTGCCAGGAAGTCCATCCTTATAGTGGTGGAACCATCATGGTATGGGCGGGTATTTGGATCGGCGGAAGAACTGAGTTGATTTGGATCAGAGGCAACCTCAACGCTCAAATTTATGCTGAGACGATTGTATCAGACGTCATCGTTCCTCTACAAGTGCAAATCGGTCCCTTATTTCAGTTGTAAGACAGACTCTCGCCGCAGCTAACATCAATGTCCTGCCCTGGCCTGCTCAGTCGCCAGACTTGAACCCGATTGAGCATGCATGGGATATGCTACAGAGAAGAGCTCTGCCGAATATGGAGGGTATCCAGTCGCAAGAAGACCTTTTTTTGTTGTTGCAACGAACATGGGCGGCCATTCCACAGCGTGATTTGGATGAACTCATTTTGAGTATGCCAAACCGATGTTCTTGTGTTGTTAGTGTTCGCGGTAGAAACACGGATTATTAATTGTTTAAGTTACCCAATAAAATTTTAAAGAAAACTGTTATTTCAGTCTTTTTTTCGAACTTTTGTGTTAGTGGTTCAAATGTCAAAAATCCCTTTATTAGGAAAATGGCAAATTTCTTTATTAATGCAAAGGTGACTTGGTTTATCGTTACTGTGACAAACGAAAACACTTTATTTGATGAATCCTTAAAGAAAATTTTAATTAATATCAATCAGGAGAAAAGTTATTGCAAAAATATATGTTGATCCCTAGACACTTTTGATGTGTGTATATCTTAACTTTTCATCAATTTATATGTTGATCATGTATCTATTGTAAGTAGTTAATTATTGTTAATAACTGTGTTTCTCGTTTGTTTTCGTCTGCGATGCGGACAGATGACGACTGTGTTGTCGTGAGGAGTGAGTATCGTAGTGCATGATATTTTTTTATTCCATACCTACTAGCTTTTGCCAACCGCACCACCCGCGTGGATGTCGCAAATTATAGGTACCACAGGAACGAACTAATGGGATAAAAAGTATCCTATCTCCTAACCCAGCTCATGGTCTTCCCGTGTGCTGAATTTCATCACAATGTTTTCAGCCCTTAATGCGTGAAAAGGTAACAGACAAATTGACATTGCTTTCGCATTTATTATATACTAGCAACGACCCGCGGTTTCACCCGCGTAAGTGTCGCTCCCGTGGGAATATTGGGATAAAAACTATCCCATGTCCTTTCCCGGGACTCAAACTATCTCTATACCAAATGTCATCTAAATCGGTTCAGTGGTTTAAGCGTGAAGAGGTAACAGACAGACACTTTCGCATTTATAATATTAGTATGGATAATGTAATACTGGTATTCAGCTGCATCCGGTTAAATTGGAAGCCGAATCCAACATAGTTGGGAAAAGGCTAGGTAGGTGATGATGAAGTATGGATAATGTAGTAAGTAATCTATGGATTAACAAATTTACCATATATCTACCTAAGTTGTTAGAAACGCAATGCTCCATTTTGTATGAAAATATTGTTTAGTTTAACGTGAGTTTAAGGCACCGTAGCGTGCGGCAGTGACACCAACATGCAAAGGTTTGAAGGCAAGGCTTTATTTGAAAATGTTCGATTTCACCTGGATTTAAGAGGCATTAATTAAGGTTCAGGCGAGTCAGATTACGCGACGCTTGTAACTTCCTCGATTAAAAAACGGAAAATAAATCGTTGATTAAATGGAAAAATGACATTTCTTGCTAAGAAAATTCTAGCAAGAAATGTAATTTTTCCATTTAATCGACGAAATGTTGACTTCGCATTATAGAGGTACTAGCAGCGACCCGCGGTTTCAGCCGCATAAGTGTTGATCCCATGGGAATATCGGGATAAAAACTATCCTATGTCCTTTCTCGGGATGTAATCTATCTCTCTGCCAAATTTTATCGAAATCCGTTCAGTGGTTTAGGCATGAAAAGGTAACATACAGACAGTCAGACGGAGTTACTTTCGAATTTATAATATTAGGATGAGGAACAGGGTGGAAAGTTCCAGACTTCACTGAAAAGGAAGGATCCTCCAACACTTGTGTCTGGTGGGTTACCTCCCGACGATTGTGTCTGGATAACCCTGCTTGGTCAGATAACTCTGTTCTGCTTGCGCGATGCAGAATTTTTGTGACGTCAGGTATTTGATGCGTAGTTCTCGTAATGACGTTTGTAGATACCGCCACAACATAACCAAGCCAAGCACTAGTTCTGTAGAAATCATAATGTTCTGTTCACCTCTCATTTTTTTTGCTGTTCACCAGATGTTTGTCGCGAGGCTGCCCGCGCATCTCTGTCGCGGCAGCTGAACGTCAGCAGTGCGGAGAGCGCGCTGAAGGCCTGCGTGGAGCGCAGTGGGGGGCGACTGCTGGCGCGGCGCCGGCTGCCGAGACACTGCGCTCCTATCGATGTGAGCTTCTAGAATTGTTTAACGATGACCAATATTTTAAAACCATATTTTGAAGTGTCCGTGGAATTTCTTGCCCGTTTTTTCGATGGAAACCTACTACGCTTTGGAAAGGGCAGCTTCATCTTCCAGACTGACCGACTCCTTAATTGACAATGCCAAAGTACCTGTGGCCTGTGCCTGTGGTTTAATAAATGCTTTGAATTTGAAATTAAGCTGGATATTCACTTTATTGGCCAACAACTGTGCACCTAGCATGTCTGCTTTGTGACTGAATAAAAACGGCTAACCGCTAAGTACCGCGAGGAAGGAGATGAATGGAGCCTGCAGGTTGAAAAACTATTTTAGGCCTCAGGCTGAGATCTAAAGAATTGTGACAAGTCCGAAACTAGTCAGAAACATTTTTCTTTACCTTAGGGTCGGTTTCCAGCGCAACCAGATGTTCTTTTAACAGACTTCAAAAAAGGAGGAGTTATGCATACGGCGAGTTTTGTAAAAATAATCAATTATCATCCCATTCTGACTGTTCCAGGGTGTCCGGCCGTACTCCCAGCACGCCGCGCTGGGGCTGCAGCTGCTGACGCTGCTGGGGCGCGGCCACTACGCCGACACCGACGCGTACATCGCGCACGCGCATCTCGGACCCACCTCCAACTGCACGCTGCTTATTTCTACGCAGTAAGTATTGGGAAGTATTGGGTAGTCTGTGTGGTGCCGGACTTAAAGAATACCACCACCCCTTACTTCCCGTGGGTGTCGTAAAAGGCGACTAAGGATCGTACCGGAGAATGCGTTCTCTATGTATTCCACCATCATACCATACTGCGATCGCCAACCCGCCTGCCAAGCGTGGCGATTATGGCAGACCCTCCCAAAATTGGGGGAGGCCTATGTCCAGCAGTGGACGTCTATCGGCTGAAACGACGAAGTATTGGGAACAGACATTATCATTCGACACAGGAGTTCAGGGTCAGGGGTCGCGGTGTTGTGGCGCAGCTTGGGGAGGCAGTGGCTGGCTGGCTGCAATAAGCTGATTTGATTGACTGGTCGATTATTTATTTGAAAGGACACCATTCAAATTGGTCCAAAAAAATTAAAGGGCCGTGCCATTAAAAACATTGTCAGTTTCAGAAAAACCATCCAATTCCTAACATTTTTTTACTATTACGCCAAACCCGCACACCTATCTTCTAGTAACGTGACTTTTTACGCTGCCAAACTCGCATGTGACAACTAAACTATTAAGCGCACGAGTTTACAGTCTTCATAGTAAAAAATGTTAGGGATTGTGTATTCAAGTCCACATAAAACATTTTTTTTTTATGGCTGACTTTTAGTTTTTTGGACAAATAATGTATGGAATCGTGAATGATCTCCTTTTATTAGAGAGGCTTTTTAAAGTTTCTAAATCTCTAACAAAACCGTACAGTGGTCTTGGAGGTTTCACAAATTATATTTTTATACTGTTTCTGCCCGCAACTTCGTCCGCGTGAAATTTCTTGTTCCCCCGACCCCGTCGCATTGCATCGCCTGCTCGCCCTATTACTGCGTTTTCGCTTATAGTTCTTTCAGCCTTTTTTTTTTGATCGGCTCTTATGGGGTCCTATTATTATTAGCCTGTGATGTCCCACTGCAGGGCAAAGGCCTCCCTACTCTCTTTCCACTTCTCTCTGTTCAAAGCTGCTAAGGACCAGTTCTTGTTGAAGGAGTCCAGCTCATCCCGCCATCTCCGTCTGGGCCTGCCACGATGTCGTTTGCCATTAAGAGGGACCAATTGGGTCGTAAGTTTGGCCCATTGTTCGTCTGACATGCGGCAGATGTGTCCAGCCCAGTTCCATTTTAGCGTGGCAGCTTTCCAAGTGACATCCGTTATCTTTGTGATGGAACGAATGGTCGTATTCCTAACTCGGTCTGTTAGTTTGATACCCAGAATACTCCGTTCCATAGCCCTCTGGCAAACCTCGAGCGTGGACCTCTGCTGATTTGTCAAAGACCATGTTTGACCACCATATGTGAGGATGGGAAGTATGCACACGTCAAAGAGTCTTCTCTTAAGGGACATGGGAAGATCACCCTTCATTAGGTCTTTCATGGCCCAATAGCTCCTCCAGGCATTTTCGGTGCGTCTTGCAACTTCTTTGTTTTGTCTTGCCTGGAAAGAGACTATTTGGCCAAGATAGAGATACTGATCAACGTATTCAACCTCCCCACCCGCCACAGTGATCCTGCGATGCGCGCTGTTCGTCATCAATTTGGTCTTTGACATATTCATCTGAAGCCCGACCTCTAGGCTTGCCGTGCCAAGATCGTCTAGCATCTGCGTCAACTCGGAGGCTGAAGACGAAAAGAGCACAATGTCGTCGGCGAAACGGAGATTAGAAAATCTCTTATGGCCGACCATAATGCCCCTTTCCGTCCAGCCCGCTGCCAGCTTTCGGAAGACTTCCTCCAGTACAGCTGTGAATAGTTTCGGAGACCGCGGGTCGCCTTGCTTAACTCCTTTCTCTATCTGGAAGGACGGTCCTGTCATGGAACTGATCTTGATCGCTGCAGTGCTGTTCATATAAATAATTTTTAGAAGATTAATATAAGTGGTGTCTATATTTTGATTTTGCAGGGCGTTAAAAATTGAGCTATGGGAGATACTATCAAAAGCTTTTGAATAGTCCACAAAAGCGATATAAAGTGGGAGCTGGAATTCTAAGTGTTTCTCGATAATTTGATTGATGGAGTGAAGGTGGTCGGTAGTAGAGCGGCCGCGGCGAAATCCGGCCTGTTCGGGAGGCTGTTTGTCTAGTGATCCTGATATTCGGTCTTCGATTAGTTTAATAAAGGCTTTGTACAGGTGCGAAACCAGACTGATAGGGCGGTAATTATTAATGTCTGTTTTGTCACCCTTTTTAAGGAGGAGAATAATTAATGAGTGGCAAAACTTGTGTGGTAGAATTCCGGTTTTTAAAATGCTGTTGAAGAAATTCGTAATATGTGGGAGAAGAACCGGCTCTCCTATTCTCAAGGCTTCCGTCGTTACGCCATCGTCGCCTGGGCTCTTGCTGTATTTCATGCTCTGTAGTGCCTTGTGGACTTCCCAACCTGTAAATGGTGGAATGTGATCGGAGCACGAATACGTAGTTGTGTTAGGTTCGAGGGTCGGCTTCTCACCGTAAATATTTCTGTAAAATTCGGTACAGATGTTTAAAATTTTGTCTCTATCGTTCTGCCTCGCACCCCAACAATCCCTTAAACAGGCAATAGTAGGTCGCCCTTTGCTGGAAATTCCTGTTTTGCTGATTTTAAAGATGTATTTTGTTCCAAAGCAATCTTGATGAGATCTGTATTGTTGTTTCTTAAATCTTTACGGATACTACGCTTTACAAGTATATCCGTAGCGGCATAAGCTGTGGTGTACCTACGTGGCTAGTTTGTGTCTCTCTTCGATCAGTTGTTTTGTTTGGTAGCTTAATTTACTGTCTTTATATTTCTTTGTTTGTATTTTGTTACTAGCCGTTTTTATAACATCTTTGATATTGTGATATTGTGTTTGAACATCTTCACCTTTTGTTCCTAATAAAGTAAAACTATTTTTTAAATCAAGAACGAATTGCTCCTGGTTTGCTATGAGTGTGGTTCTGTTTAACTTTCTCATAGAGTTTTTAATTATTTGGGCACGCTCTATTTTTAAGTTGAATTTTAGAGTCGTGCGCAAAGGTCTATGGTCGGAACTGAACTTGAAATTATTAAGAGCTTCTACGTTGTTAATTAATTTTTTATGTGAAGAGAGGCAAAAATCTATTTCATTTTTTGTGAATCCGGAGACTGCCATGTCCTTCGACGATTAGACTTTTTATAGAAGTAGCTGTTTCCTACGCTTAGGTTTTGGCCAAAAGCGAACTGAAGCAGTCTTGTCCCGCGCTCATTTCTCAAGCCTAGTCCGTATATGGACCGACTATATTGCTACCTACTGTCGAGTTCTTGTCGAGCACCAACTTTGGCGTTGAAGTCTCCCTGTACGATAGTCCACGTGCCTCGGTTATCGTCGCACGCCTTATTTAGGAGGTCGTAGAATTCTTCAACTTTGTCATCAGGATGGGCTGATGTTGGTGCATAGACTTGAACAATTGCTAAGGTTTTCTTGTCGGCTATGCGGAATCTAAGAACAGCTACCCTATCTAAGTAAGCTTTGAACTCCAGAATGTGATCCTTCCATTTTCTCGAAACTATAAATCCCACGCCGTATCTACTGGCTGTCCCCCCGCTATAATAAAATATATTAGAATTTGTTTCTAGGGTATCTTCTCCATCTCGTCTTACTTCGGCCAGGCCGATTATGTCCCACTTTATGCTTTCCAGTGCATATTCTAGTTCTGTTATCCGTTCTTCCGTTCTAAGAGTCCTGGTGTTTAATGTTAGGATGTGGAGCTTTTCTGAGTCCTTTGAGCATGCTTTGGTCGTCTGACCAAGGGATCCCACCCGGGGATTTTGAGGCCCCTTGGTTCCAGAGAGTCTGCCTAATGTCAATCTCGGCGTCGGCTCTACTGGAACCGATGCCGAGTACTTGAGTCGCATTTTTATTCGTGTGTCATGAGAATTTAGGGGTTTAGACAAATTAACCCACTGCGCTTGTCTAGTGCGAGTTGGTGGGTGTACAGTGGACCGCCTGACTGGGTCAGTAGGCGCCGCCTTTGACGTGCTAGACGTTCATCAGCCACGGCCCTGCGTTGATATCCTGCACTAATATCGACTGTTCCATCCGAGCCTATTTGGGTGTATTTATCCCATAGCCTACGGGTGGCGTTCTACATTTAGTTCAAGACTAAATGCACGACAGTTTAAAGTCATATCGAGGACCAATGGGAGAGGATCGAGGAGCAATGGGGTCCTAGCGTGATGTTAATGGCCTATAGCCATCCTCAGGAATATGTTATTTTAAATCGTATATAATACTATATTTTTTTAAATCCGACTGGTAGTTCCAGAGATTTGCGCGTAGGTGTTAGGCGCTGATTAATTTGAAAGGAATAAACTAAAATTTATCGTCTGTCCTTTTTTTAATGAAATAGAATGAAAAAGATGCACTGAACTTAAATTTAGTTTTGTTTGTGCACATTGGAAACGGCAACATTACCTACAGTCCATGTTTTACTGTCATCAACCGCCGAAAATTTAATTAGGTACTGCCCATACATTTTTCAACTGATCATAATAATGTTCCTAATGTTCCAATAACAGTTTATAAAAATTATAACCCATTTTTTATTCTACTGAACTGTCATGTGTATTTCCCTCAGACACATATTCATGGTGCGAGCGAGCGGCACCAGTGGGTCCTGGCATGTAGAGTGGGCGGTCAAGCTGGATGACGTCATCGGATCGCCCACAGTCCATGGGGATAAACTGCTGCTTAACATTAAACAGGTATGTATGTACAGACGCCAACACATCAAGCTACCCGAAACTGTCAAATATTCCCAATAAACTTTGAACCTTATGCTTTAGGGATAAAGTTGAAAATCTATTAAAGAAATTTGACAGATTGGAGTAGCTCGATGTGCTGGCGTCTGTACGTAGAGGATCTTTTGACGCCTGAATGACATTGACAGAGGGCGTTTTTTTTTTAAAAAAATTAACAGAATAACGGTCTTGTGGATCCACAAGACTGTTATTCTGTTCTAGAAATAAACAGAATCCGTCTTATTACAAAACGAGATCTAATTTTAGACCTAGTCTAAACTTTCAAGCCAGTTACTCTATTTTGAACTTTATTCCGACAAACGTAAAGTTCTTAATGCAAAATTGACAACTTAGACTCGGGTTTAACGTCAGTTTTTGTAATAAGAACTTTAGCTTCGTCGGATTATAGTTCGAAATTTAAAAATAGCTGGATGGTTTAAACCTGGGTCTAAAGATAAATCTTGTTTTGTAATGAGGCCGCAAATGTTTAAGGGATATTACACTTTCTCCCTGAATCCCGATTTACACGATGAAATTTTCTTGCCTGAGACATACCTACGCCAAAATTGAAGCAAATGACTTGCATCGTTTAAACACTATTTTATATTTAAGTAGACTGTACAACTTTTATTGTTGCTTCAACTTAAGTATGGTATGCCACAGGAAAATAAATCGTACTTACCGTTGAAATTAGGTTTAAATCAGCCTTTGGCAGTTTGTTCATAAACTATTTTTTTTTTCAAAGTGGTTGATGACTGGATGGTGATGTCAAAGTTTGGGAATAGCGTATATTTACGTCAATAATTTACCATGTTGATGTTTCCAGGACGAGCTTGTGAACTACTTCTCGACGGATGAAAAAGTGATCGAAGTTTCTGACCCAGAGGTTTTAACTTGGCTGGTTTCCAAGATTGAGTGCGCCCTCATTCTGGCGTTAGAAGACAAAAGATGCGCGTCAAACGAATAAAAATGTTAAACACACTAACAGAACTACACTATATTGATGGTACTATAATATTGTATTAAATAAACGATTTGTACTACCTACCTAATAAAATGAAAAACTTTTTAATATTGACATTCTATTTGGAAATGGGGACTAGTACTGCATCACTAGAAGGCACTGCAAAGGTATGAAACTCGTTTAAATATCCAGAAAAGGAAGCACTGCTGAAAATTGTTTTTAGCAAAAACTGAAGTCCCAGTAGCGCCACCTAGTGAAGGTCTAAAGTACTTCGCCCCCATTATAAACAGAAAATAAATAACTAAGGCAAACATTCCCTCTGCCAAATTGAAATAGGTGTTTATATAAATTGTTTAACGCATAGAATAATGTAACAGGGATATTTCTATATTATATATAAAAATCACCTCATCTTTAATGTGTTGTTATAAATATATTACTTTGTTAATTATTCATCGAGTTTCGTTTGGAATAATGCAGGGGACATATCAGAACATCCTGAGCCTTACGTCTGTTTTATAACGACAATAATTTGAACAATATTTGTAACTGATATTTTTTATCTCAAAATCTAGTCAGCTTTTGCGTACAGCCCGGTTCAAACTTAATGGCGTCTGAAGTGCGCCACTCAATGCGCAGTACCTCACCCCTCACCTGCGCTGACAGGTAAATTGGTTGCGCAGCAACTCGCCTCGTGCTCCGACCCGCCATAAAGTTTGAATTGGGTTGTACATTTATTTTGATTAAGGGGAATGCTCCAACCAGCCCGCGAAATTCAAAATTTCTTGCGTTTTTTGCAATTTGCAGGCCAGTGCTAGGTTGTATGTTGATTAAAATATTATTCGCGGCTGTAAGACGTATGTAGTTACAGAATTATAATAATCAAAATCACCAATACAACCCTCCAACTTCATAAAGGTGTAAGAACAAAAAAAAAACAGAAAAAGTAATTCTAACAGCTTTATGAACTTAGAGCGTTTTATTGATGATTTTCATGATTATAATTCTGTACCTATATATGTCTTACAACCGCGAATAATATTTTAATCAACATACAACCTAGCACTGGCCTGCAAATTGCAAAAAACGTAAGAAAATTTGAATTTCGCGGGCTGGTTGGAGCATTCACCTTAAGTACCTTTGTATTTTAAGTATATATTTGCAATGTTCACGCCAAATAATATTTTCCTACTGCAGCCAAAAGCATTAATGTTTTTTTGCTGCCAGCTTTTCTATAAACACGCTGCCATGACGAAATACTACTTATAAATTAATTAAAACTTTAAAAACGTAAAAATACATCCTACAAATAATTAAATTAAACTAATTGTCGTGAACTGTAACTTGAATGTTGTAAGAACGAATTTGTAGAAGATATCGGCGAACAAAGTGTCGCCATCTAGCGCAAATTATAATAAACTGTGCAATTTCATTGCCTAATTAATTTAGTACTCACTGATATTGTAATAAATGTTAAATTAAAAGTATTTTCATAATAAATTACATAAATTTATATTATTTTATGTATTCGATCTCTAAGCTTTAGTACGTAAGCTTGTTATCTGTTAATAATAAATACATATAATCATTTGCCGTTAGAGTAGGTATTTATAAGTTACCTACCAGTATTTCGGCTTACTGTACTCGGGCATTAATATGGCACATCGGGTATAAGAAGGAGACTGTCACACAGGTATGAGTGACAGAGACAACGCTCTAGGTACACAGGCGATCTTTTTGTAAAACTCATTGGGGGCAGTATATTTATTTCGTAAGACAATTTTTACCACTATCTGACCTATCCTCCCCACGTAAGAAAAAATAAGACTTGGATGAACCACTCCCCCCTTTCAACCTTTCGTAAGATTTGTGAATTTCTACCGAAATTGTAGCAAAGAAAAAGTAGGAAAAATATAAAACTTATAATTTTGGTCTTACGTAAGAACAATCTAAAGCAGTTTATAATCTCAGATAATTTACATTCCGTTGCCACATATTCGTATATCTAGTTCACTGAAATGTATTCTGAATTTTATTGAATTTTGAGTAACCAAAAGCGATTTTTATTGTTGCAAGGGAATTTGAACTTTGTTAAGTAAGTCATTCAGTTTGTTGTTCCATAGTTTGAAAACTATCCCAAATTACTGGCTTTAATATTATATAGACCCCTGCTATGTAAGAAAAAATAAGACTTGTTTGGTCCCCCTCAAATCGTTTTACGTTTTATATGAACAGCCCTTCTTTGTGCCATATAATATCATGGCCGGGTACTGCTCTCTGTCTGCCCATAGGGCGACATGAGATTGGATGTCTTTCGATTCTTTGGTGTCAATCTTTAGATATTTGTTTGTGTCCTGGGTGTTTCAAAGTAGACAGAAGTGTTGTGTTGATGCACAAATTATGTTTTAGTTTACTCCATCAAGCATTTCTCATTTAGATTTCTTCTGTAGGGCACTATGGTAATTATAATTAGGTTGCACTTTTCTGATACTTTCCTAAATTTGTGGAAATTTTCTTGGAGTAGAACTTGTCTTTTTAATTAAGTATTTTTTGAACCTACTAAAGGGCACATTATGTAGTAAAAATTGCAAAGGTAGTTTCTTTAATTCTTGGTATGTGCAGTGTACTGCACCCTAACTGCGTAACACACAATCGAATCATTTTGAAGCATATCGCTAATCCATTGCTTCATATGTTCGAAAAAATTGTCTGCTCAACAACGTAAATAAGGCAATGAATGTCAACAAAATGTCAAAATGAAAGCCATTCCTGCTGTAAGGCCGTTTACACATTATGCCGCAGCTGCAGCGGCAAAGATGCCGCTGCGGCGCCGCTACATCAGACACCCTTGAATTTGCATGAACTCCTCGCACACGGCGCCGCGGCGGCGGCGTGTGCAAGGCTTCATACAAATCCAAGAGCAAGAAACACAGCGGCGGCGGCGCCGCAGCCACGGCATAATGTGTAAAGAGCCTTAGTGTTACGCAGTTTCCCAGCTGGTATTGATTTTGCGTGTATAAAATAAAACAACGAATTGTTTCTGAATATGCAGTACCTATTTGGATTAGGTTTTGTGAATAAATTGGGCCAAATAGAGCCTTGCTTGTAAATAAAACGTGCAAGTGAGATGCAAATAGAGACAGTAAAAGGGGCGTTGCCATTTATTTCTAATCTTTCTATAGGTAATTCTTAGCTGCATTATTAATTAAATACCTACTTTTCACAATTAATTAGCGGAATTATTGTAGACACACTTTCTTTAGCGCTATTTGAGAATGCTTGGCGGAGTGTAGTTATTCCCTATTTATAATTTAGCAGGCAGGCCATATGTGAGGAAGCTTCATCCATCGCGAGGGTACATTGCTTACATCGAAAGTTAAATCATGAAACTTGAATGTTTTTTAAATGGGAAAATAAAATGTGATTCTGATGTTTGGCATTTTTATTTCAGTAAATAAATATATTTCTTTTTGTGTACAATTTTATACTCATAGATTTCATCAGGTGCTCTGTTCCGTCGGTGCTCCATGGTCCAATTCAAATTTGACCAATTGGACTGTGGGGAAAATGACATGTTTCCATCGTCAAATTACCCACTGGACTATGGAGAATTGAGAAATGTTCCGCTGTCCAGTTTGATAGTATAGTAAAGTCTTGTCCATACTATTTAAAAAAAAATATCAGAAACAATTATTTTTGAAACCGCTTAATACTCATTTATTAAATAATTACGACATAAAAATTCATTAAATTCAAAGACAACAAAAAAAAAAAAAGAATGTTTGTGAAATTGGTGCTTACACTCTGATCGGGGTCAAGAGCGGGCACGTGTCGTAATAAAAACAAAAGAAAAAAAAGTTTACATACTTTCCTATCTTTTCATTGAAGATTCTATTATAATTAACTATACTTAAGTAGCTATCATTATATTGTACCTATTTATTTATTTATAATATTTTTGAATTCAGTTTGATGTGAACCAAAAAATATAACAAAAGCTTCTTTGAACCGAAAGAATAGGAAACTGGTGTGAACTCAGGGTTATAATGTTACAATGGAACATAGTTTTGGTTTACGTCCACTGTTCTCCATAGTCCAGTTGGTAATTGGACGATGGAAACATGTCATTTTCCCCACTGTCCAATTGGTCAAATTTGAATTGGACCATGGAGCACCGACGCTCTGTTCATACAAATTATAATTGGAAGTTTAATAAAAGAGTACAGCCTTAAAATTGTGCAGACTGTACATGCAGTCAATGAAATTGTCTATTATACAGAGTGTAGCATAATTGGTAGAAACATAAATGGCCTCCTAGGTGATTTTAAAACTATATTATCCTCTGGCAATATAGAGAAACGTAAAGAATATAATCCAACGCCCTAAAAAACTTTAAACTTGCATATTAGGATATGTGATAAATAGTATCCATCCCAATAGGCAAATTATAAAACCTACAGCCTGTATAATCATATTTTACAAACACGCTGTATTCAGTCTACATATTTTTGGGCCAATATGCCGCTATCAAACAAAGAAACATACCAATAACCAAGATAACACAACAATTCGCTAATATAACATCTAATAATTATATACTTAGTAACATATTTTTCTCCTCATTCTGTAAGTTGTATGGGGTACCTTTAAATAGGCCATAGCGTCCATTCTAATGGGTCAAAAGCGGTCACTAGTGGGCTGATCAACTGCATGGCAGAAACCCATAGGTATTTATTTTTTTCTCAAAACTCTGCTTTCAAAGTGCATTGAAATAAGTTCAACAGTAGCCATTATGTTATGCTAGCCATCAGAGCTTTCCCCACTAGAACTGTAATCACAAACTAAGGATATCTTTTTTGTTTCTTTTTCTTCCTTGACAGTGTTGTTATCTTTTGGAACCTTCGTTATTTCATCTTTCACAGCAGCCAAAGTGTCTGTTTCTTTTTTACCTATTTCAATTTTAGTAACATTCTCAAGTTTTAGTGCGGTTTTGGTTATTAAATGTTTTTCCTGTTTAGTGCTATTCCCATTAACTTTTTCATCAACTTCAGGTACACCCCTGTCTTCCTCTTCGGTTTGTTGTCCATCATTTTCAGTAGCCACTTCATCTTCTTTGACTTCTGTTTTTTTACTCTTTTCTTCTGCCACATCACTTATTTCATCTCTTGTCTTATTCAAACTACTATTATTTTCATTCTTATTTCTTTTAAAAGTGATGCCTAAGGTTTGTCTAGTTAGCAAAGTGCTCTTACTTAATGATTCTTCTTTCTTTAACCCTCCAAAGCTGGTCAGGAGTCCACTAGAGCTGGGCAAAGCTGGCATATTGAGGATCTTACTTCTTGTGTTGTTCTGGGACTCTTCTATGCTCTTAGAGGGTCTGAGAGAGAGGAGCGAAGCCATGCTTCTGTCATCCTCATTCTCTGGTAGAAGACTTATGCTTAGGGATGATTTGGCTAAAAGTAGGCCGTCATTTACAGATGCTTCTTCTAATTCTTTTCTTCTTTTCTGCAATGAAAATAAAAACAGTTAAAAAAATTGCTTCATAATTAACTTAATTTTGGAGAAATAAACACTTTCGCAACTTTCAGCAACAAAAACAAATAGACTTCATTGATAGACAATTAAGGAAGAAAAATATACTATTCTTTGGTATTGAAGAAAGAGAAGGGCACTATGAAGACTTACTTAATTTAATCCTAGACATAATTAATACAAAAATGGAAGTACAATGCCAGAAATGGGAAATAGAAACTGTAACAAGAAGAGGAAAGAAAAACGGACAAATTAGACCAGTGGTGGTAACAATCACAACAACAAGTAGGAAAATAGAGCTTCTCCGCAAGAAAAAATCACTTCAAAACACAAATATTTATATTAAAGAGGACTACTCTCCCGCTGTTATCCAAAAACGGAAAGAACTCCAAGAAGAATGCAAACGTGAGTGGGAGTCCGGGAAAAAAGTAGCTTTGCGTTATGATAAAATTGTCACACTACGTCCTAAAAACGTAATAAACCAAGCATCTACAGAGAAAAACTCAAGTAAGAGATTTATGTCAGAGTCACCTGAGGGGAAAAAAGATCAAGAGGTCAGCGATAGTCATGGAAAAATTACCCAAGTACATAAGAAAAATAAATCGCAAAGCATAATAAGCTACTTGCGTCCGTCACAGTTGAATCCCACTGCTCGAGCTTCAACAAATAATGTCCAGGAAACCCCAAAAAACTGAATCACGCCCCTCCTTCTCTTTTAAGTATCATGCAAGAAGACTCTTTCAACAATTACCAAGAGCCTACAAATGTAACAACATCTCCCAATACGGCTGGTCCCCGCGGGAAGATTAGACCAAAACCCTCCAACCGATTTAAGAATCAGAATCAAAATCAAACATACAAAAATCAAAATCGAACATACAGAAATCAAAACCAAACATATCAAAACTCAAAAATAGAGCAAAGTACTACTTATATTTGCTCATGGAACGTGAGATCGCTAGTAAACGAGACAAGACTTATAGAATTGCGACATAGCTTAACAAAGTTCAAATGGGATGTTATTGGCTTAGCTGAAGTAAAGAAAGAAGGAAAAGAAATACTTGAAACCGAAAGCTACATCATGATATACTATGGCGAAAAAAGTGGAAGAAATGGCGTCGGCTTTCTCGTTAATAAAGATCTGAAAACTAATATAATCGATATCAGAAGTATATCGGATAGAGTCATGAGATTAGATATACTCCTTAATAATAGAACAGTCCATCTGATTCAATGCTATGCACCAACAGAAAGCGCAACTACAGAAGACCTAGAAATATTCTATAAACATCTACAGTTTGCATTGGAAGGTACAGGAAACAATACAATAGTTATGGGAGATTTTAACTCCAAAATTGGTAAATTCACAGCGGAAGATAAGAAAGTTATGGGTCCATGGGGCTTCGGAGACAGAAACGAACGAGGAGATATATTAATACAATTTTGTTTTGAAAACCAGCTCTACATAGCAAACACACACTTTAAGAAAAATCCTAAACAAAAATGGACTTGGATATCACCGAATGGAAAAGTGTGAAATGAAATAGACTTTATCCTAGTCAAAAATATAAAAGATATTTCAAATGTGCAGGTTGTGAACACCACCTTTCCTACAGATCACAGATTAATTAGAGTGGCCATGTTACAAAACTGCAATAAAACTAAGTCACGGAGAGACTACAGCTGCAAAGTTCCTAGACTAAACCCCCTAGAGTTAGAGTCATTGAAAAATATATTTGCGGACCGTATAGGCAACTTTCAATTCGATGATATGGAATTAGCATATGGAAAACTAATAAAAATAATAAAAGAATCTGTAAAAGAACTACCTAAAACAAAAAACAAAGACATAACTCCACTATCAGCGTATGTAGAGAAACTTATTAATGAAAGAAACAGACTGAAGAATAAAGAAAACAAAACACGCCCTGAGAAAAAACATCTCAGCGCACTCTATAAACTTATAAATAAACAAATACAACGAGATTACAAGGCACATCGATACAATATAATAGAAGAAGAGTTACAAAAGAGAGCATCAGTTGTAATATTAAAAAAATATAATCTCGCGACAATTGTAATAATAAAAAAAATATATTTTAAAGAGTGTGTGTGGATGTTATTAAAAATGTATATTATGAAATGTGATTATTAAATGTGTGTGTTGTACTCCAAATAAATAAACAATAAGTAGAAGTGAAAATTCGGGCGCCAGGAGCACACACCAAACTATGCCAAGGATAGACTAACCTGCGGGAACTGGAAACTTTTAATCTTCAAGCGGGGAGTATCAATAAAAATCGACACAAAAGTTATTGAACGATTTTATTACCCGAAGGCTGCTGGTCTCAATATACAAGAAAATTCCTTTCTAATATTAAGTTCTAAGGTGTAAAACTAAGATGGAATAGAAATTAATTTGTGTCCTGTCATTATTGCACTTTTGTCAATTTAAGTTAAGTATTATAAACCATACCATATTCCGGCGAATAAACTAACAAACCGAATGGGCAAACCCTGGTGATTTTGATCT
The DNA here is from genome assembly GCA_916614155.1 of Mesoligia furuncula. Taxonomy (NCBI): domain Eukaryota; kingdom Metazoa; phylum Arthropoda; class Insecta; order Lepidoptera; family Noctuidae; genus Mesoligia; species Mesoligia furuncula. The sequence goes on along the minus strand of OU744807.1, from coordinate 27,518,133 downwards.
TCGCGGGGACGTCAGGCGGTCCATGATATATGTCGGTAGGGGCTAGCGTTAAAAATTTAAGTCTTGAAGTAAAAATAAATAAGAAACGCCTCACGGCTGAAATCAAACATGAATAATTGTTAGCTGATGTTCAGCGTCGACAAAAATGCCGATCGGAATGTTTACGACCAAATGCAAATTAACTCACCGTTTCTTTTCCAAAAAAAAGCTTTTACATCAGTAGATGAATTAATCCAAAAAATATATAAGGTTCAAAAGATCCTGAAACAAATATCGAAAACTATTAACGTCCGCCATCTAAATAGCCACGCGACAACGTGGATACGAAACCACGAAGAATTTTACCAACCTTTTTAAAAAATATGGGCAATCCCATCATGATGCCGACAAGGGCAAATCAGCTACCACATTATTTAGGACTAGATATCGTCCTAGCCGTCAATAAATCCCGATTTATTGCGGAGCTCTCAAATTACTCCATTTTAAGCAAAGGGTTGGGTCGGAAAGTGCCCTGTCAAAATCAACTGACAGCGTCAAAAGAAAAAATCAGTGTGACCACTACACGATTCCGATTCAAAGAAATGAATTTTTACATGGCAACACCACCCTGTTGCCTTCAAATTAAAGCAAAGAACGCGATATCATGTAACAGGCTTAAAAGACTCGTTACATTACATCCCCTCCCGAAAATAAAAGAAAGGAACTTTCTTTTATTAGAAAGAAATCTTCAACCAAATAAACCTGTTAAGACTTTCTAATTCAAAAAATGAAAAAGAATCATATAAGATTCAAAGTGCAAATCAACTCTGAAAATGTCAAACGACAAAATCTCAAAAATTTAATAAAAGTAAAAAAATGTAAATGACAAAAAGTCAAAAACGAAATAGTGAAAAACAAAAAATTATAAGTTATATAAACTCATTAAATGAAACGAAGAGAGAAATCTCTTAGCGCTCCAAAACTCCAAAACAGTGCAGTTAGGCACTATAGCCACTGACTAAAAATTTCAAACAAATTCGGACAATTTACCAAAACAAACTACAATTTTTATAGTGCAGTTAGGCACCATCGCCACTGACTAAAAATTTCAAACCACTTGGAACAGTACAACTTTGAGTGCAGTTAGGCACTATCGCCACTGACTACTATGTCGACCGCTTCCAACTCAACCATCTCTATGAGTGCAGTTAGGCTCTATTGCCACTGACTAACTCCGTATTCAACAATCCAAAAAATTTGAAAACTCCGAACAAAAGTTTTTAAATAAAGCGGAAAGACCTTATTTAAAATACTGTTACAGGCACAACCTGCAACGAGACCAAGGAAAGCATATTGTGATCGGCTCATCACCACCGAATTCCCGAGCACAATAGCTGTAAAAGAATGTGAATGCTGTGACTGGCTCAACACTACCAATCTCCCAAACACAGACAAACACCAAAAACGTTGAGATCTCCAATGAGAAATCTCAATAACAAATAGGCGAAAGCCAAAGTTTCACAATGCGACCGGCATACCACCACCGAACTTCCGAACGCAAAGGAAAAGGAATGACGAAAGTCAAAACAAAATCTCGCATCGTGATTGGAACAACAAAGTCCAACACAATGGAAAAGAGTCGAAATCAAGGTCAAAAGTTACACCAAGATCCAAAAAATAATAAGGCATTTTGTAACAAAGGTTACCGAATGACCCCCAAAAAGTAAAGTCCAGGATGAACGCGTTACTAACAAAGTCAAATCCGATCATTAAAAAGAATGAAACTCCAGTAAAAATGAGAAACAATTCTGTCAACGAACAGCACAAAATAGGTTTAAAAATCGATTACTATTTATGACGAAGAGGAAATAGAATGATTTTAAACTATGAAAAAAAAAAAAAGATTACAAAAACTTGAAATTGAATTTAAGTTTTTTAACCTCAAGGTAGAAATTACCTGAACTGTAGGGTTGTATAAGATCTTAATAAAATATAAACAGGTAGGTTACCCTTAAAAAAGAAGAATAAGATCTTAGACAATCCAACAAAAACAAACAAAACATAAAATAAGATCCTTCGATGTGAAAAACATTTGGTGTGAAAAAAAATAGTATTAAATTAACCAGAATGACCTAAGTTTTATTTTTAGAAAGTCTCAAATTCAACAAATTTATAAGAAGTTACCTAACATACATCTTTCAAATCGCCGATAACCTATCATCCATCCTCTCGTACATCACACTGTCAAAAGCGACCTTCAAACAAAATTATCAAAATCAAGACTAACACTTGGAAACCAAATTAAAATTTAATAATATCTTTAACATGATAACGTCCCACTGAACCTTTATTTAAATCTTTCAAAACATAAACGTTATCTGAAACCTTTTCAGTTATTTTACATTTTACAAACTTAGGTGCAAGTTTAGCTGAAAAATATGCTTGTGCATTAGATTGAAGAAAACTTCTTCTCCACACCACATCACCCACATCAAAAGAAATGACTTTCCGACCCTTATTATAATAAGCGGCATTACGCTTATACCCCTTTAACAAGTAAGCTTGAACTTTAACAAAAATATCACTAAGTGAATTAAGAGAAACTGCATAAGCATTTCTATTTGAAATTTCTAGTTGAGATAAGTTATCAACAGAACTACTAAAGTGATGTAATGACGCATCAAGAATAAGCTCCCTACCAAACATCAGAAAGTTAGGAGTAAACTCAGTAGCAAGGTTTACACTATTATTTAGAGCTAATTGAACATTGGGCAAAAAACTTGACCAAGTTCTATGATCATCTTTAACAAAACACGATATGCAGGTTTCGACCGTTTTATTATATCTCTCAACAGGATTATTTTGAGGCGTATACAAAGTATTATAAAATATTTTGGTTATATTAAAACCTTTCAAAAAATCTACAAAATGTTTTGAAGTAAATTGAGTTCCATTGTCACAAACTACTATTTTTGGACAACCAAACTTGAGAAATATTTCTTTTTCAAAATGTTTACAAATTACTCTAGTGGTAGCATTGATCATTGGAAAGAACCAGCAATATTTAGTAAAAACGTCTACGACCGAAAGTATGTATCTATGACCAGAATAAGTTTTAGGTAGAATTCCTATGATATCAACTGAGAGCATAAGCATGGGACGATCAACCTTTTTAGGATTAATCATCATACCAAAAGGTGGAGATGTAGTATGTTTATAAGCTTTACAGGTATCGCAAGACAAAATGTATTGATGAATATCATTAAACATTCCCTTCCAAAAATAATGTTGTTTTAATTTATTTAAAGTTTTATGTATTCCCAAGTGTCCAGAATTTACATCATCGTGATTTGATCTAATAGTATCTAAAATATGCTCTTTAGGTATAACAATTTTCCAGTCTAAAAGACTGTGAGGATTATATTTATTTCTACAAAATTTATACAAAGTATTATTTTCAACTCTAAAATTCTTATACTTTCTAGGAGATTTTTGACATTGGATAAATATTTTTCTATACCAAGGGTCAGTAATTTCATCGTCAGATAAGACTAAACTATCCTGAGCGTTTATAGCAGCGACTTCTATGCGAGATAAAGCATCTGGAACTAAATGTAATGAACCTTTTTTATGAATAATATCGAATGTAAATTGAGAAATTCTAGCAGCCCAACGAGCCAAACGTCCACTAGGATTACTGAGACCTAAAAGCCATTTCAAACAAGCGTGGTCAGTGACAACTGTAAACTTCATTCCCTCAATATAAGGTCTAAAATGTTCTATGGAATCTAAAATAGCTAATAATTCACGTTCAGTGGTACTGTAATTTCTTTCGCATTTATTAAGTGACCTAGAATAAAAAGCAATGGGATGTTGATCTCCCTTCTCATCCTCTTGACTCAAAACACTGCCAATGCCCACAGAACTAGCGTCGCAATGTAAAAAGAAAGGTTTTTCAAAATTGGGACATTGCAAGACGGGTGAAGTTACTAATGTATGTTTTAATTCTTGGAATGAATTTTCAGCTTCGTCATTCCAAGTAAGTGTCTTTTTAGAATTTTTACTACCTGCTGTCATTTTAGTTAGAGGAGAAGCAATATCAGCAAATTTACAAATGAATCTACGATAATAGGAACATAAACCAAGGAAACTTCGAAGTTGTTTTACCGTTTCTGGACGAGGAAAATTTTCTATTGTCTCTAATTTAGAAGGATCAGTATGCAAACCATTACTGTCTACAATAAAACCAAGATAGCGAAGTCTATCTTTGCAAAAGTTACATTTCTTTAAATTTACAGTTAGTCCTGCCTCTCTTAATATATTATAAATTTTATTTAATTGTTCAATATGGCTATTAAAGTCAGAACTTATACAAATTAAATCGTCTAAATAACAAAATACAGAATTATCATACTCTGGACCAAAAAGTTTATCTACCAGTCTCTGCAACTCAGCCGGTGCATTTGTGAGACCGAATGGCATGCGAACAAATTCGTACAGGCCTCTTCCAGGAACCACAAAAGCAGTTTTCTCTCGGGAGGATTTCTCAAGTGCAATTTGCAAAAAAGCTTTAGAAAGATCTATTGTACTAATATACTTAGCACCTCTAAGGTTATCTAATATTCTAGAAGTATAAGGAAGGGGATAAGAATCTTTAATAGTAACAGAATTTAATCGTCTTGAATCTAAACACAATCTAGTACCTCCATCTTTCTTTTCTACCGCCAAAACAGGTGAACACCAAGGAGACTTAGAGGGTTGAATAATGCCTTCTTTTAGTAAAACTTCTACTTCATCAAAAAGTTCTTTTTGTTTAGCAGGACTCAAAGGCCAATATCTTTGTTTAAAAGGTTCACTAGTAACGTTAATTCTATGTTCAACTAAATGAGTGAGTCCCAAACCTCTTTTCTCATAAGAAATGTCTTCGAACAAAGCAATAGTACTATTTAATTTCTGTTTCTCTGAAGGAGAAAGTTCAGCAATAGGAGTAACAGAACAAACTTGTATTTTATTATCTTGATTATCTTTAACAAGTGTAATGTTTTTCCACAAGTTTCTAGCTATGTTAAATTTAATCCAAAAGTCAAAACCTAAAATGATTGGTGGGTCAAAAGAAGGAATAATTAAAAATTCTATTATCTTAGTAATATTATCACAAGTTACTGGCAAATCCATGGCACCAATAATTCTCCGAGAGGTCCCATCTGCTATAGAAGCAGAACCACAAGTAGGTCTAATTTTGTAACCTGACTGCAAAAATTGTTCATGAATATTTGAGCCTAAAACACATTTAGTGGAACCGCTGTCCAACAAACCTGAAATAATTTTATTTCCAACTTTAAATTCTAAAAAGGGTCTAGCATCACTTTGTTTTGTAAAAAGAATAGGAGCTGAGCGATAAATGTTAAAAAAGGTTTTTAAATAATCCAACCAGCCTGAAAAATCTTTGTCACGAGTAACATCGTCCGGCTTGTGACTTCTAATTGTTTTTTTACACATCGAGGTACTCGAAGTTTTATCAAAAACCTGGGCTCGATGCAACCGAATCAGTTTTTTGACTCCTGCGAGTTTTTAACAGCCGAATTACAAACGTCACAAGTCTTAGAAGTGACCCCTGCCTTATGACACTTAAAACAAACAATACCCGGTATGGACTTGCACTTTTTATATGAGTGTCCAGGTTTTTTACATTTCAGACAAGTTAAATCATTAGAAACTGCATTTACTTTAACTGAAGGTTTAACTGACTCTTTGTTGGGTTTTCTGTCTACAACAACTTCCAGTTCTTTTGCAAGTTCTAGAAATTGTTCAATTGAATCAATCTGCTTAAGAAACAAAAAAGGTGTATAAATAGGTAACATATTGTGTTTTATGGCATTAACTAAAGTTTGTTCAAACAAAGGTTCTGAAAGACGACTGGCCATATCAGAAATTTCAGTGATGAAATCAGGAAGCGACTCAGACGGTTTCTGTTTTCTGGTGCGGAGCTCATTCTCTAAGAAATAATCAAAGTCAGGCTTATCAAAGCGTTTTAAAAGCGCTAGCTTAAGTGCATGCCAAGAAGAGATGCGAATTCGTATAGATCTAAACCATTTAAGTGCTATGCCATCAAGCAAATCTGAAAAAGAACCGACAAGCAAATTTTCATTGAAATTTTTATAAAGAAAATATTCTTCTATCTGAGTAATAAATTCCCGAACACAAGATTTACCGCTATAAACTATTTTACTTTTCTTCAAGTCAGGCAATTTAGTGAAAGGAGGAAAGTTCTTTCGAATATTTTCATTTACAAGCGCATTCAAGGAATTAAATGAAGGCAATGCTTGTGCTGTAAAAGCCGAAGAAGAGTGAGCGATTCTTGAGTCAAAGGGATTGTTAACATCTGGGGCATTAACCATCTCATGAACTTTCTCAGCAACGTCAGCATCAACAGCAGTACAGGCGTCAACATCACCCGAATCCTGAAGCGGCGGAAACTGAACTCCCTTGTCCATGATGAACAAACAGCAAGGCGAATAGCAAACGAAAAGCAAAAACTAAGTTTCAAAAAGTTAAATGTTTGAAAATAAATTCTCAAGTTTGAGGTTAATTATAAAAGTCAATGTGGGTAATCCCATAAAAAATTACTATGTTAATTTTATCGTTTTAAAAGTGCAATAATCACTTACAAGCAGTTTAAATCTAGATAAATTAAATGCACAATATTGTACTTAACAATTAGATTAAATTATTTACTTAAAAAGTTAAACTTAGTTTTTAAAATAACTTTACTGTTGAGAACAACAAAACGCAGTCTATGCTATACAATTCTGTTGGTTTTGCTAAGAAAAAAACATGATATTAAACAAAATCATCAATTGTAAACACCAAACATTGTTTACAAAGATTCACCAAATTAAGTTAAGTACTACTTATGAGTCAAAAATCAAAATAAACACAAAGTTATTAAAGTAACAATGTAGAACAAACCAATGCAAACAATAGACTCATAAGTTAATTAATTAATAGTGCAATAATGACAGTATAAAGGTACCAGACAAACCTACTTCAAGTCCCTGTTCGCAGAGCGACAATTGTAATATTAAAAAAATAATCTCGCGACAATTGTAATAATAAAAAAAATATATTTTAAAGAGTGTGTGTGGATGTTATTAAAAATGTATATTATGAAATGTGATTATTAAATGTGTGTGTTGTACTCCAAATAAATAAACAATAAGTAGAAGTGAAAATTCGGGCGCCAGGAGCACACACCAAACTATGCCAAGGATAGACTAACCTGCGGGAACTGGAAACTTTTAATCTTCAAGCGGGGAGTATCAATAAAAATCGACACAAAAGTTATTGAACGATTTTATTACCCGAAGGCTGCTGGTCTCAATATACAAGAAAATTCCTTTCTAATATTAAGTTCTAAGGTGTAAAACTAAGATGGAATAGAAATTAATTTGTGTCCTGTCATTATTGCACTTTTGTCAATTTAAGTTAAGTATTATAAACCATACCATATTCCGGCGAATAAACTAACAAACCGAATGGGCAAACCCTGGTGATTTTGATCTTCGCGGGGACGTCAGGCGGTCCATGATATATGTCGGTAGGGGCTAGCGTTAAAAATTTAAGTCTTGAAGTAAAAATAAATAAGAAACGCCTCACGGCTGAAATCAAACATGAATAATTGTTAGCTGATGTTCAGCGTCGACAAAAATGCCGATCGGAATGTTTACGACCAAATGCAAATTAACTCACCGTTTCTTTTCCAAAAAAAAGCTTTTACATCAGTAGATGAATTAATCCAAAAAATATATAAGGTTCAAAAGATCCTGAAACAAATATCGAAAACTATTAACGTCCGCCATCTAAATAGCCACGCAACGTGGATACGAAACCACGAAGAATTTTACCAACCTTTTTAAAAAATATGGGCAATCCCATCATGATGCCGACAAGGGCAAATCAGCTACCACATTATTTAGGACTAGATATCGTCCTAGCCGTCAATAAATCCCGATTTATTGCGGAGCTCTCAAATTACTCCATTTTAAGCAAAGGGTTGGGTCGGAAAGTGCCCTGTCAAAATCAACTGACAGCGTCAAAAGAAAAAATCAGTGTGACCACTACACGATTCCGATTCAAAGAAATGAATTTTTACATGGCAACACCACCCTGTTGCCTTCAAATTAAAGCAAAGAACGCGATATCATGTAACAGGCTTAAAAGACTCGTTACACAGTCAAAAGGGCACAAGTAAAACTGAACACATCTAAACCGTGGATTATGTCTCTGAAAAACAAAGAAAACAAAACAATACCAAATAGGGATTGCATCATTGGGACTGCTACACAGTTCTACAGGGAGCTTTATGGAAACGAGAAAAGTAATCAGAGTACTAGACCAGAGCCATCCGCACCTCTAAGTGTCGTACCATCTATCATAGAGAGTGAAGTTCGCTGTGCAATCCAACACCTGAAATCAGCTAAAAGCCCAGGCGATGAGGGAATAACAAATGATATATTGAAAGCGATTATTGACCCGCTAGTACCAATACTGGCATCCTTTTTCAATAACATACTGACATTCAACAAACTACCAAAAGAATGGGGAATATCGATTATAACTCTGTTATACAAAAAAGGCGATCCGACAGACTTAGGAAATTATAGGCCAATAAGTTTGCAACAAACAGTATACAAAGTGTTTGCCACAGTGCTATTAAATCGAATCTCAAGGACATTAGACAGCAACCAACCCCGAGAACAAGCCGGCTTCAGAAGAACATATTCAACCATAGACCACATCTTCACCTTGACACAACTTATCGAGAAATACTCTGAATATGGCAAAAAACTCTATGTAGCGTTTATAGACTACTGCAAAGCGTTTGATTCAATACAACACGAACCCCTGTGGATAGCACTGAAGACGCAGGGAGTCGAAAACCGATACATAGAGATACTGAAAGAGATCTATAAAAACAGCAAGGCTGTGGTTAAGCTGGAAAGCAAAGGAGAGCCATTTGATATCCGAAGAGGCGTAAAACAGGGTGATCCGATCTCACCTAATTTATTTACTGCGCTCTTAGAATATATCTTCAGACAATTAAACTGGGAAAACAAAGGCATCAACGTAAACGGCGAATACCTAAGTAACTTACGCTTTGCAGATGATATAGTATTAATATCTGAAAATCACAAGGACTTAGAACATATGTTAAATACCCTAGACATAGAAAGTAGAAAGTGTGGACTGCAAATGAACACACAGAAGACATTTGCCATGACAAATAGCGAAAAAATACCCATTAAAACTGAATCTCATCATGTAACCTATGTGGATGAGTATATATACCTAGGACAAAACGTATCATTCCAAAAACAAACATCTCATGAAGTAGAACGCCGTATAAAGAAAGCTTGGAATAAATACTGGTCACTGAAGGAAGTATTCAAAAGTAAACTACCAATGCATCTAAAAAGGAAAGCGATGGACTCCGTTGTTATGCCCACACTATTGTACGGATGCCAAACTTGGTCGTTTACCAAAGACATCATACAAAAGATCAAAGTGTTCCAAAGAGCGGCGGAACGAAGTATGCTGGGTATAAAGCTGAAGGATAGGAAGAAAAACACATACATTAGATCCATAACAAAGGTAACGGACGCCGTCGAGCTAGCAAGCAGACTGAAATGGCGATGGGCTGGACATATAGCTAGAGTTACGGATAATAGATGGAGTGAAAGGATATTGCATTGGTATCCCTATGAAGCTAAACGCCGACGCGGCCGACCCAGGCGACGCTGGAGTGACGATATCTACCAAGTAGCCGGATCTACATGGACTCGCCAAGCGCAAGACAGACAGCAATGGAAAGAATTGGAGGAGGCCTATACCCAGAAATGGGTACCCCAATAATATACTTGTATCACTAATGTGACACAGTATTCCGAATAAAACCGGAATTAAACTAATATAATGAATAACTAGAAAAGTCAATGTTACAAAATGTGTTATTGGAATATTATTAAAAATGTAATTTAATCAATTATAAATAAAGTATGAATTTAAAATAATATCTGAATAATAATACAAAAATAAATAATATAAAGTAAATTAATAAAAATATATATATATAATTATTGTTTAAAAACTAAATATAATTTAAATCTTAAATGTAAGTCTAATAAAAGGTCAAATAAAAGGTAAGGTATGTAAATAATAATTAATCGAATAAACTTGTAGAATGTAATTAGAATTTAATATTAATTAGTATTGTAATGTGCATGGAAATATTATGGAATTATGTATTTGTATTTTGGGAATTAAAGGCTTTATTATTATTAAACACTTTCGCAAATATGCACCTAATCTAAACCATGGACAGCTGGTTTTCTGGTACTACTACTTGTACTTTTTGAATAAAGTTATTTATTACTCACCCTAAAATTCCTCCTCAATGAACAGTTAGCTTCATAATCATCTTTCCATACTGACTCGTTCCTCCCTACCAGTCGTCCTAACCTTGGCTTATCAAGTTTAGCAGCATCCTCATCTCCCGTCTTGTGTTCCAGCCTGAACATGGCATCATCAAACAGTTTCTTCTGGGTCTCTTTAGTGTCGGGCACAATCTGGCCATTCTCTGTGGGGTCCCAGCGGTTCTCCTGACGTCTAGCGCCTGATACAATGACATAGTCTAAATTCTGAAAAGATTATAATTATGAAAGTTAACACAGAAAATAAAAAAGTAGGAGACTTTCTTGCCCATTTTTCTGCATAGGTACGTACTAGAGGTGTGCGCCGATTTAATTTTCATCGGCGGCGGCGTGATGCCAAAATTTAGAAGGCGGCGGCGGCGTAACCGGCGTGAAATCGGCGTCAGGACTTTTGATTTAGACTTCAGAGAGGTGAAAAGTAATTCAGATTCTAGAACCTTTTATTTTTAGAAAAAAACAACATGTTACCTTAATAATACACTTCTTTATCAAAATCTTTGCACAAATTGTAATTATATCACATATAAATAAAATATCAAGATTATTCGGATGCAATCTGCTACGTTTTCCATCCGGGGTGAATCCTGCTACCGCTGGGAATAATCGGAATCGCGACAAATATGACACTCTGATTTGGCCAATTGTTTCTAGGTAAATATCAATTTCATGTAGTCCCTAAAACCTTGGATCATGCAGAGCAGCTGACACAATCATGTTGTGAATAAATGTTATTAGGCGTTTACTTGCCAATGAAATAAACTTAACACTTTGCGGGACACTTAACGCCTCTCGACGTAATAACAATAAAACTTCTATTGTGTCTCGTTCAGTGTCCTTCAATGTGTTAAAAAGACACGCCGATTTCACGCCAGCCCTGTAACCGGCGGCGGCGTGCTTCAAAACCACCGGCGGCGTGCTTCAAAACCACCGGCGGCGTGCTTCAAAACCACCGGCGGCGTGCTTCAAAACCACCGGCGGTGTGCTTTAAAACCACCGGCGGCGGCGGTGGCGTGGCGCACACGCCTAGTACCTACTACGCTTTGGAATGGACAACTAGGTTCATCTTTCTGTCTGATCAACTCCTAGACAATTAAAAAGTGCCTGTAATTGGTTTAATTTAAATAAAAGCTTTGAGGTCGATAGTAGCTCTTGTTTCTTCAATATTTTAGCTTTCAGTACTCTCATAGCTTTCTCTATCTCTTTATCAATATAATGGAGCACTTCATGCCACTTGCACTGCATGTGAAAAAACAGCTTTTTATAGCTACACATACATAATTTCACTCAAGGTTTAGCATCACATTAAATTAGTTGCAAACAAATTTTTTATCATTACCTATATTAAATTAAATACTACATGGCGGAATGTGACTGCAATAAAATTTTATGTAAGTAACATGCTTTGTACACACTACAACATATCAAGCTATGCATTTCCAGTTTTAGCTGACTTCGCTTTGTGTAGGCTCTTCATACAATGAAAAGTCAGCTTATACAAAAAATGATTTAAATAATTTTTATTTTGAAGTAATTCTTCAGTTTAGAGTAAGGTTCAGTATTATGGGCTTAATACTATTAATAACATGTAGCCCAGTAGCGGCCCTAGGGTGGTGCGAGCAGTGCGTCGGCACCGGGCGCCGTCACAGGAGAGATGCTGAAATCAACCGGATTGCGACCACCACTGGTAGTCCCATTTCGGTTGATTTCAGCGCCTCGACGATCGGCTTTGTAGTAAGTTATTATCATCAATGACTGGTGCCAGGTGGACTGTCAACCACTATAAAGCCGATTGTCCACAAGCAAGCAAGCAACTGCATAATTATGCATATATCATGGGAACATGGTACATAAAGGAGCACCACTAAGGTAAATTCTAGGCCCACCGCTGATGTAGCCTTGTATTTAGAGTACAAGTAATACTTACACCTGGGTCAGTTTTGATTTGAAAATGATTATCGCATAGGTGACACTTCATCTTGAACTGGTAAACAGGAGTTGTGTAATACATCCCAATCTTCGTCTTCTCGGCATTGTACCTGACTCCCATCCCGATGTGGTTGTTACAGCCATCGCACCAGATGTTGTAGGGCATCTCGAAACGGATGATCAGGATCCCCAGATGTACCTTCCTGGCTCTTTCTCGTAAAGCATGGGTACCCATGAATTTGTTCAACCCCCCGACCTTAGGGTCGTAATCGGGGGGGTAGTAAAGGTTCTGACCCTTGCGTTCACCCATTTTTTAGCCTGCGAAGGTAAGGGTTAGGTCAGTGCAAAATGCAGTTTCATCAGGTTTATTGTAGTTTGAAAAGACAAATGCCTGTTCTAAGTTCCACAGAAGATTGGTCAAATTACAAGGTGTAAATGCAAGTCTTAGTGAATTAGAAAATTTAGCTACCTCTTAAATGCTTTTTGAGTTGTATGAAAACCTTAATTATAAAGTTTTGTGAGCAAATTCAGGGATATTTTTACGAAGGAATAATCCGCAATGCGAATTTGCGAACGAAATAAAACTAAATGAGTGAAACACACCTGTCAGTGTCAAGTCATTTGGCAAAAAAAAGTGTCAAATCCAGGCTGCATTCCGAATTACGATATAATCGATTGAGCGAGCTTATACCCGTTCTGAATTAGCGTGAGTGCGATAACGTTGTCTCGTGAATCGGCATAGAATAGATGACGTCATGACATGCGGCATCTTGCGATAACGCCGACCATTTCCTAACAATATCACCGTGAGCGCTGTCAAAAATAACAGTTGTGTTGTTTTGTTTTGAGTCGCATCACATCTTTACACCCACCAATGTGGCATTTTCGAAATTGTACTTTTGGCTACAGTCGCCATCTAACCGAAGAAAAATAAGAAACTTGTGGTGTATACTGTATACACAAAGAAATACTGACATCTGATCTTTTTGACATTGAGTGAGCACTGTGTGCGCGTTCAAGAGCGTTCCAAACTGTTGACAGCTCTCAGCTGTCAAAATTGTGATAATTATTGAACGCAGACTATTGATGCGTGCCGGGTCAGCGGGATTGTCCGAAAGGGTTACCGCTGGCCCGGAACATAAAGGGCTAAGGAAGGAACACGGGTGGGTTTTAGTCAGTAAGAGTCTGACACTCCCTTCCGCTCCACCCAGAGCGGGAGGAGTCATTTGATGATTTCCCATCCACAAAAAAAAAAAAAAAAAAAAAAAGACTATTGATGCGAGTGCTGTAAGCGATTATGGCATAATTCGGAATGTAGCCTATGAAGCCACAGGATAAAAAAAATGTTAAAATGGATGGGGAACACCGGTAACACGCTTTGGGTTGGGCCTAAATCAAGGTTCCCAATATTTTTTTCCCTATATTTTCGAACTGTTAAATATAAAACTACCTAATCTTATAAAGGCGAAAGTTTGTGAGTGGGTGTGTTTATTTATATGTTTGTTACTTCTTCACGCTTAAACGGTTGGACCAATTTTGATAAAAATTTCTATTGAGGTAGCTGACACCATATAGGCTATTTTTTATCCCGATATTCCAACGGGATCGACATTCACGCGGGTGAAACTACGGGGCGCAGCTAGTGATTCATAAATAGCGGCTGAAGTTGATATACAATTCACAACTATTCGATACTACTTTCGAGTCGAATCGAACATCAATCAATGGTATCGAACGAGTCTCTAAGCGCTGTTCACAAATCCGAAACCCGAAAATGTTGTCACAGTTAAACCCGAATACGAATAGACGACCACTATTCTTTCAACAGCTATTATCAGTCGGGGACTAGGCAAATTAGGTAACAAAAAATGTGTCATTTTCGACGCGGAAACCGGTCGAATGGTTGTGAACAGCTATGCAGAAAACTACTAAAACGACTTCCATACTTCCATTTCATCATAGACTAAAAGAAAAGAAATAGCTGGCAACTCAGTGACAGCTGTTTGACAGCACCACTTTTATTTTCGTAAGAGAAATATCTTTTTCGAGAATAAAGCTTTTTGTTGATAGTATTTGTTTGTTCATTGTGTATTTCGCATTGAACTATTAATTATTTTTGTGGTTATATTCACGCGCACCAATTAGTAATGTGAAGTACGATGTCTAACACTATTAATAGATTGATCCGCAGTTAGTTTGATGAATCGTCTGATTGTGATGGTTGATCAGACATATTGACGAGTTATTTAGCGAAAATGGGCAGAAGAGAGGAGCCCGCCTGGGCGAGCAACACCTTGGGACTGGTGGCGGCCAGGGAGCGCGGGGATCTGAACAGAAAGTTCCAGACTCGGCTTACCGTGACTAGACCGATGATCGACAGATTGGGTCTGGAGAAGGAGCTTTACGGGCATATGGGATGCGTAAATTGCCTGGAATGGAACCACGATGGGTCGTAAGTATTGCAAAATCATCGCATATACTCTTTATATTTGTAAATTGGTACAAAAATCATAAATATAATTATAGAATACTGGCATCAGCATCTGATGATCTCCACGTAATGCTGTGGGATCCTTTCCGCTACAAAGAGCTAATGAACATAGCTACAGGACACACTGGAAACATATTCTCTGTGAAGGTGAGTCAGTGATAAAATACCTAAAATAAACATAATCTATAATATATTTACAGCAAAAAAAAAAAAATTGATTTTGGCAATCTATTGAAAAGATTTAAACCAATTAATTAATATTGAAATTAACAAAATACAACACATTAATGTATCAGAACAGTAATGTAACATTAAATTTTTATAAAATTCAATGCCAAAATTAGAATCCATTAAAGATTATCAATGAAAGACATGACAAGGCATTTAAATAAACCTGCATTATATATCAGAACAATGAGTCTTCAAGTTTTATTACACTAATATTTGTCATGCTATATTGAACAATATACTGCAACTTTTACTATTTTAGTAATCGATGTACCCTTCACAGTATCATAGAGTTCTGACCATTGATTAATATCATCTGCCTAGCCTTTTAACCGGATGCATCTGAGTACCAGTATTTTACATGAAGCAACTCACTATCTGACCTCCACAATCCAGTTACTGGGTAATAATACGATACCCCTTGGTAAGACTGGTTGTCAGACTTTCAGGCTGCTGACTACTCATAAAGACTGTCAAAGATCCAGGAATGACAGCCGGGACCAATGGCTTAACATGCTTTCAGAGGCAGAGAGGGGTCTTGGAAAGCACATTAAGATGGTCACCCATCCACAGACCAAAAACGTAACAGCCGCACAGATTGATGGATCAGGTTAAGCTAATTTAGCCACAGGCCCCTCAAGGCAGCGAATGTAACTATAAAGAGTCCAAAGACTGAAACGGGATCCTTATAGACTCCTTAGCAAATAACCAATTCATAGAATATTATTGATTGTTGCGACAATGTCGGTCAACATTAAGAAAAGTGTCTCTCACATACCCCTTGGGTGTACAATAATAGAAAAAAAATAAAAATTGATGTTAATAGTAGAGAAAAATCATAATGGAATTCTGTGTATACCTACAGCATGTATCAGAACGGTGTGGTCATATTTATTAAATATGAGCACACCGCTGATACATGCTGCATACCCTTTACGGGTCGTCTCCACGAGCGAGAGAATCGCGGCGATATTATCGTCGTGCCACGTATTTCTATACACTCGATATCATCGCGGCGAAAATTTGATGGCACGGCGAGACTATCGCCGCGATTCTCTCGCTCATGGAGACGGCCCCTTAAGGGTGTGGTGGTACAGACCATCAATTTGCACAACTTTCTAATTGGGACCATCATTATTATTATCGCAAAAAAGTAATAAACTGTCCCAAAACTTCAATACTCACAATAATGGGAATACCTACTCCAATTATAATTATGTTCGGTACAATTAGGTCATTTCTAGATTTATGTCCCATTTCCTTTGGCAGGGTTTTCTTATAACCTAGTTATGACTGTGATAAAGAGAATGTTTTGTTTACTTACGTGCTGATAACCTACAATGATTCATTGCGACCTACACATATGCCTGCCTTGATTTTTTAATTGTCTTCATGATGAACAGTTTATTATTTTACACCTTATTGGCTTGTTAATTGTGAAGATTACTTCCTATCCATACTAATATTATAAATTCGAAAGTAACTCTGTCTATCTGTCTGTCTGTATGTTACCTTTTCACGCCTAAACCACTGAACGGATTTCGATAAAATTTGGCAGAGAGATAGATTGCATCCCGGGGAAAGACATAGAATAGTTTTTATCGACATACCTCGCGGGCGAAGTCGCGGGCGGAAGCTATTAACATTCACAAACTTTCGCCTTTATAATATTACTAGCTGACCCGGCAAACGTTGTTTTGCCATATAAATTATTTCTACTCCTACCCTACTACTAACCCACTCCAACACTACTCCTACCCTACTCCTATCCTACTCTTACACTACTCCTTCACTACTCCTACCCTACTCCTACCCTACTCCTACACTTCTCTTACCCTACTCCTACACTACTCCTACACTACTCCTACCCTACTCCTACCCTACTTCTACCCTAAAATTTGCGAAATCGGTTCAACTGTTCTCGAGATTTGCGTTTAGCAACACATTTAGCGATTCATTTTTATATTATAGACTAGCTGACCCGGCAAAAGTTGTTTTGCCATATAAATTATTTCTAGCTGCCCGGCGCTACTTCGTTTGCGTGGTGTCCTACCCCTTAACCTACCCTACCCCTACCCTACTCCTACACTATTCCTACCCTACTCCTACCCTACCCCTTCCCTACTCCTACCCTACTCCTACACTATTCCTACCCTACTCCTACACTACTCCTATCCTACTCCTACCCTACTCCTTCCCTACTCCTACCCTACTCCTACACTATTCCTACCCTATTCCTACCCTACTCCTACGCTACTCCTATCCTACTCCTACCCTACTCCTTCCCTACTCCTACCCTACTCCTGCACTACTCCTACCCTAGTCCTACCCTACACTACTACTACCCTACTTTACCCTACTCCCATAGATATATTATTTTTTTCTCTGCGTAAGAACCATCCTCGTACTTCAAGGAATATTCTAAAAAAAGAATTAGCGAAATCAGTTCAGCTGTTCTCGAGATTGCGCTTAGCAACACATTCAGCGATTCATTTTTATATTATAGAAGATTAGTGTGATAGTGTGATTAGTAATAAAGTCTGCAATCGCCATTCTCCCTTGAGTAAGCATAGTGATCAATGTTCATGCCTTTCCTGCATGAGAAGAGGCCAATACAAGGGGCACTGGCCTCTGTTCTCTTTAGGGTTCCGTAGCCAAATGGCAAAAAATGGAAATCTTATGGATTCGTCATGTCTGTCTGTCTGTCGGTCCGTCCGTCCGTCCGTCCGTATGTATGTCACAGCCACTTTTTTCCGAAACTAAATATAAGAACTATACTGTTGAAAATTGGTAAGTAGATGTATTCTGTGAACCGCATTAAGATTTTCACATAAAAATAGAAAAAAAAAAACCGGGCAAGAGCGAGTCGGACTCGCGCACCGAGGGTTCCGTAACATCCGGGCTTATACATAAGGTTTTTTTTTTATTTTTATATTTTAGTTGATTGGATGAAAGGTAAGTTGCGGTTTACTTGGATTTATGACGTATTAAAAAAAAACTACTTACTAGATCTCGTTCAAACCAATTTTCGGTGGAAGTTTACATGGTAATGTAAATCATTTATTTTTTTAGTTTTATCATTCTCTTATTTTAGAAGTTACAAGGGGGGGCGGGGACACATTTTACCATTTTGGAAGTGTGTCGCGCAAACTATTCAGTTTAGAAACAAATGATATTAGAAACCTCAATATCATTTTTGAAGACCTATCCAAAGTGGTAAAATGTGTCCCCCCCCACCTGTAATTTCTAAAATAAGAGAATGATAAAACAAAAAAAAAATATATGATCTACCTTACCATGTAAACTTTCAGCGAAAATTGGTTTGAACGAGATCTAGTAAGGTAGTTTTTTTTTTAATACGTTTAAATCGTAAACAGCAATTTACCTTTCATTCAATCAACTCAAATAGAGAAATATTATAAAAAAACATTTAATTTCATAAACATAAACCTTATGCATAAACCCGGATGTTACGGAACCCTCGGTGCGCGAGTCCGACTCGCTCTTGCCCGGTTTTTTTTTTTATCGTGGAGAAATGCTCATGCATTCTGCACTACACCGCGGGGAGATAGTGCAGTTATGTGGGACTCTAACCCACTAAAACTCCACGGTGTCCTCTTCTGCCACTTACGCCGGGAACACGGGCACGCGTTAGCACTCATCCGTGAGCCCGCCGCGGCTGTCCGTCACCGGACCGTCCTCTGGGGAGTACTCCCCATCACCGGCGCACCAGAACACATAACGTCTCGGCGAGGAGAACTGGAGATTTATTGCTTTCTAGGACGTCTATACCATGACCATAATCGGCCTATAATGTTCCCACTGCTGGGACACAGGCCTCCTCTCGGTAAGAGGGAGTGGGCCGTAATCTACCAAGCGTGCCCAGTGCGGATTGGCAGATGTCACATGTCTTCGAATTTTTGGTTCTAGGACATGCCGGTTTCCTCACGATGTTTTCCTTCACCGTTTTGAGAGCAGTGGTGATGAAATAATTTACACAAAGTAAAGCGCCTGTCTGGGTTCGAACCTACGACCTACAACTCGCAAGTGGCGGCCGTTACCACTTGGCCACCACTGCTCACTTGGCCACCACTGGTGCAGGACGTCCACGGCCTCTTTTTTTTTCTGACGAGAAGTGTGGTCTGCGTAACCAACTTTTTCGCAGGTCGTCCTCTTCTTCTGAGCTACAGGCTCAGGAACTTCAGTGGATTTTTCTCAACACGGGGTGCTCTTGTTGCCCTGCACGAGAACTGCTTCGAGTGCAAAACCACTGGGATCTGTCTAAGATGTAGGGCTTTTTTTTTTTTTTTAACTTGGAGAATTGCTCATGCATTCTGCACTACCACGAGGAGATAGTGCAGTTATGTGGGACTCTAACCCAGTAAAACTCCACGGTGCCCGCACGCACCTCCACGCCCGCGCGCCCGTGCGCGGTGCACGGTCCTCTGCCGCTTACGGCGGGAACACGGGAACGCGTTAGCACTCATCCGTGAACTCGCCGCGGCTGTCCGTTACCGGACCCTCCTCTGGGGAGTAATCCCCATCACCGGCGCACCAGAACACATAGCACGCCGTGACCACCTCAGGGACCAAACCAGCACATGGGCGCCAGACGGCCCCGTGTCTGAGCACCCTTGGTCCCCCTGCGACGGGTCAGGTTATTGGCCCCGCCGCCTGCCAATTTTCGGCCGCAGAGGATAGGGAGAACGGCCAACGTCATACCGTCACTCTGCACTCCCCTGCGGCCCCACCGCGTCCGCCATCAGACGGTGGCGACCCCGTCAAGGCCGCGGAAGGTAGGGAGAGCGGCGCACCGCAATACCGACACTCCTCTCCCGCCGCGACCCTCAGCCGCGATGCCTCCCATACGACATCGCGGCCCGCCTCAGTTGCGATGTCGCCCAAGCGGCACCGCAACCTACTTATTGGCCGCTACGTCGTCGGCTTATCGGCAAAAGCCCTGACGAGCGGCCCCTCCTCGGGGTCCCCTTCGCTTCACCGTGGGTGACCAAGCCACGGCTACTGAACCCCCCCACCTCGACAATGCGGGAACCCACCGGGGGGGAAGATGTAGGGCTTGGTTCCATCTGCTTGTTTTAGGACAGGCGCATTTGTAAGCCATTGTTTCAGTGTGTTATATGCATCTTCTTATTCCGTATTCCATTGTTCTTTTTCTTCTACTACTACTTCTTGTCGGACAGTTTGATTGACATCGCTTTAGGTGAGGTCTTCACCGTTGACGTCGTTATTCAGCCTGAACCAGTGACATACTTCTTTTGATCCTATTATTACATCGTACAGAATATATAGGACGAATCATCTGCCTAGCCGTTTCCCGACTATGTTGGGGTCGACTTCCAGTGTAACCGGATGCAGCTGAATACCAGTATTTTACATGGAGCGACTACCTATCTGACCTCCACAACCCAGTTACTGCGTAATACCCCTTGGTAAGACCGGTTGTCAGACTTTCGGGCTTCTGACTACCCCCAACGACTGTCAATAAGGTGTCCTCTAAACCCAAAAAAAACTCACGGATGCACCACCAGTTCAGTCTTCATAAAAATTAAATAATGGAGGTCAATAACCCTCGGAGACTCTTTAACACCGCGATTCAGAAAAAAAGACGTAACGCGACAGCGCCATCTAGCGTCGAGTAGCGGCATGTTGTAGTGTCTCTCTTATATGATAGGTGGCGTTGGTGGGGTAAAAGAAGATTGGCTACAGCTGGTATTATTATTATTTTAATATACCTACATATCAACAGATTATTATGTAGGTACATTACAATAATATTACTGCTGGTGGATAAAGAAACAGTTCTATTGGTTTAGCAGCCATAAACTATCATCATACAGCCGAAAAACGCAGGCAAGCATTAATTAATTAGAGTTTATATTAAACCAAAGACATTAAATTATTTACAATAGACGGGACATAGCGAACAAAACCGTGATCCGATACTTGTTACCTAGGAGTAACAAGTCTCTCAGTCTAGTATGCTACGCCTGCGCGTCAAGTCGCATTCGTGTCCACGAGTCTCCACCTAAAGAAAAATATTTTCTAAGGAATTATGCCGAGCTGCGCATTACATTTTTGCAAATATCGTTATAGTAAAACGACTGGACCTAACTTCGGTTTATTTTCGTATGAATTATTTACATTTACTCGGTAATTAGAATTAAATAGTGTTCATAAAATAGATATAGAAAATTTGCTAGTTTTGTAATAAACGCCCTCTATGGTTGAGTAGCTTTACTACTGCCGCGCTGAGATGAGATATTGTTTATCGATTTTGTTATCGATAATATTTATTACTAGCTGTCCCCGGCGGTTTCACCCGCGTTAATTTGAGGAAAAACCTACCTACTAAAATAATTATATTCTGTTACTGTAAGAGTATTACATACGAATAATTATTACTTATATCCTCATGACCAGCCGCCTTGCGGAGTTATTATAAAACTATGATATCTCCTAAGATATCCATCTTTCTCCTAAGATAATCATTCATTGAATATAAAACAGTCGGAACGACAATTATAATTGTCGTTTAATAATTATTAAACAAATAATTATGTTTTATTTCAAGGACAATAAAGATTTTCAATTTACTACTTATCGATTTATTGAACCATTTTACCTTTTATACTAATCGGACTTTGGTCCATTACATGATAAAAGATTTTAATTATTACATTGTACAAAAATCGACATTAAATTATCGATAACTTGTCCACATCTCTAGGTGAGTAGAAAAATAGATAACAGGTGCATACGAATATGACATCTATTTCAATGACGTTAGCGTGCTTAGTAGAGTAAATTGGTTACAGCGACCTCTAGCGTTGAGTAGCTGAACTCGTTATGGATTGCTCGAATTTGATTGTTAGATGGAAAAATGGTCTTTATTGATTTTGACATGTAAAATGAAAACAACATTCATGAGTAGTAATAAGACTTAATTTTGAACAACAATAAATAAACTTTTCGCCAAAGTTGCATTTATAATTTGTAGATAATTTTCTATTCCGTGATTATGCCGCTCTAATTTTGCTATATTATGCCAGGTGGCGACACAGACATGGGATCACAGTTTTTCTAAGACATTTCTTTGCATAGCCCCCCTCTATTGTACCTATCTTAAATCTCTTTGTATTAAACCTTTAGAACTAGGTATTGTTTATTTATTTTATTTTCTATTCTGCTATTTATATCTTATTGTACTCGTATAGTATACTGCACCGGTTGACGACATCACGTCAACGCCGGCTGTCGTTGAAAACCAGCGCTGGGGCTGTGTCTCGCATAGGGCCGTAGCATTATGCTGAGCGATGGCCGTTTTGCTTGAATATGACGCATATTGTCCCCCAGTTCTAGCAAGCATTCATTATTAGGCTTAGGCATAGCCTAGCTAGGGTATAGCCCTAATCTAAATGCAATATGCAGTATTCTATGTATGTAGTATGCAGACTTGACATTTAATACTGACTGTGCTACCAATAACATGTCAATTATTAATAAATAGTTGAGAGTCACATCTATTCAAAACCAATTGGAGGTTCAATACCAATTGTAGTCACCAGTGTGTATTAAGTGATCGTACAGACAGCGTCAAAAAGATGTACGCATTGACAAGAATTCTTTTTTTTTTTTTTTTTCAGTTAACCTATTTTGTCTCATTGCTGGGCAAAGGTCTTCTCCATATTTTTCTTCTTTTCTTTGTGATTTGCCTTCTCCGTCCACCACCACCACCACCACCACCAGCGGCTGGTGTGACAATTTAGACTTTAGACTCGTTCCTAACCGATTGGAGATGGGCCACAGTCGTCACACAGTGGGTGCCTGAAGACGGGCGTCATCACCGAGGCAGGCCTAAGAAACGCAGCGTTTCTTAGGCCTGCCTCGGTGACCACGCCCGTCCTCATGCACGCGTTTCTTAGGCCTGCCTCGGTGATGACGCCCGTCTTCAGGCACGCGTTTCTTAGGCCTGCCTCGGTGATGACGCCCGTCTTCAGGCACGCGTTTCTTAGGCCTGCCTCGGTGATGACGCCCATCTTCAGGCACGCGTTTCTTAGGCCTGCCTCGGTGATGACGCCCGTCTTCAGGCACGCGTTTCTTAGGCCTGCCTCGGTGATGACGCCCGTCTTCAGGCACGCGTTTCTTAGGCCTGCCTTGGCGATGACGCCCGTCTTCAGGCACGCGTTTCTTAGGCCTGCCTCGGTGATGACGCCCGTCTTCAGGCACGCGTTTCTTAGGCCTGCCTCGGTGATGACGCCCGTCTTCATGCACCCACTGTGTGACGATTTTGGCCCATCTATCTGTCTGGATGCATCTTATAGATGTGACCCGCTCAGTCCCACTTGATTGTTAATAAATCTTTGCTCAGTAGCATAGCTAGTTCTTCTTAATCGAGGTTTTGGATAATATTTTACGAATATTTGCTTAAACAAGTCGCGTCGGGGGCGCCCTGTAGCTTGGGGGCCCATAAAATTCAAACTCAAAGCATTTATTTCAATTATACCTTGTACAGGGACTTTTGAATTGTCAAAATTAAATAGTCTGTCAGTTAGTCAGAGAGTTGAAGCTAGTTGCCCATTCCAAAACGTAGATCTCTATGGAGAAGAACGGGCAAGAAACTCCATGGACACTCTTTTAAATCAAGATATTACAAAATCCTGGCGCCTGACGTTAATTGACGTAATTTTAGTAGGCAAGTTTTTAATCACGTCTAAACTTGTATGGAGTAGTGTCTGGCGCTGATTAATTTGACAGGAGTAATTTAAAATTTATCTTCTGTCCTTTTCTTAATTAAATAGAAAGAAAAGGATGCACTGAACTTAAATTTAGTTTCTTTTGTGAACAAGGGAATCGGCACCAGTATTTATTTATTTATTTATAGCCTTTTTTAAGGCGAAAGCGCCAGGGTAGCCCGCGAAATTCAATTTTTTTTACGTTTTTTGCAATTTGCTGGTCAGTACTAAGTTGTACGTTGATTAAAATATGATTCGCGGCCGTAACAAATATGTATTTACAGAATTATAATCATAGTTGTAGTACAAAATATTTAAATATCAGTTCTGAGTCTCTGTGTACCCTTTGTTAAAGACCTCCTCAAACGCCTTCCAATTCTCCCTGATCCTTGCCTCTCTAGTCCATGTCTTTCCAGCAGTCCTCACCACGTCATCCCATCTTTTCAAGGGTTTTCCTTTCTTTTTCTTCCCCTCCCACTTGATACAGTATTATGGAACACAAATTATAGACAATCAAATGAATTCTTGTCAATGTACACACCTTTTTGCAGTTGACTGTACATGGGTCTTCGTTACATCTGTATGTGTGCAATAGTCACCCATGACATAATATTTACTTCTTGTGTTGATATATTTTGTGAGTCATATTATGAGTTGTTTAAGATTTCAATAGGCTTCGAGTTTGAGTGTAGAAACTTAGTTAGGCCCATTGTACAGACGCCAGCACATCAAGCTACTACAAACTGTCAAATTTTTTAAATAGATTTTCAACTTTATCGCTAAAACATAAGGTTCAAAGTTGATTGGGAAAATTTGACAGTTTCGGGTTGCTTGATGTTCTGGCGTCTACGCGTCTGTACCTATTGTGGCGAATTACTTTTCCTTTCACATGTGACATCAAACACTGCCAAATAGTATTCCTAGTATTTTCTGGGCAATAAGCCAGTTACCTTCCCATTTAGGTGATAGGTTACCTAACTGTTGGTCTAGACTTTTTTTACCTTTACTATCTAATTTATAAAGCTGCTCAAGCGCTTTTAGCAAAGCTTACATACATACATATTTCTGTCATGGATTCCACTGTGAATCTAGCTTTGAAATTCCAAATGTTGTTTACAAAATCATATGACACACTATAGGATAGGTGTGGTACAATGTTTATTTCAAAATGCTAGCCACACATTCAATCTATAAAAATCGGTAACTGACATTAATGCAAACAGAAAAAACTGGCAAAGTGCGAGTACGAAGGGTTTCGTACCACAAGGCATAAAAAACACGTTTGTTGTATGGGAGCCCCCATTAAATATTTATTTTATTCTCTTTTTATTTGTTGTTATAGCGGCAACAGAAATACATAATTTGTGAAAATTTCAACTGTCTAGCCATCACGGTTCATGAGATACAGCCTGGTGACAGACAGACAGACGGACAGTGGGGTCTTAGTAATAGGGTCCCGTTTTTACCCTTTGTGTACGGAACCCTAAAAAGACCAAACCTCGTAAAGCGTCACGTTTCCGAGGTATTAACGTTTAAAGTTGATCAAGTGACATATATTTTTCTAACGTGGCCGCCATTTTGAAAGAATGTCAAAATGGCGGACACTGTATGTATGCCAGACTCCATATAAAAATCTTGAATCCCCTTTCGTTTCCGTTCCATTCATTCTATGCAAAAATATTCATGTGAATGTTATGAATTCTGCTAAACATGTTCTCTTCAAGCAAAGCTGTTATACTTGTTTGGATACTTGCTCCAAAAGTGAACAGTGGTGGTCCAGTGAGTTCACCAGCCAGGCGCTTTACTTTGTGTAAATTATTTCATCACCACTGCTCTCAAAACGGTAAAGGAAAACATCATGAGAAAACCGACATATCCTAAAACCAAAAATTCGGAGACATGTGACATCTACCAACCCGCCCAGTGCGGGTGCGGGTGCGGGCGCCCGCGTGGTGGATTACAGCCCACTCCCTCTCGAAGAGAGGATGTCTGAGTCCCAGCAGTGGGAACAATGCAGGTTGATTATGCTCCTAAAGTTGCATCACAACATCCAGTTAAGATTCTTTAGTTGCTGAAGCTGACTATGTGGTCACTTAATAAGGCCAATAAGGGCCAGTGACCACACTTATCGCGAATTAGGGAAAAATCTGTCGACGCGATACCGCATCGAATTTCGCTATTCGCTTTTATTGGACATACAGCTCTTTCTGATCGGCTCAAGCCCATTCCGCGTCGATAGGTGTGGTCACTTCCTAATAGGTATAGGAAATTACTGACTTTTAGAAAAGAAGGAGTCCCTAAAACATGACCATTGTCTCCAGTTCCTGTCGCCAGACGTGATAGCGACATGCGCAGCCGACGGCTCCGTGCGTGCGCGCAGCATCCGCTCGAACACGCCGCTGCTGGAGTGCTCGTGTCACTGCGCAAGAGTCAAGCGCCTCGCCACCGCGCCCGACAACCCGCATCTACTGTGGTCAGCGGGGGAGGACGGACTCATACTGTAAGCGAGTTATAAAGAAAACAAACATATTTTATTTGTTCGATACACTCACAAGAAATACAAGCAAATAACATTTAAACTAACAAAATAACGAAAACAATAAAAACCTGTGCGCGGCCGAAAAGGCTCCTATCTCAGCATAAAGCTTCGATAATTAAAAAAAAAAGAAAATTCTGGGTTTCTTCGTGCTGGACTTAGAGCTCTTCATAAGCGTGCGCGCTTATGAACGCAGGGTAGAGTTAACATTTTTGTTTATTTAATTTTTTTGGCGAACAACTATTTTTTTTTGTATATCTACCACTTTACTCAACTTGTGTCTATGTATTACATCATTAACAAACATTACAATTATATCATTAAAATGCTGTGCGCATAATGAAGGTTGCTCCAAATCATAGCTGAAATCTTCCCCAGCCAACACGACCTGCGTACCTCGCATAGCTGTAACCCTGATTCCGCCAACGTGCTGGTGAACCTGCTGAACCACCTGGGTCGCTACGCCGAAGCCAAGTGCGTGGCCGTGAACCCTCGGCGTCCGTACCAGCTGGCCGTGGGGGCCAACGACTTCTACGTGCGGCTGTATGATACCAGGATGATTAAACTGGCTAAGTTACAGGTAAGGGCTTATAATAATTTAGGTTTTTAAGGAGATTAGCTCAAGATACAGCAGGTAACAGTGTCATTAAGTGTAGTCGATGAGCATCTGCCTTCAACCAAAGGCAAAGTTACTATCCAAATTACCAGCTCAAATAAACAAACTAATGTCAGTATTGGCAGGAAACTATCTTTGAATGTAACTGCAGCAAAAATGTTTGCTCAATGTCACTAAGTTTGAAGTAGAATGCATAGATATACAGGGTTATTGGTAAAACATTAACAACCTCTTAAGAGGTCATTGTACTCATCACTATGAACAACTTTTACTATGGGACCAAACCCGAAATCGCGTAAAAAATCAGCCGTTTCCTACATTTTGACGAGTTATACGAACATAAATGTAGGGAACAGCTGATTTTTTTTTCGCGATTTCAGGTTTGGTCCCATAGTAAAAGTTGTTCATAATGATGAGTACAATGACCTCTCAAGAGGTTGTTAATGTTTTACCAATAACCCTGTATAGGCTATATGATGGGTCTTTTTACACCCTATACAGGTTGTTAGGTTAAATGAGGGACACACTTTGAGGGGAGTTAGTACTCATGAAAATGAGCAACTTTTACTATGGGACCGAACCTGAAATCGCGAAAAAAAAAACTGCTGTTCAGTACATTTTGACGAGCTATGCGAACATAAATGTACGAAACGGCTGAGTTTTTTTCGCGATTTCAGGGTTATTCCCATATTAAAAGTTGTTCATTTTCATGAGTACTAACTCCCCTCAAAGTATGTCCCTCGTTTAACCTAACGCTCTGTATAAAGGCTGGTTGTTTTGTTTTTTGAGAAGCGGGGATCAACGTACCAGATTACTTAAACCTGACACCCGAACTGCCTGCCTAATTCAACGTGTTTACATGAAGTGATTCCCGGATTCTTTCACAATAGGCCAGAATTATAATGATTGGTTCTCACACACATATTCTCTGTGGTCCAGGTGAACGCCCCAGCCTCCCGGCAGACGTGGGAGCGACAGAACATGCGCTGCTCGCGCGCCGGACACGGCGACCCCGACAACAACATCCCGCGCGCCGCCGTACATTACTTCGCACCCGGTGAGATACATACACCATATCGTCGGCTTATTGCAAGAACTCATTAACTGCAAAAAAACACTAAATAGGTTTTATCTATAGTGGACTTCTTTTGACACATTCCACAAAAGGCAAAAACTCACTAATTTCTATCTAGTCAATTTTCTGTCTCCTAAGGCACAGGTTTCCCCTAGTTTAGGAGGCAGGGTTTCCACCATTCCAGACACCTTTTTACAACCAATTGTTCTTTGTTACCTACATGTACTACTTATTGTAACGAAGGTATTTAGTATCAATAAAAAAAATTATTATTAATTTTAGGCGATACGGCCTTGCCATAATATGGGCAAATCAATATAACCACTAACTAAATCGAACTAAAATACCGTTTATCTCAGAATAATGAATATGTCACATAATTACTTCTTGCAATAAGCCGACGACATACACTTTCTAATAAACTTAAAAGTGTCAAAGTCTGCAGGTAGTTTAATTTCCACCAACCCAGCAAACAGTGTACAAGCCATACGGTACATTAATGGTCCTTCGAGCCGGATAAAGTGATATACTTTACTCGCAGCATGGTAGACTTCTACCAAGACGTATTTGTTTATAGATTACAAGCAGCGCCCCGCGGTTTCAACTGCGTAAGTTTCGATCCCGTGGGAATATCGGGATAAAAACTATCCTATGTCCTTTCCCGGGACTCAAACTATCTCTATACCAAATTTCATCTAAATCGATTCAACGGTTTAAGCGTGAAGAGGTAACAGACAGACAGATACACTTTCGCATTTATTAGGATCGATTGACGAGCAGTGGTGGCTCAATGGTAACGGCCGCCACTTACGAGTTGTAGGTCAAACCCAGACTTCTGGGTTGAAATAATGTGCACAAAGTAAACTTTGTGCACATTATTTCATCACCACTGCTCGCAAAACGGTGAAGGAAAACATCGTGAGGAAACCGGGCATGTCCTAGTACCAAAAATTTGAAGACATGTGACATTTACCAGCCTGCACTGGGCCCGCGTGGTGGATTGCACTCCCTCTCACAGAGACGAAGCCTGGGTCCTTGGGAATATGCTAATATGTATATATATATGAAAAAATAAGCAAAATAATCATAGGGCATCTAAAAATTCGTCCGCATCGCTGTCAACAGGAATGACAAGTGCCCAAAAGGCTGGCAGCATTGCCACGTTGTATGGCGATGCTAATTGTTTGGCCAAGAAATAGGCCAGCCCTCTGGTCACGTTAAGAGTCGACTAACCGCTTGGCGATATCTCGTAAAACCAAGTGAGCACTCGGATCCCATGGCCCTAGTGTTTCAACCCCAAACGGCTCGAACATATAACTCCCAATCAGGTTTTAATATTTTCGTCGTTTGAAGGTTTCTGCACCTGCAGCAGCCGCAAGGAAGGAAGGAAGTAGGATTTTTTCAAATTTATCCTCTGAAGAGGTTAAATAGACGATTAAAGTTAGTTTGGAAGTTCGGCAAGTTTTGAACAATGAAATTGCATTTGTATTCAATAAGCGTCAGTCGTGCCATCAATTTTATTGTCGTCGTAAACTGGACTTACTCAAGGTTTTTGTGCAGGTCATCTCTCAATGGAGCCAAATGAGCACACCTTCCCGAAGAAGGCGACCACATACGTCGCGTTCAGCAACGATGGCAACGAGCTACTCGTCAATCTTGGCTCGGAACAGGTAACTACATAACATGGGTATCTTTTCTGACAGGCAAAGAGATAGAAACGTTGACTGTGCTCATCATCTGCCCAGCTTTTTCTCAACTATTTTGGTGTCGGTCGCCTGTAAGAAAGAAAGAAAGAAAAAGTATTTATTGCGACTCGTACAGGAAGATCACAAACTAAAATAAACACAGTAAAATAAAAATCCTAGTTATATAAAAAAGTAACAAAAGGAAAATGAAACAGAAAGTCCTAAACGAGGCCAAAAGGCTCCTATCTCAGCATGATGTTGCAACATTTAAAAAATAAATGTCGCAAACTCAAACCATTTATTTTAATTAAACCATTTACAGGCACTTTTGAACTGTCGCAGCGCTGGTATTCTGATAGGGCCCGCTGTGATGTCACGGGCAGTTACAGAAATAAATAAATATGTAAAATAATAGCGAAAAAAAAAATTTCATCTGCGCCAGACGTAGCCCTTGTCTATGCCTTGAGTGTCAGAGGCACTCTGGTGGTGGCCTGGGGGGTTTGTTGTTAAGTAATAACAGCCTCGTGGATCGATATTTTCATGTTTAGGCCTATACAGGGTCAAATTAAATTAGCTAGCTAAACGCCGCAGCCATGATGAGTATCGATACTTAAATACGATACCCACAACGAGAAGAAAAATTATTCTTTTTTTTTTGTTCAACAATAGTTTCTTGACTCTACCAGTGATCACTGACCCCAGAAAAAGAATTTCAAATCTTTTTTTTTCTTTGTTTTATCGTGTTAAAATATCGATTCCATAGATATTCGAGAGATATGCCTTCACTCTATATTTGTTCGAGTTCAAATGTCGCCACCATTTCCCGACTCCTGAAACTCGCACAAAAACAAAAGAAATAGATACGGCCCACACGATGGTTTTTTGGCACACACGCAAGAAAGTACTTTTGTGCTATCTTATTGTACACATGCTCAAAAGGGGCGGGCACTAGAAAGTATAGATACAGTCACTGAATGCACACATGCAACACTGCACTGCCTAACACAATATCAATCTCAATCTGAATATTTTTTAAAGATATTGCTAATCCATTGCTTCATATTCGAAAAATGACATGACTGAATGACATTATTCGTCATTTATTTGAACTGACAAAACCCATTGCTACTGATTGTGTGTAC
Source organism: Mesoligia furuncula (assembly GCA_916614155.1). Lineage (NCBI taxonomy): Eukaryota > Metazoa > Arthropoda > Insecta > Lepidoptera > Noctuidae > Mesoligia > Mesoligia furuncula. The sequence goes on along the minus strand of OU744807.1, from coordinate 27,487,212 downwards.
ACAATTAAACTTTTGGTCAGTTTGATCGGAATGGAGGCGACATGTGCCACGCCTCCATGACATTTCCCTCAATATCCGTGATCGATACCCATTTCGTCGGAGTTTCGCTAGCTAATTTCATTTGGCCGTGTATACCTCATGAAATTGCACGGTAAACTCGATTTAGGAGTCCAGGAGTGTTATTTAGCGCTGTGAGTAACTGTAATTGAATTAAATCGAGGATGAAAGTTTCTACGAAAGTTCGTCATTGTTGCCGATGGGCACTCATCGGGCACACGGCTGGTTTACAATAATATAATAATATAATAATAATAATTTATTTAATAAAAACGTTTACAAAAGTTGTACATTTAGCCAAGAGTAGAAAATTTTCCATACAATTATAGTGCCTAAAAATAAAGTAAAACTAAAATATTTCTTTTTTATTACATGTGCAAGTAGTGATGGTTCGGAATTAGAGTGTTAGATAGCGACCTGCCCGAACTAGGTTTATTCAAACCTGTGTTTCAGGCCATCACTTTACATTTCAATTAAATTGGAGCGGTAATTTTTAAATAAAACTGATATAAAAATAATGAATTAAAAATTCTGAGAAAAAGCACATTGGTACATTAATACCTAATACTAAACTAGTGTAGAAAATACAAAGAAAATACATTTTATAACTAGTCTATGTAAACATACAAAAGTAAATACTTACAAGGGAATCAAATTATGATCATGACAAAATTTCTAGAAGTTTTTCTGTGTCTGTGTAATTGAGTAATGCTAAGTATTCTGATAACATTGAAGTACATTTTTTATAGCTTACGCTATAGAAGCTTAGTAACTTGTTCAGTCTATTATACAGAAAAGGTCCTAAGAACACATAAAAACGATTAGCAAACGCATGTCTGGTTTGAGGCTTTATACAAACCAAGTCTTTCCTTCTCTTGTCGGAAGGTACTGGGTCAAAAGGAAGTGCAGTGTGCTGGTGTTGTACTATGCTTAGAATAAATAATTGCCTTACTGTTAGTACATTACATGCTATGTAGAGTTGGTGCGTAGGAAATCTAAAAGGGCGAAAGGTAGCAACCTTTAGAATTGCTCTTTGGGCGCGCTCTAGAGGGAGTAAAATTGTTTTTGCAGCACCCCCCCAGGAAGTTATGCAATAGGTAAGTATGGATTGACATAAAGCTAAATAAACCTGTTTAATTAATTTATAGTCTGCTATGTTCCGTAAGTTCTTAAAAACATATATTAATTTGCGCACTCTGGTACAAAGTAAATCGATATGTTTACGGAAATTTAGATTGGAGTCAATAGTGACACCTAGGTATTTCAAATGGTCGGCCTTAGCTAAAGTGGGGCAAGAACATGCAGTGTCAGCGGCAGCGTTCGTGCTACAATTGTGTGCGTAAATGTTCAGATTAGTAAGCGGTATGTTAGTATTTCTCATTGTGAATAAAATGTATTTTGTTTTATCTGCGTTTAATGTTAGGAGATTATTATGGAGCCAATTAGAGACAATGTTAAAACCATTTTGAGCATATTCATAGACTTCAGCTCTTGATTTAGCCGAGAAAAATAGGGCAGTGTCATCCGCATAAGACGTTATGACTCCATTTTGGAGTGGCAGGCTGCACAGTTCGTTTATGTAGATTAAAAATAACGTAGGGCCCAAAATGCTGCCTTGTGGAATTCCAAAACAACTATTTTTAACTTCAGAACTTGTACACTGACCTATTTTTACACACTGGTGACGATCGCTGAGATAATCCGCAAAAAGTAGATGTTGTGTTCCTCTTATCCCAAGTGTTTCAAGCTTGTGCAAAAGTAAACTACATGAAATAGTGTCGAAGGCCTTGGCAAGGTCTAGAAAGATCCCAATTGTGTGCATACCAGAATCTAGATCGGTAGTAATATAATTAGTTAATTTGTGTACTGCTTGGCTAGTCGATCTTTTGGGCCTAAAACCAAATTGATTATCTGAAAGTAGTCTGTTATCTTCCAAATATTTTATCAATCTACTGTTAATGATTTTTTCCAAAATTTTTGAGAGGCCTGTTAGCACTGAAATGGGTCTGTAGTTGTTTACACAGTTTTTGTCTCCAGACTTGAATACAGGTGTGACCACAGCTTTTTTAAGCAATTTGGGGAATATTCCTTGTGATAAACATAGCTGAAAAATGTGGGTTAAGGGAGGGGCAAGTAGGTATCTAAATCTCTTAAGTATATTATTAGGTATGTCATCCCACCCAGTAGCACATGCATCCTTTAACCCGTCTATTAATCTCACTACTTCGTTGACGTCGGTATCTAATAAAACGAAAGAATTTATTGTACAGGATGCCGTAGTCGGGTTTTGAGGGGAAAAATTGAGAGAATGTATAGATTTTTCAGCCAAGTTTTTTCCAACATTAGCAAAAAAATTGTTTACATTATTCACTGCTTCTGAAGGATTTATCTCTGTACATAGTAAATCAAGCGGAGGTTCGGGATTCTTTGATCTAAATGTGTTAGTTTTTATAAATTTCCAAACAAGTTTACTATTTTTCCCCGCCTTCTGTAATTCATTTTTATCATACTGATTTTTGAGTTTTTTCAAAAGATTATTACAGAAGTTACGATACCTTTTATATGTAACAGAAAGTATGTCGTTATCAGGTGCACGTTTCAATTTTAGGTGAAGTTTGTTTCTATGTCTTATACAACGAACGAGGCCGGGTGTAATCCAGGGTTTAATACAACTATACTTTCTGGGCAATGTTTTAGTAAATGTGTATTTCCTTATTGCAAATTGTAGCGAAGTTATGAAATACTTTAAAGAAATATTTGCATCGTTTGAATTATAAACTGGGTCAAAATTAATACCGCTTATGTCATTTTCGAGGTTTGTCATATTCACTTTAGTGTAGCTACGCATGCAATTTATTCTAGGTGAACTTAATTGTAATGTTAGTAAAACAGCTTGGTGATCGGTGAGCGAAGAATTAGTAACCAATGTTTTGGATGGATTGTTCGATTTTAGAATGATATGGTCTAAGCATGAGCCGCTCTGATGCGTGGGGTGATAGTGAGCTGGTAATAGTCCATGAAATGAGCAAATATTCAGATAATTATGTACATGGGTATCGGTTTTCCCGGAAGCAATGTTAATGTTAATATCGCCCACAAGTATTATGTTTTTAAAAGAAGATAAGTTTTTTAAGTTTGTGTCAAGTGATTCTAAAAATCTGTCCACATTTTGAGAAGGAGGCCTATAAATAGCCATGACTACTGTATCGGGAAAATGTTTAATTATTAAGCAATTACTTTCTTGGGATACCGGTTCTTCTTTAATTGTACGAAGATTATTTTTTATATACACTACTATTCCATCGTTTTGGTTTATATTTCTCTCAGTTTTGTATGAATAATAACCGTCAAGAGATGGTAAGTTGACAGTCTGTTTTGACAACCAACATTCTGTTAGGACAATAACATCACAGCATAAGTCAAGGTTCTGTAATAGCACTTCAAACCCGGTGATGTTTCGATTTATGCTGCGAATATTCTGTGTGAGCAGAGTTAACGTATTGTCACCAGAAGGGACGAGATGTTTACAGTCTTCAACATTACAGATTTTGGATTCAGATACAGAAAAACTATCCAGATCACAAATTAGCTGATTTGTCATGATCGTTACAAACTAAATGGAAATAAAAATAGAAGATAAACTACCTGTCTAAGTGCTTACTAAATAAAAAATTCGGTAGCGCTCTTAGGCGCCTTCATAGTCTATCGAGTTAATATAGTTCACCTCTGCATATTTGCGCGCCGGGCAACTAATATCTCCAGTTGGATGGTCACATTTCCTCTTGAAGCGTTTGCACGTCGCACATTGAGGCGGAGAAGATTTGCTGCTGCATTCCTTGAAGGAGTGTCCAGACTCTCCACAGTGGTTGCAAGTAGGACTAGTTTCTCGGCAAAACTTGGCTGCGTGTCCGAACTGCTGGCAATTGGAGCACCTGGTGACGATCGTGAAATCTCTCACAGGGCATGATGTCCAATTAATAAAAATTCGGCTTTGGTTTATTATAATTTTACGGATGCTAGCAGGTAATTCCAAAATGTAGTTACACGTAGGAAGGTCTTTCTTACCCGATTTATGGCTCAATTTGATACTCTCAAGGAAGGACTCACGGGTGATATTCGGCAACTTGTCGGAGAGGTTTTGCTCGTAAATACAGTCCAATACCTCCTTCTCTGTAAGGGCTACGGGGACACCAATGACAGCGACTCTCGGCCGGCGTTTAGTCGGTTCTTCTATTGTAAGGCCTGATGATACTAACTTTTCCGATTTCCTAAGTTTGTCAATATCGCCTTTATTTTCGGTGCTAATCAGAACGCCACCATTTTTCACTTTTCTCAGGCCACGGACATGAAGCTTAAGTTGTTCGGGGGAGATTATCTTTTGGACAAGTGACTTGGTGTCGTCACTTGTTTGGGTCTTATCGCTGGGATAGATGGCGACTGAACTCAAGTTTGCAGGACGGACGAAGTTATCAGATCCTTTCTTCACCATGCTAGCATACGAAAAATTTTCCGAGGGGCTCAACTTAGTTTCTACGACCTCTTTAAATTGCTGTAATGAGTCCAAAACGTTCTGATGAACCTGAAGGTGCTGGATTGTGGTATGGGCCAGAATCGTTTTTTGCTTCAGCGCTTGGTATAAGATGGCCATCTGAGAAGTCCCACTTGAGACCCTCCTGCATAGAGTGGAGACACGAAGCTTCTGGTCCGAATTCATTTTTCCTTCACCAACAATACTGCAAACTTCGTTTAGTAGGGCATCAATAGATCCTACCCACTTCTGGATCTCCGGCGTACTGATGACTTCACTCGGCAATTCATTCTCTGCGGGGGCTGGTGGATTTGGGTTGCTCGGGGGTAATGGTTCGGTGGGCGTCGGTGGGGGACTTCTCGGTAATAATTGGCTACGACCAAATGGGCTTGATACTGGGTTAGACATACTACCAGAAACAATTTATTTACTGTTTATAAAAAATATTTAGATCATCTTGCACATGAAAAGTCGGTAAAAACGTACAAGTCACACGCGACACACTTTACTTTTATACTGACGGCGCAAATAATTATATTTATTTGGCGTAATTATTTATTTCATTACAATCAATACAAAACACACGTCCGCTTTGTCTCGCGTCACGTAAAGCGATATCCAATACAATAACACTATCATATATTTTTTTCTATCAGATATACCTGTTCGACATAAACTCAGCCAGGAGGCCCGTCCTTGTAGAAAGCTTCATAATCCAGCACAACCACGGCAACCGTGCCGGTGAGAGCAAGGCGCCGGCACGCAACGGCACCAACGGCACTAACGGCACCAACGGCACGAACGGCACGCTCGACCCGCCGCCACAGCTGTCAGATAGGGTGCGGCAGCTGAAAGAGAGGGTGAGATATTTGCTGTATTTTCAGATGATTTCCTGATTTTTTGTCCTATCCTTTTTTATATAACTGTCTGTATGTTACCTTTTCACGCCTAAACCACTGAACGATTACGGAATCCGTTCATATAATATATAATACTTATAAAATTATAATAATTATAGAAATAATAAAATAAATTTTAACGCTAAAATTTATTTTATTATTTCTATATTTATTGCACCTAGATCTTCGAATAACATTTCACAGGTGGCAGGTAACACTTAGGTACCATAAAACTTGCCAAAAATCATAAGAGCGAGGCCCCATTAGTGCGTTGCGTCGTCGCAGCGTCGACTCAATACTGACTTATGATTAATTAAATTATGATAATTTCATTATTATTTTAATTAAATTAGTCAATATTGGCCCCGATTCTGGGTGCTTACTCTCGAGTTTAATTCCGATAGATCGACATTGGAATTGTGACGTTTCGTACTCTTGAGTTCGATGCTAGCGCCAATTGATTTTTAGATTGAGTGTCCATTTTGGGGAACTAAGTGGAATTGGGAACGGGCTTGGCGTGGGGTAATCGGTACTCTTGAGTGTATTTTGACAGCTGTGTATTGCGTCAATATTGCGTTGGGATAGTTTGTTGATAGTGAATTTTCCAATAACAAAAGTGTAACTTTTTATAAATTGTTTTGCGTTTTAAGTGGTTTTTTGTGGGTTATAAGATTATAATATGGCATGTTAAGCAGAAGTATATAGTGTTTTACGTTATTCCCATAAAAACAACTGAAACAAAGACGAGATGAGCGTCGGATGATGCGATAAACGGACAAAGCGTTTTCTATGAATGAATACGAATTTAAAGCAAATTACGGAGTGAGCAAGGATTTGACTCCTCTTTCGTATTACATAACAACATTTTTATCCTATCTCTATACAGTAAAAACTTTCTAGAACATTATCTTACTAAAATCGAACTTCGGCATGTTTTCATTATACAAAATTCTTTCTATCTCTAAAGCCCGTAGACCGATTTATATAATTCAAACTAGAATATTAGTTTTAAACATAATCCTCTCATTTGACACTAAAATCTCGCAAATATTCCTATAAACAAAAAACCTCGTTTTCAAGTTACGTAATTATTCTATAATTTTTTTTCGTACATTAAAATGATCAAAAATTCTATATGAGATTCTAATACGAAAACTATTAATAAAAACCAGATAGAAAGCTAATTAGAACAATACAAACACTTAAAATTTAATTAGAAAATCAAAATCTTACTCAGTAAAAAAGTAGTAGCACATATCGACGCCCACGCTAGGTACTTTTGGGTCTTAACTATCCTATTCTAACTATCACTTTTACATATTCTAACTTATTTATCACTTCACTGGTATATAACTCAGTCATGTTCACTATTCACTAAACACGTTCGGCGTTCGTCACAAAAACATTACTTACTCTTTAGAGAAGTTGTATATCTATTTACTTGGTACCAATTGTATAAAACTGTAATACTAATTAGATAAGTAACTTAGTGGACAGTAATTATTTCTTACTAAAAAGAACCAAACGCGAACAATATTGTTATAAACAAACACACTTCTAAAACCACTTTATGTTTGAAATTGGAGAACTCAGTCTTTTTTTTTTAGAAGTGTAGGCAACGATCCTACTGCATGAAGCCAAAGTCATGGTAATATTTATGATTATAATCCTTTTCTTACGCCCAAATGAATTTAATACTTTATAATTAATCAATTAAAGAACTATTTATATCATTTTTATTTATTAGCCTTGTTATTTAAAGGATAAAGCATTTTAAAGCCTTATTACCGGTTTATCGTAATGAGTTGAACCACACTATTGCAGCCCGTAACATAGCTAACTTCACGTGTAACAAAATAATGGCGGACCAATGTCAATTTCATTTCAATGGTGACAATATTGTTTTCAAGAGTACCGAATCACGTGACTGTAAAATTAACATTGGAATCGTATTGGCCTTTCATTGGAATTAAAATTATTTTGGAGAGTAAGCCCCCAGTATTTCACAAACTAAACTAAATTTAAGTTTATGCATCTTTTTCTTTCTATTTCATTAAGAAAAGGACAGTAGATAAATATTAGTTTAGTCCTGTCAAATTAAGATACTCCATAGACAATTTAGGGCTGATTTTTCAATCACCTGATAACTTTATTCGAGGAATAATTTTGAAATTTTGACAGTTATTTCATACAAAAACTGTCAAATGTCAATTTTATTACTCGAATAAAAGTTATCTGGCGATGGAAAAATCAGCCCTTAGACGAGATTAAAAAATTGGCTATTAAAAATACGTCAATTTACGTCAGGCGCTGACTAATTTGACAGGACTAAACTAATATTTATCTTCTGTCCTTTTCTTAATGAAATAGAAAGAAAAAGATGCCCGAACTTAAATTTAGTTTAGTTTGTGAACAACAGAATCGGCGCCAATGTCTAATTTATTAGTAATTTATATTCATAATGACTCAACGCAGGTGTGGCATACAATGCGTTGATCCGTTGCGACGACGCATCGCAACGCACAAATGGGGCCTCGCCCTAAGCCACATATTCATTGGAAAGCAAAAAGAAAGTTGCGCAACATGTTTTTTTCACGCAGGAAACATGTTGCGGGCAATATATTCTGTATTCATGGAATACAAAAGACACGCATCATTGTTGCCAGCAACATATGGCGGGATATTGCGCAGTTTTTGTTCAGCATTATTTTAAATCAGTTTATGTAGGAGAGAGGAAGCTTTAAATAGCCAAACTTAAATCTAAAATAAATTCAATAATACCATATTAGCTCTTTATACGCAGTTTATAATATTTTATCGCTTAAATATTTGTTTAGACTGTAATAGCATTTTTTTTTTTTTTTTTTTTTGCATTTGGTAGCCCAACTCTTACCGTCTTATTACAAAACGAGATCTAATTTTAGACCTAGTCTAAACCTTCAAGCCAGTTACTCTATTTTGAACTTTATTCCGACAAACGTGAAGTTCTTAATGCAAAATTGACAACTTAGACTCGGGTTTAACGTCAGTTTTTGTAATAAGAACTTTAGCTTCGTCGGATTATAGTTCGAAATTTAAAAATAGCTGGATGGTTTAAACCTGGGTATAAAGATAAATCTTGTTTTGTAATAAGGCCGATAAAACCTTATCGGCCTTATTACAAAACAAGATACTTGAGCTATAGGTTACCTAACATCACGCTAAGACCCTTAGGAGCCGAGTAAAGACAAAAGGTCATAATGAACGCTAAGCGAAAACCAAGTAATAGCCCGGGTAGGCGATGCGATGCGTTTGGTTTGGTCGAGGGAAGAAGAAATTTCACGCGACAGAAGTCGCGGGCAGAAGTTAGTCATTTATAGAACTACTAGCAGCGCCACGCGGTTTCACCCGCACAAGCGTCGATCCCGTGAGAATATCGGGGTAAAAGCTAGCCTTTGTCCTTTCCCGAGACTCAAACTACACACATCAAAAGTGTCTAGGGATCAACATATATTTTTGCAATAACTTTTCTCCTGATTGATATTAATTAAAATTTTCTTTAAGGATTCATCAAATAAAGTGTTTTCGTTTGTCACAGTAACGATAAACCAAGTCACCTTTGCATTAATAAAGAAATTTGCCATTTTCCTAATAAAGGGATTTTTGACATTTGAACCACTAACACAAAAGTTCGAAAAAAAGACTGAAATAACAGTTTTCTTTAAAATTTTATTGGGTAACTTAAACAATTAATAATCCGTGTTTCTACCGCGAACACTAACAACACAAGAACATCGGTTTGGCATACTCAAAATGAGTTCATCCAAATCACGCTGTGGAATGGCCGCCCATGTTCGTTGCAACAACAAAAAAAGGTCTTCTTGCGACTGGATACCCTCCATATTCGGCAGAGCTCTTCTCTGTACCATATCCCATGCATGCTCAATCGGGTTCAAGTCTGGCGACTGAGCAGGCCAGGGCAGGACATTGATGTTAGCTGCGGCGAGAGTCTGTCTTACAACTCTTGCGGTGTGCGGTCGTGCATTATCATGCATTGACTGAAATAAGGGACCGATTTGCACTTGTAGAGGAACGATGACGTCTGATACAATCGTCTCAGCATAAATTTGAGCGTTGAGGTTGCCTCTGATCCAAATCAACTCAGTTCTTCCGCCGATCCAAATACCCGCCCATACCATGATGGTTCCACCACTATAAGGATGGACTTCCTGGCAGGATTTTAATCGCTGTTGGCGTCCAGGGGTTCTCCAGTGTCGTATACGTCTTGTATCCGGTCTCATACCAAAACGAGACTCATCAGAAAAGCACACGAAACGCCATTGTTCTTCTGCCCAATTTCTGTGTTCAAGAGCCCATTGATATCGAATCCTACGATTGTGCATTGCTATAGGTGGTACCCGTAGCGGTCTTCGGGAATGAAGGTTCACTTCATGCAAGCGGTTTCTGACTGTTTGGTCGCTAATTAAGTTCCCTGAAGAGTGATGAAGCCTCACGGCTAACATCATGGCGGTTATTGTTGGAGCTCTTCGAGTTAAGATTTGAATGTATCGGTCTTGTCTCCGTGTGGTGCAGCGATACCGTCCTCTATGGCGCTCAGCCACGGTACCAGTGCTTCGGTAACGTGTCCAAAGTCGACTGATAACACTCTGACTTGTATTCAGAGCTAAAGCCACAGTACGTTGCCGGGAACCAGCTTCTATCATTCCCACGGCTCTGAGCATTTCTTCCCTGCTTAAATGACGTCGCCGCTCCATAATAACGTTGGTTTTAATCAGTAGTAGGGAAACAGTAGCACTAATAATGTCTTCAATGCGTTGTATGTTTTTATAGGGAAAATATTGACAGCTGATTTTCATCTTTTACTCGAATTTGATTCACAGTTCCTGATTCAAATTATGAAATGCACCAAAAAGGATCCATATAAATTTATAAAATCATAAATTTATTACAAAGCCACATCTCAATCTCAAGAAATCCGCATAAAAATGCTTGATCCCTAGACACTTTTGATGTGTGTATATCTATACCCATCTAAATTGGTTCAGCGGTTTAATCGTGCAGAGGTAACAGACAGACACACACTTTCGTATTTATATTATTAGTATGGATTGTACAATGGGCGGTTTTATCGCACAAGGCGCTTTTAGATGGATTGAAAGAAACGGGAGACATTTTTGGAATTTTTTAGACATTTCTGCCGTTTTATAACCTTTTATTCTGATTTTATAATCTTCCAGGCGAATGACTTCGTGAACAAAGGCAACTATTCGACCGCGGTGGAGTTCTACAACGAAGCTATCGCCGCCTGCCCCGACTGCGCCATCTTGTTCTCCAACAGGGCCGCCGCGCTCATGCGACGCGGTTGGTAAGTGCGGGCTGCTGTTCTGACGAGGAATTGTATTTAATCTATATTATACAGGTGATTTTTTTACCCGTTCCAAATTTTTACAGGGTGGTCTACCATACTTACTTGACCAAAATGTATGTATGAAATAGATGATTTTTTTTCGTGATTTCAGAGTTGGTCCCATAGTGAAAGTTGTTCATATTCATGGGTAGAACAGCCTGTAAAAATTTGGAACCGGTAAAAAAAATCTTTTCTGTATAAAATACAAAGTCCTGACCGACTGATATATCAACGCACAGCCGCTGGCCCTAGGGACATGAAATGTGTTCTTTGTAAAGAGTAGGTATCCACTAAGAAAGGGTTTTTCGAAATTCCACCCCTAATAGGGTGAACAGGAGGAGAATGAAATTTCAAGCGGACGAAGTTGCGCTGCGGGCAGAAGCTAGTACGCGTTGACACGCGGGCCTCTGTCGTCGACGCGTGTGACGACATGCGTCGACGACAGAGGCACGCGTGTATATGTACACAAAATTTCTCGTCTGTAGCAAAAAGTTGCAAGGTTTGATTTCGTAAACGTCGTCTTCACTGTGCTAGTACTATGTCCCGTCATGGCAAATAAAGAGGGCATTAAATTAAAAAATCTCGACTAATAATCCAGTCTCAGTCTTGGCGTGACTGCCAAAATTTATAAAAAAAACTAGACCTACAAACTGATACCTCAAACTCAAACCATATTAAATTCAAATGTATTTTTATCTCACGAAGGGACGCGCGCTTTATATGTGGTAGCCAAGTGTACAAACACGGTGTAAAAGTGCGTGAAGAAGAGTAGCGCGAGCGTCAGCACATAATACACACACTTTTGACTTCGCCATAGTCTCGGACGGTATCAAGAGCTCCTGCGCTTACACACACATTCACAGCGTATTGAGCTCCTGTGCTTACACACACATTCACAGGGCGTTGAGCTCCTACGCTTACACACACATTCACAGCGTATTGAGCTCCTGCGCTTACACACACATTCACAGGGCGTTGAGCTGCGCTTACACACACATTCACAGAGCGTTGAGCTCCTGCGCTTACACACACATTCACAGCGTATTGAGCTCCTGCGCTTACACACACATTCACAGGGCCTTGAGCTGCGTTTACACACACATTCACAGGGCGTTGCGCTTCTGCGCTTACACACATATTCACAGCGTATTGAGCTCCTGCGCTTACACACACATTCACAGGGCGTTGAGCTGCGTTTACACACACATTCACAGGGCGTTGCGCTCCTGCGCTTACACACACATTCACAGCGTATTGAGCTCCTGCGCTTACACACACATTCACAGGGCGTTGAGATGCGCTTACACGCTCATTCACATTGTATTAAGCTCCTGCGCTTACGCACAAATTCACAGCGTATTGAGCTCCTGCGCTTACACACACACATTCACAGCGTGTTTGTACACTTGATAACCACAAACATAGCGCGCGTCGCTTCGTGAGATAAAAATACTATACAAATGGGGAAGACAACTGCCAAATTAGTTCCACGTAGATGGCGCTAAGTGTTTGTCCCTTTGATTCAGCTGCCACTGGAGTTCCTTGTTAAAAACTTTGTTGCGAGATGGCGTGCCGCTGTTTTGTCTCGTCGTCGATTGGCCGCTTATCAGACAACATCACTTTGTCAAGTGACAAACACACAGCGCTGTCTCGCGACGAATCTTACAGAAAACAACCCCTTTCTGGACAAACCAGTTTTTCCTTTCTCTCTACTCCTTTACAGGTCGGGCGACACGTACGCCGCAATCAAAGACTGTTACAAGGCCATAAAGCTGGACTCCTCGCACGTAAAGTCCCACTTCCGGCTGGCCAAGGGTCTAATGGATCTCAAACGGGCTCGAGAGGCCCACGAGTGTCTGCTGTACTTTAAAGACAAGTTCCCGAGGCATGCGACCAGTCATGCTGTGTTTTTGTTACAAAAGGATATCAACCTGGCCCTGGAGAGCATGGAGACGACGCCTGATGAAGGTATGGTGGTATTTCTAGAGAGTATTACTCCACTGTTTGACATTGTGCATCCAAATTTAAACATGATATCGTTTTGAATTATTATTAATTTTGTCTGTACGGAAACAGAATAAAATACAAATAAAAATAAAGAACTGTAAAATCTTCAACACCAAGTCCGTACTGACAAAACATAGTTATCGAAGAGTTCAATAAACTTATTTGTAATTGATTTATGCAGTGGCTTTTCATAAAACTCGATTTTCCAAAGCACTTTTCGAATTTCTTTACGCGCCTTTCAGTTCGGAACGGTGTTTCTGTGCGTGAGAACTAGACATTGCGCGTGTAGACTAGCGTCTTACTGCTCATCACTGGTACTAGCTCTGTCGGACGTGAAGCCAGGTGAGACAGCGTGCTTTTTGGCCATGACCACCAGTTAGTTCGACCACGCGACTAGTTTATTCTTAAGGGGATTAAAAATTAGAATTTCTAGCAAATAATCAAATCCAAGCACTGAATTTGTAAGTGGTACTACAAATTGGCATCCGTTACGTTTCTGATCTGTTTGTTTACAATTTCAGCAGATAATTTTGTAAAGGACTATATTGCTCGTTTTTCTTTAAAACCGGAGTTTAAATTATATTTTAACTTCTGTTTCCGACTTCAGCAGCCGCGGAATCCGAAGACAGCCAGCCGACCAGCGTGCTCGAGAGACAGCTGCGCACTGCTGCCCTGGACTACTCGCAGCGGTTCCTGGGACACTGCAACACGACCACAGACATCAAGGAAGCCAGCTTCTTGGGCCCTGATGCCAACTACATTGCCGCCGGGTGAGTTACATCCACATTGTGTTAGAGTTAGCCGCTTGGACTACTCGCAGCGGTTCCTGGGTCACTACAACACGACGATGTTTGTGATCAAGGAAGCCAGCTTCCTGGGCCCGGATGCCAACTATATTGCAGTCGGGTGAGTTACATCCACATTGTGTACTTAAAGAGACTCATGGTCAGGGTACCATCTGCCCAAGAAGACAAGGTTTCGTCAGGTTAACCGACTCACCTTACCAAGACGATGTTTCACCAGAAAGTCGATTCTTATGATGGGAAAGAAGAACGAGGTTATTCTATTTGAGCGAAAGCGGTGCGACGTCGCAACACAAAAACTTCAGGCGTTTCCCGAAACTTTTCGGATGACGTTGCTAATTTTTGTGATGCATCGCTTATATGTGTGTCTGCCCGTAGCCTGTATTTTTATTCTTTCAACACTAATGGGCTTTCAAGGTCCGTGGCATACCTACCTGTCCGCCATTTTTTTTTTCAAAATGGCTGCCACGCATGAAGCCTATTTAAATCTATAGCAAACAACGTAGTGTCACGTTTCCGAGGTATTAAAGTTCAAAGTTGATCACGTGACATCCATATTTTTTTAACTTGCTTACATCTTGTAGCATAGATCTTCTAAATAATCACTCTGTATGTTTAAAATAATCAAACATCATCTCATATGCAACAAGATACACGCAAATCCAAAAAACTGGCCAAGTGCGAGTCGGACTCGCACACGAAGGGTTCCGTACCACAAGGCAAAAACGCCGAAAAAAACATGTTTGTTGTATGGGAGCCCCCCTTAAATATTTATTTTATTTTAATTTTATTATTTGTTATTAAAGTTAAAATACAACTGAGTATTTTGTGAATATTTCAAGTGCCTACCTGTTGCCATTTTTGATATCGAGCAAAAAAGTGCAAAAAAATCGCGTTTATTGTATGGGAGCCCCCCTTAAATATTTATTTTATTTTGTTTTTAGTATTTGTTGTTATAGCGGCAACAGAAATACATACTTTGTGAAAATTTCAACAGTCTAGCTATCGCGGTTCTTGAGATACAGCCTAGTGACAGACAGACAGACAGCGAAGTCTTAGTAATAGGGTTCCGTTTTTACCCTTTGGGTACGGAACCCTAAAAATGGAAATTTTGGCATTTAAAAAAAACGTACAAAATGGCGTAAAGGTAGATAGATATAGCCTAGTATAGTGTAAAAATCTTTAATTCCCTTTGCTTAATTTTTATGATGATGATGGCATATTCTGTTCCAGTTCCGACGACGGCAGCATGTTCATCTGGTGCCGTAAATCCGGCAACATCATCCGCTGTCTCCGCGGAGACGACTCCATCCTCAACTGCATCCAGTTGCATCCCTCCATGTTCCTCCTCGCCACCAGCGGCATCGAGACCGTCGTGCGGCTCTGGAGCCCTAGGCCTGAGGTACTGTACCTGTTCGATGAACATTACATCCTTAAGGTGCCACTAGTCGATATTTTTTCCATACAAATTTCGGGAGTGTAGTACTCCACTGTTTGACATTGTACATCCAAAGTTAAACATAATATCGTTTTGAATTAGTATTAATTTTGTCTGTACGGAAACAGAATAGTAAAATAAAAATCCATTAAAAAGTTATGAGCCAACAAAGATTCGTTTTTATTGCTATTTTTAACGTAACTTTGTAAATAAGTGATAAAAAAACTGTAGAATCATCAAAACCAAGTCCGTACCGACAAAGCTTAGTTATCGAAGAGTTCAATAAACTTTATTGGTAATTGATTTATGCAGTGGTTTTTTCATAAAACTCGATTTTCCGAAGCACTCTTTTAATTTTTTCACGCGTCTATCAGTTCGGAACGGTGTTTCTGTGCGAGAGAACTAGACGTTGTTCGTGTAGACTAGCTCTGTCGAACACGAAGCCAGGTGAGACAGCGTGCTTTTTGGCCACGACCACCAGTGAGTTCGAGCTCGCGACTAGTTTATTCTCAACTGCATCCTGCTACACCACTCTGTCTTAAAATTAATTGAACTTAGTTAAAAATTGCATTTGAATATTTGTACACCATAATAAATTGTTGTGATAGAACGAACAGAACTTACGTAAAACTACATTCTTACAAATCAATAATTTCTGTTTCTGATACTCGAAATCAGATACAGTGCTACGATTAAAGTGATGTGCCTCGGCAATGTCTCATGCAAAGATCCACGATGTTTGCCGAGGCGCATGTACAATTGTGGATTTAGTTCCCCGTGCCGCGAGGCACAGTGTCCTCGTTAGTCCTGCGCCTGACCTCTCGCAACGCCTCTCTCTCTGATTAGTTGTCGAAGTTTAGATGCTGTTTTAAATATATATGATTTTTTTCTCGGGACATCACGGTTTGTTTGAATGTTCTGTCACCAGCAGGACGGCAAAGAGGAGACCCGCATTATTCGCGACGCGGGCTCGGCGGCCCAAGCGAATCAACAGCGCATGCGCAGCGATCCCTTCGAAGCCATGCTGCTGAACATCAGTTTTGCCGGCGGATCCGACCGGGACCTGCACTCGCCCGCCTGCAGACCTACTTAGGTGAATATCTACTTATTAAAAATCTTAAATTCATTCATGCCTCAATCACTGGGTCTAGAAGAATAAAATTATGCGCAAGAGTTCCTTATACAGTGTGTGTCAGAAAGGTGTCATATTTAAGGGTGTGGTACAGACCTTTCTAATATACGCTGGAAACCCTAAAAAAAACTAAAATCTTCGGGAATCATCGTCTATCTTCGGAAATATGAACGTGTGATGAGATTTAAATAAGGCTAGCATACATCGACGATATCGGTGCGACTTTCGTGCGCTTTCGGAAACACGAAGATTACCGAAGCGCATAACTTTTTTGGTTTACCTGTATAGAAAAAAACTGTCAAAAATTTGTTCTCAGGATAGGACTTATTTTAATTTTTATGTATAAAAGTTTGGTGGATACTTTTTTTTATGTTCAGATACTTTTAAAACATACGGCTTCCTATTCCAAAAAATAATTGATTGCGAATTCTTTATACAGTGTGTTGTGATTTTGATGTAGTTTTATTACTCTTGCGTCGTATAGAATGAATTTAATTATTATTGATATAATTATTATTTAAAATTACCATTTTTCTTTCCAGGTAACACCACAAATAAATTATTAAACAATATTTTATAGGCGTTATAGAAGCGCGGTCGATAAGAAACATTGTAATCATCACTTCGAGTCATTTGTAAATAATTACTATTACATACATTATTACATATAATGAATACGGCGTTATCATTATTTTCCACCTTTTTTAAGTTATACTCAACGACAGGTCTGTGCTACGTACTAGAGAGGTGATATACGAATTATACAGGGTTATTGGTAAAACATTAACAACCTCTTAAGAGGTCATTGTACTCATCATTATGAACAACTTTTACTATGGGACCAAACCTGAAATCGCGAAAAAAAAATTCAGCTGTTCCCTACATTTTGACGATTATACGAACATAAATGTAGGGAACAGCTGATTTTTTTTTCGCGATTTCAGGTTTGGACCCATAGTAAAAGTTGTTCATTATGTTGAGCACAATGACCTCTTAAGAGGTTGTTAATGTTTTACCAATAACCCTGTATATTCCTTTTATTTAGGTATTAATAATCAACTTTATAAAGAAGGAGGTTCTCAATTCGTTTTGTTATTTTGTTCTCTTTAGTCTTTTTTTCTTGTCGCTTGTTCGACTTGTTTTTGGAACTGAAGGATGCCATTATTGGCATCCTCTGAAATAAAACCTCAAAACGGTGAAGGAAAATATCGTGAGGAAACCGGCATGTCCTAGAACCAAAAATTCGAAGACATGTCGTGACACACCGACCCGCACTGGGCTGGCGTGGTCGATTACGGCCCACTCCCTCTCACCGAGAGGAGGCCTGAATCCCAGCAGTGGGAACATTATAGGCTGATTATGGTATGCTTATGCCTCTTGAGTTCAAAGGGCAGCATCTCAATGTAGTGAGTAGTTCAGTTAAAAGATGCATTACGCTTGCATTACAAACCACTTAAATCATTTAAAGAAAGAAAATACATTTATTTAGCGCTAATAGTACAGACGCCAGCACATCAAGCTGCTACAATCTGTCAAATTTCTTTAATAGATTTTAAACTTTATCGCTAAAACATAAGGTCCAAAGTTGATTGGGAAAATTTGACAGTTTCGAGTAGCTAAAACTTTGTTGTGGCCTACTCGGGTATACAGGGTGTGGCAGACACATCGACGCGCAAACTGAACCCATGAATTCGGCACATGATTCTAGATCCCCTCCCCCCCCTAGTGTAGAAGTTTTTCCTCGGTCATCGAAAAGAAATGCAATACCTACGCGGTCAAAATGTATGAAACAGGTAATATTTTAAACTAAGCTAAACAATAACAGCCGCACAGGTCGATCGATCAGGTTAAGCTACGCTTGCCGCGGTTGGTCTGTGGATGGGTGACCATCTTTACATACCGTGACCCCTCCGTGCCTCGGAAAGCACGTTAAGCCGTTGGTCCCGGCTGTCATTCGTGGATTTTTGACAGTCGTTACAAGCCCGAAAGTCTGACAACCAGTCTTATCAAGGGGTATCGTATTACCCAGTAACTGGGTTGTGAAGGTCAGATAGGCAGTCGCTCCATGTAAGATACTGGTATTCAGCTGCATACAGTTAGACTGGAAGCCGACCCCAACATAGTTGGGAAAAGGCTAGGCAGATGATGAGGTAATATTTTTTTAATAACCCTCGAAAAATTTCAACGGTTCAGAATCATGTATTGAATCTATGGTTATAGGTAGAGCGTTAGTGTTCCTGCCACCATGTATGTATGTTTTAAGGCTCTTGTGCGATTTTTTTTGTTTCCTAGGACACTAATTTCCATTCGCGACTTATTTGCCAAAAATGTAAACAAATATGAGTTTATGGAAAGGTAACTTTAATTCCTACACATTATAGGCAGTTAACTTCAAACATTTTTATAACTTTTTCAATACTGCACTTAATTACCATTACTATAAAGTAGATATTTGTTTAACTTGAAATAACATCAATTTAAAACATACATTTGAATAGAATTTAGGTGTGTATGGGTCTGATCGCACATACTACAACCACACCACAACGACAACACGTGGACGGGCGCTAATTTGTATGAAAATGAATAGCTTATTCACACTGACCATATCGTCGGCTTATTGCAAGAACTCATTAATGCAAAAAATCACTAAATACGTTTTTATCTATAGTGGACTTCTTATGACACATTCTACATAAGGCAAAAACATATTAGACTAATCGAAAACATTAAAATTTTCGTCACCGTAATTATATTCAGGATAATATGGGCAAATCAACATAACCACTAACTAAATCGAACTATGATATGAATATGTCACATAATTACTTCTTGCAATGAGCCGACGATATTTGGCTGTCAAAATCCATCGTGTAGGCAATTCCGACCACATCGCAACTATAAGCAAGACCGCGCACTAGCAGTGGACCACATCGCGAAGACGTTGCGTCGACTATTTGATTTGATTTTGTAGTTACCACAACGCAACTGGGAGAAGCTTCAACGACACTATTCAAATTATGAAAATGTTGTACCTATGTAATGGTGCCCAAGACACAGGCCGTGCCTAGTTTGGGACCAACGATACCTCCCATATTGTAATTTTTAATTAAGAAATAAACGATTTATTTATTTATTAAACGTAACCACTGCATGCCCACATTTTGCTGTGATGTGGTGTGGCTGTAGTAAGTGTTGTCAATATTATAAGTAGAGTGCTACAATAATATTGATAGGGGGCCCTTGTTGGTAAACATTTGGGCAATTTTCTTATGAAATGTATTAAAAAAAAATGGCGACGTTGGTTTCTATTTTCGCCACGCGCCAATAGAATCTTGTAGCGCTCTGTAAGTATGTTTTGCTCAATCCGTATCTAGTACGTAGTCCACGGATGTCAAATTAGTTTTTTTTTTTTTTGTGTGCAAAATAACGTCGAGGTGCCAAGTTTGTTTTGTTTTATTACCTTTTGTGTATGCTTTATGACGATGGCAGTTTGGGGGTTGAAATTATAAAAATAAAGATATTGTTTTGACGTTTTAGTTCTTTATGTTTATAAAGAAATTGGTGGCTAAGGGAAGATGAGAAGAATTACGGAGATATTTTGTATGTAAAACGTTGGAAGAGACACTAGTGAAACTTATATTGGAAAGTAATACATATTTATAATATATTTTGACATAGATTTAGTTACAAGAACTGATATATAATCAAGAGTCATAGCCATAATTATAATCTGCTGTATCATAGTAATACTCGGGTATGCTAAGGCACCCTTTCCAATGTGTCCTGACGACAAAAACTTAAGAAAAACTATCTACTTAAAATTGTAAAATTATCACGGACGAAAATTAACCGTACTACGGTATGTAATACTCTATTCAGTATTATTGGTAAAACATTAACAACCTCTTAAGAGGTTATTGTACTCATCATTATGAACAACTTTTACTAAGGGACCAAACCTGATATCGCAAAAAAAAATTCAGCTGTTCCCTACATTTATGTTCGTATAACTCGTCAAAATGTAGGGAACCGCATATTTTTTTTCGCGATTTCAGGTTTGTTCTCATATTAAAGTTGTTCATAATGATGAGTACAATGACCTCTTAAAAGGTTGTTAATGTTTTACCAGTAACCCTGTATAATATGAATTAATGGAAAAATAACTTTAATTCTTACACGTTAAAGTTCAGTTTACGCTACAACTTCAAACATTTTTATAACGTTTTTTAATAGTGCTAGTCACTCTGAAATCTACTTAATTTTCATTGAAATACAGTTGATATTTGTTTAACTTAGGGTATAGAAATAAAGGTCATGAGTTTCTGTGGTCACGACACACTGGGAACACTCACTAGGAAAGTTAGCAACTGACAAATGCGAATGGATTTTTTAGCGGATAATGAGGGCTGTCTAATGGTAGTGAGAATATATTAATAGAAGTATACTTTTAATAAAAGAACTCATTAAACATGTTTCGTTTGTCTACCCATTTTGTTGTGACCCTTTAGGGACTTAATTAGCTAGAGAAACTCCACAGACGTGATATCTAAATACTATAATTTGAAGAAATAAAGTTTTTTTTGGGGGTCAACGACTCTAGTTGGTACTTGAAATATCAGTTTCAAACCCAGTTTTTTTTCTGCGTAAACTTCACAGACGAGTATCGATATATGAACACGATAAAAAAGTACTTCAAGTAACTGCTACCAGTGGTCATTGACTTCAGAAAAAAACACCGGTGCTTATTTTTTCTTGATTTCATCGTGTTTAGATATCCATCATGTCTGTAGTTTCGCTAGCTAATTATTAAATTTGACCCAGTATATTGTCACGCAAGAATAATATATTGGTAAGTCAAATTTCTTATGAAATAAGCATTACATTTGTACCTATTTTTCTGTTCTGTTTTTTTCTTGGCTGTTTATACAGGGTTATTGGTAAAACATTAACAACCTCTTAAGAGGTCATTGTACTCATCATTATGAACAACTTTTACTATGGGATCAAACCTGAAATCGCGAAAAAAAATCAGATGTTCCGTACATTTTGACGAGTTTAACTAACATAAATGTAGGGAACAACTGTTTTTTTTTTGCGCTTTCAGGTTTAGTCCCATAGTAAAAGTTGTTCATAATGATGAGTACAATGACCTCTTAAGAGGTTGTTAATGTTTTACCAATAACCCTGTATATGTGAGTACATAAATGGTAAAATAAAATAAATAAATAAACCCCGAAGAGCGGTCGATAACATACAGCATAACATCACGCCGGTTATCCAGAAGGGTTAGGCGAAGGTGTACCAGTGGTACTCGTACACCCGCATTTAGCCTGTTATGTTTAAGGGGCTTACATGACCTAAAGAGCGGTTACTGTCGGACTGCATAGAAAATAAAGAGAAGCGCGATGACACAAAAATATGAAGCAATTATTCGATTACAAAAAAAATAATAATAATTGGGCAAAAAAATAAAACACTAGTATTTTGGTATGTTGCTTGTAGAATAATCTGACAAAAATCAGAATGATTGTATGGTTTTTATTGTAAAAAGAGATTTTTTAGAGGTATTTTTTGATTTTTTCTATCATATCAAATTAGTTGTATTATGTTTTCAACACACTATCTACCTAGCATATATTCTGAAGAATATCATATATTTTTGTGATTTTGTTTACTGTAGTCGATCATATACTTTTATTGTTTCTAAAATTTGCGTTTTATGTGTTTAGGTCCTGTAAGCCCCTTTTAATAGGGATCGAGCCTATTGCCATCAACTGGACATAAATCCAGTCTCCAGCTGCTACTCAGGCTTATATCTCACTGGGACACCATGGTGGCGTAACCAAGGTCGCGCTGCCAGTGAAATATATACAGCTTTATGGTACGTATCTCACCAGGCGTCCGATCGGTTGCGCAACCCACCATACATTTTTTGGCAGTGCGACCACGGTTGCGCCGCCACTGGTGTCCTAGTGAGATAGGGCCCTTACTGAGAAATTCTTGATGAAAAAATCGTATAACACTGCTCGCCCTGTGAATCGAAAACCCAGGACCAGCTCAGCAGTAGCGCTTGCGACCACAAGGCCAGCGAGGCAGTTAATAGCGGGCGATATCCCAGGAAATTACATACCTAAAGTCCCCGTCACGAGAAGCTATACATTTTGTAAACACACAGTCAGGGGTACGCAACCTTTGGATCAAATAAAAAAAGAACAGTGTTGTAATCATTTTTATTTTTATATAGGGATATAATTTTGTTAACACACACATCCAATTATTGCCGCCAGACGATTCCGAGTATTCTGCAGGATTGACAGCGTCGCGTCGGCGTGAACTTACTTCAAAATGGCGGCCCAAATGTTTACGTTTCATGAATGAGGTGCGTTCCAGTACCACAAAACATTAGACGACAGCGCTTTATACCGCTAAAATATAACCCGACAAAGTGAAATTGGTCGTTAGTTTCGTAGTACAGTTACTTTGAGTTGATTGAATTTGGGATTATTTGTTGTTGATTGAATTGTCGTTACGTAATTTAGTAGAAGTTCTATATTTACAAAATTTATAGCTGCTTGTGACGGGGACTTTTTACGTTGATGTGAATACTCCTGTCAGCCTGTGTTGTCGCCTCATGACTAGTGACATTCCGTGAGTAAATTATCGATGAATTAACTGCAAAATTAAATATAAACCCCGCCATTTATAAGTATTGGGCAAAATCACTAAAATTTTTAATCAATTGAGAAAAACTAAAAATTCTGTGAGTAATTTAGTTTTATTACCTAAATTAATCACGTTTAGTTTTATCTTAATCTTCAATCATCAATTTAAGATAAAGCTAAAACTATTTTTTCTTTATATATATTTAACCTTTTAACCGCTTGTGTCGCATTTATGCGACACATATTTCCGTGCCCCTACCGCTCGTGTCGTATTTCTGCGACAGAGAACATGCACGATTTTTTCGTTATATTCAACAATTGCTCCTCCTTATTTGTAGTAGGTATTATTTTATCGATATAGGTATTCAGCTGCATCCGGTTTGACTGGAAGCCGACCCCAACATGGTTGGGAAAAGGCTAGGCAGATGATGATGATTATTTTATCGATTTGTAGCCGCGCGTTAGGGGCACGGCAATTGATATTTAGCCAAGCGCTTAAAAGGTTAATTAAAGAACAGCAGGTCGATTCTGTAAAAATCTCACCGTGAAAACTTAAGTGATGTGAGTTTGTTTTTGCTAGGAATTGTCACTATTGACAGCTAACTCCACGCTCACTTCACCTAGATTTCCACGGTGAGATGGTTACAGAATCGCACTGCTGGATTAATTGGTAATCTATCAATATTAAGTTATTAGGTAGGTATTACTTAAATAGTAGGTTCAAAGCCAACTTGAGTGAGTTTGTGTGAACACCTGCAGGGTAATATGATTCATAATGTTATCCTTTTATGATACTGCCAAAGTGGCCTTTTTAGGCCCCAGTTATCTTAAATGAGTACCTAGTTAGACAGGTACCTCATAAGCTCTGACTCTACCTCTATTAGAATGACGATATTATGAATAGTAAGAGTATCTGAATGTCTGTTAGTGGCTCTGACTTTATTTGGTTATGTGGCTACGACCACCCTTTAGTGGTACATACCAAGTAAATAGGTTGGGAAATAAATGGATTTAAATTATGCAAGACTTGTTATATGAAATGTAGGTATATTAAACATTATAGACCATATTAAACATTATAACCTACTTATTACAATAAATGTTTAATAGGTCTACTATTAAACTTTTATTGTAATAAGTAGGTTGTGTACCACAAAGGACAAACATGAGTAGGTACAACTAGTGTACAATCATGGGTCTTAGTGCACAAGGCGATCTCATACAGACAACCTTTGGGTGTACTGAAAGAAATTTTGGGCTGTCAGTGGAAAAACTAGCCTAAATAATAACTAATTGGAAATCTGTAGGTACTAATAATAGGTAAAGCTGAAGAGTTTGTTTGTCTGTTTGGACGCGCTATTCCCTGGAACTACCGGTCGGATTTGAATAATTATTTTTGCATTTGATAGCTCAATTCTTGGGGAAGGCTATAGGCTTTTAACGTCACGCTATGACCCTTAGGGACCTAGCAAAAGAAAATAAGTCGGAAAGACCGCTAAGCGAAAACGAAGTGATAGCGCGGGTAGGTGATGTGATCCCCGGTCTGATCCCCTGAAACCCCCTCCACTCCACCCCCCCTGGATCACCTGCTAGTTCTTCTGTTTTAATTTCTGTCTTATCCACTTTATCTAGGTTACACTTTTTGACAGGTAAGTACAGTCAAGAGAAAGTAGAAATTTCACGTAGACGAAGTCGCGGGCAGAAGCTAGTTATAATATAAAAGACATAATTTAAACACAATGTATATTAAAGTAGTGTAGTGTATATTTTTTAAATTTAATTAATGCAGAATTCGAGTCCAGCCGGTCGATTCTGTAAAAATCTCACCATGAAAATTTAGGTGAAGTAAGTTTGATTTTGCTAGGAATTGACACTATTGACAGCTCACTCCACGCTCACTTCACCTAAGTTTTCACGGTGAGATTTTTACAGAGTAGCACGCACCGCTGTTCAATTCGCGATACCAGAGGGGCAATTCTCGTAATTTTAAGAACGTTCACAGTCAGGGGGCCTAAAAAGGCCACTTTGGCAGAATCATAAAAGGATAACATTATGAATCATAATATAGCGAAGACAGTCCGTGTTTTTCTTTTTTTCGCTGCACTACGTAGGTACAATCAAAGAGATTGGGATTGTATTTGGATTGGTAATTAATAAAATATTGGAAAGAAAAATAACTGAAAAATCCATCACCATTAATGGGATTTGATACGATTAACTTAATAGTTAACTGTCCATTATGATTAATAATGTCTTTTAAGATTCTGCCAAAGTGGCCTTTTAGGCCCCCTATGATCTCAGTCTCAAATCTGTCAAAAATACCTCTGATTTCTTTTTTTTTAATTTCAAATGGGCTTGCTCTTGACTCTAGTCTGGGTCAGTGGTAACAGAGACAAAGTCGACGATGGAGTGAGCTTACCCAGAAGAAGCCTGTTCACTCTTACTTTGAAGAGATTCGGGTTGTTTGCGCTCGGAAACACAGACGCAGGTAAAGAGTTCCACTCTTTTGCTGTGCACATTATAAAAGACATTTGAAAACGCTTAGTGTGAATTTTATTGGTGGAATAGCAACTAGGCAGGGATGGTAACTTTCTGTGCGTACGGATGACCGAAGGTAGAAGGGGGCCGGTGGAATGAGGTCGTGGAGTTCTTGGGCACACTCACCGAAGTACAATCTGTAGAAGACCGGCAAGCAGGCAACCTTGCGGCGATGGGCCAAGCTGTGAAGCTTGTTTCCCTACATTTCTGTAAATTTTTTGACATTGATTGTCGCTTAGATGAGATTGCGACTAGATTTTGAACGTTTTAATCACGGGAATTCGTTTTAAAAACGGCCTTCAGGACTGTGACCATTTTCTTGATTGTAGTCCCGGGAGACCGAAACTAGTGAGACCTAAATTTAGATTAACTAAAACTAGCAAGTCATTTCTTGTAAACAGCA
This sequence comes from Mesoligia furuncula, assembly GCA_916614155.1. Lineage (NCBI taxonomy): Eukaryota > Metazoa > Arthropoda > Insecta > Lepidoptera > Noctuidae > Mesoligia > Mesoligia furuncula. The sequence goes on along the minus strand of OU744807.1, from coordinate 27,461,335 downwards.
TCCGTTTTTATAACAAGTTGCCAAAGCCGGTTGCAGAACTTAGCGATGGAAAGTTCAAAACACTCATCAAACGTGTCCTTATCAAAAAAGCATGTTATAAGAAGACTACGTTGAAGACAAGGTAGTCTGACAATAATTCCTTTTGCACATGTGGCTTCCCTGGCTCCTCATTAATGGCATAACTATGTAAATGCCTATTAACTGCTCTCAAATTACGATGTTTAATTTTTATCTTATTTATTTTTTACATACTTTTCGACATAATTTTTTTATTATTTGACATTATATACTTTTGACATAATTTCATTATTATTTGACATTATATACCTACAGACAATTCAATTTTTTCACCTCTTTATTAGTGGTTTTAATGGGAATCATAACACTTTGTTTTAGTAGGTTTTTATTTATTTATTTATTTTATTTGTCCTTTTGATAGATTCTTATTTTGTAAATGTGAGGACTTTGTAGGCCTTATAGACTTTAGATCTGTAGACCATTTTCTATTTTATCAAGTACTTGGTACTTGTTGACAGGCCTGCGCTGTCGTCCCATAATCTGGAAACATTGTAAAAGCCAATTATTTTTAAAAGGAGTATCCGTGGAGTTTCTTGCCGGTTCTTCTCCATAGGAAACGACCAATTGGAACCTTGCACCTAGCTTCTGACGTTTCATAAGTGCCCATGTAGGTTTATGTGAAATAAAACATTTTGATTTTGATTTTGAGTGCACATACCTAATAGAAACTGCAAACAATCATAAAAGAAAAACAAGAGTAAAAAAAAACATCATAAATTCGTCGAAGTAAAGTTCAAAACTCTTCTGAATCTTTTGTATTCTTAGTCTTCTGTCTTCTTAGTCTTCTCATGTGGAACCTCGCAACTAGGAGTAGGAACTTCGCCCCCGTTGGCGCATGATCACAGCCAACGGTGGTGGAGTTACCAGGCCCAGGTACGTCCGGAGAACTTCTAGACGCTTCTAGAAAACCCCAGAATTTAATGACGATGATCTTCTTGAGTTGAGACGCTCTCGACAGCGGAGTTAGTAGGTTGATCTTCCCCCTCGTGACAGTCGTTTCATTTGGTGATGTACGGTTGCACTGGCAGTAGTCGCAGTAAACATAACTGAAAATAAAGAAAGAAGAATTGAGAGTATAGGTACACGCAATTTTTTTTTTACTCGTCTGTCGATGGGATCAAGGATGAGTGTTGGTCGTGGGGGTGATATTTCGAATACCCAGGGTGGCAGCGACATGGGCCCACAACCTGTTACCATGGATTGAGTACATAATTCTGTACCCCCCTGATTTTGTTTTAATAACTGATTAGAATTTTGTACCAAATATAACAAGTGGCGCGTCAATGTCTGTGCCACCCTGTCTTGTAGCAATATATACCTAGGCGTTTAGTTAAATATATTTAACTAGCAGCGCCCTGCGGTTTCACACGCATAAGTGTCGATCCCGTGGGAATATTGGGATAAAAACTATCCTATGTCCTTCCACGGGATGCAATTTATCTCTCTGCCAAATTTTATCGAAATCCGTTCATTTCGTTGTAATTTTATTATCTAACTATACCTACATCACTTTCTTGCCGACGAGCTTCTACCGTCTAATTTCGAACAATACCCAGTAGGTATCTGTCTAATAGCCAGGCTTCTCAACATTTCAATATTTATAATATTTTCAATAGCGACTCTATTCCGTAAAACGCCGGAACCCGCATTTGGCTTGCAACAATTTTCTCTGAGCTATTGGTTGGTGCTTTCCGTTCAGTTGGCAGCATGGCACGGTTGGCTGGGTTTACTATCACTCTTGATAACTGCAGCAGATAATAGTTTGCTTTAACACAGGTAGTCTGAACGATGTAAATGTCTGGCTGGTTGTAATTTTATTTATGAAGAGTGTTCATTTTGTTTTTCACTTTAGAAGTCGCAGTCGGTATTTTATTGTCAGTTATACAGTGGTAAATTGAATTATAGCTCTTAAAGAACTTAGTTACACTAAATAAAGCAACCCACTCAAATTTAATTTATTTAACAAAATATTCTAACTAGAATCTAGCAATCTATATAAAGAAATAGATTATTATTGATATAAATACTAGGCGTAGGCTTATGCTTTGCAAACATGACAAGAGGATGCAATTGCATTTAATAAAGTAACTATAATTCATTATTCCCTCTTCATGACACTTACGGGAGACGGGGTAAACTTTTCATTGCCGGAAACTAACTAATTTCGTGTAAATTGGGGAAGCGCCAAGTGACCGTGACACCGTAATGGGGTGTGTTGTGGCCTTGCGGGCTAATATGGCCCTTGACTGCCTAAGCCAACATTTCCCTTTGTCGCCCGTGGTCCCGGTCCCTTAGTCCCTGGAAGGGACCACGAGTATTTTTTTGCCCGTGGTTCCTTCAAGAAATATATACTGCCAAATTAAATAGTACTGCATTTCAAATATCTTTTTGAAATGCAGTCATTGACATTTTTGAGTACATTTTTTTAAGTAGGTACCTACTGAGTTAGGTACAGTGGGCTGCATCAATTGGGTACCCCAGTCAACTGCATTGACAGGTCGTGGGTACGTTTTGTGGACACCCGGATGAGAGAAAAAGTTCTTCAGAACATTCGAACATTTGTTTCATGAGGAGATCGAACCATCAGCTGTTAGAAAATGCTTAAGACTGTGTCACTTGGGTTGTAAATCAAAACTATGAAGGTACCTAATTGAAACAAAGCTTGCAAAAGGCCGCAATGTCCTGGTATCTCTTCAAACGAAAGAAGGTATATCTACCCTAAATCACTGATCAAAACGTAAAACTGCGCCATATTTCAACAAAATCCAACAAGATTTACGGAGTACAAACACAAAGAATTTCGTTACTCACCAGTAAAAGAAACCTACGTTCAACTTAGACGCTGTGTTATATTTCTAACTAACTGGAATACGACCGCTCGCTCCCTCACCCCTTCACAACGACCGCCTATTCGAAATTCAAAAAAGGAACGAAAAAGCTGCGCTCGACTCGGCCGCCATCTTGGATCGGGTTCGTTTGTTTAATTCATGGGCCTATTCGGTTTCTAAAGGGTATAAAATAATGCCGTAATAATTGTATGCAACCTTTGTGGAATTATATTAGCTAATTCATGTCGAAGCGCCTGAGTAATAGCGACGGCACGTTCATAAATTGCTGAGTGTCGATCTAAATTGATTATGTGAACTATTTATTAGTGGGGTGTTTAATTGAGGTTTATTGTCATGCTGGTATGAAGGGTGGATTACTGGGGGCGATTTAATTATAGGTTGCAGTAACTAGGTTACTATAACGTTATCACATGTTTTGACGTTCGTTTCCTTTGTGGTTAGGTTGAAGTACAGGGACAAAGAGCTGGACTCTAAGGATGGTGTAACAAAGAACGGGAGAACCGGAGTCAAGGGTAAAATAAGGAGATGACGGTCCATGGTTCTTACAAAACAAGAAAAAAAAAGGATGAGGGATACTTAAATCTTGTTTGACCACGATCTTCAAAGTGTAGATATCCAGGTGTTTCCATACAAAAGCACGATGATCCTGGAGACATTGCAGTATCTGGAAAGCAAAAAATTTAATATTATTAAGTATTCGATATAAGAACATACTTAATTATAAAGAAAAAAAATGACTAGAAATTTGTTCAGATATGGACTAGGCGGAATATATATCTTCGGGGACACTATCAGTAGCTGACTGTCTTACTAAAGTGATAAATCTAATGTTAATGCTAGAGTAATTACCGGTTATAAACTATCACTGTGATCAGTAAATTACCATTTCTAAATAATGATGCCTAGATACAAACTTAATAAGTTAACCGCAACAGCTAATAAGGCCACTTACAACTCTCTTAATCCTTTTGTTAAAAGCAAATAGAACCTCTCCACGGAGATGAAGAAGTCATTCTGCAATTACTATAATTAGAGTACCTAGGTATTAGGTAACTAGATGTGAGGCCTAACTTTTCCTAGAAGCACTTACACCGCTTCCCACAGCAGGTAAAATACTGAGGTAAAATTCTAACGACCACTTATACCTATGATGTGTGCCGTATTATCTCTCTCATGCTAGGCTCTGGATAACCAAGTAAATTAGATACTCATTCACACATTCTTTTCCCATAAGATTCTTAGTTGATATTACATTATAATAATGTAGGAAACACATTTTGAGCTGAGAAAATAATAATACAGTTAATTACAGTTACTGCTATAGCTTTAAATAAAACAATATTCAGAAGGGTAGAGACGAAAAGGGCTAAGAATTGAGCCTTGGGGAATGCTCATTTTAACTATTGACCTCAAAGACGTAGGGCATTGAATTTACGTCCAATAATGCAGTCTTTCAGGGAAATAGAAAGAAGCGAGATCAGTAGTCGTTCCTGAACTTCAAAATGGTTTATTCGCTGTATAAAATAGAAGGTACAACGAAGTAGTAACCGTATCGAATGCCTCAAAAGGTTCTATCTGACCAAGATAAGTTTAATCCGAAGGTTTCAATTTTAGTTGTGGTTTTTTGTTCCCAGGCTAATTACAGTTTTTTAGCTGATGATATGCTGGATAGTAACAGTATCATGTATGTGAATGCCAACAGTAGGTTGATAATATTAAATGACAATAAGATAAAATTTAAATGCTTGTACGACTAAATTCATTTCACATTGTAAGTCAACAGTTTTTTTAGCGTGGGCGCATCAACGGCCATTGAATTGTTATTAATGGACAATTATTTGATACTATTGCTATTCTAACAGGGTTTGAAATCGTTTGGAAGGTTAGAAAGGATTGTAGACTGATTACATTCTTGTTGTCTAAGTTGTTAAGCACCTATTATTTCTGGTGGAATTAAATTGAAGTTATTTAGTTTCTATGGCCGCAAATTTGCTTATAAATGAATGGCCAATTAAAGATGCCTTTCGAAGTCAAAAGGGCAGCAGTAAAAATACAAGTAGAAAAGCAGGCTTGCTTAAAAAAACCCAACGACAAAAAAGCAATTTCTTTTGATACTAAATTCAAATTAGCTCCAGTTTTTAATTAACCCCATTTCTGAGTACAAGCTTATGATACCGTGACCTTAAAAAAAAGAATAAAGAAGGCTCCCCTTCATTGCGCTACAACGAACAATGAAATTAAAAAGGTTACTGTCGTAATCACCATAATATTTTCTTGGCAAGCCGATTAGTAATGAGTTATTATTAATACACTTGTTACTGCCCTTACCCGTCTGCACTACCTTCTGAGGGGGCCCAACGATGAATGACTATAAAATAGTATAACCACAAATATTAAGCAATACCCAAGAATGTCTTGCCTTGAAAGCGAACACGTGTTTCCGAGAATTTTCCTATAATATAATAATCAATTTCTATCATCATACGAACCGTTTGTTTAATCAACAAGGTCTGAATCAAAGGATAATAGATTCGAATTCTTTCGCAGTGACGGAATCAATATGCCTACATTTATGTTGAATGAGGGAAACAAAGGAATTTCCTATAAAACGGAGAAAGTTATTATTATAAACAAAAGTGGTGTGAAGAGGTCTTTGTACGACACGTTTTGCACGAGTTCGATAGAATTCCAATGTAGGTGCATCAGCATCTGTTTTACCCATAGATTTTATGTATAATAATAATATATCTATGGTTTTACCTAATTCGCACGTGTCGCCTCACTTACCACAGGTATCTTTGCCTTACACTCAAATTAACGTTTTAATATTGTTCTTACATATTCGGAACACTGTAATTTTGGACTTAAATATTAGACAGTCAATATTCGAAGAGTCAAATCATATAAAATCGAATGTTCCATATTATGTCTGTGTTATGTAAGCTTAGGTTTTGATTTCAGTCTTTTAATTTTAATATCTCTAATGATAATATTGGTGATTAACTTAGTTTTTACCGAGACTTTGTCTACCGACATACCTATCCCTTATACCTATCACTTCGTAACATTTTATCAAACAAAATTTTAAATCAAACTGCATCATCCTGCAGCCTACCACAATAAAAATGATGAATCAATCTCTCTAAAACTTCAAAAAACCCACACAGATAAGAATCCATTGACCTCAGTTGCCATGGTATCTTCCTATCCCCTGTTTACGTTACTTATCTATTTTTATGAGGAACCGGAATTGGGATAGGTTCTAACGACGTGTGAAACGAAAGTGTGTGTCGTAAGATACGTTACTTTGAACTTCGGTCGGTATAATTTTAAAGATGCAGCGGCATAGCAACCGAATTTGTGCAGACCAGTACGTAATACAGGTATATATTCTCGCTAATCATACCTTCCTAGAGAGACATCAATTTATTTGGGTAGCAACTATGCAAAATATTTTTAGGTAAATCTAATTCTAGGGTGTGAAGGAGCTTAGTAACAGAAGCTCTATCAGCCAGCAACAAACTTAAAATGAAGAGGAGCAGAATTTATAGCATTTATTTTACCATACCTACTTGAACATGCACAAAATTAAATGCAGTGACACAGTTTTATTCGCAATACTTTCCCCTACGATTGGTTTATTAATAACATCTTTAAATAAAGATCCGTCCCCAAAACGACCTCAAAAGAAAGTAGTGAAGGTCACTTTAGTCAGTATTACAGGCGTTACGATGACATACAACAAAAAAGTTACTTGTCAGTGGCCTTGAAAGAAGTCAATGATCGGAAACCCTCGCATCCGTCGACTGCACTCCTCCATCTCACTCTCACTGCAGCTAAAACGTAACGCCATCTCTTTCGCACGCCCGCCGCAGCGAGTTGCATCGGCCAATGAGAGGGCGGCGCAAGCGCAACGGCGCGCGTCGTTTGTTCAACTGGATCGTTAGGGGTGTCAGCTTTTTCTAAAGCTCTCATGCAAGCTTTTTGTTGTTAATTGAACGAACTAGCTTGCATTTAATGTCAGATGGTATTTTAATACTTCATTACTACACGTTTTCTAAGTTTTACAAATATCGTTAGTCATGTGATATTTAAGTAGGGTTGCCACTGGATGTCTTCGAAGTTATTAGTATTTAAAGATTTTATATGTCTTTTATAGTATCATAATCTTTATGTAACATATCTCTCATTAACGTCATTATTTATGAAATACATATGTGTGAAGCCCATACCTACAGGTCTGCATCATTTTTACCAGAAGAAATATATCTACTTGACAGTTCTCTATATATCTATACTAACTAATAAGATGTACTGCTACTATTGTATGTTACAGAAAGTAGTAATTTTTCAGTTCAATAAATATTTCACCTCAGTCATTTGTACATTTATCTGTGGTGTCATCTCATTCCATCACTCCGTTTCTAACCGGATGGAACTACAACAGGTCCTTGTCGTATCTACAACATAAACCATTCCAGTATTTACATCATTAAAAAAAAAATTATGAGTTCTATAAGGACAGCCCTGCGTCCACCCCGTGTTGCACTATTATTATTGCTAAGCGTTCGTGGCTGGAATACATAATGATTTATTTTATAAAACTCACTAACACACAGTATTCTATTCTTATTCCACACCACACTCCCTTTTGTTTTTCTTTCATCATCTTTTTTCCACTTTCCAGACTCTTTGTGAAGTATTTGCTCTCGTCAAGTGGAATGGTGGAACAAATATGGGAGGTATGTCTGAGTTGTGCCGGCTACCCGTTTTTGGTAAAACTTGTTTCGAACTTCTTGTGTTTGACTGTTTTTGAACAAGATTTGACCCAATAGCCGGTAGAATTGGTGTTGCTAGGTGACAGGTTGGCCACCACGACAACGATGACGATTTGAAATTGACCTGTATACATGTACGGACCTACAATACTGTTGGAGATACAATGTATAATGGCCCAATTGAGAGGCAATTTTTGATAAATACTATATTGAAAGGCGAAGTCTTTGGCTACAAGAGATATTGTAGCAAATGCAGACAAAACTTTTTGGATGGAAGGATATTCTTTTATCGAATATTAGTTTTTAAAAGTACCAGATAATGCACAATATCAAATGCATACAATATGCTCTATAGATATAGAAATTTAAACCCAAGTAAATGTGTCTAGAGAGACAGAAACCCAATCCAAGTTTAGTAACAAATCAATCTATCAAGGTGTCCTAAAGATTTAACAGCATGTTCCAATGAGGAATGAGGAAAACCTTGGCACCTTAATAGACACCTATTGACTAGCAAATAGCTAAGTTCCCAGGAATCACGGAAAATACACGGTTAGCAAACAGTTGAACGAACCACACTCCAAATTGACATGATTAAAGTATTGATTTGCTTGACTCGGGTGATGGAGAAACTGTTTGTCGAAGTCTTGTAGCAGTTCTCTCGATTTTTGATGATCAAGGGCAAAAAGCAAACGTTGACGTTTGAAACCAATCTGTAAAGCCTGAAAATGCTGTGGCAAAATGTAATTGTCCATGTATTAAAGCTATATGAAGCAACGAATGCCCTTACATTTGAATTATTAAGAAAGTCACTAAGATTGACTTCTTCTGTTCAAATAAAGTAGAACGCTTGAAGTAGGTATTACTGACAATCGAATGTTCATCGGTCTATCAAAACTCGCTAGCTGTAGTTTCTGTAAAATACTGTATGCTATGTCGGATAACAAAAACATTTTTTTGTGTCCGTATGGAAATTAATCAAATCTACCCAGTTCACAATGCTAATTCGAATGGGCAGACAGAAAGACGCGGTTGGGATCATCATAAAATAAGTTGTGACTAGCAAAAAGTGTGAAACACATGTCATGTCGCACATCACTCCTATATTTTGTTACAAAAAAGTCCTACTGTGTCAAGAAACTTGTACATGTTGACAGTGACACGTGTGAAAAGGGCGGTAGTATAATTATTTTGGACTAATTTTACGTTGCGACTGAAGACTGACGAGTGAATAACACGAACCTTGTCAAAATGACATGAAATGGTTAGCACTTTCGTTTGTTTTGGAGATTTTTCATCTGCAACTGCATCTGCAACTGGTCTGTATGTTGTTGTTGTGATTCTGTGTAAATCTCACCGTGAAAACGGTGACGTGAGCTGTCAATAGTGTTAATCCCTATCATCAGGCTGAATGACAGCTCACTTCTTTTTTAAATTATTTTTTAATTGCGCTATGGGCCTTCTCTGCACGGTGAGATTTTTAGGGTTCCGTAGCCAAATGGCAAAAAAACGGAACCCTTATAGATTCGTCATGTCTGTCTGTCTGTCTGTCCGTCTGTCTGTCTGTCCGTCCGTATGTCACAGCCACTTTTCTCCGAAACTATAAGAACTATACTGTTGATCAAAACTTGGTAAGTAGATGTATTCTGTGAACCGCATTAAGATTTTCACACAAAAACAGAAAATAAACAATAAATTTTAGGGTTCCCCATACTTAGAACCGAAACTCAAACATTTTTTTTTCATCAAACCCATAGGTATGGGGTATCTATGGATAGGTCTTCAAAAATGATATTGAGGTTTCTAATATCATTTTTTTCTAAACTGAATAGTTTGCGCGAGAAACACTTTCAAAGTGGTAAAATGTGTCCCCCCCCCCCCCTGTAACTTCAAAAATAAGAGAATGATAAAACTAAAAAAAATATATGATGTACCTACATTATTATGTAAACTTCCACCGAAAATTGGTTTGAACGAGATCTAGTAAGTAGTTTTTTTTTAATACGTCATAAATCGTAAACCGCAACTAACCATTCATTCAATCAACTCAAATAAAAAAATAAACATTTAATTTCATAAACATAAACCTTATGCATAAACCCGGTTGTTACGGAACCCTCGGTGCGCGAGTCCGACTCGCTCTTGCCCGGTTTTTTTATTACGGTTTTTTTGCCGGCTAGCGGCTGTTACCTAACTTCGTGAAAAATATTTTTTAATTATTTGTTTATTTTTTACTTCGACGTTTAAATATCCTTTTGTTTTTGTATTTACTTACTTATATAGTTAGTTAGTCTTTTAATTTAGTACCTAGTGTAAATAGTTAAAAGAATATTAATAAAATCGTGAAGAATATATTCCTCCATTTTTAAGAGTACTTTCTATTATCTATCATAATTTCAGAAAACAGAACTAACGTTATTTTGTTTCGGAATATTGCCAACAAAACTAAAAGAAAAACCTATATCAGTGAAGCAGTCTTCTAATGACAACATTCAAAATGAAAGTTAACTTAAGAGATCTAGCAAACTCAACTCAACTGGTACAATCTACCTTACATCAGTGCTAACTGACATTGACAGCACCTCTATGTCGTAGAAATAAGAGTGGTTTTCATAGTGAAGGGTTACCACTGATATAGAAGAACCTGTGACTGTCCAACCAACATGCACTGTTTAAAATAGTGTTTGCTGAACGTGACTCTAAAAGCTACCTACCCACTTTATGTTGAACTTAAAGTGAAGCATGAACAATACGCAAATATAAACCCACATGCAAGACCCAGTATCAAGGAACAACTCGTTTTCAAAATACATATTTAACTTAGGAAACAAAATAAACTCAAATAATACTGACTCCATTTCAGATTCAACAACCTAATAAAATAAAATAATCAAATGGATTCCCAATCGATACGCCATATAAATTCATAAATTAATTGAAATCACCCCTCAAAAATGAAGTAATTATTATGTTCAGTAAAAAGCCGCAGAATATATTCAGAAAATTTACAATCACTTTCAAAAAGATAGACGATAAATTTTTTATAATATTTTCATACACTTTCATCCTTTTAAAAATGAACTCTAGAACCGACAAGCTAAGGTTGGAATTCTTATGTAAAACAGCTGTTACACTAGACTGGATTCTAATTACAATGTATATTAGCATAGGGACGGGACAGGTCTCACTATTGTTTCAGTTTTCCCATTGGGAACGCGGAATTTGATTCACGTCAATTTGAGATGGCATCTCTGCTTTATAAGGAGACTACTATTAAAACTGATGTATGCAGAATAAATGAAGTGTTTTAAAAAGTCTGTAATAAAATGAGTATGAATGTTCATTTTAATGGGCTGTATAAGTTTTTATTTATTTGTGTAAGTAAGTTAACAAGCTTAATTGTATTATCATTTTAATTGGTATCAAGATCTTCTCGGGAGAAGTTTAGTCAGAGGAGCTATGTGACTTTTAATAGGTACTTTGTAGCTATGAGCTAGAAAGTACAGCTGGAAAAAATATTTGTTTCCGAATTCCTCCAAACTTTTTTACCTAGAATAAGTGTTATCCTGAGAATAAATTTTGAGTTTTTGACAGTTTTTCCATAAAAAACCTGTCGGACGTCTCTTTTATTCCACGGATAAAATGTGTCTGACTTTGGTAAAATCAGCCCTCAGTATGCTAAATCTTTTGCTTCATAGATTCCAACAAAATATCGCGATACTTTAAGAAAACAGACACAGTTATAAGTAGCGCCACGTAAGTTGGCAAGAATTTTTGTAGTGGGGGAAGTTTGCGCACGCACAATTTCATACATTTTTATATGCGCGAACTTCCCCCACTACGAAAATCTCTTGCCAAGTTACGTGCCGGTAACTATATGTCTGACAGATTTGGCACATTATTTCACTCTAGTAGAAGAATCTGATGATGATACACAGGAGCGGAGAAAAAAAAATGTACTGAAACTTTTGAGCACCATACGTTAAATCGGTATTGTAGATATTTTGTATTGTCATTTTAAGTGGCATCTAAATTTTTGACGTTGTTCAGTTCAACTTACGTCTATGAGCATACACCTGATAGAAATATATTGAAACCAGAAGTAATTAGAACTATATTTTAGCTCCTATTTCTGTGGAATCTAATTCGAGATCAAAGCGTATTTGAAAGTGTTCCTGTCCTTTGAGATTGACATTAATACAAAACGACTAGAATATCGAATTAGTTCTGCTGAAAATATCATACGAATAGAAACAATAAAATGTTTTTGAACTATTGGCTTCCGAGAAAATGAGAATACAAATTGTACCTATATTAAATTTGTTGCAACATAAAGGAAATGTAAAATCATAATAAAGACGCAAGAACGGGACAAGTGCATTTTCTCTTGAACCTGTTGTCTGAAGTGTATGTTAAAATTCTTTTGGAAAGGCAGATAGTTGTTGTGGGCCTATAGTATCACAAAACATCACATTTTCGATGGAAAGGTAAATCACACCAATTTCTACAAACACTGACTGGCCATAAGCACTTGTTGCCATGTATTGAAAATTCTCTTATACTCGGATTCCGAAAACATTTTTTACAACTGGGAAATTGATTAGGAATACCTATTCAATACGTTGCGTTCACATTTCGAATGTCTATCGCTAGGGAAGGGATAAAAGCGTGGTAAAACGCTAAACGACGAAATAAAATTTAACATGGTAACGATAATAGGGCCGGTCCTGCCTGACTGCGTTTCGATTGGGAATATTTTATTATTGAAATGTTTTTATAGGGACTGGTTTTAGTACGTTACCAGAGAATATTAGAATTAGAAGGACTTGAATTTTTGGATGTTTTTGGGTAGTTCCAAATGGGTCCATAAACAGAGTAACAGAAGCTCTTTGGTATTTATTTGTAGCAATGAGCTAGAAAGATTATCTAAATTTAAAATTTTTAAGACCTGTTCTATAAAACCATTACTTAAAACTCACTTAGAATAATGTACCGACGCTAGCACATCAAGCTACTACAATCTGTAAAATTTATTTAATAGATTTACAACTTTATCGCTACAGAATAAGTTTCAAAGTTGTTTGGGAAAATTTTACAGTTTCGGGTGACGTGCTGGCGTCTGTACCTTAGGGTAAAATACCTATAAAAATGTACTCAAACCTTTCAGGATACTTATCTAAATATTAAAAACAAATACGTAGTGATGCAACTATATTGACGAAGCCCTAGTTTCGGTATCGGAACCTATCTAAAATTAGATATTTCGGGTACAGATTGTGGTTTCAATATTCGGGTGTATATTACTTTAGATTAGGCAATGCACCAGAATTGAAACGTTAGTGCAAAATGTCAGCGCCATATTAGGTTTCAAACTTAAAACTTTCAAGTATAGAGTACAATAGTTATTTTTGTCTTGCCTACAGCCTAGGTAGTATTGAAAGCATTGTAGTCTTGATTATGTCTTGATGTACACAAGAAGTTGGCAGATTCGTCTCAGAATTAAGTTGTTGAAGGTTTTCTTGTTTATTTCTCATAACTTTTTTTTTGTTTTATATTTTGTTATGTATGTATTTTAAGCATTTATTCTTATATTCTAGTTATACATTTTTTTCTAAATTGTTTTCTGCACCTACTGTGTATTGTCTCTGCATCACTCTAAGGTAGACTGGTAGGAAATGCCCAAAGCTATAAGTCCGCCTTTGTACAGTTTTTACTTGTGCATAAAGTTTAATAAATAAGTAAATAAATTATGAAAATATTCTTGTTTTATTTCTTGCTAGAAAATTTGTCTAGGTAGCTTAAATATAAATATAATGCGGAGTGCTACGTAAATTATGTATTTTGAATTTATGGCGTGAATTGCCTAGCCTTTTGTTCGAGTATCTACCTCAGTATGTATCTCCGTTTATTATGATTTTTTGATGTTGACTTGAAAGAGCATGGCAGTAGAGAACGTGTCATGCTCACTTAAATGTCTCACCGATGGTGGCGCGTGTGTTGGATCATTCGGTTCCCTACAAAATGGGTGAGCTGGATGGTGCTGATCCACGCGTCATGTTCGTGAACGGGCGCCGTCGGTTGAGACTGGTCATCTCTTAACTGCCAAGGCTTATTTTTAATCTTATATTTCGAATTGTTTCTTCATTTGTGTCTATTTAAATTGTTCTCACATATAGAAGCAACAATATAATGTAGGTACCCAGGATTTTGTAATATCTTGATTTAAAAGTTTCCATGGAATTTCTTGCCCGACAATTCAAAAGTGCCTGTATAAGGTTTAATTGAAATGCATGCTTTGAGTTTGAGTTTGGGTTTGATCTACATAGCTCCCATCATACTCTGACTATGAAACAATTTATATTAGTTAGGTAGGTACCTAAACTCGTCAACTGTTACAATTTTTTGATAATAGATTTAAATGTATAATACCCAATTAATTAATAAAAATCGGACCACGCACAATGAAGGGTTCCGTAGTTAGAATGAAAAAATATATTTGAGATCCTCACAGTAAGCCTCTTTCATTTGATATGTCACACGGAACAGATTGCAAAACTTTTTTTTTTAATTTCTCTTAACCCCCCAAAAATGACCCCATATTCAAAACACATCTATTTACGTTACACGTCTGTGTTTGGTTCACAGAGATTCATATGTGTACCAAATTTTTAACTTAATCGGTCCATTAGATTCGGAGCAAATTGGCTGTGACAGACGGACGGACAGACAGGCACACGAGTGATCCTGTAAGGGTTCCGTTTTTTCCTTTTGAGGTACGAAACCCTAACAAAATTAAATCTTAACTTAACTAAATCTATATATAAACTAAAATATAGCTGAATGATTGATGAAGTCGAAAAATTTATCCGCATCGCTGTCGACTGGTAATATACCCACGAGACTGGCGGCATTACCACGTTATATGGCGATGCTGAGCCTCTGGCCAATTCCTGCACATTATCAGGCGGGAGGAAACGCCCGGGTGTCACCATTGCCAGGATCGCCCAGAGGACACGGTGGAGCACACGGTGGAGGTCTGCCCCGCTTGGGAGGAGCACCGCCGTGTCCTCGTAGAGGCGATCGGCAGCGACGGCGACCTCTCGCGTCCGGCCCTGGTGCAAGCCATGGTCCGGGGCGAGAGGGAGTGGGAGGCAGTCACCTCCTTCTGCGAAGCAGTCATGCTAGCGAAGGAGGTGGCGGGACGGTTCGGGGAGAGAGCCTCCCGTCTCAGCCGCCGCGGGGGACGCCCCAGGCGTCGGGAGCCGCGTGACGACTCCCGGCCACCGTAGGCGCGGGCCTGCGGGCGGAGAGTAATGGGTAGCTCACCGTCCGATCAGGACCAGGCCCGTGCCGGACGGCGCGTACGTGTTGCACGCGCGCCTCAAAGAGATGTCAGCATCGAGGACCCCTTAGGGCCGAAGCCTGCCGGGTCAGCGGGATTGTCCGAAAGGGTTACCGCTGGCCCGGAACATA
The DNA here is from genome assembly GCA_916614155.1 of Mesoligia furuncula. Lineage (NCBI taxonomy): Eukaryota > Metazoa > Arthropoda > Insecta > Lepidoptera > Noctuidae > Mesoligia > Mesoligia furuncula. The sequence goes on along the minus strand of OU744807.1, from coordinate 27,446,157 downwards.
AAGGGCTAAGGAAGGAACACGGGTGGGTTTTAGTCAGTAAAAGTCTGACACTCCCTTCCGCTCCACCCAGAGCGGGAGGAGTCATTTGATGATTTCCCATCCGCAAAAAAAAAAAAAAAAGCCTCTGGCCAAGGTAAAAGCCAGCCCTTGGGTCACGGGAAGTGTCAACCAGCCGTTTCGAATTTTGATATTAATTTAATTTTTACAATTAGCTCCTAAAAACTTTTAACTTATTATCAAACACGACCATGGAAAACCAAATAATGAATTGATCCGATCATAAAAATAGCTTTCAATGATGTTTAAACGAGTATTAATATTCTATCCTCCTATTTATATCAAGGCTGTTAAGATAAAACATAGTACCATAAACTTGGTATCTTTAATACCGATACCAGTTCGGTGTGGTCGCCAGCATTCATAATTTTGCATTGGCTATGGGATTATGCTCCTTTTAATAATTTTATTTAATAACTTTTTAATTTTATGTTACTTTTGCACGCATGTTTAAAATTAGGTTCCATGTAATATGACTAAGAAAAAACAAGTGTAGGTATGAAATTGCAATCATTTTACTCATTTAATATGTTATTAAGTATTTATATAAATAAAAGGGTTAGATGCAATTCAGTGCAATGATGCTGTCATTTAATAGGTAAGTACCACGGAATACGATACGGTACGATACGGATAATATCAAGCAGTGGTATGTTTGTTACTAATATAAATGAGTGTTTTGAGAGATTCCCAGCGAAATGAGTGATTTGAAGCCACTATCTGTGCGATGGTGACTTTGTCATAGAAATGTTTAGCTGACCTTTAAATGTATGTTATATCGTTATTAAGGTGGATCTTGCAAGATGACAAAGATGATGCAGCCAAACTGACGTCTGCGTTGGCACCGATAGGTAACACCGTGGAAGTGGCGAAGTATTGGGCCAACAAAATTTGAATAACTGTTGTGCCAGTGACTAGAAGAAGAAGAAGAAGGCAAAAACACTTTATCAAACAGATAACTACGGTTATTTTTTAGACTAAATACGTCAACATAATGCTACATTACGAGAGTCCTACTCACTAAGGACAAGTTCACGTCAAAAGCCTCCACAAGTATGTACAATAACAAACGGCCATTTATTCTCAAGTATCCAACTTTTTTGACCCCTTAGACTCGTTTATAGCGCTCTATTTTTTTTGGTATCGAGTGATACCGGTTTGTGTAACATCCCATCCCTATCACGTTGGTATTATCACACCGAGAGCCCTGACTGTGCTCTTTGTTGAAAGTTGAATATAAAAAAGTAATGTTTCTGTTGGTTATGGTATTAGTTGGAATAATTTGAATATTGGAACGCGTGGCGGTTATTCAAGGGGACCCAGTTCAAATGGTATTTTTTTGTTTTTTTGTTGACGGTGGTTGTAATAAACAAGGGGTGTTGTCCATGTTCAATGCAAAAATGTAGGCACAGAATAAAACTGGGGACTCAAAGACACAGACAGTTAATTTTCGGTCCAAATTAACTCAAAGTATTTGAAATAAATGCTTTGACATTGACTTTGAAAGCAGACCTAAAAATTAAAATCTTTGAGTTTGACTCTCTAGTTTATCGGCTTTAGGATATTGCTCTTGTTACCTTAGGTAATTTCTGAGTCTCAAACACTGACATTATTTTTCAACCTTTCACAGGTACCTAAATCGGCTTGTAAAATTAACTCAAAAGTGCCTTTTATGTGCCTATTTGATAAATGCTTTGATATCGACATTGAAAGCAGACCTAAAAATTAAAATCTTTGTCTGTGACTCCCCAGTTTATCGGCTTTAGGATATGATCTTGTTAATTTATACCTTATGTAAATTCTGATTCTCAAATATTGACATTATTTTTCAACGTTTCACAGGTAAAGCGGCTATTTATCGGTTTTCAAGTAGTACCCCAAAAAATATTCTGCAAAATCTAATTCTCTCGTCATTTAAAATCATTATATCGTCTACATATTTTAAGCCTCAAAGCCAGCCCATGTTTTGGAAAAACAAACAGAAACAGGAAAGAAGGAGGTTATTCCGGTCTGATCCCCTGAACCCCCCTCCACCCCCCTCTACTCGATCCCCTGCTAGTTCTTCTTCTAAATGGATAGCTTGCCTAGGATGCAATGAAATGAAATTATTTTTATTTCTGTAAGTAAATCTCCTACACGTCATGACCAGATCATCTTTCAGCCCTCATCACAATAACCAGACATAGTTTCTAGAACAATGATATACCGAAATTAATGTAATAATGCCTTGTATCTACTAAAAAACCGGCATCTGTTTCCGCCACGTGTTGCCAGTCACAAAATACAACAAACACTGTTTATGGGTCGCTCTGGGGTGTGGGGTGCCGGCCTAAATGGTGCTACCTTTTATCTCTACGTCAAAATTAATTTGAGTATTCAGGACCTATACGCAAAAAATGCAAGTTTTAGAAACAATTAAAGTACCTATATGGATCGACTCCAGTAAACAAAATCAGAACAATATATGATATTCTTCAGGAATAATACTAGGTACAGTGTGTTGAAACCATAATACAACTAATTTGATACGTTAGAAAAAAATCATAAAGGTGTACAATAAAAACCATACTAATATATTAATAATTCAGATTATTCTACAAGCAACATACTTAATTTTTTAGTCCAAGCAATAGATTTTTTGTAATTAAATAATTATTTTTTGCTTCATATTTTGCAATACATTACCAGAGTTGTGTCATCGCGCTTCTCTTTCTTTTCTATGCAGTCCGACAGTGACCGCGCTTTAGGTCATGTTAGCCCCATAATATTTGGGAAAGTGCAAAGCCAATGAAAATGTTCTAATATCTTATTTTGTCGATTATAATTATTTATTACAACATACATAATCAGTAAGTACATAACATTCCCACTGCTGGGACACAGGCCTCCTCTCTGTGAGAGGGAGTGGGCCGTAATCCACCACGCGGGCCCAGTGCGGGTTGGTAGATGTCACATGTCTTCCAATTTTTGGTTCTAGAACGGTTCCTCACCATGTTTTCCTTCACCGTTTTGAGAGTATTTAATTATTTTTTAAATGTATCTAATTTAACTTTTTCCGCACGCAATAACTATATACTTACAACATTATTTTTAGTATTTGCGAAACCCGAAACACGTGTCTAGTATTTTTATGTAAAGAATCTATGTACAAAATTTCAAAACTGTATCATGAAAAATCACAAAGTTATAAGCTTGTTATGTTACCTGTTTGTCCGTACAAAAACATGCTCACCCGCGCCGCTCGCGCCGCGCTGCCTTGCGCTCATTGATAATAGTACCTAGGTACCTAATCGTTCGGCGCGGAGATTGGATAACCTACTTAATGTCGCTCGGTGTCCAACTTTTAACCTTTTTTAAATGTTTTTGGGACAAAATATAACATGGGGTAAAAATTATTAAAATCGATTCAGTTACTTATTCTGAACAAACTATATTCAGGTTTCGCATATACTAAAAATAACGTTTTATACCTACTTAATTTTCAAAACTTCAAACACAATGTGAATTGTCTCATGAATAAATGAAATTAAAATGAATGATCTAAGTGGTAAAATTCTCGTTGTTGCCATCACGGCCTATAAGATCCGTTATAAGTTTACCTTTCCTTGTCGAGCCAGTGAAATGCAAATGCGATCGTAGGTAGAGTCAAGTCACCAAAACGTTTACAACAGCCGGTCGATTCTGTAAAAATCTCACCGTGAAAACTTAGGTGAAGTGAGTTTGTTTTTGCTAGGAAATGACATTATTGACAGCTCACTCCACGCTCACTTCACCTAAGTTTTCACGGTGAGATTTTTACAGAATAGCACCGCTGATTCTAGAAGCTACGGGGCAATTGCGTAACACACTATCAATAGCAATAGCTTTCATTATGACAGTTCAACAACATTCATTGCGTTATTTACGTTGTTGAGCTGACAAATTTTTGAACATACGAAGCAATGGATTAGCAATATCCTTCAAAAAGATTCAAATTGAATGATTGAATGTTACGCAATTAGGGTGCTGGTTCAACAACTCGGTAATTGGTTTCTTGTACAGACGCCAGCACATCAAGCTACTACAATGTGTCAAATTTCTTTAATCGATTTTCAACTTTATCGCTTAAGCATAAGGTTCAAAGTTGATTGGGAACATTTGACAGTTTCGGGTAGCTTGATGTGCTGGTAAGTAAAGGTAAAGTACAGACGACTTTATATACAGTACAGTACACAGTCACACAATATATATAGTACAGTAAATATATATACTGTCAGTCTCACATTCTATATTTTATTCTGTTTGTTTGAGCTGTAAGTCATCCATAGTTAATAAATAAGGAAGAACAAAATACCTGTTGCTTCTGCAGAACTACGGACGGCCAATTCGCTAACTAAAAGCGCTCAAATTCAAGTCACAATGTATCGTCAGGGACGATCGATATCAAAAACTTGTCAAAAATGTTGTTAAATTAAATGGTTTTTTGACACATTGAGACTTACTCGTAGATGAGAATGCGAACAATTGCAATTCCCTCAGATAGGAAAGACACAAAAAAATTGTGGTGAAAATTCAGGAGGAGCAATAGAGCGCAGCATGTTGGGAGCCAAGCGTACAGATCGAGTTAGAAACACCACGCTGAGCTCCATAACTCAAATAGTGAATGTTGGAGAAAAAACAGCGAGGCTGAAGTGGGAATGGGCCGGAATCGTCTCACGAATGCACCCGGAGAAATGGGCAAAGATCGTCACTCACTGGACGTCTGAGGCAGGACATTGCCGTCGAGGTCCAAGGCGAAGGTGGCGTGACGATCTAATATCATTCGCAGGGCCAACATAGCCAGAGATCGCACAAGACATAGGTTTGGAACGAAAAAGCTTTGCCCAGCAGTGGGACACAAAATAGGCTACAAAAAAAAAATCAGGTGAAGATAATTTGCGCAGTACATTCTCATCATTTACTATTGGGCACAAAAAAGAACACAAAAATAATAGATTAAGTTAGTTTTAACACCATACATTATAAACCTACATTCTAGCAAACAATTGAATTTGAACTTGTATACAAGCCAACTTTGATTATAATAATGTCAATCAAAGATTGCCATAGGACAAAAATATCGATGAAAACGTTAAACAAATGTTAAAAAACATCTGTCACTAAACCAAAAATGAATTCTGTAACTTTTAATAAATTAATAACGTGTCGCTATCAAAACTTTAGGCCAGCCTTCATGCTTCAATAGGCTGTGGCCATCAAAGGCCATAATAAAATGCTGGAGGACATAATGTTTGTGTGCTATAAAGCATGGGGTGGCGGGACCTTGGCAGTGAAATGTCGGCTGTCGGCATGTGGGCCCTAGGGATGTGCTAATGTCGATAGTCTGTATTTTTTATTCAATACGGGTGTTCTGGGGGCCTAAAAAGGCCACTTTGGCAGAATCATAAAAGGATAACACAATGGACAGTTAACCGTATCAAATCCCATTGGTGAAGCATTTTTCAGTATTTTTTTTGTCTGTGCTAAAATACCAATCAATCCTATGCAAATCCAATTCCAATCTCTTTGATTATACCTACGTAGTGCAACGAAAAAAGAAAAACCCGGACTGTCTTCGCCATATTACGATTCATAATGTTATCCGTTTATGATTCTCTATGGTGAATGGTAGTTTTATATCAATATTCTGTATCATTAATTGATCGTCACATAATGAAGATACTCATAGGTATATTTTTAAGTAAAATTTGTAAACTGTAATAGGCAATTAGGCATGTCAATTAGGTAATTAAACGTATATTTTGCATTATTAATGTTGGAGGTACAAATTACAGAGGTTATTAGAATTTTCGCAATGTAGGTAGCATATATGGCAATATCATTGTGTAAAGGGGTCATCTACCGTAGATTATTTTTAACATTTATGCAAGTGTTGATAAATGTCTGATGGATTTCATAGCTTTAACTTATTGCAATCTTATATTGAAATGCCGAACTCATTATAAGATTACTTATATCCCTAATTTTTAGCTTCCAATAATTCCCCAACTGTACTCTTCATAACATTTTAATCGAAACATCGATACTCCAACGAAAACAGCTGACATCCTCCCCCATCCCTAGAATCGGAAACAAAAAACCTGTCTGGTGGTCACTCATGACCTCACCAGGTAGGGTCCTTCCCCCCTGCGCCACTCCGCCCCTCGCGGGGACAAATTGTTATAGTTAATGTCCACATGTAACCCTTGGCTGGCCTTTTGACGTCAGTTTTTTAGGTTAGTTGAATTCAATATTGCGGATTATGTAATTAAAGTAGGCAGCGAATGTCAAACGGTAAAATTTGAATTAGGTAATTTGACTAATTAGCTACGGTTTATTGGTGGTTTCAGTTGTGTAAAGTATTTTATTTTTAGCGATATTCAAATTTCAGTCTAAGGTTTCTTAAATATCAAAACCCTAAGCTTTGTAATTTTCATAAAATTAATGAACACGTCTGTAATTTTAACCAGCCACCAGCCACCAACCAACTTATTAACGTTTTCAACGCTCATTTCTGGATTTCTCATGGATTAGTAATAAATTCTCCGATACTTAGTAAACAATAGACGCTTCAACACAACAACTAGAAACTGCTTGTTGCTTCGGTTGTGTTTAGTTACCACAAATTCCTTAACTACTGCAACCACAGCGTCAGTTCGGCTATCTATTCTGACTCTACTTTTAAAACTCGAATTATATGTATATTGGTGATTGTTTATTTGGTCGTAGGAATCTGGTATTCTTTAGTCTTTTCTTATTAGGACGAATGTAATTTAAAAATTTTAAGTGGATTCATGAGTAGGTAGGTACCTATGTATTTTTATTCAAAGGCTGCAAATGTCCGTACACGACTATTCCGAGCCCTCATGATCCAATAATCAATGTCTCGACCTCGTACGCAATAGTTTCATCGCTTTTATTCGTAGATCTTAGACAGTCGTTACGAATAGTCAAGCCGAAAGTCTGACAACAAGTCTTAGCAAGAGGTATCGTGTTACCCAGTAAATGGATTGTGGAGGTCAGAAAGGCAATCGCTCCATGTAAAATATTAATATTCATCTGCATCTGGTAATACTGGAAGCCGACCCTAACGTAGATGGGAAAAGGCTAGGCAGATGATGAAGACGAAGTTGCGAGTGAATTGGCGACTTTAAAAGTTGCCATGCTTCTCTATAGTCTGCAGAAAATATTTCATTTGTCTCGTTTCAACAGAAATATGTTGTTAGAACGTTGGAAGGCTGACACACGAAGGCACTACTATAGTAAAACAGGTGTTCATTTTCCCAGAAATCGTCAGACGACCGAGAAACTGGTTGTTATAAAAGCTAAGTGTTGGTTATTTGCAGGATACAGAGATGCTACTGTTTTCTTTATTATTGGCTACCTATAGTTTAACTAGGGGCTTTTTTTCTGCTTCGGAGAACTGGGGAAGTAAAAAACAATAACTTAGCATCACGTTTGTTTTCGAAAATTCTTCAAAATTCTAAAATTCTTTTTCTTGCTAGCATTTAAGTCTTTTGCTAAATATGGTTTTTGCAACGACGGAAACGCTAAATTTTACTTACATTGCATCAGACAATGATTGCTTCAGCACAAAGAGACTTCTATAAATGTATTTAAGTACAAGCTTGGGCTTTCAAACTTTTAATTAACGTTCAAATGGGGCCTAGGTTTTTACCAAAATTACCATGCTTGATCACAATGGTGAAGGAAAACAGCGTGGGGAAACCGGCATGTCGTAGAACCAAAAATTCGAAGACATGTGATATCTACCAACCCGCACTGGGCCCGTGTCCCGGCAGTGGGAATATTATAGGTTGATGATGACGTGCTTGATAGACGCACTGATGATCATAGTTTCGAGTCAGATGGGCGCGGGCGCCGTTGCCTCTTCTCTTTATCTAAAAGTCTGTTATTAGCAGACAAGTAGGCGTTGCTGATATTTTTGACGTAATACTTAGTCTAGTTGGTATTTACAGACCTACAGGTGGAGTTGGACCGGTATTTTCTTTGCAGAGGACTACACGGAACTACACTGAGGAGTATATCATTCTTAGAAGTCATTTGAGATTAGGAGTTAAGTTGTTATTATCAGAATCACAACGAAGTGCCCTTAAGGTCCTTATGCTGTTGATAAAGAGGCCATGTCATTAGAAGAATGTCTAAATTGCCAACGCAGTATTTAAATGACTGCTTACCAAATTAACCCATTCCAAATATCTCCGACAAGTTATGAATGAATTAGTCACCTTACTACGGACACTATCGCACGTCTATCGTTTGACACAGCCCGTCTGCGTTCGGGCGTCGTCGGGCGCCTTCGTCAATGATCGTGAAAGCTCGTGCCAGTGACCTAGGATAACATGCAACTATGAGTGCGCTCGAGTCGACTTAGAAACCGTTTTTAACACAGCCTAGGGTTGGCAGTATGGATTTGCTTTTCGTGTTGTGTGAATTGGAATGTTGGTTTTATTTTATTATAACTTAGGTTTCTTTTTTTGCGTAAGTAATTTTTCATAAAAATGAGGAAATATGAAAAGACAAGTCGGAAGAAAATGCTTTTTAATTATTTGTTAAGTAGTTATTTTATGCTTATTTGCGGTCAATTTATTAAAAAACTTAAAGCTTTTTTATAAACGTTATCGAAATGAAAAGCGGAGACTTGACTTTTTTTTTTTTGGAAAATTACTTTTCTTTAAGCCTACCTAATATCGTTTTATTTCTGTTTTGTAAAACGGTGACGCGTTTCAGTAAAAATAATAATTTTAAGCTGTTTAATTTGTTTAAATAGGTTCCTTTTAGAAATGTATATCTTAATGAGATATCAATAACAATTGCTAGTTGTTATACGGTTGCCTTAAGTCTGGAATGATATTAGTATCTACAATTTGTTCTTCTTTTTTATTTTTCTTTTTCCAATCGCGATCCTAAAAATCCCACGCCACAAACTCAAAGTCTTGAATCCCAAATTCAAATAGGTACGCTCAAAAGTCAAAACAGTTAGTACTTACAATAAAACAGAAACAAGACGCGCACGCAGTCTGCCACGTCGAACGTCTAATTAGAATTCCTACATAAGACTAAACAAGAATAATTCTATTCCCGGGAAAGTGCATGACCATGACCGGGTGTATTGACCTGTGCTTCCTATCGACTATGTTGGCCTAGGTTAGGCCGCGCGTCACCACTGCACCGGTGACGTGGTGTTGCCGCCATTTTCTAATGTTAAAATGCCGGGAAAAATGCCTTTTTTTTCGGTGAAAGGTGGCTCCTGTGATTTTGGATTTGGAAGGTATTGTTTATGGTGGTTCTTATTTTAATAATAAGTTTGGATAGGTACGGATTTCTTTGTCACGTGTTTAGAAAAAAAAATTAGATGATTTTGCTTTCGTGTGTAGATGGTAAAAGTAGTGAGATGTTTTTTTATTATCAGTTAGTTTAAGTTTAGATATAAATTATTGAATGAGGTTTCTGGTGTAAGCGCCTACATAATTTGAGGTTTTATGTTAAGACGATAATGTTTAATACATTAATCTAGAAATGAGGATGTTTTCTCCACTGGGTAGGCAGGGTTGCTGTTGTTTTACACATGCATAGAAAAAACAGAGAGATATTGTCACCAGGAAAAGTGGTTTAGAGATCGGACATAATTATAAAACAAAACTGCAAACAAATTAAGATGTTATTAGGGATATAAAAAATTGCCCCCTTTTCCCAAAAATCTTACACAACAGCCGACTTACTAGGAACTTATAAGAAAGGGCCATAGAATAAGAAAAAAAAACTTACTTCGTTCCCTCCGGGTAGGCCGCTGCTGCCGTCATCACACGTGCACCGGCGATGTGCAACACTGTGTGGAGTGATGTGGGACTGAAGAAAATATCGACACATCAAAACATAAAAAAAATCACAGAAATTAAAAGAAAAAAAATCAAAAATTAATGGTGAAGTTGTCTTTGATCAGCCAATCAGGTGGTAATTGATGTGACGATATTTTTTCCAAGTTGTAAATGTAAGGTTATGTTGGATGTGTTCAGTGCTCAAGCGTCGTCCGGGACGCGCGAGGGCTCGGCGGCCACTGCGCAGGCGCGCTCCCGCCGTCAGTGAAATTACGTCAGCGCACACACTGGTCGAGCACACCCCTTTCTTTTTTTTCTGTAATTAATTTCTTGTAAGATTTTTGGCGATGCGATTTTTTTTTTAATAAATGATCTTCGGTGCGATAATAGGGAGCCGTTTTCAAGTGCGTATGGTTGGAGCATTTTATGATGATTTAATTTCTATAAAATATAGATTTTTTAATAAAATTGCATGAAATGATAAATTGTTTTTTTATGGACATATTTAAATAGGTACAATATAGTCATTTTAATAAAAAAAAATAGTAATAAGCAAACCTACCTAAATCATGTAATAGAACAGTTTATACAGTTACATCCACTCTAGCGCAGCGCATTCTTCGTCTTTGAGTTCAATTAATTTAATTCACACCTTGCTTTATTTAATTCTCCCTCCTTTTTACTTTACTTTGACATTGCGGGCATTCTAACACAAATTCTAAAAGTATCTCTAAATAACCAACCCACTAAGAATCTTCTAAGACTAAAAAAATCTAACAATTTTGTACCGAGTAGTATGAACGCTGCCTATCCCGGCGCACCGCAGACGATCCCGGTTACCTGCGCGAGAGTCGCTCACACACACAGCGGTGCGTGCGCACACAGTGGCGCGCACACACACTTACGAGTGCCGGGAGACGTGACACAGACGCCGCTCCTAATGCCGATGTGAATGTCAAGGAAAAATGGCGTTAGTGAAATTTGTTTTTTTTTTAGTTTTTTTTTTTCTAAAGAGAATGTATTCTTGTTGGATTCTTGTATTTTCGTAAAAACAAAATAAAAGCGTGTCAAAAAAGCGTTTATTAGAAATTAAAATATAAAACACCTTGTATGAATGAATGAAGAGAAATGTATTTGTTCAAAGAATTTTAACAATTTGATTAAAACTATTCTTAAGGGGAGCAGTGGTGGCCCAGTGGTAACGGCCGCGACCTACGAGTTGTAGGTCGTAGGTTCGAACCCATACAGCCGCTTTACTTTGCGTAAATTATTTCATCACCACTTCTCTCAAAAAAGGGAAAGGTGAAGGAATCCCGGCCATGTCCTAGAAACAAAAATTCGAAGACATGTGACATCTACCAACCCGGACTGGGCCCTCGTGGTGGATTACGGCCCACTCCCTCTCACCGAGAGGACGCCTGTGTCCCATCAGTAGTCATTAAGTATAAGCTGCTATACATAAGGCCATAATATAGGTTTTGTTATTGAACTCCAACTAACAACTAGAGATTAAAGTTTTTTTCCACGTGGTATAGAAAAAAAAAAGCAAAAAAACTACACAATAAGAAATATTTTTACTAGGTACTTACCTACGACGTTATCAAAAATTCAATTATCATTAGAAAAACTGCCAACGATTCTATCCAGCACAATTCAAACTCCATTAAATGGACATTGGCACTAAGGAATTCTCAGTCACCGCCGCTTGCCCATATCCCCTAAGCCAAGAAAGTATAAATAAAACATAACTATCGGCCGGGTAGGTACACATAGCGAGTTCGGGACGTTGCCCGGTGTGTGGCGGTGTGCGTGCGCCTTTATTATGTTCGCTCACGTAACTCCGCGCGTGTGTGCGCGGCCTAAGTACACACCGCACACAGCTGCGGTGATGCATGTCACACCGAAGCGTGGCGATTCGTTTTTTTGTCGTTGAAGAAAGTGCTCTCTAGAAAATACAACGAAAATGTTGTCACTAAGTTAAGTTGTCGAGTCGGATCTGGGATTGATGGTCTATCACAGTATGATATTGGTAAAATTACGGTGACTCTAGAAAAAACCTCCAATCTACATAAATAAAAGAAAGTCGTGTTAGTTACACTATTTATAACTCAAGAACGGTTAAACCGATTTGGCTGAAAATTGGTGGGGAGGTGGCTTAGAACCAGAAGACGGACATAGCATACTTTTTTTTTTTAAATACTTTTATTTACTTATAGGAGTAGGGTAGGAGTAGTGTGGGAATAGGGACGTAGGAGTAGGGACGAGTAGGGACACTACCCCTACCCTACTCCTACCCTACTCCCAGTAGGGAGTAGGGTAGAAGTAGGGTACTGGGAGTAGGGTAGGAGTAGGGTACTGGGAGTATGGTAGGAGTAGGTAGTGTAGGAGTATGGTAGGAGTAGGTAGTGTAGGAGTAGGGTAGGAGTAGTGTGGGGTGCCAGGGCAGAAAACCTCCACGTGTGCCTGGGGACTGGGGTTCCTTTCTGGATACGTCCGGGGGGAAGACCAGTGTTCGGGCCGGTGCATCCTGGGGTGCGGGCAGCGATTTCCCATTGGGATTATTTCCCAGTGGGATTTCGCTGTCCGCATGCTAATGTTCTGCCAAGAGGATCGCCCCACACAGGATCGCTCTGAGTAGCAGAGCGACAATTGTGGGGGGTCATAGTGGGCCCGGTGTGCACTTACCCTGCCGCCGGGCAGGCAAGAGGGGCAACCCTCCTGCCACCGCTAATCTCGTAGCCCTGGAGACAGTTAAGGTCATGTCTCTGGCTGTTGAAGGGGGTCGAGGGTCTTGGCTTAATCGCCCGGACCGCGAGGAAGATTAACCTCTATAAAAAATTCCCCAAACCTCCAAGCGGCGGCGCACCGTGAGGGAGGTTGTAAGCTTGGCTAATGGGTAGCTTGATTTAGTCGCTAGTGCGAACCATTTATTATTTGAGCCAGTACAACAATATATATACTCGTGGGAACAAAAATGGAAGATTTTAAAACAACAAAAAACAAAACAGAAGAGATGAGGAGCGATGCGGGGTCGGAGTCCGACGCCGCGTCTGGAGGCGCGAGCACGGGAGGCTCAGGGAGCCCCTGTCGTGCCAAGGAGGTGGCCGCTGCGAAGAAGTACAGCAAGCGGCCAAGGTCAGAGGACAGCCAGGGGTCGTCCTCCGACGGAGAGCTGGCCTCGGCTCGGAAGATCCCCACCAGTAGACGGGGTGGGGTCCGAGAGCGAGGCAAGGGCAGGGGCCTCACTGCCCGTGAGGCGGCGGAGAGAGCGGAGGAGTCCGCAAAGGAGGAGGGGACCGGTCGCGCGGTCGCTTCGGGGCCCTCTAGCGACGAGGCGGGGGAGACTAGCGGCCTTGAACCCGAGGCGGACTGCAAGCGCAGGTTTGCGGCGGTCGTGGAGGCCGCGATCCGAGACGTGGCCTTGAAGAAGCTCCAAGCTTCGAAGAACAAGGCCGTAGTCTCGGCGACGGCCTCCATCATGGCGGCAGCGGAGGCGGCCAACTACACCGGCCCCTCGGCCGGCGAGGTGGCTGAACTGCGGGCGGAGGTTGCCCGCCTGACGGCTGCCATGGAGCATCTCCAAAAGGAGAATGGGAGGCTCCGGGCAGACCTGGCCGGCCTGCGGGTCACCAGGGGCGCGCAGGCGAAGACGCCGAGCCAGCCCGTACCGGTAGAGAACCAGGTCCTCAGCCTGGTTCGACAGGAGCTGGCGGCCTTCCAGGCGCGGTTCTCCGTCCTGGAGGGCATAGTCCTGCGCCCCCCTCTGGCGGGCGGGACGGCCCCGGGGCCGAAGGCGGCCTCATACGCGGCCGCTACGGCAGCTGCCGCCCCTAAACCCGTGCCGTCCGGCCGGGCTCAGGCGCCGGCTAAGCCGGCGTCGGCCAAACCGGCGTCGGCCAAACCGGCGCCGGCCAAATCGGCGCCGGCCAAACCGGCGTCGGCCAAACCGGCGTCGGCCAAACCGGTGTCGGCTGGAGGAGCCCCGGCGCCGGCTGGCGGGGCCCCGGCGCCTACTGGCAACACCCCGGCGCAGGTCCGGAAGAGAGGCAGACCGGCAAGGGAGGCGAAGGCCCCAGAGCCAACGCCCCGCCCCCAAAACCCTCCCACTTCTCCCACGACCGACGCCGAATGGCAGGTGGTCGGGGAGAAGAAGAAGGCGGCCAAGGCGGCCAGAAAGAAGGCGCAAAGGCGGCGCCGCAAGGAGCGAGCCGTCGCGGCTAGGCTTCGCGCCCCGAAGACCGCGGCTGTAGTTATAACGCTACAGCCGGACGCGGTCAAGAGGGGCGTGACGTACCGCGACGTGCTCGCCAAAGCGAGAGAGACGGTGGACCTCCAGGAACTGGGGATCACCGGGGGCCTCCGGCATAGGGTGACCGCCACTGGCGCCCGCATGTTAGAGATCCCCGGTGCGACGAGTGGCCCCACCGCTGACGCCCTAGCTGAGAAGCTAAGGGCGTCCCTCAATGCGGATGAGGCTCGAGTCCCCAGGCCCGTCAAATGCGCAGACATGCGCATCTTGGGCCTGGATGACTCCGTAACGGAGGGAGAGGTGGTTGCCGCCGTTGTCAGGACGGGCGGGTGTCTGGCCGACCAGGTGAAGGCGGGCACCATACGTCCTGACTTCACGGGTATGCGTACCGTAACGGTAAGCTGCCCCGTGACGGCGGCCAGAACGATCGTGGAGGGCCGGAGGCTCCTGGTGGGCTGGGTTTCAGCGCAGGTCAAACTGCTGGAACCCAAGCCTCTGAGGTGCTTCCGATGCCTTGTGGGACACCATGTTGGCGTCCAATGCACCTCGGAGGTAGACCGCAGCTCACTATGCTTCCGCTGCGGTCAGCCCGGACACAAGGCCGGCTCCTGCAACGCCGCGCCGCACTGCATCGCATGTGCGGCCGCTGGCAAGCCGGCCGATCACCGGGCGGGGAGCAAGTCCTGCGCTCCACCCGCCGGGACCAGGAGGAAAGGTAGGCCCTCCGCCGCCGTCACCACCACCACCGTCGCCGCCGCCGCTGCCGCCGCCACCAACGCCGCTGCTGCCGCCGCCACCACCGCCGCCGCCGCCGCCGCCACCACCGCCGCCGCCGCTGCCGCTGCCGCCATCGTCGAGGGGCCCTCACAAGGGGCCCGGGAGGGGGCTGAAATGGAGGAGTAATGGCTCCTCTACGCCTCCTCCAGGCGAACATCAACCACTGCGCCTCTGCTCAGGATCTGTTGCTCCAGAGCATGGCGCAGTGGTCGATCAACATCGCCGTGGTCGCTGAGCCGTACTTTGTCCCGCCCAGGGATTACTGGGTGGAGGACCTGAGCGGCTCAGTGACCCTAATTTCGTCGGCCGCCGCCGGTACACCGTCCCTCGAGGCTGTCAAGAGGGGACGGGGTTGCGTGGCAGCACGCTTCGGGGAGATTGTTGTGGTGGGGGTATACTTCTCCCCGAACCGAACTCTCGCCGAGTTCCACAACTCCCTTACGGAGTTGAGAGTCGTCGTCGTCGGGTTCCGTTCCCTCCCCGTGCTCGTCCTCGGGGACTTCAATGCCAAGAATGTGGCTTGGGGTTCCCGGTATACGGACACACGGGGCAGGATGGTGGAGGACTGGGCTCTGGAGACAGGCCTGGTCGTCCTAAACCGGGGTTCTGTCCCAACGTGTGTGCGGATGCGGGGTGAATCAGTGGTGGACATTTCGTTCGCCAGCCCCGCTCTGTTGCCGCACGTCGTCGACTGGCGCGTCATGGAGGGGGTGGAGACCTACTCCGACCACCGGTACATCCGGTTCGACGTCTCCGCCCAGACCTCAAGCGCGCCGGTCCGACAGGCCCCGAGTGGTCCGCGGTGGGCGCTGAAGCAGCTGGACCGGGAGCTTCTCCTGGAAGCCTCGATCGTGCAGGCCTGGGTGTCACCACCGGACAGGCCTGCTGACATCAACGACGAGGCGGAGTGGTTCCGGGAGGCCATGTCCGAAATATGTGACGTGGCAATGCCCCGGGTCCAGCCAGGACGCGCCTGGCGCCAGGTGTACTGGTGGTCGCCGGAGCTGACGACCCTGCGCGAAGCGTGCGTCGCTGCGCGGCGCCGGTACGCCAGGCACCGCAGGCTCCGTATCCGCCCTCCGGATACGGAAGCCATTCAGGCGGAGCTGTACGAGGGGTACAGAGCGGCGAAAACCGCCCTCCGAGCGGAGATCCTGCGGGCCAGGGGACTGGCCCGCGAGGAGTCGCTGGAGACTCTGAACCGGGACCCGTGGGGACGCCCCTACAAAATGGTGCGGGATAAACTCCGCCCATGGGCGCCCCCGCTGACGCAGAGTCTCCGGCCCCAGCTCGTGGAGGACGTGGTGGGCGCTCTGTTCCCCTCACGAGGGGAATATACACCCCCGCCCATGGCTCCGCCTCCTGCGGTGCCCGATGCGGACCACACTGCCGACGACGACGACGATGCTCCGGAGGTGACCGAGGTAGAGTTGAGAGTGGCGGTACGTAGGCTGAATGCCAAAAATACCGCCCCAGGACCCGACGGCTTACCTGGGAAAGCCTGGGTTCTGGCCATGGAGGCTCTCGGGCCTCGACTGAGGGGGCTCCTAAGCGCATGTCTGGAGAGGGGCCAGTTTCCACTACGTTGGAAAACGGGGAAGCTGGTGCTCATTAAGAAGCCGGGGCGCCCTGCGGACTCTCCGTCCGCTTACCGGCCCATTGTGCTGCTCGACGAGGTGGGCAAGCTCTTTGAAAGAGTCATTGCAGACCGCCTCGTCGGGCAGCTGATGCGGGTGGGGCCGGACCTGGCGGAGGGCCAGTTCGGTTTCCGCAGGGGGCGCTCTACGGTTGACGCTGTCATGCGCGTACGAGCCCTCACGACGGGGGATGCTGTTGCCCGGGGTGGGGTCGTCTTGGCGGTGTCTCTAGATATTGCCAATGCCTTCAACACCCTGCCCTGGAGTTGCATCAGGGAGGCACTCCGGCATCACCGGATGCCGACCTACCTCTGTCGCATGGTCGAGGCCTATCTGTCGGACAGGGCCGTCATCTACCCCGGTCATCAGGGAGAGTGGAACCGGCGAGAGATGTCGTGCGGTGTCCCACAGGGATCGGTCCTGGGGCCGCCTCTGTGGAACATCGGGTACGACTGGGTGCTGCGCGCCGACCTCCCTAGCGGCGTCAGCGTAGTTTGCTACGCTGACGACACGCTCGTCCTGGCGCAGGGGAGGTCGCACCAGGCGGCGGCGGAACTAGCGACACGCGGGGTTGCGACAGTCGTTGAAAGGATCCGGCAACTGGGACTCGAGGTGGCCCTGCACAAGTCCGAGGCCATGTGTTTTCATGGCCCTCGGAACGCGCCACCGTCGGGTTCCCAAATAACGGTAGGAGGGGTTCACATCGGCGTCGAGTCGACGATGAAGTACCTGGGACTCGTCCTCGACAGCCGGTGGAATTTCGTGGAGCACTTCAGACGTTTGGCTCCCAGACTGGAGCGGGCCGGGGCTGCGTTGAAGCGGCTCCTGCCCAATCTAGGGGGTCCAAACGCCTCCTGCCGGAGGCTCTACGCGGGGATCGTGCGGTCCATGGCCCTTTACGGGGCACCAGTGTGGGCGCGTTCACTGAGGCGGCGACCAGCCCGGCGGTTGAACGCGTCCCAGAGGGTCATGGCCGTCCGGCTAGTCCGGGGTTACCGCACGGTCTCCGGGGAGGCAGCGAGTCTCCTTGCCGGATTGCCGCCATGGGATCTGGAGGCCAAAGTCCTCGCTCACATATGGGAGTGGCGAGAGGAGGTAAAACGCCGGGGCGTAACTCCGCTGCCGCGACAAATCGCGGCGCAGCGGACAGAGCTCCGGCGGGATCTCATGGCGACATGGAGAGTGCGACTGTCGCAACCCAGTGCTGGGCACGCCACAATTGCGGCGATAAGTCCCCTCTTTGAGGAGTGGCTAGGGAGGCGCCACGGCGTCCTCACCTTCCGCCTAACGCAGGTCCTCACCGGGCACGGCTGCTTCGGGAGGTTCCTGTCCAGAATAGGGCGGGAGGAAACGCCCGGGTGTCACCATTGTGTGGATCGCCCGGAGGACACGGTGGAGCATACGGTGGAGATCTGCCCAGCTTGGGCAGAGCACCGCCGTGTCCTCACGGAGGCGATCGGCGGCGGCGATCTCTCGCGTCCGGCCCTAGTCCGGGCCATGGTACGGAGCGAGAGTGCATGGGAGGCTGTCGCCTCCTTCTGCGAAGCAGTGATGCTCGCGAAGGAGGAGGCGGAGCGCGTGAGGGAGAGGCAATCCTTGCGCCCTCACGCCCCTAGCCGCTGCAGGAGACGCCCTGGGCGTCGGGAATCGATAGCCGATTCCCGGCCACCGTAGGCGCGGGCTTGCGGACGGCGAGCAATGGGCAGCTCGCCGTCCGGTAAGGACCAGGCCCGGGTCGACGGCGCGTTGTGTTCCACGCGCGCCTCAAGGAGATGTCAGCACCAACTGACGGGGTCCGCTAGGGCCGATGCCCGCCAGGGTCGCGGGTTGTTCGAAAGAGATACCGTGGCCCCTGGCACAGGCAACTGAAGGAACACGGGTGGGTTTTAGTCAGTAAGAGTCTGACACTCCCTTCCGCTCCGCCCAGAGCGGGAGGGGTCATTTGATGATTTCCCACCCAAAAAAAAAAAAAAAAAAAAAAAAAAAAAAGGGTAGGAGTAGTGTAGGGGTAGGGTAGGGTAAGGGATAGGACACCACGCGAACGAAGTAGCGCCGGGCAGCTAAAAATAATTTATATGGAAAAACAACGTTTGCCGGGTCAGCTAGTCAATAATAAAAGGCAAATGGTGCAGTATGTTGATGATGCAGTATGCATCTAATCATCTTTTTATGAATATCTTCATAATCTGTGTCTTCATAATCATCATTTAAGCAGAAAGTCGTCCACTGCTGGACATAGGTGTCCCATAAGCGGCGTCACATCAATCAACAGAGGGGTTATTGCGTAACATACTGTCAGTAGCAATGGCTTTCATTTTGACAGTTCAACAACATTCATTGCGTTATTTACATTGTTGAGCAGACATATTTTTCAAACTTATGGAGCAATGGATTATCAACATCCTTCAAAATGATTCGGATTGAGATTGATAGTGTGTTACGCAATTAGGGTGCTGGTCATGTACAGACGCCAGCACATCAAGCTACCCGAAACAGTCAAATTTTACCAATCAACTTTGAACCTCATGCTTTAGCGATAAAGTTGAAAATCTGTTAAAGAAATTTGACAGATTGTAGTAGCTATCAAGCTACTACAATCTGTGCTGGCGTCTGTACTTCTCGTATCCAGCGGCATCCCACGACCACAGCTCTATTCTAGTTATAGCGGTATTCTATCAACGATAACGATGACAGTCTGTGTGGTGCCGGACTTAAAGAATAGCACCACCCCATACTTCCCGTGGGTGTCGTAAAAGGCGACTAAGGGGCGTACCGGAGAATGGGCAGCAGCGTTCTCTATGTATTCCACCATCATACCATACTGCGATCGCCAACCCGCCTGCCAAGCGTGGCGATTATGGCAAACCCCCCCCAAAATTGGGGGAGGCCTATGTCTAGCAGTGGACGTCTTTCGGCTGAAGCGATGACGATGACGACGATAGTGTGGTTTTTATTGTAAAAAGAGAGTTTTAGAGGTATCTTAATGATTTTTTCTATCATATGAAATTAGTTGTATTATGTTTTCAACACACTAGGATATATCCTGAAGAATATAATATATTTTTCTGATTTTGTTTACTGTAGCCGATCATATATTTTTATTGTTTCTAAAACTTGCGTCTTTTGCGTTTAGGTCCTGTAATCCCCTTAACAGCAAACATTCACCAACCCTGATGGGGTTACACAACGGTGTAACACACGCCCTCGCTGTGTGTTCGCATCGAACTCAGCTAGTTCAAGACTTCTATGTAAATGACAAATCGTAATTACGTTTACCGAGACGCAACGTAAATCCCATGGGTTATGAGCGAACACTTGATGAATCTGTGCTCGCAGCCAGGAAGTGGCAATGGTGTTTCGTTAAATGTTGGGTTTAAGTTACGTTGAAACTCCTGGTACGTCTTTCGAGAGGTTTGTGAAGAGTTATTGTATGATTATGTAAGTTTATTTTGAATTTGCTCCTCTGCACACGTTGTCTATGTTTGTTTGTAGGTCTGCTGGAGCTTGTTTCTCATTAAAATAAGCCCTGTCTTTGTAAGTTCGCCATATTACTGTATTACATTCCTGTATTACAAGTTTTGTTCCTATTCCTAGTTTTGAATTCCTGTCTTCAGATGGTTATTGTCTAACAATTTACCAGTCGTATCTTCGCCAGTACTGAATAATCTTTAGCAGGGTTGACAGGTATAAGTCTTCAGGGTTTTTAAAGAACCTATTCGTGATGAAGTTACTTATACTATGTATAAACTTGGGAGTTTTCTCATGGGATAAAAATATAGCCTTTTAATTTATACGAGTACTAACAACGTAACATCACGCCTGTAATCCGCGAAGGGTATAAGTAGAGGAGTACCTAGCGCTTGCGACCATTAGACTAGTGATGTAGGCACGATTTATATTACCTGGCTAAGTAATAAAAGCCGCACGGGTCGATTGATCAGGTTAAGCTAGGTAAGCTGGTCCGTGGATGGGTGACCATATTCACATACCAAGACCTCTCCGTGCCTCGGAAAGCACGTTAAGCCGTTGGTTCCGGCTGTCATTCGTGGATCTTTGACTGTCGTTACGGGTCGTCAGAAGTTTGCGGCGATAAGACCCCTCTTTGAGGAGTGGCTAGAGAGGCGCCACGGCGCCCTCACCTACCGCCTGACGCAGGTCCTCACCGGACACGGAAGTTTCGGGAGGTACCTGCACATCATCAGGCGGGAGGAAACGCCCGGGTGTCACCATTGTCAGGATCGCCCAGAGGACACGGTGGAGCACACGGTGGAGGTCTGCCCCGCTTGGGCGGAGCACCGCCGTGTCCTCGTAGAGGCGATTGGCAGCGACGGCGACCTCTCGCGTCCGGCCCTGGTGCAAGCCATGGTCCCGGGCGAGAGAGAGTGGGAGGCAGTCACCTCCTTCTGCGAAGCAGTCATGCTGCGAAGGAGGTGGCGGGACGGCTCAGGGAGAGAGCCTCCCGTCCTAGCCGCCGCGGGAGACGCTCCGGGCGTCGGGAGCCGCGTGACGACTCCCGGCCACCGTAGGCGCGGGCCTGCGGGCGGAGAGTAATGGGTAGCTCACCGCCCGATCAGGACCAGGCCCGTGCCGGACGGCGCGTACGTGTTCCACGCGCGCCTCAAAGAGATGTCAGCATCGGGGAGGGGCCCCTTAGGGCCGAAGCCTGCCGGGTCAGCGGGATTGTCCGAAAGGGTTACCGCTGGCCCGGAACATAAAGGGCTAAGGAAGGAACACGGGTGGGTTTTAGTCAGTAAGAGTCTGACACTCCCTTCCGCTCCACCCAGAGCGGGAGGAGTCATATGATGATTTCCCATCCGCAAAAAAAAAAAAAAAAAAAAACGGGTCGTCAGAAGCCCGAAAGTCTGACAACCAGTCTTACCAAGGAGTATCGTATTACCTAGTAATTGGGTTGTGGAGGTCAGATAAGCAGTCGCTCCATGTAAAATACTGCTATTCAGCTGCATCCGATTAGACTGGAATCCGACCCCAACATAGTTGGGAAAAAGCTAGGCAGATGATGACTCACTTAGATATAATTAATTGGTCAAATTAGCCACATCATTAGTAAATCAACTTGATACTGAGAATACGTTGAATGCCCCTCATACATCCAAAGGGTGGTTAACGTCCTCTTGTCTGCTAATAACAACAAGCGGCCATCACAAATCCCTCACCCAAATCATCATTTACCTGCCTTTATGGCAATTTATTTGGGCCCAATTCCTCAGCCGTGCTGAGCAGTGGTCGCCCAGTCGTAGAGCCCCCTACTTACGATTTGCTGATTGTGGGTTCGAGCTCAGACATGCCCTCTAATTTGGGTAAATAATTTCACCAACACTGCTCTCAAAATGGTGAAGGAAAACATCGTGAGAAAACCGGCATGTACTAAAACCGAAAATTCGAGGACATGTGACATCCACCAACCCGCACTGGGCCCTTGTGGTAGATTACAGCCCACTTATCGAAGAGAGCAGGCCTGTGTCCCAGCAGTGGGAACATTATAGGCGGATTATGAATTCCTCAGCCAAATATTGTAATAATGTCAATTTCTTCTGACCAGGTACAGACGCCAGCACATCAAGCTACTACAATCTGCCAAATTTCTTTAATAGATTTTCAACTTTATGTCGAAAGCATAAGGTTCAACGTTGATTGGGAAAATTTGACAGTTTCGGGTAGCTTGATGTGCTGGCATCATATTCACCTCCACATTACAATAATTGGGCAATCCCTCTATGGTAAAATGGTTACAATGGGTCAGATCTTCTTCGCTGTGCTAACATCCTGTCACAGTTATTGTGTGACCTTTTGTGTCCCCGCAGGTGTACAACCTACTGACTAAAACCCACCCGTGTTCCTTCCTTAGCCCTTTATGTTCCGGGCCAGTGGGTTTTAGTCAGTAGGAGTCTGACACTCCCTTCCGCTCCACCCAGAGCGGGAGGAGTCATTTGATGATTTCCCATCCTCAAAAAAAAAAAAAAAATATTCAGATTAGTCTATCAGTCTGTTCCAAAATTATCTGATGGGAATGTAAACAAATGGATCAGAAAACGTGCCTGTGGATGCGAATTTGTAGAGCCACTTAGAAATTGAATGCTTTGATTTGATTTTTTGAATAGTTTAACCACGAAATTCTTATTGACCGACGAAAAAATGGAGGAGGTCCTCAGTCGATGCGTATATTTTTTTGATTTAAGTACCTACCATAAAGATGTTTTTCATTTGAAAATTGAGGTTACTTTTATAACCTCAATTTTCGTTGCAATTAAATAATGTTATTCAGACAATAACTGTTGGAAAAAGTGGTGAAATATAAAGTTGAAACCTTCTAACTACTGATGAATGTGTTACTAATTTCCTTTATAATGTGACTAGCTTTTGGCCGCGGCTTCGTCTGCGTGGATGTCAGAAAATATCCCACGGGAACGTACTACCGGGGTTACAGTACCCTATGTGTTAATCCAGGTTATAAACTATCCGTGTGTCAAACTTCATCCAAATCCGTTCAGCCGTTTTTGCGCCATTCCGGACATACATCCAGAAAAACGGACGAAAATTCTACGTTACTACTTTATTATTTCCTTTATTAAGTGATTGCGTAATAATTTAACCAGAACAGGGTTTGTTTACACTTTTGTCAGATACTTTTGAAACAGACTACAGAATAAGTAACTTACCATAAGTTTAGCATTAGAGATGCCTATATAGTGAGAGTTAGACTTTCTGCGAGTGTTAAGAGTGTGAAGAGTCATTAGCACGTATTAACTCTTTAGTGTAAGTCTAGTCTTTGTTAAATGATCTTTAGTAATTAAACATGTTACTAAATAAAGTTGCATTAGTCACAAAACTCGCACGACTAACAACTAAACGATTTGTTTACTCAGGTTTAGTAATGAACACAATATAGTTTCGATACAAAAAACGGCAAAACGCAACATTTATTTCTCCAATAAAAGTTATCTGACAATTGGAAAATCAGCCCTTCGTATGCTATCATTATAGAAATCGACATAGAAACGTGTATGTGTATCCTCTTTCAACAAATCTATACTAATATTATAAAGATCTATACTAATAGTTTGTAAGTTTGTATGTAGGGGGTAATCTCTGGAACTACCAGTCGGATTGGAAAAAATCTTTTTGTATTTGATAGCCCAATTCTTGAGGAAGGCTATAGGCTATTTAACATCACGCTATGACCCTTAGGAGCCGAGCAAAATGAAAAGAAGTCCGAAAGAACGCTAAGCAAAAACAAAGTAATATCGTGGGCAGGCAATGAGATGCGACGGGGTGGGTCGGGGGAACAAGACATTTCACGCGGACGAAGTCGCGGGCAGAAGCTAGTCAACATTTCAGCCGAAAGACGTCCACTGCTGGACATAGGCCTCCCCCAAGTTGGGGGGGGGTTTGCCATAATCGCCACGCTTGGCAGGCGGGTTGGCGCTGAGCGGCATAGAGAACGCTGCTGCCCATTCTCCGGTACGACCACAGATATAGATATACCTAGATAACGCAAGTATCACGAACTGTATGAAAACCAAGCGTGCCATTTTTTGACTACCTACTATGACGTCACAAGCTCGCGCTCTCGCTCACACTTACCCAGCCAGCAGTACAAAGGACAGAGCGCGAAAGGGGCGGCTTACGATTTGTAATCATAAGTTGGTGCACTTTTTGGCACGCGAAGTAGTTACTCTTGCGTTATCTAGGTATATCTATATCTGTGGGAGTGTGGGTACGACCCTTAGTCGCCTTTTACGACACCCACGGGAAGTAAAAGAAGCTAGTAATTAATAAGTTTTTTATATTAATATCATCGTCATTTCAGCTGAAAAACGTCCTATGCTCTAAGCAGTCTCGGGGTATTTCCGCTGAAATGTAGGCCTCTCCGATTGGCTATTCAATTTGATTCTCTTGAAATAAGTATATTACATCACTTTATTTCATTGTGTGTACAATTTTCTTTAACCTTTTGACCGCCATTACCTATGTCAAAAAATCAAAAACGTACCCTCGGCGCGGCGGCGTCAGTCTGTCATGTAGTCGAACGGTGGCGTGCTGGGCACATTTTGGTTTGTCATCTATACATGACCGTGGCTGTCAAAAGGTTAATAACCCTTTAGTGGAAATAACGGGAAATATGAAATACATACTTTTATTAGGGTTCCGTACCCAAAGGGTAAAAACGGGACCCTATTACTAAGACTTCGCTGTCTGTCCGTCTGTCTGTCACCAGGCTACAGCCTGGAGATACATCTCAAGAACCGCGAGAGCTAGACAGTTGAAATTTTCACAAATTATGTATTTCTGTTGCCGCTATAACAACAAATACTAAAAACAAAATAAAATAAACATTTAAGGGGGCTCCCATACGACGTACTTGGCCAATATTCTGCCTCGGAAAACAATATTTTCTTGGTTACCTTTTCACCACGATCTTAAGGACCAACTGTAATCATAACCAGCCTTCGTATTTAGATATATCTCAGGCTCAATATTGTAACCGACCACGAATCTACGGACATCTCTCCAAATCAAACGTCTTCGGCGTAATTACCTAACAAATTAAAATTTATACGCGGCGTATTTAGTAGTGATAACATAACCCTTAGGATGGGCGGTGTGGTCCTACCTCACCGGAGTCTCTGGTCACTAGTCAACCAGTTAATCAACAGGTTAATCAACGAAGATAATCTGGCGGTGAATGTCAAAGTTTTACGTGTTTATTGAAGACTAGCTGCGCCCCGCGGTTTCACCCGCATAAGTTTCGATCCCGTGGGAATATCGGGATAAAAAATAGCCTATATGTTAATCCAGGGTGTCAGCTACCTCCATACCAAATTTTATCAAAATTGGTCCAGCCGTTTGAGCGTGAAGAAGTAACAAACATATAAACACACACAGACACACACTCACACACACACTCACAAACTTTCGCCTTTATAATAGGTACTAGCTGCGCCCCGCGGTTTCACCCGCGTAAATGTCGAACCCGTGGGAATATCGGGATAAAAAGTAGCCTATATGTTATTCCAGGTTGTAAGCTACCTCCATACCAAATTTTATCCAAATTGGTCCAGCCGTTTGAGCGTGAAGAAGTAACAAACATATAAACACACACACACACTCACACACACAGTCACACACACACTCACAAACTTTCGCCTTTATAATATTAGTGTGATAGTGTGATTAGTGTGATTTTCCTTTCTGGTAAACCATGAAGAGTGATTTTTCAATAGGCCTTATTTCCATTTTCTACATTGGAGATGACGATGGAAACAAAAGAGTTTATTTATAAACGTGACGTTAAAACGTCAAAAATGTATGGTTAAACGATCGCTTATCACTATTTAACTTAAGGCAACGTTTATGAATAAAGGGGAAAAACTACAACTCTTCTACCGTCCATAGTGTGCGGTTTGTAAAAAAAAATGTTGTTAACGGAAATACGGCTTTTGAAAAAAACACTCCTTATAAAATTCAAAGTCCTGACGGACTGACTGATATATCAACGCACAGCCTAAACCACTGGTCCTAGCGACATGAAATTTGGAGTGTGTGTTCTTTGTAAAGAGTAGGCATCCACTAAGAAAGGGTTTTTCGAAATTCCACCCCTAAGAGGGTGAATGGGGGGATCGTGAAATTTCACGCGGACGAAGTCGCGGGCAGAAGCTAGTTTTATTATAAGATAAGTGACGAGGATGAGAATGGCATCAATAATTTATTAAATTGATAAGTCTAATTGTTCAAATTTTTTTTTTTGCAAAATGGCAATGTTCTAAGGTCGTTGAAATCTTTTATACAAATTTTTATTAAAAAAAAAAACAGATATTTACATCAAAAGCCTATTAGAAGGGTTATTTATTTATTTATTTTATTATTTATGTACCTACTCACAGTAAAATACATAGGGATAAGACATAATTATTATTTGAGTACAAAAGTTCTGCTTATTTCTTAGGTTAGTGTTTTTTTAGGTACCTACTCGTAATTACTGCCTCCCAAGGTACAGGATTTTCCTAGTTTGGGGGCAAGGTACTTAATACTTATAGGACTTTTGACCCCACTACCTTCCTTTTGTATCCAACCACTGTAAAATCTACATGTTTGCATACCTCTCTGTTAACTCATTAAGAGCGTTTACGCCGTACGGCATTTCATACAAACTTTCAAGCCCTTGTTTTTCGAAATTAATGAACCGATTTTAATGAAACTTCATACGCATAAGCAGGATACAAAGGTCTAAAAAGTTAGTAGAAAATATTTTAGAAAAAAAAAAAAAAAAAAAAAAAAGTTTATTTGGAACAACATAAGTTTACAATTTACAAAGGAAAACGAAGATAGCCACAAAAGTAAGATACTGTGGCGCAGCTATCAACGCCCAACTCAAAATAATATACAAAGACATTGTTCCAGACTTCCCAAAGAAAGCTAATTAATAATTAAAAGAATTAATTAAAAACATTTAAAAAAGGAATAAAAATGGAATACTCTATGTGGAGGTTCCTATGTAGTATAAATGTAGAGTGTAGGTGGGGTGAAGTGTGTATGTGTGTGTGGGGGTGTGTGTGTGTTTACCGTGTTTATGAAACAATAAGTTGCTCAGTTTCTTCATAAGACAAGGATTTAAGCCAATCAGTTACTTTTCTCTTAAGTAGACTTTTAGTCATAGAGTAAATATTAGTTTTTATATTAATATCATTGTAGAGTTTAGAGCTGATATGGTTGAAGTGGCGACGAACCAACGCTAACCTGCAGCGCTCAGTCCTACAAACTCTGTCGGCCCGCCGCTTCTTTGTTAAGGGCTGGGGCTCGTAGGGCAGAAGCAGGTAAACACCTGCTTCTGCCCTACGAGCCCCAGCCCAGCCCAGCCCAGCCCAGTCTTTAGGAAACCCTAAAGACTGTTTGCAGGACGAACAACTGTCTCACTGTGAGGACCTCACAAAGTGAGTACAGTTCAGAGGTCGGAAATCTAAGAGGTTTTTTGCCAGTACTTTTAAAACTGCTCTCTGAGCCCTCTCTAGCCGCAACAAGGTTGTCTTGTGGGTTCCCCCCCATGTAGTTATACAGTAACTGAGTACTGATTGAACGAGGGCGAAGTAAACCATTTTTAGGGATTGGAAATCAGCAGCCGCTCGAAGTTTTCCAAATAAATAAATCAATCTCCTGACTCGAACCACAACAGAGTTAACTTGTTTTTTCCACGACAAGAGACTGTCCAATATAACCCCAAGATATTTGATGCTGTCAGACCGTTCTATTTGGGCACAGTTACAGGTGTTGGCCACTGCACACACATGGGCCCTGATCTCAAACGTCGGTGGTGGTTGACTAATAACGCTCGGAGTAAAAGCGATGAACTTGGTCTTAGCGATATTGAGCGTAAGGAGATTCGAGGTTAACCACATCATAACCGTTCCTAGAGCCAATTCTGCCTTCTCACGAGTTTCAGACCAGTCCCTGCCATGGGTTATTAGAGCTGTGTCATCCGCATATGTAATAATTTTTGTGTTCGGAAGAGATAACTGACACAGCTCATTGACATAAATGAGGAAGAGGGTTGGTCCCAGGACACTGCTCTGAGGTACCCCAAAAGTAAAATTTTCCTCATTACTAACGAAAGACCCAATCTTAACACATTGAAGGACACTGAACGAGACACAATAGAAGTTTTATTGTTATTACGTCTATAGGCGTTCAGTGTCCTTCAATGTGTTAACTACCTGTTTTCGCCCCGAAGTGTAGCTACGAAAGATTTCGAGAGCAATGCCACGAATGCAAATTTGTTCCATCTTGTCAATCAATTTAGTGACAGAAACGGTGTCGAATGCCTTCGAAAGATCTAGGAAAACACCGAGAGGCTTCTGTTTATTATTGAGGTGATCGACGATAGTATTTGTGAGATCCAGAGTAGCGTCTTCTGTTGATTTTCCCGCTCTGAAACCGTATTGATTCTCGACCAGAATGTTTAATTTAGCGAGAAATTTCACAAGCCTCGCGTTGATAGCTTTCTCGAAAATTTTCGAGATGGTTGTAAGGACGGATATAGGTCTGTAATTGGAAACAAGATCCCTGTCTCCTCCCTTGTGAATGGGGTGGACTATGGCAGTTTTGAAAACATCCGGAAAAATACCAGAGGATAGGGAGAGATTAAAAATGTGGACAAGGAGAGGGACAATTTTATCTTTTGTGGCCTTGATAACTGTGGAAGGGATTCCGTCGTAACCGACTGCACATTGATCTTTAAGAGATAGAATGATGCTTTCAATTTCCGCGTCATCAACATCATACATGACCATCGATTCCAACGGGGCTGTCGTGGAAGAGTTCGTTACCGGGGGCGAAAAGTGAAAGTCTGAACATTCATTATGTGATGAAGAATTAGAAAACTTAGATGCGAGGGTACTGCCCGCATTCGCAAAGTAATAGTTTACCATATTGACAGAGCGCAAAGGGTCGTCTTCACATTTCAATAACTCAGAAGAAAATGTTTTTTCATCTCTCATACTCGGAAAGTAGTGTTTGCTTGATCCGAATAGCGGGTGGAAAACTCTTCTTCCCACCCTTGGGCGGGAAAGTCTCATAGTAATTGCTTCCCTCCCTAGGGCGGGAATGAAATTTAAAAATAGAACTGAATTTAGTTAGGTAGTCAGCTTAGTCAGACATACGACACCCTTAATTGATTATGTAAATATTTATTATGCTACCCATCAAATCTTATGAATGTGCTTTAATTAGGAGAATTGGATAAAAAGCTCATATGCTAACGCCATTAAATCTTTCAGATTTAGCGCACAAGTTAATAATTTACCTTGAATAAATTCAACATACATAGGTACGATAATCACCATTTTGATGTCAGTTGTGGTCGAGGCTAAAAAACATAAAAATTAGGGATTTCGAACATCCTGACTTTACCATAATGGGGCTGTGAATATACATCATTTAATTATTTGACGAATTTATCCATAGTTTAAGGTAAATAAGTAGTGGTAATGAACTTTTTTTGATATAATGTCGAAGTTTCGCGCCAATCGTATGTGTTTACATTTTTACTTTTCACAAATTTCACACACACAGATGTAGATAAGATTTAAAATGTGACAAATGTTATTGATAATATTATAAACAACACGAAAATGCCCAGGTTTTAACGTAATATTCAAACACAGGTTCAATAATACGTATTAATCATTACCATTACTCAATTTGTGTTCAAAATCGCCGACCATTATTGTTTTTTTTTATTGCAGTGATGCGTGAAAGCGATTATTCCAAACAATTTTTTTTTCAATTTCGATTGACTCGAGTAATTAATATGACGAATGTAATCGATATTTGAAAATAAAATAAAATTATTTTACGCAATAAATACAATAAGCATTGTTTATAATAATGATTTATGCTTTTCTAATATCATTTCAATCTCTTCTAATATCATGTCAATGACAGACAGGCCAATAGGTACCTCATTTACTGAATTTCGCGCCGAAATGCTTCTATAATTGAATTTATATTCGGAATGCGATCGCTGTTTAAAATTTTTTTAATTTATTAGACAATTTTTCATTGTGGATTTTATTTTTGATACTTTCTAATAGTTTACTACAGAATTCCCAGTAAGCATTTTTTAGGTAGGCTTACCAGAAGTTTTTTTTGAGAATGATGATAATTAATTAATTCTATAGATTGGATATTCTGCAAACACTTTACATTTCAATACATTTTGTTGGTTTAAAGAGTTTTTATTCAGTTTCTACAATTTTTTTTCATTTTTTTTATTGCGAGTATCGATTAGGCTGTATGCAAGTTTTGAATCGTAATAAGAAAGTTGAGTCAGCACTAAAAAGTGTCCCGTCGCAACACAATTTTTAGTTAATTTTTTCAAGATTATCGTGTTTTCTAAGTAATTTATGAAAAATGGTAAAAGCAAGAATGCAGACAGAATGATAATAATACGGGCCCTAGTAAGCGGAACGGCCTGCGATGGTGACACAGAATCTACTCATGTGGCGGTGACGTGGTGTGTTCCATACTTCAAATTTAAAAAAGCCTAATGAATAGGTACCTATTATTCATGTAATTATTATCAATAAATATTTTAGAAAAACTACTAACTTTTACTTTCCTTAAATTCGAAATGAAAAGTGGAGTGTTTAACGCGGGTGAAGTCATCAATTCCCACTCGGACTATAGCCGCCCTCGCTGCGCTCGGGCGTCTAAATGCCTCGTATGGGAATTGATTCCTTCCGACCCTTGTATAACAATCTACTATACTCTTGTCCTTATAAGACATTTCCCTGATGACTTTCCAGGTTGCCTTAGGATTTTTCCTGGCCCTCTGAAATTCTGACCTTTCATATTCCCGTTTAAGCTTTTTTAATAAATTATTACAGAATGTCCGATAGCGAAGATAAATAGTTTTATGAGTGTCATTTTCTGGGTGTTTTTTGGTCATTTTATGTAATTTATCTCTTTGGCGGACACATCTGAGAAGGCCAGAGGTAATCCAAGGCTTGAGGATGCGCCTTCTACTAGGAATGACCGTAGAACTTGTATGCAGATTAACGGAAGAAGATAGGAGAGATACAAGATTTTCGGCAGCAAAGGGGGGATTGGAGTTTAATACTTTAGAAAAATCTGTGTTCTCGATATGAAATGTCTTATTTAAATAAAGATAACTGGAAATCTCTGTTTCTATGGAAAGTTTAAAATCGGTCTAATTTGGCTGAAACATTATTTTTCGAAAATGTTTTCTACTAACTTTTTAGACCTTTGTATCCTGCTTATGCGTATGAAGTTTCATTAAAATCGGTTCATTCACTTCGAAAAACAAGGACTTGAAAGTTTGTATGAAATGCCGTTCGGCGTAAACGCTCTTATTATCAAAGTTTATGTTTTTGTGAATAAATTATTATTATTAATTAACTAGGTACCTCGTGAGAATTTCCTTTCGTACAAAACAGGTCAAAACATTTATAGGTTCATATATTTCACACTAATTAATTTCAGTTTATGTGTACGAATCTTACGATAAAGTTTAATAATACAATCTTAATTGTATGTTCGTCATGCTCTTGATTTAACAGCATAAAGGGTGCCAGGTATTCTTATTAATGTTTCTTCATAATAAATAATGTTTGTAATCTGTATACAGTCTCGGTAAAAATAAGTTTTTGAAAGTCGTTGGGACGATAAGTAATTAGAAAAGTCAAGGCAACTGATATGAAATAAAAAGTATGTGTTGTGGAAATAGTGTAAAATTCGAAAATGGAATCTGATGTAACGTATTTTTTAGGGTTCCGTACCTCAAAATGAAAAACGGAACCCTTATAAGATCACTTCGTTGTCCGTCTGTCAAGACCCTTTTTCTCAGGAACGCGTGAAGTTATCAAGTTGAAATTAATCATACTAATATTAAAAAGGCGAAAGTTTGTGAGAGTGTGTGTGTGTGTGTGTGTTTTATATGTTTGTTACTTGAAGAAGTAACAAACATATAAAACACACGTTCACTTCACGTTTGAGCGTGAAGACGCTCAAACGGCTGGACCAATTTTGATAAAATTTTGTATGGAGGTAGCTGATACCCTGGATTAACATATAGGCTACTTGTCATCCCGATATTCCCACGGGACCGACATTTACGCGGGTAAAACCGCGGGGCGCAGCTAGTATCAAATATTCAGGGCTGCAATCCCTTGAAGAAGCGAAAAAATCTAACTTCTAAGTCTATTTATCTGATATAATACGATTATTTATAAGGGGGATAGAAGATACCACTTAGATAAAAATAGGCGTTGTATTGTAGATATATTTGAGCATCCCTGTTCGTGTCATTAATAATACGAGTAGCGTCGTGCCGTTATTTCTAATATTTAATCTAGATTATATAAAATATATCGTACCGTCTGTCACTAGGTAATAAACCCTTACTTTTGTTGAACGAAAGTCCATATAACTTGTTTATTAATATTAGTCTGGAATTTACTTTGGTAATATTTTTTTTAAATGTCTGCAGAGTAATTCTCGGCGTATTTTATTCCTATTACTTTCAATGTTTAAAGAAGCGCAAAAAATTCTTATAAAAGCATTTTTAATTGTGGTTTTTATGATCTGATTGCCAAGATCTTTCGTATGTCATCATCTATGATCTCTAAACTTTGGGGCGTACATTTATTTATTTATTAATCACAAAATCCACAGCTCTTTGAAATTTTATCTTAAAATATACAGGGTTAATGGTAAAACATTAACAACCTCATAAGAGGTCATTGTACTCATCGTTATCAACAACTTTTACTATGGGACCAAACCTGAAATCGCGAAAATAAAATCAGCTGTTCCCTACATTTATGTTCGTATAACTCGTCAAAATGTAGGGAACAGCTGATTTTATTTCGCGATTTCAGGTTTGGTCCCATAGTAAAAGTTGTTCATAATGATGAGTACAATGACCTCTTAAGAGGGTGTTAATGTTTTACCAATAACCCTGTATAAGCTAGTTTTACAACCAATTACGGATTTACAATTAAATAGCTATACAATACATGCAGCAGAAACAAAAATACAGAATGAAGTTAACTCAAACAGATTTAAGATGTAAATACTTTAATGTCTTTGAGTTAACTGCATCATATTTAGCACCATCGATACCTGTGAAGTTATTTATTTTCTTAAGTCTGCCTCTCACGGTTGGAGCTAGAAAATTAACCCCCACCATGAGCACTGGTGGGTCAGTGGTATCGACCCCGACTTACGAGTTGTAGTTCGTAAGTTCGAACCCGGGAAGTCACTTTACTTTGTGAATTTAATTTCAACACCAATGTTCTCAAAAGGGTGAAGGAAAACATCGTGTGGAAACCGGCATGTCCTAAAAGCATAAAATTCGAAGACATGTACAGTCAGCAAAGGAGATAATTGACCAGGGTCGATTTAATTTAAGTGATAGAAAACAAACAGTTCAATTATCAAATTAAATTTCATTCGAAAACATCAATTCATACTAAACTTCAACTATATCCGACGACCCTGGTTACTTATCTCCTTTGGTGACCGTACATCTACCAACCCGCACTGGGACCGCGTGGTGGATTATATCCCACTCGCTCGCACAGAGAGGAGGCCAGTGTCCCAGCAGTGGGAACATTAAGGCGGATTATGTTATGTAACCCCCCCAAAGGAGCACAGATTAACCGTTTCAATGGACTTGAAAAATTCTGAAACATCAACAATAGGTGTGACTCTGTAGTAAGTAGGTACTGAAAAATTGCTAAATTATGGAAAACTAGCTGAACCGACAGACGTTGTCCTTTTTTTGATTCGAAAGACACGTGGCGCCATCTATTATCATAATAACGTTATTGATATTTTCCTCGGGAACAGCACTTTTTTTCGGGATGAAAGGTTTCATCCCGAAAAAAAAGTGCTGTATGTATGTCCGTTTCTGTACACCTGACAACGTTAGCAAAATTTCAGGATGATCGGTTCAGTGGTTTAGTCGTGAAAAGGTAACAAACAAACTTAATTAGTGTGATTTTCTAATCCCGTTAGCAAAATAATCTGTGACGGACAAATCCGCGCGTCATACAATATCATGAAAACATAGCATAGATTGCATGAGCATGTATCTATCTGCTAATGACGGCGCAGGCGCTGATAACGTCCCAACACGTTCTGTCAGGACAGGTCTCTGCAGGGTGTCTACTTCTCCCGCATTTCATTATGTTTTTCTTAAGTAATCTCTTTTAGGACTAAGTGCATAATTAAGTTTGTTAACTTCGTTAGTTTTTGTGTAAATGCCTTATAAAGATGTGCTGTTAATAATTATGTTTAATTTATTTGTCAAAAAGTTTGTTGACATGTTTGGAGGTTATGAATAATTCAATTATAATTACGGCTCAGTACAAAACGAGTGCTAACTTTAGTCCAAGCCCAAAACTACACAAGCCAGTTATTGTATTTCCAACTTTATTCCGTCTTTGGTAAAGTTCACGGACAACTTAGCTGCTTACCAGGGCGAACATTTCTTACTTCTAATATAATTAAATAACATTTAAAACAGCCAATAGCTCATTACCATTAGTCATTCATAACTAGGTACCTATAGCTAATTCGGCTTTGTCTAAGGTAATCCTATCGTACCTACCATTAGATTAAAATAGCTTGTTTAAAAAACTGGCCAAGTGCAAGTCGGACTCGCACACGAAGGATTCCGTACCACAAGGCCAAAACGCCGAAAAAAAACACGTTTGTTGTATGGGAGCCCGCCTTAAATATTTATTTTATTCTGTTTTTAGTATTTGTTGTTATAGCGGCAACAGAAATACATCATCTGTTAAAATTTCAACTGTCTAGCTATCACGGCTTATGAGGTACAGCCTGGTGACAGACGGACAGACGGTCTTAGTAATAGGGTCTAAGGGGTAAAAACCTCTTTGGGTACGAAACCCTAAAAAGAGGTAGAACGGTACTCTTCATCGAAGAAAATAAACAATTTTTGCCAGTATTAAACTATGTAGCAGTTCAGGGTCTATAATTGTGCCCGCTTGAGAAACATTACTAGTGAAAGTGACTTTACTAGAAGTAGGTATACCTCTGTCTAACTTTCCGGACATTACAGTCATTATTTTATGTTGTTAACCTATCGACACCTCCAACGTATGTTATCGTAACTATCAAATTACCTAACGAAAATTATCGTATGATCTAATAAAAAAAAAACGAAAATATATGAAATAAATATACGAAAATATATTTAATATATTTTTTTTTTATTAGATCATACGATAATTTATGTTATAAAGTAATTGTAAATCTAAAAATGTAATTTTCGTTAATTTGATAGTAGCGTTGGAGGTGTTGCTATGTGAAATTGTTGTCTGCATAATTCTCATGCCTGTAAACACGCTGTTCATGAATAAACCTCCTGAAAACTGTCCATGGTAAGCACTTGCTCTCGTTATTCTCACGCAGCGTGCAATTAGACGCGCAATCTGGTGGCGCGGGCGCAGCGACAGGGGGCAAAAAGTGCGCTCTTTAATAACTTCTAATAACTGCCAGGGGACAGGTTCTAAGGCGGCTTGACCACGTTCCCGGTACACAGGGGGGAGGACACACTTGTTAGGGAGACGTCGCGTTTTAGACGCGTCGGAAATTGTCAATCTTGTGACATTTGTGTTGTTGTATGTTCTGTAAAACTGAAATATAACCTCCCTGCTTAAAATAAGCCGTCTGCAAGCAAAACTCAAACTCAAACCATTTATTTCAATTAAACCATTTACAGGCACTTTTGAATTGTCAAGAAGTCGGTCATACAGAAAATATGAAGCTAGTTGCCCATTCCAAAGCGTAGGTACCTATGGAGAAGAACGGGCAAGAAACTCCATGGACACTCTTTTAAATTATATTTTTACAAAAATATTAGTTACATCATTAATGTTGAATTTACAATTAAATGTGAGAACGATGTTAAAAGGAACAAAATACATATCCAGAAAAAAAACGGGCAAGCGAGAGTCTGACGCACACGCGAAGGGTTCCGTACCACAAGGCAAAAACGCCGGAAAAAAACACGTTTCTTCTATGGGTTCGAACCCAAAATTAAAGGGGGTCTCCCTTTAATTTTGGGTTCGAACCTACGACCAACAACTCGTAAGTTGCGGCCGTTACCACAGCCACTACTGCTCTATTGGGCTAACACTTTTTTTTTTTTTCGGTTGGGAAGTCATCAAATGACCCCTCTCGCTCTGGCTAACACTGTTCTTATCATACCTACATATCATAATCACAATTAATCATCTGGGACATTCGCTCCAAATATCGATTAATAGTCTTATACTATTATAATATAAATAAATATATATAATAATAATTAAAAAACAAATAATAACCCCACTGCCGTATCTCTACGTTGACGTCGTGGTGGGGCTTGCGCGCTCCGAACTCTAGGCCTATGCCGGAAGAGTTTACTTTGCCGGAACAGGTCTAAGGTGAGGAGCCAGACCAAGAGGGATACAGAAACCCGCAGGGCATCATGTGGCGAGCTTAGAGAAGTCTTGTTCCTCACCTCTGGCTTGCCTTTATTGGGCGGCTGGAGTGAACAATGACGAGGAACAGAGCTCCCACCTCATTCTTGCCTTTATTGGCCGGCTTGAGCGGAGATTCGCAAGAGCAAACTTGCTCGGAGGAAGGAAGTCTTCCAGTAAGATGCTGGTAGGGATCTTGACCGTACTTCCGGGATTGTCCTGATAGCCGTGGAATACCTCTCCACTCCTCATAAGCACCTCAGGACATGTTGCCCCCTTGTAGCTACGTCACTATGTGCTAGCGACCGTTTCCGGGGGCCCATTATTGAGTGTGCAAGTCACCCCCTGCCATTTTATCCGTGTATATATAAAACATTGATCAGGCAGGGGTCATAGTTCTTCCATAGTTCTTGGTAACCAGTCCATTTTAACCCCCCAATCCCATAGTCCAACTTTTTATTTATCCATATCCTACAATAGTCCTACACCAATCGGGGGTTATCCTTGGGTGCAATTGCATAGTGCATACAGGGATAATCGTCGGTTAGTGCCACATTTCATTAAAATATCCTAAGGGCCTCTGCGAGTTGGCTTTGGCCCCTCGTACGCCTTCCAAAGGACCGGGACCCCATGGTCCCGAGATATGAAAAATAATAATAATAAAAAATGATAATAAATAATATAAATAAATAAAAAATATTGTCGGCCTTTCAGCAAGACAATAATAAAACTATAAAAGCTTTAATATCATCATTATGCATACACACTAAGTAATAAATGTGAAACGTTGCAGACCGTCGCTGCTTGCATTTCATTGGCCTATTTAATGCTGATAAGATTATAACTTTCACGTTGAATAATATTAAATAGCAGCTGGTTTACGAACACAAAAGATGGTTCAGTAAATTATTTTACTGTCAATTGTTTTAATCAATTATATCTACTAGGTCGATTTTCGCCGTGCGGCTGTTCGCTTATACCAAATCTAATCGCATCAGAAGCCGAATTCCAACCATATTTACACAGGTCGATAAAAATCGCAGGTGGTGGTAATTTTGCATCAAAATGCCGACCTTCATGAGGCGGGAAATCGCCTGCGACAGCATTTTTACGGTCGATTTTAGTCACCCGTCGCATGCGACCTTTCGCCGCACGAGTCACGGCAAACAAAAGTCAAAAAACCGACTCTATTTTGGAACTTAAAATTGCCATTTAGACGCTATAGTCACCTGTGTGAAGCCCGCATAACATCACTTCGAAATTCGTAGTGAATCTGCGATGATTTACTTTAATAAAAAAAAGTTATAAAAAAAAAATAAAAAACCCGACTGCGTTAAATACTGAAAAGCTAAAAACAAGCCCATTTTAAATTAAATAAAAGTTGGTGGCAGGCGGGACCCATTTGAATTTGAAAATATAATAAAAATGATATGGGTCCCACCTGGGATGGGTACCTCCTTCTGACGCAGTCGGGTAAAAACAAATGAGATCGCCTTGGTATTCAGTAATGCTATTCTGTAAAAATCTCGCCGTGAAAACTTAGGTGAATTGACCTTAAAGTGACCTGTCAATAGTGTCAATCACTAGCATCAGGTGAAATGACAGATCACTTTAAGGGGCTTACAGGACCTAAACACAAAAAACGCAAGTTTTAGAAACAATAAAAGTATATGATCGACTACAGTAAACAAAATCAGAAAAATATATGATATTCTTCAGAATATATGCTAGGTAGATAGTGTGCTGAAAACATAATACAACTAATTTGATACGATAGAAAAAAATCATAAAGATACCTCTGAAAACTTTCTTTTTAAGTACAATAAAAACCTACTAATATACATACAATCATTCTGATTTTTTGTCAGATTATTCTACAAGCAACATACTAAAATACTAGTGTTTTAATTTTTTTGTACAAACAATAGATTTTTTGTAATTAAATAATTGCTTCATATTTTGCAATAAATTACCAGCGTTGTATCATCGCGCTTCTCTTTCTTTTCTATGCAGTCCAAAGTGACCGCGCTTTAGGTCATGTTAGCACCTTAAGCTCACTGCACCTAAGTTATCACGGTGATCTTTAACAAAATAGCATTTTTATAATGATTCGAGAAGGAATACTGAGCTGACGACCAATAGAGATGTATGGAAAGAGAAGACTCATGCTACCCCGACTCGACTGGATGAAAAATCAATGCAATTGGAAAAAGGAAAATGTTTATTTATTTTCACACAGTAAAAGGTTCTCGTAAATGTTTTTTTTTTCTTGAACGACACTCAAGCTCCTTTATAAACTTTTTTTTTCTTTTTCAAGTTGCAGAATTGAGTGTTTACATTATTATATACAAAGCTGCTTTTTTTAATTGGCAATTCTGTGTATTTTTTATTTTACAACGTAATAAAGCAAATTAATTGTCGTTCTTAAATAATTAAGTTGTTACTACCACGAGGTTAATTATAGGCATACTTAGATGTTTCAAAATAATTAGAGAAATAAAAGTAAATTGTAGTAGGTAAGTCTTACTAGTCTTACTAAGTCTACAGCCAGTAAAAGTACCAATATTACATTCATTTGGCTAATGACGTCGTGTCGATTTATTCTGTAAAAACGAAAGTGAAGTGAGCTGTCATTAGTGTCAAATCCGCATCAGCGGTGCTATTCTGTAAAAATCTCACCGTGAAAACTTAGGTGAAGTGAGCGTGGATTGAGCTGTCAATAGTGTCAATTCCTAACAAAAACAAACTCACTTCACCTAAGTTTTCACGGTGAGATTTTTACAGAATCGACCGGCAGATGGAATGACAGCTCACATTACCTAATCTGCATTCGCGACTTAATTGCCAAAAATGTAAACAAATATGAGTTTATGGAAAAATAACTTTAATTCCTACAAAATAAAGTGCAGTTTACGCTACAACTTCAAATATTTTTATAACTTTTTCAATAGTGCTAATCACTGAAATGAACTTAATTATCATTACAATTAAGTTTATATTTGTTTAACTTGAAATATCATCAATTTGAAACATAAATTTAATATACCTACTTTAAGTTCTCATGGTGAGATTTTTACACAAACGACAGGCTGGTCATTAAATTGCATATTGTAATGAGCATATTATTCTTATCGTTAATCTAAACCGATACAGTAAAACCCGTTAAACCTACCCAACATTCTCAATATCTTAACAAAAAAACGCAGCGTTTTGTCCGCAAACCTGTAGCACCCTTAACAGGAGCTTCACCATAGATAAGTTTCAAGTTATAGCTGTTTATAAGTATCCTAGA
This sequence comes from Mesoligia furuncula, assembly GCA_916614155.1. NCBI lineage: Eukaryota > Metazoa > Arthropoda > Insecta > Lepidoptera > Noctuidae > Mesoligia > Mesoligia furuncula. The sequence goes on along the minus strand of OU744807.1, from coordinate 27,406,261 downwards.
TTAATGCATGCATGCGAGCATTGAGCTAAGGCATAGACTCGAGCCTGACCGCAGGCGCAGGCGCAGGCTGGCTACCGATCCCGACTCGATTGTAAATATTCTATCAACCTGCTATGGCTTTTATTTTTCTCTTTGGTAAATGGAAAAAAAATGTGTGTTGTTGTTTATGATTTCGCGCACAGCCATAGAGGGCGCAAGTGTAAATTTATGGGTGGTGACAGGTTGTTTTTTCTGATTTTTCATAAGATACTAACCGTTCTTGGTTATACCTATGCCAATTTTGCAGCGTAGATTTTGGACCCATATTCCTTTACAATAGTTTACAGAGAAATTGTTACTCAAATCTTTATTGCTGTGTTGCTAGATACTCTGAAAGACTATGATTGAAAGTGAAAATTATTAGTTTTTAGACATTCTGAAACGTGATAACTTATGTTAAGAAAATGATACCTACCAAAGTGAGATACCTACCATATTTGGAAGGTTACCTATCAAATGTGTAGTATGAGAAAACATTTCCTGTGAATTATCAAATCAAATCATTTATTTTTCGCCAACGTGGGTGGGGTACCCATGTTGGCAAAAAATATAGATGTTATACCTACATGTTTAGATAATGTGCTCTGCCGTCACTTGGGCATGCAAAATTTACACAAACAACAACTGCAAACATAAATTACAACCTACCTATCAAAATAACAATAATTATTACAAATTTATTAAATTGGAAAATCATTTTAACCTTCTTTTTTTTCCATGTCAAGGAGTATCTCGTAATCAATACTTAATTAAAATGTCATAGTAAATAAATAACGTTAATTAGGCATAGTTTTTCTTTATAAGTATTAGGGCGTTCTCAATTTAGACGTTTCGTGTCGGACCTCTGCGGTGCCGAAGCGGTGCGTTTGTCGTATTGCGCACGGACGGTCGTTTGTTTTCATACAAAGCGCGCGGTGCGGCAACAGTGCGGCGTTGGTACCACGAACGCCCGACAACCCGCTTCGGTACCGCAGCGGCTAAATTGAAAGCGCCCTTAGGGCGAGGCCACAACACTGCGTTGCGGCGTCGTAACGCAAAAACAACGTCACAGCACAATGCGTCGTAAATACAATGCGTCGTAGATTTTTACGATGCGACGCCGCAACGCAGTGTTGTGGCCTCGCCCTTAGAGTTCCAATACCGTTTCGTTTTATCCTGATACCTGCCCTCTTCGCTATCTTTTTGCTCTCATACTCAAGCCCACAGTTAGCACAAATACTTACATAACTAAACCATGTATCGAACTGTGCAAAGACAAGTATAATTTGTAGCTCCTTCAATAATTCATGTGCAATGCGATTGCTGCCTGCGCGCGCGCAGTTTGTCGCGACATCTAAAGGTGGATCCACACATTGCGAGGCATGCGCTCCGCACGGCGCACAACGCATGCCTCGCCAAGTGTGGACCTGTATATTCGTGGCGAGGCATGCGCTCCGCACGCGCGAGGGCGAGCCAACGTATGTCGGCAAATGCTTCAAGATCAAAGTGCCTCAGTGCGAGCATTACGTTAGGTGTGGACGTAGCCGCGCATGCACGTTCGAGGCGTGCGCCGCGTACAATATCAACGCACGCCTCGACTGCGAAAATGAAACTGCGTTTGCTCGGGCCAAACAGCGCGCAGCGCATGCTCGGGCCGATCCAACCCATACAGCAGCAGTTACCTTGCTTTTACTTTCTCGACATTTTTCCCTTCTATAAGATCCTAGAAGAGAATTATTTTTTTTTTCAACTCAGCGACGGTTACATTTACTTCGTTCGCGATTATACGCCATACATCTTCTCTTTTATTTTTATTAAAATAATGATTATGTTTAGGATCCCATAATAATCTATTACTTTCGTATACTTAATAAAACTGCTTTTCTTAACATTTCTTTGTCGTTCATAATGCGCGCGTACATCCGCAGCGAGGCGGACACAACCATCCAAACGCAACGCACTGCTCGCAATGAGCCGGCCGCCACACGGCGCACAGCGAATAGCGCGTGTACGGCGCACACGCGCTGTGCGTTGTGCGCCGTGCGGAGCGCATGCCTTGCCAAGTCTGCGCGCCTATTTGCCTCGAGCATTTGCTTCGCACGCGATGGCTCGACCCGAGCATATGTTGGTATAATTTGTCAACAAGCACGCCTCAAGCCGAGGCATGCGTTGTGCGCCGTGCGGAGCGCATGCTCGCAATGTGTGGATCCACCTTAACAAACGTATGTGGTTCACGCTCACGGCAAATATATTTGTTATGTTTATTAATTTTAAATATTCTTATAGTAACAAAGATTAAATATTTTGGTCTGTTCCAAAAGTATCTAAAAGAAAAAATGTGAACCAATTCTGTCCAGCCGGTCGATTCTGTCAGAATCTCACCGTGAGAAGTTAAGTGAAGTGAGCTGACAGCTCACTTTAGGTAAGCTATCATATATCACGGTGAGATTTTTACGGAATAGCACTACAGCCGGTCGATTCTGTAAAAATCTCGCTGTGAAAACTTAGGTGATGTGACTTTGTTTTTGCTAGGAAATGACACTATTGACAACTCACTCCACGCTCACTTCACCTAAGTTTTCACGGTGAGATGATTATAGAATCGCACTGCAGGTTACATTCTTATGAAAATATTCACAAAAGAGAATTACTAACACATACATCTGTTTATTAGAAGGTTTGAGGTTTCAGATAAGTTTATCCAAAAATTCACTTACCTTTTTGAGAATACTAGCTGCGCCCCGCGGTTGCACCCGCAGAAGTGTCGATTCCGTGAGAATATTGGGATAAAAACATACAATCATCCGAACATAGTACCTCCTCCTTTTTGTAAAGTTGGTAAAAAGTAGCCTATACGTTAATCCAGGGTGTCAGCTACCTCCATACACAATTTTATCAAAATCGGTCCAGCCGTTTGAGCGTGAAGGAGTAACAAACATATAAACACACACACACACTCACAAACTTTTGCCTTTTTATTATTAGTGTGATTAAAACCATAACATAAGTCGATATTGTTGAGAGTTTTACAAAATTAGACATTTCTTACAATAATTATTTTGTGGGTAGATAAACTACAAACAATTCAATGCTCGCTTGATACAAAAGTAGTCAAGTTTCAACTTTTTAAGTCAACACTTCTTCCATCAATTATTGTTTGACTAAATTTTAATTAAAAATCATCGACGAAAATTGAGGTTATTAAAATTAACCTCAATTATCAAATGAAAATATATTTAAGGTGAATTAAAATTAGAATTTCGTGTTTAAGTATTCAAATAATACCTATACCATAAGTATAAACAGCCAGTAATGTTCCCCACTGCTGGGACATAGGCCCCCTCTCTTCGAGTGGGAGTGGGCTGTAATCTACCACGCGAGGCTCAGTGGTAGATGTCACATATCTTCGAATAATTATTACTTCGAATATTACATGCCGGTTTCCTCACGATGTTTTACTTCACCGTTTTGAGAGCAGTGGTGGTGAAATGATTTACACAAAATAAAGCGCCTGTCTGGGTTTCGAACCCACGGCTGCAAAAGTCGTAAGTCGCGGACGTAACCACTGGGCCACCAATGCTCAAATAATAAAATTACTTAACTTGTAAGTGAAACTACAAATTGGCGTCCATAGGTACGTTCACGGGGTGGTTCCGGAATTGGTCTTTTAAGAGTCAAAGTCAAATCATTTATTTCAAATAGGCACATTATAGGCACTTTTAAACGTCAAAAATTACTACTAAATAGAATTGATTCTAGTCGCCCATTCCAAAAGGTAGTTTTCGTATGAAGAAGAATGGGCACGACACTCCACCATTACTCTTTAAAAATGTTTTACAAGCTCTTGTATATATAATATAATTATATGTGAAGACGATGCACCTAGAATAAAAGTAGTCTACCACAAACTGAAGCAATGTCAGGTAAATCAATTATGTGATAGATACATGGTGCTCAGAGGAACCGGGACCACCCCTATGTGCTGATGGTGATCATCGGGGTGGTTTTAGTGAGGTAAAAATCCCACACTCCCCGACATCCCTTCCCGGAGGTCGGGTGCCTTTTGAAGGATTCCCGCCGAAAACAAAAAAAACAAAAAGTAAGTTCTCTGATTCATTTGTTCACATTCTGATCACGTACTTTTGGAACAGACATTTGGTATTTTTATTTAAGTAAAATTACGTTATTGTTATACACATAATCTGGTAATAAGTTACGAGAACTCAATGCCGACATACTGTTTCGCAGTTTGGCAAATACCTTGGTTACTTTTATACATGTGTAATAATTATGCTTGGATAACAATAAACTAACAAACTCGTAAACAGTGGTTTTTAAAGATTTCAGGATTTTGCAACTTTTCTTGACAGCTGCCTGCATAAAACTTGTTCCAAAAGTTTCAGTATTCTTAAATATGGCTAAACTTTTAGTAAAAGACAGATTGTTGTAAGCTTTTTACAGGATAATAGGTACTCTTTTTGTATGGTTTCGTACTAAAAAATACGAGGTTCAACTGGACTCTACAACGTACGGTCAACACAGGAGATAAATAACCAGGGTCGTCGGATATAGTTGAAGTTTAGTAAGAAACCGATAGATGTTTTCGAATAAAATTCAATTTAATTAATACAAAACAACCAGTCCATTCATCAAATTAAATTTGATTCGAAAACATCCAGCGGTTTCTTACTAAACTTCAACTTTATCCGACGACCCTGGCTACATATCTCTTTTGGTGACTGTTCCTTCTGCACCCTAATTGTGTAACATACCATCAATCATAATGTGAATCATTTTGAAAGCTATTACTAATCCATTGCTTCATATGTTCGAAAAATTACTCTAGTCAACACCGTAAATAACGCAATGGATGTTTTTGAACTATCAAAATGGGCTTTCATTTTTCATTGCTAGCAAACTTCTTGGTAGTTAAGGCAGTTTATGAAACCATTAGCTGCAATCATTTTAGTACCATTTTCACTCACGTCCTTTATATGTATAAGTGCCTACAGTTTTATGCCCCTGGTATTACGCGGAGGGCTACTGTTTGACCCTGCAATACTTGTTATAAGGTCCTAATGGTTAGTTACAGGTAGCTAGCAGTGTTTATCCGTTTGCCGGCTTTAAGGTGATATGTTGAAAGAATGAGGTTTTTCTATTTCGTGTAACTTGTTAAGTATGTGTTTGGTATAATTTTTTGACTTTTTGGTCTAATACATAACAAGTAAAAGTAATACACGAATCAATGAATTTTTCTCGATACAAAAAAAATCCAATGTTGTATCTATTTTTTTTACTTTTGTCGACATCGCGGCGTAACGCTTAAGAGTTATTCAATAGAATTTACTTTAAAACATAGAGCATTATCATGTCAAAGTTTACTCAAAGTTGTTTTAAATTTAATTCATTAATTTTGTTAATAAAGGAGAAAATTCGTTTTGGCACATACGTCGTTTTATTTCGAGCGCACGCACACTATAGCCATCACTCTTCTTTTGCGTTTCAAAAGTTATTGCATCACTTTCGCTCGCTTAGTAGGTTTTCGAGGATTTTAGATTTTCGAGGTAGCCTCCCTTAACACTCCAGTTAAGTTATCAAATCTTTGGAGGCAGGATTGAATATGCCCCTGCAAATATAATCTGGCAAAATGTCGTATTATGGATTCATACAACACCCAGTGCGGGTGTGGATCGTACCTGATCTTACCTTTCCAGATAAGTTATGAACTAGTGAGCTGTCCTATTTTTGGTTTCGTAGTTTGATCATGCTTATTATCTTGTACTATTGAAACTACAATAAATTAATACTTTAATATCAAGTGGACCAAATTGCAAAAAAAAAAGAAGAGAAATAACAAAAAATTTAATATTTTAGTTTTTTCTTTCTACTCTACCGTGCAAAATGTACACTATCTTCGCCTTTATAAATCAATGGTTTAAATGCGATGAAGCCTTAAATAGAGAGGTACTTGTTCTCATATGTTGAACCTTTTTTACGATTTGGCCATTGCCCTCGGTGTTAACGATCCGCGTAGGTAGATAGGCAATTGTCACTTTTGATTTCTCTTTTGCATTTTTACTATTGCGATCCTAGGACCCTGTAAGACTCAGAAGAATGCCGAAATAGGAATTTAAATATCGTTCTAGAACTTCTCACCTTGCGTGATAATTATTCTGTTTTGTGCAAATTGGAAATATCGGCCCTTTAAAAGCCCTTACCTATATCTATTTAAATGCTCCTGCAATCTCTTGTGACGTTTATGTATTCTTACGGATAAGAATATTCGTTTTCTTGAGAAGGCTAGCAAGCTTCTCAGCCTATCTACAGGCAAAAACAAGAAAATGTCTTATACCACGCATAAAAATATCTATATTTTCATATTTTTATTATAAATAACATCGCAACTAATTGCATTAGCAGCTATCAATTACTAACCAAACACCACACGCATCTAATAATAAACAGAAGTATATTAAAACATGATAAAAAGCGTAAAAAAGATGGCGGCCATCGCCATCTTGCATCGAATGCGCGGGAACGAGCGATCGGGTGCGTTCAATAAATTGACATACGCCTTATACGGGCCTATAGCGTCCCATTCGTCTTGTTGTAGGTCTTAGACCTTAGCTCCGAGTTAGACGGCGTGTTAAATTGGGCCTGCAAGACTGGATAGCTAAAAAGTAAGCGGCTAACATTTATGGGGACATTATAATGGTTGGTTGGTTTAGAGTTAAATGTTTCTAATGCATGTTGAGTTAAGATAGTGTGCAGTATAGTTTGGTATTTCTGCTATTTTATGAGTACTTGATACTTTATAATATTTAAGGATTTAACAGAGATGGTTGAATAAATTCGGCTGTCTAGGCGTTTCGTTAATTTAAAATTGCTTTAAAGTTGCAGTAATTTTGTTGCTAACTATTTAAGGTTCATTTGAAGCAGTTGAAGGATAATCATGACACGTGATTAATTACAAGCCATATCAATTACTGAGAATGATAAACCAACCGAGCCAATTACGGAGCCATTACAGATTCATAAAAGGACAAAATGGCCCTTCTAATTTAAAATACAATTAGAACGTGAAAACATCTCAACCTAACATGAGAAGCTGTGGTCCATGCTGGCAAATCAAGAGCAATTGATATAGAATAGAATGATATAAAAATGTTCATATACTGCACAAACAACTATGGGCCAGCGTCCTAACCATTTAGATGGCCCTAACGTCTTACAGACTCTTCACAAGAATGTCGTCGGAGTCTGCGGACGTTTTTACATACATTTATTGACCAGCATGGCCCATCAACTCAAAACCCGTAACCACCACTCACCTGTCAAGCCATATCTTACTTAAACGTGACGTAGTAAAGTCGGGTTTTCGGTAGGGTAGTTGATTTTTATGGTGTTTGAAGATGTGGTGTAGTGGTTTGGTACTCAGAGGCCGCAAGTTCTTGTGTTAGCGACGCTGGCCGTCAGGTAGTTTGTTGAACGTGATTATTGTCCGTCGTTTTGATTTGTAATGATTTTCGCATTGTTTTGAACTTGGAGAAGGGATTTGAGGCATTTTTATGGTAATTAGTAATTAATTTTGCTTGTTATGGCATTTTTTTGAGCAAGACCTGAATGGAGAGGATATATAGGGTACATAGGTTTTTGATCGAGTCATTGCTTACATGATTTTTGGTGGCTCGGAACATATGTCTGCGGACAATTAACAATTTCAAACAAATGTCAATTTCAATTCAATTCTTTAATACTTAACACATGTATTTTAAAAGATCTTAATGATAATTACAAGTTCACATGGTCAGTATCGGAAGAAATTTCAGTTTTCTATACGTGCTTTTAAAAACAAGTGAATCACAAGTTCTTTCTAACAAAATATTACTTTTCGATATTGGCAAAGCCGTATATTTACGACTCGCTAAGAAACAGGAATCAGAGACTATATTGCTTTAATTTGTCTTATCCGTAACAAATGAACATGGTGTAGCTCCGTTGTTGAGTTATAGCTCTCCCAATGATTCAGTAATTGAGCTTACCTTCGCAATGAATGGGAATACATATCGTACTCCAAAGTCTTCATGAGTCTAACAAATCGCCCCTAATTGGTTAGATATCGATGTGTCTAGCTTCGAGACTATGGTTCTTTTTTTGCCCTCAGGGTAGAATTTGTGGGCAATATATTTTATGATCTGCATAAGAATTTGTCAACTGTTGTGCCCTGAAGCTGTTTCTGTGCAATCGTTTGCTTGTAATTTCGTTTGAATAAGCTTCGTTTGATGAATATCTAGTGTCTGTAATGTGTCCATTTAACATGTTTCTTGTAAAGTTACAAATCGACGGCGAAGTGCCAATACCTCCTAACTGACATTTTTTTGAGAAATTCACTTGTTTATCGTTTTGAATTTAAAAGCGTTATTCGCATGTTTTAGTGAATAGCCGAAGTGTATTTTTAATTGCAACAGCATTCAATTAAAATGTTGAAATATGTACCTCCCTACTAAACCAACGCAACGTGTCTATTTTTGAAGGTTTTTTTCAGATTGTGTAAATTTTTGACTTTGTCAGTTAGGAGGTATTGGCACTTCGCCGTCGAAATCTAATCGTTTTCTAAGCTTATCCTGCACCCTGATTGAGTAACATACTTTCAATCACAATATGAATGATTTTGAAGGATATTGCTACCCAGTCAGCACAAACCTTCTGAGTAAGTTTTGTTTAACAGCAGTCATAGAAACTAATTGCTGAATGAGACTACCGTAATTAGCTGATTTGGCGCCTACTCAGACTTTATTCAAGCAATTTGGGCACAAAATTATACTGCTAATAGCTGTGTAATAGCAACGTAACAGATGAATACGTTTTGAATAATTGTACGACAAGTTGAGATTTTCTGGATGAACCTTTGAACACCAGCCATTGCTTGAACGAATACCTTTTTGTATCATAAAAGTTCTTTCTTATGCAGCAAATATTATTTTTATTTATTTACAAGGCAACTGCGACAGGTAACAATCAAAGTAAACTAGGTAGTAAACTAGGTTCACATTATGTAATAGGTGGCAAATACCTAATATGTAGGGATATAGTCAGTCAGGATAGTAGTCAGGTTCGGAGTCAGGTGGTCAGATGGTTAGGCTAGGCAGAGTTGAACCTACCTATACTTACCTACAGGTGATTTTTTTACCTGATCCAAATTTTTACAGGGTGTTTTTTTCGTGATTTCAGAGTTGGTCCCATAGTGAAAGTTGTTCATATTATTGGGTAGAACATCCTGTAAAAATTTGGAACAAGTAAAAAAAAAACCGGGCAAGAGCGAGTCGGACTCGTTCACCGAGGGTTCCGTAACATCCGGGTTTATGCATAAGGTTTATGTTTACGAAATTAAATGTTTTTTTTATATTTGAGTTGGTTGAATAAAAGGTAAATTACGGTTTACAATTTATGACGTATTAAAAAAAAACTACTAACTAGATCTCGTTCAAACCAATTTTCGGTGGAAGTTTACATGGTATTGTACATCATATATTTTTTTTAGTTTTATCATTCTCTTATTTTAGAAGTTACAGGGGGGGGGACACACATTTTACCACTTTGGAAGTGTATCTCGCGCAAACTATTCAGTTTAGAAAAAAATGATATAAGAAACCTCAATATCATTTTTGAAGACCTATCCACAGATACCTCACACGTATGGGTTTGACGAAAAAAATTTTTTTTAGTTTCAGTCCTAAGTATGGGGAACCCCAAAATTTATTGTTTTTTTTCTATTTTTTTGTGAAAATCTTAATGCGGTTCACAGAATACATCTACTTACCAAGTTTCAACAGTATAGGTCTTATAGTTTCGGAGAAAAGTGGCTGTGACATACGGACGGACAGACAGACGGACAGACAGACAGACAGACAGACATGACGAATCTACAAGGGTTCCGTTTTTTGCCATTTGGCAACGGAACCCTAAAAAATCACCTGTATACAACGTGTAACGTTAAATGCGCAAAACCTTGGTCATTGTACTCATCATTATGAACAACTTTTACTATGGGACCAAACTTGAAATCGCAAAAAAAATAACAGCTGTTTAATACATTTTGACATTTGATTTTTTTTTCGCGATTTCAGCTTGTGTCCCACAGTAAAAGTTGTTCATAATGATGAGTATAATGACCCCTAAAGAGGTTTTGTGCATTTAACGTTACACCTTGTAGAGTGCCTGCACCCACATTTCGCCAGTTATGTTTATGTCATGTATTAGGACGTGACCCTATTGCCATCAATCGGGCACAAACCCCGACTCCAGGATACTACTGAGAATTTCAAAAATCCTTTTGTAAGAGGCTTACATGCAGGACCTAGACGCAAAAACGCAAGTTTCAGAAACAATAAAAGTATATGATGGACTACAGTAAACAAAATCAGAAAAATATATGATATTCTTCAGGATTTATGCTAGGTAGATAGTGTGTTGAAAACATATTACAACTAATTTGATACCATAGAAAAAAGTATATGATCGTCTACAGTAAACAATATCAGAAAAATATATGATATTCTTCAGGATATATGCCAGATAGATACAAAAACATAATACAACTAATTTGATACCATAGAAAAAATCATGAAGATACCTCTAAAAACTTTATTTTTACAATAAAAACCATACTAATATACATACAATCATTTTGATTCTTTGTCAGATTATTCTACAAGCAACATACTAAAACACTAGTGTTTTAATTTTTTTGTCCAAACAATAGTTTTTTTGTCATTAAATAATTGCTTCATATTTTGCAATAAATTACCAGGGTTGTGTCCTCGCGCTTCTCTTTCTTTTCTATGCAGTTCGACAGTGACCGCGCTTAAAGGTCATGTAAGCCCCTTAATAAGTCGCCTTAGAATAATATTTAACTAACTGACCTTGTTTCAGTTACGTCAAACAGTACAGCTACATCCTCTAGGCTGCTTAGGCACCGTAAATATGCTATACAATCTGAATGATTGGAAATACTCGTAGCTATATATTTTTGACCGAACCAATAATTTAATCTCAGCTTTATAACTTCCTAACGGATTGTTACCTTTCTGTGAGGTATATTAAACAAACGATTGGTTAATACTGTAGAGGATAACAATCAGTTTAGTTTATAACCGGTTGAATGCCGTAATTACAAAAACAATTAAAAAGTAATTGTGTCTCGCGTGGATCCACGTTCCGGACATAAGAAGAGTTAATAGTTCAAAATTCTAAAAATTCAAAATTATTTATTAGTCACAATTATTAGTACAAGGAGAGAATAGATGGTGACCCCCAAACTAGGCGATTGCCTGTATCTTGGGAGTCAGTGTTACGACATTTTTAAAGTGGTACATAGTGCATAGCGTGGCGATTATGGCAAACCCTCCCAAAATTGGGGGAGGCCTAGGTCCAGCAGTGGACGTCTATCGGCTGAAACGACGACGACGACGACGACGACATAGTGCATAGTGATTATAACAAGACAGGGAAAGAGAAACTAAAAAAAATAACTAATCTAAAATAATATTAGAATAAAAATAAAATATCTTAGGGCTGATTTTTCCAACGCCAAATAATTTTATCTGGGGAATAATTTTGAATTTTTGACAGTTCGTCCATACAGAATCTGTCAGACGTCAATTTTATTCCACGAATAAAAATTATCTGTCGATTGAAAAATCAGCCCTAAAAAAATAAACTTAGAATATACATTGCCATCAGCGTGAGATCAAACTAAACAAAATAAAATCAACAGTGTGAGATCAATTAAATAACGATTATTGCATAGGGATTATTGCAAGACACAATATAGCTCGCAGGAGGTTATAAATTAGGTAATGTTGAGCATTATATGGAGCACCTGCGAGCATCCATCTTTAAAAGAGGGTTCATGGTGTATCTTGTCCGTTCTTCTCAATGGGAAACTTTTTGAAGTGAAAACTTGTTTAGGCGCGTTGGGCATTTTTTGAAATGGGAATAAACCATTGGACTCGCGACACAGTTACCGATACCGACACCTCTGTTTTAAGTTTTGGCCATTATAAAGACATCAACGCGTGGTAAATTTTCTTATTGAAGAATGACCTTCAAACATATTTATAAAATTACTATGCTTTTTCAAGTTTTCACTTCTGTCGGCGACTCCTGGAGTGCCACTGTTTTTTTTTCCGGGGGGAATGCTTCAGAAGGTCCACACACCTCACTAAAACAACCCCGGTGATCATCATCAGCACACAGGGGTGGGACCGATTCCTCTTAAAAGACCAATTTCGGAACCCCCCGTGCAACGCATGTAAGGCACATCCTCCCACGTGCGAGCATCCATCTTAAAAAGAGTGTTCATGGAGTATCTTGTCCGTTCTTCTCCATAGGAACACTACCCTTTGGAATGAGCTTTGCCCGACTCCTAGACTTAGAATTTGCGTTAATAGAATAGTAGTTTTATTAATAGATCGTATGCTAACTGCCTTTTAGAAGCTAGAGCACAGTGTACGTATACCCACCTACACAGATTTTTATTCTTATATCCATTGACTTATATATTACTTATATTTGATTAGGATATACATAGATGAGGATGATTTCATTTAGCTCCCTTCAAAATGGTTGAGCTGAATGGTGCTGATCTATGCGTCATGTTCGTGAACGGGCGCCGTCAGTTGGGGCTGGTCATCACTTAGTTGCCTCGGCTTATTTTTAATTATTTTATTTTTGGATTGTTACTCTGGACGCTTTTAAAGCGTACGTCTTTTTTTACATCGTTCTCACATATAATTATAAATTCAACATTAATGATGTAACTAATATTTTTGTGAAAATATAATTTAAAAGAGTGTCCATGGAGTTTCTTGCCCGTTCTTCTCCGTAGGTACCTACGCTTTGGAATGGGCAATTAGCTTCATATTTTCTGACTGACCGACTTCTTGACAATTCAAAAGTGCCTGTAAATGGTTTAATTGAAATAAATGTTTTGAGTTTGGGTTTGAGTTTGAGTTTGATGTCGCAGCCAACTAGTTAAATTAGCCGTTTTGTTAACCGCCTGGCCTTTGGAAGTAGTGCTCGCCTCGCTTCGGTCTCTGCTCTCACGCGGTTGATCACAGTTCTAACATAACCCTGCCCTGGCTTAGTTACTGCGACCAATTCAGCTCTCGCGTGTTTCATTACAGTTCCAACTTAAACCATAATATTGAATATCATTCAGGCCGTTAGTTGAACGGCCGCCGTTTAGTTAAACGGCTAGGCGGTTAACTAAACGGCTAATTAAACCAGTTGGCTGCGACATAGACATTCCTTACATGTGTTCGAGTTCGACTAATGACTGATTCTTATAATTTACGGACTGTTATTGGTTAAAATTAAGACTTTTGTATCTTTATCAATAATGAAGCAAAGACCTCATAGCTTTGCATATTGGACCCTCCCTTGGAAGTAGCTATCACAGGTAATATTAGCTTACGAATCTATTTAAATGCTCAGTTTTGCAATAAAAAATGCTACCATTGGGAAGCAAAACGATTCGTTTTTATTTAAAGGAACCGAACAAAACAAATCTTGAGATATGAAGCGTATTCAAAGTGATTTTTTTATTAACTTTATGACGTTAGTTCCGTAGTTCCTTACTGATACTAACAATATCTTAAACTTATTTTCTACGTTAATAGGTAGGTAGCTAATAGAAATAGGTAGGTACAGGAAAAAGACATACAGTCACGTTTCTATGATGAAAGAGTCCACAATTTCCAAACTCCTTACCAAAAATCAAGTAAATAAAAAAAAAACTCCTAATTTATGGCTCCCATATACTCCCCCTATAGCTTACCTTATGAACAATCTGATCTGTCGGCAGTAGAGACAGGTTCCGATGTCCTTGGGGAGAAATGTGGCGCTGCCAGCCGCGAGCGGGCGAAAGTGCGCGCTGACCGTGCGCCTGCGCACCCACGATTAACTTATAATAACTGATGCGACTTGATTGGCCATTAGAATTTTTATGATCGAGAGTTTTTAGTTTTGAGGCTCGTTGTCTGAAGAAACGGTTTTGAAATGTTCTGTTTGATGGTCATGTGTGAGGTACATTCTGGGAAATTAATTTTTAAACAAGTTGATTGAGACCCTATGTCAATTTGCCGTGTTATATGCATTTCAAACAATTTTCTAACCATGACAGTTGGAATTTGAATATCCTACGGACAACTCAAGTTGGTAGTCAAGCTTAACAATTATTTATCTTACTTTACCATACGAATTGAGTCTAATACCCACGTATTGAGTAAAGGTAGGTAGAATACGGGCTTATGTCTTCGTCTGGCAAAATCTTGGGGGTAAGAACTTAAGAAGTATAAAATAAGGTTGAAATTGGAGTGAAAATTATTAAAACATTGGCCACAGTCTCAAAACTATGATTCGCGAAAAAAAGTGGACTTTAAAAAAAAATTCTTTGGCAGAATAGAATGTATTCAGTTCATAGAAAATAGATAAGGGTCTTGCAGAGCAAAAACTTTGTTTTGAGACTTGCTCCAAAGTCTGTGACCAATGTACACTTTAAAAATAACATCCAGGGACCATCCGGTTAACCACGACATTGGTTCATTACAATTGATCGACGTCTGCGAGTGCGGGGAGTATAATATTGTACAATAGTTTTGTAGCAGTCAGGTGCATTCTCACGTTTAAGGAATGCTATAGAATGGGCCCCGAGTGTTGCTAGGCAGGCCTTTGTTCCCGCCTAGGTGTTATTTAGATTTTTGAACAACAGCAATAACTGCCAGCCACGAACGGTACCTACATACCTCTCCAATACCGCAAGATTCTTTCGGAAAGGCGGAAGAAATTTAAAGATTGGCAAATGACAGATGTTTGATTTTGAGAGCATTAACTTGTGATTGAAAATCGTAAGAATTTCGGTTACCCAAAGAAAGAGCTGGAACATTTTCATTGAAGTTATTTTAACTTTTTCTCCGAGACATACAAAGCCCGATCGGCGGCGGCGAAATACAACGATTAGAAACCGGTTAGGGAACTGCATGAGCGGCGCATTGCACTCGCTAACTCCTAAACTCGACTCCAGAATGCGTTCCCGACTCAACCCTTACCACAAACCCTGACAAACGTAACCGGAACGCGCGCGTTTACCACAACTTCACTTAAAGACTTCAGAATTCTATTCAAGTCTGCAAGTCAGCGAAACGTGGTTCCCTAAGGTTTTGCAATAGTTTCTAATACAGTTTGCAGTAGCTAACGCGTGGTTTTGTTGGAATGTTGTTTGCAGACTAGGAGGTTAGCGATAAAATAAGTGGGATTCATTGACATCGGTCATGAGGTTCAGATATGCTGCTTAGACTGGATTAGGTGAAGCTAGATGCCTTTTTAAAAGTCTAGGTTTTACACTGAAAAACATGGACGAGGCGCTTTTTAGAGATGTGGTTAGTATGGTAATTAAACGTCTATGCATACAACTACATTAGTTTTTGTTATCGTTCCTATGCTGAGAGGCAAGAAAAGGTGATAATTATTGCTTGGTACTCTTTGTTGACGTTTGACGTTCGACGTTCGACGTTCGTTTGACGTTCGCTTTTGTTTGACGTTTTAATTAGATGAAATAAAACGTTATTTAGACCTATTTTTATAAGCAAATTTCACATACAAGTTTCTTCTTTGACTTAGGTCTGATTTTTCAATCGACATATAATTTTTATTCGTGGAATATAATTGACGTCTGACAGTTTTTGTATGGAGGAACTGTCAAAAATTCAAAATTATTCCTCCGGTAAAATTATCTGGCGTTGGAGAAATCAGCCCTAAGTCCATTAGACACTCTACTGTAAGAGTTAGCGTAACAGAACGCGTTTTTTTTATGCGCACGAAATTAAACGTTTATGAAAATGGGTGTGTGAGTCAATTGGTGGTTGTAATTGTTTCATTTTCGTTTTTTTTTTTTAAGTGAAATCTTCTTAAGGAGCGTTGGGCTTTGTTTGAGATGGGAAAAAACCATTGACCTCGCGACACTGTTACCGTAACCTACACTTCTGTTTCAAGTTTTGGTCATTATAAAGACATCAACGCGTGGTATAGGTCTACCAGGTCATGACAAAAAAAGTGATTTTCATATGGATTGACATTGCCAATGAATGAAAATCACAATGTTTTTTTTTTGTTTGCCATGAGATTCTGGTAGATCTAATTTTCTTTGGGACGAATGACCTTCAAACATATTTATAAAATGACTATGCTTTTTCAAGTTTCCACTTCTGTCGCTGTTTTTTTTTACCTACCGAGTAGACCATGAATTACTTTCTGAAATGTTATTAAATAAATAATTATCTACATAAAGGCCACACGCGAGATCATAACCATACTTATAAATATTTATTTGGTTTAAATGACTGATATAATTGTTAAGTAAAGCTAACATACATACCTACTTACTGAAAAAAAAAATACGCAAACATTATAAGTGTTGAGGACACCTAAATTCCGCCACTTTACTTAGTTGTTCCTAAAATGAGTTATTAGTTGTTGGAATAAAGAAAGAAAGTAATTGTATTTGCTCGAACATGTGTAGGTATACATACCTACAGAATTATTACACTTATTAAATTATCAGTCACACAGTCTTATATTCAATTATTTACATTATCCAATTATTTATTTTTAATAGAGGTATATTTAAGTTCTCCACCACTACATGACCATAATTACTATAGTGTTAATTATATTTATTTATTTGTAATAATCACTATGAGTCGTTTAAAAATTCTGTAATAAGTAAGTATGCTTTTTTTGCCAAAAACAATTTCAGTGTGTGTTTAAGTTCAGGTATAGTTTGCTCTTTCCAACTTTTGGGCAATTTGTTGTAGACTTGGTGCCATGCAAAAAACACTCTTGCGCATAAGTGCAGTTTTTGATGTATGTACACATAGTTTGCTATCATCACGTCTATTTCTTGGAAATTTGTCTGCCATACGAGGAAACAAAATGTGGATTAGCTCTTACAAACATTGCTATTTCCAATATATAAAGTGAAGGTAATGTTAATATTATGATATTTAGTGAAATAATTTTTACAGCTATCTGTAGTTTTGAGATTAAACATAGATCTTACGAAGCACTTTTGTCTTTATCTAAACCTCTTGTATGTGTAGGTATGTATGGTGTATCTTTTCTTATGTACGGATCGAGGGCTATGTTTTAGTGTCGATATGAAATGGAAACTTAGGTAAGTTCACCTTTATTTAAAAAAAATATATTAGGTATTCGATTGATTTTTGAAATTTATATTTTATTTAAGTACCTAATGATATTTCAAATTCGATTACTTATCGATAAAAAAATAACTTGCAACTTTGGAATGTATTAGTAATAGATAATACATATTATGATTGCATGCAGGAATTATATTTTTACAAATTCATACAGCAACAAATAAAAGCCTTATTTTTTTTTTACTTATTTTAAAAGAAAAAAGTATGCCATTCCTAAAACGCCCATTTCGCCCTTTTACCTTAAGGTGACGTAATTTTTTTCCGTTACAATTCAAAAAGTTAATTAATGGCCTCTGTGCTAAGGCGTTAAGGAAAGTTCACGCGACTGACATTTAGATAATAATATCCTCTATGTTTAATTAGCTGGAGTGACCTTTGCCTGCGAGGGGTGGTCCGATGCAAAAACTGGCCAAATAACTGACACGCTGGCTTTTAAATACCTGGTAGTTCATGTAGTAGAGACGGTTCAGAAGTATCATTTGTTAGATGTGCCTAGACTAGACTAATCTGCATTGTACTCTTATGATCTGCAACTTAATTGCGAAACACTCACACTGAATCATTTTAAAGGAAATCCATCCATACTAATATTATAAATTCGAAAGTAACTCTGTCTGTCTGTCTGTATATAAAACCTGACCAAGATTATGTCTGGACTTTAAAAGAGACTGTGACCTCTGAGTTTGTTTCGGCCTTTCTTCTCAGAATAGTCAGATAGGAAACGCCGACCTCATCTAGTTTTAAGAAAACATGATTGACGTGTAAAAGTATGATTGACGTGTAAAAGTGTTTGTACAAACCTACTTACAAAAATAAAATCATTTATCATGTTACCTCTTCACGCCTAAACCACTGAACGGATTTCGCTAAAATTTGGCAGAGAGATAGATTGCATCCCGGGGAAGAACATAGGATAGTTTTTATCGACATACCTTGCGGGCGAAGCCGCGGGCGGAAAATAGTTGCTTCATATGTTCGAAAAACTTGTCTGCTTAACAACGTAAATAAATTATTGTAGTTGAACTGTCAAAATTAAAGCCATTGCTACTATAGGTATGTTACGAAATTACTTCGCTGAGCAAGATCTGGTCAAAAAGACCGTGATCTCCGATTTGTTTTGGTGTCTCTTTTCAGAGTAGTCGAATAGGAAACACCGACCACATTATGTAGTTTTTTAAATGTTATTGACGTGTAAGTACCTAAAAGCGTTTGATACACCTACTTACAGAAATAAACTCATTTATCATTTAAAACATAAGTAACATTTGTCATTTAAAACATAAGAAACAAAAAACACACAAAAACAATAAAAACACATAAATAAAAAAAAAAATAAACAAAAAGTTTCAGCGAAGTTGGAAACTGAGAAGACTTGCTGTAAAATCCTTTTGATAGAAAGAAGAGAGAGTGCTTGGCCAGACTGCTAACGCGGGCGCGGCGCGGCGTACTCAAACATAAGAATTTCATTTGAGCGTCCATAGAGGGCACGCGGGCACGGTGAGCAGCGCGGGCAACTCACGCCATAGCTCGTTCAAACAAGTGGCCGCAGTGAGTGTGCGGGCGGCACGAGCGGGGACCGGGGTTCTCAAACTAGTTCGGGCTTTTTCCTAGTAAATTAAGTCTTCTTCATCCATATTATATTTTGACAAACACTGGACACGACAACCAACACTTAGAACAAAGCCGCGCTCGACTGCGGACAGGTAGATCGCGCGCGTTCCCACACCCGCGCCGCTCCCCGCCCCGCGCTGCCAGTCTGGTCAAGCACTCTGTTAGACAGGGATGACATGGCTAAGGAAGGAACAGAGCTTTGAGTTTGAACCTTTTCTTAGTCGTTCCTTATCGAGGACTGTTGCGAGTGGAACTTCTTTATTATGAATTTACTGTGCAATAGATGAAAAACAAATACGTAATTAAATTGTTTAATTTCTATAAACCACGGTAGTTTTGAAAACTTATAGGAAATAGTAATTAAATTAAACCTTCTTCAAATTTATTAAATTAATTAATTACCGAGCTTGTATGAAGTAATCGCCGCCATAATTATGAGCTTTAAATGCCATTAGGGGACCCTTCGAAGTAGATACTTGCACGCCATCTTGTTTCTGAAGGTGTCGAGGAGAAAAAAGTCCTACAAAGTCAGGTGCAGAAACATCATAGCATAGAATAATCAGCCTATAATGTTCCAATTGCTGGAACACAGATACGAGCCTCCTCTCTGTGAGAGGGAGTGGGCCGTAATCCACAACGAGGGCCCAGTGCGGATTGGTAGATGTCACATGTCTTCGAATTTTCAGAAACATCAGCCTCATATAAAATGTCGTTGATATAAAAGCAGAATTAGAGGGTAAGAAAGCTTTTTCTCCGTGGAAAAGGGAAGAATTGGTCAGTCAAATTAGGTGTTGTGTTGGGCCTAAAAAGTTGGGCCACTTTGGCAGAATCATAAAAAGATAACAAAATGGTTAAGTTAATCGTATCAAATCCCATTGGTGAAGCATTTTTCAGTTATTTTTTTTTGTCTGTGCTTAAACACCAATCAATCCAATCCAAATCCAATCCCAATCTCTTTGATCCTACGTAGTGCAGCGAAAAAAGAAAAACACGGACGGTCTTCGCCATTTTATAATTCATAATGTTATCCTTTTATGATTCTCCAAAGTGGCCTTTTTAGGCCCCTCAGGATGCGCCGAGCACTCGGTTCAGTTGAATAACTGGCGGAACAAACTGCGCTACACAAGGAGGCTTCTTCATGCATCCCAAAAATGTTGATGATGATGAACTTCAAGAACTACCAATTTATATAGCATAATAATCTTCCCACTGCTACATCAACCCGCACTGGGCCCGCGTGGTGCGCGTGGTGGTGGCTATGCCTCCTTTGTATGGGAGGGAGTGAGCCATAATCCAGTGGGACATAGGTCCCAGCACTGGGAAGATTATAGGCTGATTATGCTGTACCTAGGTACAGACGTCAGCACATCAAGCTACCCGAAACTGTCAAATTTTCCCAATCAACTTTGAACCGTATGCTTTAGCGATAAAGTTGAAAATCTATTAAAGAAATTTGACAAATCGTAGTAGCTTGATGTAAAATATCGCTCTATTTCCTATCGTTTGTTTGAAGATGACAGACAGAAATTGACAAAATGGTGTTTTTAACGCTGCGTTTTTTCTCAATCGCTCTCTCATTGCTGAGAATCGTGACTCCGTTTCAAACTGTCAGCGGTATTTTTCCATGTGATACGATCAGTGGCCTGGTGGAGAGCGGCGCTGATTTTCACCACCTTTTTGGGCTTCGGCTTCTACGTCTTTTGTCCTCTATCTTTCCGGTTCGGTTCCTCTGCGGGCAATGTGGCCGAAGTATCTCACGTTTAGCGTCGGTGATTTGTGGTGCAAGTGGGAGTTAGTCTTAAACAAGTTTCTTTTTGCATATAATTTACATATATATTAAACAAATACAAACTATTTACACTAGACACTAAATTAAATGACTAACTAACTTACTATACAAATAAATACGAAAACAAAGGACACTTGGCGTCGAAGTACTCGTACGCATCGCTGTAATCCGGAAACGTGCCCAGAAGACTGGCAGCATTGCACGTTGAATGGCAATGCTAATTCTTTGGCCAAAGAAAGACCCAGCCCTCTGGTCACGTGAAGTGTCGACCAGAGGGCATATTGTTTCCTCTAAAATAAAACCCACTTTTTACCCACTTAGACTTCAAAGCGCACGTTAAACAAAAAAAACCGGGCAAGAGCGAGTCGGGCTCGCGCACCGAGGGTTCCGTAACATCCGGGTTTATGTTTATGAAATTAAATGTTTATTTTTATTTTTGGGTTGATTGAATGAATGGTAAATTGCGGTTTACGATTTATGACGTATTAAAAAAAAACTACTTACTAGATCTCGTTCAAACCAATTTTCGGTGGTAGTTTACATGATAATGTACATCATATATTTTTTTTAGTTTTATCATTCTCTTATTTTAGAAGTTACAGGGGGGGGGGGGACACATTTTACCACTTTGGAAGTGTCTCTCGCGCAAACTATTTAGTTTAGAAAAAAATGATATTAGAAACCTCAATATCATTTTTGAAGACCTACCCATAAATACCCCACACGGATGAGTTTGATGAAAAAAAAAAATTTGAGTTTCGGTTTTTGTGTGAAAATCTTAATGCGGTTCACAGAATACATCTACTTACCAAGTTTCAACAGTATAGTTCTTATAGTTTCGGAGAAAAGTGGCTGTGACATACGGACGGACAGACAGACGGACAGACAGACATGACGAATCTATAAGGGTTCCGTTTTAGCCATTTGGCTACGGAATCCTAAAAATTAGGTAGGTAAGAACATCATCTCGTTAAACAACATGACAAGTCAACCTGCCGATATAAATACCAACATGTCCTCACAGCTATATCATAATAATTATGCATCCCTCGAAATTACTGTTATTATAATAATTCGAGTAATCCATCAGGGATGACTGTTTAATCGGCCAATTTGGGCTGCTGTGTATCTTAGCCTTTAGGTTGTCATGTGATCCGAATAGGATAGGTCACCAGGGACCTATTATCAAATCGACAGGCGACAATTTAACAATTCGACAATTTTGTAAGTGACTTTCATAGTTTTCTGCTTTTTTAAACTAATCAATTTATTTGCTGTAAGTGTTGGTACAATTTCGGTCTTAACATAAGTAATTGTACGGATCCATACGACTTAGGCTGCCTTTCCACCAGAGATAAGCGAGGATGCGTAGCGAGGGATGTTGTACACGCTTCATTTTTATAGCTTGAACTTTTTTCTACTAGTTAGCGTTGGTAGTGACAGCTATGTGAACAGAACCCAGCATTGCATAAATATGTAAGCTGTCACGCCCTTTATACCACCTGGAGGCTTTTATTTAGGTACCTAGTAAGTTTTTTTTTGTTTACATTTTTAATTTTGATTTTTCTTTTTGCTTGAGTACGTATAGATTTTATTGTATTTGTTGGTATATTGGCGTGACTAGCTAACATAATGGCAAATAATTTAATTTAATGTTCTCTGTCCTGTAATGTTAATTACTTTGCTTAGCTTGTATTTGACGAGTTCCTAGGCATGGAGTTGACGTCTAGTCTCAACTTCGGCGCTACCATCGAGTACTAAGCCCAAACTGCGGTCAAGAAGCTGGGCATCCTAAATAAGGTGAAGCGATACTTCACGCCTGGACAGCTTTTAACCCTATACAAAGCGCAAGTCCGATACTGAATGGAGTATTGCAGCCACCTTTGGGATGGCTCAGCGAAATACCAACTTGCCGCGCTTGACTCGGTGGAACGCAGAGCTAAGAGGCTCATTGGCGACGTAGAACTGGTGGATGCCAAGCTTCACAGCTTGGCTCATCGCCGCAAGGTTGCTTGTCGGTCTTCTACAGATTGTACTTCGGTGAGTGTGCCCAAGAACTCCACGACCTCATTCCACCGGCCCCCTTCTTCCTTCGGTCATCCAGACGCACAGCAAGTTACCATCCCTGCCTAGTTGCTATTCCACCAATTCGCACTAAGCGTTTTCAAATGTCTTTTATAATGCGCATAGCAAAAGAGTGGAACTCTTTACCTGCGTCTGTGTTTCCGAGCGCATATAACCCGAATCTCTTCAAAGTAAGAGTGAACAGGCTTCTTCTAGGTAAGCTCACTCCATCGTCGACTTTGTCTCTGTCACCTCTGACCTAGACTAGAGTCAAGAGCAAACCCATTTCAAATAAAACAAAATGTATACTTACATTCGAGTATTTTCTAACTGAACAGACAGCTGTGCTGCTGGGGAGTTTGTTGCGGTACTTCTTCTCCCCAGCGAAAGCACTAGGAAGTGGTGAAGGGCGGGCATTTTGGGGGACCGTCTTTTGTAATTTTGACGTTCGAAAAGTGCTTTGAATAAATGACTTTTGATTTGATTGGTTAGTTTTACACACATCCCTCGCTACGCATCCTCGCTCATCTCTGGTGGAAAGGCAGCCTTACTCATGATAATGTGACATGCAAACATTTAGGTTTATACTTACTCATAATTACTGTATTATAGTTCAATTAAAATTAAAATTGAGTAGCAATTTTCAACAGCACCTGTCGTGAAAATGTGATGATTTTGGACATATATATCGCATTGTCAGATATTAAATAGGGCTCTGAAAATGATCCTTGGATCTGCCGGTCGATTCTGTAAAAATATCACCGTGAACACTTAGGTGAAGTGAGTTTGTTTTTGCTAGGAATTGACACTATTGACAGCTCACTCCACGTTTTCACGGTGAGATTTTTACAGAATAGCACCGCTGGATATCACATGAAGTGACGTAAGTACCTAGATATCTAAAGTGGTAGGTTATAAAGCGTAGCAAGAAAGCATCAGTATTTATCTAATTCAGGATTTGTAAACGATCGCCTAAGTACTTGCTTTGTATAATATTAAGTAGGAAGAAGATTATCATCGCTTCACCTGTATTTAGTCGTAGGTATATTAACATTGACAGTGTCTGTGTGGTGCCGGACTTAAAGAATAACACCACCCCATACTTCCCGTGGGTGTCGTAAAAGGCGACTAAGGGAGACCGGAGAATGGGCAGCAGCGTTCTCTATGCATTCCACCACCATACTATACTGCGATCGCCAACCCGCCTGCCAAGCGTTGCGATTATGGCAAACCCCCCCTTTTGGGGGAGGCCTATGTCCAGCAGTGGACGTCTTTCGGCTGAAATGATGATGATGATGATATTAACATTATTTCGATCTGAAACAAAGATAAAGGTAGTCTGAAAGGTGTGGCGTGAATTTAATTCAAAATGTTTTTTTCAGAAAGTAGATACAGACGCCAGCAATCCAGCATACGAGTAGGTATCAAGCTACTACAATCTGTCAAATTTCTTTAATAGATTTTCACCTATAACGAATAAGGAAAGAAAGATCAAAAAGATTAAGGGAAGAAGGTTCATAGTTGATTGGGAAAATTTGACAGTTTCGGGTAGCTTGATGTGCTGGCGTCTGTACCTAATACATGCAAGTTTCCGCACAAACCTCGTTTAGTTTCAAAAACAAAAAGGTGCATTGACCAATTTTCTGGGTATTTTTATATATAACTACGTGCGCCCCGCGGTTTTACCCGCATAAGTGTCGATCCCGTGGGAATATGGGCATAAAAAGTAGCCTTGGGTGTCAGCTACATCCATACAAAATTTTAACAAAATTGGTCCAGCCGTTTGAGCGTGAAGAAGTAACAAACATATAAACACACCCTCACACACACTCACAAACTTTCGCCGTTACAATATTCGTGTGATTTTATTTTAAATTATATATAATTTTACTATCAATAACTTGGTTAGCCAAATTATGTTTGTGTGTTAACTTTTGGTCTCATGGCATTATTTACCAACCATCAGTCGACCTGGGTTAATTTAGCAAACATCTAGGCGGTACAAACCCAACCCAAACCCAATAATAATCCAAGATGTGTGTTATTACACATCTTGGAAAAAAAAACAGTGTTCTGCTATGGTTCTGCTTCTTTTTTGCCTCCTGAGAACCGCCATTAGATACGTTATGTAAAGGACATGTTTTTCTCGATATGTGTCCAGTCATTTAAAGGCCCAGCCCTGTACAAGAGAAATAAGATATAAAACACAGGGTTGAACAAACGGCGGCCGAACAGACCTTATTTGTAAACATCGGTAGCACCCGATATTTAAAGCTTGGGGCACAGTGCGAGAGCTGCGCTATGGTGTGGTTGTGAGATAATTGTGGTTCATGAAACCACAATAGATAGTTTTTTTTGTCCCTATTTTCTTTATTATTCCTTACTTGGAATATGTATCTAGGTACGTAATAATCTAATTATTAAAAAATCTTTAGCCTCTGCAGATATCTGCAGTCTGATTGACTTCAGAAAATCTTGGTAGGTAGGTATGAAAATTAGGTCTTTTTTTTAGAACACTTAAAAAACTTATCGAGAAATTCGACACACGTACAGTCAACAAAAGAGATAAGTATGCAGGATCGTCGGATATAGTTGAAGTTTAGTAAGAAACCGATGGATGTTGCCAACTGAAATTTAATTTGATAAATGAGCTGTTTGTTTTCTATTAATAAAATAAAATTTTATTCGAGAACATCCACCGACTTCTTACTAAACTTCAACAATATCCGACGATCCTGCATATTTATCTCTTTTGTTGACGGTACCTAAAGCTTTGTCTTTTATTCGAAGTGAAACGTCCTAACACAAAAGGGAAACAATAATTCATTAGTGAGCCGATCCAACGATTTTGGATTTCGTCACTCGGCATCTACTCGTATCATTCCGTATCGATTGATCGAGAAATGAGCAGATGAACGTTAATTCCTATGTAGATAATTATGTCGGCGTTGTGTGAACGTGGAATGAAAGCTCCTACAAACAGGCGCGACACGCGATATAATCGCGCGCGACACAAAGGCACCGCAAGTCGCGCAACCAGCGGTGCCTTTGTGTCGCCCGCGATTATATCGCTTGAAGCGGTTTTAGTGGTCATAAATTAAATACCTACTCCTAAATGAATAGGTATTAATAATTTTACTCACAAAACTTAGATCCATCGAATTGGCAAGGATCACCACATCCGAAAGAAAGAAAGTAAAGAAAGAAAATACGATTATTTGCGGTAAACATGACGCATTATAGAACACAAAAAAACAAGAAAGGGTTGGGGGAAACCTGCGTCACATCCACGCAAAATAAAAATCTCTGTTAATTTCCATGCCTTTCCTAGGGCTCTTTAGACGATACCAACCTTAACAGGCTCTTTAGACGATAGGTACCAACCAATAATAATTCATCTCGTCTTCTCAACGTCCGTGTGTCACTGCAGGGATCCAGCAGAATATCAGCGTCAGGTACATTTGCCTGACACATGCTGAGCTGGACTCCCATTTGGTGCAACCTTGAGACGCACACCGCACTGTGTACCTACGTTTCGTTATTAATATTTATTTTATTTTAAGTATTCGTCATAGTGTCACTTTTATTTCGATGTGTTTTTCATCTTGTTTTTATATCGGCACCTTGTTTTTATATTATAATCATGTGGGTAGTTTGGTTATCATCTTATATTGTACTTTTGTGTGTTGTGCTGTCTTTTTGTGTGCGCCAAATAAATGGTTTATCTATCTATCTATCTAACCTTAACAGGCATATCTCATAAACTCAAGGCTATAACAAAAAATATAGTTTTCTTTCGGCCATAAAACATAGCTTGTACTGTGCGACAGTCCTTTGGCCAGCATACGTGGACATCTTTTTGCTAGCAAGCCTAGTCGCAGGCTGATTGGAGATCCGTAAGCGATTATTTTTCTAGTTGGCAACATTGTATTTTATTAGTTAATAGTAGTTACAATGGAGAATTATGGTATAGCGGTTGATTTAATGAGTGAATTGTGTATCTAAACCAATATTATAAAGTGAAATGATTCGATTTTTTGTATGTTTGTTTGTTACGCTTTCACGCTAAAACGGCTGGACGGATTTAGATTAAAATTGGCACATGGATAGACCGTGACCTGGAGAAGGCTACTTTTTATCCTGGGTCGCAGACGTAAAATATAGACATCTTCCTATACGATAAACGGATTACTCCTAGCCAATTCTTTTAAGAGATTGTGTCTAAAGAAAAGGTCTTTGTTGGTCTTTAAAATAAAGACCATCACTTATAACAACACTAGCAGCTCCCCGCGGTTTCACCTGCATAAGTGTCGAACCCGTGGGAATATCGGGATAAAAACTATCCTATGTCCTTCCCAGGAATGCAATCTATCTCTCTGCTAAATTTTATTGAAATCCGTTCAGTGGTTTAGGCGTGAAAAGGTAACATACAGACAGACAGACAGATACACAGACAGAGTTACTTTCGAATTTATAATATCAGTATGGATAAAGTAATTGCAAACATAATTAATATGAATTAAGTACATACCGCCAACCCGCCTGCCAAGCGTGGCGATTATGGCAAACCCTCCCAAAATTGGGGGAGGCCTATGTCCAGCAGTGGACGTCTATCGGCTGAAACGACGAAGTACATACCTACTTATGTTGTTGCCATCGACTCTATGTTTAGCCTTTTAAGAGCTGATGAATCGGATAATCGGCTGTTCGGACCAATCTTAACTAGGTACGAACGCCAGCACATCAAGCTACTACAATCTGTCAAATTTATTTCATAGATTTTCAACTCTAACGCTAAAGCATACGGTTCAAAGTTGATTGGAAAAATTTGACGGTTTCAGGTAGCGTGATGTGCTTGCGTCTGTACTTGACTGTAAATGTATTTACTTTACCTGGTTATACCTTTTCATCGTTAAGTTCTGAGTTGAGCTGCACGATTACTGACAAATGTTTGCGCTGACTGGACTGGTCCTCTCAAATCTGTGTGTTCCTCAAAAGACCATTTCAGACATTAATCAACATGGTCTTCACATGATCTGACCAAGATTTTGCCTGGACTTTAAAAGCGATTGTGACCTGTACCTAGATATGTTTGTTACGAACCTCACGTTGGCGAAAATGCTTTTGTAAAATGTAAGTTTTTTGATCTCGACTTTAGGTATATCCATACTTAATATTATAAGTGCGAAAGTGTGTCTGTCTGTCTGTTACCTCTTCACGCTTAAACCGCTGAACTGATTTAGATTTAAATTTGGTATGGAGATAGTTTGAGTCCCGGGAAAGGACATAGCATACAGGCATAGTTTTTATCCCGATATTCTCACAGGATCGAGACTTATACGGGTGAAACCGTAGAGCGCAGCTAGTTTTTTTACTAATTTACTTAGTATAATTAAGTTTTAGCACAATCTTCCGTTAGACGAGAACTGCCGACAAAATGTTATGTAGTTTGTTAGACTTTATGTATGCAGTTAATTCAGATTTGGAATAAATAAAAAAAATAAAAAAAAACCGAGTTTCGGCCTTTAAACGAAACGCTGACCTCATCTGGCTTATTTATTTTTCTAATATGACGTGTAAAAGTGGTTCCAATATCCTTTTTACAGAATGAATAATTTCATTTAATTTCCAAATCTTACCTAACTTGTGGTTCCGGTTAAGATCTACCTAGAACCTAATCTATTCCTACAGAACCCTCCCATCGATCTAGCATCTATTCTATTGAATTTATTTTTCTATATGTGTTATAACCGGTCGTAAGGGATCGTGTGAAAATAATACAGGCCTGGTACGAGTGGCCGTGACAAACGCCTTCCACGGGCGTTCGGCGCGTAGGTTATGTGCCCCGAGCCCCCGAGTATGCTCCTAACTGGTCAACCACCTATGAATGATACCCCATATTTTTCAATTAAAGGTGCGAAAGTAATGCATGACCATTGAACACTTGAGTTGGTCTCTTTTTTTAAAAGGAATGTAGCTAGTTATCGTCTGGATATCGGTTTGCGATTTCATTGGTGGTAATTTTAATCGAGTTGGTGTAACTGGACGCAAATAATGATCGATTTTTTCTCAACTCGCGTGATGGTTGAGCAGTTGGACAATAAAGAATGGTCCGGGAATTATAGGCTTTGGCTTTAGTAGCATCTCAAATAATAACCAAAAAATAAAACAAAAGAGCAACAGGAACAGAAATCTTGACAAAATACTGATGATAGAGCGAGAAAGAATACTCACATGTGCATGACCAGCTTAGAACGTTCCCACTGCTGGGACTTAGTAGGCCGCTCTGTGAGAGGGAATGGGCCGTAAGCCGTAATCCACCACGCGGGCCCAGTGCGGGTCGGCAGATTTCACATGTCTTCGAATTTTTGGGTCTAAGACATGCCGGGTTTCCTCACCGTTTTTGAGAGCAATGGTGATCAAATAAATTACACAAAGTAAAGCGCCTCTGTCTGGGTCCGAACCCCTACCTACAACTCATAAGTCGGGTCCAGGCCACCAGACAGCTCTCATGTGCATCTAAAAAGCTTGAGGAATTAATCGGTTGCAACCTCCCGACATATCGATCATACCATTCCTCCCTTTCCTATTAATTAGTACTACATTGTGTAGTGTTATCGGAACCATTAAATTACCGAGACCAATTACTTAACCGTATCAATTTGTAGTATAAATTAAAACATCTCTTTTCTTGAACAGATCTTATTTGTTTTGTATCTAGGATGCTGGTTTTTGTCGGCGAATGGTACCTACAGTTGATTCGCTAATTGGTTTAAGAATAACGTTGCTACAAGTACCTAGGTATGCATATTTTGTCGATTAATCAGTAATTAAAAAACGACAATCATATGCATTGTAGGAATACAATTAATTATTATTGAATGATTTTTAACGTGGTATAGAGCTCTTATTTAAATTAGATACCACCAATATACAGGGTTATTGGTACTCGTAAAACATTAACAACCTCTTAAGAAGTCATTGTACTCATCATTATGAACAATTTTTACTATGGGTCCAAACCTAAAATCGCGAAAAAAAATAATCTGCTGTTCCCTACATTTTGACGAGTTATACGAACATAAATGTAGGGAACAACTGATTTCTTTTTCGCGATACCAGGTTTGGTCCCATAGTAAAAGTTGTTCATAATGATGAGTACAAGGAACTCTTAAGAGGTTGTTAATGTTTTACCAATAACCCTGTATATGTTTGTCCTCCTGTATGCACTCTTTTATTCGTTTATAAATTGGGAATTTGAACACGTAATGCTCACTTTGATCGTACATACCATTCGTACCTAATCTTCTTAGCCATTTAGGTATCTATCATCAAAGGTAAATGTAATCTACTTCGCGAGATTGTAAACTTTCGATAACTTGTGAACTACTATTGTTTGTGTTCTATAGAAACAATTTCTACCCTGTAACACTTAAGGTGCCTGTAAACAGGGACCCTTATAATGTAGGGGATGAGTTCCTTTTTATTTTTACATCTTCTTAGAGTACCTATCGATCTTTCTAAATTGAGTCGGCCCAAAATTCGCCAACGACTTTGGCGCCTTCAGTAGTGCGATTTAACGTAGGTATTAATTTTCGATAGTTTATAATCTATCCAAGACAAACCGTCAAATTGTGAACGAGCCTACGTACCGACAGGGTTTACAGTCTGTTCGATTTTATCTCCCGTAAAATCGTAAACGGTCAGTGATTTGTCAGTCTTGGCGGTAGCCGAATTGGTCGCAGTAACTAAGCTACCCCGACCAAATGGGTTAAGTTAGGTTAGAACTGTGTCTGTGACCAACCGGGTAAGAGTCCGGCATGCCCCTCTGTCACCCTCACGATGGAGGAAGTCCATGAGGATTTCCAATGCGAACCTCCAAGTTGGTCGCAGTTACTTGGCTATTTAGTACTAGCGCAAGGTGCAACCGTGCGATCCGTTGCATGCAAGTTTGATACCAGTTCACAATTTGTCAGTTTGCCATAATTTAACGCATTATTTTTCGATAGTTTATAATCTGTAAACTAACCAAAAATAATGATGCGTTACATCGTAAATTGTTTGTTGTTCACATTTTTACGATACCTACTTTATAATCTCGCGAGTTATATAAAGATATATACGGTGACATCACACTAATATTATAAAGGCGAAAGTTTGTGAGTGTGTGTGTGTTTATATGTTTGTTACTTCTTCACGCTCAAACGGCTGGACCAATTTGGATAAAATTTGGTATGGAGGTAGCTGACACCCTGGATTAACATATAGGCTACTTTTTATCCCGATATTCCCACGGGATCGACATTTACGCGGGTAAAACCGCGTGGCGCAGCTAGTAATATCTAAAGCCGTCCGTAAAATATTTTAAATATTGAACTTTCGATGTACTTATAAGCATTTTGTTTTCAATAATATTGTTTATCAACACACGCTTTTAACTCTAATAAAATGGCCAGGAAGGTACAGATAGATAAATCTAGATTCTAGAGCAACACGAAGTCGAAACAGATTGGCTCAACAACATTCATCCAGTTTTATCAGAATGAGAAATTAAATAGATATCACTTGCGTATCGTTCTCGCCAGTTTAGATCTACACATTGGCTGTTCTAAGTATGAATTACGTCCATTGCCCCTTTACTATCTACTTTAGTGGAACTTTTAGTATATAAGTCGAGCGATGGATAAAAGTCCTGTGTTTTATCGCTAACGGCCTCAGAGATTGTTGTGTGTTGTGTTCTAAACAGGTGAGACAGGGCAGGAATTGATGGGGATATTTTTCTTTTTTTTCTTTTTAGTGTCGATTTATCTAAATTAAGTCGGCCTAGAATTCGCCAGCGAGTTCGGCGCCTTCAGTAGTGCTTTTATTTGTCTATGGGTACTTTCACACTTAGGTATGTAGGTACTGTTTTAGCAAAGCAGGATGGTTATATATAGGATAGTTGGCCCTTAGAAGAGAGAAGCAAGGAAGTTTATCCTCGACATTGTAGGGTTATACATTGATTTTACCTAAGTATTGTATAATTTATATATTGGATGGCCAGTATACCTACCTACTCTATGATCCTACTTAATATTATAAATGTGAAAGTTTGTGAAGATGTTTGGATGTTTGTTACTCAATCACGCGTAAACCGTTGAACAGATTTGGATGAAAATTGGCACATATATAGACTATTTCCTGGATTAACACATAGGATACTTTTTATCCAGATATTCCCACGGGATCGAAACTTACGCGGGTGAAACCGCGGGGCGCTGCCAGTAAATTATATAGGTAAAATCAATGTCTACCTAAAACACTCTCAAACTCAAACTGAGACTCAATTATGTATATCAACACTAGGTATACTGAGCTCCAAAATACAAATCGCTCAGGTGGGGCTGGGCAAGCTCAGGTGGGGCTGGGATGGGTACGTTCGTCGCATGTCGGATGCATAGGGGGTTAAGAGCACCACAACATGGGTTCCTGAAAATGTCCAACGGCATCGCGGCTGATCCAAGCGTAGATGGCGAGACGAGCTTGAAGCTTATACGGGCGCAGGATCGATTTGAGTGAAAAAATCAAAGGGAGACATTTGCCCCGCAGTGGAACAACACAGGTCGTTTAGTTTATTTAATTTTCAGAATAGATAGTGTTGACTGGTAGAAAATGCCTATGGCATAAAGTCCGCCTCTGATCATTTGTGTCCTTAAAGTATTCAATAAATAATAATCATGAGGGCCCCACCGCCGTATCTCTACGTTGACGTCGTGGTGGGGCTTGCGCGCTCCGAACTTCCTGTGCCGGAAGAGTTTAGTTTGTCGGAACAGGTCTAAGGTGAGAAGCCAGACCAAGAGGGATACAAAAACCCGCAGGGCGGCATGTGCCGAGCTGTTGGCAGTAGCGACCCCACGGACCCTGGAAGAAGTCTTGTTCCTCACCTCTGGCTTGCCTTTATTGGCCGGCTGGAGTGAACAATGATGACGAACAGAGCTCCCACCTCATTCTTGCCTTTATTGGCCGGCTTGAGTGGAGATTCGCAAGAGCAAACGTGCTCGGAGAAAATATTCCAGTAAGATGCTGGTAGGGATCTTGACCGTACTTCCGGGATTGTCATGATAGCCGTGGAATACCTCTCCACTCCTCATAAGCACCTCAGGACATGTTGCCCCCTTGTCGCTACGTCACTATGTGCTAGCGACCGTTTCCGGGGGCCAATTATTGAGTGTGCAAGTCACCCCTTGCTATTTTATCCGTGTATATATAAAACATTGATCAGGCAGGAGTCATAGTTCTTTCTAGTTCTTGGTAACCAGTCCACTTTAGCCACCAAAACCCATGGTCCAACTTTTTATTTTTCAATATCCTGCAATAGTCCTACACCAACCGCGGTTTATCCTTGGGTGCACTTGCATAGTGCATACAGGGATAATCGTCGGTTGGTGCCGCATTTAATTAAAATTTCCTAAGGGGCCTCTGCGGTTGGCTTCGGCCCCTCGTACGCCCTCCAAAGGATCGGGACCGCATGGACCCGAGTTATGTAAAATCATGAGGGTAAAAATGAAATTGCAATAAATATTTATATCGTTTATTACATCAAATGCATTGCATTGTTACTTGGGAACAATAAATAAACCGGTGAGTTATTATCTTGTATAACGATAAACTATGTTTGCAACCATTTTATACACGTAAACTGTAGTTCAATTGATACACGTGGAGATGTTGAGTGCTTAGAAATGTCCGGGAATAAACTGCTATTTTGATATAACACAAAAGTTGGTCCTCATAGGAATTTACAAATTTGTAAAAATTCGCTAATAAAATTCAATAATAAAGAGGAATTGATTAATAAATTCATTTGTTTTGACATCTTTGGAGAGTTATGAATTTAATTATATAGGTAATCCGTTTACGTTGGACTAGGTTTTTAGAAACGAAATTAACAATGTTCAACTTGCCATGTGTATCAATTCAACAAATAAGAGATACTATTCAACATTTCAGAACTATAGTCTGTTCAATACATGAAGTAATTTATATCAAGCCGAAAGTGAACGATACTCGTAAACAAAAATCAAGAAACAACATAAAATATATGAAAACTCTCGTCTTTGGTTCCTATAAAAGCTTTGGGATACCAGCAGAGAAAAATAACACAAAATTGTACTAAACAGGCGAGGAAATAGAAACGGATAATCAATACATCTTGCGTTAGTTTGCCTTAGTTTAGTTTATTGCGTTGCAAAAACAACCTTACTTGATATTTACATAAAAAATTCAAATCTCTGGTGCATTACATAATTATTATTTATGTACTCGCAAATAATCATTACAGTTCAACCGATCACAATACCGAAAAACGTACACTTTTTTTCAAAATAGCACCAATATTTTAATATCAGCACATCGCGTGTACCAAAAAACGATTGCTGGCAACATTGTTGAACAAATTAATAGCTAGCAACACCAAACTTCATGCAAATTCGCGCGATAATATAATTACAACCCTTACTGGAGTATTTCTTAAGTATTTTAGTACATTTAGGTGTAAAACAACGAAGAGAAAATATGCACTGAATAACAGCATACGTATTAGTGGTATCTTTGATTACAGATGCCTAAAGTATTAAGATATGGTAAGTTAGACACTGAAGGATTACACAATTCGCATCTTATATCCAATCACGCATCTTACAATAGAAAATATACATTTTATTCTTGTATATAAATAGATATGTATTAAGGTAAAATTAATTAAACTATGGTAACACTTTGTCTACGGAATCATAGATAATAGAAGCCAGAAAAACTGATATACTCTGTGGATTTGTTTTTCTGCTTGAGAAGTTTTTTTTTAACATGAAGCATAGGTGTTTATTTCAGATTACTCCCATCCATGAAGTATGAATAAGACATAGGATTTATGAAGTGTTCGAGTAGGTATCTACCTATCTTCTGATACATAAGGTATAAATATTTTCTAGGAAGTGTTTTACCTAGACGCGATATGATATTTTTTGATAAAGGATCATTACCAGTATAAAGACTGATCTACTATCAATCGCAAGTTGGAAACTATGCATCAAGTTAAAAATAAGTGACAATTATAGTAAAAATTACTTCGCAAAATTATATTAACAACAAATGTGAACATTAACATTTTAATTTACAATCTACAAACTAATGGCTCCCATAAACAATGACATAACTTTCAAAGTATCTCTTTTCTTTTATTTGCGAAGAAATTTCCATCACAGTGCTCGTATGAATGAATCTGTGTAGGATGGGTCATTGTATACAGGAGCCATAAAACACAAATGTTGCCAACTACGAAAAAACTTTCGAATTATTTAAAAAACGTACCTAAATTTATTTGGTCTCATTTTAGTAACGGTTATTTATTTATCAACAGAAATCGATTAACAAATTAAATCTATACATAGAATGGATTTACAGTTTATATAATATTCGTATTTATTAGTTGCTGAGAGCTCTTTTTATTACTTCATCGGAATTGTTCATTATTGAACGTCATTTTCGCTTGTTTCAGATTTATCCTCCAATTACTTTTAACTCACTTAATTTCGAGAGAAATCTTGTCATTTTCTTGTCATGTTTTAAAAATCGTTTCGTGATTCGATTAATTCGACTAAAATCATATATCTAACATCGATTTTAGATTATCACTGGCCGACGCATGCGTCAGCAGATTGTACGTCATGATTTGCGCTATACAAATATTAGTATCATTTCTATCTAATTCCACACATCCATTTACATTACCACACTGTACTTAAAAGTACTCTTTCATCATTCCCTTATTATTAATATTATGCTCATCATTTTACAAATTATATTTGACTCAAAAGACAGTATTTGGTCCTTTGTCACTTATGGAGAAAATACCCTAAGGCTTCTCAATAAGGTAGCCAGGACGTTTGCTAAACATTCAGCTCTTAGCGCCAGTTGACCTTCTAAGGTCGAATTATTCTCCTGACCTTGACCTTGAGACTTCTTGGCGTTGTACTCGTGGATGATTTGTGCCATTTCAGCGCCAGCCAGTTCTTTGAAGGCCGCTGTCACGTCGTGGACTCGAAGGACCAGGTTTCGGGTTTGTAGTGGCGCTGATGTGTGTCTGCCGAGAGCCTGCCAGTACGAAAAGAAAATTAATATGTGTAATGTCAGACGGATTTGGTAATCTGAGAGATAAATGTGATCTATACTTTCTAAAACAACTAAACATTTAAGAGGCCCGTGTTTCGTTCAAGATGAATTAATCAATTATGTATTCATACCTGACTATTTTAAGAGAACCTTTGTATGGATTAAACGGAAGGGAAGGAGATATAATACTGCAAGTACTGTGGTGTACCATTTAAAATAAAACGCACGAATTTGAAGCACATTTACCTGTGCCAAGTCAGACAGTCTCCTCAGCGGCGTGAGGCAGTCTGCCAGCGCCGTGGCCGCCGCGCCGCCCTGCGCGGCCCCCAGCGCGCCCACCAGCGCGCGCGAGGCCGTCACCAGCGTCACGGCGCAGGCTGTGAGCTCGCTGCGAGCCCGCTGAAAGCAAACAAAACATCTTCACATACTTGCCCAGTTTTTAGTGGTTTATTCAAAACGATATTTTTGGTATGCAGTAGATAGGGCGACTATTACACAGTAAATATATTATCTTAATATATTCTCATATTTTTTATTTTATTTTATATATGTGAATTTGTTTTTGATTTTATGTATTTTAATTTCTCCTTTACTCTTACACACACTGTCTACATCTCTTTAAATTCTTTTTTCTGAGATTTCTTTAGAAATAAGAATCACCTTTGAATCTATTTTGCTGTTCTTTTTTTCTTGTCTGTTTATATATGTGTGTACTTAAATGGTTAAATAAACAAACAAAATAAAATACATTGAACTCACCTGAAACTTAGCCTCATCAATATCCTCGCCCCCTCCATGCGCATGCTGGTGGGAGCACTTCTGCGCGACCTGGTGCAGTCTCTGCAGCAGTCCGTCCACCGCCACCTCCGTCTTACACAGCAGGTTCTCTATCGACACGTGTCCGTTGTTCCCTGACTGGAACTCCGGGAATTTCACCGTAGGAGGAGAAGGTGGCGTCGGAATGTCATCAACCACTTCATCCTTGAACCTCACGTGGTTTTGTACCTTTGGAGTCGGACTGGCACTGTTTCGACGGAAAGACTGTCTCTCAGATAAAGGTGGACTGAAGACTCGCTCGCCAGGCGCACCGTTCAATAAGTCCGGTCGGTTGCTAAAGCGCCTGCTCATCTGCGGAGAACACAGAGAAAGTGCCGTGTTGTTCTTCAAAATAGTGTTCTTCGTCTCAGAGTTTGATCTCACATGACGTGTCTGTAACGTCATGGAACTGTAGTTCGGTGATGATCGGATGTTCTGCGTCTCTTCATCAGTCAATCTGTTTTCAATTTCAAGGTTCCTATACGTATTCAGGTTACGCTGGAAGTGTGGCGAGCCAATGCTGGCCAAACGTTGCTCTGGGTTCCGGATAGGTGACTGCTTTTGTGAGTTCTTCAGTCGAAGCACTTCGATGCTCGGGACGGGAGGTAGTGGCGGCTTTTTGGGAGGTAGAAGTATCGGTGGCGGTGGTGACAGAACTTTGTTCTCTAATCTCGGGGGCAGTTGTGGAGCGGTTTGCATATGTTGCTCGTTTATATCGCAGACGACTTTATAGTTCAACTTCCTATTGTTGAGTGTACTGAAGTGATTGTTCGGTATCTCGACAGCTGAGAGTTCGTTGTTCATACACGTGAAGGAGTTGGACCGAGGTCTTGGTGCAGGTGTAGGTGGAATCTTCGGTGGTCTCTCGGGCGCTTTCCTACAGTCTGAGTTTTTTCTCCTCGGTGGTGGTCTAATTTCACAAACGTCTGGAATGGAGTCCGAGTTCTGAATTTTGGATTCAACTTGTTCATTTTCGTCTGAATTTTCTTCAGACTTATTTTTGTCTTTACTGCAGCAAGAGAACATCCCTTTCCTCTCGACTGTTGGGTATTCTATGACATGCGCGGTTCCATTCGCCTGTTTATCACAAGAAACACTTTTTCTTTTACCTTTAGGTGAATCTGATTTTGTTTGATTAGAAACTTTGTTTTTATCTTTCAGCAAAAGGCTGTTCCTGGCATCGCTAAGGCTTTTTGCTGCAAACATATTCCTAATCTCACTGACGCTTAGAGTTCCCTTCAACACATCACCGTTGGCAGTTTTTGCTTCGGCGTTTGCTTGTTCGTTTTTTGCTTCAAGTATTTGACTATGATTAGCATAACTAACTTGTTCTCTATCTAAAGTTGATGAGTTGGAAGCCGGTGGAGGTGGAATGATATACGACATTATTTCTTCTGGAGTCAACTCTATTGCTGGAGTGACTTTCACAGTCGGTGGCTGTATTGTAACATTAGCTAAAAATTCATCTAGTGCTTTATTTTTTGGTGCATTCGATAAATTTTCTTGCGAATTTACTTTGTCATCAGCAAACGATGGCGGAACTACGGGTAAAATTTGAGGCACTTGCGTAGCACAGTCTAATTCGTCGGGAGTTTGTGGGGGAGGTATCAAAGTTAAATCTATAAGCTCAGCATCACTATCAACTACGCTTTCTTGGAACAAATACGGGTACTCAGCCGCTCTCGTTTCTTCTTTACTACTCTTTTCTCTAAGTTGCTTCAAATATTCTTTAAGATTTGGTTCCTTATTGTCTGTCGTTGCGTCAGGGCTGACTAGACCAAAGCTAGTCCTGACGCCTTTAGTCGTGGTCGTTTTGTTTTGATGTTTACGAATAGGACTACTTGTGGGTGTGTAAAGCGAATCATTATCACTCTCTGAGTGGCATATATCACTGTTCAAAGCTATCAAAGCATCAGTCAAGCCACAGTTGTTAAGTATAGCACTCAGACCTTGTGATTGACGTGTGGTTAAGCTATTATCGTCTTTTCCACTCTCCGGTACATTCAAACCATTCAACCCTTGGTTAATAGTTTCAGTCAGCAAAAGCAAGGAATCACTATGCCTCAGTATACCAGGCGCGTCGTCCGTCATCCTACTAGTATTAGACTCTGTATCACTCTCCACATTATCTACACAAGTTTCTTTACCAACTAGCTCATCTCTTAAATTCTCATGATAAGCATCGTAATCACAATTCTCAGTCAAATATTGTTCAGAGTTTTCTACTAGTTTCTGCATTTCTGCTACTCTTCTTAGGACCTCTTCGTTCTTGGCTTCTACTAGCCGTGGGTTGTTCGACGCATTCTCTAAGAGTTCCATGGACAGAACACTTTGAAGGTCGAAGCCCATGCCGTCATCGAGGTAGCAAGCATCGTTTGGATCGAAGAGTCTGAAATCATCGTTTCTCTTGCATTTCTCGAAGTGAACATCGTGACCTAGTAGCCCAGATTTTGAGTCATAGCCTATTAGAGGACTGGAGTTGTTGCTGTGGTTCCTGTTGTTGATGTTGGTATTCATGTTGGTGTCCAGCGACTTGTTCTGGTCGGGGGTGGAGTGGTAGGGGGGAGGCATGCTGAAGATGGCGTAGTGCTTCTTGGACAGCGTGTTCGGGTCGTCGTAGTGGAGGTAACTCCATTTAGCTGGCACCACGTTGTGTTGCGACAAGTATGGTGGAGCTGGAACAGAGAAGAAGCAAGTTTAAAGTTGTATTTAGGTAGTCTTGTTAGGTATTGAAAAACATTAGCACTTTTCTGCTTTTGCTGTTAAGCTCGTGTCTCGTAATCTGAAACTTACCTATATCTTCTGTCATTGGCTCCCTTTCTTGTTCGACATTCAAGTCATGACCAGTAACTAAGCGGTAGTACCTGTCAAAGAACAAAGTTCCATCATCATTAAATTAAACAGAGACAAAGACAAAGTGTTGGGTCACAAATTAGTACATATCATATTCCCTTATCTATAACGTTGTTTTAGACA
This sequence comes from Mesoligia furuncula, assembly GCA_916614155.1. Classification (NCBI taxonomy): domain Eukaryota; kingdom Metazoa; phylum Arthropoda; class Insecta; order Lepidoptera; family Noctuidae; genus Mesoligia; species Mesoligia furuncula. The sequence goes on along the minus strand of OU744807.1, from coordinate 27,366,559 downwards.
AAATTTAGGCTTAATATTTTTATTTTTATTTTAGTTATAGATAATCAAAATTACTTCAAGTAGACCGGTAAAAAGTAAATAATTCTGGAACATACCCAGCAATGATGAGTGGCATTTCTGCAGCATCTCGTTCATCCATCAACAGCGCGAGCACTCGGTCTCGTTGTAAAAAGATTGCGACGTCTGCGCCGCCGCTAGACCAGTCACGCTTCACTCTGATGCCTTCCACCTCTTCTAGAGAGGCGATGGGTTGGGGCTGGAATGAAAAAGATACAGAGTTAGAAAAAGTAGAAATGTTCGAATTTATGAATATGTATATTTTTTATGTAAGGTAAATTAGGTGGATCTCGGCTGTAGATTGGCCAACTCAAGAATAGTAGGTCCTGTAACTACACGAAATCACGTGGTAGACTGGTTATCTGGCTTTTGACAAGATTTGCCTACCCAAGGATTTCTTTTAAATCAAACGGATCCCGTACGCTATAAATTATCTGTTGTATCATCTCCATAATTTCTGGTTCATTTTTTAAACCCAGTGCAATCGTGCATTTAATAAACGCACCGTTGTCAAAAAAATTATAACTTATTGAATTATGTTTAGGTACTATCACCGTACGTAGGTGACACTTAATTAAGCGAACTTGACTTTAAAGTTTCGTAATAGCCACTTACCACAGAGTTACTTCTGCCCACGATCTGGCTGAGACCAAACCGTGGTGACACGAGCAGCACTCGCTCAGGTCTGCTGCTGCTGAAACACTTGGCGCCGTAGCTCGGCAGACCAGCCACTATGTCCAGGTAGTGGAGCTTAGCCTGGAAGACAAGTTTAAAGTGGGTAAGTATAGGGGTTATAATAAAAAAAGGAAAATAAAAAAGCTTTGCGTATAATCGAATATTTTAAGGCGAAAGCCCGCGAAATATTTTTTTTTTACGTTTTTGCAATTTACTGGTCAGTATTAAGTTGTACTTTGATTAAAATATGATTCACGACCGTAACAATTAAGTATTTAAAAAATTATAATCATTAAAGTCATCATCACAACTCTCTAAGACCAAGTAATCCTAATGAATTACTATTTCATGAAATCTTGACATTTTAGGATTATATACCTACTAACTTAACAAGTTGTATTACTGATCCTAATGATTATAATTCTGTAAATACAATATTTGTTACGGTCGCGAATCACATTTTAATCAACGTACAACTTAAAACTGACCAGCAAATTGCAAACAAACATAAGAAAATTAGAATTTGGCGGGCTACCTTAGCGCTTCCCCCTTAAATCAGCCCCTTAAAGCCCCTTAGATCAGCGTATTCAACAGTCGGAGTCGTGGATTAGATCTCTTACCTAACCTAGTTATTGATTATGTTAATCATCGAATTTCGATCATTAGTCTGTTTGCGAGTATTGGTAACATATGCCGTTTCACGTTTTCTATTTTTTTTTTTATATTGTAAGTACCTGTAACTGCGTTAGCTGCCGTTGACTCCCAGTCATCTGCGAGTTCATCTTCAGGAAATGCGCGATCAGTCTGCGAAGCTCCTTGCGTTTCATACTCTCTAGTAGACCGCTGGGAACGAACCGTTCTAGACCGAACTCTCTTCTGAAATGTATAAAAATAACATAAAACATGACTTTACTATGAAGAGCAATGTAAAGAGACAAATGTCAAAGACACGTTATGCAATTTAATTTAAAGTAAGTATGCCTTTTAACGAGAGCTTGCTTGCTTAGAAGTTTATTTGGTATAAAACTGGTTTTAAAACAGAAATTGAATAGCGATCAAAAGCATTTCACTTGAAAACCAATCGCTATCAAAATCAAATCGTTACCATCAAATCATTTATTAGTGTCAATTTTGGTAAAAGCTTGATAAAATATTTACGTTGCTCATATATCTATCAATTGGGCTTACACCGTGACCATTGACGTGCAGTCGACTATACTATATTGTATAACTAATTATTTTTTTAACGTCGTTCTTGCTTTCACTGCCAGCTATATCCAGACATGCGGTTGACTGTACCTACCACATTTTTTTAATGTCTTCCTTGCACTCAAAATGCTACATTATATTGAAAGAAGAAAGAAAATACATTTATTTAGCATAGACTAAAAGACACACAATACACCAGATAGTCAGATATAGTCGTACATCAGATAAAAACTAAAATAAAGATAAAAATAGAAGCGCAAAGTCCGATGTAAGAAATTAGCAGGAATGTGTGCCTCACGGCTGCGCCAAAAAGGCCCAGTTCAGCAAAAATACCGGACAACTAGTGCCTGACGCTGGTTTTCAACTGGACCTGAAATATTCACCCAAAAACAATCTAACCAATCCATACTCACTCGACAGCCTTAACAGTGAGCTTAGCCGGAGACATATTATTAGCCAGGGCATGCTGGTGCATGTGCAGCGCGGCCAGGCGCAGCGCCACGTCGGGCTGCAGCTCGGGCGCGAACCTCTCCTGCGCCACGTCGTTGCAGCACTGCAGGTACAGGTAGTCCAGCGCCGCCAGGTCGCGCTGCGCCAGCTCCGCCGCCGACGTCGGCATGAACACGATTCGGAACAGGCAGCGCATCTTGTACGAGCCGGGGCGCGCTGCGATCTGGAAATATTGAAGGGTTATTTTTAAAAGTTGCTCATTCTAGCATTTCTTTTGGTTTCTTGACTTCGAAAAAAAAACTGAAAAAAAATTTCAACGCAGGGACCCCCCTGCGTTGAAATTTTTTTTCAGTATACTGAATCCGTGGTGACAGGTCCACCCTGTACACTATTGTCCATCTGCCGGCCTCTTCCCTAAGGCCGCATCCTAACCAACATCAATCGTCGAATATTTGATCGTCGCGTTCATAATTATGTCACTTTTTGGTTGGAAAATCGCAAGTCGCCCTCTGTTGGCGCAACCGCGTCAGGTTCACCGAACAAAAAGTGACATAGGTTTATCGCGACGATCATTTTTAGCTTTTGGTTAACATGCGGGGTAAGAAGTCGAATTAACTTTAAAAGCTACAAAAAACTAATCTAAATGCGTAGTAATCTGTCCCAAGATTTACAAACAAAAAAAAACATATTTTTAAGGTTTGATACAGCCATTGATCAGTCCTAGGAGTGGCTAGACCTTCACCAGATAAATCAAACAACCTTTATAGCACTGTGTGACCTAAGCACGCACTTAAGTCATGCTTTTCTGTGACTTAAGTAGTCCATTTTCACACAGCAAAGCTTGACTTAAGACCGTTTACGCCGTACGGCATTAATTTCATACACACTTTCAAGCCCTTATTTTTCGAAATGAATGAACCGATTTTAATAAAACTTCATACGCATTTAAAGCAAGATACAAAGGTCTTAAAAGTTAGTAGAGAACATTTTCGAAAATTATTGTTACAGCCAAATTAGACCGATTTTAAATTTTCCATAGAAACAGAGATTTCCAGTTATCTTTTTTAAAATAAGACATTTCGAAAATATTCCTAAGTAACTTTTTAGAACTTTGTGTCCTCTTTATGCGTATGAAGTTTAAATAAAAAAATAAAATCGGTTCATTAATTTCGAAAAATGAGGGCTTGAATGTTTGTATGAAATGCCGTACGGCGTTAACGCTCATAAGTGAGTGCGGATTTATGTCACACGAGCTATAAAATAGTACCTATACGATACGTGTGACTTAAAAGTCGTTTCGTGCAATAATGGGCCACTTAAGTCACTCGTATCATAATGTACTATCATAGCCGTTCTAATTATTTTAAGGACTACTAGACTTACCCAGCTGATTACCTGGGGATGAAAAAACATTTTGCTGTTATACATAATATGCATGGGTTTGCTAAGGTAGATTGTAAAGGTAATTTTTTTTTTGCTCTAAAAACTATTAAATGTGCCTTTTTTAACCTCCTAGCCTCGTCCTAAAGTTGGTCGCAGTGTATTGAAATGAAAAGAAATTATATTATAAAAAAGAATTAAGCTAGATGAGATCGGCGTTTCCTATCTGACTACTCTGAGAAGAAAGGCCGAAACAAACTCAGAGGTCACAGTCTCTTTTAAAGTCCAGTAACTAAGCTAGGGCACTCCGACTAAGTGGGTTAGGTTAGGTTAAAACTATGTCCAACCGGCGAACGCGGAGCGCTACATCCAAGTTGGTCGCAGTTCATTGGCTATTCAGTATAATTTAAGGACAACAAAATGGAAATATATTTGAGGCTCGTTTCGGAAAAAGAGGCACATTTCTATATTAGAGTCTACAATCATATTTTTAGGACATCAAAATTGGATTTATTTGGGGCAAGATTAAATACATGCAGATTATAAATTATTTCACATTTCAGAAGTTAAGAGATTAGACGAGGAAATATATTTCTTTGCCAGTCAGGGTACATATTCATAACTAGGTTAGCTCAGGTATATTCAAACCTGTGTCCAATTTGTGTTATTTCAAGTTAAACAAATAGATATTTATTTAACTTAAAATCAAATCGATTGAATTCGTTACTCACGTTTGTTACTAACGTTTACTCTATGCATTCGTGCTTAGCCCCCGGGGTTGTAACGTCGCAGTGAATAAAGTTTAATTCATCACCTGCCTAGCCTTTTCCCAACTATATTGGGGTCGGGTCGGCTTCTAGTCTAACCGGATGCAGGTGAATACCAGTAGGTATTTTACATGAAGCGACTGAATAAAGTTTAAATATCAGTTCATAATTACCCTAGCCAAAGACTCCTTCGGATCCAGTAACGTCAGCTTGTTCCTCCTCAAACTCTTGACGTGTTCCACCACCAGGCTGAAGTGTTCCTCCGCAGTGATGCACAGCTTGTCTTTGAGACTCGTCACCACATCTGCGACCGTGGTTGTGGTATCGTACTTGAAAGACTTCGTCTGACCATTCTCCAGGAATACTTTTAGGACATTTGCCATCGGAGGAAGGCAAAGGTCGCCGAGAGAGAAGGCTGAGGGCTGGAATAGAAAATTTGATTTGTCAAACTCAAAGCATTTATTTGAATTAAACCAATCATAGGCACTTTTGAATAGTAAAGGAGTCGATCAGTCAACAAGATGAAGCTAGTTGCAGATTCGAAAGCGAAGTAGGTTCGAGAAACTCCACGGACACTCTTTCAAAACTAAATATTGTCAAAAAAATGTCGGTTACATCTTACATCATTCACATTGAAATACATGTGAGAACAATATACAATGACACGCACATGTATCAAATCAGAAAGGGATCGGCACCGTATCGCCTTTCGCCTCGCCGTCAAACAGACGTCAACCTAACGTAAGCACGTAACCAAAGCGGATCAGAAGCTCCGATACGTCGACTCGGCTACGGCTAGGCGACGCCGCGCTTACGGCTCGCCGACGCTGGTTGATGGTGCAGCAGGCAGGCCGGAGAGGTGAGAGGGGCAAGAGTTGACGAAGAGACGTAAGCTCGGGTACGGAGAGACGTAAGCGCGGGGACGACGAACCGTAACGCACCGCACCGCGGTTCGTGAGCTTATCCCGAGGCGAGGCGATTACGTTACGATTCCGATTAGTGTGCGTTGCAGTAGGGAGTTTCATACAAAGAATACTGAACAGCTCGAGTAGATACCCTTTTAGGTTTGATATGTGTGCTATATGCCCTTTATAGTGTGTAAATCATTCAAAAATTAAAATAGTTTGGTTTATTGTGGGATTGTGGAGCTGCTAATTCTCGTAATTTCGTCGTTTCAGCCGATAGACGTCCACTGCTGGACACAGGCCTCCCCCAATTTTGGGAGGGGTTGCCATAATCGCCACGCTTGGCAGGCGGGTTGGCGATCGCAGTATGGTATGGTGGTGGAATACATAGAGAACGACATGATTCTCGTAATTTAAAACGTTCAAAATCTAGTCGCCGTCTCATTTCGGCGACAAACAAATGTTAAAAAATTTGTCAAAAATTTAGGGAAATTAGAGGTATTTTTGACAAATTGAGACTGAGATCAGACTGTGAACGTTGTTAAAATTACGAGAGTTGCCACTCTTAATGCATGTCCAAAATAAGGGCTTTTATTTGGCTCGTTCCACTTCTGGATCATAGGCAAGCTGAAAGAGGCTGACGGTTCACCTGGAAACGGGTACCGCTATAAACACATACAAAACTTTGAAGTAACCTAGTCAATCTGTAAGATAAAGTTGCAATGTCTTCTGTGCCTGTAATTTTACCGGCACACTAACTTAGAAACTGGGACACAGCTGCAGCAACGTTCACTTCAAAGCAGAAACTTCCCTAGAATTCAGCGGAGTTTAAGGCAGAACTCCACTATACAACACTTACCTAAATAATGTTATGCGTTCCTCTCCGAATTTAAGCAACCACATCCGCAAGATATTGCGACGATGATTAAATAATTAATTAATAAACCATTGATGATTGATTTGATTTGTTACGTGGCGCGTTAATAATGAACCATCTACATATTAGGGAGCGAATAGCTAACAATGATGTCAACTGGAATGTGTTAACCGGTACACTAACAACATACCCACCCATATCAATTAGCGAATGTGTTTACTTAAAAAAGTTTGGGAGTAAACCGTAGTAAAGTAACCGAATATGGCAAATATCAACAGTTCTATTATTAGTCAATCATAACAACATTTTTATTTATTTATTAAAATCTCCCTACCACTATCATTACAGGTGTGTACCTAATGCGATAGCGTGGTCTTAAAATTAACTTTACTTACAATTTAAAACTATGAATAACGTAAAAACTAGTTGTACAAGTATGCACCAATTCTCTAAATAAAATAAAACAAAATAAAATAAAAACAACAACATATAGCCTATTCTAATCTACATTATAACATAAAAGGAACAGCAGTATTTTTGCGAGTTCACTCAAATGGCATGTAAATACATCGACCTTCAAGTGAAGATCGTTAATAACCCGAATAGCGCGGGTCAATGGTGTTTTTGCGAGAAGGTTGGTCCAGGCAACCGGCACGGTCAACATTGGCGGGCGGCGCCGCCTCCACACATAGCGGTCTGGTACACATACACTCAGGCGCTGCAGTACTCCTGGATTATGCTCAATGCCACGAAGTAACCTAACCAGATACGCTACAAGCGTGAATTCCCGTCGTACCCTCAGTTGGTTGTACCCGACCATACCGAGCACAAACAGAGTGGGGTACATCAACAGCTAAAATGGATATAAGTACCCCATATAATTTCTTGTACAAGTGGCGCGTGAATTTGTTCTGTACGCGTTCCAGCATTACTGAATACTTGGCCTCATGCGGAGCCCATATGACAGCACTATGTTCCAGATGACTCCTGACAAGTGCGTCATACAGGACTCTGACTGTTGCGATGTTAGTGAAGTGCCTTGTCTGTCGCAGAACAAATCCCAACTTTCTAAACGCCCTTTTACAGATCCCCGTAATATGATCGCGAAACGATAGTTCGGGAGTGACGATAACCCCCAAATCCCGCACCTCAGAGACTCGGACATTATTGGAACAGTTGTTACTTTTCTATAATTTTCCTGTGGGCTTGTTTGTGTCAACGCAGGCCTATGTCACACAGTGGACGTTTTCAGCTAAAATGATGATGATTGTGTCAACGCTAAAACGTGTAGACGTTGATTCACATCTACTACAAACATGCTGAAATACAACCTAGATAAAAGTTAAATGTTTCTTCTCGCTGCGTTCTAACCAGGTCATGTGTCTAAGTTGTAGGCTAGTGATAATAGCGTGTCCCGGTGTCCTAACCGAAAGCGACGGTCGCGCGAATATCCAATTACGCGATCGTTTAAACATGAATTTTGGCGCACAAACGCGACTTGATTGATATTGCTAGTAGGTACAGTCACGAGCACTAATTTGTCAACACTTGGCAACTTTCAATTGCGATTTTTTCACGAAATAACAAATGCAACGTTGAAATACGACACTTTACATAAACTTATTGGTTCGAAAATACTATGTTCCTAATAATATAAAATTTCGTTCAAATTGAATTAGAAAAACGCCTTTGAATAAATCCAAGTATATATTATATACTTTTTCTCGTGACTGTACGTTAATATGTACAACGTGTCGCTACAAATGGCGACATTAATTTAACACACGAGTAGGGCTACTGGCCAGTAATCATGAAAAAATATAACAGCAGAAAATAATTCGTGATTCGAAAACTACCACCTGTGCCGCTCGCTAACATATGACTTTCTCTTTCCTTCGATTCGCCTACCCTTTGCACGTTATTCATTTTAATTTCATTGATGCGATGTTATGGTCCATGACCCTGGCAAATAACCTCTGTGCTACAATTCTTTAAGTCAAATAACTCCAAAATGCTATTATAGAAAAAAAAAAAGTTTAATGAAATGAAAGTATGCTCATAACACGAAAACGCAAAACCTTATACCTACATCTGTTAAATTAATGTCGCCATTAAAGCACCACGCTGTATAAACGAGCGCGACAATCGCGTACACGCGTGACAATCCCTTTCGGTTAGGACGTGGCCACAACTGTGTGCATTGAATACATTAAATAAATAAAATGAGGGATTTTCTTTTTCTTTTTTTTTTAACGCTTCCATAGTCGCTGGATAGATGGCGCTGAACTTGGTAAGTTACTACAAGGAACGGAACGTCACATAATTTTTTTAATAATTCAGTTGGATGTAATTTTGAGATCGTAAAACGAAAGCAAACGAAACTGTCACTCAACGAGCGTATATGACGTGACGCAATGTTTTTTTTCCAAGCGTTTTGACTTTGGCACCTGGTAACGTAGTCAGTTCAACGCCATCTTCAGGGTTCTTGGAAACTATGTTCTTTTTTAATACTCAAAAGAAAAACCTCTCATTAAGTCATCATTTTCAACGAATCTACATCAATATAATCCAAATACTACACTTACAGGATACATAGGGGCCCCATTCAGCTGCACAGAATCGGCAAACCTGACCCTTGGAGGCCTGGCCCTTAACCGCGCCCTCTTAGCTGCCGACAGCAGTGCTGATCTCCTGGCAGGGTTCCCACTCCTGGCCGGCTGGCAGACGCGTAGGGTGACACGTTCGGAACAAGCCCGCACTGCGGTGATGACGTGTTCTCGAGCAGCCAGGCTGACATCCTCACCGTTGACGCAGAGGATCTGGTCTCCGGGTTCAAGCTGGAATTGGGAGGTTTTAGAATGTTGATGTAAAAGTTGTCTGTTTTCTAATTTTGTAAAATATATATAAATTTTGAAGAAGTGGTCAAAGGTATGGTTCCTTCGGCGAAACATCACTGTGATATAGTTTATAAAGTAACATTTTGCATGCCATGTGTATAACTACTCAAGTTTTGGACAAATAGATGATCTTTATCTTGCGTATAATCACAGGCAAAATTGACTTTGGGGTTTTGAAATCGTTTGGCTTGGCTTTGCCGCTGTGCTATGGCACGGAATTGATCGACAAATCATATGACACTTGCACTGCCTTTTTTATGCTGGTTTGCTAAACATAATCTTATTAGTAAAAATCTTCAATTCATTCACTGATAGAGAAGTAGACAACGCAAAGCCTAACCCGCTGGGTGAAATATGAAAATTCGCATAAGGGTTCCTATGTGTGAGCATTACGGTGGATGGGTAGTTGAGACCGCGAAATTCAAATTTTCTTACGTTTTTGGCAATTTGCAGGTCAGTGTCAGGTTGTATCTTGATCAAAATTTGATTCGCGACAATAACAGGTACACATTTAGATAATTATAATTATTAGAATCATTAATCATTAATCTTTCTAAGTTAGATTTCTACCATAAGCCCTTTTCCATAAGAGATTGGTGGTTGGTGGTAGAAATCTAACTAAGAAAGATATATTAATGATTCTAATGATTATGATTCTCTAAATATGTACCTGTTATTGTCGCGAATCATATTTTAATCATGATACAATCTGACACTGACCTGCAAATTGCAAAAGACGTAAGAAAATTTGAATTTCGTGGTCTACCACTACCCATTGTAAATTCATTAATTAATTCATGGGAAAAAGTGGCCATCAAAGTTTGCATGGTAGTTCGTCATTTTTGCCGGTAGGAAATCCAATCGCGCACACGGTTTTTCAAGGTTATAAATATGTATTTCCTTACCTTCCCCACACTAGGCGAGTTATCAGTCACGAACCGCACCAGCACAGGCCTCTCAGACCCCGCAACGAAGCCGAACCCCAGCTCCTGGTCTCTCTCCAGCACCACATCTCTTGGCGCGGGAGGAGACTCACAGGAACACCCTTCAGGAGCCACGTAGGTTGTGGTCTTGTTGACGTGGCTGGAAGATGGAGAACAGAACAGAAATTAATATGCACGCTAAAAGCGGTATGATCTTGGTCTTCCATCACAAATCTTTGAGAGGCAGGTTGGGGCTAAATGTGCTTTCTGATGGTGGATATTTACACAGAATTTATTCCCCCGTTTCAATACTGTTAAATGATTTGTAAAGTTTTTACAACTGATAACGAAAATTCACCTTCTTGGTATATTTACCTTGTGCAGTAACGCTAAGCTCAGACCTTGTCAACTCAAGACTGTTTAAACCAAACTTTCACTTTAACTAAAACAATTCGTCATCATCATCTGCCTAGCCTTTTCCCAACTATGTTGGGGTCGGCTTCCAGTCTAACCGGATGCAGCTGAATACCAGCATTTTACATGGAGCGACTGTCTATCTGACCACCACAACACAGTTACTGGGTAGGTAATACGATACCCCTTGGTAAGACTGGTTGTCAGACTTTCGGGCTTCTGACTACCCGTAACGACTGTCAAAGATCCACGAATGACAGCCGGGACCAACGGCTTAACGTGCTTTCTGAGGCACGGAGGGGTCTCGGTATATACCTAAAGATGGTCACCCATCCACAAACCAACCGCGGCAAGCGTAGCTTAACAGATCGATCGACCTGTGCGGCTGTTATTATTTAGTCACGAGCCCCCTTTACTAAAACCATTATGGCGGATTATTAGCAAGAAGAGTTCCGTCAATAAAATAGATTATCGTTAGTGATAGGTAAAACTCTTGGGTTGGCTTGTTTGATAATGTTCTTACTCTTAAACTTTCTCGATAAAACTTTATTTTCATAATCAACCTTGCTACTGGATTCGATCTAATCACACCAGCTCTTCAGCACAATCCTTGTACTCACTTGACATAGTAAGGTTTCCCGTGGCAGTCGAGCGCCTGCTCCCACCCATAGGGCAGTTCCTCCTCATCTTGTTCACTGCCGCTGCCGCTGCCTTCCCTGCCGGTTGGCCAACTCTCTGCAGGAGGCAGCCAGCTAGCGGTCCGCGTGATGTGACTGAAAGAGAAAGGGGAGGATGATAAAGCACACTTATTTTGCAGTATTTTAATCAACCATCAAAATTGTGGAAATTAGACAATCAAGTGATACAATAATTTGTATTGATGAGATTGACGTAAAAGGTGGACGAAATACCAATTCCCACTTGTTCTTTGTAGATGAAAAGCCTTTTTCATTCAGTGACCTACTGAATAGGCTGATGGATGAGGCTGAAGCTATGGCGGAGCATTTCCTGTCTATGCTTAGAATCGCCTAGTTATAATTTTTATTTTACGGTTAAAACACCCTGCCAAATAATACCAAAAGGCACGACCAAAGAACGGTCCTCTGTAGCCATAAAAATAAATATCTAGGTTAACAAATAACCCGAATAAACGAAAATAACGCCATTTGCATACATAACCATAAACTAGCTACTAATTCTACGGTAAATATCCCTTTATTCACAGACACGGAACAACAAACAATAAAATTATCGTGAATCATTTACAAAGAGCTAACCAGAGACTATTATAGCGACATAAATAGGGGTTATTTAAAATGTACGAGGATGGAATCCGTGTGGCTGAGTGCCAGGAACCCTGGCTGCACTTCCTCGCTGCATAAGTAGGGACCAGTTGGCCTTGTTCCACCAGGGGTAACGGAACTTGAGTGACAAGATGGAAGATACAATATGTTTTGAGAGAACTGGTGGCAAGGAAAAGGGTCTAGAATTATGTCCGGAGGATAGGCGCCAGCGTCCTTCTGTCTGCATGTAACAACAGATTTGCCCATAATGAATGTAATGCAAAAAATCGAAGATATGTTGCATCCACCAACCCGCACTGGGCCCGCGTGTTAGATTATTTATTTCTTAATACATGATTATTGATAATACATTTGGAAACTTTAAACAATCATCTGTTATAGAAAATTAGATTTTTTGTATGTCTGTTGGTAATTGATAAACTCAAAAAATACTTAATCGATTTAAAAAATTCTTTCAACTATAAAAAGCATTGTCAACGAGTAACATGGGCTGTATTTTTTTAGTAGGTATATAGTGGTGTCTTACAAATTTCACGCAAACGAAGTCGTGGGCAGAATCTAGTTGATAATAATTTAACACATTCTATAGACCCTTTAAACTTCTACATAGTTCTATGTTATGGGTTTGGTATCCGCACTTAGTCCTTCACCATTGTACACGAACTTCTACATAGTATTAGGCACGCAGCCTTAATCTCGATTAAAAACGATAACAAAATATCTCACCAAGACAGGGCTGCTGTCAACAGTAAAGTGAGGCCGATTTCATAAACATGTGTGCATTGCACACATGTTTACGAAAGTAGTAAGTACCGAAGAGTACCGAGTAGTCCGTGAGTACCGAGTAGTGTAGTAGTAAGTACCGAATTTCCTGGGTAATCCCGGTCCCAAACCTAGTACCGAAAATCCAGTCCCGTTTCTTAAGAAGGAACCGGTACTGCATCCACTAGTGTGCACATAGTGAGGTGTAGTTTGATTGTAAATTGTTGTAAATGTGTGCGTGTGGCCGTGTATGCACAGTGCGGAGGTGTAGTTTTTGCATGCTTCACTGTATTGTTCGCAGCGCCATGTCTTAACTTTTTATTTGGTCAGAGCAAAATATCCCCACAATTTTATGTATACCAACGCTAAAACAGCTGAAACCCTTATCAGGAGTACCTCAAGCTACTATAATGTCGCAGCAACCTTTCTGGCTCATCACAATGAACGAGATAAAGCAGTAAAAACGCTATGCTTATGAACAGTGTATATTCTTCGTCGCCCTTTGAATAACTGCGTTTTGAGGGAAAATGACGGGCGCTTTTATAATAAACACCGCCATTTTAACGGACATTTCTTTTATCGTCATATTTGCGTTTCGAGAACAACTTTGTAAACATTTGTTATACCGTTATCCTGCTCAGTGTGGTGCGGAAGGGAGTGTCAAACTCTTACTCACTAAAACCCACCCATGTTCCTTCCTTAGCCGTAACCCTTTCGGACAATCCCGCTGCCCCGGCAGGCCTCGGGCCTAGCGGGCCCCTTCCCTGTTGCTGACATCACTTTGAGGCGCGCGTGGAACACGTACGCGCCGTCCAGCACGGGCCTGGTCCTGATCGGACGGTGAGCTATTCATTACTCTCCGTCCGTAGGCCCGCGCCTACGGTGGCCGAGAGTCGTCTCCCGCGGCGGCTGGGACGGAAGGCTCTCTCCCTTATCCATCCCGCCACCTCCTTCGCTAACATCACTGCTTCGCAGAAGGAGGTGACTGTCTCCCACTCCCTCTCGCTCCGGACCATGGTTTGCACCAGGGCCGGAAGCGAGAGGTCGCCGCCGCTGCCAATCGCCTCTACGAGGACACGGCGGCGGCGGCGGTGTTATACCTGAATCCTGATTCACACAAAGCGATTTAATTGCATGTGGCAAACCGAAAGTTGAAGCAATAATTAAGTGTTCAGACGATGCAAGTCATTTGTTGCTTCGATGCCATTGTATGCCCCAGGCAACGAACTTGCGACGTGTAAATGCGGCTTAAAAGTGACTGACTGATCAGTATTAGGTATCCTTGCCAATACACCATACCGGGTAGCAACTGACTGTACCACTTCAAACAAGGGCCAAAGGATTGCTCTACTAGGCGGCAGGGAGCAGTGTGGGGCTGTATCTATAACTCACTGTACTAATTTATTTCTGAAAGCCGTTTAAAAAAATTGCAGTACTATTTGTACTCAATCAACCTCTCTATGCCTGAAATCAGTCCATCTATTCTGTAAAAATCGCACCGTGGAAACTTAGGTGAAGTGAACTGTCAATAACGGTAATCCTTAGCACCAGAAACACTGAAAGTTCACTTTTCATCTAAGTTTTAAGTTTTCCCGTCCGTCAAAAGTCCGTTCCCGTTTCGTCGAAAAATACAACGGACACAGTAATCCTCCGCAAGCCACGGTAGGCCACAGCAATAAACAGTTATTGTCTCGAACTTCCGAGTCACCGTGGCATCCATCTTACTTTTTAATTTAGCCAAGAAAAATGCTTTAGAGTTGCGCCACGATCGCTTTGTTGTGAGAAACAATACCCAGGGAGCTTTAAATATACATAGCAGTACTGTTTTTACGGCCTAATGACACTAAAGTAAGGGGTGCCGAAGGGCAACTCCTAACGGCATGCAGCTTTACCTTTTAATCTTAAGAATGTAAATTTCTTTTCGATAAAAAAAAAAAAATATTTTGTCATTACTTCCCAGAATTTGATCCTTATTAGGGACACTATCGAGTGGTGTAATAATACAGTGTTTTTTTCATCAAAATCAACGGATTTGATTCTTGGCTAGAAATATTGATTTTTCAAAAATCCAATGATGCAGTTTTAGTTTTCATCAAAATCGAGCCCGCGATTCCTTTGAGTACTTTTCGCTATTCCTCATAGTTTCGGATTTGGCCATCCACGCCCACTTGAAAAATTCACCCGGTATATATCTGTGTTTTCACTTCTATCGTATCGTCATAAGCACACACCATCTTTTTTCGTACATGGTTAGTTGTGTTTCAAGTAAAACTGAGTGCAATTTGGTAGAATATAAATTAAACAATAAATAAATAATTAATTTAATATTTAGTGAGTAACATTTTATGCACAGTAGTTTCTGCCACATCTATACTATTAATATAGTTGAAGAGTTTGCTTGTTTGTTTGAACGCGCTATCTATGAAACTACCAGTCGGATTTGAAAAAATATTTTTACATTTGACAGCACAATTCTTGAAGAAGGCTAGGCTATTAATATATCTTAACATCTCACTAGGACGCTCAGGAGTCGAGCAAAAAGAAAAAGAATCAGAAAGAACGTTAAGCAAAAACGGAGTATTACTCCGTTCAGGCGATGCGATGCGACGGGGTGGGTCAAGGGAACAAGAAATTTCAATTCAATTCAATTCAATTCAATTCACTTCAATTCATTTCACGCGGACGAAGTCTTGGACAGAAACAATGAGGATCTTTACTGCCACTTTTTCACGATAGGTGGCGCATCGTCGACATGGCCATTGAAAGCTGTCACTTACAATAGGTACATTTTGTAACCTATCATTCAGGTAATTTTAATTTTCTCGATAATGCATCTATGTGCTATACTAGGGATGTACTAACCCAGGTGTACATTTATTTCCCAAAAATATAACAAAAAAAAAAAGTGGGAAAAAGCAATCTTTCAATTCTAGCTTCCAGACACAATACATGTTATCGATAATTAATTGATGGTGGACCGGTTTCAACACAAAAAATGAGAGGTTTTTCTTTTCAGTATTAAAAAAAAAACATAGTTTCCAAGAACCCTGAAGATGGCGTTGAACTGACTACGTTACTAGGTGCCAAAGTCAAAACTCTTGGAAAAAAAAAACATTGCGTCACGTCATATACGCTCGTTGAGTGACAGTTTCGTTTGCTTTCGTTTTACGATCTCAAAATTACATCCAAGTGAATTAATAAATAAATTATGTGACTTCCGTTCCTTACAGTAACTTACCAAGTTCAGCGCCATCTATCCAGCGACTAGGGAAGCGTTAAAAAAAAAGAAAAAGAAAATCCCTCATAGCGAATAAACTGACGTAAGCAAAGCGAAAATGATTTGACAGCAGCCATCGCGCCGCTGGCGACATCTACGCTGAGCTTTGCGTTTGGATCCCCATTGGCATAACACTACGATAATAAAAGGCTGTGCCGTGTGCAACGAATATCTCATTGCTAGCGAATGCGCTATGGCACCTTTTAGTGCTGAAGATAAGCAATATCTTGGTGTGCGAGTGAAACTTCTGGAGCCCTTTATTTCTCATTACTTCTTTGGGAAGATTACTTGTCAAATATGTATGTATACATTTGTTTGATTCGTTTGTTCGCAATAAATAAATGTATGTAGGTACAGTCAACAAAAGAGGTAAGTATGCAGGATCGTCGGATATAGTTGAAGTTTCGTAAGAAACCGATGGATGTTGTTGACTGAAATTTAATTTGATAAATGAGCTGTTTGTTTTCTATTAATAATTTTTTTTTTATTCGAGAACTTCCTTCGGTTTCTTACTAAACTTCAATTTTTTTTTATTAATCTCTTCAGTCTTGTTTCTTGTGTAGAGCGTAATTGGAACTTCCGAGAAAGACCATAATTTTGCAATTGTAATTTGAAACAACGCTTTTTTTTGGTTTAACGATAGTTAGCGTCACTCTTGACGTATACGCGTGCGAGTGTGTGTGTAAAACTTTAGTCTTTTAGGTCGCATCATTTACCTTAAACTAGATACTTATTCGACAAGTCATATGTCAATAAACATACAACTTGAACATACAGGAAAAACGTTGCAAAAGAAAATAACGTAAAGAAAAAGAGGTCTTTTCTTTCATCTTAAAACAAAAAAGAATATTACGTTGATCAAATAACTTGTTACTGAAATATAAAGATAAAGTTTATTCGTAATAAAATTTATGTGGGTCCGGACACGAAGTAAAACGCCCGCGCGTCCGCCAACCTGTACCTAGTCTGATGAGGCCGGGGTGTGGACGTAGAGCAGTATACAGCGGATGAGGTTTATAACTTTATAAGAAAACTAGGAATTTAAGGCGGACAGAACGAAATTGTACGTCATGATTTGAGATTTTAATACGGCACAACGTATGATGACGTTCAAAAACAGAATATTATTTACGGCAGGACGTTGATACACGTCCAATTTTAAAACAAAAATTCGTTAAATTGTACCTTGTGTCACAACATATCGAAAACTCAAAACTTTACTGTCACGTGAACTTTGATTTTAACCGTTTCAAAATTGTGCTGTTGATAATGTGCGGCGACACTACACACATGCGCACACCGTGATTATACGTCCCCCGGGCCTCTTGCGTCCCTACTACACTCAGAGCGGCAGTGTTACGGTAGCGAGGTGCGCACGTTCCATCAGCGCGGGAGTGGCGAATCGTAATATTTGCAGACAAATAAACATCATAAGTATTTATATTATGCTATTATCACTAGTACATTCAAACGATGACGTGATAAAACGTTTATGTCATATTGACTTTTAAACATCTAATAACATACAACACAACGTATTTAAACGCCAAATATATTTGTATGGCAATTTATTGTGTCTTTTTAGGACACAATTCAAACTGAGACCCGTCCACGAACGTGTTAAATTCCACCCCTAAGAGGGTGAATGGAGGGATCCATTCACCCTCTTAGGGGTGGAATTTCGAAATCCCTTTCTTAGTGGATATCTACTCTTCACAAAGAACACACCTTCCGAATTTCATATCTCTAGGACCAGCGGTTAAGGGTATGCGTTGATATATCGATCAGTCAGGACTTTGCATTTTATATAACGTAGAAGATACACGAGGTAGCCTTGCATTAAAAGAGTTTATTTTACAGGCTAAAGTAGGATGTGATAACAAAATTGTGTCACAAAAAAGTACCTATTTACTATCTAGCAGTAGTAGATATGAAGTGGCAAAGTTTAAATTCGGAAAGAGCATATCGAAATCCATAAAATTACCCACTTTCAAAACTCCCGGAAAACTTTCCAGGTAACTTCTTTTTTTCGAACCAAATGACTGTACTACAGACGAAAGCACGTCACGCTACTACAATCTGTCAGTTTATTTAATAGATTTTTACTTTATCGCTAAAGCTTATGGTTCAAAGTTGAATGGGTAAATGTGACAGTTTCGGGTAGCTATTGATGTGCTTGGCGTCTGTATATATAACTAAAGTATTACCTAGGTAATAATACAATCGATGATGACGTTTTTCCAATTGGTTACAGTTTCGAGAAGTTTAACTAACACCAAATTCTTCCTTCTTCAAGCGCTATACTAAATATTAATAAAGGAGAGGCTCTCTTTTTTGGTGCGACATCTTGAAGGCCAATTCCCCTTTATTAAAAATGTTCAAAATCTCATCTCAGCGACAATCAATGTCAAAATGTTGTCTTATACCTATGTAGGGAAATTAGAGGTATTTTTAATAGATTGAGACTTTTGAGACTGAGAATCAGACTGTGACAGTAAGAACGTTCTTAAAATTACGAGAATTGCTCTGTTCTGTCAGAAACTGGTTAAGTAAATATATGGTATAATTACAAAACCTCTAATATTTACAAGATATAACAACTGAACCTATAATTTTATTTGAGATAATGATCAGTTAATATAATAAACGATTGGTATAATTTTAAAGTAACTAATTTTTATAAGTATAATATAGAATCGTTTGATATACCACTCAAAAGACATAAAACCTATTTAGTCTAAGAGTAGGAATAAAAGCTCTGACAATAAAATAAGAATTGTCCTTACTTAATATATTAAATCTACTGCCTAAAATACTAATTACCTCGTGGTGCCCTTCGCTCGCTCTTGCATCCTATGTTGACATAGCCCCGCTTCGCGGGACTCCTATTTCTGTGTAAAGGGTTTAAAGTAACCTAACCATACCGAACTTTGGGGTGCCCTTCGCTCGCTCTTGCATCCTATGTCGACGTAGCCCCGCTCCTATGTCTGTGTAAAGGGTTTAAAGTAACCTAACCAAACCGAACTTCGGGGTGCCCTTCACTCGCTCTTGCATCCTATGTCGACGTAGCCCACTTCGTGGGGCTCCTATTTCTGTGTAAAGGGTTTAAAGTAACCTAACCGAACCGAACCTCGGGGTGCCCTTCGCTCGCTCTTGCATCCTATGTCGACGTAGCCCCGCTTCGAGTGGCTCTTTTTTCTGTGTAAAGGGTTTCAAGTAACCTAACCAAACCTAAGCCGAAGCTACGAAGGCCTTGTAACCTAACCTATCCGAGTCGGAATTATATATTTTCAACGATATCCCTACCTAATGATTTTCGATTAAATAAACGTTATATCCAATAATGTTATACGAAATAAGTTTTAGAGTATATGAATAAATGTTATATGTAAAGAAAATATATCCACAGTTGGTATATCTCACGTTTATTATATCTTGTGAACGTTATTGAAATGAAAATATACCAAATAACTTTATATGATGGGAGGCACCCGATAAAACTATCCTATGTCCTTCCCCGGGATGCAATCTATCTCTCTGCCAAATTTTATCGAAATCCGTTCAGTGGTTTAGGCGTGAAAAAGTAACATACAAACAGACAGAGTTATTTTCGAATTTACAATATTAGTATGGATTGTCTCGCTCGTATTGCGACCTCACCTTTACCGCAATTACAGACATCCAGACATCGCCCGAAACTTTTTATTTACGTTACGCGACATAATCTAGCGTAACGGCACGCATTACGCGTTTACGCGTTACGGGAGACGTTGCGTAATACCGGCCAAATTATTGTGGCAACTGCTTCTTATTACCGGGAAGGATTTTGGTTTATTTTCAAATTTATTTATTACCCTAGGGCGTTACGCGTGTTTTACCGGACGTGTCTTCCGCCATCTTGTAAGATAACATGGTGAAAGATGTCAGTTTGAAATAGGAGTTTGGATAGGGTGGTGATCCGTTATACAGGTATTCCTAGTGCAGACACCAATCTCTCACAAACTAGTGTCAATAATAGTTTCTAAGCTTGTCTAATACGTTGCCATTGTTTGTGATGAGAAATCATTTTAATATAAGGTCATCATTATTTTATGAATGAGGGGCCCGTGACTAAAGAGGGGCTCGTGGCAAAATAATAACGGCCGCACAGGTCGATCGATCAGGTTAAGTTACGCTTGCCGCGGTTGGTCTGTGGATGGGTGATCTTTACATACCGAGACGAGACCCTCCGTGCCTCGGAAAGCACTTTAAGCCGTTGGTCCCGGCTGTAATTCGTGGATCTTTGACAGTCGTTACGGGTAGTCCGAAGCCTGAAAGTCGGACAAACAGTCTTACCAAGGGGTATCGTATTACCCAGTAACTGGGTTGTGGAGGTCAGATAGGCAGTCGCTTCATGAAAAATACTTATACGTATTCAGCTGCATCCGGTTAGACTGGAAACCGACCCCAACATAGCTGGGAAAAGGCTAGGCAGATGATGATTATTTTATGAATGAACATGTTCAATTTATTTGCGTGTTGCTTTAAACAGAATATAATTACCTATAATCGATCGTTCAAATGGCTTGGCTTGTGGCTAAGTAAAAACAGCCACACGGTTCGATCGATCAGGTTAAGCTACGCTTGCCGTGGTTGGTCCGTGGATGGGTGACCATCTTTACATACCAAGACCCTCCGTGCCTCGGAAAGCACGTTAAGCCTTTGGTCCCGGCTGCCATTCGTGGATCTTTGACAGTCGTTACGGGTCCCCCAGGGTCCGGGTGGTAATAGTAGATTATGCACCGAGGGGCTAAAGTTGTGTCTTATGTCACGGGCGTCATATTGAATCTAGAGCGCAATGAAGGATTCGGGATTAAACTCCCGAGCGCAGCGAGGGAGTTAAGAGTTTAACTCACGAGCGAAGCGAGGGAGTTAATACAAGAATCCTGAATGCAGCGAGGGATTCAAGCTAGCCCAAGGCAAAGACACCTTTAGCCCAGAGGAGGATACTCTACTTTTTACACCTACTGTGAGAAAATAATAGCCATAGTACGAAAATTCGCGCGTTTATTGCGTCTACCAATAAGTAGTCAAGACACGATCAATTCGATTTTCAAAAAAAAAAGTCTCTTCTACGGTTTTGTCGTGTGTGTCTATTGATATCACTCTCATGAAAGTGGCGTTTGTGTAAACTAAGCTTTATACAGGGCTGGTAGAATGGTTTTGGATGATTGGCTGTATGCATTTTGAATTTAGAACGACATTGGAGGCGCTCGTAAAAATAGAGTATTTTTGATAAAATGTGATAAATCGACTGTAGTATAGATAGGTTTTATTATTTATTCCCAAAGTCCACAGCAATCTTAGAGCAGTTTACTTAAAATAAATAAACGAATGTTACAGCCAATTACTATTACGGTATTACGGCGCGGTACGGTATTTGTTATTATTAATGCCAGTTTTAATGTTATTCCATTCCTTTAAAAAATGGTTCTTAGTTATCTAATTATTCTTACAATATTATGTCTTCGAAAACATGGCAACGATATGAAGAAGCAATCGTTATGATTTTGTAGGAAATCGAGAATATCATCCACGTGTAGTAAGGGTTTCGAGAATAGCTTTCCTCTTTCTGGCACCAAAGGGTGTTTGTTAGTACTATACTGCCAATTTAGCTTAGCATCCCAAATTCAAATCACATTATTGACCAGCAGGTCATAATGAAATCCAGTACAACATTATTGACCGGCTGTGCCCCCGGCCACTAATGACTCACTTTAGGTTAAGGTTGCTTGACATATAATTTGACATTTTCGAGCAGGTGGTGTGAAAAAGTTATTTAGGCGCGTTGGGCATTTTTTGAGATGACAAAAAACCATTGAACTCGCGGCATTGTTACCGTAAGCGACACCGCGCGTGTTTTGTTTATAAGACGATTAAAAAATACCTACTCGCTTCGGATGTGTTCGGCTGTCCTCGGGATGTACTCGGTTTTAATGTATATCCGATATGTCAGTGAGTGATGGCAAAGTATTCTGTTTGTGTTTTGTTTTCACTTCTGTCGGCACTCCCGGAGTGCCACTGTTTTTTTTTTTTGTTTTTTTTTGCCGCAAATAAATGTATTTTCTTTCTTCGTCTTCTTCTTATTGCGGGCAAGGGGTATCTTACTACCCAGTAACTGGGTTGTGGAGGTCAGGTAGGCAGTCGTTCCATGTAAAATACTGGTATTTTTTGGGAAAAGGGTAGGCAGATAATGATGACGATGAGAGAGTTCAAATGCTTCATCATCATCATCATCGTTTCAGCCGAAAGACGTCCACTGCTCCCTCAAACACCGTCACTTCCACCGATTCTGTGCTTCCCGCATCATTAGGTTCCTACGGCCTTCACAAATACTTGCAGAGAAGCAGTCACAGGTACTTTTCTGTATATCCCCAGGTAGGTAAATAGTTTGTGAAGTTTGTTTACTTTTACCTATAAAGGGTCCTTCAAACAGGCCCGAGACGCGATAAAATCGCGCGCGACACAAAGGCACCGCAAGTCTCGCAAGGCAGCGGTGCCTTTGTGTCGCGCGCGATTATATCGCGTGTCGCGCGCGATTATATCGCGTGTCGCGCCTGTTTGTAGGAGCCTTAACTCTTTTCCCTAAGAGTCTCCGTTAGACAAAGTTTGCCAGTGATCTGCGACACACCTCAACCTCGCATGAGGAATATGACGGTTCCTCCGCACTTTATCTTATCTACATTCATTATTTAGAAAGGTTAACACACATTTTGTAGATGGGAACATTTCCTAAGAAAATCATGATGCCCATAAATTGCTGTGGCATTTTTTCGTAAAAATGTGTACGCTCGCGATATAAACTTGCTGTATTTTGAGACGTATTCCACATTGGGCACCCGTTAAATGGCACCTGAGTGAATGCACCTGACACACCGTCACCGTCAGCGGCGCATTCACTCAGGTGCCATTTATGCGGGTGACCAATGTGGAATACGTCTATTTTAACGATTTTTAGAAGGTGAATCTATACTTACTAATATTATGAGTAGGTATTTTTGAGTTTGTATATACGGGGAATAATTATATCATCTGCCTAGCCTTTTCCCAACTATGTTGGGGTCGGCTTCCAGTCTAACCGGATGCAGCTGAATACCAGTATTTTACATGGAGCGACTGCCTATCTGACCTCCACAACCCAGTTAATGGGTAATACGATACCCCTTGGTAAGACTGGTTGTCAGACTTCCAGGCTTCTGACTACCCGTAACGACTGTCAAAGATCCACAAATGACAGCCGGGACCAACGGCTTAACGTGCTTTCCGAGGCACGGAGGGGTCACGGTATGTAAAGATGGTCACCCATCCACAGACCAACCCCGGCAAGCGTAGCTTAACCCGATCGATCGACCTGGACGGCTGTAATTATTTAGCCACGGGCCCCGGGAATAATTATATATTGAGTAATAATAATCTAATCTTCGGCTCTATTGATCTGATTCAGATTATAGTATTCTCGAATGTCATAGGATATATTTTATGTTAGAACAAGAAATTTCACGCGGACAAAGTCGCGGGGAGAAGCTATTAGAATAATATAGGAAGACTTTTATCATTTTCTGTAACCAAGTAGGTTAGTAGTATATTGCAATGTCATTAGGTACATGTTCTATGAATAGAACAGAGACCTTGAAATCCTTTGCTTTCATAATATGTTTACGGTATTAATAATAAAAACATTTTATAAATGACGAGAATAATTAGGCAGAGCATGGTAACTGAGCTTGCAAAGAATATGACAAGTTCAGTGTTTAACTCTGACGGTGCAGCAAGTGGCGCCATCTAGTTTTGTTAAGAAGTTACCAGAATCACCGAAAAGGTCGGATAAGAGTGACACTGGTTGGTGAAGACCGGAATAAGTGGAGGAAATACAGAGTCATCAACCACGACCACTCTGACAAGAGTGAACGACTAAGGAGGAGGTTGGTGACAATCACTCTAGCAGAGAGTCGCATCGATGGTTGGTTGCGAGGCGGCTCACTACTGATGACAAATGAGGTTAGGGAGACCGCTGTCGAATCGCGCCCACAACGAACTGCTAAATTCCGGCACAGTTCACACTATACTGCAGCTGCTGAACCATTAATACGATGACCACTTCTGGTAAAGGCTCTCCTGCACCGTTAACTTTACCATATCTCGATGATATCACTACTCTATCATTTTTGTCACGGTATCGAAGCTTACCGAGGTCCCTAGCCCACACCTTTCGTTCTACAGTCGTCGTAAAAGGTAATTCATCTAGCAGATGGACACCTGCACCTCTCTAGGCAGACTTTATATTGCGATCATCAATCTAAATGAAAGGCGTGGAATTACGGAGTTTCCAGAGCAACTTACTTACAGATAGGCCAGTGTTAGAATTAGTGTTGGGTTGAGAAGACCACTGCCGTTAATTTCATTATTGCCGTCTTATTGGGTTTAGTCCCATCTCGGCACCTTCCCATCTCGGCACCCGTGAATTTATTTATCATGCCCATGAAACTTTCCCATCTATAATAAATTACCAAAAAGTTGGAAGCTTTTAAGTGACATGCAGTTTAAATTGAAAGTTATTTTTTTTTAGCAGAAAGAGCTTATTACACAACAAAAAAATTTTGAATCACTAAGGGCTGATTTTTCCATCGCCAGATAACTTTTATTGGATGAATAAAATTGACGTTTGACAGTTTTTGTATGAAATAACTGTCAAAATCCTCGAATAAAGTTATCAGTTGATTGAAAAATCAGCCCTATGTATTATAATTTAGACCTATTTGTTTTGACTACTTACTTTATATATTTGTCCATGTTAACTATGAGTGTTATATTTTAATTTGAATAATTGATTTGTGGTTATATATTTGTACTTAAATAATTTTATTAGCTTGCATAATTTGAATACCGTAAAAATTTTGCGTATTTGCGCACTTACCAACATATTTGTATGCCATTGTATAAGGCAAGCATGACGACGTGTTGATAATACTTAACAACTTGCATGCTAATTTTTCATATGCATACTCATGTTTAAACAAATAAAAAATTATCTTATCTATCTTATCTTATCATCTCGGCACCCTGTCCTAAATCATTGTTAGGTACATAAAAAAATGGTTAGTACCTAACAATGATTTAGGAGAGGGTGCCGAGATGGGAATGTTTCGTAGGCATGATAAATAAATTCATGGGTGGCGAGATGGGAAGGTGCTGAGATTGGACTAACTACACCCATTATTGGTGTCTTCAGGGAGAAAATTGCCTCTTGAATGCAATAAATTGAAGAGTCGAGTGAAGTAGATAGGTATTAAAAGCAATAAGGCAGTAAGCCCGCCTTTGTAACTTGTAACGTTATTGTGCACAAAAGAGATTGAACATCTTGAGATGAAGCCATACCATATCTACATGTCCGCCATTTTGTTTTTATTTTTTTCAAAATGGCGGCCGCTCATGACACCTAATCGATAGCTAACATCAAAGTATAGAAAACATAATAGGACCAAACCCCGGAAGTCGTCACGTTTCCGAGATATTACCATTCAAAATTGATCACGTAACATCTATATTTTTTTGAACTTGCGTTTTTAATGTTGCATAGATATTTGATTATTTTAAATATCTATGTAAGCTACATTTACTATAAAAAAAGAGCTAGTAAAAATACAAGAAGTAACAAACATACAAACACACTCACAAACTTTTGCCTTTATAATATTAGTGTGCCATTATTGTTTTCCGTCATCCACGCAAACGAAGTCGCGAGTAAAGCTAGTAAATAAATAAAGTGTAATTAAATAGTGCGCAAAGTTCTTGGTACTTATACTTCTTTAGGTTTCTTCTTCTAGGTAGTTTTTGGTGTTCGTGGTACTAGCATTTACAAATGGTACTACTTTTCCCTACAAAATCATAATGAGACCAATTCATTTTCCTTCAGGTTTAGGTTGTTTTAATTGTTTTGTTTGTAACTCCATGAGCGAGTAAAACAGAAATACATTTGGTTTTCTTTTTCTTTCCCACCTCATTGACTTTTGATCATCCTCGCCGGCTAGGTAAAGTGCTAAGCACAATTTAAAACCCAAAACATTTTTAATAAAAAACCTATTCAAAACTTTCCGTACCTGAGTTTGAGCCTAAAAGCAAACAAAGCAAAGTAATCTAAAAAGCGGTTAACACCAAGCGACTGCGGTAAACGGTTAATAACCGTCCCGCGCCGGAACCGGCCTGGGGGACCGGACAAATTGCAGGTACGGCCAAACGACCGGGTGCGGCAGCCATGATGGAACTGGAGTTGGGACTGTCCTGTCGCGTTTGTATTTGCAAAAAAGTTTCGCTCGCGAGCCTTGTTTTGATACGTATTTCATTTGTTTCTATGAAAAAATAACACAGAAACATCTGGATGTGATTGTACACAAAATAAAGACTAGCTTTTGCCGCAGCTTTGCCCGTGTGGGGTTCGGAATTTATCCCCCGGAAACGTACTATCGGGATGAAATAGTAGATTGTTTGCCAAGGGAGCAAACAACTACATATTTTGAAGGCGAGAGTGTTTTGTACGTCACTCGAGCTTAAAATGGTGTCGCTCCTGAGGTGGACACTCTACTTTTTATCGCCCTCTATGAAAAAATAAGTAAGAGCAACTTATGAATAAGAACAGGTAGTACGTTTATTTATTTACATACAATTTTGAGTAAACAATTACGACCAAAGGAAGCAGAATCCTTTTCGCGCGTTTTTTATTTTTCACAAACTTTTTTTTTAATTTGGCTCGCGCGCCTTTTACTTTATCATACAGCATGTTACTTGTTTTTACAATGTTCGTGGTTGATCTCTTTGGTGATTGGAACTTTTACTAACAAAATCCACATACCAAATTCAAATCACTTTCAGTCCATAGGGATTAAAGAGCTATTTTAGTCCCTGTTTACACACTAGCACTTTTTGAATAGATGTGATAAAAAGTATAATATCTGTTAATCCAGGTACACAACAGCAGCAGCATCAGCGGCAGCGGCAGCAGGTATTGGAGCAGGTAGGTTTTGTCTGTCGCTATTATCAGCCATATTATAACTACTGTGGGCGTACTGTGTAGTGTTGGCTATTGCGTAATAGAAAAACCGTTTGCAGTTCAAATCAGATTATAATTTCATGAACAATTAATCACACTAGCAAATCACACACTGTAGGTATATGACACAACTAGTTACACAGTAAAATAATTATGTACAATAACAAAGTACTTGCGAACAAATCGTAGGATCGATTACTGTTCGTTCAGTGACAGAGCCACCCAAATATAGCGTATTTAGAATACAGGTATAAGGCTGAACTTTAGTAAACCGACAGGACAAACTATCTTTTTTTTTTTTTTTTTTTTTTTTTTTTGTGGATGGGAAATCATCAAATGACTCCTCCCGCTCTGGGTGGAGCGGAAGGGAGTGTCAGACTCTTACTGACTAAAACCCACCCGTGTTCCTTCCTTAGCCCTTTATGTTCCGGGCCAGCGGTAACCCTTTCGGACAATCCCGCTGACCCGGCAGGCTTCGGCCCTAAGGGGCCCCTCCTCGATGCTGACATCTCTTTGAGGCGCGCGTGGAACACGTACGCGCCGTCCGGCACGGGCCTGGTCCTGATCGGGCGGTGAGCTACCCATTACTCTCCGCCCGCAGGCCCGCGCCTACGGTGGCCGGGAGTCGTCACGCGGCTCCCGACGCCCGGAGCGTCTCCCGCGGCGGCTGGGACGGGAGGCTCTCTCCCTGAGCCGTTCCGCCGCCTCCTTCGCTAGCATGACTGCTTCGCAGAAGGAGGTGACTGCCTCCCACTCCCTCTCGCCCCGGACCATGGCTTGCACCAGGGCCGGACGCGAGAGGTCGCCGTCGCTGCCAATCGCCTCTACGAGGACACGGCGGTGCTCCGCCCAAGCGGGGCAGACCTCCACCGTGTGCTCCACCGTGTCCTCTGGGCGATCCTGGCAATGGTGACACCCGGGCGTTTCCTCCCGCCTGATAATGTGCAGGAACCTCCCGAAACTTCCGTGTCCGGTGAGGACCTGCGTCAGGCGAAAGGTGAGGGCGCCGTGGCGCCTCTCTAGCCACTCCTCAAAGAGGGGTCTTATCGCCGCTATCGCGGCGTGCCCTGCGCTGGGTTGCGACAGTCGCTCTTTCCATGCCGCCATGAGATCGCGCCGGAGATCCGTCCGCTCCGCAGCGATTTGCCGCGGAAGCGGATCCTCCCCCCGGCGTAGTGCCTCCGCGCGCCACTCATACAGGCGCGCGAGGACTATCGCCTCCAGATCCCATGGCGGCAGTCCGGCAAGGAGGCTTGCCGCCTCGCAAATCCGTTCAGCACTCACCCTAACGTCTAAACATACAAAACTTTCACATCTTTATAAATAAAACAAAGTCTGGGTTAGTTACACCATTTGTAACTCAAGAACGGTTGGACCGATTTTTATGATCTTTGATTTGTTAGATATGTCTCCGCCCCAAAGAGCAGAATAACTATTAAAAAATCACGAAAAAAAAATTAAGAAACAACATAATTGATCCTGATGCGGTACAAAGTTCTCCGGGTCAGCTAGTTTATAAATATTAAGTAGGATTAGCCGGATACTAAAAGTGTCGTGCCAACGTGCCTGTCAAGTACGAACTTACCTACTTTCTAAGTTTACCTTGGACTTAAGTGACATCGGTGAAGGAAAACATCATCAGGAAACCTAGATAATAAATCTAAGTCTGAGATCGAAAATCCATCTTGAGCAAGCGTGGTTACCAGTTCCTTTTTTTTTTTTGGGATGGGAAATCATCAAATGACCCCTCCCGCTCTGGTTGGAGCGGAAGGGAGTGTCAGACTCTTACTGACTAAAACCCACCCGTGTTCCTTCTTTAGCGGAGCCCTTTATGTTCCTGGCCAGCGGTAACCCTTTCGGAAAATCCCGCTGTCCCGGCAGGCTTCGGCCCTAAGGGGCCCCTTCTCTGTTGCTGACATCTCTTTGAGGCGCGCGTGGAACACGTACGCGCCATCCGGCACGGGCCTGGCCTGATCGGACGGTGAGCTACCCATTACTCTCCGTCCGCAGGCCCGCGCCTACGGTGGCCGGGAGTCGTCCCGTGGCTCCCAACGCCCAGAGCGTCCCCCGCGGCGGCTAGGACGGGAGGTCTCTCCCTCATCCGTCCCGCCACCTCCTTTGCTAGCATGACTACTTCGCAGAAGGAGGTGACTGCCTCCCTGGTTACCAATGCTCATGCCTTCTCTGTATGAGAAGAGACCACAGATATAGATAGACCTAGATAACGCAAGTATCACGATCTGTATGAAAACCAAGTGCGCCATTTTTGACGTCACAAGCACTATTTAGTGATGGGAGAATCAAATCGGTTCAAAGACGCTGCCGCGTGCGGCACCCGTCTTGCCCCACCCCGGGGCCTAGCGCCAGCGGCGCCAGCGCTCACGCTCACCCAGCCAGTACACAGGACTGAGCGCGAAAGTGGCGGCTTACGATTTTTGTACGTAAGCTAGTGCAAGTTTTGGCACGCGAAGTAGTTGCTCTTGCGTTATCTAGGTGTATCTATATCTGTCTAAGAGACCTAAGCTCTGCAGTGGGATATTGATAGCTGGTATTAGTACTATTATGTTTACTTAGTGTGCATAGATACGAGCAACACGCGTCAACGACAGACGCAACTCCAGCCGTCGACGTCACGTGTCAGCCGTCGACTACTTTTGGGCACCGTACTCAAACACACGAACGACACGCTGTCGACGGCAGCCGTCGACGTGTGTCGACGGATACAGTAGCCTCTGTCGTCGACGCGCTTCGCTCGTCTGTATGAGCACTTACCAATAAATCCCACCACTTCCTATTATACTAGTCATATTACGAGGTTTTCTCTAAACATTTAATCTCACTCTACAAAATCATGGTCTCAATGCAGCAGGAATTGACCGGACGTTGGACACCGACCGAATACGTAGTTACGCCTGATTGTGCTCCCTCCTCGAAACTCGTGACTGTTATTGTACTCATCCGAGTCCAGCTCACCCGAGGACGGGAGAAAATAGGGGCATTACTACATTAGCTCAATTTGGAAAACGTGCAAGGGGCGGTAAACCTCTCACAGAGAAGTCCGGTGTCCCAGCAGTGGAACATTATAGGTTGATTATATTAAACCTATCAAATGTAAAAAGATTTTGAAAACGTGTACACCCTAATTCCGTGAAACATTTTCAATCATAATCTGATTGATTTTGAAGGATATTGCTAATCCATTGCTTCATATGTTCGAAAAACTGTCTGCTCAACAAAGGAAATAACGCTATGAATGTTGTTGAACTGTCAAAATGACTATTGTAAGTGTGTTACTATGGTTACGCAGTTACCCCGCTGATCTAGTTAGCGTACCTTATGACACACCGCTACAGCATTTTACATTATAGTCTAAATGGCAAAGCATGCATTAGGCTTAGTGGTGGCCATTTTAAGTGAATTAGCGCTAAGCGTAAAAGCTGCAGTGATCATATATATTATCAATATAATGTAAGCTGTGGGGTAGGTAAACCACTATTTTATGTTATATGGTCGTTGGAATCAGTGGCGATTCTTTTTGTTTTGTCTAAGAGCATTTTAATTTGACATTGGTGCAAATTCCCTTGTTCACTAACTAAACTAAATTTTATTTCAGTACATCTTTTTCTTTCTATTTCATTAAGAAGAAGACAGAAGATACATTTTAGTTTAGTCCTATCAAATTAATCAACGCCTGACACTACTCCATCCATACATGTTTAGATGCGATTAAAAACTTGCCTACTAACCTTAGAGTAAGAAAGTTATAGAGCATCGGGTAGCGTGGCCACACATGAGACAAAAAACTAACTTAACTAACATAGGCTACATGAGTAGCTGCTTTGAAAAAACTGGCACGCACTGAGAGACGGAAATAGTATAACTTTATCCTTTTCTGTTACTTATAATAACTCAATACTTTATCCCTTTCTTGTGGAAATGAAATGGAGATACCCGCCGTCTATACTTTTCTTTGTCTAAGCTACTAACATTACGTCAATTTACGTCAGGCGCTGATTAATTTGACAGGACTAAATTTAAATTTATCTTCTGTCCTTTTCTTGTTGAAATAGAAATAAAAAGATGCACTGAACTTAAATTTAGTTTAGTTTGTGAACAACAGAATCGGCGTCATTAGATTCCATTTAAAAAAATTACCTTCCAAAGAGATGATGGATGGACTGTGTGAAGGATGATATGGCTAGAAAGGGGGTGACTTCTGAGATGACGACTAATAGACAAGTACTGAAGAAGACGTATTGCGCCGACTTTAAATAAATTGGGATAAGGATTTTTAAGGTGATATTGAAAAAAATGCGGTTTTTCTATTTCGTGTAACTTAATAGGTATGTGGAATAGGGATTTAACATTTTGGTATATGTTTTTGGACTCTTTGATCTAGTATTATGTAAAAGGAATACACGATTCCATGAATTTTTCTCGATACAAAAATATTGCAAAGTTATATCTATTTTTTACTTTTTTCGACATCACGGCGTAACGCTTAAGGGTTATTCAATGGAATTTACTTTAAAACATAGATAATTATCATAATATTAAAGTTTACTCAAAGTAGTTTTAAATTTCATTCATTTATTATGTTAAAAAAGGAATAAATTCTTTTTGACACATACGTCGTTTTATTCCGAGCGCAGGCACATTATAGCCATATCTCTTCTTTTGCGTTTAAAAAGTAATTGCAACACTTTCGCTCGCTTTGTAGATCAACTTCGCCATGATTTATTTTCGAGGTAGCGCCTTATATAGCTTCCACGAATAGAGATACCATAATGTAGTATGTAGGACGCACTCCGGGGCAGTCGTCACCGCTAGCACGTTGTTGGTTGCCTGATTTTATTGATTTTTCGAAAGAAAAATAAGACCGGTACGACTATTTTTTGAGGGACAGCCACACTGGCTAACTATTAGTTTTGTTACAATTTTTTAAAATAAATTGACGTAGTTACAAAACTTGGTTAGTCCTTCTTCTTCTAAGCGTGTCGGATTGTCGATAGCAATCTAAATGGACTCGGCCTAGAATTCGGCTACTTGTTTGGCGCCATCACCAGCGTCCAGCAGTTCCTGTAACGTACAGCTGACAGGACACGCAGGACACGATATTAAGTGTCCCATCGTTTGTGGAACATCATCACATTTACACTCCAAGGCGGAGTCGTCTATGAATCTCCACCTGAATAGGTTTTCCTTGCTTCGGCCGACCTGGGTCCGCAGTCTGATTAAAGACTTCTAGGTTACCCAAGGCAACTCATGTCCAGGTGGGAGGTCTTCAGCGGGTGGAACGAACGGTTTAGGTAAGAATTAAAGCACTGTCTCGCTTTGGTTAGTCCTGACAGGCAAGAAACAATCTTCCATTTATAAAATGGCGAAAATCTTCACTCAAAAATCGAATATTTTTTGTAACTCCCTTGTGTCCTATAAAATATTTCCCACATTTTTCCGTTGTTAAACTTTATTATATTTTGCAGCACCTCAAGTCTACTTCGCGGCGTGTCGCCGAGCGTCCCCCAGCGACCATGAAGCCTGGGAAAGTACACAATGCTAGAAAACTGACCTGAAAATTGTAGCTGAGAGAAATACTTGAAAAATTCACGTGTGAAGTCTGGATAGACGGGGCCACTTGGGCCAGATAATATTATTTTTAGAAAAGCTTCGTGTGTTAGGTGTACATTTAGAGTTAAACGTTTAATGACAAATGAGGAGATGAGAAAACGTGGCAGTGGTTTTTGCTTGGAGTGCATACTTACCGTTTTTTAGGGTTCCGTACCAAACGTCAACGTCAGCTAAAACTATTCTTAATTTCAAGTTGATAGCATTAGGAGTTCTTGAGATATCCACCTGTGACAGACAGACAGACTGACAGTCAGACAGACAGACAGACTGAGTCTCACCATAAGGGTACCGGTTTACCATTTTGGTACGGAACCCTAAAAAGAAAAAATGTTTGAGAATGTGCAAACTGCGCTCTTTCATATGATACCCCACATGCCCTAGTAGCCCCACTTCGAATTTTTCAGACCCCTTTTCAGACCCTGTTGCAAAAAATATACATATAACTATTTTTATTTGTTGCCTACTTGCAAAATAGTTGGGCAAACGTCATCTAAAACTATTCCAAATTTCAAGTTGATAGCATTAGTAGTTCTTGACATATCCAGCTGTGACAGAAAGACAGACAGACTGAGTCTCACCATAAGGGTTCCGTTTTACCATTTTGGTACGGAATCCTAAAAAACAACTGAAGTATTCATAACAACCGACTTCATAATTTTAATAAAATGCACAAGAACCAATTATTTCATTGTTTCTAACCCAGCTAGAGCTTATATAAAATCACCAAAACAATTCACATAAAAAACAACACAATTTTCATATAAAAATGTTCAAGAAAAGAGCTAAACTACCCACTTCAAACTTAAGCACTATGATTACTCTAAACCGGTCCCCCATTTCCATACGTCCGGACCAACTTGGGGACTCCCCCTAGCATTCAAAAAGGGGGGGATTAGAATATGAAAATGAACGATATCGTCTGGCCGCGGTCACATTTAGAGCTCCTGAGAGCCTGAACAACAATGCTGGATTAGCTAGATCGTAAGGCTATTGTGCAGTGCTGAGATTATTTGTAGGGTTGGCATAACTAACCACAACAGGCAATAATCACAGTAAGTATATCCCTAGGTTCAAATTATAGGTTTCGACCTGACTATCACCCAAAGCGTAGTCGCGCAACATGACCAGCAACAACAAAAATAATGGTAACAACTACAGTAAAAAATAAAAATAAAACTTAATTGACAAAATTACAGCTACAAGGTATGAGCATCTACCCTCCGACACACTACCTACGTACTACTTACGCAGGGAATGTGTAGGAGACCAAACACGCCAGGTTAAGTGCATGATTCAAACAAAGTTACGGTATTTAAAGCGATATAAAATTAAAGCGTTATAAAATTGAAATTAACTGAAATCAACTGTTACATATTCGTTTGTTTTTTCAAACGAATTGTAAGTTGGTCATAGGAAGCATCCCAAATGGCTAAAACCAATGGGGACTCAATTGGGGAAGCATTTATTGGAATTTTGGGTATTAATAGGAAATTATGTCGGTAAACGGTTTAACGCGCATATCCTTTTACATCGTTCTCACGTATAATTATAAACTCAAAAATAATTATTTAAATAAGTAATATTTTCTCATCATCATCTGTCTAGCCTTTTCCCAACTATGTTGGGGTCGGCTTCCAGTCTAACCGGATGCAGCTGAATACCAGTATTTTACATGGAGCGACTGCCTATCTGACCTCCACAACCCAATTACTGGGTAATACGATAATCCTTGGTAAGACTGGTTGTCAGACTTTCGGGCTTCTGACGACCCGTAACGACTGTCAAAGATCCACCAATGACAGCCGGGACCAACGGCTTAACGTGCTTTCCAAGGCACGGAGGGGTCTCGGTATGTAAAGATGGTCACCCATCCACGGACCAACCGCGGTAAGCGTAGCTTAACCTGATCAATCGACCTGTGCGGCTGTTATTATTTAGCCACTAGCCCCTCCTAAGTAATATTTTCTAAAAATATAATTTAAATTAAAAAAGTTTCCGTGGACTTTCTTGCCCGTTCTTATCCATTGGTATCCAACAACGCTTTGGAATGGCAACTAGCTTCATCTTTCTGTCTGACCGACTTCTTGACAATTCAAAAGTGCCTGTAAATGGTTTAATTAAAATTAAAGTTGAGTTTGAGAAGACATTTTCAACCTTACATGGGTAAAGATAAACAGCATATCGTTAAAATTAAAGACAGTTCTTAAGTCACTTTCTTGTCTGATAATGGTAACAAAACTTGTATAATGCACGTTATAAGCCCTAGTTTTAATACTAAACCCAAATATATTACATAATTGCCTAATTTAAACTTCGTCCTCATATGGGGCATCCCTAAACGAGGCTCTGTTATTACTTCAGCACTTTGGCGCACATTTGCCTGAAAATATAAATATGAATGGGATTTAGCAGGATAAAGGTAATACTGCCAAGTTCTACCCGTAAATACCTTATTTTATTGTATTCTGGTGAGGATTGCGGGTAGAACCACGGTTTTTTGAGGATTTAGAAGTGAATAGTTTGTGGTTGAATGAGAAGATTATGTGGCTAAAGTGGTCTGAATGATAGCCTTTGTTGTAAAGCTACTGCAGGATTTACTGTGAAAGGTCTTGTGTTATATGAGCAATGAGTGCTGAATTACATAGGAATTTGCATGTTTTGATCATTCGGTAGACGAGTGAAAGATGAGAGAAGTGCCGAAATCCAACATAGTTGGATCGGTTCACTAATATATTCATATTTTAGTTTTGATTAATTTATGGAAGCACACTCACCTTTTAGACAAAATGGACCAAATTATCAGGCATACATTAACTTCCATTTTAAATTTGGCCATGGACGACCGAGCTTGGGCACAAGCTACTCTTCCCATTCGTATGGGGGGCCTCGGCGTCCGCAAAATTTCTAGTATTAGTTTACCGGCTTTCATATCTTCGGTCCACGGCACTGATAAATTAATCAGGAAAATCCTAGCCTCCACACTGATTAATTCTGATGTGCCGTGTTTCACCGAGGCTATGGATGCCTGGAGACTCGCTTGCCCAAATACAGATCCACCCGACAATCCATCTTCCCAGAGACGGTGGGATGAGCCGCTCTGCAGAGTAGTACAGAACAATTTACTTCACTCGTCTGCTACTTCTGCGGAACGTGCGCGTCTGCTGGCTGTGGGTAGGTGGGAGTCGGGTCTTTGGCTTCATGCACTACCTTCGTCGA
This sequence comes from Mesoligia furuncula, assembly GCA_916614155.1. Classification (NCBI taxonomy): domain Eukaryota; kingdom Metazoa; phylum Arthropoda; class Insecta; order Lepidoptera; family Noctuidae; genus Mesoligia; species Mesoligia furuncula. The sequence continues at coordinate 27,330,735 of OU744807.1, read as the reverse complement.
ACATAGGCACTTTGTTCGACGACACTACTTTTCGCCTCGCTGCTTCCCTACGACTAGGCACTCCTTGCTGTTCTCCCCATCGCTGTCACTGTGGAGAAAATGTCAACAGTCTCGGACACCACGGCCTGTCTTACAACCGAAGTTCGGGTCGCTTAGCGCGAACAACATTAACATTTAAAATTATAATATTTTGTGTTCAGACGTTTCACTTCCAGTGAAAAATTAAAGAGATTTGACATATTGTAGTAGCTTGATGTGCTGGCGTCTGATCAAAAAAAAAAACTTCAAATCCGTACGTGTGAAATAACAGAGATATAACTAGACTTTTACAGGATTAATCCGTATCATTCGCGTCACCGTATCTCAAAACCGTACTATATTTAGCAATAGTTCCTTACGGTTTATCGCTCGTAAATTGGCCGAACGGCACGGTTCCGGCAACGTGTTAAATGTACCGGAACGGCCACGATACGGACGTGGTAATTAAAGTTTAAACTGTTTAGCCGACTCCTGGACTGTGCGGCGATTAGGATGTTAGAAAAGGTCGTCGTTTCAGCCGATAGACGTCCACTGCTGGACATAGGCCTCCCCCAATTTTGGGAGGGTTTGCCATAATCGCCACGCTTGGCAGGCGGGTTGGCGATCGCAGTATGGTATGATGGTGGAATACATAGAGAACGCTGCTGCCCATTCTCCGGTACGATCCTTAGTCGCCTTTTACGACACCCACGGGAAGTAAGGGGTGGTGGTATTCTTTAAGTCCGGCACCACACAGACTAGAAAAGGTAATGTGTGGTTATTTAATAAAAGTGTTTGTGTTTCAGTTTGGGACTGCTCAAACAATAGAGGTCTGAATAGACATTAGAGGGTCAGCATCTCAAATAGGAACTGAATACCAGCGCTGCGACACTTATTTCTAAATGTCGCAGCTTCCTACCAGCCAAAACTGTAGCCAGAGCCGAATCCCCATCTGTTGTACTCTAAAGGTGCTGAATCGGTTGCCAACCCTGAATGTGATGTGTTTGCGGATGAATGGATTAAAATTATGCGTATATATGTCTGGAGTTCTGTGAACTTCTATGAGAGAAACTATGCAAGGGAGTCCACTGTTCCATGTTAGTTTTAAATTATATTATTGTGAACGTAAATATTGTCTCTGTGTTAATTAATGTAATTGGTGTTTTACCGTTTTAATTAACTATTAATAACTATAAAATAAATAAATATAATTAATAAATGCTGAGACATCCTTATAGTATACCCTTTTGGCATCGTACAGGACTTTGTTTTTATTTTCATTTTGCTTTTGTTTTTTATTTTGTGTGTTTCTTTTGCTAAGATGATTTTGTGTGTATGTAATTTAATTTAATTTTGACAATTAAAGTTTTAGTGAAATTTTATTATTATTAGGAGATTTGATACGGTTATAATTAATGTAATTTTGATGATTGCTGACATTGTATTTTCTTCATGGCTTTTGTTTTGTTGTATTTAAATTAATTCAATTTGTTATTTGTAATATTGCTGACATTTTATTTTATTTTATTTCTGTTCCATGCGATTTTTGTACTATTTCATTTAATTTTTGACAAATTTCATTTGCTGACGTTGTATTTTATGAGATTTTGTACTTTTATAATTAATTTAAATTTGATAATACTTTGTATGCCTTTCGGCGGAACATAGGATGGACCAAACATTTTTATAAAACGGTGAAGGAATTCCGGCATGTCCTAGAACCAAAAATTCGGGAAAACATCGTGAGGAAACAAAAATTCAAAGACATCTGGCATCTACCAACACGCACTAGTCCCGCGTAGATTACGGCCCACTCCCTCTGACCGAGAGGAGGCCTGTGACCCAGCAGTGGGAGCATTATCGGTTGATTGTGCAACACGTCTCCCTCTTTCATACATCTCTTTCACCCCTTTCTAGCAATTCATCATCTGCCTAGCCTTTTCCCAACTATGTTGGGGTCGGCTTCCAGTCTATCCGGATGCAGCGGAATATCAGTATTTTACATGGAGCGACTGCCTATCTGACCTCCACAACCCAATCACTAGGTAATACGAAACCCCTTGGTGAGACTGATTGTCAGAATTTCGGGCTTCTGACGACCCGTAATGACTGTCAAAGATTCACGAATGATAACCGGGACCAACGGCTTAATCTGCTTTTCGAGGCACGGAGAGGTGTTGATGTGTAAAGATGGTCACCATCCACGGACCAACCGCGGCAAGCGTACCGTGTGGCTGTTATTACTTAGCCACAAGCCTCTCACCCCTTTCTAGCAATTATGATGTTGATATTGTTTAAGGTATATTTTTTATTCTGAGTCAAAATTATTTGTGTAGTTATGCCGTCGCAAGATCTGCAGCAGCATTCAACCATAAGAATAAATGCCACGGTATATCAAACCAAATGAATTCCTTACAAAATAATATTGCCACCGTCAGAAGCAAAGATTTTCTTGCCTTTAAATAACACACAAATTAATTAGATACTAAACTCGAAATATGAGAAGGCTTGTTAATTAATTATTTTCGTGAAGGCGTCAAAATTTTGGGGAACATTATATTATTAACTGCGCACATATTGCGCTCTTACGTAAGGCAAGTAATGAAGGAAGTAATTTTGAAGGTTTAATGTCAAAGAAATTGTGAAGTAGGAACTCAACTGTGGCTGATGAGACACTATTGAATTTCTATTGTTATAAAGCAAATTTTGATTTTTCAACAGTTGAGAGTACCTAGTGAAAATGTGATACAAAGAAATTAAAAAAAAAAACGATGATTAAAGTTAAGTGACGTTTAAACGTCAAAATGACACACGTCACAGTCGATAATCTCTACTAAATAATAATAATAAAATAAGAAATTTATTTCAGACGTAGTCCATATACTGTTAGTAACACAAAAACCTTATAAAACTATTGTCAGTACATACAAAAACAAAACCACAGAAGGACATAAACATAAAAATAAAAATCATGAAGTGGCACCGCACAGTAGTGCCAGTTCATGCCAGGCCCTGGACGCGACCACCCACAGTGTGTAGGCGCATCCAGTGCCACCACATCGGCGAGTCACAACGACCCACGAACACGCTCAGAAGGCTGTTCGAGCTGGCCCGCAAGCGCTTCATAAGTGACGCAGAACGCTTCCGCATGATGGCATGAAAACCATTCACGCTTTTCACGGCAAACATTGCTGAAGCGCTGCAGTGGAAACTTTAAGAAACGTTTATAAGTAAAAAACTGGCCAAGTGCGAGTCGGACTCGCACAGGCGCAAAAACGCCGAAAAAAACACGTTTGTTGCATGGGAGCCCATTAAATACTTATTTTATTCTGTTTTATTGTATTTGTTGTTATAGCGGCAACAGAATTACATCATCTGTAAAAATTTCAACTGTCTAGCTATCACGGTTCATGAGATGCAGCCTGGTGACAGGCGGACAGTGGAGCCTTAGTAACAGGGTCCCGTTTTTACCCTTTGGGTACGGAACCCTAAAAAGGAACGTGGTAGACGGCGGCTTATTATGAGCCGTTAACAAAAAAAAAAAACAATATTTCAGTCACACAATGCACTGCTGAAACAGACCTCAAGGCCAAACTTCGTAATTAAAAATGTTCAAAATCTAGTCGAAATCGCACCTCAGCGACAATCAATGAATCAATGCCAAGAACTTGTCAAAAATGTACGGGAATTAGATGTATTTTTAGGGTTCCGTACCCAAAGGGTAAAAACGGAACCCTATTACTAAGACTTCGCTGTCTGTCCGTCTGTCTGTCACCAGGCTGTATCTCAAGAACCGCGATAGCTAGACTGTTGAAATTTTCACACAGTATGTATTTCTGTTGCCGCTATAACAACAAATACTAAAAACCAAATAAAATAAATATTTAAGGGGGGTTCCCATACAACAAACGCGATTTTTTTGCCCTTTTTTGCTCGATATCAAAAATGGCAACAGGTAGGCACTTGAAATATTCACAAAGTACTCAGTTGTATTTTTACTTTAATCTATACATATAATAAAATTGTAGAAAACTGGTGTCTGTACAATGGAAATATATAAAAAAAAGTAGCAGTGGTTGTTATTATATCGATGCCGAACCCGAAATTTTAATTAATTTTTTTTTTGTCTGTTTGTCTGTGTGTTTGTGCACGCTAATATCAGAAACGGCTTATTCGATTTAGATGCGGTTTTCACTAATATATTGTAGTAAGCTTCACTTAACATTTAGTGTTTAATTCATGTCAATCGGTTCATAAATAAAAAAGTTATGTCAATTTAAAGAATCACGGCGAATTAAAGCGCGCCTGAGTTTGTTTCGGCCTTTCTTCTCAGAGTACTTAGTTAGATAGGAAAAGCCGATCTGATCAAGCTTAAATAATAATAATAATCAGATCCAGCCTGTCCCATCTTGCTGCCCTCTCCCATCGACGCCCTAAGCCGAGGTTTGTACCCCACAGGGGGTGCCCTTAGCGTGTAGTCGCTTAGTATAGTAGATAATTGCCCCTGGCTGGAGGCTTTTTTTTTTTCTGGTGGGGAAATTATCAAATGACTCCTCCCGCTCTGGGTGGAGCGGAAGGGAGTGTCAGATTCTTACTGACTAAATCACACCCATGTTCCTTCCTTAGCCCTTTTTGTTCCGGGGTAGCGGTAACCCTTTCGGACAATCCCACTGCCCCGGCAGGCTTCGGCCCTGTCGGGCCCCTTCTCTGTTGCTGACATCTCTTTGAGGCGCGCGTGGAACACGTAAGCGTCCGGCACGGGCCTGGTCCTGGTCGGACGGTGAGCTACCTATTACTCTCCGCCCGCAGGCCCGCGCCTACGGTGGCCGGGAGTCGTCACGCGGCTACCGACGCCCGGAGCGTCTCCCGCGGCGGCTGGGACGGGAGGCTCTCTTCCTAAGCCGTCCCGCCACCTCCTTCGCTAGCATGACTGCTTCGCAGAAGGAGGTGATCGCCTCCCACTCCCTCTCGCCTCGGACCATGGCTTGCACCAGGGCCGGACGCGAGAGGTCGCCGCCGCTGCCGATCGCCTCTACGAGGACACGGCGGTGCTCCACCCAAGCGGGGCAGAACTCCACCGTGTCCTCTCGGCGATCCTGGCAATGGTGACACCCGGGTGTTTCCTCCCGCCTGATGATGTGCAGGAACCTCCCAAAACTTCCGTGTCCGGTGAGGACCTGCGTCAGGCGGTACGAGATGCCATAGTCAAAAAAAAAACGCGCCGCTGCCATAAGGATTCAGTTATTCGTAGCGAACGCACGTATCCTGGAGAGTATAGGCGAATAGTTGCTTTCGATTATTGCGATTCGCTTGAATACTGACTGTTTGCATATTTCATTTATTTATATTTTAGGGTTTGTACGATAAGTTCTTTTTCTTAATTTTCTTTAAAATTTTGTAAATAAATATTGTAAGTATTTGGTATAGGTTAGGCGGTTCTTTACTTGATTTTTGGGTATTTACTTATCTTAATTTTTATTTAGGGTTTGTAAATAAATATTGTAAGCATTTATTATAGGTTAGGCATTTCTTTCCCTGATTTTCGGTATACTTATCTTAATTTGTATTTAGGGTTTGTATATAAATATTATAAGTATTTGGTATAGGATAGGCATTTCTTTTCTTGATTTTCTTTATTAAGTATAAGTTCATTAGCTCAGATTAGTAATTAATTTTTCTAGCATTTCTTTTGTTTTATAAAGTTAGTACGTTTGGTTTACACGTCTTAACACTTATTACTTAAACTGTGATAATTTTAGACTGTATAATAATCTGTAAGTAACTGTGTGTTAAGTAGTAAGTAAGTACTATTTTATTGTAAGAATGCCTCGAAGAAGATCCAACCTGGGAGAGGTTGGATCTTCGTGTAGCAGAAATGCTAAAAGGATGAGATTAGTTCGATCACAGGAATCTGAGGAAGGTCGTGAGGCAAGGCTCTCTGCAACTCGGGAACATCATGCTAGGTTTCATGCTGCAGAAACTTCGACTCAGCGAGAATCTCGACTGAGTTCAAATCGTTCTCGAATGATGACAACTCGAAATAGGGAAAACGGGGAACAACGAAAGGCACGTTTATCTGTCGATCGCGAAGCTCACGCGCTATCGCGTGAGTCTAAGACTTTTGCTGACAGGGAAACCCGCCTGAGCTCCCAGAGAGTACGGACAACAAATGCTCGATCCCAGGAGACACAGGACGAACGGGAAATACGTCTCACTGCCGATCGTGAAGCTCATGCACTATCGCGTGAGTCTGAGACTTTCACTGATAAGGAAATTAGTCTGAGTTCTCAGAGGGTTCAGACAGCAAATGCTCGGTCTCAGGAAACACAGGAAGAACGAGAAATACGTCTCACTGCCGATCGTGAAGCACAAACACTATCGCGTGAGTCTGAGACTTTCACTGATATGGAAATTCGCCTGAGTTCTCAGAGGGTTCGGACAGCAAATGCCCGGTCTGTAGACGGTATATGTAATTCAAAATATGCTGCCCGAAAAGTCACTATTCCACGCGGACGAAGTCGCGGGCACAGCTAGTAATAAATAATAAAATTAAAATTAAAAAAATATTTATGGGGGACTCCCATACAACAAACATGTTTTCATCTCTCATACTCGGAAAGTAGTGTTTGTTTGATCCGAATAGCGGGTGGAAAACGCTCCTTCCCACCCTTGGGCGGGAAATACACATAGTAATTGCTTCCCTCCCTAGGGCGGGAATGAAATTTGAAAATAGAACTAAATTTAGTTAGGTAGTCAGCTCAGTCAGACCATACGACACCCTTAATTGATTATGTAAATATTTATTATGCTACCCATCAAATCTTATGAATGTGCGTTAACTAGGAGAGTTGGATAAAAAGCTCATTATGTTAACGCCATTAAATCTTTCATATTTAGCGCACAAGTTAATATTTACCTTGAATAAATTCAACATACTTAAGTACGATAATCACCATTTTGATGTCAGTTGTGGTCGAGGCTAAAAAACATAAAAATTGGGGATTTCGAACATCCTGACTTTACCATATGGGGCTGTGAATATACATCATTTAATTATTTAACGAATTTATCCATAGTTTAAGAAAAATAAGTAGTGGTAATGAAGTTTTTTTGATATCTAATGTCGAAGTTTCGCGCCAATCGTGTGTGTTTACATTTTTACTTTTCACAAATTTCACACACACAGATGTAGATAAGATTTAAAATGTGACAAATGTTATTGATAATATTATAAACAACACGAAAATGCCCAGGTTTTAACGTAATATTCAAACACAGGTTCAATAATATGTATTAATCATTACCACTACTCAACTTGTGTTCAGAATCGCCGACCATTATTGTTTTTTTTTTATTGCAATGATGTGTGATAGCGATTATTCCAAACAATTTTTTTTTTTAAATTTCGATTGACTCGAGTAATTAATATGACGAATGTAATCGATATTTGAAAATAAAATAAAATTATTTTAAGCAATAAATACAACAAGCATTGTTTATAATAATGATTTATGCTTTTCTAATATCATTTCAATCTCTTCTAATATCATATTAATATTAATAACAGAGAGGCGGACATAGGTGCCTCATTTACTGAATTTCGCGCCGAAATGCTTCTATAATTGAATTTATATTCGGAATGCGCTCGCTGTTTAAAATTATTTTAATTTATTGGACAATTATTTGTTGTGGATTTTATTTTTGATACTTTCTAATAGTTTACTACAGAAAATTTCTAAACATTTTTTAGGTAGGCTTTCCAGAAGTTTTTTTTTGAGAATGATGATAATTAATTAATTCTATAGATTGGATATTCTGCAAACACTTTACATTTCAATACATTTTGTTAGTTTAGAGAGTTTTTATTCAGTTTCTACAATTGTTTTTCATTTTTTTTTATTGCGAGTATCGATTAGGCTGTATGCAAGTTTTGAATCGAAATAAGAAAGTTGGGTGGACGGTCAGCACTAAAAAGTGTCACGTCGCAACACAATTTTTAGTAATTTTTATCGTGTTTTCTAAGTAATTTATGAAAAATGGTAAAAGTAAGAATGCAGACAGAATGATAATAATACAAGCGGGACGGCCCGCGGTGGTGACACAGAATCTACTCATGTGGCGGTGACGTGGTGTGTTCCATACTTCAAATTTAAAAAAGATAGAAATTCATGTAATTATTATCAATAAATATTTTAGAAAAACTACTATTTTTTACTTTCCTTAAATTCGAAATGAAAAGTAGAGTGTTTAACGCGGGTGAAAGTCATCAATTCCCACTCGGACTATAGCCGCCCTCGCTGCGCTCGGGCGTCTAAATGCCTCGTATGGGAATTGATTCCTTCCGACCCTTGTATAACAATCTACTATTTTTTCGGCGTTTTTGCCTTGTGGTACGGAACCCTTCGCGTGCAAGTCCGACTCGCACTTGGCCAGTTTTTACAGATGGAGAGACTGTTAAACGTTCTTAAAATTCCGAGAATTGCCCCTCTGTTAGTTTTGACTATGTATTTCTAGCTTCAGATAGCACCATGGTATTCTACGTTTACATGTTTAGTTTATGCTCACGTCTCTTGTAATCTTTACAAATATGATACCAAGCACATACCATGAAGTTGAAAAAAAAAACAGTGGCACTCCAGAAGTGAAAACTTGAAAAAGCATAGTAGGTAATTTTATAAATACGTTGGAAGGTCATGCTTCCCAAAGAAAATGTACCGCGCGTTGATGTCTTTATAATGGCCAAAACTTGAAACAGAGGTGTCGGTTACGGTAACAGTGGCGCGAGTTCAATGGTTTTTTCCCCATCTTAAGAAATGCCCAACGCGCCTTAAAAAGTTTTCACTTCAAAAACTAGATACTTACCGTAAGTTGGTACAGTTATGCATTACTAGCTTTTTCCCGCGACTCCCTTTTTTTTTTTTTTTTTTTTTGGGTGGGAAATCATCAAATGACCCCTCCCGCTCTGGGCGGAGCGGAAGGGAGTGTCAGACTCTTACTGACTAAAACCCACCCGTGTTCCTTCAGTTGCCTGTGCCAAGGGCCACGGTATCTCTTTCGAACAACCCGCGACCCTGGCGGGCATCAGCCCTAGCGGACCCCGTCAGTTGGTGCTGACATCTCCTTGAGGCGCGCGTGGAACACAACGCGCCGTCGACCCGGGCCTGGTCCTTACCGGACGGCGAGCTGCCCATTGCTCGCCGTCCGCAAGCCCGCGCCTACGGTGGCCGGGAATCGGCTATCGATTCCCGACGCCCAGGGCGTCTCCTGCGGCGGCTAGGGGCGTGAGGGCGCAAGGATTGCCTCTCCCTCACGCGCTCCGCCTCCTCCTTCGCGAGCATCACTGCTTCGCAGAAGGAGGCGACAGCCTCCCATGCACTCTCGCTCCGTACCATGGCCCGGACTAGGGCCGGACGCGAGAGATCGCCGCCGCCGATCGCCTCCGTGAGGACACGGCGGTGCTCTGCCCAAGCTGGGCAGATCTCCACCGTATGCTCCACCGTGTCCTCCGGGCGCTCTACACAATGGTGACACCCGGGCGTTTCCTCCCGCCCTATTCTGAACAGGAACCTCCCGAAGCAGCCGTGCCCGGTGAGGACCTGCGTTAGGCGGAAGGTGAGGACGCCGTGGCGCCTCCCTAGCCACTCCTCAAAGAGGGGACTTATCGCCGCAATTGTGGCGTGCCCAGCACTGGGTTGCGACAGTCGTACTCTCCATATCGCCATGAGATCCCGCCGGAGCTCTGTCCGCTGCGCCGCGATTTCTCGCGGCAGCGGAGTTACGCCCCGGCGTTTTACCTCCTCTCGCCACTCCCATATGTGAGCGAGGACTTTGGCCTCCAGATCCCATGGCGGTCCCGCGACTCCCTACGTTTAAATTCTCGGCTCCCGACTCACCCCGTCACATCGCATCGTCTGACCGCACTACTACTTCGTTTTCGCTCAGCGTTCTTTCTGACGTTTTTATTTTTTATTTTTACTTAGCTCTTGAGGGTCGTAGCGTGATGTTATTTAGCTTATAGCCTTCCTCAAGAACTGGGCTATCAAATGCACAAATAATTTTTCAAATCCGACTGGTTGTTACAGAGATTAGCGCGTTCAAACAAACAAACAAATTCTTCAGCTTTATTATGAGTAAGTCATCATCATCATCATCATTTCAGCCGAAAGTCGTCCACTGCTGGACATAGGCCTCCCCCAATTTTGGGGGGGGGGGGGTGGGGAGATGGGTTTGCCATAATCGCCACGTTTGGCAGGCGGGTTGACGATCGCAGTATGGTATGGTGGTGTAATGCATAGAGAACGCTGCTGCCCATTCTCCCTTAGTCGCCTTTTACGACACCCACGGGAAGTATGGGGTGGTGCTATTCTTTAAGTCCGGCATCACACAGACACAATTTATGAGTAAGTATAGATTACAGAATAATAACGTGATAACGAAAAAAAATGATACTTTATTTGTTCAGTCCTTTGGCTGATAATGCAGATTTATTCGTGGTATACATTGGGTGTGCGACGATACCATAGGTACAGTCAACAAAAGAGATAAGTATGCAGAATCATCATAATGTAGTAGCGGATGTTGTCGACTGAAATTTAATTTGATAAATGAGTTGTTTGTATTCTATAAGAGTCCCTATCAATTTCGCGGACTAAAAACAGAAAAATCATTTTTTTTTCAGCGCAAATTTCTCAATATCCTTAAGTTATCTAGTTTTAAAAAAAATACACAAGTTATCACCTATCTATCTAGGAAGTCTACGAATTTAAGTTTTGATAACTACTTAATATAAATTCGTTTATAAGGCATTATTTAGATATTTTACTACAATTAAATTAGTAGTCAAAATAAAAATATAGAAATTGAGTTTGGTAGATAAACACCTCAAATTTTAAATTAACTTTAAATTAATTTTAATAAAATTAACTTTTATTTGAGAACATCCACCGGTTTCTTACTAAACTTCAACTATATCCGACGATTCTGCATACTTATCTTATCTCTTGTTATTTGTTGACTGTACAATCACGAGCACTAATATGTCAACACTTGGCAACTTTCAATTGCGATTTTTTCATGAAATAATGAATGTAACCTTGAAATACGACACTTTGCATAAACCTACGGGTTCGAAAATACAATGTTCGTAATAACATAACATTTCATTCAAAATTAAAGGAGAAAATCGCTTTGGATAAAGCCAAGTGTATACATACTTATGCTCGTGACTGTACATCTGGAATATGTAAATATTTAAATTCCGACATCAGTAAAGGAATTAATATGCATGGCAATTCATTAATATCCGTCGTCGTGGAGTGATATCATTTGCGAAATTAATTTAAAGTATTTAATATGATCGTCAAAACGTCAGACCGCCATGATTCCCATGTGTCATGACTCAGTGGTTCGCACGCCTACACATCCAGCTGGAATGGTATGGAATTTTTTCTACTCTTGGCTAAATGTACACCTTTTGTAAACGTTTTTTATTAAATAAATTATTATTAAGCTATACTCGTAAGAGGGGCCTGTGGCTAAATAATAACAGCCGCACAGGTCGATAGATCAGATTAAGCTACGCTTTCCACGCTTGGTCTGTGGATGGGTGACCATCTTTACATACCGTGACCCCTCCGTGCCTCGGAAAGCACGTTAAGCCGTTGGTCCCGGCTGTCATTCGTGGATCTTTGACAGCCGTTACGGGTAGTCAGAAGCCCGAAAGTCTGACAACCAGTCTTATCAAGGGGTATCGTATTACCCAGTAATTTTGGGTTGTGAAGGTCAGATAGGTAGTCGCTCCATGTAAAATACTGGTATTCAGCTGCATCCGGTTAGACTGGAAGTCGACCCCAACAAAGTTGGGAAAAGGCTAGGCAGATAATTAAGCTATACTCGTAAATAACCAGTATAGGCTGACTTCTGATTGTACGAAAAACCTATACAATGCCAGGTCAGCTAAAACTGGAAATGTATAGCTTGTTGTGTCGTGGTGAGTACATAGCTCGGTGCTCGGTAATATTACATTATTAATATTAAATAATTTAAATTTGATATCGTAAGAGAAGAGGATGTACGGAGCTCCTGTATGTCTCTCACACATCTTAATTTATGCCATATTATAAATATAAATTAATCTATACTAATAAATAAAGCTGAAGAGTTTCTTTGTTTGTATGTTTGTATGTTTGTTTGAACGCATTTGATAGCAAAAATCTTGAGGAATGCTTTTTTTTTTCTGAGGATGGGAAATTATCAAATGACTCTTCCCTCTCTGGGTTGAGCAAAGGGAGGGCGGTGCTACACCCAAGCGGGGCAGACCTCCACCGTGTCCTCTGGGCGATCCTCGCAGTGGTGACACCCGGGCGTTTCCTCCAGCCTGATGATGTGCAGGAATCTCCCGCTTGAGACAGGCTATAGGTTATATAACATCACGCTAGGACTAGGACACTAAGGAGTAGAGCAAAAGAAAACAAAGTCAGAAAGAACGCTAAGCGAAAACGAAGTACTAGCGCGTGGGTGGGGACGTTCGGACAACCAATTTTACGCAGACGAAGTCGCGGGCAGAAGCTAGTTTATCTACAACTAGCTTTTGCCCGCGTATTAAGTATTATAAAAAAAAAACTAATACATTTACATCCTCCATCATCCCTTATTTTATCCCCATGGGGTTGAATTTATCAAAATCCTTTCTTAGGGGATGCCTACGTCATAGTAGCTATATGCATGCGAAGTCTCAGCCCGATTGGTTTAAAATTGACAATGTTTCATACGGACTTTCATCCCCTATTTTATCCCCTTAGGGGTAGAATTTATCAAAATCCTTTCTTAGCGGATGCCTACGTTATAACATCTACCTGCATGCCAAATTTCAGCCCGATCCCTACAGTGGTTTTGGCTGTGCGTATATAGATCACTATGTCAGTCAGTCACCTTTGAGTTTTATATATGTATTTAGATTTGGTGGAAGGATTTATGATAGTGGATTGATATCGTGCTGATAGACTCTTTGGATAACATAATGTAGTAGTGTCTAAATCACACTAATATTATAAAGGCGAAAGTTTGTGAGTGTGTGAGTGTGTGTTTATATGTTTGTTACTTCTTCATGCTCAAACGACTAGACCAATTTTAATAAAATTTTGTAAGGAGGTAGCTGACACCCTGGATTAACATATAGGCTACTTTTTATCCCGAAATTCCCACGGGATCGACACTTATGCGGGTGAAACCGCGGGGCGCAGCTAGTACAAAATAATGAAACAATAAAATATACTTATATTTTTAATTACTCCTTTTATTAAATGTAGGTCGCTCTTTGTAGAAATCCACTTTAAAAATACTACGCGTTCTTTGTTCAGTACAAATAGAATAAAAGTGAACTCAGGACAGAACAAATAGTGTCCGAGAAAAAGGGGGATTAATCTGTGCACGTAATAACAGAACTGAGCTATGTTGTGGGGTGTATGTGTGTGTAGTGGGGTGTAAGTTGTGTATGTGAGGTGTGTGTGAGCAATGTAATTGTTAGAAAGTCATTAGGTTTAAGTAGAGCAGAATGTTACATTTTGTTGTATATTGCTGGAAAGAGAAATAATACAACGTTAGGGGATGTTCTCTTTGTTAGTGTAAGATTGCACTCTGCACGGTGATATATTAGGTAGAGTCTTTAATTAAATCTTGATGAACAGACCGACTGAATTGAAGATATATTTACCGGATTAACTTACGTTTTAGCATAGGTAAAGTATTAAATGCTTCATATAAATACAAATCTCAGATAAATGCAAAAATAGCAAGTTTTTAGAAACTTTCAACAAGACAAGTCAAGAGCCCAATATGGGCTATGGCCGAAGCCTACCGGGTCAGCGGGATTGTCCGAAAGGGTTATCGCTGGCCCGGAACATAAAGGGCCAAGGAAGGAATACGGGTGGGTTTTAGTCAGTAAGAGTCTGACACTCCCTTCCGCTCCACCCAGAGCGGGAGGAGTCATTTGATGATTTCCCACCCAAAAAAAAAGAGTACAATTTTATTTATCGACAAAAGCAACTTACTTCTCCTAATAACTAGTAACTCTATAGGGACTAGTTGCAAAATATGTTTTTTTCTCATTTCAACGTCGACGTTCCACATAATTTCCAAATAAAAAACCGCAATCAACTTTATACAAAATCTAAAACTGAACAAAACCTACTTCATAAAATTCCAGTAAAAAATGCACAATTAAAAACCGAATGACGTAACTGGGTTTCGACAGCGGACACCGGACAGCTGTCCGCGGCGCGAATATCAAATTGTCCGGACGCGGACGGATCGGACACCGGCCCGTCCGCCCGTAACTTTGTTACGTAACTGTTCTCAGTTTATTTCTAACCTTTTTTGTTTTATTAAAGAAGTAAAGAAATATTGTGGGTGAGGCAAACATCTGTGACAACGTAAGTATTTGGTATTTTTGTACCGTACCCTCATAATTAACAAAATCCTGGGGCGGAATTAGACCAGGACTCGTCCAAGTATTTTTTGAGCTTATTAGGTCGGGTCTGCGAGGCTTATTTTTGGTCGGAATTCGTGATAAGGTTTAATTAGCTAATAATATTATACTTAGGTAAATTCTTTCATAGCTATATTTGAAGTTGTAATTGTGGTCAAAGGTATTTTATAGCTCGTGTGGCCTAAACCCACATATAAGAGGAAATGCGGATGGTCATTTCTCCAGTCTGTGTGGTGCCGGAAGTCTATGTGGTGCCGGACTTAAAGAATAGCACCACCCCATACTTCCCGTGGGTGTCGTAAAAGGCGACTAAGGGGCGTACCGGAGAATGGGCAGCAGCGTTCTCTATGCATTCCACCACCATACCATGCTGCGATCGCCAACCCACCTGCCAAGCGTGACGATTATGGCAAACCCGCTTTGCCATAATCGCCACCTTTTGGGGGAGGCAGTGGACGTCTTTCGGCTGAAATGATGATGATGATGATGAATGATGATTTCTCCATAGAAACGCTCTCGTGTGTTTTCTTTCTGGTTAATGACCATAAAGCCATGATTTTTTTTACATAATAATTAATATTAACTACTTGTATCTCCCTATGTTTTCCTTTTTGATGCTACATTATTTTTATAAGCACTAGAACCCTCTAAAAATGCCGATTTAAACCGCTGTCAACAGAGGTCGAGTGTACTTTGACAACGATTAATGAAAAAAGAAAAGCATAGGGACACAGTATATACTATATATCCTTCTTATTTAGTTTATGAAATATCTTTGAAATTGTTCCAACATTGGAGGAGGAAATAGGCGAGAGCCAAACCTCGAATTACGACTTTTTAGTTAGGATTTTTCAATTGTCTCTTCGATCGCATTTCCTCTTATGTCACGTTTTTCTGTGACTTACTTAGTCCATTTTAACACAGAAAAGCGTGACTTCAGGCGGATTTAGGTCACAAGAGCTATAAAATTGTATGCGATACGTGTGACTTAAGTAGTCGATCACATATAATGTACCTACTAATATCACATACTAGCTTCCGCCCGCGACTTCGCCCGCGAGGTATGTCGATAAAAACTATCCTATGTCCCCGGGATGCAATCTATCTCTCTGTCAAATTTTATCGAAATCTATTCATTGGTTTAGGCGTGAAAAGGTAACATATAGCTGTCTGTATGTTACCTTGAGTTACTTTCGAATTTAAAATATTATTAAGGATTTGGGGATTTTCTAGCACACGAGGACCTACTATGCAGAATCTCTAGTTGCTAAAAGTTTATCTGTTTTTATTAGGGTTCCGTACCCAAAGGGTAAAAACGGGACCCTATTACTAAGACTTCGCTGTCTGTCCGTCTGTCCGTCTGTCTGTCTGTCTGTCACCAGGCTGTATCTCAAGAACCGCGATAGCTAGACAGTTGAAATTTTCACACATTATGTATTTCTGTTGCCGCTATAACAACAAATACTAAAAACAAAATAAAATAAATATTTAAGGGGGGCTCCCATACAACAAACGCGATTTTTTTGCCCTTTTTTGCTCGATATCAAAAATGGTAACAGGTAGGCACTTGAAATATTCACAAAATACTCAGTTGTATTTTAACTTTAATAATAAATAATAAAATTAAAAGAAAATAAATATTCAAGGGGGGCTCCCATACAACAAACATGTTTTTTTCGGCGTTTTTGCCTTGTGGTACGGAACCCTTCGTGTGCGAGTCCGACTCGCACTTGGCCAGTTTTTTAATACATTGCGCAGCATAAGAATATCAGTTCTTTTTTACAATCAGGGACTCAAAGGACACGAAATCGACTCTTCGGTGGATGTATAGAGGTATGGGGAACAGGGTGTAAAGTTCACTCATACTCTATAGAAAAGGGAGGATCCTCCGACCAGACGGGTGTCGTGTCTGGCGGGCAACTGCCCGATGATTCATGTCGGGCAGTTGTTTCTATGCTAGTTGCGCGGTAAACTCTGCTTGCGAGATGCAGGATTTTGCGTGACGCCAGTATGACGCGTTGTTCGCATGTGGCGTTGTAGATACCGCTACAGATGTTTTCAAATGAGATCTGCTTAAGAGTCAGAGATGAGCTGCGAGTTTGTTTCGGTTTTTCTTCTCAGAGTAAAAAAAATCATTAAATCTAAACAAACATTTTCAAAAGACTAACCGTGGAGTTTTTTGCCCATTCTTCTCCATACGAAACTACCTTTTGGAATGGGCGACTAGAAACAAATCTATTTTTTTGTAAATTTTGACGTTCAATAGTGCCTTTTAAATGCACTGGAAATAAATGATTTGACTTTGAACTCTTGTAGTTTTAAAACATACTTAATTCATTTTTGACGTGTTTGTACAAACCTGCTTACAGAAATAAAATCATTTATGGCTAGGCTAAGAGCAGTGGTGGCCCAGTGGTAACGGCCGCAACTTACGAGTTGTAGGTCGTAGGTTCGAACCCAGACAGGCGCTTTACTTTGTGTAAATTATTTAATCACCACTGCTCCCAAAACGGTGAAGGAAAACATCGTGAGGAAACCGGCATGTCCTAGAACCAAAAATTCAAAGACATGTGACATCTGCCAACCCGCACTGGGCCCGCGTGGTGGATTACGGCCCACTCGGAGGAGGCCTGTGTCCCAGCAGTGGGTACATTATAGGCTGATTATGGATGGGTAGGCAACCAATTATCAGCATGTATACATAAAAGCTTTCTCAAAGACGGCTGCTTAAATACAACAGCATGTAGGTAGCGTTACATACCATGTTGCCTTTCATAAAACCGTTCACATAGCACTGTAATTAATTTCATAATTATTATTTCAGCGACAGCCACTCGCTATTTGACGCAATTATAACACATTGAATGACGTTAAAATATGTGAAACACGACGTAGACGTCGACGTTAACGAGTGCCTGACGCATTAAAGTGTCGAACTTTATTAACTTTTGTATAAAAGCTACATGTTTTGTTGGCACGTGGGCTGGTTGTAACACTTTGCCCGTTTGAAATGAAGCTTGTTTATTTTTGGAATTTACTTTTAAATTGACTCAATTCTTGCTTATATTACAAATCCATACTTCCACACAAATATTATAAATGCGAAAGTATCTTTTGTCTGTCGGACCTTTTCACGCCTTATCGGCTGAACGAATTTGGATGAAATTCGGCACACAGATAGACCATGGACCTGGGTTAGGACTAGGGAATGCAAATCCGTTCTGTTTTAAAATCCGGATTTTTAAAAACGGATTTTGCTCCAATCCGGATTATCCGGATTTTACGGATTTCTCATGAAAATAAACAAATCTACCCATATCATTTGTTAATATGATGTTTCTTATATTTGTGTAAATGGATTAAAATAAAAGCATCTATCCTACCTATGTCCTAACTTGGGACATAAGACTTTTTTTATCCTGATAGTAAGTTCCCGTGAGATAATTTCCGACCTTTATGCGGTCAAAGCCGCGGGCAGAAGCTAGTCTAAATCGAAATTAATATTATAAAGAGATAGATTTGATTTTTTGTGTTTGTTTTTTACGTTTTCATACTAAAACGGCTGAACGAATTTGTATGAAATTTGGCACATGGGTAGACCATGACTTGGATTAGAATATAGGATATTTTTATCTCGATATTCTAATAATGCGGCTGAAACCGCGGAGCGCAGTTAGTATTAAATAAATTCGATGAAATAGTAGACAGGGTTCATTAAAGGTGCTTGTTTTCAGTGACTTTTCACGCTATGGTGGATAATTTTAAACTTCGGATAAAAGCTAATAATATATTGATGTGACGATGTCAACCTTGAATGCAGTCAATAATCCCTTGTTCCAATAATCCTGAATATCGTCCGAGGTAAAACCTCTTACTGTTGTGGGTGTGACCTATTAATCACAGAATTACGAATACAAACAGCGGATTACATACATTATTATACAGGGTTATTGGTAGTCATCATTATGAATAACTTTTACTATGGGACTAAACCTGAAATCGCGAAAAAAAATCAGCTGTTCCCTACATTTTGACGAGTTATACAAACATAAATGTAGGGAACAGCTGATTTTTTTTTTCGCGATTTAAGGTTTGGTCCCATAGTAAAAGTTATTCATAATGATGACTACAATGACCTCTCAAGAGGTTGTTAATGTTTTATCAATAACTCTGCACACACCACTGCTACTACATTATCTGCGCAGTCCACTTGCAGTCAGCGTGCAGTCTGAGGCAGTCAATTGGCAGTTTCAAAGTAGTTATATCAACAGCGCAAAAACTGCATCCAAATACCACTGTTGCAGCTGACGTTCAATTCAAATGCAGTCCGTCTAGCATAAGCATAATCAGCCTAAAATGTTCCTATTGCTGGGAGGAACACAGGTCTCCTTTCTTTGGAGTGGGCTGTAATCTACCACGCGGGCCCAGTGCGGGTTGGCAGATGTTGTAACTAGCATAGATACAACGGCCCGACATGAATCATTGGGCAGTTGTCCGCCAGACACAACACCCGTCTGGTCGGAGGATCCTCCCTTTTTTAAGGAAGTTGAGTGAACTTTACAGCCTGTTCCTCACACCTCTATAATGTCACATGCCTTCGAATGCAGTCTGTCTGTTGGACACTATTCACTAAAAAACAAATCACAAAAAAAGCACCAGAAATTCTTTAAAAAAACCGGCCAAGTGCGTGTCGGGCCCGTTATCACAATGTAGTACGATTCTGTTGTTCTTTATTCTGAATATAAAAAAAAAAAAAATCTTTTTCAATGCAAGTCTTTAGCCGTTATAAACAAGCAACTACTTCATCTTAGTCACTTTAAAATATTAATGCTAAGGATTTTGTATTTGGTACAAAATTATCCAACACCCAAATTCAATGACTATTACTGTTAAACTAATAAAGTTATCTTAGCCCCTATACTTTTCCTTTAAAGTTCATGAAATGCACTATCATCGTGAATTTTTCCAGATTTTTCAAGGCAGTAGTTTAGGTTTTAGAGGCGGGGACGCCCTACTGGAACAAAAAATTGCACTGTAAAGTTTAATATTTCGTAAATGGTTCATTAAATCGAAATATTATTTTAGCAACCGCCATTTTAGAAGACCTATTCAACGATACCCCACACGATGGGGTAGACGACGAAAAAAATATTCATCCCCACTTCACGTCTAGGGGAGCTACCCTAAAAAAAAATATATTCAAAATTTTTATTTTACCACTTTGTCGGCGTAATTAATACACGCACTCCTACAAAATTACAGCTTTCTATTACTAAAGGTCTCTTAGCAAAACCTCGGACAGACAGACAGATAGACAGACAGACGGACTTGACGAAACTATAAGGGTTCCTTGTAGGAACTACGGAGCCCTAAAAAAATCCAGCTCACGTCCTGTCCATAACATCCGCCAGTCCACACTCTGTTCAAAACTTTATCAATGTCCTCTGGCTAAGTTTTCTGATAAAAAAAACTTACAATAGACGTATGTTAAAAGGCTCGGGGGTAGTACGTAAGTTATTAGCTGCCTGAAAGTTGTGCGAACTCGTTACAGTAACGTGTTGCTCAAGACGGGAACTTTTCGCTTATATGAATTTGTTTTAGGCTTTTGGGGAAAGGTGGGACTTTTTGGGGATGAACAAGACGGTATATATATGCGTTGATTATAAGGAAGTGAGGAAGTTGTGAGGTAGATAATCTTTGGAAATGTTGAAAGTTGAAGCAAGATGCTTTCCGCGGTTTTCACAGTTGAATGATACATACATATATACATAATCAGCCTTATAATGTTCCCACTGCTGGGACAGGCCTCCTCTCTGTGAGAGTGAGTGGGCCATAATTCACAACGCGGGCCCAGTGCGGGTTGGTAGATGACACATGTCTTCGAATTTTTGGTTCTAGGACATGCCGGTTTTCTAACGATGTTTTCCTTCACCGTTTTGGGAGCTGTGGTGATGAAATAATTTACACAAAGTAAAGCGCCTGTCTGGGTACGAACCTACGACCTACAACTCGTACCCGTAGGTACGAGGATTTAAACCCAGATTTAAACCATTTTTAAATTTCGAACTATAATCCGTAAAAGTTAAAGTTGTTATTACAAAAACTGACTTTAAATCCGAATATCAGTTGTCAAATTTGGATTAAGAACTTTACGTTCGTCGGAACAAAGTTAAAATACACAAAGGGGTTTATTTATAAACGATGACGTTTAAAGGTCAAAAATATATGGTTAAACAGTCGCTAATCCCTACTTAACTAGGCTGATTTTTCAATAACCCGATAACTTTATTCGAGGAATAATTTTGAAATTTTGACAGTTTTTTCATACAAAAACTGTCAAACGTCAATTTCATTCCTCGAATAAAAGTTATCGGGCGATGGAAAAATCAGCCCTTAAAGCAACGTTCATGAATAAAGGGGTAACTGTCACGCAGGTTTAGGCTAGGTCTAAAGTTAGTACTCGTTTTGTAATAATACGGCTAGGGTTTGAAAGATTTTTTAAAAGAAGAAGATTTATTTATATAACTTTTATTAACCGACTTCAAAAAAGGAGGAGGTTCTCAATTCGACGGTATGTTTTTTTTTTTTTTTTGTGTTTTTGTTACGCGATTACTCCGCCAGTTGTGGACCGATTTTCAAAATTCTTTTTTTTTTGAAAGGGTATACTTTCGAGGTGGTCCCATTATCATCAAGTTGGAATCTGATGAGAGAATCCCATGGAAATCGAGGGAAACCCTCAAATTTTATAGGCAAAGCTATAACGATTTGGGTATTTTTTTAAATAACTTGAGCATTTGCTCTCGGAAATCATCATTTGGTAAAGTGGAGCTGATGAACAAGACCACAGATGGCCATTGGAACTACTCAATGACAAATATTTCACGGGTTGCGATTCGATTACTTTAATATGGTTGCTAAGCAATTTATGCTCGTCACAATGCGTATGGTGAGTGGTTGTTGAGGAGTTCCCCTGGTTCTTACCAGGAGAACTCCTCAACAATTAACGTCCTAACATCGGGAAAAGCAATATTTTGTAACAAGTGATGAGCAGTTGACATTAGGCTATTGTAACTTAGATAAATTACAAACGGACCCACTAAAAAGTGAAAAATAAAATCTTTTTACAAAAAAAAAAACAACCGACTTCCAAAAATATTACTAAAAATTGAAAAATAACTTTAATTTCGGAAGTCGGTGTCAATAAACGAAAATGCGGAACCAAAGACACCGACTTCCGAAATTAAAGTTATTTTTCAATTTTTAGTTTTTTTTTGGAAGTCGGTTGTTTTTTTTTGTAAATATTTTTATGAATACTCCATTCTATAGTTGGTCGCTACTTATTGCATTTTTGAATTGGTTATGGTTTTCCAAATGGCGCTCGAAGAAAGGCTAAAGACAATGATCGACGTCAAACATGTAATTTCATATTGAAATCAAATTAATTAAAACTAGTACGTAGGTTAGGTACCTTTTGCTAGAGCACATGATTCCAACGCCGTTAGTTGTTGAAACTTTTTTCTATATCATATCATATCTATATCATTTCTATATCATATCGTATCATTTATCTCCGTTCTAATCGACAATCGAATGACCTAAATATGCATGTTAGCGTCAAACCTAGGCACTGAAGCAGTAAATACCTACACGTGTTTAGGTACATAGGAATGGATACGTATAGATGTATGTTGTTTGTGTGATGCTGACAAAAACCGCAATTCGGATGTCGAACGCTTCACAGATATCGAATCGGGACCACACGCATTGCCCACATAGCGATCTATTTTGGGGATCGTACTGTGTACAATACCTAGGCTTATCTAAAATAGAATAGGACGTTTATGTGCTCAAAAACATGGCACCGAGCTTCTTCAAAATATGATAAAATGTCCAACATATCATCACTCCGGGATTACAGGCGTCATCCTCGGAGGGGTAGGCACAGGTGTACCTATAGTAGGGTACTGTAGAGATTATAGCCTACTAGCTTCCGCCCACGGCTTCGCCCACGAGGTATGTCGATAAAAACTTCCCCGGGATGCAATCTATCTCTCTGCCAAATTTTATCGAAATCCGTACAGTGGTTTTGGCGTTGAAAGGTAACATACAGATAGGCAGACATATAGACAGAGTTAATTTCGAATTTATAATATTAGTATGGATTTGGTGCTTACGCAACCTCCGAGAGTCCGTTAAAAGTTACTAGCAAGAAATACGAGACGAACGAGACGATAGTTTATGAAATTAAAATTTATTTTTATAATCTCTTAACTTTTATTTTCATAATCTATTAACTAACTGTTTACACTAGGAACTAAATTAAAAGACTAACTGACTAACTGTATAATAAGTAAATACAAAAACAAAAGGATATTTAGGCGAAAACGTGCCCAGAAGACTGGCAGCATTGACACGCTGAATGGCAATGCTAATTCTTTGGCCAAAGAACGACTCAGCCCTCTGGTCACGTGAAGTGTCGACCAGCCGGCGAGAAATTTCCTTAAAAAGGAGACGCGCACTCGGGCCCCATGGTCGAAACGCTCGGGGCGTTTCGACCATGGGGCCCGAGTGCGCGTCTTTATGCACTTTATCCTTTTGTTTTAGTATTTATTCATATAGTTAGTCTTGTAATTTAGTACCTAGTTGAAGATTAGAAGACAGTAGGTGTCAGATTTGGCTGACAGGCCAAAGGAAAAATGTATAAAAAATTGTTATTAGTTTATAGATCATAATAATTACGCTATATAAAAGTAAATAGTCTTTTAATAATGCATCCTGGTACAGTTAGCATCTCCCCTTTGCGATAGTACACCCCTCACATTTCGCTAGTTATGTTTAGGTCCTATGTAATAGGAGGCGAGCCTGTACATGTATTCTATTAATAAATATTTGTGACGGCGGCGAATCATGTTTATATCAACATACAACTTGATACTGACCTGCAAGTTGCCAAAAACGTAATAATTTGAATTCCGCGAGATACCCTGTCACTTTCGCCTTAAATTATAGTTCAATTACATACCAACATTAAGTGCAAAATGCCAGAATCACTCACAAAGTGGCAATTGCCAGAATCACTCACATGCGAGCTAATCTTTACACACAGTCAACAAATTTTTGGTAAAAACCTATAAAGGTATACAAAAAACCGGTATTTCATACATTTCCTCGAGCTCGTTCACAGTTTATTAAAGGCCCCTCGAAGAGCCCCGGGCATAAAAAGCGGCTGGCAATTCCCATCCAGAAATATATTATATCATTTATTTTTTATCTCGCTCTGTATTGAATGATCGGAATTTAATATCCAATGCGGAGCGAATGGATATCCGATGATACAATAAAAGAAAAGAATAAGCTTTGGACATGTTTGTATCCCTTTCTTTACACTTGACTCAGTTTGGTCCGATTCGATATTTATTTAGAAAACATTCCGAGAAATCACTTGATGGAAAGTGGTATAACCAACCAACCAATAAGTGGTGGAATAACCACTTTTAGCAACACCAAGAGGTTTGTCGATATCGGAAAGCGTATTATGGAACTCAAATGGAGTTAGGCAGGAAACCTGGCAAGGCGCAGTGATGACAGATGGAGTAAGGCTGTGACAGAGTGGAAAAAAAGATGTCGGTCCGGCGGCGAGATGGGCAAACGACATTGTTGCCATCGTGGGCAAAACCTGGATGAGGCTGGCAAAGGAGCGTGGGGATTGGCACAAGAAAAGAGATGCCTATGCGCCAGCAGTGGGTGAAGTCAGGCTGTGGATGTAGGTGATGTAAATGATGATGTAAGTGATGTAGATGATGTTGTAGGTGATGTAAGTGATGTAGATGATGAGGTAGGTGATGTAGATGATGATGTAGGTGATGTAGATGATGACGTAGATGATGATTATGATGTAAATGATGATGCAGATGATGATGATGATAATCTAGATGATGATATAGATCATGATGATGATGTAGATAACGATGATCATCTAGATGATGATGATGATGTAGTTAGTCATGTTTTCTTCATGTTTTACTACCTCACAATTTTTTATAAACTATGAAATAACAACAAATAATAATTATTACGTTAGTTTAAAGATTGCTTAAAAGTGTGTCAACATCCGGACAAACCCTGAAGTTTTTTTGACGTTTCTGTTTATACATATTTTGTTTTGTTCCTTAATTAATAAACAATAAAAAAATACTTATTATTTACCAGCGAACATACCTTCAACCAATGCTGACCGGATTACAGTAAGTATTGGATAATAGTATTTAATTTTTATTTCACAAGAAATAAGAATTGGATATTACGTATTCATGAAAAATACACTGCAATTACAAAAGAAGCGTGACAAACAACCCCATCGATTTTTCTCTTACGACACGGAACCCTGGAGCTCACAGTACCGTACATAACTGTCTTTTTTTAATCGAACGCTCGGGAAATCGATTTCAATCACATTCCATTGAAAACCTTTAATTACAGCCATTTCAGTTTAACCCCGAAACGATTAAGAGTTCTCGTAAAATCTCTGTGGTGCGGTAAACTGCACTTCTTTATTTAATGTGAAAGCAAAAACCTTTTGGTTTCCGGAGCTGGAAATTGGCTTAAAATGTTTGGATTGTAGGGATTTGTTAATTATCGAAAGGCAAAAGCGAGTGAGCAAAGTGTAATTAACAAAAATTGCTGCAAATAAATTAAAAGTCCCATGTTATAGAGGGACTTAAAGACACCTTACACACCTCTGCCTACCCTTCGAAGAATGGCTTGATGTTGTGTGTGTAATGTTTAATTTAAAGCTGCGCCGAGTGCGCAGGGGCGCCCTCATCGTTTGTTTGGTTATTTCTTTTATTTTAGAATGAAAATGCAGAAAATAAGCACGTTAAGTTGTGCTCCACAAGATTATACGTTAATATTATTAAAAACGGTAGTTTTACATTGTTTAGTTTTATTATAATCACTAAAACGAATAATAGTGGCAACTATTTTCCGTTTTAAGGAGAAATAAAAATATTTTAAAAAATATTTAAATTACTTATCTTCGATAGAAATATTATTGTTATCTCTATTATAAAATTTAATAACGATCGATTAAGAGAAACCTGCAGTCGTCGTTCACAACTAAACAATTAAATAAATATGATTATTTTTCAAGGTACCAAGTATATAAATTAAAATACATAGGTATATCTCTACTCCAAGCTGGTCTTTCAAAACATTATTATCTGCCTAGCCTTTTCCCAACTATGTTGGGATCGCCTCACAGTTTAACTGGATGCAGTTAAATACCAGTATTTTACATGGGCGGTCGCCTATCTGACCTCCACCACCTAATCTGCATTCGCTACTTATTTGCCAAAAATGTAAACAAATATGTGTTTATGGAAAATTAACTTTAATTCGTATACAATAAAGTGCAGTTTACGCTACAACTTCAAACATTTTTATTCCTTTTTCAATATTGCTACTCGGAAATCAACTTAATTATCATAACAAATAAAGTTGATATTTGTTTAACTTAAAATAACATCAATTTGAAACATAAATTTGAATAGAATTTAGTTATGTAACACGATAACCCTTGGTAAGACTGGTTGTCTGGCTTTCAGGCCTCTGACTACCCATTACGACTGTCAAAAATTTACAAACGACAACCAGGACCAACGGCCTGACGTACTTTCCGAGTCACGGAGGGGCGTAATGGATGGTCACCCATCCACGAACCGACCTCGGCAAGTGTAGCTTAACTTTCGATCGATCCGTGCGGCTGTTAATATTAAGCCACGAAACCCTCTTGGTCCTTAATACGTCTAATCAAATTCAGATCTCTCATAAAACCGAGACTTGAAACTTTATCCATAATATCGATCCGCCATTTTGCCAAAACATAACAGTCTCCAATTTCCATTGTACTCATTAGTTGAGTACAAAACTTTCTAAACGAGGCCAATAAAATATCTGACTTGTCTGTCTGAATTTAATATTCTTCGCCAAATATTTGAATTTTGTTAAGTTGATTCAAGATTATACGAAATTTTAAAGTAAATAGTTCTAAGTTTTTAACTCTTTAAGCTTGTAGTTTTAAGTTATAAAAGTGAATAATATTAACATAATTTTACGGTTAGGGCTGTTCGCAGTATAAATCTCAATTTACACGATGCGAGTTTCTTGCTTGTGGTACTTATAAAAGAAAAAGGAAGCAACAAATGATAAGTTTAAATAAAGTCTAAAGTTCTGTATATATCATAGGTTCTCAACGCGGGCGATACCCCCTCGTGGGCGTTTGAAACTTCCAGGGGGGCAGTAGAAGACAGAGAAAATTTTATATCCTACTAGCTTCCGCCCGCGGCTTCGTCCGCAAGGTATGTCAATAAAAACTATCCTATGTCCTTCCCCGGGATGCAATCTATCTCTCTGCCAAATTTTATCGTTCAGTGGTTTAGGCGTGAAAAGGTAACGTACAGACAGACAGACAGAGTTACTTTCGGATTTATAATATTAGTATGGATCTGCATATTTTCTAGCACACGAGGACCTACTATGCAGAATCTCTAGTTGCCAAAAATTTATCTGTTTTTTACACATTGCGCAGCATGAGAATACAAGTTATTTTCCAATCAGGGTCTCAAAGGACACGAAATTGACTCTTCGGTGGGTGTTTTCAAATGAGATTTTATAATATTAGTATGGATGTTACGACTATACATGTTTAAATATAATCGTGGCAATAGCTGTTTCGGATTTGCAACAGACGTTAAGTAAAATAAAATCGGGGGCACTAGAAAAAAAAAAATTCTAAAAGTGCCATTGGTTTAGACGGTTCAATTTTGATATTTACTGCAACCTGTGGTATTCCTCAGGCTGTGTAAATCAGGCTTTAGATACAGCCATCTTTAGTCAAACTATTGCTTTATGAAAACAATAATGGCGCGCAAACTCGTAGCAAAACAGTCAGTACCATCATTTCAGCCACTCTGCTGGACATAGGCCCCAAGCGTCGCCACGTAGTCTAAATTAAAGTTGTCTAAAATCTACTCTTTTGTCACAAGACACTCTTTTGTCTGTGTGTCTTAAAGAATAGCACCACCCCTTACTTCCCGTGGGTGTCGTAAAAGGCGACTAAGGGGCGTACCGGAGAATGGGCAGCAGCGTTCTCTATGCATTCCACCACCATACCATTCTGCGATCGCCAACCCGCCTGCCAAGCGTGGCGATTATGGCAACCCCCCCCCCCCCCCCCCCCCCTTTTGGGGGAGGCCTATGTTCAGCAGTGGACGTCTTTCGGCTGAAATGATGATGATGATGATGATGTCACAAGACAAAACAGTTCAAGATTTATGCATTTTCAACTAAATGCTAGTTCTATTATAGTCAAGCTTTAAGTTTACAGTCTTCAGTGAAAAGTGAATAATATTAGCATAAATTGTACGGTTACAAAGTTTTCATAATTTCTACCAATTTCTTAGAATTTCGCGGTGGTTTGAATATTTGCTGAATGGTAGTTTTACTTTGTGTGAGTTTTTGTTTTGTGAAGTGATTTATGGTAATTGTACACTTAATGACAGGGCCTTTTAGCGCAGAATGAAAAATGCGGGATGGTAATTATAGTCTACTGCCTTTTAGGTACCTTCCTACTTCTTCAAAAATTGTTTAACGAAGTTGAGTGGAAGCCCCATTCAGAAATACAGAAATATAAGGTATAAATTAGTTGAAAATGTATTTCAAGTAATTTATACCTTGGAGCTAACTGCTTTTATCTGATTCCGTAGGTATTGAATCAAGATATTTTTCATTGTTTTTTTTTGTGCCAATATTATTTGATTGTTGTTTGTTAGTTTTACTTGTTTTTAACCGACTTCAAAAAAAGGAGGAGGTTTCTCAATTCGACCGTATATATGTTTTTTTTTTTTTTTTTTTTTTTTTTTATGTGTGTTCGCGGATAACTTCGTCGTTTATGAACCGATTTTGATTATTCTTTTTTTGTTGGAAAGGAGATATGCCAAGGGTGGTCCCATGATAAGGAAACCAGGATCTGATGATGGCATCCCAGTGAAATCGAGGGGAACATTCGAAAATCGTAGGAGCGACTAGTGCGTTTGTTATTTTTTTCATTAAGTATTTTAAAGCACTACAATTTAATGAAGGTCTGGAGTCGATCTGATGATGGAGCCGAAAGACAGTCGAGGGGACTCCTCAACGATTTACAGCAGTTACCTTGTGTTTGGGCTTGATTAATTTGTATTGATGTGAACTTTACACCTAGATAGGTTGTGACTGTCATTAAGGGTCTGATGATGAAGACGAAGGACAGTTAAGGGAACTACCTCAACAGTTTACAGTAGCTACCTTGTGTATGTTCACCGATTACTCGAAGACGGCTGGACCGGTTCCAAAAGTTCTTTTTTTATTTGAAAGGGTATACTCTCGAGGTAGTCTCATTATCATCAAGTTGGAATCTCATGAGAGGATCCCATGGAAATCGAGGGAAACTCTCAAATTTTATAGGCAAACCTATAGCGATTTGGGTATTTTTTAAAGTAACTTGAGCATTTGCTCTCGGAAATCATCATTTGGTAAAGTGGAGCTGATAATGAAGACCACAGATGGCCATCGGAACAACTCAATGACAAATATTTCACGGGTTGCGATTCGATTACTTTAATATGGTTGCTAAGCAATTTATGCTCGTCACAATGCGTATGATGAGTGATTGTTGAGCAGTTCTCCTGGTTCTTACCGGGAGAACTCCTCAACAATTAACGTCCCAGGATCGGGAAAAGTAATATTTTGTAAAAGGTGATGAACAGTTGGCATTAGGCTATTGTAACTTAGATAAATTACAAAGTGACCCACTAAAAAGTGAAAAATAAAAACATTTTTACAAAAAAAAAAACAACCGACTTCCAAAAAAAAACACTACAAATTGAAAAATAACTTTAATTTCGGAAGTCGGTGTCAATAAACGAAAATGCGGAACCAAAGACACCGACTTCCGAAATTAAAGTTATTTTTCAATTTGTAGTGTTTTTTTTTGGAAGTCGGTTGTTTTTTTTTTTTTGTTAGTTATTTGTTGTATAATTATTATTTCTTATTGTTATTCCTTTCTTATTGTAAACATATCTGTTTTTATTGAAATGAAATTTTACTGTGTGTTATTGTGCATGTTTTTACCAAATAAATAAAAGAAATGATGGCCGATGGGGCCGAAAGGTGCTGGTGTGGCGACCGCGTACCGGAAGACGTAGCGTTGGAAGGCCTGCCAA
Source organism: Mesoligia furuncula (assembly GCA_916614155.1). Classification (NCBI taxonomy): domain Eukaryota; kingdom Metazoa; phylum Arthropoda; class Insecta; order Lepidoptera; family Noctuidae; genus Mesoligia; species Mesoligia furuncula. The sequence continues at coordinate 27,300,975 of OU744807.1, read as the reverse complement.
CAAGGTGGTCCGATGACTTTGTGAAGGCCGCAGGAACCGTTGGATGCGAGAAGCACAGAACCGGTCGAAGTGGAGGTGCTTGGGGGAGGCCTATGTCCAGGAGCGGACGTCTTTCGGCTGAATTGATGATGATGATAAAATAAAATAAAATAAAAGGGTAAAAAATAAAGATATTTTTTTATAAAAACACGTGTTATACATTTCTGTCGAATTGATCGTTTGTTATGGAAAATGCTAATTAAAACGAAACCCCTCATTCGAAATTGGGACAATGCAGTGACAGACGGATATACAGACATCCACTAATTAATAAAGTCCAGTTTGAACCTTCGGAGCTACCCTTATAAACCAATTATCTACAACTCTAGGCTCCTAACTCGCGTGCTTCATGTTTAATTCATATTCATTCGACATACATACATAGCAATTGTCATGCAAAATAATGGTAATACGAAAATTTTGTTTTGATTAGCAGTGATTTTATTTTTAGTTATAACTACTGACGAGCGCTATGACCAAATTTTGATGATTTGCAACACTGATATGTGGTTTTAGTATAATGTCAAGAGTCTGACAGCTGTCACCTATCACTTGTAAAAAATAAATAAGTGTTCGTTCGTGTCGTTCCCGTGGGAATATCGGGATAAAAAGTAGCCTATTATGTTAATCCAGGGTGTAAGCTACCTCCATACAAAATTTTATCAAAATTGGTCCGTTCAAAATCAAAATCAAAATCAAAAATCAAAATCAAAATGTTTTATTTCACATAAACCTACATGGGCACTTATGAAACGTCAGAAGCTAGGTGCACGGTTCCAATTGGTCGTTTCCTATGGAGAAGAACCGGCAAGAAACTCCATGGTTACTCTTTTTAAAAATAATTGGCTTTTACAATGTTTCCAGATTACAGTAGGTATGGGAGGACAGTGCAGGCCTGTCAACAAGTACCAAGTACTTGATAAAATAGAAAATGGTCTACAGATCTAAAGTCTATAAGGCCTACAAAGTCCTCACATTTACAAAATAAGAATCTATCAAAAGGATAAATAATAAAAAAAAAAAAAAACAATAATAAAAACCTACTAAAACCAAGTGTTATGATTCCCATTAAAACCACTAATAAAGAGGTACGTTTGAGCGTGAAGAAGTAACAAACATATAAACACACCCTCACACACACACACTTACAAACTTTCACATTGGGTGTGGTATGCGTGTATTTTATGTTTTAACAATATTATAATAGGTATTATTATTATTTCTATATTTTTGTTTGTTTCAGTCCCGTACTAATCCAGCAATATCTACATTGTATCAACTAGATCAATCAAATAATATTTTATTTGTTTAAAACCTTTTTCTCTTTTTTTCTGTTAAGCACACTTGTTTTTTCAGCTCACTTTCGACATTGGCAGAATGGTCGACGTCGGCTTTGCTTGCCATTTATTAAAAATAGAATAGAATAAATAAGTGTGCTCGTGATTTCTATGATTGTTAAATTAAGAAAAACTATGATGTGCTCTAAAGGGTGCGTTCTCACCAGATCTATGTATGAAGGTAAACGAAGCGCAAATCACAATATTATAATATTATAAAGGCGAAAGTTTGTGAGTGTGTGTGTGTGTGTTTTTATGTTTGTTACTTCCTCACGCTCAAACGGCGGGACCAATTTTGATAAACTTTTTATCCCGATATTCCCACGGGATCGACACTTATGCGGGTGAAACCGCGGGGTAAATCATAATTTCCTGAAAGCAATAAAGTATCGTTTATGTTTTCCTCAAGACTTTATACCTGTAAATAGAAGGTATACAAGTTAAACAACTCGCCCTTATAGAGACCTCTTAAACCTTCATTCAAATTTACAACGCCTGGCCCGAATAACTTTTAATAATATATATTTTAACACCTATTAAGTTTATGTTTCATAAACTTACACTGTGGCCCTTACGGTATTCACCTTTAAATCACACTAATATTATAAAGGCGAAAGACAAACTTTCGCCTTTATAATATTAGTGTGATTTGTGTGTGTGTGTGTGTTTATATGTTTGTTACTTCCTCAAGCTCAAACGGCTGGACCAATTTGGATAAAATTTTGTATGGAGGTAGCTGACACCCAGGATTAACATATAGGCTACTTTTTATCTCAATATTCCCACGAGATCGACATTTACGCGGGTGAAACCGCGGGGCGCAGCTAGCAATAAGGATCGTAGCAGTTGGCATTCTGTAGCAAGTCCGGTTAGGCAGACGACAGCCTCATAGGTTGACCAGCGAGATGACATTAAAAAAAAGGCATTCTGTAGTTTCTGCCAACCCTCATGGAAAGAGGGCGAGAGACTATATACCTAGGTATCAAAGTGCTACTGATGGATGCCAGTCAATGTAAGATAGAAGAATACAATTATAAGGGAAAACGATCTAAGATTTTATAGGTACGTCGAGTGCAGCCATTCTTTTAGTTTGCCCAAAACAACAACAACGTCACAACGTTTTTTTGTAACGTTACACATTCCTAAAAATAATAATTTCTTCTCAAAACAAACACCTAACACCTAAGCAATACAAAGGTTATTAAAAAGTAGTCAAAGAGCGACTTCCATCCAACATGCCAGCATCCCTGAGAGATCTGAAGTGAAATACTCGTACAATTTCTCTTTGCTACCCAATCACGTCTCAGAATCAATAACTTTGTGGAAACAAGAAATTCATTTTGTTCTTTCATAATACAAAATGGGAAATGTCAACGATGCCGCGATAGAACGAAGTTAACTAAATACAAGGGTAACAAGGAATAGTAATTAAAAATCTTGATCTTGTACGTATCGAATTTATGCAGAAACTTTAAAGTGTTCTTCAAAGGAAGTAGTTGCAATTTTGCATTTTCAATACAGGGACATTCATTGTTTATCAAATATTTTCCGTGTTGAACAACTGTCAAAGAATTTAGTTATGATTTGAATATACGGGCTAATTAAATTTAACTGAAATAAATGCTTTGAGTAAAATTCAAAGCATTTATTTCAGTAAAATTCAATTGTCAAGGGGTCGGTCAGTCAGAAAGATGAAGCTAGTTGTCCATTCCAAAGCGTAGTGGGTTCCTATGGAGAAGAACGGGCAAGAAACTCCACGGACACTCTTTAAAATCAAAATATTGTTACAAAATATTGGTTACATCATTCATGTTGAAATTATATAATTATGTGATATCGATGCGAAAGGACAAATTGAGTTGGTAGATTTGGTAAACATTTAATTTCCCTGAGTTTTCATAGACAAAATAAAACCAAGAATATACATATCCGTAGGTTATTAAAATATTCAATTCATGATATCATTAATTAAATTCGAAGCAGAAATTAATTAAGAGCGGACTCATTAATTAACGAAGACAAGAAGAGTGCCGTTATTCATTCGTTTCTTTAAAAAATATATAATTTCGTACCTTACACCCTATAGTATAATTGCGAGCATATTTTATGATAATAGAATATAAATCTTTTATTTCAGGAGTCCACTTTAGTAACAATTTAACTTAACTTCTAGTGTTAGTAGGTTACAGACACAGATATTCAATTAAAATCCAGCGTGGACCTGTTGTTTCCCCTACAAAAGTATTAATATTCGATAATATAAAAACCTACCCACGTATGAAACTCCCTTAACAAATATCTAAACAATTCCATTACTAATGTTCTAGGTTCACTAACTCGCTACGTAACTCCGGGCGCGTGCTACGAATTCGTAGCGCTACGGCTACGAGCTACGCCGTAGCGATTAGTTTCGTTTCTGATTGGATTGCAGTGAACTTTTATTTTTATTATTCTGAAGTTTTTATGATCCTTTAGTTTTATTGGTGAAGTGTTTGTAAGTGGGTTCGTTTTAAAGGACTTGTTTCAAAGTGAATCACTGACACACTTTCTGTGAGCTTTTCAAACAGAATTAGTCTTTTTAACCGACTTCTAAAAAGGAGGAGGTTCTCAATTCGGATGTTGGTATATTTATGTATTTACAAAAGGATTTACAAAAGTATGTTTTAGTTCGAAAGAGGTTTATTCCGAAATAGTCCCATTTAAATTTCGTAAAGATCTGATGATGAGTTTCGGAGACAGACAACGGAACTCTTCAATAAATGCCAGCAAATCAACAGCGATTGCTGCTATCGCATATATGTATGCATTGTTTACGCAATCACACAACATAACATCACGCCTGGACCACCCTCTAAAGGGGTACGCAGATGTGTCCAATAGCTTCCTATCACTGGTATTCACATAGCAAGTAGTGTTATAGGAATTTGTGTAGAGCTGCATCCGGTTAGACTGGAAGCCGACCCCGACATAGTTGGGAAAAGGATAGGCAGATGATGACAGACACAAAATCATGTTTTAAAAACATTAAATAGTTCTAATTACATTCAGTAAACAATCGTGAAAGCGAGCCTTACATTTTAATTACCACCGTTACGGACACTTGAAAAATGCTAGTCATGCCAAGCAATTGCATTTAGTGAAAAGTTGTTGCAAGTGAGCTTATGTTTACATTTTTACATTTACTCACTTTAAAAGGACTCGAGTAATTCCCTAAAGCAAAAACATTGCACTACTTTATTTGACAAGTGCACGTCCACTCAAGCGCCATATTGTGTTGTTACATACATTTGCGTACATTTTAGTTAACTACCCAAGTGAAAAAAGCATTACAAATGTTGGCTAATTGTCATCTCTCACGAGTTGTAAATATAGAAAAAGATACAGTTTTTTGAAACAAGAAAAAAAATTGCTTGTTAATACTTATCGTAACAGTAAACAATACTATTTCTTTCGTTCGTGAGCTGGATGGTGCTGATCCACGCGTCATGTTCGTGGACGGGCGCCGTCGGTTGAGACTGGTCATCTCTTAACTGCCAATGCTTATTTTTACCCGACTGCGTCAGAAGGAGGGTTATGTTTTTCGAGTGTATGTATGTATGTATGTATGTATGTATGTATATATGTATGTATATTTATTTGGCACGCTCTGCAGCCTAAAGGGCTTGATCGATTTTAGTTTGAGAGGTGCCGTTAGATTCGTCTTAATTGTGAGAGTGACACTGGGTATATAAAAATTGAAAAAAAAATAAAATGGCCGATTTATGGCGCAAAATGTCTTCAAAAAAAAATTTTTTTTTGCTCGAAACCTATCGAGTGGGGTATCAAAATAAAGGGTTTTAAAAGGTGATTACAAAAATATATATAACTTATATGGTTAAAAGTAATTCAAAGTGACAAATCGTAAAAAACAAGTACAAACAACTAAATCGTTTGCGAAATCTTTCACATTTGTAAACTAAAAAGATGGAAATAAAAAATGTAATTTAAAAAATAAAAAAACCCGACTGCGAAACTGAAAAGCTACAAACAAGCCCATTTTAAATTAAATAAAAGTTGGAAGCAGGCGGGACCCATACCACTTTTATCATATTTTCAAATTCAAATGTGTCCCGCCTGCTTCCAACTTTTATTTAATTTAAAATGGGCTTGTTTGTAGCTTTTCAGTTTCGCAGTCGGGTTTTTTTATTTTTTAAATTACTTTTTTTAGGGTTCCGTACCCAAAGGGTAAAAACGGGACCCTATTACTAAGACTTCGCTGTCTGTCCGTCTGTCCGTCTGTCCGTCTGTCCGTCTGTCCGTCTGTCCGTCTGTCCGTCTGTCTGTCACCAGGCTGTATCTCAAGAACCGCGATAGCTAGACAGTTGAAATTTTCACACATGATGTATTTCTGTTGCCGCTATAACAACAAATACTAAAAATAAAATAAAATAAATATTTAAGGGGGGCTCCCATACAACAAACGCGATTTTTTTGCCCTTTTTTGCTCGATATCAAAAATGGCAACAGGTAGGCACTTGAAATATTCACAAAATACTCAGTTGTATTTTAACTTTAATAATAAATAATAAAATTAAAATAAAATAAATATTTAAGGGGGGCTCCCATACAACAAACATGTTTTTTTCGGCGTTTTTGCCTTGTGGTACGGAACCCTTCGTGTGCGAGTCCGACTCGCACTTGGCCAGTTTTTAATCTTATATTTTGAATTGTTTCTTCATTTGTGTTTTTTTTTTACATTGTTCTCACATATAGAAGCAACAAGAATAATGTACCCAGGATTTTGTAATATCTTGATTTAAAAGAGTGTCCATGGAGTTTCTTGCCCGTTCTTCTCCATAGAGATCTACGTTTTGGAATGGGCAACTAGCTTCAACTTTCGGACTAACTGACAGACTATTTAATTTTGACAATTCAAAAGTGCCTGTACAAGGTTTAATTGAAATAAATGCTTTGAGTTGAGTTCTTATTTGTTTCAATTCCACGTTCACAGATAACTCTAATCCATACTAATATTATAAATTCGAAAGTAACTCTGTCTGTCTGTATGTTACCTTTTCACGCCTAAACCACTGAACGGATTACGATAAAATTTGGCAGAGAGATAGATTGCAGCCCGGGGATAGGACATAGGATAGTTTTTATCGACGTACCTCGCGGACGAAGCCGCGGGCGGAAGCTAGTATTTACAAAACATTTAAGCTAACAGAATAATATGTACAGTCAACAAAGGAGATAGTTACTCAGGATCGTCGCATATAGGTAATTAAAGTTTAGTAAGAAACCGATGGATGTTGTCGACTGAAATTTAATTTGATAAATGAGCTGTTAGTTCTTATTATTAAAATTAAAATTTATTCGATGGGGCTATAGTGCACCCACATATCGCTAATTAAGTTTAAGTCCCATTAAATTCTTGGGATGCGTGAAGAAGTCTCCTCGTGTAGCAGAGTTTGTTATTCAACAGAACCGAGCGCTCGCCGCATCCTGGACAATCCCACCCAACACCTTATTTGACTGGCCAATTCTTAGCTTGCGGTGGTAGTTGGTTTGCGACCACCCTCCCACAGGAGTCCGGCGTCAAGTAGCCTGCTATGTTCCGTCGATGCGTGGGAGTTCCAGTGCCTAAGGCATCTTCTGGGCACGTTTGTTCCATCATAGACCTCATCCATCGCTTTCCATCAGGCGTGATCGAGGTCAAGAGCGGGCCCATTCAGAAAAAAAAATAGGGAGCGAGCCTATTGCCATCAACCGGTCCAAACTCCGCTGCCACTTACAATTTCTAATACCTAGAAAAACCTAATGACTTTGGTCGACCTGGGAATGGGCCCCAGGGCCTCGTGTTCGGCAGTAGCGTACGTGATCACTAGCCCATTGCGACGAGTTAGTCTAAATAAAGCAAAAAATGACACAGCACAGGGTCTGATTTGATATTGATATGCCCATGTAAAAACAGTGAACATTTACGAGCGTAGGAAAATATCAAAATAATAAATAAATAAAATTTGTTCAAAAATATAAAGACTAACGTTAAATACGGTTTTTCTTAAATTTATGTCGGGTTCTCCCATGATTTGTGCCTGAACTAGGTAATCCTGTGTTTCAGGCGGTTGGAGGTAACATTCATTGATTAAATAATCATATACTTATAATATTTATCTTATTGGTACATGTGTAAAAAGGTGTATAAAATTATATAATACAAACAATATTTACTTTAGTACAAGTAATAACTTCTGTGTATCTTCATAGGACATAGTTTGAAGAGCCTCCATAAGGATTTTCTTGCAGTAAATAATATTTATCATCATATATAAAATAATATATATCATCCGGAAAAGCAGTGCTGTTTAGAAACGAATACCTGCGCGCAGATTTTAACTAGGACGTGCAAATAAAACTAAGCACAATAGGTGTTCACTAACGAGCGCGCGTGTAATGCACGCCTTTTTAGGGTTCCGTAGCCAAATGGCAAAAACGGAACCCTTATAGATTCGTCATGTCTGTCTGTCTGTCTGTCTGTCTGTCTGTCTGTCCGTCTGTCTGTCTGTCCGTCCGTATGTCACAGCCACTTTTCTCCGAAACTATAAGAGCTATACTGTTGAAACTTGGTAAGTAGATGTATTCTGTGAACCGCATTAAGATTTTCACACAAAAATAGAAAAAAAACAATAAATTTTAGGGTTCCCCATACTTAGAATCGAAACTCAAAAATTTTTTTTTCATCAAACCCATACGTGTGGGGTATCTATGGATAGGTCTTCAAAAATGATATTGAGGTTTCTAATATCATTTTTTTCTAAACTGAATAGTTTGTGCGAGAGACACTTCCAAAATGGTAAAATGTGTGTCCCCCCCCCTGTAACTTCTAAAATAAGAGAATAAAAAAACTAAAAAAAATATATGACGTACATTACCATGTAAACTACCACCGAAAATTGGTTTGATCGAGATCTAGTAAGTAGTTTTTTTTTAATACGTCATAAATCGTAAACCACAATTTACCATTCATTCAATCAACTCAAAAATAAAAAAAACATTTAATTTATTTCATAAACATAAACCTTATGCATAAACCCGGATGTTACGGAACCCTCGGTGCGCGAGTCCGACTCGCTCTTGCCCGGTTTTTAATATATAGCATACCTACGTACATTCAATGTATATAGGTACCTGAATATAGTTTGTTCAGAATAAGTAACTGAATCGATTCCAATAATTTTTACCACATGTCATATTTTGTCCCAAAAATATTTAAAAAAGGTTAAAAGTTGGACACCGAGCGACATTAAGTAGGTTATCCAATCTCCGCGCCGAACGGTTAGGTACCTAGGTAGGTATTATCAATGAGCGCAAGACAGCGCGGCGCGAGAGGCGCGGGTGAGCATGTTTTTGTACGGACAAACATTGTGATTTTTCATGATACGGTTTTGAAATTTTGTACATAGATTCTTTACATAAAAAGAGTTAGTGGCGGTTGGTCAAGAAAAATGTTGTATAGATACAGTGTGTGTACTTCAGCTTTCACGTTTCTGCGTTAAAAACACGAGTTTCCACTGTGGGATGTTTTTTAACAATTCATGATCGAAAAATTGTTATGTTATGTTTATGGTAATTTTTATGTAAATGAATAACAGTAGGTAGTATTTGAACAAGACTGATGATAACTGTATTTTAAGATACTGTGAGACGTCTTGCGAGCTCTCCGTACCGGAATGATTAAATTTAAAAAAATCCGTTTGTCATATTCATATAGCATCCTATTTATTCCTAGAATCGATTTACGTTTACTTGTTTTATATTCTAGTCTTAAACCAAAGTTTAAGACTAGAATACGAGACAATAGACAACATTTTTTTTTTTCGTTTATATTCTTAAACCAAAGTTTAAGACTATAAACAAAAAAAAAATTGTTGTCTATTGTCTCGTATTTTTTCCATCTCTTTACGGACTCACGGAGGTTGTATCTACTAAGCCCTAAATAGGCTATAATCTTTACAGTACCAATTCTGCTGCTCTGTCCGTTGATTCTATTCTGTAGTCCTGTTCTTTCACGTTGTCGCCTAGCTAACATAAATTGTGGTCTGAAAATTCTAATTTATTCGATAATAACTGACTTTGTTTGAATAACTCTGGTCTAAAGATGGCTCATTTTTGGTGTCATTTTATATTACTTAGGGCCAGTTTCTCGAACAAAAATATCGCAAAATTAATCCTACTAATTTTATAAATGTGAAAGTTTGTGAAGATGTTTGGATGTTGGTTACTTCTTCACGCACAAACGGCTGGACCAATTTTGATAAAATTCGGTATGGAGGTAGCTGACACCCTGGATTAACACATAGGCTACTTTTATCTCGATATTCCCACGGGATTGACACATATGCGGGTAAAACCGCGGTGCGCAGCTAGTGAGAAATATTGGCAAGCGCACGATACCTAACTGCTATAATCGGTTGAATAAATTTTTAAGGCCTCTCTTTCTTAGGCGCCGCTGTCAAGTTACCAATCATTATTTTAACACGACTGTTCGCTATAGAGCAGTGGACAGGGTGCCCCAGTAATAGGTTCGAACCCTGACAGGCGCTTGGCTTTGTATAAATTATTTCATGGAAAAATCGTGACGAAACTGGCATGTCCTAGAACCAAAAATTCGAAGACATGTGACAGCTACCAACCCGCACTGGGCTCGCGTGGTGGATTACGGCCCACTCCTCACATAGAGGAGGCATCTGACCTACCTGTTGGAACATTATAAAGCTGATTATACTCATTACAGGTACCATTTTAACAGTGTTGCAAGTGCAGAAATTACGCCCATTCAAAACTTCCCAAACAAACAAACAATTTACCTCTCATCACAGTCTCCATGTAATTCTCAGTTCTCCTATCCCCCAAACAATTAAGGCTCATCACAGTCCAACATCTAAAGCCCTCGCAGACTAAACTAACAAGTACAAATGCAAATAAACCCTGCTCCGTCGAGTGTGCGCCCGCCCGAGTGTGTGTATGTGTGTGTTGCGCTCTCCACTCACGAACTGGGTTATTTGCGTGTATGAATGAATTTTTTTTTAGCACAAGTCCCGCTGTAATTTACTTTTGTAGCTGTTCAGACTTTTTTGTTGGTTTGGACTGAATTTTGAGGAGTTTTCTGTGTTGTAGTGTGTGGGGTGGGTTGTGGATAATTTGTTTATTCGTGGTTTTTGTTGTTGTTATGGTGTTTTCTGATTGTAGGTATATCATAATGCATGTTAAGAGTCTTGGACCGGTTATTTAAAGAGCTGGTATCTATTTATCCTGAAAAAAGGATAGAGTAGTTGTGAATAATTATAGCAGAAGTCCCTTCTTCAGTAGATAATCAGGGAGTAGTTGGTTCATAAAATACATGGAATAGAAATTATCTATGTAGTTAAACAGATAACGTGGACTTTTATAATACTGTTACATTTTACCTTACAGCATCAATGATAAAAGAATTTATATAAATAATAATTGAATTGAATTAAACTTTTATAACAATATTATTGTTAACTCTTTCTCCAATTGTATTCAGAAAAGACAGCCATCATGTTAGCTTTTAAACGTCTCTGTATGAGAATTAAACAGTGATTGAGTGTTCCCAAATCAAGTACAATGTTTCCATTATTTGAAGCAATTAAATAACAAATCAAACTATACATGTATTTTGTTCATTTATCCATTATTTACAACCAAAAGCATATTCCAGAAGCCAATTTCCATCATAAACAGTATCACCCCTTCTATTGCTGCAACACTAACCTCGAATTACGAATACCAGAGAGAACAGCGAACCTCCATCCATTACGGAAACCAGTTCAAACGTCAAACGACTAATTACTCGATTTACAAATAATCGAGTCGATTGCTATACGTACTCGTTTGCTATACGTCAAACTCAATAAGCCTGAATTCCTTTGATGTTAGTTTCGTTGTAATAATTTGTTGACAGAATAATTACTGTGTACTTAAATATGAAATTAGTTGATGCAATAGAAATTTTATTATAATTGAATACAACAAATTGTCCTCATTGCTGCTAACATCTAGCAGCAATGAGGACAATTTGTTGTATTAAATTGGAATTTTTCTGCTGAAATCTTTGATCAACAAATAGTACTCGATTCCCAATGAGATCATAAAGAAACTGGCCAAGTGCGAGTCGGACTCGCACACGAAGGGTTCCGTACCACAAGGCAAAAACGACGAAAAAAACACGTTTGTTGTATGGGAGGCGCCTTAAATATTTATTTTATTCTGTTTTTAGTATTTGTTGTTATAGCGGCAGCAGAAAACATCATCTGTGAACATTTCAACTGTCTAGCTATCGCGGTTCATGAGACACAGCCTGGTGACAGACGGACAGTGGACTCTTAGTAATAGGCCCGTTTTTACCCTTTGGGTACGGAACCCTAAAAACGGCCGGAAAATAAGACCACAAATAATGTTGTGGTCTTATTTTGCTACATAGTTTTTTCAAGCTTCCCTCCCTAAATACGATATTAATCGCTGATCGAAGGCTGTTATGATCGGCTGTAACTAATTATTGTCCTTAAATCAGTCTGTAAAGTAATATCCACAGCAAGTACAACCTTCCTTAAATTTTAAATCCGACTGGTGGTTTCAGAAATTAACGCGTTCAAACTAACTCTTCAGATTAATTATTAGTATAGATACTTAATAGATAGTTAATTCAAAGCATTTACGATCAGTTTGAAATATAAACACTTTGTAAATCGGCAACAAAAAGTTTCAAAGAAAGTTGTCTGAGAAGAAAATTCGCGTTTAAAGAACCGGGAAGAAACTCCATTGTTTATCTTTTTGTCATCAAGCTTCACGCGCAAAAGAGTTTGATCAACAGGCACTTTTTTATTACGAACATAAAAATAAATACCTAATCTTAAGAAAAGCCCAGGTGAAAAGTGCCACCGAAACTTTTTTACAAGCGAAAGTAACATTCATTCAGCCAACTGCCAAGTCTCGGCAACTCCAATATAAAAGATGGCGGCGCGAAAGCGCGGGAATTGGTAGACATTTTGTAACACGTCAACGCGGTTCTACAATTTATGGTTTTATGTGAGAGATTACAACGGTATTGGCGGGATGAGGCGACAATTTATTAACATTTTAAATATTTTTTGTTTGTGTTTTTTTCATGCTTGAAATGATTTTACTTGTATTAAAAAGCCTCTGGGTTTCATCACAATCTTCCTCGGTTTTCAGAAGTAATGATCCTGTTATAAACACGCTTATTTTGATTTTGTTCGCCAAGATAAAACAAAAGGTACTAATTTTGGCATAAAAAACAAATTAGGGCTCTCGAAAAAAAAAAGCCGACTGGTTTGCTACGCTGACGACACGCTGGTCCTGGCGCAGGGGAGGTCGCATCAGGCGGCGGCCGACGCGATGACACGCGGGGTTGCGATAGTCGTGGAGAGGATCCGGCAGTTGGGTCTCGAGGTGGCATTGCACAAGTCGGAGGCCATGTCGTTTCATGGGCCCCGGAACGCGCCGCCATCGGGATCCCAACTAGCGGTAGGATTACATCGGCGTCGAGACGACGATGAAATACCTGGGTCTCGTCCTCGACAGCCGGTGGAAATTCGTCGAGCACTTTCGACGTTTGGCCCCTAAACTGGAACGGGCCGGGGCCGCCTTCAAGCAGCTCTTGCCTAACCTGAGGGGGCCAAACGCCTCCTGCCGGAGGCTTTACGCGGGGGTCGTGCGGTCCATGGCCCTATATGGGGCCCCGGTGTGGGCGCGTTCACTGCGGCGGCGAGCAGCCCACTATCTGAACGCGCCCCAGAAGGTGGTAGCCGTTAGGCTAATCCGGGGCTACCGCACGATCTCCGGCGAGGCGGCAAGCCTCCTTGCCGGACTGCCGCCATGGGATCTGGAGGCGATAGTCCTCGCGCGCCTGTATGAGTGGCGCGCGGAGGCACTGCGCCGGGGAGAGGATCCGCTTCCGCGGCAAATCGCTGCGGAGCGGACGGATCTCCGGCGCGATCTCATGGCGGCATGGAAAGAGCGACTGTCGCAACCCAGCGCAGGGCACGCCGCGATAGCGGCGATAAGACCCCTCTTTGAGGAGTGGCTAGAGAGGCGCCACGGCGCCCTCACCTACCGCCTGACGCAGGTCCTCACCGGACACGGAAGCTTAGGGAGGTTCCTGCACATCACCAGGCGGGAGGAAACGCCCGGGTGTCACCATTGCCAGGATCGCCCAGAGGACACGGTGGAGCACACGGTGGAGGTCTGCCCCGCTTGGGCGGAGCACTGCCGTGTCCTCGTAGAGGCGATTGGCAGCGACGGCGACCTCTCGCGTCCGGCCCTGGTGCAAGCCATGGTCCGGGGCGAGAGGGAGTGGGAGGCAGTCACCTCCTTTTGCGAAGCAGTCATGCTAGCGAAGGAGGTGGCGGGACGGCTCAGGGAGAGAGCCTCCCGTCCCAGCCGTCGCGGAAGACGCTCCGGGCGTCGGGAGCCGCGTGACGACTCCCGGCCACCGTAGGCGCGGGCCTGCGGGCGGAGAGTAATGGGTAGCTCACCGCCCGATCAGGACCAGGCCCGTGCCGGACGGCGCGTACGTGTTCCACGCGCGCCTCAAAGAGATGTCAGCATCGAGGAGGGGCCCCTTAGGGCCGAAGCCTGCTGGGTCAGCGGGATTTTCCGAAAGGGTTACCGCTGGCCCGGAACATAAAGGGCTAAGGAAGGAACACGGGTGGGTTTTAGTCAGTAAGAGTCTGACACTCCCTTCCGCTCCACCCAGAGCGGGAGGAGTTTTAAAATTGTCCCGTTCCATTAAAATGTGTCCCCCCCCCCCCCTGTAACTTCTAAAATAAGAGAACGATAAAACTAAAAAAAATATATGATGTACAATACCATGTAAACTTCCACCGAAAATTGGTTTGAACGAGATCTAGTAAGTAGTTTTTTTTAATACGTCATAAATCGTAAACCGCAATTTACCTTTTATTCAACCAACTCAAATATAAAAAAATAAAAAGAAAACATTTAATTTCATAAACATAAACCTTATGCATAAGCCCGGATGTTACGGAACCCTCGGGGAGCGAGTCCGACTCGCTCTTGACCGGTTTTTTATAACACCTAGGTATATGGATTCCATCCGCTGACTATCCAAAACTGCAGACACAAAACAATTTTCCATATATTTAATATCTTGTTTACCAAGAACTTCAGCCGTTCCCTACCAGCATTTACCTACCAGCCAGTATGAGAATGACAAAAGGCAACACATGAAGTTGCGACCACGTCTCGTTGCAAGAATTTTAATAAAATGTCGCTCAGAATAATGAGCTGGGATAGATAAGAGGACCAACCGCATAACTTTTTATTTTGTGTGAAAATGAAAATGTTTTCACGAAAATATTTTTGTTGGAAAACTTTCGTGTTGTGTCGTGTAGATATTTAATAATGCCTGGCTGTCGAAGTTAGGTTGTGTTGTGTTTTCGTTTATCTTACAAGTACACCTGTACCTTATACAATATACATGCTCTTCAACACAACTTTCTTGTATAGAACTTGTTTTAGGTAAAACATGTTGAAAAACCAGCAAGCAGCTTAGATGAGAATATTAAGAGGGATGTGTGTATTACACGAATGGATAGAATAAAAAATGAGTACATAAGAGGAAGTCTGAAAGTGGCACCAGTAACTGAAAAGTTGTGTGGTAATCGCTGCGGGTGTCATGGTATGAGCATGTGTTACGGAGGAATGAGGAAAGTGTCGTGAGGAAAGTTTGAAGTTGAATGTCGATGGCTATAAGAGTAGGGGAAGACCAAAGAAACGATGGATGGACTGTGTGAATGATGATATGGTTTAGAAAGGGGGTGACTACCGAGTTGATGACTAATAGAGAAGTATGGAAGAAAAGATTTGTTGCGGCCGACCCTAAATAAATTGGTAAGTATAAGGGCAGGAGAATAATAATGTTGAAAACCTAGTTCTATACAAGAAAACTTGTCAAGAAGGTGAATGAAACAGTTAACGAAACATGTCTGAAACAACGTCAATATATCTACAAAATCAGCCTACCATGTTGCTGGAACACAGGCCTCCTCTCGGTGAGAGGGACTGGGCCGTAATCTACCACGCGGCCCCAGTGCGGGTTGGTAGATGACACATGTCTTCGAATTTTTGGTTCTAGGACGGCATTTTCTCTCGATGTTTTCCTTCACCGTTCAATATATGTATGATATATGTTTTATACACAAAATGTTTTTGACAAGACTTTTACATGGGTTGTCGAAAACAAGTATCAAAACTGTGTAAACGCGAAGTTATCTATCCTGCTCTGTTTCTCCCTAAAACACGATACCTCTTGTTTGTTGAACACTATATAATATATAGCGTGTCCTATTTCATTGTCTCGCAATATCTAACGTTATGACAGACCAGACTTCACTTGTCACATCCAAGTTGTGTACAAATATGTTATCTTTTCTAGCTCTTCTCACGTTGACATAAGGGTTATTTTTGTTTGCTCTTGGCAAAAATTGTTGCTTTGTTAAGTGACTTGTCAGGCCTCGTGGTTTGTATAAGTTTGAAGTTCAGGGTTTTTGTACAAAATGTTACTCACAGAATGTTGTAGAGCACTCTTGAATAGTGTATGAACGGACAAACATGTAGTAAGATGTATTTTTTCGTATTGAAATAGCAAATCTAAATATATTAAAATCTCGTGTCACAGTGTTTGTTATCGAACCCCTCCGAAACGGCTTGACCGATTTTTAACCGACTTCAAAAAAGGAGGAGGTTTCTCAATTCGACCGTATATATATCTTTTTTTTTTTTTTTATGTGTGTTCGCGGATAACTTCGTCGTTTATGAACCGATTTTGATTATTCTTTTTTCGTTGGAAAGGATATATGCCAAGGGTGGTACCATGATAAGGAAACCAGGATCTGATGATGGCATCCCAGTGAAATCGAGGGGAACATTCGAAAATAGTAGGAGCGACCAGTGCGTTTGTTAACTTTTTCATTAAGTATTTTAAAGCACTACAATTTAATGAAGGCCTGGAGTCGATCTGATGATGGAGCCGAAAGATAGTCGAGGGGACTCCTCAACGATCTACAGCAGTTACCTTGTGTTTGGGCTTGATTAATTTGTATTGTTGTGAACTTTACACCTAGATGGGTTGTGACTGTCATTAGGGGTCTGATGATGAAGATGAAGGACAGTTAAGGGAACTCCTTAACAGTTTACAGTAGCTACCTTGTGTATGTTCACCGATTACTCGAAAAAGGCTGGGCCGATTCCAAAAGTTCTTTTTTTATTTAAAAGGGTATACTCTCGAGGTGGTCCCATTATCATCAAGTTGGAATCTGATGAGAGGATCCCATGGAAATCGAGGGAAACCCTCAAATTTTATAGGCAAACCTATAGCGATTTGGGTATTTTTTAAAGTAACTTGAGCATTTGCTCTCGGAAATCATCATTTGGTAAAGTCATTTTGTCATTTGGAGCTGATGATGAAGACCACAGATGGCCATCGGAACTACTCAATGACAAATATTTCACGGGTTGCGATTCGATTACATTAATATGTTTGCTAAGCAATTTATGCTCGTCACAATGCGTATGGTGAGTGATTGTTGAGGAGTTCTTCTGGTACTTACCGGGAGAACTCCTCAACAATTAACGTCCCAGCATCGGGAAAAACAATATTTAGTAAAAGGTGATGAACAGTTGGTCTTTGGTTCCGCGTTTTCTTTATTGACACCGACTTCCGAAATTAAAGTTATTTTTCAAATACCCCTAGATGATAAGGGTGGCCCTCTTCAGATTTTTTTGGAATCGAAACTTACGCGAGTGAAACCGCGGGGCGCAACTAGTAATATATAAAATCATATGTAGGCACACCAATGAATTTATATCATTTAACTACACAGGGTACACTGTCTGTGTGGTGCCGGACTTGAAGAATTGCACCACCCCTTACTTCCCGTGGGTGTCGTAAAAGGCGACTAAGGGTCTTACCGGAGAATGGGCAGCAGCGTTCTCTATTTATTCTACCATCATACCATACTGCGATCGCCAACCCGCCTGCCAAGCGTGGCGATTATGGCAAACCCCCCCCAAAATTGGGACGTCCACTGTTGGACATAGGTCCAGCAGTGGACGTCTATCTACTGAAACGACACAGGGAGGTGCTGCGGGGTAATTGGGTATAACAGTAGTAATAGCCTTCATTTTGACAGTGCAACAACATTCATTGCCTTATTTACGCTGTTGGGCAGACAAATTCTTCGAACACATGAAGAAATGTATTAGCAATATCTTTCAAACAGATTGAG
The DNA here is from genome assembly GCA_916614155.1 of Mesoligia furuncula. Lineage (NCBI taxonomy): Eukaryota > Metazoa > Arthropoda > Insecta > Lepidoptera > Noctuidae > Mesoligia > Mesoligia furuncula. The sequence continues at coordinate 27,283,265 of OU744807.1, read as the reverse complement.
ATTGATAGTGTGTTACGGAAAGCACGTTAAGCCGTTGGTGCCGGCTGTCATTCGTGGATCTATGACATTTGTTACGGGTAGTCAGAAGCCCGAACGTCTGACAACCAGTCTTACCAAGGGGTATCGTATTACCCAGTAACTGGGCTATGGAGGTCAGATAGGAAGTCGCTCTATGTAAAATACTGGTATTCAGCTGCATCTAGGTGAAGTGAGCGTGGAGTGAGCTGTCAATAGTGTCAATTTCTAGCAAAAACAAACTCACTTCATCTAAGTTTTCACGGTGAGATTTTTACAGAATCGACCGGCTGGTATCTGTTTTCGGGGTAAGATCCCTTTAACATTAATTTGTTGGCTTTCAAGACACCCATGGATAGAAAGAGGATAGGCTAATTATCTATTCTAATTAATTAACAACATAACACAACTCCTATTTTCGCCGACGGGTTAGAGGTGGACCAATAGTGAAGTTAGGCTAATTTATTATTTAGCAAATTGACTATAGTTGTCGCGTTTTAGCATGGAAATAGCGGTCATTGACCCACCTACTTTTTCAGGCATTTGTTATTTTAAAAAACTGAATTGAAGACCGTTAACGCCCTGAATTAATATTTATCGTGGTCTTCACCATGCTCCAATAACGATACATTAGTAATCATATTTGAATTCCTATGGAGAGCTATTAGGACTCGTAAAGGAACATTACTTGTCATTGTGATCTTGTTCTCGTAATTGCAATTATCTACAGTCTTCATTTGTGTTCGTTGCTTATGTATTTAGTATGTATTAATCAAATCAAATCAATCAAAATATTTTATTTCACATAAACCTACATGGGCACTTATGAAACGTCAGAAGCTAGGTGCACGGTTTCAATTGGTCGTTTCCTATGGAGAAGAGCCGGCAAGAAACTCCGCGATTACTCTTTTAAAAAATAATTGGCTTTTACAATGTTTTCAAATTACAGTAGGTATGGGAGGACAGCGTAGGCCTATCAACAAGTACCAGGTATTTGATAAAATAAAAAATGGTCTACAGATCTTAAGTCTATCTACAAAGTCCTAATGTATCTATTATTTTGGATATGTATAATGTCTGTGTATCTATTTTAATATATTGTTACATAATATTTGCACCAACGGCAGCCCCATTTTATGTCCAGGAAAATCACTGTCCATTCCAAGGTTGCCTGGAAGAGATCGCAGAAAGCGATAAGGCCGCCCATTGTATATTTTGTAGTGTCTGATTTTTTTTTATGTTATGTATTTTTGTGGTGGACAATAAAATATATATAAATAAATATTAGGGAAAGGGCAATGACCGCTATTGTCATGTTAAAACGCGTCTACTATCCATACTAATATTATAAATTCGAAAGTAACTCAGTCTGTCCGTCTGTCTGTATGTTACCTTTTCACGCCAAAGCCACTAAACAGATTTCGATAAAATTTGGCAGAGAGATAGATTGCATCCCGGGGAAGGACATAGGATAGTTTTTATCAACATACTTGGCGGGCGAAACCGCGGGTGGAAGCTAGTACCAACATAAATTATCCGCAAATTCAGATGACTACCGTTATTCTTTTTAAAGACAGTTGTATAAAATGGTTAAAACAATGCAAATAGGTGTCGTAGTCTTTCAATTTAATAAACAATTAATTTCTTTGTACATACACATACATTTCGAAAGTTGTATTTACTAGTGGCAGTATAAGAAAGTGGAGGTGTTCAGTAAATAGTTTCCTATTTACTGAACACCTCCACTTTCTTAACTGCTAACTCAGGAGTTTAGATGGCAATACGTCAAGTTAATGTTGTTCCCGGTTAATTGCCGATTGCTGGCACCCGCGTTATTGCTTGCCAAGCTAATTTATTGCCCCGGCAAGAAATATTGCTCTTTTGTACAGATAAGTCGATGTTTGACTGAAATATAACTTAAGTATTAAGTTGACGGTAGTCTGGCGACGTAAGTGCGCACTAAATATTATTAATTAAGCAATTAATTATTTTGTAAACTTGTTAACTTTATTAAGAGCTATTTATCTGCAACGGTCTCAGTTTGAAGTCATAAGTTTTAGTCTGAGACGGGACACTACAAACTTAAGAAATCGAGTTCTATAAATTCAATCTAAATATATCGAGCAGTTAATAATTTTAATGGAATTTTGCATTTGCTAATTAGTTACTTGGATACAGAATCCGGTCAGCACTTTGATATTTGCACTTTCAAACACATACAGACTCACTTTACTTCATAAGTAACCTACTTATGAAGTAAAGTACACCAATTAAAAAAATAAACGTGTAAATAATCTATGTACAAAATTTCGTAACTGTATCATGAAAGATCACAAAGTTATAAGCTTGTTAAGTTACCTGTTTGTCCATACAAAAACATGTTCACCCGCGCCGCTCGCGCCGCGCCGTCTTGCGCTCATTGATAATGGTACCTAGGTACCTAAACGTTCGGCGCGGAGAGTGAATAACTTAGTTAGTGTCGCTGGGTGTCCAACTTTTAACCTTTTTTAAATATTTTTGGGACAAAATATAACATGGGGTAAAAATTATTGGAATCGATTCAGTTACTAAGGTCTCGGAAAAAATATCAAAATGCTGCCTCACACCGCTGTAGCTGGAAAACGTATAAAATGGAGCGTGTTGTTTTATATTTCTATGAATGCTTGTTACGTGCTTGTTGGTGTCCAAAAAAGGCTCCTACAAACAGGCGCGACACGCGATATAATCGCGCGCGACACAAAGGCACCGCTCGTTGCGCGACTTGCGGTGCCTTTGTGTTGCGTGTCGTGTCGCGCCTGTTTGAAGAAGCCTTAAAGCATATTTATAGTTTGCCAGTAGGTACTAATTTATTTATACATCCGCACACATACACTGAGCTCTTCAAATATCGATACTTGGATGATGCTTGTGCAAATAATATCTGGGCCGAACATTCCACAACGCAGAAATTTAAGCAGAAAACCTACGATTTTTGTTCATACATCATGGAGAAGCCATAGTCTGGCATAGCCTTGATCGTGACTAATTCAAGCGCGAAGTTCATAGGTACCTACTATTACTAGGCAGGAGCTACGTAACACCCTTCATAAAGAAAATAATCTAAACCTTCATAAAGAAAATGATCGGCGTTACGGGGCGAAATGTAACATGTTACAAAGCGATCATTCGCGCAGTCACTACGAGGGAACAAGCGAGCAACGAGCCGCTTGTTGCTCGCTCCGAGTGCTCCACCCACTGTTGGTTTTTTGGCGAATCCCTTCGAGTGTTACGCGCTTCGTGAGCGCACTTGGCACAAGGGTCTTCTTGAGTGCGAGTGGTAACGAATCTGGAGAACGGGCGAGCAATGAGTTTGATACGGGCATGTTTACATGGATTTTAGCACACGGCGTAATGACATCCTCGAACCGAATGTTACATTACGCTCCGTAACGCCGCGGTCAGTTTAGGCTTAGGTCAGTACAGTAGTAGTTCAGTATACGTCAGTCAGCCTTTAGGTAGTTTTATGTAATTCTTTGCCGTTTAGATCTTCCTACCTATTCATCATCATCATCATTTCAGCCGAAACACGTCCACTGCTGGTCATAGGCCTCCCCCAAAAGGGGGGGTTTGCCATAATCGCCATGCTTGACAGGCGGGTTGGCGATCGCAGTATGGTATGGTGGTGGAATGCATAGAGAACGCTGCTGCCCATTCTCCGGTACGCCCCTTAGTCGCCTTTTACGACACCCACGGGAAGTATGGGGTGGTGGTATTCTTTAAGTCCGGCACCACACAGACGTCTGTGTGGTGCCGGACTCGTCTGCCTACCTATTATTAATACGTAATTATTTAATTTTTTCCTTTCTTTTCTTTACTTTATTTTTCGTTTGTTTGTCTATTAAGCAGTTTTGTCTTTGTCTTATAATTGTAACGGTAAATGATAAGCAGCGACCTAAATTTAACTCACAAGCAGTGTTTGCCAGAAACATGACTGGTACTTCTACCTACTCTGTGCAGTGGCTAACAATAAGTGTGTGCATATGAGGCACCGTTTCCGGCGGATATTAAACATCAAGAGGTGAACAAACATGCATCGCTCCGCTCAGTTGTTTGTTTTGTATTATGTTGTGACCGGCGCATTTGTAGTGTTCAATTATTGTTTCATTTCGAGGGTAGGTTTGATATTCAGTGGCGTAATTAACGAAACTGTAACGGTTTGCCAACAGACGATTGGCCCATGAACCGTTGGTCAACATTATCTTTAAACCATCCAAAGGACTTTTGACCCAGGAACGTTTCCCCAACAGAACTCTACGTCAGTGAATGCTTAACCAATAGAATGTATTGACCAACAACTTTTCACCCAGAGAACAAGGCCAACAGACACCGGGAAAGGTGAAAGTAAATAAAAGCTTGGAAAAAAAAATGATAGTCTTTAAATTCTATTGCTCCGCTAAGTTGCTTTACGAGCAAGAATATAAAGACGTAGTCGACGGACGCCCCTATTTCTGTGAAAAGGGTTTAAAGTAACCTAACTAAACCTAACCTTGGGGTGCCCTTCCCTCGCTTTGCTCGCTCACTTGAGCCGGCATCATCCCCTTCGAACCTAACCAGTCCGATTCGGGGTGCCCCAAGTCCCGAGCTCGCTTCGCTCGCTCTTGCATCCTAAGTTCTATTTGACATGGGTCAATTGTTCTTTGGGTGAAAAGTTATTTGTCAAAACATTATGTTGGTTAAGCATTCACTGATGTAGAGTTATGTTGGCAAAACTTTCGTAGGTGAAAAGTCCTTTGGATGAAAAGTTAATGTTGAAAAACGGTTCATGGGCCAATCGACTGTTGGTAAACCGTTTCAGTACCGTAGTTAACTTTGCATACTATGCGACATGCGACTGCGGCAGCTCGACAGCATGACGATGATCACACGCATGCGACTGTCTTCGGGTGTGCACGTGTGCCTAGACGTTGTGATAAATAAATAAAGAAAAAGAAAATATGTTATTTGCGGTAAACATGACAAAAACACAAAAAAGAAAGAAGTTGTGGAAAAAAATGCGTCACATCCACGCACAACGGCCATCGCTCAGCGATGCGAGACAGAGCCTCAGCGCCGGTTTTCAGCGACAGCCGGCGTTGATGAGATGACATCAATCGGCTTCAAGTAGCCTGTCGTTGCGACAATGCAACTTGACGCCAAGTAAATATATGAAAATTGTCGCCCGCAGCCCGCAGCTGTAGTTGTGTTTAGTCGCCATGTCGTAACGTCGCATAGTGAGCGAGGTGGTTTATTGTTATAGTTATAGACAGAGATCTCTTATTGTTTATGATTCAAATTCATTTATACTCTGGTACATAAAACTAAGTGCACACAAAATTTCACACAATTCCACTCAATAATAAAAGGCACCATTACCATTTTCACACCCTTACCCTTCTCAATTCCATTCATACTTTTGCACCGTAAAAATCGGGAGTACAGCTCCCAATTTTTAAACTCGTCTATTTCACGAAATATTAATAACTTCCCAAGATGTTTTCTAGATGAGCAGAACATTCAAAATTGAATTGATGATAAAGATCATCATCTACCTGCCTTTTCCCAACTATGTTGGGGTCGGTTTCCAGTCTAACCGGATGCAGCTGAATACCAGTATTTTACATGGAGCGACTGCCTATCTAACCTCCACAACCCAGTTACTGGGTAATACGATACCCCTTGGTAAGACTGTTTGTCAGACTTTCGGGCTTCTGACTACCCGTAACGACTGTCAAAGATCCACGAATGACATCCGGGAGCAACGGCTTAACCTGTGCGGCGGTTATTTAGCCACGGGCCCCTCTTGAATTGATGATAAAGATATCATATTGAAAAACCCTAATAACTATCGGTAAATAGGTTCCAAAACTACGGGAACCTATCAATTACTGAAAAACATCACACCCCTTCAAACGCAATCGAAAATACAATAATCAAATCCCTAACCGTTCACCCGATGCAGTCCGAACCGCCCCAAACTGGTTTACAGCAAGTTCACACCACATATATCCGGTTTAACGTACGAAAGAGGTTTTATACAGCCTTATAAAGTTCGCCGTAAAACTTCACTTGCACGAAGTTAAAAATGTACCTAGTTTATGAACAAGTTGAAATTTACTAAGTTTCAAGCGTGAACTTTGGAATTGAAAAGCTCAGCTTTATACTTAAAAGGGAGTTTAATTTATACGTACGTTGGAAACCTGTACTTAACGCTTAATAAAAGGTAAATTAAAAGGAAAAACGTTCGGTGTGTTTTGATTAAAAAACAGATTGGAAAGTTTTTTAAATTATGTATTTTTTTTTAGAATAAAAGCGATTTCTTTCGTATTGATTACATATGGCGACGATATTGAAGTTTCTGTTTATCAATTTTGCAATTGGTTTCAGCCATTTTCGCTACTGGTTGGCTGGTTGGTATCCCCCGTAGGAACCCGTTGGACGCGAGAAGCACAGAACCAGCCGAAGTGGAGGTGCTTGGGGGAGGCCTATGTCTAGCAGTGGACGTCTTTCGGCTGAAATGATTATGACTGATAGCATGTATCATCCCACTGATATCCAGGGGTAATATTTGTTTTATCCAGCTCGTCACGCCAACTTCTATGGAGTCTGCCGCGACGCCTTTTAGCTGTGTCATGAAGCCCTGAGACAGCAGCATAGTAGAGATACATCTTCATATACCTAGGTTGTTTTGTCACGACCTACCTATATGAAGACATTATACAACATTATTTTTAGTATATACGTGTCTAGTATTTTTATGTAAAGAATCTATGTACAAAATTTCAAAACTGTATCATAAAAAATCACAAAGTTTTAAGCTTGTTAAGTTACCTGTTTGTCCGTAGAAAAACATGCTCACCCGCGCCGCTCGCGCCGCACCGTCTTGCGCTCATTGATAATAGTACCTAGGTACCTAACCGTTCGGCGCGGAGATTGGATAACCTATTTAGTGTCGCTCGGTGTCCAACTTTTAACCTTTTTTAAATATTTTTGGGACAAAATATAACATGGGGTAAAAATTATTGGAATCGATTCAGTTACTTATTCTGAACAAACTATATTCAGGTTTCGCATACTTATACTAAAAATAACGTTGTATAGGTATGTTGATCCTCATAGAATACAAAACACGCCTTTCTCAAAAGAGACCCTTTACATCACATTTAACATTAATTCCATCCAGACGAGCATCATAAGAACACATCATTATTTACCCAATCATGTTTATTTCCTCTGCTCGAAAACTCGGAAGAAATATGAGAGAGAATGTCTCCCTACATGAGTTTCACGCGACAGCCTAAATTTGTGTTTAAATAATATCATTATTTATCTCTGAACGCGTGTTACGAAATTACCAAACGTCAATTTTATGTTTTTGTAGGTAAGTACCTACTCGTTTATTTTTCTTTAAGCCCGGAAACGTAAGACAACCTCACGCCTATATTTACTGTAGGGTTAGGCAGAGGTGTATCTATACATCATTCACAACGAGCCCAAAGATACAGACTAACTGTCTAGTTTGGGGCTCACTAGAAAATACGATATTGTAACCTACCTGTAGGTATTTTTTTAAACGTTGCCCTGTATTGTGAGTGCGTTTATAAACATTTAAACTCACATACACAAACAGCCAGACCCGGAACAACTACTTGCAGGTCATACAAATATTTGTTCCGTGCGGGAATCGAACCCGCGACACGCAGCGCAGCAGTCAAGCGCCAACCGCACTGTCCGTGCCGTATTTTTAACCGACGAAAAAACGGAGGAGGTTCTCAAGTTGACGCATATATTTTTTTTAAGCTACTCAAGTGTCGTCTTAACTTTCTGTTAACCAGTGAACCTGTTTACTGTATTACCTGGACAATAAATCTTTTCTATTTCTATTTTCAAATCCAGTCCCCGGGTTGCTACCGAAAAATTCTAAATGAAAAAATTTAAAAACACTGCCGAACTTGGGAATTGAAACTAGGACCTCCGGCTCCGCAGTAGCACTTGCGACCACTAATCCAACGAGGAAGTCCCGGAAGTATACGAGACTATAAAATATCTTTTACGTTGTTCTTACGGCCTTTGAAAACTTGGCAAGTATTCAAGGATGTCTAAGTGGCATTTCGTGGTCGGACCACTTGGGATAATGATTTTTTTAGATACGAGCCTTTTTGGACTAAAACTTTTGATCCGCTATTCATTATACTAAAGATGAGTCGCTGAAACCAGATATGGACTTAGTATCACACTAATATTATAAAGGCGAAAGTTTGTGAGTGTGTGTGTGTGTTTATATGTTTGTTACTTCTTCACGCTCAAACGGCTGGACCAATTTTGATAAAATTTTGTATGTAGGTAGCTGACACTCTGGATTAACATATAGACTACTTTTTATCCCGATATTCCCACGGGATCGAAACTTATGCGGGTGAAACCGCGGGGTGTGGCTAGTAATAGATAAATATTCGGGTAGGTGCAATGGAATCTGACAGGCTGACGGGCTCCGGACGTAACATTGAATGAAAAAAAGAAAATTGTTTCTGTGTTGACTGCTTACATTCAACTAAAACAAAATACGAATTAAAATTTAGCTAGCTGTCCAGTATTTATTGACACTTAAATTGATCTTCAAGAATCAAATAAAGGGATCTTATAGATCATGACTGTATTATTGTTACGTAGACAAAAATAATAATTTAAAATAATAATATTTGACAAATAATATAGTCTTAAAACAGACTAAAAAAATAGCAAAGTTTCACTTCACGAAACCGAGGGTCTAGCTAGACAAAGTGATGTCTATTTGTAGTATAGTATACCATTTTCTTTTCTGTCGTATCTCGCACCCTTGACCCAACAGTAAGAACCGACATTAGCCCTAAATCTCGGCAATACAGTGGTATCTCCACGTAACTCAGTATTCATGGGCTATTTTGAGATAGACCTTCTGTTAGGTAACCCTCTGTTAAGATCGGCCGTCTGCGTGACACGGGTGCTGTCGTCTGGCGAATTATCATCATCTGCCTCGCCTTTTCCCAACTATGTTGGGTTCGGCTTCCAGTCTAACCGGATGCAGCTGAATACCAGTACTTTACATGGAGCGACTGCCTTTTTTTTTTTTTTTTTTTTCGCTGAGAAATGTCATTACGCATCTCCGCTCGTCCGGGGACGAGACGGAGTATGTGGGACTCCCTGCCAGAGTGGCAGTATACCCACTAAAACTCAGCGGTGTTCCCTCATCGCCTTGATGGGGGGGTCATGGGAATCCGGCTCAGCCTTTGCGTCCACAACCCCCCCGGCGCATGCCCGCCTATCTGGCGGGCCCCGCATATCCCCCTGACTGGGGGGCTACGGGAATGGCCGAGAACACCTGGCCATTCCCGTCCGGCACTGGTGGAAGCCTGTGACTGCCTATCTGACCTCCACAACCCAGTTACTGAGTAATTGTTAATTGTAACAATCGTGAGGGGCATTGTCCTCGCTAATCTTAATCAAACAGATAAATATATAAGTTCTTTGCCTAACAAAATACACTAAAGGAATAACAACACAATTTGCTTTAGCCGAATTCACGTAGTTTAACAAAAACTCAGGTACAAAACATAGAACCAGTAGCGTAGTAGGAGCGGGAGGAGGGGCGGCCCCCCCAGGCGGCACCTTTTAGGGGGCGGCAAAATTTCACAATAAATAATAATATCTTGAAAATATTTGAACCATTTCATATTACTTATACTGTGACGAAATCGTGGAATCCCTTTTCTTTAAATGAATGTGTAATAATAATTATAAAATACACAATAATGATGCCTGTTCTTGCCGAAAAGTTCTTTAGAATTAGGTAGTGTATATGTCTTTTAAATTGAAATATTTAAATATGAGGGCGGCAAAATTTACTTCCGCCCCCGGCGGCTGACACCCACGCTACGCCACTGCATAGAACCTCTAATTTCTACCAGCAACCTCCATAAAGTCCTACCCTACAAAATGAAAATACCATCCTACCGGCATAAAGTCAGATTTAAATCAAAGCTTACTACGGTCAAATGCGGCACCTAGGTGTCGACACATACACAAATTAATGGGCTTACAGAACGACACAACTTAGAAGTTTCAACGGGATACTGAAACTGTGCTTATACGTACCTACAAATTGCCCGACAGTAGTCGTTGAAGTGTGTGAGTTTTGAGTGAAGCAACATAGCTTAATTTTTTTTGCTTCATTTTATTTCGAAAATATATGACGTCTACGTAATTGTCTAATCTGTACAATTGTACAGTCAACAGCAAAAATAGATGATCAAAATCAGAAATTCAATACTAATGAACGGAGTTCGCGTCAGAACTGTGTGGCGTCGAAGTGATTCAAACCACTCAACGCCACATCAACGCCACACAGATATCACTTCGACGCCACACAGTTCTGACGCGAACTCCGTTCATTAGTAGGTATTGAATTTCTGATTTTGATCATCTACTTTTGCTGTTGACTGTACATCAACCTGTATACCCGAAACTGCCAAATTTTCCCAATCAACTTTGAACCTTAAGCTTTAGCGATAAAGTTGAAAATTTTGCGATAGAGTGACCATAAATAATATTTAATTGCTATCAATCGTTTTGGTTAGGTCATTGATCAGGGGGCCTGAAAAGGCTACTTTGGCAGATTCATAAAATGGTAACATTATGAATTATAATAATTATGGCGAAGACAGTCCGTGTTTTTCATTTTTTCGCTGCACTACGTAGGTATAATCAAAGAGATTGGGATTGGGTTGATTGATATTTTAGCACAGACAAAAAAATAACTGAAAAATCCATCACCAATGGGATTTGATACGATTAACTTAACAGTTAACTGTAGGTACATTATGATTCATAATGTTATCCTTTTATGATTTTGCCAAAGTGGCCTTTTTAGGCCCGCAGATACATCAATGGAACCTCTATGTTGTGTCGTGACTCGTGCTATACCTGTCTCGCACAGATTCGACCACTGACACCGGCGCTCAGGGAGGGGACTGTCTCACAAATTAGTTCGGAATAGTTCCGCTGTTAGTCGAATTTAGGACTACATGGGTTTAAGTCACCTATGTTAGGAGGTCATTTTGGAAGCTGGTATTTAGATTAGAATATACTGGAATATTTGACCTTTCCGGCTGAGTCCAGTCTTTTTTTACTGGCCGTTTATGTCCCACTGCTGGGCAAACGCCTCCCTACTCTCCTTCCACCTCTCTATGTGCAGAGCTGTCAAAGACCAATCTTTAGTAAAGGAGTCCAGCTCATTCCGCCATCTCCGTCTGAGCCTGCCGCGATGTCGTTTGCCATTAAGGCGGGGTCCACTGGGTCGTAGGTTTGGCCCATTGATATTAATATTCCATTTAAGGGGCTTACATGACCTAAAGCGCGGTTACTGTCGGATTGCATAGAAATGAAAGAGAAGCGCGATGACACAGCCCTGGTAATTTATTTAATTACAAAAAATCTATTGTTTGGACAAAAAAATTTAAACAGTAGTGTTTTAGTATGTTGCTTGTAGAATAGGTAATCTGACAAATCAGAATGATTGTATTCCTATGTATATTAGTATCATTTTTATTGTAAAAATAAAGTTTTTAGAGGTATCTTCATGTTTTTTTTCTATCGTACCAATAAGATAGAAACATTTGAAATTATAAAAAATAGTAGTTTTAATACAAAGATATCATATTTATATGAGCACCATTTTTATTTATTACTAAGAAACTATTCTCCACCCCACCCCCACCCCTATTTCCTCGAAGGCAGGGCGCCACCGAGGCAGTCCTGAGAACCAGTAATTAAGTTACCCCTCTAATTACTGAGGTGGTGGCTTAATGAGGCCCCTGGCTGAGTACCCACACACGACAAGAAAAACTCACGCCGAATAGATTACAAGTAAATTCCATGTCTTTTTACCCGACTACGGCGAAGCAAAAAGGAGGGTTATGATTTTGGTATGTATGTATGTATGTTAGTTCATCTGTTCCCTCATAACTTCTAAACTAGTCACAATTGGACAAATGAGGTATCGTTGGAAGCGTCTTCATCGTCTGCTGGTTAAAGGCTATGTGACTTACAATAAATTGAATATGGCGCCCTCTAGCGGACATAAAGTCATGATCTCAAAAAAAAAAATGTTATAATCTTGCCGTGTCGAGTATCAAATGAAGGGGCTCAATTAGCACATTTCAAATATATAAATATTCCTGAAATAAGCCCCAAAATAATTAATTAAAAAATAAGTTTAAAAACTAGAACCCTACTATTGAAAAGCATGAAACAAGAAAGTACCTTCCCGTGGTCGCATGCCGCTGTACGACCACGGGAAGGTACTTTCTTTTTTTTTTCGATTGAGTCGTGGTCATTCGCAGTGTACAGACGTGCTCGTTAGCAATATTTAATAATTACCTAGTTAAATAGTAGTGACCTCCTTTAGTGCATTACCAACGTAATGCAACTGTAATTTTGCTTAGTGTGTAGTTTCAGTGTATAATGGACACGAATCATTGAACTCGTCAAAATACAAAATGGATAACAGCCCCTTTAACCCAAGAGGGCCAGTGCACCCCTCCGCCTCCCCGTCGAAGACGACGACGCGGAACCCAGCCCTTGAGTCGGTCACGGCTGATGTTATTTCTACGCCCGAGATTCAAAAATGGATGTCAGCCATCGAACAGCACTTAAATGAAGTTTGCTCTATTGCCGCGGATGGCAAACTCAACTCGGAGCAGAAACTGAAAATTTCTACCCTGTGCCGTAAAGTGGGATCTGGAACCTCACAAATGGCAGTTCTATACCAGTCGCTGAAGCAGAAAACCATTCACGCGTATAACGCGGTTGATGCCCTACAGGAAAAGCGCGACCTGACGGAACATATTTCGGAGCTCAAGCAGACGATTAAGGACTCTGGTTCTGCAGGAAATGTTTCGTTTGCCGATATGGTGAAGAAGGGAGCAAATGATTTCGTTCGACCGAACAATTTAAGCTCTGTAGCTATTTATCCCAACGATAAATTAAAGTCAAGTGATGAAACAAAAGACCTCGTGCAAAAAATCATTCGCCCTGATAAAATGAAGCTGCATGTGCGTGGTGTCCGAAAGACCAAAAATGGTGGCGTTATTATTAGTACAGAGACGAAATGTGATGCTAACAAGCTCAAGCACGCAGTTGAGCAATCTACATCCGGACTTACCGCCGACGAACCATACAAGCGCAAACCTCGGGTCGTGGTTGTAGGTGTGCCGACTACTTTAGCTGAAACTGAAGTCTTCAGGTGCATTTATGATCAGAACGTAGCAGATATGTTTCCAGCAATGCCTATGGAGTCCTTTTTGAGCGTGGTTAAATTAAGCCACAAATCTGGGAAGAAAGATGCGTCGACCTGTAACTACGTCATTGAAGTTACAGCCAATATACGTAAAGCCCTATTATCCCAATCAAGGCTTTTTATAAATTGGACGTCATGCCCTGTCAGGGACTTCACCTTGGTCACCAGATGCTACAAATGCCAACAATATGGTCATGCAGCAAAAACATGCAGAGAGCTAAAATCTACGTGTGGTCACTGCGGTGAAGAAGGACACTCGATTTCAGAGTGCGCAAAGAAAGCTGACACACCGAAATGTGCAACCTGCTCACGCTTTAAAAAGCCCAATAACCACAAAACGGGAGATGCTGAGTGCCCTGCTAGGAAAATAGCGGAATACAGGTACATCAACTCTATCGACTACGAGGGCGCCTAGAACGTCATACTTAAGGCCAGACTTCCGGGTTTACTGCCTGCTGCTGACTCAACAAAACACTGCACTGACATACAAACCCTCGATTTTGTTGATGTTGAAGCACATAAGTCACCCGCAATAAAAATCGAATAAACACATTGCCTCGAACGTTATTTAATTTTGTGCAACAGTGACTTTAACCCACTTACCAATTTCTGCTGACGCATAATCATATCATATGTGTTTAGCTAAGTTTTGAAGTGCAATGAAACTATTTTACGCTGACTCAATTATTCGTATACAATAAGACTTTTTGTTATTATTTTGTGTTATCTTTAAGGTAAATAGTATTTAAGTAAACTAGGTATAAAATAATTAATTAGTAAAATTTTGTCATTATTTTAAGACTACATGTTAAATATTGTTAAGAATTTTATAGTCCTACAATTACTATTAAGTGTGCTCATGCCGCCTATGATACAGGTTTATCCTAGTACAGGCATCTAACATTATTATACCTTTGTAAATAATTTCTAAGACTTTATGTAATAATTTTACCAATTTTAATACTGAATAAAACATTTATTATTATTATTATTATTTTTTAGAAGGAAGGTATTTTTTGCTGGAAATGCCGAGGGAAATATGTACGTTACATCTACATAAAAAGGTACGGAAAAGTGCACCATTATAAGTCTCTTGGGCTCTAAAGTGTTCGATGCCCGGTACATTGAAGAGTGGACTCTTTGTACCGGTGAGCATGAAAATCTCAATCAGGTCGGGCTAAGTGATAATGGGTTCTTCTATCTGGAATTTCTCAGTAGCAGCCTGGATTTGTACCCAGTTGATGGCAATTCGCTCGCCTCCTGTTACAACTGGTGAAATGTGGGTGTACTATAGATACACCTCTGCCAAACACATCGGTTAAGAAGTTTTTTCTTCAGGGTTGTCACATTTAGCTACAAAAAATCCTGATATAATTTATATTAAGTACTTGTAACTTCTGAATAACGCGGAATTAGATTGTGATTTTAATACTGCTCATAAGGGTTTATTTAAGCCATATTTAGATATATGAATCTGTTTCTAATACGGCGTCAATGTGGAACAAAAAAAAATAAAACTAAAAATGAGAAATTAATTTATATCTCCTAATGTTATCACCGTAAATGTACAAAAACTTCAAAAGGTATGGTTTTATATGTATAATTATTTGATGCAAACAAAAATTAAATAACAAGTTCAGTTACCTTCAAATATATTTTTTGAGTATTTCCCCGACCCGGCTATAAGCAAACTTTGATTTTTTTTCCGAAGATCTATAAGTTATTTCGATTTCGGAGTTTTACTCTTATGTTTGTAATGATATTAATTCTGGAATTTTTCAATAAAATCAAGGGGAGACAAAATGAGGGACAAATGACAAAATAACACACTGTGCGCTGGGCAGAAATCTCCACACAATGGTTGCCTGAAGATGGACGTCGCCGCCGAGGCCGGCCCAGAAAAAGATGGCGAGATGACCTGGACGCGTACCGCGAGGGCTGGTTCGAGGTGGCGCGGGAAAAGACTTCTTGGAAGGATTTGGGGAAGGCACAGTATAGGCTAACAAAAAAAAAGGTCTCTAAGGTGTCTAAGGCCATATGCCTTTTCAAGATCATAAAAAACAAAACTATACCGCCTCTTTGTAATACCTACCTACTTTAAAAACTTCAAATTAAAAAAAAAACGAGCTTCCACACATGCACTATACTTTTCATAATTTAAATACCATAACATCTCATAAAGGTAGCCGTGCATTCACCGCAAACCCACCCCGTCCCATTATAATCTATGCGCGCATTACACAGATTAAATAACTTTAATGCGTTGCACCAACGTGCTGACTGCAAAGCTTTCAGCTTCACTGCATTATTTTAGTTAGGATTACATAAAGCAAGTGCACATGGAAGTTATCTGACATTTTGTAACTATAGGTTTATAGGTAGGCTTCGTACCAACTCATAGAGAGAACACAATCATGGGAATTGATCATTACGCTAGCTTAGTAGTTAGTCGCGTTTCGGTGTGTTTCGTTTAGCCCATCAATTTCAAACGATGTGTCGATCACGGTCAAACTCAAACTCAAAGCATTTGTCTCAATTAAACCTTGTACAGGCACTTTTGAATTGTCAAAACTAAATAGTCTGTCAATTAGTCAGAAAGTTGAAGCTAGTTGCCCCATTCCAAAACGTAGATCTCTATTGAGAAGAACGGGCAAGAAACTCCATGGACACTCTTTTAAATCAAGATATTACAAAATCCTGGGTACATTATTCTTGTTGCTTCTCTAAGTGAGAACTACACTCTAATTAATTAATTTATCAATTAACACAACTCATAATGTTCTAGAACACTATCATGCAACTATTAACGCTTTGCATCCCAGAGACAGGCTTCAACAGACGTCAGAGCCACGCGCCCTATAAATCGACCTACAATTACCATAAGTCGGCGTGTGGATGATAACTTTAATTGATTTATAACCAGTATACAGCCGCGTCGGAAATGGGTGTTGAGATTAACGTTGTTAGATAATGTTAACAGCTCCAGGGAAAATGCCGAGATTATAATATAAGCCTGGCGGAATTGGAGTTGCTCAAAGTGAGTCGCTGCAATTACTTACGTTGTAGTCGGATTCATATGATATAGCGGTTTGGTTTAAATTAATCTCATTGATATTATGTCAATCTAGTCTGTAGTGTATTTACACCTATTGCGATTTATAAACTGTTAATTAGTATTAAAGTGAATGTTTAGTGGTAGGCCGCGAAATTTAAATTTTCTTACGTTTTTTGCAATTTGCAGGTCAGTGTCAGGTTGTATCTTGATCAAAATATGATTCGCGACAATAACAGATACATATTTAGAGAATTATAATCATTAAAGTCATTAAAACATCTTTCTAAGTTAGATTTGTACCATAAGCACTTTTCCATAAGAGATTTAATCTAATGAGGGATTTTCTTTTTCTTTTTTTTTAACTCTTCCCTAGTCGCTGGATAGATGGCGCTGAACTTGGTAAGTTACTGCAAGGAACGGAACGTCACATAATTTTTTTATTATTTCACTTGGATGTAATTTTGAGATCGTAAAACGAAAGCAAACGAAAGTGTCACTCAACGAGCATATGTGACGTGACGCAATGTTTTTTTTCCAAGCGTTTTGGCTTTGCAACCTAGTAACGTAGTCAGTTCAACGCCATCTTCAGGGTTCTTGGAAACTATGTTTTTTTTTTTAATAATCAAAAGAAAAACCTCTCATTTAGAATGATTCTAATAATTATAATTCTCTAAATATGTACCTACCTGTTATTGTCGCGAAACATATTATTTTGATCAAGATACAACCTGACACTGACCTGCAAATTGCAAAAAACGTAAGAAAATTTGATTTTTGCGGTCTACCGCTACCCATTCACCTTAAATGAATAACATGAAAAATACTACAGATAAAAAAAAAATACGAGAAGAAAAATACTACAGATAAAAAAAAATACGAGAAGAAAAATACTACAGATAAAAAAAAATACGAGAAGAAAAATACTACAGATAAAAAAAAATACGAGAAGAAAAATACTACAGATAAAAAAAAATACGAGAAGAAAAATACTACAGATAAAAAAAAATACGAGAAGAAAAATACTACAGATAAAAAAAAATACGAGAAGAAAAAAAAAATCGATAATTTTTCATGAATGTTCAGAAAAATACGGGCGGTCACATGCCCATGGGCGGCATTGTATAGAGGAGAAGTTTAACGAAGCCTCTTTTTTTGTGTCAAGTTTTATATCTAGGGTTCTTGGAGGTATTGTAGTTCAAATAATGAATCTATCTCATTATTTTCCTCGTCTGTCATTAAGAATTCTGAACAGTGAACAAAGGAGAGATTGTTTTGAAGTCGGCTTTTATGTGACACCTCTGGAAAAACAACTTCTTTAGCGACTTCAGTCAACTAAGTTAAGGGAAAGTATTTTTCTTCTTTGAATGGCTTTGTTTTCGCACCTCTAGGGTTTTGATAAGAAATATTATGTAGTAACGACTTTTGTTTCTTATATTATTACTAGCTGCACCACGCGGTTTCTCCCGCGTAAATATCGATTATGTGGGAATATCGGGTTAAAAAGTAGTCTATATGTTAATCCAGGGTGTAAGCTACCTCCATACAAAATGTTATCATAATTGGTAGAGCCGTTTGAGCGTGAAGAAGTAACAAACATATAAACACACACACACACACCCCCCCCCCCACACACACACACACACCCCCAAACACACACACTTTCACCTTTATAATATTAGTGTGATGAATAAAGCCTACTTCTCATCTGCTTGTGTAAAAAACTGAATCAGTTTTATACTATAACAATGTAGAGACTTTTCATTCCTGAAAACTTAGGTAATAAGTAATACGGGCTGGTGTCCGCAACTCTACGTATTGAAAACAATTTATGCCTGCGATTTTACTCTGGTCCTAGGAGAAAAGTTACCCTACAAATCCTAGTAATTTTCTTAATTCTGAACAAAATCTATCTGTGTGCTAAATTAGACCTTAGTGTCAGTATTTAAACATTTATTTCAATTAAATCAACTACAGAATATTTTGAATTGTCAAGGAGTCGTTCAATGTGAAAGATGAAGCTAATTACCCATTCCAAAGCGTAGTTGGTACAGACACCAGCACAGACGAAGCGTAGTTGGTCAAGCTACAACAATCTGTCAAATTTCTTTAATAGATTTTTAACTTTATCGCTAAAGCATAAGGTTCAAAGTTAATTGGGAAAATTTGACAGCTTCGGGTAGCTTGATGTGCTGGGGTCTGTACCTATGAAGAAGAACGGGCAAGGAACTCTATGGACACCTACAATCATTGAAATTAAATTTCCTTTAATAAGTTTATTTCCATTAATTGCCTTTAAAAATATATATTTTTTTTATATAAAAATAGTGGACCATCGGCATCAGGAACAGGGTCCATACTGTGGTGGTGGTCGGGGCTCTAGAGAGAGGAACCTCCTTTTATGGTGGTATGTTGAAAAAAATGTGGTTTTTATGGTTCCGTACCCAAAGGGTAAGAACGGGACTCTATTACTAAGACTTCGCTGTCTGTCCGTCCGTCTGTCTGTCACCAGGCTGTATCTAAAGAACCGCGATAGCTAGACAGTTGAAATTTTCACAAATTATGTATTTCTGTTGCCGTTATAACAACAAATACTAAAAACAAAATAAAATAAATATTTAAGGGGGGCTCCCATACAACAAACTTGTTTTTTTCGGCGTTCCTTGTGGTACGGAACCCTTCGTGTGCGAGTCCGACTCGCACTTGGCCAGTTTTTCTACTTCGTGTAACTTGTTAAGTATGTGGAATAGGGATTTAACATGTTGGAATATTTTTTTTGACTCTTTGGTCTAGTATCATGTAAAAGGAATACCTACACGATTCAATATATTTTCTCGATATCTACAAAAAAATTGCAAAGTTACCTATATCTATTTTTTTTACTTTTTTCGACATCACTGCGTAACGCTTAAGAGTTATTCAATGGAATTTACTTAAAGCATAGAGAATTATCATATCAAAGTTTAGTCAAAGTAGTTTCAAATTTAATTCATTTATTTACGTCGTATTATTCCGAGCACACGCACACTATAGCCTTCACTTTTCTTTTGCGTTTCAAAAGTAATTTCATCACTTTCGCTCGCTAAGTAGGTTTTTTGAGGATTTTAGACTTCCGAGGTAGCCTCTTAAATTACATTTATTGTTACAAAACCTATAATACTACCTACCTCAAACATTCAAAGCTTGATAATATTCCCATAATCTAACTACATTTCACACTCGCAATACTATCACAGTTATGTATTAATTTACTGAATTATCATAATGACG
This sequence comes from Mesoligia furuncula, assembly GCA_916614155.1. Classification (NCBI taxonomy): domain Eukaryota; kingdom Metazoa; phylum Arthropoda; class Insecta; order Lepidoptera; family Noctuidae; genus Mesoligia; species Mesoligia furuncula. Next base: position 27,263,580 of record OU744807.1, on the reverse strand, counting down.
TGTCAATACTATGGATATCTGTCATCTTAGACATGAGTTATATAATTGACACAACATATCAAATTCCAATTGACTGATATTCGGTTATTGTCGTGTAATATCATTGATATAATTGTGCAACATACATAATAATTTATGTATGTTACATAAGGCATAAGCAGCTAAGTACTAGACTATTGAGAATCTAATTGTCTAAAATATTACATACTAGCTGCCCGCGGTTTCATCCGCATAAGTGTCGATCCCGTGGGATAATCGGGATAAAAACTAACCTATGTCCTTTCCCGGGACTCAAACTATCTCTATACCAAATTTCATACAAATCGGTTCAGAGGTTTAAGCATGAAGAGGTAACAGGCAGACAGAAACACTTCGCATTTATAATATTAGTATGGATTTTCCAGAGTCCAGCTCATCCCGTCATCTACTTCTGGGCCTGTCGCCATGTCGTTTGTCATTAATGGGCTTACATGACCTAAAGCGCGGTCACTGTCGGACTGCATAGAAAAGAAATAGAATCGCGATGACACAACGCTGGTAATTTATTGCAAAATATGTACATATATTAGTATGGTTTTTATTGTAAAAAGAAAGTTTTTAGAGGTATCTTCATGGAGCCTTTTTCTATCGTATCAAATTAGTTGTACTTATTATGTTTTCAACACAGTATCTACCTAGCATATCCTGCAGAATATCATATATTTTTCTGATTTTGTTTCCTGTAGTCGATCATATACTTTTATTGTTTCTAAAACTTGCGTTTTTTGTGTTTAGGCCCTGTAAGCCCCCCCCCCACTGGGCCCAGTTTGGCCCACTGATCATCTGACATGCGGCAGATGTGTCCAGCCCAATTCCATTATAATAAAGTAATCTCGATTTTGTCATGTCGTAAAAACCTTGTGAACCAGGGGCCAGTTGAGGATAAAATACGTCTTGCTGGGGAGTTTGTTGCCACTTCTTGTTCCAAGCTAAAACACTAGGAAGTGGTGAAGAGTGTACGTTTTGGGTCCCCTTTTGTTACTTTTGGCGTTCAGAAAGTGCTTTTTAGGGTTCCGTACCTAAAAGGTAAAAACGGGACCCTATTACTAAGTCTTCGCTGTCTGTCCGTCCGTCCGTCTGACTGTCACCAGGCTGAATCTCAAGAACCGCGAAAGCTAGACAGTTGAAATTTTCACAGATGATGTATTTCTATTGCCGCTATAACAACAAATACTAAAAAAAGAATAAAATAAATATTTAAGGGGGGCTCCCATACAACAAACGTGATTTTTTTTCGGCGTTTTTGCCTTGTGGTACGCAACCCTTCGTGTGCGAGTCCGACTCGCACTTGGCCAGTTTTTAATGTTTCGCAAAGTTATTAATTACACAACCCATACTTTATAATGTCAGTCAGTCTGACTGTCTGTCTGTGTGGCTGTTACCTTTTCACGCCCAAACCACTGAACCAATCGTTATTTTATTACATTTGACAAATAAGGAGCCTGTGACCTAGAAAAGGACATAGGCTGGTTTCATCCTGAATACTTGTATTAGATGTTCCGCGGTCGTGGGCAACCGCTCGTGTTCACATAAGACACTAAGTGATGATAACAACGCTATAATAATGTTATCTTTTCATTTTATCACACTAATATTTTAAATTCGAAAATTTGTGAGTGTGTTTGTGTGTGTTTATATGTTTGTTACTTCTTCACGCTCAAACTACTAGACCAATTTTGATAAAATTTTGTATGGAGGTAGCTGACACCCTGGATTAACATAGGGACTTTTATCCCGATATTCCCACGGGATCGACATTTACGCGGGTGAAACTCGGGGCGCAGCTAGTTCTACATATACATCATTTAAACAGTCTTAGAAACTACCTATGTATAAACGTCAGTAAGATGCAGGAATTCGAATTATTGAAAGGTTTAGCCCCCTTTTCCCCCTTTACTATCTAAACCCAGAAACTCTCCATTTCACGGCTTTAGGAAGTGTACAAAGCCACGAAAACTAATTGTTTGCTCCGACTTCGCCCAGTTTGTACACGACAAACTTAATTTCCAACTATTCGACGTGTTAATCCATCGCGGGAAGTTTCACGTGATAGGAATGTTGGCACGTCGCAAATTATTGGCTAACTTACTTTCCGATGTATTTAGGAATATAGCTGTATGAGATCAACAGATTCTTTAGTTAACTTTCCTAATATTGTTTCGTTCATATTACTGGTTGAAGTTGGAAAGATACTCTTAGTCATTTCTGAGAAATCAAAGTCAAAGTTTTTTATTTGTTAAACATAGGTGTTATAAATATATCTAATTGGTATAGAGATCTCTATGTTTTCCCGTTAACGGCGTACAAATATCAAGTAGATAGATACCGTAAACGCGGGTTACTTTAGATAATTTTTTCATCTTTTTTTAAAAACCCTTTGATAGTAGGGATTATGGTGGATTTCTTAGCATTTTAATAGATTGGTTTTACATGTGAGGATAAGAGCTAATTAGTAGTAATGTTATTTTCCCCAAAATGTAGGTATGTGTAAATATTTTATTTTATTTTTTTACTTTCGAGCCAATGTTGTTCTTTGAAGAGGGTTAGTTTGACCTGGATATTTTGTCGACCCAAAAACAATATTTATGACAGCGTTGAGCCAATCTAGCCCTATACAACAATAGAAAATAGAAAAGGCTTTTTGTATTGAGCCAGAGTTCCCCCCAGAGCTAAAGTAACCCGCGTTTACCGGTATACGAAATTACAATTTAGTAACAAAATAATAATGATAGAAAAAAAAATGACAGTAAAATCACGAAAAGTGGAAATTAGTTTCATAGACCACTCCAGTTATTACGAAATTTGTTTTCCTTTAATGAAAATATAGATGACTTGCTTCCAGCCACGGCTACGCCCGCGAGGTATGTCTTTAAAATTATCCTATGTCCTTCCCCGGGATGCAATCTATCTCTCTGCCAAATTTTATCAAAATCCGTTCTGTGGTTTAGGCGTGAAAAGGTAAAATACAGACAGACAGACAGAGTTACTTTCGAATTTATCATATTAGTATGGCTCAAGAAGCATGAGGTTTGTGGAATTTTGGGTAGGTACTAATATTATACCTTATAGCTAAAACAAATACAGAGCTATAGCTGCATCCGGCTAGACTGGAAGCTGACCCAAAAATAGTTGGGAAAAGGCAGATTAGAGCTATAACAAAAATGTTGGCTACCGCTAAAACCTGGCGAATAGCCACTCGACTTCTTTCGAAGCTTGATTTAGTACGCCATTACTTATGTTCGTTAATACGCGTCACAACTTTCTATCTAGCATAATAAATAATATCACCGATGGCCGGCAGATTAAGCTGTCACAGACGGAATGAATTAGTGGCGTGCCGCGACACCGACGTATCGATCGACGCTTGATTTAGCATCGACATTATTTATGCATATTGGAGGCGGTCACATCACTAGCGGTTTTAGCGGTTACTGCTAACTATACTGTGATAGACAACACCACAACCTCGTCGGTTACCAACCTAGTTAGTTAAATTATGTGTTTGCGTTAACAGCAATTAAGTACTGCTAACTATACTGTGTGATAGACAACACCACAACCTCGTCCGTTACCAATCTAGTTAGTTAAATTATGTGTTTGCGCTAACAGCAAATGTTGCTAGTGATTAAGATAATATCAAACGATCAATCAAAATATTTAATTTCACATATACAGGGTTATTGGTAAAACATTCACAACCGCCGAACGGCATTTCATACAAACTTTCAAGCCCTTGTTTTTCGAAGTGAATGAACCGATTTTATTGAAACTTCTTATGCATAAGCAGGATACAAGGGTCTAAAAAGTTAGTAGAGAACATTTTCCAAAAATAGTGTTAAGTACAGCTAAATTAGACCAATTTTAAACTTTCCATAGAAACAGAGATTTTCAGTTATTTTTTTTTAAATAACACATTTCGAAAATGTTCTCTACTAACTTTTTAGACCTTTGTATCCTGCTTATGCGTATGAAGTTTCATTAAAATCGGTTCATTAATTTCGAAAAACAAGGGCTTGAAAGTTTGTATGAAATGCCATACGGCGTAAACGCTCTTAAGGGTCATTGTACTCATCATGATGAACAACTTTTACTAAGGGACCAAACCTGAAATCGCAAAAAAAACATCAGCTGATTCTAAATGTAGGGAACAGCTGATTTAAAAAAAAATGTAAGGAACAGCTAATTTTTTTTCGCGATTTCATGTTTGGTCCCCATAGTAAAAGTTGTTCATAATGATGAGAACAATGACCTCTTAACTCATCGAATGCCGTAATTAGAGACACAATAGAAAGAGAATTGCTTATGTCGACCTGTGTAACTTAAGACATTCAAAAAGTTAAGAGGGTGTTAATGTTTTACCAATAACCCTGTAAGTATACCTACATGGGCACTTATGAAACATCAGAAACATTTGGTCGTCTCCTATGGAGAAGAGCCGGCAAGAAACTCCACCGTTATTCTTTTAGTAACCGGTTTTTTTGTATTTTGGTTTACTTTCCGTTCCATTATTATGTTGATAATTGATTGCACCTCGTGATTTGAAGCGTGGCGGATTTTCGTTCGGGTTTTCAACAAGTTTACTTAAGGTACAGCACTGCCTACCCTTTCTAGGAATGCAGGCTTATGTTGTGGTAATAATACCTACGTATTAATAAATATTTATGTTAAAGTTCGTTTTTGTCAAAAAATTAAAGTATATGGCTAAATTGCATCACAAATGACTAAAATACATTTAGCACAATAAAATATCGTTCCATCCCTTCCAAATTCAAACAACTGACAGGAATAAAAAAAGCGATAAACATATTACAGTCCGGCCGAGAGAATGCGTTCCTTGACACCTGTCAGTTCCATACAAGCGAATACGTGTTTTGCAAATTTTTACTTTATTAGCTACTACTCTACTAGAATTGTCGCACTGACAGGACGGTGTCAGGAACACATTCTCTCGACGGCAGTCTGTAAGTGATTTGTGGAACAAGTGAGCCCTTAACTTAAGGGGGAAGCGCTAAGGTAGCCCGCGAAATTCAAATTTGCTTACGTTTTTTGCAATTTGCTGGTCAGTATTGGTATATGTATTATATATCCTGAAGATGATTGGCGAGAGAACCGATACTGTTCTGCTCAGTGGGTTCACTGAACTCCATGTGTTGCGAGACCGATGAGCATACTGTGCAGGGGTAGGCGGTGTGTCTAGTTTCTTCTTTTTTTACTTTTTTTTAAAAATTACTAACATTAGTTATAAGCTAAATTCTTGTTACTAACAACCTTGCCTTACCTATGGACTTTTTTGTCTGAAATAAATGATTTTTATTTTATTTTATTTTTTTATTAAGTTGTACCTTGATTAAAATTTGATTCGCGACCGTAACAAATCTGGGGGCACGGTAGTGCTCCCGCCAAGTCGAGCAAAAAGGATATGTATTTACAGAGTTGTAATCATTAGGATCAGTAATGCAACTTGTTAAGTTAGTTAAAATGTCAAGATTTCATGAAATAGTCATGCAATCGGATTACTTGGTCTTATAGAGTTGTGTTGATGACTTTAATGATTATAATTCTGTAAATACATATTTGTTACGGCCGCGAATCATGTTTTAATCAACTTACTGACCAGCAAATTACAAAAAACGTAAAAAAAAATTAAATTTTAAAACAAAATACGAAAAAAAAATCCACCGTAATAATTCCTAAATAGAATTGCCACAGTGTAACAATATCAGTGCCCGCATTCAGTATCGCCATTGGAGCGAAGGGTATTCGCAAATGTTGTTGTGCTCACGTTTGATAGGGTGGGTCCCAGGTGACACAAACAGTGCCGTAGGTCAGTGGGTCGAACTTACCTGGAAAGAGAAAAGGACATATAAATATTGGGTAAGTTTCAGGGGTCTAAAATGTCTTAGCATATGCAGAAGGAAATTTTTTTTTGGTGCGTGACCTTAGCTTAAGAATAACACGTGTATACTTAGCTATGAGGATCTTTTCTTGGCGAAAAAGGTGAGTTAGGGTTGTTATCAGGGAATATGTTACAATTTAAATATTAACATTCCTTGATTTAGGTCTCTCTTTGTACTCAAAAATATAAATGTCGTTTCTTAATGTATTTTATTGTGTGTACTACATAATCGGACTTTTACTAACTGCAGTAAAATGTCAGCTTATGTGTTACTTAAATGTCTGAAATTGGCGTCTTTTTGTTTTTTCGCGGACATCAACCAAATCTTGTTTTTCTAGTACAGAATAGTGTAACAAACGAAATTTATTTGACATGCATATCTCTAAACTCAGTCCGAAATGAGTTATTAAAAAATGTCATTTTAATGCAGCTAATTAAAAGACTAAGGGCTGATTTTTCAATCAGCTGATAACTTGATTCGAGGAATAATTTTGAAATTTTGACAGTTATTTCATACAAAATCTGTCAAACGTCAATTTTATTCCCCGAATAAAAGTTATCTGGCGATGGAAAAATCAGCCCTAAGTATAGGTAATTGCTTATTTATTGAAAAATTTCTTCACGAATTTCATCCGGCAAACCAGCGATAGGAGAAATTAAAAAAGAAAGTGGCACCAATGGGTGGATTTTGTTGCTCGAGAAAAGGGATTCTTAGATTTCTTTAAGTCGAGAGGCGCTCTTCAAACGGCTGAAGAAACTTCCCACTCAATACGTATTTCCTTTACAGCAAATAATTTCTGTAATTCTCAACCAAATTCCGACATTACTCTCCATTACTAAATCAGCCTCCAAATCTGGAACTCCCAGGTAGAAATAAAACTATCTGGATTCCGAACACGGATCTCAATCCTGTAATATTACAGCCGGAATTACGGAATAACATTTTAGGACCCTCTCGAATAGGTAAGGAGGCTTTTAAGAGCTTTTGAGATAATTGGACGAGATACTTTTGTAGGAAACAGTATTTTAATACGGTCGAGTTTCTGAACGTTACTTTCGTTTCGGATTGTATTTCGCATACAGATTTATATTTTTGTAATACGACAACGTACTTTCCGTACCTTGTAATGGCCGAAAGTACTTAAATAAAGATACGGCTTCTAATGGAAGTGGTTCCGTGATCCGTTTTATTATAGTGACCGTCATAAAAAATCTGTCATTATCAAGTATTTGACAAGGCGCCAAAGAACGCTCTGTATTTTGAGAAAATCAAACTCAAAATATTTTATCTAGACTAATAATAAAGCTGAAGGGTTTGTATGTTTGTTTGAACACGCAAATCTCTGGAACTAGCAGTCGGATTTGAAAAATTCTTTTTGCATTTGATAGCTCAATTAGAATGAAGAAGGCTTATCAGCCGAGAAAAAAGAAAGAAAGTGAAAACGAAATAATAACGCGGATAGAAGATGCGATGTGACGGGGTGGGTCGGGAGATCAATAAATTTTACGCGGACTAAGTCGCGGGCAGAAGCTAGTTTCACATAAACCTACATGGGCACTTATGAAACGTCAGAAGCTAGGTGCACGGTTCCACTTGGTCGTTTCCTATGGATAAGAGCCGGCAAGAAACTCCGCGGTTACTCTTTTAAAAATAATTACCACGTTGTATGGCGATGCTTAGCCTCTAGCCATGGTAAAAGCCAGCCCTTGGGTCACGGGAAGTGACAACCAGCCGTTTCGAAATTTCTTAAAAATATCATTTCCGATAAGGTTATTTTCTTCCTCCTGCTGGAACGCCATACAAACGAAGAGTCTCAGAAACAGATAATACCTACGTATTAAATTGTCCCTAAAATTGCCCTTAAATTGTTGGAGAATTCTTGTGCAAATTTCCCCAAGTGCGCGTGCTAAATCGTATGTACAATTTCTCATATCTTTAACTATCTTGTTCACCGCTTCTGTGGCGAAAACGCATGCCAGCCGGCAGTTCTGAGGACTGGAAGGGTTCCATGCTCCTACCGCCACCTGCCTAAAACCCTCCTGGCGCCCTTCTTGTTTAGTATTAAGTTAGTCTCTAAGTATTTAGTTAAGTTTTAGTGCCAAGCTGTCACTGCCCCTCAGGCCTCTGTTAAACAGTCACGTAACATGGACTTATTATCTATCTGTTTCCCTACGTATCTGTTTCTGAGACCCTTCGTTTTGGTTGCGTATATTTTTTGAAGAAAATAATGGCATCATTACTCGACTATTATTGCGGGCGTTTGTGATGTTTATGTGAGTGTTGTCCTTTGTTATTGTATTTAAGTAGGTACTAACAATAGTTTCTAAGTTTTTGTACACTAACCGTTGGATCTAGTTGTCCCAAAATAAATAATTTTGAATTTTTGAATTTGAATTATGTCTAACGAAACGAAATAAAGCCTTAGAACATTGTGTTGTGTGTTATGCTTTGAAAATTATATCATAATAGGTACCTATGTAATTTATACCACAAATTTAGTAGGTACCTTTAATAATAGAGTAATATATTCAAATAGAAGCTATTCCGTACCGTGACTGAACTATAAGCCCGCTGTAAAACATAGACAACTTATTTTATGTCGCGTGCAACCTTCCCGTAAAACAGGACAAAATAATGTCACACAGAGATGTCTCATCAAGTCGTCATTATGGGCTATTATAGAGATAAAATTTTGTTTTAGAGGAAAGTAGCGACAGTAGTAACAAAGCCTGAAGGCCCAATTCTCGTAATAAAACACGTTAAACATCTAAAGTTCGTTTTTATATCCCAGAGACTAATCTGACATTTAAGTATTTTGTGTTTGCGTTTTTAGTACATAAGTTTGACATTACACCTGTCAGATTACTATCTGGGATTAAAAAACGAACTAAGTATAGTAGCAATCTCATGTCAGCTAAAATCAATGTCAAAAATATGTCATAAATGTAGGGAAAGTAGACAGGAAACAATTAGTATTTTTGGATGATTGCATTGACTTATTATATTACTTTTGATCTATGTGGTGCCGGAGGTCTGTGTGGTGCCGGACTTAAAGAATACCACCACCCCTTACTTCCCGTGGGTGTCGTAAAAGGCGACTAAGGATCGTACCGGAGAATGGGCATTATGGCAAACCCTCCCAAAATTGGGGGAGGCCTGTGTCCAGCAGTGGACGTCTATCGGCTGAAACGACGACGATTACTTTTGAAATCATTGGATGAATGAGAATTAGTTGAGAATGAGCTTAGAATGCGAACGTTCTTAAAAATACGAGAATTGCCCCTCTGTTAACTGCTACAAAATAAAGGCGCTGTAAAAGTCAATTTGTTTCCAAGGACGAGCTGTTGACTGTACCTACTTGACCATTGTGAACGTCTTCCTAGAAATGCAATTGAGAGGAAACTTAAATCAGAATTAACAATATTTGAATTTACAGCACCGTTTGCCCCATGCTCGCTCCAAAATCAAATCTAACTGGAGCAGAGACAAATTGAGTTGGGGACGAGGCTTACCAAGAAGATTTTGGGACTAGCTGAATTTGACAAATTGTCTATTGTCCGGCTAGACTTGGTATGGAAATCATTTTAGGAGACAATTATAATCTGGACATATTAAAGAAAATAATGGTATAAGAAGGTTGAATGAAAGATAATGGTAGTGATTTCAAGAGTGATTATTGTGAATAGAGTTGCCAACTTAATAAACAAAATTTTTATAACAATAGTCACTGTCATTTATTCATTAACAATAATTTGCATCTGAATTAAAACAAAATCAAAATAAATTAAATTACGCACAAAACAAAAACAAACAACATTGATTTTACAAAATTAATTCAATTGCATAAATCATACATATGTATTATAATAATTCTAAATATTATCTACAATAATCAGATAGGAATTACAAATCTTACTTCCTAACCGACTAAGGGCTGATTTCACCAAAGTTAGAATATATCTTTTATTCGTGGAATAAAATGACATTCTGACAGTTCCAGTATGGAAAAACTCTCAAAAATTCAAAGTTGATTCTTAGGATAACACTTATTCTAGGTAGGTATAGAAGTTTGGTGGAACGCGCCCTAAATATTATAAACGCGAAAGTGTGTTAGGATAGATGGATAGGTATTTGTTACCCTTTCACGCAAAAACTATAGAATGATTTTGAATAAAATTTAGCCCACAGATAGTTTATAACCAGGATTAGCACATAGGATACTTTTTATCCCGAAATTCCCCCGGGATCGAGTATCACTTATGCGGGTGAAACCCTGGGGCGCTGCTACTATTCAATAAAGTTATACCTACATTACTTTTACGTCTTACAATATCAAGTTTGACGCTAAACCCTATCAGACAAGCAAACTAGACTGAACTTTAACTCCATTAACTAAGTCTAGGATATATTAGCAGCGGACGAGTCAGCGGTGGTTACAAGTTCGGACACTAACTTGGCTGAGATGGATCGATGGACACCTCATTAGTCAAATCTGTCCGGGATAGACGCAACGGCTGCAATATCCTTACTTGAAAACTTGTCAAATGCATTTTAGCTTTACCTACATATGGTGATTCCTTCGATGTAGCCTGCGAAATTATATATTTTTTGGCAAATAAACTTTCATTTGAAGTAATGACAAGTTCTTTAATTAGAAATCGGGTGTGAGTATATTGGACTAATGATATATTAAGTGTAGATTGTAGTTAAGTTTTAAAACTAAAACCCGACTACTGAAAATAATGAAACAAGAAAGTACCTTCCCGTGGTCGCATGCCGCTGTACTAACATACTTATAAGCTTATGGTAAGCATGTCTATTGCCATCAAACGAGCACACATCAAACCGACCTGGGAATCGTACACATTCTCAGCAACTTTGAAGCAGAATTAAGATGTCTGAATCGATTGGAAGAATCTAGCAACATTTTCAGTAAAATAAAATATTTTTCTTCACAGATGACGGTGCAATGAGAAGCGTAGTTTTATTAAAAAGAAACGCTAACCAAACTGGGGCAAGATGAAAAAACGCTAAGATAAAATATAAAGACAGACTTTTGTAAAGAACTCTTGAATTAACAAGACTACTTCGCAAGCGTAGCGGAGGCTGAGCACCAAAAAAAAAACTTTAAGTTTTTTAATAACACCACTAACTTACAGTAAAGGAAAACATGCTGGTTTTAATTTGACATAACGCAGTGGCTTAATAATAACAGCCACACGGGTCAATCTAAGGTTAAGCTACGCTTGCTGAGGTTGGTCCGTGGATGGGTGGCCATCAATACGATATCGAGATCCCTTAGTACTCTGTGCCTCGGAAAGCAAGTTAAGCCGTTGGTCCCAGCTGTGATTCGTAGATCTTTGACAGTCGTTACGGGTAGTCAGGAACCCGAAAATCTGACCACCAGCCACCAGTCTTAACAAGGGGTATCGTGGTAGCCAGCCTAACTGGGTTGCGGAGGTCAGATAGGCTCCATGAAGATACTGGTATTTAGCTGCATCTGGTTAGCCGACCCGAACATACGAGTAGTTGGTAAAGGCTAGGAAGCTTTTTGGTTTGAGTATAGTTTTCTGTTACATATGGCAAATCTTTTAATTTAATGTTTGGTGTTTCGTAATTAACATTTTTTCTTTTTCTATAAAATATTATAGAATCAAGTTTTCCAACTGTACAGACAGCTGTGCTGATGGGTAGTTTGTTGCGCCAATAGGTATGACGAATGATTTTCAAATCCTCTTCCGTAATGTACGTACACATTTACTATTTACGAAAACACCTATATTTCGGTAATAAACTAAAGTTTAACGAAGTTTGAAGCCATTTTTCTAATATTTTTTCAATAGGGCGCGAAAACAGCTCACAGTGTCATGGCATCGGATCTGACGTCACGCCTAGGTAAACATCAAATGTTGTCAGTATCCTATCTATAGTGTACTCTGTGAACCACAGTGATGTTTACATAGGCGTGACGTCATGCGCTGTGATTGGTGTTTCAGTCAAAATGGCCGACTGCAGTATTTTAATCTTTTATTTTAGTGAAAATCCGATTAATCTCAAGTTTTTAAATTAAACTAAATCACTGTTTTAAATCCTTTTAATATGTCAAATAATCAAAAATTTAATGATATTAGGGGAAAATCCCCTAACATCATTAAATTTTTGATTATTTGATACTGTCGTCACGCCTATTCTACTACCCAGCAAAAGCACTAGGAAGTAGTAAACGATACTCAAGCAGAAATAAATAATTAAAACAAAAACGTAAACAGTACTAAATAGGTACTTAAATAAAAGCCTCCAGGCATAAAGGGCGCATAATTATGCACATTGGTACTTGCACGGAGACAATTAAACCCTGATATCTAAAGTATTTCCACCCTATATTTTCACGTCTGCAGTAGATTTGCATCGGGAACAAACTGCCTCTTACGCCAACACCTTGCTTCCACAATATGCTAATACCCAGAGCAGGAATATTCAGCGAGCAGTCGACTAACAAATTGAGACACATTGCTATTGCCGGCTTTGTGTATATTTGTGGGTAGAAGAATTAGATGCTTGTGTTTTTAGGGTTTGGTACCTCAAAAGGGAAACGGAACCCATAAAGGATCACTAGTTAGTGTGTGTCTAAGCTAAGGTTTTTTTTATCAAAGTCAGTCTAGTGTCACGGGACGCGTGTGTAGTTATAGAATATAACCCTAGAGTTATGGGATATAAAAAAACACGTTGTATAGTTGTTATTGAATCTCGAAGTCAGTTTAAATCGGACGAGAATCAACATTTTCTCTTCATTGAAAAAAATAAGCAGTAGATAAAAATGAAAAAACATTGATCTGAACTGCTTTATACAGTTCCATAGGAGCCTAACGTTCAAAACAGTATTTTTTACTGATCCGAATTAAACAGTTAAGAGCGTTTACGCCGTACAGCATTTCATACAAACTTTCAAGCCCTTGTTTTTCGAAATTAATGAACCGATTTTAATGAAATTTCATACGCATAAGCAGGATACAAAGGTCTAAAAAGTTAGTAGAAAACATTTTCGAATTGTCTAATTTAAAAAAAGATAACTGGAAATCTCTGTTTCTATGGAAAATTTAAATCGGTCTAATTTGGCTGTAACACTATTTTTCGAAAATGTTCTCTACTAACTTTTGAGACCTTGGTATCCTGCTTATGTGTATAAAGTTTCATTAAAATCGGTTCATTTCGAAAAATAAGGGCTTGAAAGTTTGTATGAAATGCTGTACGGCGTAAACGCTCTTAAAGCTTTAGGCAAAATGTTAATTACCGTCATGACAGTAAACTTTAACGTTTAACGTGTTTTTCAGTGGCATGTTCAATCATTAAACGTTACTGATTTGTGTCTTTTTTTTCTGTTTTTTTGCTGTATAAAGTCAATAAGTCTTAATGAAATCGCTCTAATGTGGTGTAGTAAGAATTTTTTTTTTCAGTGTTAAAATAATTATAATACGGACACAGTGTAGGAATATTCAGTGGAGCAGTAGACTAACAAATTGAGACATACGGCGGGGAGCTCACTAAGCACATTGCTACGAGTATTGCCAGCTTTGTGTACATTTGTGGGTAAAAGAATTAGATGCTTGCGGATGCCGAGTGGGGAATTAATGGGGTGTTTCGGGGTTGTTGACTTTTAGTGCATTGTTTTAGTGATTCTTAGTTCGCCTCTACAGGTTGAAATTGTACTCATCATTATGAACAATATATATATATGCGCCCCGCGGTTTCACCCGAGTAAATGTCGATCCCGTGGGAATATCGGGATAAAAAGTAGCCTATATGTTAATCCAGGGTGTCAGCTACTTCCATACAAAATGTTATCGAAATTGGTCCAGCCGTTTGAGCGTGAAGAAGTAACAAACATAAACACACACACACCCCAACACACACACACTCACAAACTTTCGCCTTTATAATATTAGTGTGACAAGGGACCAAAACTGCAATCGCGAAAAAAAAAACCGGCTGTTCCTACATTTTGACGAGTTATGCGAACATAAATGTAGGGAATGTAGAATGTAGCTGATTTTGTTTTCGCAATTTCAGGTTTGGTCCCATAGTAAAAGTTGTTCATACTGATGAGTACAATCTCCTCCATTTCGATTTGTCGCATGTTTTTTGTCGCATGTTTTCAATTTTACCGTGTTTATTTTTCTGTCTGAAAGAGCTTTGATGTTGTCTCTATTAGAGGAGGCTTTCGCCCTGTTCCTGTAGTGATGAAACGATATGCGGATATATGGAGAATTGAAACCTCTCACTCGAATACTTCTTTGACATAATCTTTTTATTATTTGACATTATAATACAGACAATTCTAATTTTTCACCTCTTTATTAGTGGTTGTAATAGCAATCATATCACTTGGTTTTAGTAGGTTTTTATATTTTATTTTGTATTTATCCTTCTAATAGATACTTATTTTGTAAATGTGAGGACTTTGTAGGCCTTGTAGACTTTAGATCTGTAGATATTTTTTTATTATAACAAGTACCTGGTACTTGTTAACAGGCCTACGCTGTCCTCCCATACCTACTGTAATTTGAAAACATTGTAAAAACCAATTATTTTGAAAAAGTGTAACCGTGGAGTTTCTTGCCGGTTCTTCTCCATAGGAAACGACCAATTGGAACCGTGCACCTAGCTTCTGACGTTTCATAAGTGCCCATGTAGGCATATGTGAAATAAAATATTTCGATTTTGATTTAATGAGTATTTTAGCGGTCTTACAGGATTCTCATATTATTGTGGTGTAGCACAAGACTTGCATTAGGAATATGTCGAAATAGTTAAAAAAAACTGAATTCACACTTTTCTGTCATTGACTCCAAATAGGTATGCCTAGGTACTTTTGTACCAAACTCACACTTATAGCATTTATTCCAATTAATCCATTTACAGGCAGTCTTGAATTGTCAAAAAGGCAGTCAGTTCGTCAGAAAATTGAAGCTAGTTGCTCATTCCAAAACGTAGATCTCTATGGAGAAGAACGGGCAAGAAACTCCAAGGACACTCTTTTAAATCAAGATATTACAAAATCCTGGGTACATTATGCTTGATGCTCCTAGTTCTTGTGAGAACAATGTAAAAAAATAAATGAAGAAAATTTTTAAATATAAGACTAAACATAAGCCGAACAGTTATAAGACGACCAGTCTCAACAGATGACAGCGCCCGTTCACGAACATGATGCGTGGATCAGCACCATCCAGCTCAACCATAGTAGGGAACCGAATGATCTAATGATATCTCCTATTATCTACAGCCAGGAAAGTAGGTTCTTGCAACCTGAAACTTATCCAAGTGACATCCTAGTCACACCAAATAAAATCAACCATTTTTAAACCCTTTCCCAAAACAGGAATCTCCAACAGAATAAGCGAAAGTTCCCCTAAGAACTTAAGGTCCAACATGGAGTGGCCGTCGCGACGGCCATCTTTTATTCATGAGTTCTCTAAGCTCGCTCCTTATATGCGACCCGGGCAGATTTGAGTGGCCCCCGGGACGCGATCAAATTGATAGTGCCACAAACGTAGGATTAAGTATTTACTAAAGATTTGAAATTCAACCAGGATTAGGGAGATGCTGGTGTTTACGTTGAGTATGTGTTGCGTGTTAGTTTAGAAGTTTTAGCGTGGCTGGGTTTTTTATTTAATTTTAAGGGTTTAGTTATTTTACTTAGTCTAGTTTTTTTAAGCTGACCTGTATTGTGTATCCCCAAATTTTTTCAATTCTCTTTATGTTTTGCCTTAACAAGTTCAAATCGTAGAGTGGAACTCTTTGCCTGCGTCTGTGTTTCCGAGCGCATACAACCCGAATCTCTTCAAAAATAAGAGAGTACATGCTTCTTCTGGGTAAGCTCACTCCATCGTCGACTTTGTCTCTGTCACCTCTGACCTAGACTACAGTCAAGAGCAAACCCATTTCAAATAAAAAAAATCGTAAAGCCAGCGTTTTCTAGCGTTTTTTGAATCTTGTTTAAATTCTAATCGGATTTTTTATAAGGGCTAGAATAGCTATTACATAGCGGCCTTTGTTTCGGGAAGAGCGTGGGTGGGATACAGCCTAAAATAAACTGGTCAAGTGCGAGTCGGACTCGCGCTCGAGGGCTCCGTACGTAGGTATAAGTAAATAGGGTTATTTTTTTTGTATTGTAACTACAAATTTACTGTTTTCGGGTTTTTTCCTTTACTTGTGCTACATGACATTGCTTCTTGCCAAATTTCCTGATTCTAGGTCAATGGGAAGTATCCTATATTTTTTGATTTCGGAACATAAACGCCCGTATCTTTTGATTGCGTCGACTTAGAAGTTTGATTTTTTTTCACTTATTCTAGGGATTGCAGGGATTGTATCTGATATTAATTTCAACTTGATAAATCCACGCGTTTCTGAGAAAAAGGGTCTTGACTGACGGACAGGCAGATGGATAACGAAGTGATCTTATGAGGGTTCCGTTTCTCCTTTTGCGGTACGGAATCCTAAAAAGGGCGCATTTCGATGCTACAAAATTTTGCCCCTTAAAATACATATTAGTCCTTAATTATGGCACTCCCTAAATATGATTTACCTTTGCATTGATCCACAAGCAAATCGCACTGATTCTCAAGGTGGTTTATGCTTTGGTCCGGCAAGTCCAGAAGTGTTTTAAACCGAAGCCTTCTACAAAACCCTAATAAAAAATATCAACACCTTCCCTTAACATTGATGTTCAAATCTTTACCACCAACAATATCACCCACCTAGCTATATAACATTATTTTTAGTATAAGCGAAACCCGAAACACGTGTCTAGTATTTTATGTTAAGAATTTATGTACAAAATTTCAAAACTATCATGAAAAATCACAAAGTTATAAGCTTGTTAAGTTACTTGTTTGTCCGTACAAAAACATGCTCTCCCGCGCCGCTCGCGCCGCGCCGTCTTGCTCTCATTGATAATAGTACCTAGGTACCTAACCGTTCCGCATTTTTACCCCATGTTATATTTTGGGACAAAATATATTATGGGGTAAAAATTATTGGAATCGATTCAGTTACTTATTCTGAATTCCGTTTCGCATATACTAAAAACAAAGTTGTAATGCTAGTCAGACGGACCCACTTAATAAATCACTTTACTAATTATTCCGGCATGATGTCTTAACGGTTGCCTGCACCACAATGCGCACTGCGACGCTAAATATCGATCCCATGAACAATAAGTGATCCTTATTGCATTAAAACACGCAAACAACACTTCACTAAAAGCTAAAATAGGACATTGCAGTTTTTTCTTGGCAAGTAAGTCTTCTATGTCGCGGTATAGGGGAAGTTTTTTTAATTTATTCATGCAGTTATATGAATTTCAGGGAAAGGGAATTAAACGGTATGAAGTATTACAGTGATTTCAGCAATTAAAAGTTACTTAAAAGTATGCTGGTCGCAGCACGTTTAAATGACGCGAATCGCACGCGACATGAAGTGCTTGTCCAGAAAGGGCGAATTCGCCGCGATTCTCTCGTGCGTATTACGCGCGACCGTTGCGTCCAGAAGGAGCGTACCAACGCGCCAGCATTTGGGTTCGAATTTATTTGTCAGTAGAAAACATGGGAGCTGAACGCTCTGGAGTTCGCGCGTCAACTGGACGCAACAAAGAGTCTCTAGTATCTCGATTCGCGCGCAATACGCGCGAGTCGAAGGTCTAGCGAACTGCACGCGATTTACGCGCGTATTTTGAAATCGCGCGATGCTTGTGGACGCGATGTATTGGCGCCTAGTATCTCGTTAACGCGCGAATGAAGTCGCGCAAAACGTTTCGCGGCGAATTCGCCTGTTCTGGACAAGGTCTAAGGCACCGCTCGTTGCGCGACTTGCGGTGCCTTTGTGTCGCGCGCGATGTCATCGCGTGTCGCGCCTGTTTGAAGGCCCTAAGCGAGTGTCGAAGGACCAAAAATTTAAAGAAGTAATTATAGTAATGGTGTCAAGGGCTCGGCTCGTTAAAGCTGGCGCGCCGTGTTATGTGAACTATGCCACTGCAGCAGGACAGGCAGGCCAGGGTGCAGACTGTCGACAGCTTAACCACAGAGACACGGACGCGGAGCAATACAAGGTGCGCCCAAGCGGGGGCACTAGGCGAGCCGAAACGATGAGTCATTGTGCCTATGGAAGAGGACGGGAGAGCCTGAAGCCACAAGCCTGACTGCCATTCTCTTACAGCCAGCAGACGAGAACGCTCAACAGTATTCGCGTGTTAACGAGGGTATTCCGTATAGTACTGTACAGCGGCACGTCCCACCGTCTCTGAGAGGACGGGTTGTCGGGCAAATCAGCATTGGGACGAGCCTTTTTCCAAGTGTTCAACTCATCTGTCAAACCTGGTACCTTAAATCGACCAGTGAGGAAGATAGAATGTTCCTGGTTAATTTATCAGTCCTGTGGACCGAGGAGAGGAATGTCGGTAAAAAGTAAATTGAGGAACTGGAAGATGGACATTGCCATTGGGAATAATATCCTCAAAAACATAGGTAAACAATATTGATTGTACATAGAGAAAAACAGGGTGTTGTGGCAATTTGAGCGGCCTGTGCCCAGAAAATAAATTAATTTAATAATTAATTGATAATTTGTTAAAAATAGATGAATCCGCACCATCTTTCCAAAGTCCATTTAAAACCCACCTTCACATTATGCGAGGCGTCTAAAGCGTAAAGTCGCTAAAAGTCGCGTCCCGCATTTACTCAGCCCGGTCCGACACCCCGGACTCCCGGACACCGGGACTCGGTTATCTTAAGTGAAACTTTTAATTGCTTGCAAAGCCGTGAACATAAAGACGTCGAATATAATCCTTTTAGAAAGAAAAAAGAAAGATTTGAAAGAGATTAGCAAGGAATTTATTATTTGACGTTTTATTCTGGTAGGATAAAGTCTTTTACTTTGTTTGCATTTTTTTCATTAGACCCCGAAAATATACTTACGTATATTATGTTTTTTTTTCTTGTTTTACCATTTTCCTTAAGAATCCCGAAGGAACAGACTTCCTTACCACATGGAAATCGAGCAATATTTGACGAGCTGCCAACTTTAGGCAAAGTTGAAAAGTGGTTGTTTTTTCAGACACCTTACTCATACAAAGCATTTATTTCAATTAGACCAATTACAGGCATTTTTTAACAAGGAATCGGTTACTCAAAAAGATAAAGCTAGTTGCCCATTCGAAAGCGTAGTAGGTTCTTAATAAGAAGAACGGGCAAGAAACACTCCATGGACACTCTTTCAAATCAAAATATATTATACTTTTAAACAGGAACGCAACAATTTAGAACGTTACTAGTAAGTGCTGGAAAAAGCCCTTCAACAAGAAGCTCCACTAAGTACTAACGTTATCATTAAATCAAGGTGATGTCTCCGTACTTGATTATAATAGCTACATAATGACCGCCTTTAATAAAGCAACGCGCGGTCTCCTGCGGCGCAGATTGTTCATTACATAACACATGAGCGGTCATCCCTTGTCGGTAGTGGACGTGGAAACAGGGAAATGTATAGGACAGCTGATTCTTTTTCCACGGCTACAATGTTGGTCTCATGGAAAAAGTGGTTCAGTTCGATTGTCTGTAACACACCCTTCAATATGACCACACAATACTGTACAATAAAAAAACCGGCCAAGTGCGTGTCGGGCCACGCACAGTGTAGGGTTCCGTAGTAACCCGTTATCACAATGTAGTACGATTCTGTTGTTCTTTATTCTGAACAGGTACAAAAAAAAAATATATTTTGCTTTTCGATGCAAGTCTTTACCCGTTATAAACAAGCAACTACTTCATCTTAGTCACTTTAAAGGATTAATGCTAAGGATTTTGTATTTGGTATAAAATTATCCAACACCCAAGTTCAACGACTATTACTGCTAAACTAATAAAGTTGTCTTAACCGCTATACTTTTCTCATCGTGAATTTTTCCAGATTTTTCAAGCCAGCAGTTTAGGTTTTAGAGGGGGGGGGGGGGGACGCCCTACTGGAACAAAAATTTGCACTTTAAAGTTTAATATTTCGTAAATGGAGCATTAAATCGAAAAATAAGTTTAGCAGCCCCAAGTCATTTTAGAAGACCTATTCAACCATACCCCACACGATGGGGTAGACGACGAAAAAAATATTCATTCCCACTTCACATGTAGGGGAGCTACCCTAAAAAAAATATTTTGTAGAATTTTATTTTACCACTTTGTCGGCGTAATTGATATACGCACTCCTACAAAATTACAGCTTTCTAGTACTAACGGTCTCTTAGAAAAACCTCGGAGAGACAGACAGACAGACGGACATGACGAAACTATAAGGGTTCCTTGTAGGAACTACGGAACCCTAAAAAACGAAAAGTTAGTATAATTAACACATTGCCATTATTGAACTCTCTCGCCTGTTTTTTTATGGTCAATGACCATAAAGCAATGATTTTTGACAGAATAATAAATATTAACTACTTACTATGTTTTCCTTTCATTATGTTTATAAGCACTAGAACCTTCAATTAATGCCGATTTAAACCGCTCTCAAAAGAGGCCTAGTGTACAAAGACTGAATAAAATTAATAATAAAAAAATAAAAACAGGGACACAGTTTAAATATCCTTCTTATTCAGTTTATGAAATATCTTTTAAATTAGTCCAAAATTGGAGGAGGAATAAATAGGCGAGAGCCAAATCTCGAATTACGACCATAATATCCAATTTATGAAATCGCAAGACTTTTTACCTCATTACACTACGACAATATAACTTCCTCACTGTAGTTATCGATTGTCACTTTCCTAAACTCTGACTAAACCATAACACAGTACGCGCGACACGAACCAGTCCTGCATATTCATAAACCAGAAAGAATACGCTCGAACATATAAATCCGTTCAACAAAAATCCGTTCCCACTCGATATCCTGACTAATACTGGACATGACTGCGGGCTCGTTCGCTGCGTGATTTGCTGGAACTATTCATTACACCGCCGTGACGCGGCGCGTACCCGCGTCAACGAGACGCGCCGCGCTAGTGTGGCCGCACCTTCATTGAATATTGTGGCGGGGCAGAAGATTTTGGGGATCGAAACGGGTCGGAACTCGGAACTGATTGATTTGGAAATCTATTGTGGCTCATGTTTAAAAGAAGGAGGTGAATGTTATAATGATGAAAATATTGGAGGTTTTTGTAGATTATTTTCAAGTAGGTTCTTGACCATGTCGTTCTAAGGCGATCCGCACACTGCACCGCATTACGCAGCGGGATGCAGACAACACGGGGGGGGGCACCCCGCGCGCATGATTTTTTACATACAAATTCAATAAAAACGCTCTTCCGTGCGGGGAATTTGGCTCCGTTTCCCGCGCCCCGTCGCGTGGCACGTTGCAGTGTGTGATCCGCCTAACTGAATACTTCTTATCAGTCTTCTGTAATAATGACAACCAAAGGGTGAAACCAGACTTCTGATTGAGAGGTCGTGGGTTCAATCCCGCCCTGTCCCACAACCTACCTACTGACGAGAATTCACAAATTAAGTAAGTTCAGAATCATGTATATTGAAATTGAAATGTTTTCTATCCCTCTTACTAATAAACATATTATTATATCATATGAATAGTTACACACCGGTGTCTCTCTTTCAGTCGTCAGTAATTTGTCTTTCGAGAGAAGAAGACAAAGTTTTGTGTAACTATACAGACGCTATACAACGTTAATTAAGTAGTAAGGGAGGTTTAAGTTCTTCCTCTAAGTGAGTCTATGCCTAAATAAAAGCAAGTTTAGCAAATAAACTTGTTCGTATTTTCCTTATTGCGTTGGAAAAGATACTGTTTTTCAATTTGCAAAGTTAAGTTACAATCTCAACAAGCTAAAGTTTTCTCGATGAACTTTTGAAGGAGCCTCAACAAAACTTTGACTCCTGCCGATAATTGAATGAGCTGTGCTGATAAGGTAGGACAGATAAATTGGCTTTATCAATTTAACTGTGTAAGTAGGTAAGTCTACTGCATACTTCGTCTTTTCGTATGATTGATGGAGTTGACCATCATTTTAGCCAATCCACTAATGAAAATGACCTGTAAAACGTAAATTTTTCCAAAATCCTTTGTCATAATTTTTTTACACAAGCCACATTTTGCACTACAAAATATGGCCATTTGAACTGCCATCCAAGCTACGGAACCGAATGATCGGATACTTAAATTACCTGTTGTTTTATATTCTAAGTACTGTTTATTTCATTTTAACATACTTAAAAAAAACTGGCCAAGTGCGAGTCGGACTCGCACACGCAGGGTTCCGTATCACAAGGCAAAAACGCAAAAAAAAAACATGTTTGTTGTATGGGAGCCCCCCTTAAATATTTATTTTATTTTAATTTTATTATTTATTATTAAAGTTAAAATACAACTGAGTATTTTGTGAATATTTCAAGTGCCTATCTGTTGCCATTTTTGATATCGAGCAAAAAAGGGCAAAAAAATCGCGTTTGTTGTATGGGATAAATAAATTAAATATTTAAGGGGGGCCCTTAAATATTTAATTTATTTTGCTTTTAGTATTTGTTGTTATAGCAGCAACAGAAATACATAATTTGTGAAAATTTCGACTGTCTAGCTATCGGCGGACAGACGGACAGACAGCTAAGTCTTAGTGATAGGGTTCCGTTTTTACCCTTTGGGTACGGAACCCTCAAAAAAGAGGAGGTTCTCAATTCGGTTGTATTTTTTTTAAGGTACCTCAGTACGCCGTCATTTTTGTTACATAGAGTTTTGTTAACTATCATTAAACCTGATTTGGTTTCCGCGTCTTTTTCCACATACCATTGAAAATCAGCGCTGTGCTGTGGGTCCCCCATAGTCACAGCATCATGCTGAGTGGAAGCCTTCTTGTCACAGTCATGTCGCTTCCGACTGTTTCTGTTTTGTGCTCGTGATTTATGATTTATTTTTGTATGTACTTATTATAAGTACCGTAAAATGCTGTAACTTTGCCTGGATTTTGACGTTTTTTGTTCGTATCTCTGAACCTATTTACTATTACGGCTTCTAAAGACTTGCAGATGGAAAACAGACCTTATGCCTTGCCAGGTAGAACCCAAATCTATTTAAATCATGCCATCATTCAGAATTACAAGCACTCAAAGTCGTAGGCAAAGTTGTAGGTAAAAGACACAACTTTGCCTAGAAGGATATCTCAATAAATATATTGTTGATCTTTTTAGTATTTTTTTTCCGTGTACATGAGACACCGTGCTTGTCCCCAGCAGTTAGATTATTGCCATGACGGTAATATATATTTTTTTACAGCTAATAGGCAATGTTGTAGCAGGTACCAGAAACTTTTCATACAAAAATGTCGTTGACTCTAGGGTTGTCCCAAAAAAATACGGATTATTTTCTTAAACTTTTATTCACTTTGTAAAAAAATAAAACAAATTGCTACTTATGAGTAAAAATCACACATGTATTGCTTTTTAGCAATGCTGGCTTTTACGATGTGGGCTTTTTCCTCAGTTGTCAACTCTGTAGGTCGACCAAATGGTTTGCTATGCATGTTTTTTGATTTATTAAAAATGGTCTGACGCGGGATCCCAAATTTCTTTTCCGCTTCGTATGACAAAATGTTTTTTTTACGTACGAGATCTGCAGCAACTTCTGATATTTCTACAGAGTAATCGGCATAACTACGAGCTCCTGGTTTTCTCCTGCTTCGTTGTGTATTATTTGACATTTTTGCATATAACTGCAACAAAGTTAAAACTTACTTAAATACAAAATCATGCCTGTAATCACTGAAGGGTCAGGCACACACACCTCTGCCTCACCCTTACAGGCGATTGAAAACATAACTGTCGAAATAAAAATAAGAATGTTCTATTGCCATAAAAAAATGTAACATTTTCAATTGAAGCTCTAACTCCTAGGTGATACCTGTGTCTCACCTCTCACCCGATTTCGGAACATTAACAATGTATGCAATAAAATTAAAATATCGTAAAACGAAGGGAATTTAGTGCATGCAAGCTCTTGAGTCTCGATATAACCGGGTTCCAAGCTGTGAAAATTTCATGCAAATATGACATTTATATAGTAAAAACATCAATATTAAAATCTGCCTAGTGACAACCCTAGACCCAGGCAAAGTTGTGTCACTCAAGTTTCCAAAACAGTGCACAACATTGCCTACTAAGTTATTTTAATGAAATCGTGTCCTTTTAATAAAAATATCAAGCAATATGGAAAGTAGATAGTATGTTCTTACCCTGGGATGTTATAGCTGCACGAAAACACCTTTACTTTAGCTAAAACTTCAAAAGTTACACGACACTAAAAATTTTCACCTACGCGCACCGGTGTTTGTCGCACGACTGACAGAGTAACAATGAAGCTACCATTACAAAAAATGAAAAATCTGTTGCCCTAATAATGTAAAATCACTACCAAATGGTAGAAAATAAGAAAAAACTAAGCAAACGCGAAATATCGTAATTGAAACGAAATAGGCAAACTTGGGCTTAGTTGGCAAAGTTGCAGCGTTTTACGGTATATATTATAGTCTATAGTATGTATGTGTATATAACCTAATTATGTATTTGTGTACTTAGTTTTAATTTTTTTTAAATCATTGTTCCCCTCAACCAAAGCACCTGCTATCCAATCTCTTCACCACCCTAGGTTGACTGGTAGAGAATGCCTAAGGCATTAACTCCGCCTTTGTACCTTTTTGTGAGAAAAGTTTAAATAAATAAATAAATTTATGTAATTAGATCTATTTTGTTTTATTTTTCTGTTTACCTACTCGAGTAAAATAATATTATTGTATGCACGTGTTTCTGTGACGAATAAACCTATTTTTCTGTCTTTCTTATTTTGTCTGAAAGTCAGACGAACTATGACTTTCAAGCACATTCCTAGCACCTATGGCATGCCAGAAACAGCGAACCGAGCAGTTTATCAAGAAAAATACCTACGTGTGAACTCTCGAGAAAAACACGGTACTTAAAGAAAAGGCACTGTGAAAGCAATCTCCATTGAAGTACACAAGGAAATATGATCCCGCTGCAGGAAGGCCATTCCAAGTTGCGCCAAGTTTTTCCATCTGTCCTCGCCTCCACGTCTGTGTAACGAGTGGCTAAGTATGGAGACGAGACTGGATTCTTTGCCAGTTCTGCTTAAAGGGTTTACAGGACCTCAACGCAAAAAACGCAAGTTTTAGAGACAATAAAATTAAGTACCTATATGATAGATATATTTTTCTGTTTCAGAAAAATATATGATATTCTTCAAGATATATGCTAGGTAGGTAGTGTGAAAAAATTTGATACGATAGAAAAAAATCATGAATATACCTCCAAAAACTTTCTTTATAAGTACAATAAAAACCATACTAATATCGTCATTTCAGCCGATAGACATCCACTGCTGGACATAGGCCTCCCCCAATTTTTGGGGGGGGGGGGGGTTTGCCATAATCGCCACGCTTGGCAGGCGGGTTGGCGATCGCAGTATGGTATGATGGTGGAATAAATAGAGAACGCTGCTGCCCATTCTCCGGTAGGACCCTTAGTCGCCTAATATACATACAATCATTCTGATTGTTTGTCAGATTATTCTACAAGCAACATACTAAAATACTAGTGTTTTAGTTTTTTCGTCCATACAATAAATCTTTTCTAATTAAATACTTCATATTTTGCAATAAATTACCAGGGTTGTGTCATCGCGCTTCTCTTTCTTTTCTATGCAGTCCGACAGTTACCGCGCTTTAGGCCATGTAAGCCCCTTAATAGATTTTCTAGAGTTTAATAGAATAGATACTTACTCTTTATTATGTATACCATTTAGATTAGAGGTGTAAATGTAAAATTTTTGCAAATGGTGACACAATGGGCGTTCTTATCGCTAAGATCGATATTTCAGAGACATCCTTTGGATGGATTAAAAAGGGGAAGGAGAGATAATACTTTAGGCAGTACGATTTACATTATAAATACAAACATAAAGTATATACTAATCTATATAAAATAATAACTATGAAACAGGAGCAAAAAAAATGGAATGATATATACGATAGAGAAAGTGTTTTATCATTTTTTTTTTAACCGCTTGTGTGCCGTACGTTCCGGCAGACTAAGGGTTAAAGTAGACAAAGAATGAGCACACCTTACCGAGTTTGGGGTAATTGCGTAACACACTATCACTAACAATAGGTTTAATTTTGACAATTCTGCAACATTCATTGCGTTATTAACGTTGTTGAGCAAAGAAATTTCTCGAACATATGAAGCAATGGATTAGCAATATCCTTCAAATTGATTTATATTGAGATCGATAGTGAATTATGGAATAAGGGTGCTAGTTTTGATTATAACAGGCGTGATTATCGAGCTCCTGAAAGAGAGAGTACACAACACTATATGCCACACAGTGCTATATGCTATCCATAGTGCATTAAGTCAATAAGGCGAAACTCGATGTGTCATTTACAGGGTTTTACAATGATTTTCGAAAGAAAAGGCGCAAATTCTTTCCGGGCTCTGTCGCACTACCAACTGAGACATACCTACTTTGTTTACAAGAGACACATAGCAGCCAGGACCAGTCAAGGCCAGAAATTCCCGGGCTAACACTTGCAGCCGGAATGGGAACCTAACCAACCCAAAACATGGGAGCGCCGTGTTTGTCAAGCCCAGTACTGCAATATTGTCCACCTCCGTTTCCTCTCTTGACTCAATTATAGAAATGGTGACTATCGATACTGGACAGGGGTTTACATTGTTCTCACATATTAGAAGCAACAAGAATAATGTACCCAGGATTTTGTAATGTCTTGATTTAAAAGAGTGTCCATGGAGTTTCTTGCTCGTTCTTCTCCATAGAGATCTACGTTTTGGAATGGGAAACTAGCTTAAACATTCTGACTAACTGACAGACTATTTAATTTTGACAATTCAAAAGTGCCTGTGCAAGGTTTAATTGAAATAAATGCTTTGAGTTTCGAGTTTGTGGGTCTAATTTGATTTGCTAGCGACACCCCGCAGATGATACCTATACCCGTCAGGGTATAGGTATCTAAATAATCATAAATTTGTTTGGGGTCAGCCACCGCAGATTGTGTACGGTACTTAAAAGGACAGTTTGCAGAATCAGTTTCGTTTGTGTAAACTTCACAGACGTGTTGACCCCATTAAAAATCATAATATTTTTTATTTTGTCGTGTTTATGCTACTAGCTTCATTTTTTTTTTAAATTTGCTAGTGAAACATCGGCATTATGTAGTGGCTGCAAATAATATTGCACATCATAAATATGCCAAATACAAATATAGGTACATTTGATTTGCCGTCTTTCAGTCTGGACTGAAAGCTTCATTCATTATTGTAGCACGTTTTAAATGAAACATCGATATGCAACGAATGTGCCATGCGTACAACTGCCGAATAAGTAAGTGATAAAATCAATTACATCCTGAACATCTACACATACGCAGTTCAAGCTGTTCGCAAAGACTTTTCCGCTCAGCATACTACAACTCAAAAGGCAGATGGAGTACCTATGTACTACATCTGGGGGCCTAAAAAGGCCACTTTGGCAGAATCATAAAAGGATAACAGAATGGGCAGTTATTAGCTGTTAAGTTAATCGTATCAAATCCCATTAGTGAAGCATTTTTCAGTTATTTTTTTTTGTCTGTGCTTAAATACCAATCAATCCAATCCAAACCCAATCCCAATCTCTTTGATTATACCTACGTAGTGCAGCGAAAAAAGAAAAACTCTGACTGTGTTCGCCATTTTATAATTCATAATGTTATCCTTTTATGATTCTGCAAAGTGGCCTTTTTAGGCCCCCTTCAAAAAGTAGATGGAGTACCTAGGTACTACATCTGCCTTTGCTAGTATGTAGATACTTGGATATGTCTTTTTTACCACCCTACATGAATATTCACCCTTCCTAATTACACCATACAGTATGTAAACAACCAAAATGAGCCACTACAATCAAGTTTCAAACTAATTATCTGCTTGATGCAATACCGTGATGATTGGGAGGGTCGTATGAAGGTTGAACTTCCCTGATAAATGTACGGGAAGGCAGGGGCGCCAGAACTCTTAATTACGGGGCATATTACAACCCCTACTGTACAGTCAGCGACGGAAGTAGGTTAACGCAAACCAAAGTTTCAGACGAGATTTATGAATGGAAACTGGTTATTTTGTTTTTTTTTGGTTGCTTTAACTAATTACACAACTCTACAAAAATAAAATTTTCTTTGTCCTAAAAATTTTATGATTTTTTTATTAAATAGGTAAGTTCTTTGTTGCTTTCAATATTCTTTCAATAAGGAAAAATACCCATATTCCTTAAAAAGTTTGCTTTTGTTGTAGTTATGATAATAATCTTACCGAGAGATAGTTGATAATATGTTAGAAGACTTTAAAACTGTGGGCTGCATAATGTCTCTAAAAGTACATAATTATGCCTCATGCTCATTTTGATCAAATTGAAAACAACATGGCTATTCAGAAGAACAAGAAGAACGTTTTCAACAAGACATCATAGATTTCGAAAAGCGCAGCGTTATCAGGACCAATACAACGAAAATATGATGGGGGACTACATTTAGAGTTTAGTGAGAGAAAGTAGTTATAAACATGAAAGCAAAAGTAATAGGGTTCACTTTTAATTTTTTTTTTCTACTATTTTGTAATTTGGTAGGGGCCCGTGGCTAAATAATAACAGTCGCACAGGTCGATCGATCAGGTTAAGCTACGCTTGCCGCGGTTGGTCTGTGGATGGGTGACCATTTTTACATACCGAGACCCCGCCGTACCTCGGAAAACACGTTAAGCCGCTGGTTCCGGCTATCATTCGTGGATCTTTGACAGTTGTTAAGGATAGTCAGAAGCCCGAAAGTCTGACAACCAGTCTTACCAAGGGGTATGGTATTACCCAGTAACTGGGTTATGGAGGTCCGATAGGAAGTCGCTCCATGTAAAATACTGGTATTCAGCTGCATCCAGTTAGACTGGAAGCCGACCCAAACATAGTTGGGAAAAGGCAGGCAGATGATGATATTTGCTTTAACTAATTATTGGCGAGAAATACACAAACTGTCTACGATGTCGGGGACAGAGTCGGGCAGGACCTCTAGCTAGACGAAGAGATGGCCGATGGAGTAAAGCTGTGACCGAATGGTGGCCAAGGTTCGGCCAAGGAAACCAGGGCCGTCCAAAAGCGCGCTAGGTTGACGATAATCGTCAAAGTCGCGTCAAAGACCTGGATGAGAGACCTACAGAACAGGGACGTATGGCAGAAGAAAGGGAGGCGTATACCCAGCTGTGGGTGATTTCGGGCTGGGATGATGATGATGAGGACACAAACAAAACAAATGAAGTATAGTAAAAGTTCGCAGTGCTGCACATCCACACCCTATTTCAAGTTAAATAAATATTAACTATATTTCAATGATAATTAAGTTGATTTCAGAATGACTAGCACTATTGAAAAAGATATAAAAATGTTTGAAGTTGTAGCGTAAACTGAACTTTGTTGTGTAGGAATTCAAGTTATTTTTCCATTAGTTCATATTTGTTTACATTTTTGGTAAATAAATCGCGAACGCAAATTACATATGGAATTTTTGAAGATATTTTTTCCGGGGAGAAAAGGTAATGTAGGTGTTATACAAAGTCCAACACACTTTCGCGGTTTCACTCGCATAAGTTTCGATACCGTGGAAATATCGGGATAAAAAGCATCCTATGGTGTAATCCTGGTACATAGATGACAATTTGAAATGGCAAAGTCATATAGAGTTTGTTTGCAAAAAAGTGTCACAGTCATCTTATAGTTTGTACATGCTAGCGAAAAAGGTCAATCATAACACATTACTTGTAGCTTATCATAGTTATGTCGCTTCTAGACTTAGATATGCAATCATATTCTGGGTAAACGCTACCAACTGGGATAAAGTTTTTAAGTGTCAAAAAAGGTGTTTGCGAGCTATGTGTGGTCTCAATAGAACTGACAGCTGCAAGGAATACTTTAAAAAATTAAAAATTCTTACCGTGCCATCTTTATATATTTTTGAAATGGCCTTGTTTATTAGACATCATCCATCACTATTTACATTAGAGCTTAAATCGCGAAATAGAAGTCATTTGTATAATAACCTTACCCGTCAGTATAGAACTACCCTCTTTGGGAAAAGTGTGTTTGCTATGGCCGCAAAAATCTACAATGCGATTCCTAATGACATAAAAGAGTGTAGCAATTTGAATGTCTTTAAAAATAAATTGTTCCGATTTCTTATAGAAAACTCTTATTACTCTGTTGCTGAATTTTTATCGTCTAAAGTTTTTTAAATGTTTTATGTCCGATTGACTATAATGTGTTGTTGTTGATTGTCTTGTGTCTGTCATGCATGACTAATAATAGAATTTATATTTAATCTTTAATGGAATTTATACCAAATCATTAGAATTTTATAATCATATTTTTAATGTATTATTTAATAATTTGTATGCCTAAGTGGCTGATCATGGAATGAACATTATTCAATATTATATAATTATATAATGAACACCTGTATGTAACCCATGTATCACAAATAAACGATTTGATTTGATTTGATTTGATTTGATTTGGTTATAAACTATCTGTGTGCCAAATTTCATCAAAATCCGTTCCGTAGTTTTTGCGTGACGAAGTTACAAACATAGGTACAAACATACTCACTAACTTTTACCTTTATAATATTAGTGTGATAGTATTATAATTAGAAAATAATAAGTAAAACAAGCGGCTGGCCTGATGGGATTACCGATTACCCATAGGCAATAAAAGCTTAGGCAAGAATTTTCATAAAAACTTTCATCCCCTTTTAACCCCTTTAGGGGATGAATTTTAAAAAATCCTTCCTTAGGTGATAGCTTTCGTTACATAAAGAGCTCTTGTGCTATGTTTCATGGTTCTTGATCCAGCGGTTTAGATAGTGCGTTTTCTGTCAGTGAATTTAATATTTTTACTTATTAGATTATTTAGTAGATCATGGGTATCAAAATAAATTCCATATTGCATCGACTTTTGTCTCCGACTGTACGGCAGACGGATCGCCGCGACGCTGCAACACGACCGCAGAGCGAATTAATTAAAAGGAAACTGCGAAATTGTTTTTTTTTTGTTCCTGTTTGCGTGGGGGACTTTGAAGATGAAAAATATGAGGCTGTAGACAATTTTCAATCTATCTTTAGTAATAGGTTGTTAGTATTCTTTGATAACTTTGTAAGAAGAAGTAAATGTTTTGCAGATACAGAAAATTAGGTAATATTGCAGTGTTAAAGCGAAATTGTCAAAGTCAAATAATTTATTTCAAATAAGTACAATAAAGGCACTTTTCGGGGGCATTGTAAGGCACATTTACAAAAAAAAATTGAATGCTTCTAGTCGCCCCTTCCAAAAGGTAGTTTCGTACGAAGAAGAATGGGCAAGAAACTCCACCGTAACTCTTTTAAAAGTTTTATAATATTTTCTATACATTATCCATACTACTCGTATAATATTATAAATTCGAAAGTAACTTTGTTTGTCTGTCTGTCTGTATGTTACCTTTTCACGCCTAAGCCACTGACGGATTTCGATAAAATTTGGCAGAGAGGTAGATTGCATCCCGGGGAAGGACATATGATAGTTTTTATACCGATATTCCCACGGGATCGACACTTATGTGGGTAAAACCACGGGGCGCTGCTAGTATATAATATGTATAAGAAATATTAAACTGTCTATTGTTTAGTGTGATTGTGTACTAAGGATCAAATTAGTTGATGATGTTCTTTAAGGTTACAAAATACACAAACTTACAAACTCAACTTAAACTCAAACGGCCTTATTACAAAACAAGATTTATCTTTAGACCCAGTTTTAAACCATCCAGCCATTTTTAAATTTCGAATTATAATCAGACGAAGCTAAAGTTCTTATTACCAAAACTGACGTTAAACCCGAGTCTAAGTTGTCAATTTTGCATTAAGAAATTCACGTTTGTCGGAATAAAGCTCAAAATAGAGTAACTGGCTCGAAGGTTTAGGCTAGGTCTAAAATTAGATCTCGTTTTGTAATAAGACGGAAAGCATTTATTTCAATTAAACCATTTCGGCAGGCTCTTTTGAACTATCCAGGAGTCGGTCAGTCAGAAATACGAAGCTAGAGGCACGCAAAATAACTCTAAGCGAGGCCGAAGTCGCAAAAAGGTAACTAATCGTTTGCCGCTAACTTCAAGTTTTTGCCAGGTGTCAAGAGAGTGTGCTGTAACGTGTTTCGTGTTTTCCAAAGTAAATAATTGCTATCATTGAGCCGAAAGTGATTCAAAGTGCTGGCAGGAATATAATCTTGAAGTCAAACGTTGCGCGCAGACTTATCTTGCGCGCACACTAGTTACCCATTCCAAGGCCAGCTGAGGTTCCAGTGAGTCGGAACCGGTTGCTGCATAGTTCACGGTGAGTCGGAACTGTCTGCGTATAGAAAAGGGAGGATTCTCCAACCAGACGGGTGTTGTGTCTGGCGGGTAACTGCCCGATGATTCATGTCGGGCCGTTGTATCTATGCTAGCTGCGCGGTAAACTCTGCTTGCGAGATGCAGGATTTTGCGTGACGTCAGTTTGACGCGTTGTTCGCATGTGGCGTTGTAGATACCGCTACAGATCAACACCATCCAGCTCAACCATTGTAATGGGAGCTAAATGATCCAACACACGCGCCACCGACCGTCAGCGAGACGTTTGAGTTTAAAAATAAGGCAGTTACAGACCTGGAAACCTCTACAACAGAACTATTCCTATTTTTAAATTAACCCCAGCTAAAACCAGTCACTCCTAGGCCTTGAAAACAGGCTGATTTTTACCCTATTACCTTACCTGATCCGGAGCATCGTGGCACATCCATTCCATTGAGACGAGGGTCGATTTACACATCACGAAACCTTGACAGGACGTATCTCTGACAGTAATTTATGTAGTCGTAATTTACCTACGAGGCGGGTGACGGGAATATTTTAAGGTTGTCTTTTAGAGATTCACGGTGTTGTGGATCGAGATCACAATGGGCGTCGGAGCACTTGGAGCAGAGATTTTGGTCATATTGTGGTCGGGGTTTTGCAGGGAGTACTGACATTTTGGAATCATTAGTGTTTCGAAATACATATATTCTAAAATGAAGCGATGTAACCTCAACCTTTTTCCGGAGAGCTGGTTATTTGATCCTTATTCTTTTTGAATATTTTTGAAATGTTTATTAGAATTAAATTAATATAGTGTGGAAAATGATATAATTAAATAAGAAAAATCAGCCAAGTGCGAGTCGGACGGATACCGGAGGCTTAGTTAATAGAGTCCCGTTGACACCATTTGGGTACGGAACCACAAACAATTAGATTTAGAATAAGAAAATAATTACTTTACTTTGTATACTTATTTGTTTGAAACCGTTTAAGTATGTTCTAAGTGCTTGGCCAGACTGCAAACGCGGGTGCGCGGGGAAGGCGCGGCGCGGCGCGGCGTACTCAAACATAAGAACTTCATTTGAGCGACCATAGTGGGCACGCGGGTGCGGTGGGCGGCGCGGGCTGCTTGGCGCGTAGCTCGTTCATACAAGTGGCCGCAGTGAGTGCGCGGGCGGCTTACGCGTGGCCGGGGTTATCAAACTAGTTCAAGCTTTTTTCTAGTAAAAATAAGTCTTCTTCATCCATATTATATTTTGACAAACACTGGACACGAAAACACTCAGAACGAAGCCGCGCTCGACTGCGGACAGGCCGATCGCGCGTTCCCGCACCCGCGCCGCTCCCCGCCCGCGCTACCAGTTTGGCCAAGCATTAACTGAACTAAATGGTTTGATTTTATCTTTGAAATGACATTCTCGTTTACGTAGGTAAGCTTTATCGGTACCCCATATATTTTTAAAACTTTCTTTCCTACCACTAAATAGTTTCTAACTCTAAGTCGGCTATATAGCCTAATCCTGAAAGCAGCATGGTGTGTGATCACCTGCTTATTAGGTGCTTGCTCCATCTACGGGAGATGGAGTTCACGCACTCAACACTTCAGAACCGCGCTTCCCTTCAATTGTAGGTACGGAAATACACAGAAGACTTACAGTAGTAGAAGGTTTTTTCCCATTTAAAAAAAATGCCCAACGCGCCCAAAGAAGTTTTCACTTTAAAAACTGGCCAAGTGCGAGTTGGACTCGCACAAGAAGGGTTTCGTACCACAAGGCAAAAACGCCGAAAAAAACATGTTTTTTGTATGGGAGCCCCCCTTAAATATTTACTTTATTTTAATTTTATTATTTATTATTAAAGTTAAAATACAACTGAGTATTTTGTGAATATTTTCAAGTGCCTACCTGTTGCCATTTTTGTTATCGAGCAAAAAAGGGCAAAAAAATCGCGTTTGTTGTATGGGAGCCCCCCTTAAATATTTATTTTATTTTGTTTTTAGTATTTGTTGTTATAGCGGCAATAGAAATACATAATTTGTGAACATTTCAACTGTCTAGCTATCGTGGTTCTTGAGATACAGCCTAGTGACAGACAGACGGACAGACGGACAGACAGCGAAGTCTTAGTAATAGGGTTCTGTTTTTACCCTTTGGGTACCCTAAAAAAAACCACTAGTACTTGAGGGTTTTTTTTTATTAAGTACTGAATGAGCTCGCTTATGTCCTCAATCACGCTTGATAGAAAACGATAGATGAGGTCTCAGAAGGTGCTTGTTCACTCTTGCTTTGAAGCAGCTACATGACCTAAAGCGCGGTCTTTGTCGAACTGCATAGAAAAGGAAGGGAAGCGCGATTACACAACGCTGGTAATTTATTGCAAAATATGAAGCAATTATCTATTTACAAAAAATCGATTGTTTGGACTAAAACATTAAAACACTAGTCTTTTAGTATGTTGCATGTAGAATAATCTGGCAAAAAATCAATGACTATAATATATATATTAGTATGGTTTTTATTGTAAAAAGAAAATTTATAGAGGCATCTTCATGATTTTTTTCTATCATATCAAATTAGTTGTATTATATTTTCAACACATTACTACCTAGCATATATCCTGAAGAATATCATGTATTTTTCTGATTTTGTTTACTGTAGTCGATCATATACTTTTATTGTTTCTAAAACGTGCGTTTTTGTGTTTAGGTCCTGTAAGCCCCTTAAATGAGTCTTTTACACACATTGTAAACACTAACCCTTCTGAATTTTCTTACTTAGTACCTACATGCTTTAACCCTCTCCAACCGACTAGCTTGAACGGGGAAGGTAATAAGTAATTGCCTGCGGGCCGTTTACCGCGAATATCCGCCGTATCCGCGGGATTCCGCTCGTAAACAGATAATCACTCGGTTGCCATGTTGCGGGCAAAGACTTTATAGTATACATAGGAAGTGTAGGATCGTAAGTAGGTAGTCATCTTAGTTTTTTTAGGAAAACTCATCATCTGCCGAGTCTTTTCCCAACAATGTTGGGGTCGGTTTCCAGTCTGACCGGATGCAGCTGAATACACTGGTATTGGTAGATAGGCAGTAGCTCCGTGTAAAATACTGATTTTACACGGAGCTACTGCCTATCTGACCTCCACAATACAGTTACTAGGTAATACGATCCGCCTTGGTAAGACTGGTTGTCAGATTTCTGGGTGTCTGACGACCCGTAACGACTGCCAAGGATCCACGAATGACAGCCGGGAGTAACAGCCTAATGTGCTTTCCGAGGCACGGATGATCACCCATCCACAGACCAACCTCGGTAAGAGAAGCTTAATCTGATCGATTGATCCGGACGGCTGCTAAAACATAGCAACAAGCCCCTCTTATCTAAGCTCTCTCTTTTATTAAAAGAAGTATATTGAAACAATTCACTTGAAAATTTTCATCATAACGAACTCGCCCTTCAATTCGCTCAAGAACACGACTTTCAATTTATGGAACTACCAGCCAGCTTGTGTTCCCATCCTTAAGTAGTTAACCCGTCGACTTCTC
Organism: Mesoligia furuncula; assembly: GCA_916614155.1. Classification (NCBI taxonomy): domain Eukaryota; kingdom Metazoa; phylum Arthropoda; class Insecta; order Lepidoptera; family Noctuidae; genus Mesoligia; species Mesoligia furuncula. The sequence continues at coordinate 27,227,582 of OU744807.1, read as the reverse complement.
GTCGTCATACTGACGTCACGCAAAATCCTGCATCGCGCAAGCAGAGTTTACCGCGCAACTGGCATATACAGAGTGTCCCGTAATTAATGGATAACCTCTTAAGGGATCATTGTACTTATCATTATGAACAACTTGTACTACAAGACCAAACATGAAATCGCGAAAAAATGTTTGCATAACTCGTCAAAGTGTAGGAAACAGCTGATTCTTTTTTCGCGATTTCAGGTTTCGTCCTATAGTAATAGTTGTTCATAATGATAAGTACCTTAAGAGGTTATCCATTAATTACGGGACACCCTGTATACAACCTCGAGGATGAGTGAGCTTTATCTTCATCCTGTTCCTCATACCTCTATATATTAAACAAATATATAAAAATATTCCCTTTGTAACATCAACTGTGCAAGGATTATCACACAGTTCCAACCATATCCCCGTACATAACTGCGTTATATCATCCATGTCGCTTGACATAAAGCGACGTGGATGCGAACATAATTTCATTTTCCATCGTAAGCGCCATTTACTGCGTACAGAGGAGTCGAGCTAAACGGATTGCTGTGGCAAAACTTCATTATTTACACCCTTTCCAGCTTCAACAGGGATTCGTTCTTAAAATAGTTGCTTTGTTTCACTACAATTTTAAGACAAGCCCAACTTAAAGATCCCAACATACGAGTTGTAGGTCCTGGGATCAAACCCAGACAGGCACTTTACTTTGAGTAAATAATTTCACCACCACTGCTCTCAAAACGGTGAAGGAAAACATCGTGAGAAAACCGGCAAGTCCTAGAACCAACATTTTTAAAACATGTGACATCTACCAACCCGCACTGGGCACGCGTGGTAGAATACAGCCCACTCCCTTTCGAAAAGAGGAGGCCACACCCACCAGTGCGGACATTATAAGCTCATTAATAAGCTTACAATCAACATAGAATGAAATCATATTTTTACACCCAAAAAATTATGTTTAATTAGATTCATCTTGTGTTATCCAACATCTTATTGTTATACTTTACTAGCTTCCGCCCGCGGCTTCGCCCGCAAGATCTGTCAATAAAAACTATCCTATGTCCTTCCCGGGATGCAATCTATCTCTCTGTCAAATTTTATCGAAATCCGTTCTGTGGTTTAGGCGTGAAAAGGTAACATACAGACAGACAGAGTTACTTTCGAATTTATAATATGAGTACGGATTAGTATGGATTTACATCTGATAGGGATCGGTTTATTTCTGCCCATCTATTTACGCAGGCCCCGAATTTTATGTCGTCAACCAATTTGGGTGGAATATTGGAAGCACTGAGGCAAACATTGGGGCCAGGCTTGCTTCAGTGCTTCTTCACGCTCCTATTGTCTACACTCTACAGGATAGACAGATAGGATAGGTAGCTGTCTGAGGGATTACAATCTTGAAAGCCGGAACAGTGCTCATCCTTGCATATATCATTTAATGCGGTTGTAGAAGGCTATCTGACTGTAGGTATATTACCGAGGTACTATTTTGAGGAAGTCAAATAGCTGCAATCACTTTTTGGGAAACTGGTGCTGTTAAATTTCGTAGCCTATCCGAACTTTTACAGAACCAGTTTACGAGATTTGTAAAAAGGCGTGACTTCAAAACTCAAGACTAAAAGCGGTCAGTATATCCTAACCGAGAGCTGTCAGAGTCGTTTGTCGATTGTTCTAGAATATTGACACTGACAGCTGAACGTGTTTAGAATAGAATAGAATCTCTTTATTATGTACACCATATTAATTACAGACATAAGTATAGAAACTGTAAAAAGGGTGACACAATGGGCGGTTTTATCGCTAAAAGCGATGTTTTAAAGACAACCTTTGGATGGATGAAAAAGGGGAAGGCGTTTAAATGTGCAGTTTGTGCGCTCAGTTTCATTGGTGAAATTGGTACTTATAATCACTTCAGAAAAAAGACTAACGTACTTTTAACAGTAGATTTGTCATGATTCCAAACAACAGAGGTGTCAAAGACCTGCCTAATTTCGATTAAGAATACTGTAATTCGTACAAAACAAACCATATAGACTTTTGTCAAGAGATATCGATGTGACCGCTTGTTATCAACATCGAGAACTTTAGGGCTGATAGTGAAAACTTTAAAACTGATTAAAATAGTAAGGTTAGCTATCAACAGATAGTAATTCTGATAAATTAGCTCCTCGAATCAAATCAGACCATAAAAGTTTTTGTGAATGTACAGACGCCAGCACACCAAGCTACCCGAAACTGTCAAATTATCCCAATCAACATTGAACCATATGCTTTAGCGATAAAGTTGAAAATCTATTAAAGAAATTTGAAAGATTGTAGTAGCTTGATGTGCTGTCTGTATGTAGCCTTTTGTCACAGATGGAGGGATTTAATTTGATTGATTTTTTATAAATCTGAATACATTCGACTCGTTTTGCGATTCCTGTGGGTGTGGTTATGATGGAATATAAGTAGGTTTGAGTATTAGTTTATCATCATCATCATCACCATTTCGGCCGTAAAACGTCCACTGCTTGACATAGCCTCCCCCAAGCACCTCCACTTCGACCAGTTCTGTGCTTCTCGCATCCAACGGGTTCCTGCGGCCTTCGCAAGGTCGTCGGACCACCTTGTGGGAGGCCTTCCAACGTATTAGTTTATAGTCGACATTAAATTAAACTTTAAATGTTATTCCCTAATTAGATAACGGGTTTGTTCTTCATTTCAGCTATAACAGCGGGTTAATTAAGTAACACACTAACAATAGGAATGGCTTTCATTTTGACAGTGCAACAACATTCATTGCGTTTTTTACGCTGAGCAGACAAATTTTTCCAACATATGAAGCAATGGATTAGCAATATCCATCAAATGATTCAGATTCTGTTTGAGCCACAACCATCATCAAGAAACGCAGTTCTTATTTCTTGACATTACGCTTACTTGCAGTGTGATTTTCCGATTTATACTATATGCACACATTGCATATGTCACAAAAAATTCATACTGCGAATTCTTGTAATTAATTCCTAGACATTTCCAGGAGGATAACAGCCTTTACAAAGTAAGGACAACGCAATGATGCATCATTATGTACGACATAAATATGTATGAACACATGCCCTAAGCCCAAGAGCTACTTACAACCCTAGACTCCGCCACTATTGAAGCTCCACCCTATTGAAACGTCGCCAAGTATACATTTTAATATTTTTTCTTCGCCATCTCTTTCTTCGAGAATATTAGAATTTTTCCATGCATACACAATTGAGCTCTGATAGATTTTTATTTGAGATTCTCTTGGTTTTCGTTGGAGTCGATATTCATGTCGTGGATGTGAGGGGAAATTACGTTCTATTCATTTATAGCATCAAGTGTACCATGGTGTGCCTATATGTATGTATTCATGTTGAGATTTCCCTTTGGCCTTTTGACCGGTGTTGTGTTTGTGAAAATAAGTATAATTTTTTTTAATCTAAATCATAATTTGCCTAGCCTTTTCCCAACTATGTTGGAGTCGGCTTTCAGTCTAACCGGATGCAGCTGAATACCAGTATTTTACATGGAACCACTGCCTATCTGACCTCCACAACCTAGTTACTGGGTAATACGATACCTCTTGGTAAGACTGGTTGTCAGACTTTTACGTGTCATCTTTGTACGTATGACGACAAGCTATATATTTCCAGTATAAGCTGACTTCTCATTGTACGATTTCTTACATCGGTCTTTACACTTTTTTGTTTGATCTTTATTTTTTGTTTTTATCTGGTGTATTGTGTATGTGCTAAATAAAAGTATTTTCTCTCTTCTTCTTTCTTTCTTGACGAAAAGTGTATATTGTATAGGCTTTTCGTACAATGCAAGGTCAGTTAAAACTGGAAATGTATAGTTTGATATGTTGTCGTCTGTACTCATTTGTTTGTTCTTTTCTTCTTTGCTGATTATATAGCAGCCGCACAGGTCGATCGTTCAGGTTAAGCTACGCTTGCCGCGGTTGGTCTGTGGATGAGTGACCATCTTTACATACCGAGACCCCTCCGTGCCTCGGAAAGCACGTTAAGCCGTTGGTCCCGGCTGTCATTAGTGGATCTTTGACAGTCGTTACGGGCAGTCTTAAGCCTGAAACTTTGACAACCAGTCTTATCAATGGGTATCGTGTTTCCCAGTAACTGGGTTGTGGAGGTCAGATAAGCAGTTGCTTCATGTAAAATACTGGTATTCAGCTGTTTCCGGTTAGACTGGAAGCCGACCCCAAGATAGTTTGAAAAAGGCTAGGCAGATGATGATGTGCGTACATAATGGTTAAGTAAATAAAAGAAAAACAGTGATTTACCGATTTACCGGTAAAAATTTCATCTCCAATCTTTTCACGTAGAAAAGTAGCTATTTTTCCTTCCTTCAGAAAATAAACTAATAGCGTGAAAATGTGGTTTCCCATACATTATTCGCGACACGCGATTCGTATTCGTCACTCGGAGGCGTTAATACGTTTTATGTCAACTCTGCTTGGAATTCCGCTCAGACGCGTGGACGCAGTAGGGCGTGAGTAATCAAACACACGTTGATATTCTTGGAGCTAGGAAACTTCATAATAATGTTTAAATGTATTATCCTTTTTGGCTCAGTTTCACAGGAATGAAACGAGCCGTACTCAGTGCCGGATGAAGAATACTAAATTCCCTAAGCCATCCACGCCTGTAGGCCCTCCTATCCACTGACTTTTGGGTCTTGTAATATCTTGCTGATAAGCAGCCTTGCCATTCATGTGCTAGCAAATACTGTTTCGGTGCTGTTTCTGCCTTATGGTGCCCCTCGAGACGTGATGCCCTAACCAAAAGCTTAATTTGCTTATGGGCTAATTTTGGCTGCACTTTTAATAAGCCAATAAATACTAGATTACCTTACTAATCCAGCTTATCTATTCACAACCACTCGACAGGGTTCTGAGTCAAAAATGTCACAGTTTCTGTTACCTGTTGGCCTAGTCTCTGACCGCAAGAATGGCGGAACTGTCAACATTTTCGGGTTTCCGATTTGTGAGTGTTTAGAGGACTCCTTCGATAACATTGATTGATGTTCGATTCAGCACGAAAACGTATCGAACGGTTGTCAATAGCTATGCTAGTCAATAACGGCTACTGCATAGATAAGGCTTCTTCTTTTCCATAATAGGAGGAATATAGTTACTCTAGTGGAAAAACATGCTTATTTACTCTTATGTCTTTATGTAACCCTTTTTTTGTTAATAGTTATGACTCTTCAGTAACCCGTTATTTAGGAGGGGCTCGTGGCTAATAACAGCCGCACGGGCTCTACACTTGCCACGGTCGGTCCAAGGATAGGTGACCATCTTTACATACCGAAACCCCTCCGTGCCTCGGACAGCACGTTAAGCCATTGGTTCCGGACTTCCGGCTGTCATTCTTGCATCCTTGACAGTCGTTACGGGTCGTCGGAAGCCCGAAAGTCAGACAACATCTTACCAAGTGTTACGGTGTTACCCAGCAACTGATAGTCAGATAGGCAGTCGCTTCATGTAAAATACTGGTATTCAGCTGCATCCGGTCAGACTGGAAGCTGACCCCAACATAGTTTGGGAAAGGCTAGGTAGATTGAGTAACCCATCATTTTAAAAACCATTAAATCTAGAAATCGCCCGTACATCCTGACTTTCAGAGGACCTGACTAAGTGGACTTACCAACTGAATTTCAACAAACCGTAGTACGATAAGATTTAATTATTCCGACAATATGGAACTCCGACACGTCTTCATTTCGACAATAAATAAATAAATAAAAAAAATAAAAATAAATAAAAAGTATTTAATTCAGACTATTTAAAGGTCCATATTTTGTTAGTATTACATTATCTTAAAACTATGTTAGTCATGAGGAGATCAAAATAAAAAACAAAAGACAATACTCTAGTTCGAAATTACTGAAGTTCGACACTACTGAACTCCGACAAAGCGTTTCTTCGACATGACTTAACTAGGAAACGATGCGACTTCGACGACATGCTTCTTCGACAGCAATGGTAGTCCGACAAGAGTCAATTTCGACGCACTCTACTCCTGCATGCTGTACTTCGACAATAGCTTACTTCGACGTGATATATCTGAGACACGATGCTACTTCGAAATTAGTGATATTCTATTAGCGATAACGATGATGATGGAAAAGTCAAAAATGTATAGCACAATCACCCTATAGCGTTCCCACTGCTGGGACACAGGCCTCCTGTCTTCGAGAGGGAGGGAGGGGTTTTAATCCATAACGCGTACCCAGTGCGGGTTGGAAGAGGTCACGTCTTAAATTTTTTGGTTCTAGGACATGCCGGTTTCCTCACGATGTTTTCCTTCATCGTCTTGAGAGCAGTGGTGATGAAATAATTTACACAAAGTAAAGCTCCTGTCTGGGTTCAAACCCACGACCTACAACTCAGGGCCGTTACCACTGGGTCACTCACCACTAGTCTCTATAATGTTTGGGGCTCACAAAAACTACAGACAAGCATAAATCAACGCTTAGAGGTTGTTGTAGAATTACGAAACGCTTTGAAAGCGATTTCCACTTGTCTAGACCCCCTGAAGTTGATCTAGTTAGAATAGCATACCTATGTGTTAAATTCTGCTACACAACATGAGCCTGTATTTCCCAATACACTCCCTGTTTGTCAAAGGCTGCCCGCCCACGTCAGACTTTGTAGCACCGATAAATCGGGAAGATTTTTCTCCGATTCTTATGACCGACTCGTACGTCACTTTGTCTTCAACACAATGTCCTTCCCTAGCAAGTGCATGCGGCCGACTGTCGGTGAGTAGTGTGCGTTAACGCAAACATTTCCGAACGTTCCATTTTTCACCGATATAATCGGATCGGTCGGATGCACCGATTTTATTTCAGACCGACCTTTTGCAGGACGTGTGCGTTGCACTATTGCAGCCAGTACGTTTTATTTTTCTCCTACAAAAATCGGTCACCGATTATCGGGCGAGCAGCCTAACTCGCACTCATCGCCGAACCCTTCACATATACCTACATACATTATATACATAACCGTAAACTGCGGAAGCCGGAACATAACAACAAGTAGTGCTAATCTGTTCAGCAGTTTAACTCTTGAGAGACACGAGTACTTCAATATTAGGGTACGGCCAAGTTATAGTCAAACTACTAGCCGTTGCTTAGTTTTCTTAACATTCTTAAACATTAGAAATGTAATGTAATGTGTAAGTAGGTAAAGTGCAACAAGTTTATTAAGAGCGTTTACGACGTACGGCATTTCATACAAACTTTCAAGCCCCTTTTTTTTAACGTGGAGAAATGCTCATGCATTCTGCACTACCACGGGGAGATAGTGCAGTTATGTGGGACTCTAACCCACTAAAACTCCACGGTGTCCTCCTCTGCCGCTTACGGCGGGAACACGGGCACGCGTTAGCACTCATCCGTGAACCCGCTGCACTTTCAAGCCCTTGATTTTCGAAATGAAAGAACCGATTTTAATTAATCTTCATACGCATAAGCAGGATGCAAAGGTCTAAAAAGTTACTAAGGAACATTTTCGAAATATCTATAAATTCTATGGAAAATTTAAAATCTCTCTAGTTTGGCTGTAACGCTATTTTTCGAAAATGTTCTTAAGTAACTTTTTAGACTGTTGTATCTTGCTTATGCGTGTGTGGTTTAATTTAAATCGGTTCATTCATTTCGAAAAAAAAGGGCTTGAAAGTTTGTATGAAATGCCGTACGTCGTACACGCTCTTAAACAAGAGATTCAACATCAGTAAATATTTTCAAAAATAAATTAAAGTTGTATTTGGCTAACCAACAATAATAAATGATTATTCACTGTATGATTATTACGATATTTTGTTAAGTTTGTCATAATAATATTTAAGTGGACTTTGTAGGTACTTATGTCCTTTATACTAACAGTACTTTGCGGTACAATCCGCGTAAGTTTCGATACAGTGGGAATATCGGGATAAAAAGTATCCCATGTGGATATGAAATGTCCCAGGAAATGGTCTATATATGTGCCAATTTTCATCCAAATCTGTTCAACGGTATACGCGTGATTGAGTAACAAACATCCAAACATCTTCACGAACTTTCCCATTTATAATATTAGTAGGATTATATACAGGGTGTCCCAAAAAATAATGTCAAGCGGAAGTCGAGAGATAGAGCACCCCTTGGGGTTCCCGAACTCCCCCATTTTCGATTCGTTCCGCGATTTTTCATAGTTTTCGTGTTGTGATTTTTTTCTGATTTAAGTAAAAGATGGTACCTTCCTTACGGAAGAAATGCTACCTAACTGTATTATATACTTAAGGAGTGTGAATCAAATTAAAGGAGACCATAACCTCTAAGTTTGATTCGACATTTCTTCTCATGGATCAGTCAGCTAATAAAGGCCAGCGCCATCAAGTTTTTGTAAATATCTACCAAAAAAATTTACTTCTGAAAGTGTCTTTGAAGATATACTTACAGAAATAAACATCATTATCATCTGCCTACCCTTTTCCAACTATGTTGGGGTCGCCTTCCAGTCTAAACGGATGCAGCTGAATACCAGTATTTTACATGGAGCGACTGCCTATCTGACCTCCACAACCCAACGATACCCCTTGGTAAGACTGGTTGTCAGACTTTCGGGCAGAAATAAACATCATTTTATTTAGTTGCTAAACAGCATGCACTCACGTTACCTTCTTATTATTTATTATATACTTAAACAGGGTTATTGGTAAAACATTAACAACCTCTTAAGAAGTCATTGTACTCATCATTATAAACAACTTTTACTGTTAGACCAAACCTGAAATCGCGAAAAAAAATCTGCCGTTCCCTATATTTTGACGAGTTATACGAACATAAATGTACATTACATAACATTTTTCGCGTTTTCAGGTTTGGTCCGATAGTAAAAGTTGTTCATAATGATGAGTACAATGACCTCTTAAGAGGTTGTTAATGTTTTACCAGTAACCCTGTATATTCATACCTATTTTAACTAAAACTACCCTCCCGGAACAAGTATAAGTTGCATTAATCTGAACAGTTTAGCGCAGACTAACACAAGTACAAACATTCCTTACCCTCCACTGTAAGGGTGGGGACACATTACACTGACGTCTACGTGCGCCGAGAGCACTTTATATGATATAACTTGCAAAAAGAGTCCGCTGTCTTTATTATTCATGGAAAAACATTTGTTTGTCTCTGGTGGAGCTACAGTCTCTTTAGTCTTATAATATTTTTCAGACCTTACCTTGTATTTTCTAGATAAAACCGGCTTTTGTGATTTGTTGTTGTGACAAAACATTTTGTTTATTAAACTTTGAGAAAAAAGCCTTTGGCCCTTACCTATCTCCTAATACAACTTTCTGTTTTAGAAACAGTCCGATCTTTGATCTCTAGGCCTCAAGGGCTCCACTTGAGAAAACAGTGAAAGAAATATACCATTGTCAAAACTGCGAGGAGTTCTCACTCGTATCTACCAACCCAGCGAACAGATGTAGGTACCGTGTATATCGAACGGTATTAGTAATTTTAAATTATACCATTTAACGAGGTATAAAAAACAAAACACTACTATATCTGCGTACCTGCCCATTGTACCCGTAGTAGCCGTTCACGATCTCTAGCAAGGCAACTAGCATCAAGCGAAACGGGAACCCGTCACCTGTTTCCGTCGCTCCGAAAGTCTCATCGCAGTGACTCGTAGCATGCTCTTAAAACTTCTTTCATTTGTTTTCTCTGCAATCGCTGTCGAGAAACAATAAGTGTCGCTTGAGCGTGTGAGTCGTGGTCACGGAGTTAGTGTCCCCACCCTAACATACCGGTGCCAAGTTCGCCCCTGTCAAGTCGTGAGTTATTAGCGCCGCTAACTTGGACAAGCAACTTGGATTGAAATATAGCTGTGCCAAGCATCCATTGATTACAACATATTACTCAAAGTATGAGTTGCAGTGAGCACTTGGCACTTGGCAAATAGCACTATAGTTCTTACACTAATATTATAAAGGCGAAAGTTTGTGAGTGTGTTTTTATATGTTTGTTACTTCTTCACGGTCAAACGGCTGGACCGATTTTGATAAAATTTGGTATGGAGGTAGCTGACACCCTGGATTAACATGTAGGCTACTTTTTTATCCCGATATTCTCACGGGATTGAACCTTTTGCGGGTGAAACCGCGGGTCAATGCTAGTAAATTATAAATCCAAAGTTTCTTTGTCTGTCTATTCGTTAGTTTGCTTATAACTTGAGGATCACTTATCGTATTTGCCTGTTTTTTTTAAGTCTTACCGGCACCAGTGACAGAAAAGTTGGGTGGAAATCGGTTGTTATGGTATGGGCAAGTGATGTGGAATTGAGGAGGATGAGGAAAATGTCGTGAGGAAACTTTTGATTATGAATGTGGATGGCTAAAAGAGTAGGAGAAGACAAAAGAAACGATGAATAGAAGTGAAAGATGACATGGCTAGAAAATGGGTGACTACTGAGTAGTACTGAGATGACGACTTGTAGAGAGATACGGAAGAAGACAAGGTGTTAATACTTAATAATCACTTATTTCTATTTATCAATTGACTGTCGAGTTGCGTGTCTATCGAGACGCGCATCTGTCAAGTTGCTGCGTCTTTCACGTGATGCAAATCTGACGAGATGCGTTTCTGTGAACATACGTTTTCTGGCGAAAAGCGTATTTGACTACTTGCCTTTCTGACGACATGCTAGTAATCCATGAGGTCCATTGTATTAGTAACAATTTTAGTTAGTCTACTTAATAACTAAAACAGATCTTGTTCGATCGGCTAACGCCCACACTAGCGGACTATCTGCCCAGGCGGTTATCGAGTGCAGAATGATGTTGGGCCTGTCAGGCAACCTGCGCAGTAACAAGGCAGATTTCTTGCGCCATTCTGCGCCAAAGCTGCCGCGCGCGCCGGCAAACATCGCCGACGCACTGCAGAAGCGTGGCGGTCGCAACAGCACCCTGAGGGGCAATTCTAGTAATTTAAATAACGTTCACAGTCTGATCTCAGTCTCGATCTGTCAAAAATACCGTTTGGGCGCATTATGTCCAATTAGCAAAATGTCCAACTATCCAATTCGCAATTGGTCGAATTCGCAATTGGTCCAGTTCGTAATTGGTCCAGTTCGCAATTGGTCTAGTTCGCAATTGGTCCAGTTCGCAATTAGTCCAATTCGCAATTGGTCCAGTTCGCAATTAGGGGGTGAGAGGCAGTTTTTGACACGACCCCCCCCGAAATTTTGACAAGTTTTTGACATTTGTTTGTCGCTGAGATGAGACTGCGATTTTGAACGTTTTGAATTACGAAAATTGGCCTTCTGAACGCATTGTTATATTGGATACGCAGAGCATTGCAAGCCCTTTGGGTATATCTGAACCACAGGGCCCCCGAGTACAGTGTTGTTGTTGTTGTAAAAAGGGCTATTACGCCGACTCTACATAAATTGGGACAAGGGAAACACAAGGATAAGTTACATACATTATACACACTGTTAGGTCTTGGATCCTTGCGGAATGAAAGTGGACTGTACATCAATAAACTGGTACAAATAATTACAATAAAGTCACTAATCTCGACAATCATCGCGTTCGTGAATCGTTTACGGGGTGCGCGACTGCGCGTGTGTACTGTGTGTATCACAAGGGCGCGCGCGGGCAAGTGGTGAGGGGCCGTGGGACGTGAGCCGTGGTGGCGTGACTGGCGTGGCCGTGGCCATGCTCGAGGCACGTGCTGCTTGGGGCGGGCAGTGCCAGGGAGGAGCGGGTGAGCGCCTTGGTCCCGTGGGTTGCGCGTAGACCCATACTTATACAGTGGTGCGACGCGCAAACGATGCCTGCCACCCTTTATACAACATTATTTTTAGTATATGTGAAACCCGAAAGACGTGTGAGGTATCTAGTATTTTTATGTAAATAATGTATGTACAAAATTTCAAAACTGTACTTATCATGAAAAATCACAAAGTTATAAGCTTGTTAAGTTACCTGTTTGTCCGTACAAAAACATGCTCACCCGCGCCGCTCGCGCCGCGCCGTCTTGCGCTCATTGATAATAGTACCTAGGTACCTAACCTTTTTTAAATATATTTGGGACAAAATTATTGGAATCGATTCAGTTACTTTTTCTGAACAAACTATATTCAGGTTTCGCATTATATACTAAAAATAACGTTGTAAGTATATATTTCGTTTTTGGTATTAGGTAGCGTCACAGCTACAGTTTATAAATAAGTTTACCAATAAAGGTACTACGTGTCAGACTTTCGAGGAATCTTCGTTATTAAAATGTTCGGCTTCTATGAACGACAAGCAAAAATAGCATCGCGCTATATTATCTACTAATGGAATCTTGACAGTCTGTGGAATTTGATATTTTGAAGGCAACACAGCCTTAACGTCTAAGGCTGATTTTAACAAAGTGAGATATCCTTTATACGTACTGGGGTAAACTCACTCCATCGTCGACTTTGTCTCTGTCACCTCTGACCTAGACTAGAGTCAAGAGCAAACTCATTACAAATAAAAAAAAAACAACGTGTAATAAAATTGACGACTGACAGGTTTTGTATGGAAAAATAGTCAAACTAGGTAGGTATAAAAGTTTCGTTGAGGTTGCCATAAATATGGTGAACATTTAACTGTATGTTACATCAGTGTCACAGAAACTTATTTAAAATATTACGCACGCGCGGGCTCTGCGCGCGAGCGGTGGCAACCGACTGGCGGAGTGGCCGCGACGCCACGCGAAAGTGTAGGCATTTATCGCTGTACGGCCGAGTGAAGGAGGCCTGTCAGTATTAACAATTTGACATTGGCAGTCCCATTATATCGTGGCATTAAGGGTGATTTTCGTAGTGCAAGTTTCAGCATTAATGAGAAATGAAATGAAATTGCTTATTCTTTAAATAGGATAAGTATAGGAATCACTTTTACATGTCCTATTAAAAAAAAAAAAAAATCTAGGTGGTCGGCGTTTCCTGTCTGACTAGGTGCCTACTCTGAGAAGAAAGGCCAAAACAAACTCAGAGGTAAAAAATTTAAGAAAGAAGAAATTTAAAGTAAGAAATTAAGAAATAAGAAAAAAATAAAAAAAGAAGAAAGAAAAGAAAAGTAAGAAATAAGAAAATTAAAGAAAATAAATTTTAAAGGTAAGAAATTTTCAACTTTATCGCTAAAGTTTAAGGTTCAAAGTTGATTGGGGGAAATTTGACAGTTTCGGGCAGCTTGATGTGTAATATTGGTAGGTATATGCAGGGAAGGCATCAAATAATTCATGACCATTATTATTATTGCCAAAAGTAATATCTCTGGTGGGTACCAGTCAAAGTAGTAAGTGAATGGCTAGGTAACTAGTCATGGTATATAGGTACATACCACGTATAGCTTAGCCATTCACTTACGTCCGATGTTATTGCACTATGTTCTAGCACTTCTTGCTAGAACTGTTCAGGATATTAAAATCATTAGATACATGCATTGTTTAATCACCCGAGAAACTAAATGTATATTGAAGATGAGTTGATCCAAGATGAAAGGATCGAGCATCCGCAGCTGCATACCAGATTTAATGTAGTGATAACAGAATATCTCTAACTGAAAACAATGAATAAACTGGCCAAGTGCGTGTCGGACTCGCACACGAAGGGTACCACAAGGCAAAAACGCCGAAAAAAACATGTTTGTTGTATGGGAGCCCCCCTTAAATATTTATTTTATTTTAATTTTATGATTCATTATTAAAGTTAAAATACAACTGAGTATTTTGTGAATATTTCAAGTGCCTACCTGTTGCCATTTTTAATATCGAGCAAAAAAGGGCAAAAAAATCGCGTTTGTTGTATGAGAGCCCCCCTTAAATATTTATTTTATTTTGTTTTTAGTATTTGTTGTTATAGCGGCAACAGAAATACACCATGTGTGAAAATTTCAACTGTCTAGCTATCGCGGTTCTTGAGATACAGCCTGGTGACAGACAGACAGACAGACGGACAGACGGACAGACAGTGAAGTCTTAGTAATAGGGTCCCGTTTTTACCCTTTGGGTACGGAACCCTAAAAATGAAATAAAATTGATGACTGACAGGTTTTATTTTGTTTTTAGTATTTGTTGTTATAGCGGCAACAGAAATACATACTTTGTGAAAATTTCAACAGTCTAGCTATCGCGGTTCTTGAGATACAGCCTGGTGACAGACAGACAGACGGACAGACGGACAGACAGCGAAGTCTTAGTAATAGAGTTCTGTTTTTACCCTTTGGGTACGGAACCCTAAAAACCATGACAAACGTCTTTTTGGGAAAACTAGAGAGAAAAACACAAAAAAAAACAATTTCTTAAAAATACAACAACAAATTCTAGACAATATTTTGCGTGAATTTCGAAATTCAAATTTTTTATGCGTCTATCAGTTCGGAACGGTGTTTCTGTGCGTGAGAACTAGACGTTGTTCATGTAGACTAACGTCTAACTGCTCATCACTGATACTAGCCTTGTCGAACACGAAGCCAGGTGAGACAGTGTGCTTTTTGGTCATGAGTGAGTTCGAGCTCGCGACTAGTTTACTCTTAAGTGGCGTATGACGACATTGTTTATGTGCCAGTGAGAGCTGTAGTATCTAGGTCTAATCTTGATAGTCTAAATGAATCAATGCTATTGTCTTCATAACACATACCCATATAGAACTGTGATCCCCGAATAGTATTGTGTTTACACAACAATTATATTTTGGGCTCATTGTGAGTGTGGAGTTGGGTACATTTTTGGGTTGATTGCTGTTATATTTATTTGAGCTATGCTTCGAGTGACGGGTCGTCAGAAGCCCGAAAGTCTGACAACCTGTCTTACCTACCTACCTATGGGCATAGTCTTACCCAGTAACTAGATAGTAGAGGTCAGATAGGCAGTCGCTCCATGTAAAATACTGGTATTCAGCTGGATCCGGTTAGACTGGAAGCCGACCCTTACCCCAATAGTTGGGAAAAAGCTAAGCAGATGATGATGTTTCAAGTGATGGACTACATCTGTTTGTGAATCGATGTACCAATACCTATAGTTACTTGAATCAAGCGAAAGAATCATCATAAGATTGAATAGTGCCATTATTGAAATGTGAATGTATAAATTCCATTTTAAAGTAATAATGTTTAACGAGAAATAGCGCAGATTCTTACAATACAAAAAAAATGCAAAAAGCAGAAAATACCTTATTTTTCACCTTAGACAAATCCAAACCTGTATGTATTTATATAACGTTTTATAAGCATCAACTTATTTGTTTAGTAGTTGGTTCCATGTTAAAAATTGCAGCTTGAAAAGCATATAATATATTATTTCACCATTGCAATTACCCTTCTTTTTTTTCCCATATCGTGAAATATCGTCCCTAAACGTTCGCAAACTCTCAGAATCACAAATTCCTTCAAGATTCTCGACACACCCTTGAATGCGGACCATGTCCTCCCTGATGTGACACAATTACGAAAGGGATGGCTATTTACATATATTATGGAGAGAATTTACACTGACATTATCTCGGAACCCATCTTGCCTGCTTAGTCAGTGTTTAAGCAGTTTTCAAGACAATTTAGTAGGAGATCTTGAATGTATGACTAGAGTGACCTTATTTGTAGTCAAATTGTTAAAGACACTAGGTACACATATACCTACACACACTGACCTCTATAATACAAGTACGCTGTATTATAGAGGTCAGTGCCTACACATAATAAGTTGATACGAAATAATAGACCTGAAGGCTAATTTCGTAATTAAAAACGTTCAAAATTTAGTCACAGTCTCATCTCGACGACAAGCAAATGTCAAAAACTTGTCAAAAATTTAGAGGAATTAGAGGTTTGACAGATTGAGACTGCAATCAGATTGTTAACGTTCTTAAAATTACGAGACCCCTCTGGTTGCACAGAGCATGTAACTTTTTTAGGGTTCCGTACCCAAAGGGCAAAAACGGAACCCTATTACTAAGACTTCGCTGTCTGTCCGTCTGTCTGTCACCAGGCTGTATCTCAAGAACCGCGATAGCTAGACAGTTGAAATGTTCACAAATTATGTATTTTTGCGACGCTTGGCAGGCGCGTTGGCGATCGCAGTATGGTATGGTGGTGGAATACATAGAGAACCCTGCTGCCCATTCTCCGGTACGCCCCTTAGTCGCCTTTTACGACACTCACGGGAAGTATGGGGTGGTGCTATTCTTTAAGTCCGGCACCACACAGACAATTATGGCAAACCCCCCCCCCTTTTGGGGGAGGCCAATGTCCAGCAGTGGACGTCTTTCGTCTGAAATGATGATGATGATGATGTATTTTTGTGGCCACTATAACAACAAATACTAAAAATAAAATAAATATTTAAGGGGTCTCCCATACAACAAACGCGACTTTTTTGCTCGATATCAAAAATGGCAACAGGTAGGCACTTTAAATATTCATAAAATACTCAGTTGTATTTTTACTTTAATTATAAAATTAAAATAAAATAAATATTTTATTTATTTTTCCCTCCCATACAATAAACATGTTCGGCGTTTTTGCCTTGTGGTGCGGAACCCTTCGTGTGTAAGTCCGACTCGCACTTGGCCAGTTTTTCTGGTTGCACGCGGTGTTATATGAAAATATATAAAAAAATACACAGCTTTATTTTTGCTCTTTCTGTCTAGATACCTAGTTATATTGCATCCTTCAATGTGAAATCATATGAAATCTAAGCCTGTGCTCGCAGTATTATTCGATAAGGTCGAGGAATCAGTACCTATCCAAAAGCAAAATTTGCATACCTAGAAATAAAAATATCCCCTAAAGAGTGCGTATTCAAATTGTTACTAAGTCCGCAGTCGCAGCGATCGTGTAATGCATCTGGAAAATATTATAGGTTAGTATTAGTCACTCGAGCAAGACGGTGCGGTGCGCCATTTTAAAATCATTTTTTTTTGTTGTTTTTTTAATTAATTAGTTCAGTAGTTATGCGTGTGTGGTTCCTAGTCATCCTGTCAGTCGGATTCTGTGCCTATAATGATAAACCTAGTGAGTGGTAATTTTGATATCCAAGAAAATACTGAAATTCAGATTACATTCAATCAACTCGGTCTATCGCAGTCCACTGCTGGACCTGGGCCTCTCCCAGGCTGTGCCATAACCCTCTGGCCTTCCGCATCGAGGCTGTACCAGCCACCTTTCTAAGGCCATCCATCTAGCTGGATTCAATTAGGTTTATTTTATTTTTGAATAATTTGGTTGAATTACATAATTGAACACCCGGAACCCGTTGAACCCGAGGAACCCGTTGGATGCGAGAAGCACAGAACCGGTCGAACTGGAGGTGATTGGGGGAGGCCTATGTCCAGCAGTGGACGTCTTTCGGCTGAAATGATGATGATGATGACATAATTGAAGCAAGTTACGTTTTCAGTTACTGATAATTAGGTTTTAGAAAAAACAAGACCTATCAGGTTATTTTGTGAACTTTGATTTACTCTGAGGTTTAATGGAGAAATTATCTAGATTTATATATGTACCTATATGTGTTTTAATAATACATCGTCAGCGTGAATAGGTAAGTAATAAGGGTGAATTCAAAAAGCAGAACTCAGAAGGCCCATTCTCGTAACTAATCGCGAAAAAAAAATTCAGCTGTACCCTACATTTTGAAGAGTTATACGAACATAAATGTAGGGCATAAATGAACAGCAGATTTTTTTTTCGCGATTTCAGATTTGGTCCCATATTAAAAGTTCTTCATAATGATGAGTACAATGACCTCTTAAGAGGTTGTTAATGTTTTACCAATAACCCTGTATACCGCTTTCCTACCGTAGGTATATACCGCTTCTCTACAGCTTTTAAACCGCGTCTATACCGTTTCTCTACTGCGAATACACCGCTTCTCTATCGCTTATACACCGTTTCTCTATCGCGTATAGACCGTTTCTCTACCTACCGTGTATATACCGCTTCTCTACCGCGTATACACCGATCCCTATTGCGCATACACCGCTTCTCTACCACGGATATACCGCTTCTCTACCGCGTATATATTACTTCTCTACTGCGTATAAACCGCTTCTTTACCGCTTATATACCCCTTCTCTACGGCGTATACTCCGCTTCCCTACCGCGTATATACCAATTCTCTACGGCGCACATACCGCTTCTATACCGCGTATATACCGTTTCTCTACTGCATATACACCGCTTCTCTACCGCGTATATACCGTTTCTCTACTGCGTATACACCGCTTCTCTACCGCGTATATATTGCTTCTCTACTGCGTATACATCGCTTCCCTACCGCGTGTACGTATACCGCTTCTCTACCACATAAGTCCCGCAAACCACAGGGAAATTACTTTCAATCCTCGCCGGCAGATTATTCCTCGCTCGGCCGGAGCAATGTCGGAGCCATTATCTTGTAATATTGCTCAAGGTTATGTGTTGAGCTTTGTTGAGCTGCTAGAATAATGGAGAGATATACTTATTGTTGAGTGAGTGAGAATGTGGTGGAGTTTGTGATTTGATTAATGGGTTTATCGTGATTGTAAAGGCTATGCATGACCCTGTCTTGCGCTAAAAACTTCTGAATTAGGTAAGTAAAATGCTACATTTTAATGAAATAGGTAAGCTCTATGTCTTAAGTGTCTAGTTAATATGGGCAAAACGATGGTCGTAAAAACCTTTTTTGGATATTATGTCGTCATAATTCGGATAGAATAAAAATGAAATAAAATAAAGTCTGACAACCAGTGTTACCAAGGGGTATCGTATTACCCGGTAACTGGGTTGTGGAGGTCAGATAGGCAGTCGCTCCATGTAAAATACTGGTATTCAGCTGCATCCGGTTAGACTGGAAGCCGACCCCAACATAGTTGGGAAAAGGCTAGGCTGATGATGATGATGATGAATTTGGATAGAATAACCAGGGGGCAAATTGCGTGTCACACTATCAGTAGCAATGTTCAACAACATTCATTGCGGTATTTACGTTGTTGAGCAGACACATTTTTTGAACATATGAAGCAATGGATTAGAGATATCCTTCAAAATGAGATTGAGATTGATAGTTTGTTACGCAATTATAAAGCTGCTGTTGCGCGCGTGAAATTAAACCCCCATTCACCCTCTTAGGGGTGGAATTTCGAAAAACACTTTCTTAGGGGATACCTACTCTTCACAAAGAATACACACTCCAAATTTCATGTCTCTAGGACCAGTAGTTTAGGCTGTGCGTTGATATATCAGTCAGTCAGTCAGTCAGGACTTTGAATTTTATATGTATAGATTTACTGACCCACTGACTTTCAGACATGACTAGCCTGATTAATCATTTGACCCTTTATTTATAAACATTGTTTATAGATAAGTAATGATTACCGTCTGCTTAACCATAGATTGTTTGTTGTTTAAACATCTCGTTTATAAATAAGGGGTACAGACAATCTACAACCATCAGCACAATAAATTATATCCGTCAGTTATCTAGTTGCCCCAACGCATTTCGTCCTAACTCCTGACAGTATGCCGTAATTAGATCACAGATGACGGACGACCCTAGAGTAATTTATACGACACTATTCCTATACTCGACTATATTTTGTAACTCAATATTAAATATACTCATACCTTCTTCATTTTGTAGGCAGCAAGAAAATACCAAACTAAAATAATTTGTTAGCCGACTTCAAAAAAAGACGAGGTTATCAACTCGGTTGAATATTTTAGTATAATAAAAAAAACCGGGCAAGAGCGAGTCGGACTCGCGCACCGAGGGTTCCGTAACATCCGGGTTTATGCATAAGGTTTATGTTTATGAAATTAAATGTTTATTTTTTATTTTTGAGATGATTGAATGAATGGTAAATTGCGGTTTACGATTTATGAGGTATTAAAAAAAAACTACTTACTAGATCTCTTTCAAACCAATTTTCGGTGGTAGTTTACATGGTAATGTACATCATATATTTTTTTTAGTTTTATCATTCTCTTATTTTAGAAGTTACAGGGGGGGGGACACACACATTTTACCACTTTGGAAGTGTCTCTCGCGCAAACTATTCAGTTTAGAAAAAAATGATATTAGAAACCTCAATATCATTTTTGAAGACCTACCCATAGATACCCCACACGTTCTAAGTATGGGGAACCCTAAAATTTGTTGTTTTTTTTCTATTTTTGTGTGAAAATCTTAATGCGGTTCACAGAATACATCTACTTACTAAGTTTCAACAGTATAGTTCTCATAGTTTCGGAGAAAACTGGCTGTGACATACGGACGGACAGTCAGACAGACAGACGGACAGACAGACAGACAGACATGACGAATCTATAAGGGTTCCGTTTTTGCCATTTGGCTACGGAACCCTAATAATTAATCGAACTTCTGAGGAACTAAAAATGTCACTAATGCCGCGACTCGCGTGGCCATCTACTGGATCCATGTCATCAATACAAATAAGTATCTGTCTGTACCTATAAAATTTTCTATACTTACAAATCAATAAAAAGTCTGTAATGTCAAAATTATAACTATTTACTAAGTGCTTACGCGTACCGGAAGACGTAGCGTTGGAAGGCCTCCCACAAGGTGGTCCGACGACCTTGTGAAGGCCGCAGGAACCCGTTGGAAGCGAGAAGCACAGAACCGGGCGAAGTGAAGGTGCTTGGGGGTGTCCTATGTCCAGCAGTAGACGTCTTACGGCTGGAATGATGATGATGAAGTGCTTACGACAGTTTATGATATTTATAACAAAATGCTTTTTTTTTTGTCTGTCTTTTGTTCCGGTTGATCTCCGAAACGGCTGGACCGATTTTGATGAAGTTTGGTATGAGGATACTTTGAATGGGTGACCATCTTTACGAAGACCCCTCCGTGCCTCGGAAAGCACGTTATGCCGTTGATGCCGTCTGGCATTGTTCTGGATCTTTGTCGGTCGTTACGTACGAGTCGTCAGTAGCCCGAAAGTCTGACAACCAGTCTCACCAAGTATTTCCCAGTAACTGGGTTGTGGAGGTCAGATAGGGAGTCGCTCTATGTAAAATACTGGTATTCAGCTGCATCCGGATAGACTGGAAGCCGACCCCAACATAGTTGAGAAAAGGCTAAACAGAAGAGAAGAAAAAACACTAGGCATAAAATAATAACTTATTCATAAAATTAATGTTTAAGAACTTCCTAATAATACGAGGGTCCAAAATTAGGCTGAAACTTTTTCCAATTTTCCTTTATTAGAACCAAAATTGGTCCCAAGAATCTATCTCAAAAACTCATCCTCTGAGTAAAACCTAGTTAAAACCAATAAGTGAAGCATCCTTACTGAAAACTTCCCGAGCTGGTACAAAAGCTATTCCATTAGTTAATACCCATTCACGTGAACCCTTCGCAAAAGTTCCAGAAGGTCTGCCCCCCATCTGAAAGTTTATCGAAATTATTTAGGACATGTTTACATTGTTATAGTGTAGAACGGCGATAACATTCTGCCTTATACTACTGTGTCCATTTCTTTAATGCGAGTGTCAATTTTGGTTTAATCCAGGCTAATATTATTTTAAGAAGCCTTTGCCCAACAGTGGGACAATAATAGGCTGGTATTATTAATATATATATTTTTATGAGTGATGGTAAGTGGATCGTGGCTATGAAATAAGCTTCGCCTGCCGCGGGCGGTACTTGGATGTGTGATCATCTTTACATACCTAGACCCGGTCTTCGTGCCTCGGAAAGCACGTTAAGCCGTTGGCCCCGGCTGTCATTCTTGCATCTTTGACAGTCGTTACGGGTCGTCAGAAACCCGATTGTCTGACAACCAGTCTTACCAAAGGGTATCGCATTAGCCAGTAACTGGGTTGTGGAGGTCAGGTAGGTAGGCGTGGGAAAAGGCTAGGCAGATGATGATGAAATGGTTTGGGTAACCTTTACAAAATAAAAAATGTAGTTTCTATCTACAGTTTTTCTATCCTTGTTTGTTACGTTTTTACACTATCGAGCCAATTTTGTTATAATTTGAGAGGTAGTTTATTTTCCGTATGTATAGGGTAGGTACTTTCATTCCGGAAAATTAAAAACTTTTCTAGAGTTGAGCTAGGCTTTAGTTATTTTTATGCAATATGGCTTTTCTCTTTATTTTTTGTGAAGGTAGGTAGGTATACAGGGTTATTGGTAAAACATTAACAACCTCTTAAGAGGAGGTACTCATCATTATGAACAACTTTTACTAAAATAGGATCAAATCTGATCGCGAAAAAAATCAGCTGTTCCCTACATTTATCTTCGTATTTACTCGTCAAAATGTAGGGAACAGCAGATTTTTTTTCATGCCTCCATTGATCATGGCTGCCAAGTTATGAACCTATACTTTATTAAAAGATTAGAAGAGCCGTGATAAAACAACAGTTGTTTCGCTTCTAATGATGGGATTACAAAACCGTCCCTTACGCCTTGTGTTGCCAATATTTATCCACCAATTTTTTGTGATAAAACTATATTCTATAAGAGTATCAACTTATAGGTACATTCTGTATCTTATATCTTTAGTATATTACAAAGGACATGAAAGGTCCCGCCATAATATTAACATTGTTACGACGATCTCGAACATAACTTTGTTAGAACTTCATGTATACTTTATAAACTAGTTATCCTTGAATAGTTTCTGACCTTCATCGGTTTAGAGGAGAAAAGTAGAAAGTTGGTAACAATAATTAAGGTATAAAAATTTCTAAGGTTCATAATTATATTAGAAGCCTAAACATAGTTTGCTGCAATCGGTGTTTTATGAAAGAAGTTTGCCATCTACTCTAAGCTGGGTTGGAAATCGCTATACGAGTGTTTTTTTCTCATATGCCCGAGGTAGGTACAAAGAATAACCTGATGCTGCTGCCATTCCTCCTGAGAAAATCACTAAAACGCCAGCGGATTATTTTAGTATTTCTTCCAAAAGGTTACTGGTTTGTCAAGCATACCTTCCGACGCCCTTCAATCATGAACTCTCGGGAAATTCTCATCAACAACAATTCTCCCTTCCCCTGTCTTTCCACAATTTCCATTATTAATCCGTCTCACGAAATAAAATATTATTGTACCCTAAAAACTCCATCCCTTAATTTCATGTTCTCTAAGAAAACCGAGGAAAAAACGGAATTACCGCCACTTGAGCCTGTCCAACATATTTCACGTAAAACCGAGAAAAGAAAAGGGTTAATAGATTAAATTATTCTGAGTTAAAACACGCACAGGTAGGCAGGATTTGGCAGCATGTAATTATTAATCTGTCCCTTTGGGAGTAAGGCAGAAATGATAAACGAAGTTGGTCCTACGGCACGTTGGTCCCGGTATCAAAAATTCCCGTGCAATAAATATTTATGAGTACCTAACTGGTACTGAGTTGTTTTATATTTCGACACACCCTTTGTTAGAATCTACTCAATTCGTGAAGCGATTGTTTTTTGCCTTTTAAATAGGATATTATCTGTCGGCGTGCCATTCTGACCCCGTTTGGAAAATTTACGTTTTTCCGTTTTAAGTGAAAAGGGGGAAAGTAATGAGCGCTGAAAATGGCAACGTTTACAACGTTAGGGTGGATTGTGATGTTTACGTTTAAGATAATCCCAGTTTTACGTTATTGGTGTTTGAAGTTGATTGCTACACTTGACGTTTCTCTAGGTTTGTCATTTATTTACTACTTATACAAAATAAGAGGGCAAATTTACCTATTTATACAGTAGGTAGCCCCTTACTTCCCGTGGGTGTCGTAAAAGGCGACTAAGGGTCTTACCGGAGAATGGGCAGCAGCGTTCTCTATTTATTCCACCATCATACCATACTGCGATCGCCAACCCGCCTGCCAAGCGTGGCGATCCCTTATCCCCCTTATCTTCATCCGCAAGCAAATCCATTCCTGAACTAGTCTCCACGACAGTTAAATGTGTTAACAACATAAACCTGTATTATACAGCCTAGTTTCCCAACTAGCAAAATAATCCTGGAATGCGATTTTATAATGCTACATGGACTTATAAAGCTCCGATGAAGGTTTTGGTGGTTGCTACTACGCTTTTAACAGCATAAATACATGCTGTTTTTACTCAAGTACGTTGTATCCTATAATTTTTACTTATATTCGTATATAGGATCATATTTCCTGACAAATATAGGATCAAGACTCCTATAAAAGCATGAAATAAGAGTAATTACACTCAAGAGTAATTACTCCGGTAAGTCAGACTTAAATGCGCCTATAAGATAACATCTGCGGGCCATTTAAATCTTAATACTCCTGTAGGAGCATGTACCAGGAAGACATGCACTGAGGAGCAATTGCTCTTGTTATTTTTACTTATAGCATCATATAAGCTAATATTTTGTGGCCAATATAAGTAAATTAAAATTAAATTACTGTAAGTCATTTATGTATCTGGTTTGGTTTAACATAAGCTTAGAAGTAACTGTTAAATGGATTTCATATCCACGTTTTAAAAATAATTAATCACCAAGATTATAACAGCAGTCGGTAGGATAAAATGTTCTCTATATTTTTTTTTTAGATTTATCGTATGCCGTTTTAAACCTAGACATATTTATATAGGCATTCCACAGTAGTGTTATTGTCTAAGTAATCTCAAACAATCCTGGTTAAAACCCTTAAGAATCCACATTTGCTTGTAACGACCAGTACAGTAATCGGTAACAATGGCGAATCTTCTTCGGTTTTGAGATAACCCAATATAGAACCAATATACTTATATTGGTACTATGACACACTTGGAAATGCTAAAAATACTTATTTTAGCACTATGTCACACTTGGAAATGCTTACTAAGAAAATGTCAGCTGCCTTCATAATATTAATTTAATATTAATTAATACTAAAATGTAAATAAGCAAATTTCAAGAGGCGCTTTAAAATTGTAATCAAAACCATGATAGATTTCACAGAAAATTCATGTTCCCCTACGAATAAGCTATAAGACTAACAATTTGACAACAATAACATTTTGTTTTTCTACTATGGTTGACATTAATAAATTCTGATTCATATAAATACTTATCCTCAAGATGTTAAAAATATTTTTTTTACAGAGCACTACAATGTCCGATAAATTCACTTCGACTGTTCACAATATATGAGCTTAAGTAAGCATTTCTAGGCGCTTATTAATCTAATTTTTTACTATAACTTACTTATATTGAGATTAACAGGAGTATTTGCATTGACGTAATTCAATTACAGGAGCAATATAGGCGTATTTATGGCATTTCAGCGGTCTAATATAAATACGTTATAAGTAAAAGTAGACTTATAAAGTGGGCCCTTTTCCCGACTTATATGTGGATATAAGTCTCATATAGTCCTCGATAAATGATGGTTCTAGGATAGTATAAAAACCACTTTTTGCTAGTTGGGTTGCAAACATATCGCTTACATACACTTGTACTAATGTTGATTCTGAACGTGGGCATTATTATACACCCACGAACAGATGGCAAGCTTGGATATCGGATGTCGAACCAAGATGAGAGTGTGTTAGAAAATAAACAAAGGACGTGCGTTAGTGTGGTTAATAATGAACTTTACATTATAGTTTGTAAGATAATTTTTGTAACTAACAATTATGGACTTTTGTCTGAATAAATAATAAAATAATAATAATAATTAGCACCCCATACTTCCCGTGGGTGTCGTAAAAGGCGACTAAGGGTCCCGGAGAATGGGCAGCAGCGTTCTCTATGCATTCTACTACCATACCATACTGCGATCGCCAACCCGCCTGCCAAGCGTGGCGATTATGGCAAACCCCCCCTTTTGGGGGAGGCCTATGTCCAGCAGTGGGCGTATTTCGGCTGAAGTGGTGATGTGTGATGAATAATTAGCACAAGGACTGTACCTAAACTAGAAACTGATAGGCTCGCTTGCACCACACGTGTCTAAATGTGTTTAGCGCAAAACACAAACATCGCGTGCTTCCTCGCCTTTGCCTCGTTGATGATGATGAGCATGAGACATTACAAACAGACCCATTTTATTTCTATGTATATGTAGATATAGATTTATAAAATTTACTTAATAAAAATTTAATTAATTATACTTTTTTTTAATTCAGCTGCATCCGTTTATACTGGAAGCCGACCCCAACATAGTTGGGAAAAACCTAGGCAGATGATTATGATTATGTAGATATAGATTTAAAAATAACACAGCCATGCTTTTATAACAGCAAAATCTAGCCCCAATTTCTTCGAATACCATCAAATCTAAATACAACAAAAACAGTCAGCCTTTTTCAGAGCACATCCGTTTCCTATTACAAATAACAATTGCAACTCTACACTAACATTGCAACACACAAAGGCGCCATATTATCTTCCACCACGTTTCCGGGGTGGCAATACGTAAAAATACATCGTGTAAATAGAAAATGTTACCAGTCCTCAGAGGTTATTTTTAATACTTTCATCCCTATTATCAAGTTCCAATTGTTTAAAACGTTTTTCTTTATGTTACTCGTATTATTTTGTTTCTTTTGTCAGAGTCTTTTTGTAAAGGCGGATACGCAATGCGTGGACGTTCATATTCGAGCCATGTCATGCATGTGTGTGTGTTCATGTTCATATGCGATGAGCGCCGTGCGCTGCACATGCCTCGAAATGTCTGATTTTTTCAATATTCTTCTGTAGAGAAAGGATACAACATTAATTTTGAATTTGATAAGGTTGTCTTCATCTCATTAGTGATGCGACTGAATATAAATATTTTACATGCTGTCACCCCTGTTAACTGACCTCTGTAGTAATTTACCATAATTATGACAAAGAAAGAACGAAAACTTTTTATTTGGGACACAGGAAATACAAAAACTAAAAAAAAAGCATTTAAAACTAACAAAGTTACACTAAAAACAATCAGAAAAAAAAACAACAATAAAGACTTGTGCGAGGCAAAAAAGGCTCCTTTCTCAGCTCCGCTATTTAAAAAAAATACATAATACCGCAGCGCTGCGCTGGTATTCTGACAGGGCCCGCTGTGATGCTACGGACACACCTACGGATATCAATCCCAATAAGGGATTAATAAAATAAAATATAGTTTAGAAAAGAACAAAAATACATTATTCATTTACAGACGCCAGCACATCAAGCTACTACAATCTGTCAAATTTATTTAATAGATTTTCAACTTTATCGCTAAAGCATAAGGTTCAAAGTTGATTGGGAATTGGGTATTAGCTTGATGTGCTGGCGTATGTATATACAATGAATGACAACGTTGTCATATGGTAGATTGTCAATCACTTGGAGGTTCCATCTATAATTAGCAGATGCTGATGCCCTTTTTTAACACAAAACACAACACCATGCCTATTTTTCTCGAAAAATTCTGCAGCGGTGTACCCATTTCCTTAAGTAAAGAAAGCCATAGAATCGATTTCTGGCGGAGTTCGTAAAAATACACCTACAATTTAAGTTTTAATTTCCAAGTCGCCAATTCAGTCGTTAACCTGACATATTCCCTCCCACTCTCAACGCTCACAGGACAAGTGGGGGTCCCCTCTGAAACCGTCTAGACAACTTAATTATAGTCAAATTAGGTGTCCTATAAATATCTTCACACTATTAATATACGAGACTACGAGTCTCTTAAGTCTAGTATAATATTAAAAGGATCGGCTTCGTACCGTTCTTGTTCATTCATGTAAATTCCGTTGGGTACCAATGAATGAATACTATAATTATTTCGATGTTGGCAAATCTTCCCAAACATTTATTTTTACGTTTACGATATCAGGAAACGAATTATGGAATTCAAATGGAAATGGGCAGGATACTTTGCAAGATGCAGTGAAGACAAATTCAAAATTTAAATTCAAATAATTTTATTTTCTCTTCACAAACAATGGTATCATATAAATTTAGACATGCTTAGAAACTAGTTTGTGAGAGACTGGTGTCTGCACTAGGAATACCTGTATAACAGATCACCAGGTTGACAGGTGGAGTAAAGTGGAGCAGGATGAGGCTGGCGCAGAAGCGTGGGGATTGGGCACATGAAAAGAGAGGCCTCTGCTCAGCCGTGGGTGAGGTCGGTCTGTGGATGATGATGAGAATCTTTAACTATAACATAGTACGTATAAAACAAAGTCGCTTTTCGTGTCTCTCTGTCTGTCTGTTTTACAAACTGCGCAATGGATTTTAATACGTTTTTACCACAGATATACAGGGTTATTGGTAAAACATTAACAACCTCTTAAGAGGTCATTGTACAGTCAACAGCAAAAGTAGATGATCAAAATCAGACATTCAATTCTAATGAACGGAGTTCGCATCAGAACTGTGTGGCGTAGATGTCAACCCACTCTACGCTACATCAACGCCACACAGAAATCACTTCGACGCCACACAGTTCTGACGCGAACTCAGTTCATTATTAGATTTTGAATTTCTGATTTTGATCATCTACTTTTGCTGTTGACTGTACTCATCATTCTGAACAACTTTTACTATGGGACCAAATTTGAAATCCCGATAAAGTTTTTTTTTCTTTCGAGGAGAGTTAGTCGCGAAGAGGTTGTTAATGTTTTACCAATAACCCTGTAGATACACCTAGATAACGCAAGAGCAACTACTTCGCGCGTGCCAATTGATTTTCCCATCACTAAATAGTGCTCATCATCATAATAGGTAGTAAAAAAAATGGCACGCTTGGTTTTCATACAGATCGTGATACTTGCGTTATCTAGGTCTATGTCTGTGGTTTATACCACCATTTAGAGCGTTTATTCCGGAAGATTTATGTGTACATAATACACTATATTTTACTTAGCTACTCTCCATGATATTATGTCGCCACATTAGTACCTGCTCTACCTATATCGCTACAGTAGATTGATAGAAAGATCACAATTCCAAACTAAACTTTTGTCTATCACTTAAATGATGGACAAAAGTTAATTTAAAAGGACAATTCCCGTAATTGAAAACGTTCAAAATCTGGTCGTAGTCTCATCTCAGCAACAATCAATGTCAAAAACTTGTCAAAAATGTAAGGAAATTAGAGGTATTTTGACAGATTGAGACTGAGATCAGACTGTGAACGTTCTTAAAATTAAGAGAATTGCCCCTCTGTTGTTTGATAACACAAAATCCAACCACGACCTCATCTAGTTTAAAAAATATGATTGACGTGTAAAAGTGTTTGTACAAACCTACTTACAGAAAATAAATCATTTATCATTTATCATTCATTTATCATTTATCATTTACCAACCTTTAAATCCCAATGAAACACGATTACATGCAAATTTGATTTTATTTTATTTTGCTACAATATGGTTTTGAAATTGCCCCTGTTTCGGATTATTTTTTCATCGCGCAAACAATATATCGCGTTTTGTACCGTTAATTTCCCTAAAACAGGGATATGTCTATGACTTAAATTTTTTTAAGGGCCTGAATACACGAATTTGTCTATTTAAAATTGAATCTAAAGCATCTGCTTCCAAAGCCCCTCCTTTTTTTAAAAGCATTTCCAACCTCATCTCTGATTAAAAACATTAACTTCTCTTTCATTCCAGACCGCTACATAATCACCTGCCACACAACGGACTTCGAGTGCTTCAAGCGGCAGTACAAAGCCTTGCGGGACCATGTCCTGCTGGGTAACGTCAGGTTCAACATACCCACATATGAGCACTATGTCTTCACCTACGGTGGAGGCACCTGCGTGAAGCTGATAGGGTTACAAGACAGCGAGCTAGCGGCTATCACGTGAGTCATCTCTCTGCCCTTAGCCCAGTTTATTTGGTCTTTGTAACATGTTTTCTTCTTCCATTCTCCCTGTCAACCGTCACGCTATCATTCACTCCCTTTTCATTCATATCATTCCTTACTTCATTTACATAATCCATCCATCTTTTCTTTGGCCTTCCTCTCCCGCTCCATCCATCAACATTTATATTCATCACCCTTTTTGTAACATGTGTTTCATCCCTCCTCACCACATGCTCATACGATTTCCACACGATTGGGACAAGCGACGTATCTTTTATCTCTCAAATCTAAGCTGCATTGTATGGTGCAATGGTAAGCATATTTTAAAATTAATCTTCATAATGTCCTGCTAAGTTTATTTAAGAAAGCTTGTAGTTGTTCATATGATTTAAATACTGCATCAAGAACGATTTTTCAAATCACTTCTTAACTTTTTGAAGATTTTTAGGACGATTTTCGTGTACCATTTCAGTATTAAATCCCAAGTTTTAGGAAGGGAGCTTTGCTAGCGATTCATAAACTTTTTATGTAATTTACAGCATGGAAAGTGCAGCGAAAAGATTCACGTTGGTGATAGAACTTCCGCTGAGGATACATCAAGTGGCGGAAACTATCAAGGTTTGCGACCGACCTGAAAAGGGTAAGTAATGCATGATAATTAACCTTTATAAAGATAAAGAAAGGGTGTACTCATCACTCATCCTCTATAGAAAAGGGAGGATCCTCCAACCAGACGGGTGTCGTGTCTGGTAGGCAACTGCCCTGTGATTCATGTTGGGCCGTTGTATACATATATGCTAGTTGCGAGGTAAACTCTGCTTGCGAGATGCAGGATTTTGCATGACGTCAGTATGACGCGTACTTCGCATGTGGCGTTGTAGATTCCGCTACGAAGACTTTAACTGTTCTATTGTAGATCATTATGTTTCTCACACTGTTTTGAAAACGGTGAAGGAAAACATCGTGAGGAAACCGGCATGTCCTAACCCACACTGGTCCTTCCATGCATTCCACTTCGATCCAATCCTTGCGGCATTCGTCTAGGTCGTCTTGCCACCTCTTCCTGGGCGCTTCGGCAGCGCCGTCCATCCTCAAGCTCCCACCGTGTGGAGACTGTTGCCCAGCGGTCACTATGCATGTGGCTGACGTGACCTGCCCAATCCATTTCAGCTTGGCAGCCTTTTGCCTACGTTTAGGATCCCCGTTTTGGAGTGCAGCGTGGTGTTTCATATTCTGTCAGTTCGTCAAAATATGATAAATATAAAATTAACTCTTGGCAAAGTGGTAATTGTGTAGATATTTATTTACTTTGTACTTACTCTCTTCTCATTCATATTAAAGTCGAAGAAAAATAAACAAGGCTATTCAGCTAACAACCGCCATTTATTTATCAAAGCCAAGTCATTTTGAGTTTACATATTTTGAAGTAATTTTATTGTTGCAGCCTTCAAGGTCCAAAAACCACAGAACTGTAAGTTTAATAGCATTTTGTTTAAGGCGAAAGCGCCACGGTAGCTCGCGAAATTCATTTTTTTTTAAACATTTTTTGCAATTTGCTGGTCAGTATTAGGTTGTACGTTGATTAAAATATGATTTGCGACCGTAACAAATATGTATTTACAGAATTATAATCATTAAAGTCATCAACACAACTCTCTATGATCAAGTAATCCTAATGAATGACTGTTACATGAAATCTTGACATTTTAGGATTATACTAACTTAACAAGTTATATTACTGAATCTAATGATGATTATACTGTAAATACATATTTTGTTACGGCGCGAATCATATTTTAATCAACGTTAGGTTTAATTAGTTACCTTGCTTGTCACATCTAAACCACTGAACGGATTTCGATAAAATGTGGCAAGGAGATAGATGACATCCTTGAGAAGGGTATAAGCCACTTTTTGTCCCGGTAGCGAGTTCCCGTGGGACAATTTTTCTACATTCACGTGAGCGAAGCCGTGAGCAAAACCTAGTAGGTACTTGTAATAAACAGTATTGTTTGCCCTCACTTAGTAGCCACTTGGGACTTTAAAATAAATTGCACACTGTCAATAATTAGGTCATCATTTTATGATTCCTCATATACTTCAATCAATTATGCAAATAATCTGTTCCCTGTGCACTCAATTCCAATGAAAAGTAATTTGTCAAATATGATTGACATGGCCTCGCTTGCCATTACGTATATGAAAGAAATACATACGTTTATAAGGTAGAAAATATATACAGTTTATATTTAATTTTCATATTTTTTTTTTATTGACCTTTTTTTAAACAACGTACCTACTGTACCTAAACTATTTTCTAAACTTAATATAATAAAGAGAAAATATTTAATGTTTGTTTGTTAGGCTTTCGTGCTAAAACGGCTGAACAGATTTAGACTAAATTTGGCACATAGTTAGACCATGACCTAAATTAGGACATAGCATATTTTTTATCCCGATATTCCAACGGGATCGAGACTTATACGGGTGTAACGGCGGGTCGCAGCTAGTATAATAAAAAACGTAACAATTTCCTTCATTTACAGTTCCCCTGATGAGGTTCACAGGAAATGGTAAGTGTTATTTATTAATTATTTAACAATAAACAATAACTGTCGAATAGATAACGTATAAATACAATAAAGCCAGTTAATACAGACTTTATTCTGTTGAAGGAAAATACAGGTAGCTTCAAAATGGCGTTTCAGTTTAATCGAGGCGGATGTTTTCGGCGAACTCCAGTAAATTAATTATATTATTTCACGCTTGCAAAAGTGAGAACAATATTCATTTGGAAAGGTTTTAATATTCTTGCACTTAATTCAATTTATTATTATTTCATTTCTTCCGTGTACCTTTTATGAAGTTTTTCAGATGTTTGTGATTTAAAAGATCCATGGAATTTCTTGCCCGTTCTTCTTCATAGAGATCTACGTTTTGGAATGGGCAACTAGCTTCAACTTTCTGACTAACTGACCGAGTCTTTGGCAATTCAAAAGTGCCTGTACATGGTTTAATAGAAATAAATACTTTGAGTTTATTCAGTTTACATCATTTTCAATAAAAAACAATTACACAACTTAAGAAGTTTCAATTATATTACGTTGGCTTAAGTAAATCCTAAAGCAAATTCAGAGACATTTAATTTGCCTTCAACGCTACAAATCTATATGAGAAACTTTACTACAAGCCAGGGTTGAAGCTCCATTATTGACAACAAAACCAAACCTTCCTTTTAAGAAATTACCTATGTGTAGGTAAATTAATAATAACCCGCCCATGTGTAATTGTAAATTTCTTCTTTTGATCTCTCTAATTTTTAAGGTATGCATAATATATTATTTAGTACGTTACGTATAGTACCTACGTACGTATAGTGTATAGTGGTCATTACGGGTCGTAAGAAGCCTGAAAGTCTGACAACCAGTCTTACCAAGGGCTATGGTATTACCCAGTAAATGGGTTGTGGAAGTCAGCTAGGCAGCCGCTTCATGTAAAATACTTGCATTCGGCTGCGTCCGGTTAGACCGGAAGCCGACCCCAACGAAGTTGGGAAAAGGCTAGGCAGATGATGAATGTGACATTATATATTAGTATTCTACCAAAATCAAAAAATATTTTATTTGACATAAATCTACTCAAACTCAAACTCAAAGCATTTATTTCATGCCCACTACATGGGCACATATGAAACGTCAGAAGCTAGGCGCGGATCCAATTGGTAATTTCCTATGGAGAAGAGCCAGAAAGAAACACCACGGTTACTCTTTAAAAAAAATATTGGCTCTTATAATGTTTTCAAATTACAGTGCTACTTTTAACCGCTTGTGTCGCATTTATGCGACACATATTTCCGTGCCCCTCCCGCTCGTGTCGTATTTCTGCGACAGAGAACATGCATGATTTTTTCGTTCTATTCAACGTTTGCTCCTCCTTATTTGTTGTAGGTATTATTTTATAGATTTAGGTATTCAGCTGCATCCGGTTTGACTGGAAGCCGGCCACAACATGGTTTGGAAAAGGCTAGGCAGATGATGATGATGATTATTTTATCGATTTGTAGCCGCGCGCTAGGGGCACGGCAATTGATATTTAGCCAAGCGCTTAAAAGGTTAATAAGCACCTATATAGATATATATCTGTCTTCACTGCCATCATGGCATGTCTATCAAAATCAACCCATATTTCAAGCATATTCCACTCCAGCATAATACCATACTAAATCCGATGACTATAGCTACATGTACCATTCGTGTACAACACGCACTAATTGATGCAAGTTCAATGGGTCCCCGTGAATGTCTTGCGAGCCCTACAGCCCTCCAGGGCTTATTGTTTAGGAGCCCCATTGTTATCAAGAGCACAGGGCATCCTTGAATAAGTTTGTAAAGATTAACACTTGATACAAGAGGTGATACGAAGCTTTTGTGTAGAAAGAGGATATTGGGATGTGTATATTGTTCATGGGCACGTAAAGTCTTTAAAGAAACCGGCCAAGTGTGAGTCGGACTCGCACACGAAGGGTTCCGTACCACAACGAAAATAACGTTTATTTTATAGCCCTTTAAATTTAAATTTTATTTTATTTTTATTGTTATAGCGGCAACAGAAATACATCATCTGTGAAAATTTCAACTGTCTAGCTATCACGGTTCATGAAATATAACCTGGTGACAGACTGACAGACAGTCGGACAGTGGAGTCTTAGTAATAGGGTCCCGTTTTTACCCTTTGGGTACGGCACCCTAAAAAGCTGAGAATATGGTTTAAACAATTGACGACGGCACGGTTGGCGCAGTGGTTAAGCGATTGACTTCTGCGCTGCGTGTCGCGGGTTCGATTCCCGCACGGAACAAATATTTGTATGACCTACAAGAAGTTGTTCCGGGTCAAGCTGTTTGTGTATGTGAGTTTATTAAATGTTTGTAAACGCACCCACAATACAGGAGAAATTACTAGGTTAGATTGGCTTTAAAAGATCTTCTACTAGTGTGGGGCAACGTTTTTTAAAAGAAAGAAAGGAATTATTTGAAACAAGCTAATATTTTGTGTTTGAATCTTGTAAGCGCCTTGTTCTATCCTGCCCTTTGTGTCCAAAAATAAGCAGTCAAATGACCTCTGCGCTGCCACCAATAACTCCGTGAAACTGGCGAAGTATTGGGCCAACAAAATTTAAATAACTGTAGTGCCAGCGACACGAAGAAGAAGAAGCGCCTTAAATCTAAAGAGTTTGTTTTTCTGTTTAAGGTGGCACTAGTCGATATTTTTTACAAATTTCGGGAGGGTATTACTCCACTGTTTGTCATTGTATATCCAAAGTTTAACATGATATCATTTTTTCATATTATTAATCGTGTCTGTACTAAAACAGAATAGTAAACTAAAAGCCATTAAAAAGTTATGAGCTAACAAAGATTAGTTTTTTCTGCTAATTTTAACTTAATTTGGGTGTAAATAAGTAATAAAAGAACTAGTAAAATCTTCGAAACAAAGTCGGTACCAACAAAGCTCAATTATCGAAGTGTTCAGTAAAATATATTTTTAATTAAAAACATAACAATAATTACCTAATGTATTACATACCTACTAAAACCTTCCTGAAAGTATGTAGATCAAGTTAATGAAAGAAACATTAAAATTGGTTCATTCGTTTTTGAGAAAATCGCGGACATACAAACATACATAAGGGGTGGAATACAGAACCTCCTTTTTAAAGTCCGTTAAAAATATTTTTTTATATTTTAGGTACTAATTTAGGCCAATTTGGAGATCTATAGTTAGCAGGACACACTCACAGGGTGAAAAAATTCTCTCTTTTTAACCGACAAAAACACTGAGGAGGTTCTCAAGTCGACGCGTATATTTTTTTTTCAGCAACAATCTGCATAATGTACCCATATAAGCTGAAAAAGAAGAAAGGTCTCACCTATATGTACTTGGAGGACGAGAACCTGGACGTCATCCTGGATATCCCGGACCTTAGCCACTTTTATAAGAAAAGCGAAGTTGAAGGTGCCTTAAAACGGATGTAAAAATATCCTTTCTAGCACTGTGTGACCTAAACTCGCACTTAAGTCACGCTTTTCTGTGACTTAAATAGTCCATTTTTACGCGTGACTTAAGTGCGCGCTTAGGTGACACGTGCTATAAAATAATAAAAAAATTAATTTGACCCTATCTATGGAACCCTTCTGCAAAATTGCCTGCGGTTTAGGGTGTGCGTTGTCTGTCAGTGATTGAATTTAAGATTTTTATTAAGTAGATTCTTTTATCCCTTAGTCGAAGGCAAATAACACAATGACAAAAAAGACTCGTCCCAGAATCTTAGCCATAGTGTTGAAAACATACCTAAATCTTGTTACGTATTCACAGCTAAGCTGTATGAGTGGTCGGAGTGGGCTTACGAGGTGGTGCAACACGTGGATGCGGCGGAATACTTCGCACTACCCTACACCACCCAGCTGCGAACCTTCATGGCAAAGATGCCGTTGAACAGGTAATCATAATGATTGTTTTAGTATTGTCTCTCCTTCTGCCTTTAATACATCAGAGGTTATCTTTAAAATAACGCTTTTAGGGATAAGACCGCCCAATGTCACTCTATGTATGTAAAACTTCTCCATTTATATCTGTTACTCATAATGTTTTACATTATATAGAACATTCGCTGTCAATGCGGTGAAGCAGTCGACTGCC
This sequence comes from Mesoligia furuncula, assembly GCA_916614155.1. NCBI lineage: Eukaryota > Metazoa > Arthropoda > Insecta > Lepidoptera > Noctuidae > Mesoligia > Mesoligia furuncula. The sequence goes on along the minus strand of OU744807.1, from coordinate 27,191,069 downwards.
TCGGACACCATGGCTTATCCTGCAGCAAGAGCGCTGGTCGCATGGCACGGCACGCCAGCATTAACGACATCATCCGTCGGGCTCTTGTCACCGCCGGTGTGCCAGCTGTTTTAGAACCCAATGGCTTGACACGCGACGATGGCAAGAGGCCAGATGGAATGACCATAATGCCTTGGAAGTTGGGTAGGCCTTTGGTGTGGGATGCTACCTGTGTCGACACCCTCGCGCCATCCCATCTTCTTAGCACGGCGGGCTGTGCTGGGGCGGCTGCTACAGGAGCAGAAAACCTCAAACGGCGCAAATATAACAACCTTATTGGGAGCTATATGTTTGAGCCGTTTGGGGTTGAAACACTAGGGCCTTGGGGTCCGAGTGCTCATCGAGTATTTCGGGACATCGCAAAGCGGTTGGTTGACTCTTCACGTGACCAGAGGGCTGGCCTATTTTTAGCCCAAAGAATAAGCATTGCCATCCAACGTGGTAATGCTGCCAGCCTTTTGGGCACTTGTGCCATTGACAGCGATGCGGACGAATTTTTTGATGCCCAATGAGCTCCTGTCTTTTTCTTTACCTTTTTTTTATACTTGTGTATACTTTATATAATATGTATGTCGGAGACATCATTAGTACGGGAGCTGACTTGACAGCGAGGCGGAAACGGTGTGACGACAACGACTATTCGGAACGCCAGTGCCATCTGGAGGCGCTTGACAGAGTCTAGCATGAGTTCGTGGGGGGTCGACGCTCGAAGACAGCTCGGCAAGAACGATGTGGTGCTCTCTTAGACATTGGACATCGTACGAACAACATGTGCTCAGAAACTGTCCCACGTTCCGTGTCTGGTTGTGTCGTGTACCTACAGTGTGTAATTTGCTAGTGTGATTAAATTGTTTGTGAAATTATAATCTGATTTGAACTGCAAACCGTTTTTCTATTGCGCATTATCCAACACTTACCCACAGTAGCCCACACATAGTTTAAATATAGCTGATAATAAAGAGACACACCATACTTTCCCCGACATCAGAACTGGGATTCGTGTTGGTTCATGCGCAAAATCAGAACGATTAAAATTGAAGTGACCGTTGACATTTTTGATAAACAAAGTGCAAACATGCGAAAATTAAATAATCGTGTGGATCTGTCCAAGTTCGACCCAGACAAACCAGATACGGATGCGCGATCATAGTACATGTTGTTTTGAGCATAGGCTGTATGCAGAAATACCTTTGCACAGTGACGCGCCAGTTGGTCCCGCCACGTTTAAAAAAAAAAAGTGTGTCTGTAACCGGCGTTTGAGTCCGTCATAACTCGTATCCTGTTTTCGTATTAAGAACACACGGTAGGACGCGTCGTGTGCAAACGTAACAGTACACGGTACGATAGCTGATTTGTTTTGCTGAAAATTCACTGCAAGGAGGTCAACTTGTTGTGTGTGGCCGTCATTAAGGCGCACAAAGGGAGCCAAGGACGTGGCGTGGAGCTGCCAGTGACGTGGGGTGACTTGAAGAATCGAGCCAAGCAGCCTGCAGCCGTCGGTGAAGCCCTTCGTGTGCTGCAATTGAGGGAACCCAGGACAAGTCGCGACATGTCATGAGCCGCGGCACGGTGCACGAGCAGTGGCAGCCAGGCAGATGGTGGAGGTGGACCGCGTGCTGCAAGCAGCAGCAGCGAGTGGACGTTTGCGTCGTACAGCTACTCTCAGGCACGTTAGAAAATAAAGGTGAGCTGTATTGTCTTGTTTACGATTCTGGTGCTGAATGCTCGTGAGTAAAGGCGAGTTGTGTAGCCAAAATAAGTGGCAAACGAGTTAATAATGTTGATGCGTTGACTGGTATTGGTCAAACGCGTGTATTCAGCACAGAACAAATCATATGTAGCGTTGCGATTAGCGAGCAACAACTTGAGATTTTATTACATTTCTACCCGACATTTACTTGCAAAGTAATATTATGATAAGACAAAGGCAACTATAACAACATTCGCGATTTAGTGTTCAGATTGTAAGAGTAAGTTAGATCGGAAGTTCAGAGGTCCACTTAAGTTAGTTGATGTTTTAGATTGGGGATCACCTCCCCATACGTTAATAGCGTTAAATCCAAACCGTACTTACAAGTATGCTCACGATCGCATACGAAAGATGCCTCTAAGTAGTGTTCCTAACGAGTTAAACGTAGAAGACGGTGACGTGAGCAGTTAGAGCACATACCATGGCTAGGTCGCACTGTACGCACTTGTCTGTAGTCGTAACTGCAATTCACTTGTGAGTTGTTCAGGGAGCGATGGGCAGCTGGTGGTGCAGCGGGGACCAGGGTCTCAAAGGAGACTACTGTTGTGTTGGTCTTGTAATGACCTGGGAGTCGTGGACTCTATGTGAAGTGAAGTATGTTGGTCGTATCACTTGAGGTGATGACGATATGGGTGGCATGAGTGTCACTAGCTGCTGCGGCAGCAGGGCCATGAGCGTTGTATGTGATCTAAGTTGATATAGTTTCTGACCAACTATTACTAAGGCTTAGAGTTAGAGGAATATTTTGTTGTCGATGATTGCTATCGTTTTTACAAAATTTTTGTTAAGTAATGCGTTTCGATAACAATGTGGTCAGAGTTGGCCGAGTGGAACATGCACTGCTGTTGGTTTTTTTTGTGGTTACAGGTTAATACACAACGACGTGTGCAAGCAACTTGGCAGTGTCGGACGGCGCTGCACTCTCTGTATCTCCTGTACGAGTGGTCGCTGATCAAGGACGGTGCTTTCCGTGCAAGAAGTTTCGCGACTTCTGCCAAGGAGGCAGTGACAGCGAGTGGATTGTCTACCGAATCTGGTGAGCCGTTTTCATTTTGATTTGACTCAGATACTGAGTGCTTCTCTGGTAAACAACAGCAAAAATGGTTACATTGTTAGGTATAGCCCAATTTAGTTTACAATGCAATTTTAAATACGCTCACGTTAGGTTAAGAATGATGCCAGTAGGTCATGTACCAGTCGAAGTAGACGGTGATCACAGTGGTGATCACAATGGTGATGAGCAATGAGCAAGCCTAAGTAGTGGGAACAATGCGAGTAGGGGTTCTCTAACGGCCGTAGTAAAGTTGTGTGTAGTCACAGGGTGATGCATACGGATCCATGCACTGGATGTGTGAGAGCAATGCGATTGCTGGTCGGCCGGAGCGCCGTGGCGTTAGAGTGGTTTACTCGTGTGTGGGTTTCCAGGTGTCTAAGGCTCTTAGTGAAAAAGATTATTGTTGTAATGTGAATAACGATGGTACATGGCTCTGGTTGATGTTAGTTTGGGTCAGTGGGTCCTCTTAGGGGCGTACTTACAAATACGCTCTATGACCGTGTTCGGAAGATGCCCGAGCGCCAAGTACCAATTGAGATTGTAGACGAAATGGATGATGAGTTGGCATCACTTTAGTTTGTGTACTCAGGTTCTCGGTTCATTGGGTCGGAGACCGTACCAGAGTATCGTCGTGGTATACGCGGTAGCTCTGGGTAGTATGGTCGGGTCTAGCGTTGTAGCCAAGACCGTAGAGTCAAGGAAGACTCAGCATTCCTGCGGGAAGTGCGTATGTGACAAATGTGTGAGACCGTGAATGGGATGCCTGAGGTTTTATTTTCTTTGACTAACGTAGTGTGAAAACGTCGTACTTGGTCTCGGTAATCTCGAAACTAGATAGTTTAAATTCTTAGATTAGCCTTATTTTTGGTTTCTAATTTGAATGCTTATTGCAAATTGATCGTAAAATAAAACGGATTTTATAGAGTCTAGTCCCTTTTAATTATCTCATCAGTCTTCATATGGGAGGTTGCGAACAATGCCAGAAAATCAGAGTATTACTAACTAATTTGAGGAAAGCCAAGTAAAAGTCTTGTTGATGAAACAGAGTAGAGATTAAGTCGCGTGATAGTGGTGAATCTTAGGTCGGCTGGTCGGGACCGTACCAGTAGTCATTTCGTAGCCGTAGTCCGTTAGAAGTCGGTATCTGCTTTTAGTAGTCCGTGGATACGCGGTGCGCGGGTGTCTCTGGCGGAGGTCGGGTCTTGTAGAGACCATAGAGTCCGTGGGACTCGGAATTCAGAGGAATTCATAGAAACAAACGTGAGGTTTGTTGGGCTTAGTGAAAAGCCACAGGCCACGAATAAGATTCCTGCTTTGTGTTTTGTAATGCTCTAAGGATGTTTTATTGGCTTAGTTGATTATTTAGTTAGTGATCTTGAGATTTGAGAATCAAGTAATGAGTAATGCTCTGAACTCTGCATTTTTTTTAGTTTGTTCGAATTTTCATGGTGCTTTTTGCCTGTACCATATTTGGTCAGGAGTGACCGAACTATGTGATACTTTGCGGGTATGTTTGTTTACAGATTAACACACGAGGACGTGTGGAAGCAGGATGGCCGTGTCGGAGACATCATTAGTACGGGAGCTGACTTGACAGCGAGGCGGAAACGGTGTGACGACAACGACTATTCGGAACGCCAGTGCCATCTGGAGGCGCTTGACAGAGTCTAGCATGAGTTCGTGGGGGGTCGACGCTCGAAGACAGCTCGGCAAGAACGATGTGGTGCTCTCTTAGACATTGGACATCGTACGAACAACATGTGCTCAGAAACTGTCCCACGTTCCGTGTCTGGTTGTGTCGTGTACCTACAGTGTGTAATTTGCTAGTGTGATTAAATTGTTTGTGAAATTATAATCTGATTTGAACTGCAAACCGTTTTTCTATTGCGCATTATCCAACACTTACCCACAGTAGCCCACACATAGTTTAAATATAGCTGATAATAAAGAGACACACCATACTTTCCCCGACATGTATATTTTAGTGTTAAGTTGTAAAATAGTAACATTGTAATTGAAATTTTAAAAATAAATTTGATTCCGTGTAAAAAAAAAAAAAAAAAAAAAAAAAAAAAAAAAAAAAAAAAAAAATACATTCTATCTGTTTATTTACGATTATTTTGAATATTTAGCAATATTTTAATGCACGGTTCCCTAAAGCCTTTTTGATAAAGCATCCATATTTAATCATGTAAACAGACAGACAGGTAGTTATTTGACATGTCGGCCATTATCTTTCATTATTTTTAAGCCTTTCAGCGGTGCTATTCTGTAAAAATCTCACCGTGAAAACTTAGGTGAAGTGAGCGTGGAGTGAGCTGTCAATAGTGTCAATTCATAACAAAAACAAACTCACTTCACCTAAGTTTTCACGGTGAGATTTTTACAGAATCGACCGGCAGTTGAAAGTTAATCATTTGGTTGAGCAGTGTTTTGTTTTATTGCCCTAAGAGATGAAATGAATCGGGACAGGAAAAGCATTTTATTCTTTCTCAATCTGTCAAAATGCCTCTAAGTTACCTAAAATTTTAACATTGATAGTCGCTTAGATGAGGTTGCGTCTAGATTATTAACGTTTTTATTTAGACAAACCTTTTCAAATCTCTTTAGTTTTTGTTTTGAAAGTTCAATAATATTCAGTGCCTTATCGGAATACTAGGTACTGTAAAGGTTGTCTGCAGGCTACTAAACTAAATCCATACTAGTATTATAAATTCGAAAGTAACTCTGTCTGTCTGTCGGTCTGTCTGTCAGTATGTTACCTTTTCATGCCTAAACCACTGAACGGATTTCGATAAAATTGAGCAGAGAGATAGATTGCATCCCGGGGAAGGACATAAGATAATTTTTATCCCGATATTCCTACGGGATCGACACATATGCGGGTGAAACCGCGGGGCGCAGCTAGTGTTTAATATTTTATACTCCGCCGCATCCTGACTCGATTATGTTTTAAGTAACTTCAGCCCTGTTTTCGACATTCTTCGAGAGAAAGTTTACCTACTTAAAATTCTTTCACAGTAAACCTAAAAACATCAAGTAAATTGGGAAAATAAAACCCAAGTACGAAAAGTTATAACTGTAAAATGTTTTGAAGGCGAAGTGACCGATGTAAATAGATAACATTGAAATAATAATGGCGAAGTTTTAGAGGTTAACTCGGTCTGACAGGCGCCATATTTCAATGCAATAACCGTTAAAATAGAAGAGGTTTGCTCGTGAAAATTTTATTGAAGTTTACTTGAGGTCACATTGGATTCGTCGTTGATTTTAGGGACAGTCGTTTCAGCCGATAGACGTCCACTGCTGGACATAGGCCTCCCCCAATTTTGGGAGGGTTTGCCATAATCGCCACGCTTGGCAGGCGGGTTGGCGATCGCAGTATGGTATGATGGTGGAATACATAGAGAACGCTGCTGCCCATTCTCCGGTACGATCCTTAGTCACCTTTTACGACACCCACGGGAAGTAAGGGGTGGTGCTATTCTTCAAGTCCGGCACCACACAGACAGGGACAGTAGGTTTGTTTAAAAAAACTTCTTTTTTAAAAAGTAATAAGTAGTTTCGTTGTTTATTGCTTTTGTTTTTTTCTGTATTTTTGTAGTGTTTATCTATCAGTAGATCCTACTTTTATTTTTATTTGCGGTGAAACTTTATTAAGTTCTCGCAAGAATGATATTTTGTATACAGTCAACAAAAGAGATAAGTATGCAGGATCGTCGGATATAGTTGAAGTTTAGTAAGAAACCGATGGATGTTCTCGACTCAAATTTAATTTGATAAATGAGCTGTTTGTTTTCTATTAATAAAATAAAATTTTATTCGAGAACATCCATCGATTTCTTACTAAACTTCAACTATATCCGATGATCCTGCATACATAACTCTTTTGTTGACTGTACATAAACATACAGACCTGCACCCTAATTGCGTAACACACTATCAATCGGAATCTGAATTATTTTGAAGCAAATTGCTAATCCATTGCTTCTTATGTTCGAAAAATTTGTCTGCTCAACTCTTAGTAAATAACGCAATGAATGTTGTTTAACTGTCAAAATGAAACGGTTTCTGATTGATAATGTGTTACGCAATTGCCCCGTAGGAAAAAAAAATAGAGATTCTTAACCTGCATGGTTTTAGGGGCACAGGCCCTTCAAACCATGCAGGTAAAGAATCTCTAATTTTTTACTCTTATTTGCACAGGCACACCACGTTTTTTAAGCGCGCCGTTGACGCGCGTTTGTAGCGATACAGACGCGATACGCACGCGAGTCAGACGCAGCCTGTAGACCTTCGGGCCTGTGCACACCACGTTTTTTAAACGCGCGTTTGTAGCGATATAGACGCGATACGCACGTGAGTCAGACGCAGCCTGTAGACCTTGTTTAGGATAAAAGCGCGCCGTCGACGCACGTTTCTAAAACACGCGTCAACGGCGCGTTTAAAAAACGTGGTGTGCACAGGCCCTAACATGCAACCTTTTCTAGTACCTACCTACTTAATTATGAACTAATGGCATAAGATTATGAGAACGCTAATTTGTATTAAGAATACTTAGAATAATGAATGAGAGCTGACCTTGATTTCTTAATTGACATTGAAAATTGAAATTGTTTTATTGAAATAATTGATTCAAGTACTTATACTTATAAATATTTACAATATAGGCCCTTAGACCGGAGGTTTAATAAAAAGTTGATCCGATTCTAGAAATAACTATCCAAGTCAAACCACACGTACTCGTTTTATTTGAACGACGCCGTAAGTAATATAATAACGAGGATTTATTAAAGTACAAAAATACTGTGATTTATTTCTTTCAGAATCTGACTTCTCTAGTCTGAAATGTTTTTATTAAATCAAAATGGCTTCTTTGTAATTCAGGGTCCTAATATTATCAATACCAAGAATGCTAGATAGGTAGGTACCTACTAATACAATAATTCATATTAAATATTTTTCTTTTCATTTCAGGTTAATTCTGCTTTATCCAGACGAAGAATACGAAAAACTAAATTTCACATTTTCTGAAACAGTTATAAAGCCTAGTCCTTAGGAACAAATCAAATGTCATGCAGGGAAATTTTTTACTGCCAAGCTTTTATTTAGTGGCAAGTTTTAGGATAACTGAAAGATTTTTCGAATTTACAAAAAAAAAAATCTGGGAAAATATAAAATAATTATACACTTTCAGTACATTTGCGCCAACCTCAATAGAAATCTACGTTCATCACACAATCGTCTTCTCCAATGTCCCACTCACCGCACAGACTTCATTCACTCTTCCTTCTTCGTTCAGTCTATCTCTCTGTGGAATGCGCTCCCCCAGGAAATCAGGATGGCAACCAACCGATTATCCTTTAAAGTTAAGGCTCGCGAACACATTCGCAAGAAGCTGGCAGTATCATCACAACGGTAATATTTTCCCATTGTTTGTCTTATTTCTTTTTAGTAAGTATATTCATGTATTTATGTATATTTATTTGTGTTTATATTTATATGTAATTAGGTAAGTATATATTATATTCATAGTTTTGATAGGTTTATGCGTATCAATAAATATTTAAAATATTTATTCCTCAATGTTCTTGATTGCACCTACCACTGTTTGTCTCTGCATCACCTAAAGGTTGACTGGTAGAAAATGCCTATGGCATTAAGTCCGCCTCTGTACATTTATGTGCTTGAAGTATTAAATAAATAAATAAATAATTATATTTGTTATTTTTTTAAATTATGTACCAATAATTCTTGTTTCTTAACATTTCCATAGCAATGGACCTATATTTAAAAATAAATAACCTTGTTAGTTAGAACAATAACGGTAAGCTCACTAAGCTCTACTGAGCTTACAATTATTTACCAAACATGAAAGAAGGAAATAGTAGATTGTTATACAAGGGTCGGAAGGAATCAATTCCCATACGAGGCATTTAGACGCCCGAGCGCAGCGAGGGCGGCTATAGTCCGAGTGGGAATTGATGACTTTCACCCGCGTTAAACACTCTACTTTTCATTTCGAATTTAAGGAAAGTAAAAACTAGTAGTTTTTCTAAAATATTTGTTGATAATAATTACATGAATAATAGGTACCTATTTATTAGTCTTTTTTAAAGGAGAATGGCAGAAGTTCATAGAACGCTGGCATTAAACTTTTTTAGTTACTACAAAAATAAAAGTGGCATGGTTTGAAAGGGAATATTAAGAGCTTTTGTTAAAAAAATAAATAAAAAATAATAACAATGGGGTTCAAGAGAAATCTTAATTTTTGTAAAAGTGAGGTTAAGTGCGTTCATTTTAGGATATTTTACCTCTATTACTATTTTAACGCATAAATGTTTATTGTATGCATAACATATTGCTAATTATGCTTTGTAATGACTTGAAAAATGATAATTAGTTGTTGAAGTTTGTTTAATTCAAAGATTTACTCACTGATCATTTAAAGACCTAATGGCAGTCTAAGGCTGCGTTTCCACCAGAAATGTGCGAGGATGCGTAGCGAGGGATGTGTGTGAAACAAACCAATAACATCGCTTCATTTTCATACAAAGACTACAATATAATGTGTTTTCATAGCTTGAACTAAGTTAGCGATGTTATTGGTTAGTTTTAACCTACGCATCCTCACTCATCTCTGGTGGAAACGCAGCCTAAGTGTACTCTGTCAGTTTTAATTAAACATAGTAGGTAGTCACAGAAACTCAGGCGACTTTAAAGTCTCACTTATCGGAATCTAAGCATATAATATTGTTAATGGTAATTACCTAAGGATGACAGGATTATTGTAGTACAATAAAAAACCAGTAGGTATTTAATCATAATATTTTATTCATCATATATTAGCAATATATTATCTAAGAAAGGTGCACGGGGAGACAGGCTATCTTGATACCGTGCCCATGCCAAGTACCCACAGAGTACTTTTTGATAGACTGAAATAGAGACCAATCTTGTTCCGTGGAACGGGTCATTGGAACTAGCGCCCTCTGATGTTCATAGTTAGAACTACACCATTGTCCTTTTTTTTTTACCGGTATGAATAGATAGCTAGGTATTTATTTATAGGTATTCATTTCAAGGATTGATAAATAAAATACAATGTTATTTGGTTAATCATGTTTTTATTTATTATTTATTTGATCGCCATAGTAGGCGAACACACATTTTACTTAACATCTAGGTAAATAAATCACAATACAATACACGAAAGTCATGGATAGAAAATTAAAACTAAAAGCAAAAGATAAAGCAAAACAGTAAGGGTATGTACGAAATCTTTACATAGTATAAAAAAAACATAGTATTTTTACATAGTATCTTTTAAACTACGCAACAGATTTTAATTTAGTTTAGTCAGCAATAAATATTGATTCAAGAGTAAGGTAGATATGTATAATACATGCATAGGATAGTAGAGAAAAGCCGAGAAATTCAAAGTAAAGATGTGATGTCGTAACAAACATATTTTTATGCGCTTACATTGCAAACGCTGGCTTAAACCTTACGAGATAGATTAAATTAATGTTCTACGGAATTGTATATCTTATAAAGATCGATAAAAAAGTCAGCGATGCAGGTATATGTTTATCTCCTAAGGATAACCCACTTTTATCTTCCCCATTTTTATCTTTTACACATTACAAAAAAAATGGATTATTTACCAAGCTATTTTAAACAATACAATATTATTTCTTATCCAATTAAATACATTAGATACGTTGTGCATTTCATTTAAACATAAAGTTAAAAAGCAGACAGCTGAAACAAAGGCTAACAAAAAAAATTGTTGTCAAAATTGTGAAAATGACTACTGTGAGACTTTGTGCTCCTTCGTACTCAAAGACCCAAGAATAATGGCCTAGTACCTCTACAGTACTTTAAAAAAAAAAAAACTGGTCAAGAGCCAGTCGGACTCTTGCACCGAGGGTTCCGTACCATCATGTTTTTAATTTTTCATCGGCGAGGCCTATATTCGTCAGCGAATTTTCACTGCAGTGTAGAATATTGCAGTTTTATGTCAGTGCCGTCGCTTGACCGATAGTTGAACTAATGTACTTAACTTTTGTTGATGATTTCTGAAAACTGTGCTATTTAGAGACTTCGTTTTATTTTTCCTGTAATCTATAAATAAACTTCTATCACATAGAATAATTCAAAATTATTCTCTTTGCAAACTTCGGAAATAAGGGGGGGGGGGCGGTATTTTTTTTTACATATTTCATTAAAAGTCGGAAACTATGCGGCCTAAAAAAAAAGACAATATGTTTGATAATGTGCTGCGCTCTTTCATATGATACCCCACATGTCCTAGTAGTCCTACATCGAATTTTTCAGACCCCCACAACACACAGTCCCTGTTGCAAAAAATATACATATATTTTTATTTCTTTTTTTTTTTTTTAAACATTTTGGTACGGAACCCTAAAAATGCTTGTGTCTGCAAAATTGATTTCACTAGCGAAGATGAAATTGAATTTATAAGATACTAGCTTCTGCCCGTAACTTCGTGTAAAATTTCACCACCCCCATTCACCTTCTTACAGGGGGAATTTCGAAAAACCCTTTCTTAGTGGATACCTCCTCTTCACAAAGAACACACCCTCCAAATTTCATGTCTCTAGGACCAGCGGTTTAGGCTGTGCGTTGATATATCAGTCAGTTAGGACTTTGGATTTTTATATAGATAGGTACCCCCAGTAAAAATGTATTAAAACTATTCAATGTCTAAGAAATTTAATCATATTCTAAAAGAAAACTTAGATGCTCATTATCACGATGCCCAGTTCGGGTTCAAAGCAGGAGTCTCAACAGAGAGCGCCATTCTAAGTCTGAAGCGGACAGTCATGTACTACACAGCGAGGAGAACGCCGGTATACGCGTGTTATTTATTACGGTACTTTACAATAATTATAATTCATAAATCCAATCACAGTATTTATTAAATAATCTATAACTGTTTTTATGTGTAGTAAATTTTATAAAATCGAAATTGATTATGGTCAATGTAGACATTTTCATAATATCCTTTAAATAATTATTATTAGCATCCAATTTTACTTTTAGAATATGATAACCCATGTCTTTTTATGGGCAGATGTTGGCGTAGCTGGGCCAAGTAGTGGCTTAGCATTTTTCATCATCATCATCTGCCTTGCCTTTTCCCAACTATGTTGGGGTCGGCTTCCAGTCTAACCGGATGCAGCTAAATACCAGTATTTTACATGGAGCGACTGCCTATCTGACCTATCTGGCTTAGCATTTTTATTGTTGTTATTTCTTCTTCCTTCCATTGACAGAATCGAAGACGTTGTCCATAAATAAAAGTAGATCTGCGGTTTCTTTGCATTCTGCGGGTAAAATACCTTTATCTGAAAAAAGAAAAAAAAAATGTAATTCATTCACCATCATCATCATTTCAGCCGAAAGACGTCCACTGCTGGACATAGGCCTCCCTCAAGCCCCTCCACTTCGACCGGTTTTGTGCTTCTCGCGTCCAACGGGTTCCTGCGGCCTTCACAAGGTCGTATGTCCACCTTGTGGGAGGCCTTCCAACGCTACGTGTTCCGGTACGCGGTTGCTACTCCAGAACCTTTCGGCCCCATCGGCCATCTGGTCTGCGAGCAATGTGCCCTGCCCACTGCCACTTAAGTCACCTTGTTCACCGTTGAGCCGGTTACAAATAAAAGCACAGCGATAGTAGAGCGATAACAGAGCGATAACAGAGCGATAGCATAACGACAGCAGAGCGATAGCAGAGCGCTAGAATAGAATATTTTTGTACCCAAACTAGGGTTTCCTGAGAAAGCAGGGAACGGCCACACACTAACGGCTGTAAAAATACTGTAAATAAAACTTTATAGTGCAGCAAGTCGGAAGAAATAAAAAAAATAAATGAAAATTTCAAAAGATTAAAATGCTAAAATATAAATTACCTGCTAGGTATCCCATATTGGATTCCACAGTGCGACTAAATATCTGCGATGCCAATTTTACCTTCATTTTATTTAGTTTATCAGGGTTTACGTGGTATTCTGTTAGCTTTGGAATCAGTCTTATGCCTTTATAGCCAGGGTTTTCTTTGAGAAGCTGCAATAAATGAGACCATTTGGCAGTTTTGATCACACCATCTTTTTAAAAGTTAAGTTTTTGGTAATTAAATTGTTCCTCATGCCCTTGAGAAGGTCTGGGGGGTCATAAAGGGGAATTATTTCTTTATCATATATTAATATAGCGTTTCCTTTTGGAGTTTCCCCTCTTCGTAAGTAGACCCCCCTGGTCTCAATTATTAACAAACGTATCGCCTGACGGTTGTTTGTCCCTTGGTCACAGACTGATGCTACCATTGATAACCCTGCTTGTTGCAACTCAGTAATTACATTTTTTATCTGTTTAGCCAACTCTGGCCCTTTAGTGGCACTTGCTGAGAAGGTGTAAAAAATGGCTTGTTTAAAGTTTTTAATTGGACCACGCACCATGAAGACTTGGGCGTGGTCAGCAAATTCTGGTTGCCTTTGCTGGCCATTATCTACTACGCCTGTAATTTTATCCTTTTTTTCATTATATGTTATTTGTGCTTTTAATGATACTTCGTCAAATAGTAATATACACAATCTTTCTGAAATTTTAACTTTTTCAGCCTTCTTTTTTAGTTGAGAAAATATATTTTTATTTAGCCCAGATCGAAGATTGCATTTTTGTATAAGTTTGGCGAGTGTCTGATTTGCGGGCAATATAAATATTTTTCTTAAAAATCTATATGCCTTTGGACTCTGTTTAAAAACTGATAATGCTGCAATTTTTTCTTGCAGCGTGAATCGTCGTCCTTTATCCTTTTTTTTTGTCTTCTCGCCACTGTATTCGCATTAATAGTTTTGCAGTGCTTGAGCAATTCTGCAGCACATCTAGTACTGCAGGATTGGCAACAATTTTTTTGCTGCCCTTATTTCAGCTGTCTGCCTTTTAACTTTATTTTTTAATTTATTTGTTCTTCTTTTGGCAGCCATTATTTTGAGCTGCAGATCTCTTTCTGCCCTGGAGAGCTTATTCGTCCTGGCTGATATTTTCCTGACTGTAAAGTATAAAATGATTTTGTATGAGTGCTAAAGTAAATCTGTTTTAGATAAGTTATCAAGTTGTTTGTAGTTAGCGTGTAAAAGGTAATCTCCAGAAATGCTGATGCCATTAAAACATAACTTGTAAAAAAAACTTATTTTCTGTATACACAAAATTTACCTAAATTTTGTTCAGTAGTTTGAGAAGTAGAAGGTCACATATCACTTGCTCACATATCACTGTTTCCGGATCTGAAATATTAATAAATCATTATCACTCAAAGCTGGTCAAGTGTGTGTAAGTCATGCAATAACACTAGGTTATAACAATTTGTAGTTTATAGTATCTATATCACATCACGTAATGTTCCCACTCCTAGCACATAGGCCTCTTCTTTGTGAGAGGGAGCAATCATACGAACCCAGTGCGGGTTGGTGGATGTTGTGTCTTTGAAACGTAAATGCCTTGTTGTAAGTCGTACTACATGACAAAAAGTATGGAATGGAATAACTATCAAAAATTTATTTGCAGGATACGGATTAGGAACTTGTATAAAAGTTTAGTTGAATTCGCCCTAAGTGGTAGTGCCAGCTGAAACCCTAAAAACCCTAAAAATACTAATATGATGAAACCCTAAAAATATAGACACAAAGCCAAAATAATTATTATATTTAATGCTAAATAGTAGCTACTTACCAATATTTTCTTTTTGAATTGTGTTTTCAACGACGCTTGTAAGCGTGTAATTTAACTGATGAGGTGATTCAGGAGCTAAAATGAAAGAAAGTTCAATTTCTAATCAGTAGGATTATTACATTAATTCAAATATTTAATTGCAAACCTGCCAAGTGCAAGTCTAAGGGTTCCATTCCACCAAAACTTTTGCACATTACCTTAATTTTATTTGGTATGTTAGGTATGTTAAAGGACACAATATATTCTGATGGAACCCTATAAAGTAATATAAAAAAATCATACTATACCTTTAGAAGTTGATGGAATTAGCTGACGCACAACGTTACACAGAAAGATCCGAAAAATATCGCTAAATACAATACCAACGCAAGCGTCAGACATTAGCTTAACAGACATTTGTATTGGGGATACAAATTTATTGATAGTAAAACCACCAAAGGAATTCTACCACCACCCCAATGAATCTTTGCAAAATATTTGTATAAATTATTGCATTAAATATTAATAGTGATAATTATTGATCGAAAAATAATGAAATGTCATACTGTGCGTTAAATGTAATTAAAACCCTTGACTGAATGATACATTATTTAAAATATTTTTTGGAAACACTAGAACAGAAGCCAATTAAAATATACTATTTTAGTAGTAATGAGCTACAGATGTATCAAAGTTGCGATTATGTTTAGAGCCATCTATTCGAATTAATAGTGAACATTGCTTCAGAATGCCATCTCATGTTCAGAGTTGGTATATCCGAGCAATTATAATCCGACAAAATTAAAAAACACATTCAAACTTATGTTGTACAGAGACAACATAATACTTCGTGATTTTGTATCATTGTACTCACTGCTGTCCCCAGTTTTTTGTACTAAGATTGAGCACCCTGCAAGTACCATTCCATTCTCGAATCACTTTATATATGCCTCGTTCTCTGTCCGAATCAGTCCGTAATTGGTGATTTCTGGAACGTGCTGTAGAAGATCCACAATTGACACACACCTGTCGGTGCCCAATGGTACAAGAAGGTAGATAGTATAGTTATAGTTTAGGCAGCGGTCCGTGGTTGACATCACGTTGACTCGTAATGTTATACACACAAACACATAGAGATCCAAGTCTCGCAACGGTTGTTCAGAAAGGTAGGAGTCTTCGAAATCCAAAAGCAAGCCAGGTCGTTGAAAAGATCCACGTAAAACTTTGGGAGCACAAAACATTAATTACACCAGCACAAAACAGTAGCGAGCGAGCTAATGTGACTTGTACATTTAGTATTTTTATCTATGAATGTGACTTGTGAAGTTGTCGAAATAATAGTACATTATGATACATGTGTGCTATGTTGATTGTTGATCATTATGCTCGAGGCGGTATTATTCGCGCGAGCCGCAGGCGAGTGCGATAAGAAAGCCGAGAGTCTAATGATCACTGCACACGCGTTTCATACGACGTTTTTCAACACACTTGCGAGGAAAAAAACAGACTTGTATTGTTAAATATTAACTTGTATGGAAAATGGCGCGCTAGTTTTGTCTTTTCGCATAGCCAGCACTATAATAGCAATGCGCGCGCAAGTGTAAATAAAAGCACTGACCACAGAGCATGTAAAAAAAATTGTAAAAAAAAAAACAATTGTAGTTTAGTTAGTATGGAATTAGAAAGTACTATTGGCATAGAGAAATATACCTACATTGGTTCAGTGAGAATCCGCAATGATAGAACGCCAGTCAGGGTCTTTTCCGTTTGGTTTCGGGTAGGGACCACGGATAATTTAAGGTGGATAATTAAAATTTTCTTACGTTTTTTGTACCTAATTTGCAGGTCAGTATCAGGTTGCATCTTGATCAAATATGATTCGCGACTATAATATACAGAGCGTTAGGTTAAACGAGGGACATACTTTGAGGGGAGTTAGTAGGTACTCATGAAAATTAACAACTTTTAATATGGGATTAACCCTGAAATCGCGAGAAAAAATCAGCCGTTTCCTACATTTATGTTCGCATAGCTCGTCAAAATGTACTGAACAGCTGATTTTTTTTTTGCGATTTCAGGTTCGGTCCCATAGTAAAAGTTGCTCATTTTCATGAGTACTGACTCCCCTCAAAGTATGTCCCTCGTTTAACCTAACGCTCTGTATATGTATTTACAGAATTATAGTCATTAGAATAGAATCTTTCTAGTTAGATTTTTTCCCTAAGAACTTTTCCATAAGAAAGATGTATTAATGATTCGAATGATTATAATTCTGTAAAGATGTAGGTACCTGTTAGAGTCGCAAATCATATTTCGATCAAGATACAAACCTGACACTGACCTGAAAATTGCAAAAAACCTAAGAAAATTTGAATTTCGCGGTAGACCGCGAAATTCAAATTTTCTTAGGTTTAATTGTCCGAGGTCTCTGCGCATTCACCTTAAGGTAAATAAATATTAGTTAATTTTGGGACCAAGGACAATACAGACTATTAAAAAAAAAGTGAATTGATGACATTAAAAAAGCGCGCATCGCCGACTAGTAAATAGTTATCTGTGGAAATAAAGCACATGTGGATTAAAGTAAAGAAAAAGCACGCGTTTTTAATACACTGCATTATGGACCTAAAAGCGGTTCAATAAGAGCCACTTTACGAGCAAGTGTGTTGAAAAATAAATAACATGACGTGAAATGTCATCTTCTAAAGAGTCATGTTTATGGGTTTTAGTGGGTGTTCATGTTTAGGGTAAGGAGGTTGAAACAAAGACTACAATATAATGCGGTGTAAAACCTCCTTTTTTTGAAGTCAGTAAAAAAATTAAAAAAAACCTTGTATCCGGCCGCTCTGTGTTCGATCAAATCAAGTTACCTACTCGTATTTTTATAGAGATTTTATCCCCATTGTCAATAATAAAGTTAATCTGGCTATCAGTACATAAAAATAAGCGCGTTTTTTTTAGATAGCTTTGAATTCTGTAGTTTTCCAAAATTAGTAATGCCAAAAAATGCCATCTCCGAACACACCACGTCACCGCCCACATGAGTAGATTCTGTGTCACCACCGCGGGCCGTCCCGCTTACTAGGGCCCGTATTATTATCATTCTGTCTGCATTCTTACTTTTACCGTTTTTCATAAATTACTTAGAAAACACGATAATCTTGATAAAAATTACTAAAAATTGTGTTGCGACGTGACACTTTTTAGTGCTGACCGTCCACCCAACTTTCTTATTTCGATTCAAAACATGCATACTTACAGCCTAATCGATACTCGCAATAAAAAAAATTGTAGAAACTGAATAAAAACTCTCTAAACTAACAAAATGTATTGAAATGTAAAGTGTTTGCAGAATATCCAATCTATAGAATGAATTAATTATCATCATTCTCAAAAAAAACTTCTGGAAAGCCTACCTAAAAAATGTTTACTGGGAATTCTGTAGTAAACTATTAGAAAGTATCAAAAATAAAATCCACAATAAATAATTGTCCAATAAATTAAAATAATTTTAAACAGCGAGCGCATTCCGAATATAAATTCAATTATAGAAGCATTACGGCGCGAAATTCAGTAAAATGAGGTAAGTACCTAAGTACCTACCTATGCTATGGCCTGTCTGTTATTGACATGATATTAGAAGAGATTGAAATGATATTAGAAAAGCATAAATCATTATTATAAACAATGCTTGTTGTATTTATTGCTTAAAATAATTTTATTTTATTTTCAAATATCGATTACATTCGTCATATTAATTACTCGAGTCAATAGAAATTTAAAAAAAAAATTGTTTGGAATAATCGCTTTCACACATCATTGCAATAAAAAAAAAACAATAATAGTCGGCGATTCTGAACACAAATTGAGTAGTGGTAATGATTAATACGTATTAATGAACCTGTGTTTGAATATTACGTTAAAACCTGGGCATTTTCGTGTTGTTTATAATATTATCAATAACATTTATCACATTTTAAATCTTATCTACATCTGTGTGTGTGAAATTTGTGAAAAGTAAAAATGTAAACACACACGATTGGCGCGAAACTTCGACATTAGATATCAAAAAAACTTCATTACCACTACTTATTTATCTTAAACTATGGATAAATTCGTCAAATAATTAAATGATGTATATTCACAGCCCCATATGGTAAAGTCAGGATGTTCGAAATCCCCAAATTTTATGTTTTTTAGCCTCGACCACAACTGACATTAAAATTGTGATTATCGTACTTAAGTATGTTGAATTTATTCAAGGTAAATTATTAACTTGTGCGCTAAATATGAAAGATTTAATGGCGTTAACATAATGAGCTTTTTATCCAACTCTCCTAGTTAACGCACATTCATAAGATTTGATGGGTAGCATAATAAATATTTATTGTGACTGGTACAGGAACTCGTACTCGCACAAACTAAACTAAACACAATCACACTAATATTATAAAGGCGAAAGTTTGTGAGTGTGTTTGTGTGTGTTTATAATATTTGTTACTTCTTTACGCTCAAACGGCTGGACCAAATTTGATAAAAAAATTATGGAGATAGCTGACACCCTGGGTTAACATATAGACTACTTTTTATCAAGATATTCCCACGGCATCGACATTTACGCGGGTGAAACCGCGGGGCGCAGCTAGTCATAAATAAAAAGAAAAAAACTAAATTATATAAAAAGAAAGTAACAAAAATAAATAAAAATCATGTTACGAGGCCAAAATACTCCTATCTCAGCATGATGCTGCGACATATCAAAAATAAACATACATCGTAATTACAACACATACCTACAATGTTAACAAACCTTGACAAAAACTAATTAATAAAAGTGTACAGTGCAGGTCGCGATCAACACAGTTTTGAACATTAATAATATTCCTAAAGCGATTGCATCGAACGCTAAGACGAATTTTTAATATTAATTTGAGCTGAACAAAGGTTGAACGATGGTTTTTAAAATAAAGCCAGTCACCGTTTTATTAATGCATAATTTTTTTTTATATATTAATTTGTTTACGTAAACTGGGGGAAAATTATTGCTTGTCGAATGGATTATCAACATATTCGTCGTAAGATGGCTCCTTTACGTAGTGTGTGTGTCTAACTGCTTTACAATTTTATTATACTCATCCTTGTTTGATTAGAAAAATACTTGAAATGTTAAAACAGTTTCTTTTTAATAACGAGAATGTGCAACATTTTAAGCGAAAAATATTATTTATCCTATTCTTAATAAACGGCAAGCAAAGCCGATATCGAGTATTCTGCCCATTGGCAGAATACTTTAACGCATTTTTTTTTCATTAACAACTCACTTTAGACATTTCTAAAGTGAGTTGTTAATGAAAAAAAAATTGCGTTTGACAGCTGTCATTATTCAAATAATGAACGTTCAAAGCTAAAAGTATTTTAACCTAAAAGTTCCTAAAATAAATTCTGTACAAAATAAAGTAATATTTTATATTAATTACTAAAGCTAATTAATAAAGAAATATTGCTTATTTTGTTCCCCGCTCTTACTTAGGTAATTATATTTTTCTAAAATTACTTTGAAAAAGTAAAATATTACCGGCGCTTGTAGTAGCGGGAATTAAAATTCTTTGCAAGCTTATACGGACTATTTGTCAGATTACGAAGCAGATTTAATGGCCCAAAAGTATTTTTTATTATTCACGACACGACAACGGCACGACATGATAAAAAAAACTAGCCAAGTGCGAGTCGGACTCACACACGAAGGGTTCCGTACCAAAAGGCAAAAACGCCGAAAAAAACACGTTTGTTGTGAGCCCTTAAATATTTATTTTATTCTGTTTTTAGTATTTGTTATTATAGCGGCAACAAAAATACATCATCTGTGAAAATTTCAACTGTCTAGCTGTCACGGTTCATGAGATACAGCCTGGCGACAGACGGACAGTGGAGTCTTGGTAGTCTTAATCCTAAAAATGGTTTTTTTTTTTACATCTCAAAATAGTGCAATTTTAAGGTTAGAGTTTGAAGTTACTGATTGTTAAAAAATTCTAATTACTTATGTTTATGTTAGGTTGAATTTGCTTTTTATTATTGAGATGTTATATGAAAAAAAAAGTCGACGTCACCTTGCTTAATTAAGTTTTTGTAAACGTACGAAAGTAAAGTTTTATCAAAACGCCCCCGTCGCGTCGTCTGCAGATTCGTAAGCTCTTGTGAAGCTTTCAATAATTATAAACATTTAAAATAAAGCCTTATTTTATTTACTTTAGAAATCTAGCCAACTAAGCGAGCAATTTACCTATGGATAAAGGAATAATTTTATTGCCGTGTAATACAAGTACTTAAGATTAGAATAGAAAGATACAATGTTATATAGATGGTTTGGTTTGTTTGTGATATTACAATATTTTTTATTGTTGCTGTAGGTGGTTAACAAATAAATTTGGCCAAAATAAAAAATCGGCCAAGTGCGAATCGATTCCGTACCACAAGGCAAAAAACGTCGAAAAAGACACGTTTCCTGTATGGAGAGGATCCTTTAATTTTTAACCTTATTTTATTTTTATATTTGTTGTTATAGCGGCAATAGACACACTCACTACACACTGAAAATTTCAACTGTCTACATATTATTGTTCATGAGATACAGCCCGCTGACAGACAGACGGACGGACGGACAGCGGAGGCTAAGTAATAGGGTTGCGTTGGCACTCTGAAAAGTATCTCTAGAAAGAAAATACGTATAATTGCGGTAAACATGGCGCAACAACATACCTCGTTAAAATTTTCTATTTTATTCCTAAAGTGATTCAGATTATAGTTTTTTATTTACGAAAAGGTAAGTATTGTAATCGTCAGCTCTAAAAGTTCTTAAAATTAGCCATTACAACGCCTCAACACTAGAGGGCTTTCGAAAAAAATAATTAAAAGAACCGTTTTAGTACCAGGGCGATAATTTATCCGGGTCACTGGTGCCGGTTGAAACCCGGATGAGAATAAAAATGAATGAGAATTAATCCCCTCGAAAAAAATAGGCGGTGTCGTGAAAAATCGACAAAAACTCGACGAACGGATACATTGGCGCCGAGTCTGTTGTTCACTAACTAAACTAAATTTAAGTTCAGAGTTTTATTTAATTAAGAAAAGGACAGAAGATAAATATTAGTTTAGTCCTGTCAAATTAGTCAGCGCCTGACGTAAATTCACGTATGTTTAATAGCCAATTTTTTAATCTCGTCTAAAGTTGTCTATGGAGTATCTTAATTTGACAGGACTAAACTAATATTTAGCTTCTGTCCTTTTCTTAATGAAATAAAAAGAAAAAGATGCATGAACTTAAATTTAGTTTAGTTTGTGAACAACAGAATCGGCGCTATTGTCAGTCTGATTATTTTTCCAAGAATTTAATTAAAGGAGAAGTTATTTGGTTTATTGGAAAACTGGTAAAGGATTCACCGCGTTTTCTTTTTATTTAATTCATTTAAATGAATACTCTACAAATACTACTTACTGAAACGACTACTTACGATGTAAGTACTTACCTAGATACATACGCCAATACGTTATTTATCTTGGAATCTTCACTTACCTGAAAAAATAAGAAAATTGTTAATACCTACAAAAAATAAAAAAACAATGGTACAAGAATATTTTGTCGCGTGGCCATGGTGGCCATCTTGTTTTGTCAATACAAATTCTGTGTCAATTTCACAAATGTTTACCAACAACCTGAATGACAGGGGCGCCCCTGTCACTCAGGTGCCAAAAGATTCTTCTAGCACTTTAGGCACAATTAAATTTGATGCAAATGCTAGTTTAATATACTGCGTTTGCGATTTAATTACCAAAAATGTAAACAAGTATGAATTAGATGGAATAATAACTTTAATTCCTACACAATAAAGTCCAGTTTACGCTACAACTTCAAACATTTTTATAACTTTTTCAATAGTGCCCGTCACTCTGAAATCAACTTAATTACCATTAAAATAAAGTTGATATTTGTTTAACTTGAAATAAGTTGGGGGTGTGCAGCACTGCGCACTTTTACTTATGTGTTCAGTAAATAATGATTTGCCAAATAAAGGAAAATGGTTTATTGTGAAACTCTATATTTCATAGTAAATTCCTAGAGAAGTCCAATCAATGAAATTTCAATCCTAATGAAATTTGACTTTTGACGTTATTTTGTGGCATCGAGGTTGTCATCATAGTCTCTTCCAGCCATGGCTGGTCCGCCTGTTGCGCAGGTCGTGTACGCACTCGATGAATGCATGTCCCACATTACTAATTCAGCGTTCTACATAATATATCACCTTTTGGTTTTAATTACACTTTCCAAAAAAAAACATTTTCCCTCTTAATCTTGCCTCAAATTCCAACACCCTTAAAACACAGGCAGGCCTGAAAAATAACCCCATCTTAATGAAACAAACGAAACTCGACGGGAGAGTGTTTTCAATGAAAAACAGAAGTTTATGAAGTTGTGCGAATATTTCAAAAGTTTAAATTAACTGGCTGTGAAGGGTTTTAAATGACGTCGGTATTCCGCGCCGACTGCTCGCGGGGACTCAGTCATTGAGTTTCGCGTTTGTTTTAAACATGTTTACATTGAAGTGCCGAATTTTGGGGCGAATCCAATAATTGTCGAATTGACGTATTGACCCCACGTCCTAGCCAAGATCCATCAGTCACGCTACATGTAACTATCGCCGCGTTCATGTCATTTGTCAGTTGAGAAACCCACTGACAGGAAAACCGGAAGGCGACCCTGTTTCGGCGCGACCACGCACTCAGGCTAGCCGAATAAAATGAACGCGACGGTCGCGTGTTTACGCGATTATCACTTTTGTTAGGACGCAGCCTGAAACCCCACTAAAAGCTTGCTTAATTGCACGAGTTTTAGCTTTAATCAATTAACCCATTCAAAGCTTACTTCGCAGTAGGCCTTATTCACTGTTTTTGTACTCATTTTAGCCACTTTTTCAAACATTTCATTTTCGAGCTAAAAGAATCTAAACAAAATAAGTGACCTAGAGTTTTTCAACAACGTTTGCATACATACATTTATTCCTTGTTAGCAAAATAACCTGCCACAAACCTCCACCTAATTTGGACGGTTTTCTTACACCACACAAAAGCAACAGTACAGGCAAAAGGTACATTAATTTGCCCCATCATTAAATGCTGAATTCTATTCATTAGGCCTTACAGAAAGAAGCCTTTAGCAGCCTTACACAGTTACGAAACGTTTCAGCAAGGACAAGTGGGCATAATACACCTCTTTATATTACTGGAGATGGTGCAGATTAAGAGCGGAAAGCGGGGAGATTTTGGAAAGTAATTACTGTAAACAGGATGAAATTGAAAATATGCGACAAACCGAAACGGGAGATTGTACTCATCATTATGAACAACTTTTACTATGGGTCCAAACCTAAAATCGCGAAAACAAAATCAGCTGTTCCCTACATTTATGTTCGCATAACTCGTCAAAATGTAGGGAACAGCTGATTTTTTTTTGGCGATTGCAGCTTTGGCCCCTTTTCATAACGATGAGTACAATCTCCCATTTTGGTTTGTCGCATGTATTCAATTTCACCCTGTATAATGAAGGATGTAGAAGTTGTAAAGAGAAGAAGATTTACAAGCAGTGTGTTAAAGGAAATCTGTGCAATTTTCCTTATCTGTTAGGTGTAAAGCGAAGGTACTTAGACAGAAATTATTGACCTTTTTTTTTAAGTGTGTTATTTTATAGCACAAGAAACACAAGATAGAGATAATTAGAACAAATGAAACGAGGCTTACGCCTGGCAGAGTGGAAATAACCAGCCTTTAAATGTTTATCGTCATACTTTTTACAGAACCGATCGACCGGTAGGCCTTTGGGGTCGCGGGCGCACAGAGTGGGGACTCTGTCAGCCCACCAAGTGACCCCAGGGAAGACGGTGGCACAGTGGTCACGTGCTGCCATGCATAGCGAGGCTCAGGGGAGGCCTCTTTACAGTCTCCCCAGGGATGTGCCTTACAGGTGTTGCGAGGGGGGTTCCGGAATTGGTCTTTTAAGAGCAACAGGGACCAACCCTATGTGCTGATGGTGATCACCGGGGTGGTTTTAGTGAGGTAAAAATCCCACACTCCCCTACCTCCCTCCCCGGAGGTCGGGTGCCTTTTGAAGGTTTTTTTTTGTCAGGGGGCGACAAAATAAAAGGGTACAGAGGGACTAGAAAAGTTGCAAACAATCGCTTCCAAAGTGTTTCGTACTAATTCAACGAATTTCAACAGGATTGACGTAAGCTTTTAATTTGTATGTCAATGACATTGATGACTTTTCCATCATCGTTAACGCTGGTACAATGTTACTTTGTCTAGACCCCTCAAGTTTAATACAGAGAGGATTGATGGAGTTTCAAAGGGCATCTTCACGTGTTTCCTTCTTCTCCAAAAGGCCTTTCTCTCATAACTTGTACCGCACGCAGCAAAGGTTGTACTCACGACGGTATTGTGCTTACTTGCCGGCAATAATGTTCGGGAGCCCCCGATGACGAGCCCCTCAGAGAACATAATATTTTATATTTACAGCCCCACTTTATGATTGAGCCCCCGGACTGAGTTATTTTAACGTTAAAGTGACGTAAATTCCAAATTGGGCTGCGCTTAAATTCATCGTGCGTATAGATAAGGCGAGCCATTAAATTACTAATGAGTTTGGCTAAGATTATGTTGTAAGTAGATTGTCCGAAAGGGTTACCGCTGGTCCGGAACATAAAGGGCTAAGGAAGGAACACGGGTGGCTTTTAGTCAGTAAGAGTCTGACACTCCCTTCCGCTCCACCCAGAGCGGGAGGGGTCATTTGATGATAGAGAAGTATGGAAGAAACAGATCTGTGTTACGCCAAACCCAAATAAATTGGGATGAGGGCAGGAAAATTAATATTATGTTATAATGAGGTACGTCACTGAGGTTCTTGATTCTGATGTCATCATCATTCTTTGCCTTAACACTGTCCCCACAGATATAGATAGACCTAGATAACGCAAGTATCACGATCTGTATGAAAACCAAGCGTGCCTTTTTTCTTACTACCTACTATGACGTCACAAGCACTATTTAGTGTTCATCATCATCATTTCAGCAGCGTTCTCTATGCATTCCACCACCATACCATACTGCGATCGCCAACCCGCCTGCCAAGCGTGGCGATTATGGCCAACCAACAGTGGACGTCTTTCGGCTGAAACGATGATGATGATCAAGTGCAGATTCTCTGTCTAATTTAAATAAATGACTGGGGTTAGATTTTTGTCTCCAGAAATAAGATAATACCCCGTCCTACAGTATCAATCAATTACTTTAGCTGAAACCAGATTAAAAACCTAATTATTCCTTATAATATATTCTACGTGTTCAGTGAAAACGGGCTCGACAAATTTCAGGCAATTTGTCGTCAATCGAATTGAATCCCTTTGGGAGCATACACATTTTATTATATTTATAACCATACCTTACCATTATTTACTTTCAAGATTCCGCTACTTTGTAAACGGGGGGAGAATTTTAACTGTATCCTTATCTTGGGATTTCCCTTAAAGACTGTGTACGTGTACTTATCCCAGGGTAATATCGTTGTTTTTATTTTATTTTTACAAGAGCCCAATTAGCTTGTCCTGGTAGACCAGGACAAGCGTAGAGTATTTTAGCCCTATTGCTAATTTAATAACTACGGAGTTTCTCTCCCATTCTTCTCCATACGAAACTGTACCGTTTGGAACTTGGAATCAATTCCATTTTCTTGTATATTTTGACGTTCAAAAGTATCTTTTAATGACCTTCTTGGAATAAATGATTTCACTTTGACTTTGACCCCAGAGGTCTGACTAACATTATTTTGCCCGAAGTCAGAGTGATCTTGAAAATAGTCAAAATGAAAATGAAAACCTATGTTTTATAGGATCATCCCGGTTTTATAGTCTGTCACATAAAGATGAAGTCGAACCGTTGAAGCAACAGGTGACCTTAAGTTTTGCGGGAACTACCCGCGGTTTCCTTCGAAATGAATGGTTTTCAGTAAGTACTTTGTGGTGGACTGAAAGTTTAGTTCCTTTAATTTAATGTAAGTATTAAAGGCTACGCTAAATGCAACAGTCAGTTATTCAATCATCATCTCACTAGCCAATTAAGTTAGGGTCGGTTTCTTATCTATCGGGATGCAGCTGAAAACCAGTATTTTACGTGGAGCAACTGACTTTCTGACCTGTAACAAGGAGTTATTGAATAAAGGTTTTATTTAAAACTAGCTTCCGCCCGTGGCTTCGCCCGCGAGGTATGTCGATGAAAACTATCCTATGTCCTTCCCCGGGGTGCAGTCTATCTCTCTGCCAAATTTTATCGAAATCCGTTCAGTGGTTTAGGCATGAAAAGGTAACATACAGACAGACAGACAGACAGAATTACTTTCGAATGTATAATATTAGTATGGACGTACGGTCAAGGAATTTGATTGTTGAGCAGATTGATACACCACGTCACTTTGCCGTATTATAATAGTCATTTGATACAACTACAAAGAATGACCCCTGTGATTAGAATTTCAATTTGCTTACTAATCAAGTTGCATGACTTCATAAAGGAAAAAGAAAAGACAGAAAATCCAGCCGCCGCGGGACGGTCCGGGCGTCGGGAGCCGTGTGACGACTCCCGGCCATCGTAGGCGCGGACCTGCGGGCGGAGAGTAATGGGTAGCTCACCGTCCGATCAGGACCAGGCCCGTGCCGGACGGCGCGTACGTGTTCCACGCGCGCCTCAAAGAGATGTCAGCAACAGAGAAGCCCGAGGCCGACAGGGCCGAAGCCTGCCGGGTCAGCGGGATTGTTCGAAAGGGTTACCGCTGCCCCGGAACATAAAGGGCTAAGGAAGGAACACGGGTGGGTTTTAGTCAGTAAGAGTCTGACACTCCCTTCCGCTCCACCCAGAGCGAGAGGAGTCATTTGATGATTTCCCACCCTCAAAAAAAAAGGGGAAAATATGCGTCACGTCCACACAAAACGATATACCGATATTATATGGTGTACATAATAAAGAGTATTCTATTCTGTTCTATCCTATTCTACCCTTCTTCTGGCCAGGAGTTTTTTTTTTCCTTTCATAGCTCTTATTATAAAAGCCACTTATGATAACAACTATTTTCACCCACGAAAGTTTGAAAGAAGCAGTGAAAATATTTCACCGAGTCTCTTTAGTCTTAGCAAGATTCTTGCAGTTGCCACCGCATCCGCTAATATTTTAGAGCAAGTATCTACCATGTGCAATGATACCTTGCTACAGGTACGCAAACTACGCTACAGGTACGCATACTTCGCTACAGGTATGAATACTTTGAGCACCTGTCTGCGTGCCCACCTGTATCGACAAAGGTATGAAGTTGCGACGAGACGCTTGAAATTCTGACGAGAAGTGATGTGCAATCCTTCACTCCGCTAAATACTTGACTGTCGACACCGATACAGTGATGGGAAGTGTCGATATATCGATGTTTTTGTGGCAAGGATTAAAGTAGACCAGTTATTTTTTACTACTCGTCTTAATAAGCACCGTGTTATTCGCGTTATCCATAAACTTTGTCAAACGCTTCTATCGTCGTTTCAGCCGATAGACGTCCACTGCTGGACATAGGCCTCCCCCAATTTTGGGAGGGTTTGCCATAATCGCCACGCTTGGCAGGCGGGTTGGCGATCGCAGTATGGTATGGTGGTGGAATGCATAGAGAACGCTGCTGCCCATTCTCCGGTACGACCCTTAGTCGCCTTTTACGACACCCACGGGAAGTAAGGGGTGGTGGTATTCTTTAAGTCCGGCACCACACAGACGCTTCTATAGCTTTTACAAATTAAATCTAATAAAGGAAGTCTTCGTTGCAAAGATATTTGTAATTTCATTTAAAAAAATTTAATTGAGATAGGCAGTAAGAAAGGGTCTTAACTTATTTTTGTATATCGTCCAGAACACGGTGAATATATAATTCTCATGTTCGTCTGGATGTCACTGAACTCCTCCTTAAGAGCTAGATCGATTTTGATGAAATTTCTCGTGTGTGTTTGAGTGAGTACCTGGATGGTTTAGATTTACAATTGGACAACGTTTGTCCGGTCAGCAAGTATTGAATAAAGTTCTAATTAGTGCTGCTGTTGCCGCCGACCTCATCTGTGTGTATTTTGTATTGTATCATTTTCTAATACAAATACCTACCCACGATTAAAAGTAGCGTATTTCCTTTCACAAGTCCCAGGGTAAATATCTGTCAGTCATCATGATCGGCTGAACCTTTTAACCGCTTGTGTCGCATTTATGCGACACATATTTCCGTGCCCCTACCGAGCGTGTCGTATTTCTGCGACAGAGAACATGTATGATTTTTTTCGTTCTACTCAACGATTGCTCCTCCTTATTTGTTGTAGGTATTATTTTATCGATTTAGGTATTCAGCTGCATCCTGTTTGACTGGAAGCCGACCCCAACATGGTTGGGAAAAGGCTAGGCAGATGATGATGATTATTTTATCGATTTGTAGCCGCGCGCTAGGGGCACAGCACTTGATATTTAGCCAAGCGCTTAAAGGGTTAAAGGTTTAGATGTGAAAGGTTACAAACAGACAGACAGTCAGAGTCAGAATATTAGAAATGCGAATCTATCGCATTTAGAATATTAGCATGGATGAACAGTGTCCATAACTTTAGAAGCTAAACCATTAAAAAATACAACTTTAAAATGTTTTACATTCAATATACCGTAGTTTTCTATGAAGACTTAAAAACATTAAGCCCATACATTATTCACAAGTGCAGCAGTTTAAACGGCGTCGACTTTTGAAGCCAAAACTTTTGCTATAAATCGACGCGCCTTGCATGCATTGATTTTCGATTAAATCGGCTCCGTACTATAAGATATAAGTGTGATATTAACTTAGTAGGGTTTAGTATGTAGTAATTTATCATCTGAGGACCTACCTACATCACAGACGTATTAAATATTAACTAACCTATACAACGTGTAACTTTAAAACTCATCATTATGAACAACTTTTACTATGGGACCAAACTTGAAATCACAAAAAAAAATCTGCTGTTTAGTATATTTTGACGAGTTATGCGAGCATAAATGTAGGGAACAACTGATTTTTTTTCGCGATTTCATCTTGGGTCCCATAGTAAAAGTTGTTCATAACGATGAGTACAAAGACCCTTTAAGAGGTTTTGCGCATTTAACGTTACACCTTGTATAATACCTACCTACCTTTTTATTATCTTTAGTGAACTTTTATATTCATGTAGGTAAAGAAAGAAACCTTATAGGCATAAGGTTTCTTTCTTAAGGTAAGGCTACCTTATCTTCATTCTGGCTAACTGGTAAAGTTTTTTATTTGTTATTTTTGTGGAATTTTAGCAGGTAAGTATCTATTTTTTAGATAAGATAAGATACCTAAGTCTTTATTTGCCTTAAACATGGTATAATGGTGTTAGCCTTATTTAAATACAATGTCCACATGTTTAGCTACACAGAATATGTCAATTGCATGCAAAAATTTTAGGTCCAAGGAAAAAAAGCCACTTTTCACCACTTCCAAATAGGCACTTTACTGTAATTTAATATCTCTGTACAAGCATAAATATGTATGATACACTTACGCAAGATTCAAACAAAAGCGATTTTCTTCTAAAGTATTGATAGATATTTTATGTTGTTACACACATAATTATTATCGAAACCATACCTAATATTATGAAATAAGACTTTTCTCAAAGTTACAATTTTTATTTCACGAGAAAAACACTTTTGAATTTTCCATAACTGTAAGGTATTTATGCCTTTCTATATAAGTATGGTCAAAGGCATAATTACCTTACAGTATATATAGGTATTAAAATAAATATCGACAAGGCAGTTCTCATCACTACAACTTGCTGACAGGCTGGATCGCACGCAAAGTTGTTTTAAAACAAAATTGGCTCACAGTTGCACAGTGTGCCAACTATTGATCCCCTGTGGTTGATGTTTCACTTTATTTGTATCAACGCTGTGCTAGTTTGTGTAATTACAAAATGTAACAAACTGAGGGACCAGTAGCATTTTAAGTTTTTTTTATTACTATTATCAGCTGTTTGTGTATCACTGCAGGGAATAGGCCTTCTTTCCCTCCTTCCACTTATCGATATCTTCTGTTTTTTGTGGCCCATCCTTATCTTCTCCTTCTTAGCGGGTCGATAGCAATCTAAATGGACTCGGCCCAGAATTCGGCAACTTTGGCGCCATCACTAGCGGCCACCAGTTCCTGTAACGTGCAGCTGACAGGACACGCAGGACACGATATTAAGTGTCCCATCGTTTGTACCACCACATTTACACTCTAAGGCGAAATCGTCTATGAATCTCCACTTGAACAGGTTTTCCTTTCTTCGGCTAACCTGGGTTCGGAGTCTGTTTAAAGACTTCCAGGTTACCCAAAGTAACTCATATCCAGGTGGGAGGTCTTCAGCGGGTGGAAGCGTTGTCTCGCCCAGCTTCAGTCTTTCTTGTGATGGTTCGCCAGCGAGTGGGACGACACACTTAAAAAAACTGTTTCGGCTTTCCAGCCTTTCTGGCACAAGGATGTTGTCATGCAAAGGGTGTCGTGTGTCGGAGACCAATCCTTATAAAAAACATGGTAACATAACAATATTGAACAGCATTTTTACTGATGTTAGTTTTTGTCCATAATAATTAATTTCTAATTCAAATAATTTATTGTGGATCATTTGTCTGTGTGGTGCCGGACTTAAAGAATTGCACCACCCCTTACTTCCCGTGGGTGTCGTAAAAGGCGACTAAGGGTCTTACCGGAGAATGGGCAGCAGCGTTCTCTATTTATTCCACCATCATAGCATACTGCGATCGCCAACCCGCCTGCCAAGCGTGGCGATTATGGCAAACCCCCCCCCCCCCCCCCCAAAATTGGGGGAGGCCTATGTCTAGCAGTGGACGTCTATCGGCTGAAACGACGATTGTGGATCATAGGTTCATAAGATGGTGTGTTAGTTACAGGTAAATCTGCTATGTCCCGCCATTGAGGCATAAAATCACATTATAAGTTCGGTACCTACTTAATTAAAATACAATACATCAAATTGTCATGCAATACATTAAGATTAAATTAGTATAATATTTATGTCAAATTACAAATTAGTCATGTGACAAAATAGTATGATTCAATGTATTGTCATTTAGAAATTCTCTTATAGAGTAACAACATTTCGTCGTCGTTTAAAAAGCACTTTCACATAATTATTATAATGCGAATTGGACGTCCACTAGTAGCCTAAGTTATTGTGTCAATAACGCAAAAAACCACGTAAATATAAATCGTTAAACAAATAAACATACATTCCAACAACACCGATTTATACGTAAAACGGAATACCTACACACGTTAATACAGTCGAGAAACATGTCTAAACCCTATACATACGGAATCGCAACATAATCTGCTCTAGATCGTTAGTTCTATCGACTGAATTCCCGACAAGCCTGCCGACAGAACCCCTAATCTATCACTGAGGTGCTTTAGCTCGAACCTCAGTTGAATCTGCGAAGATTCCAGCGATCCATTAGTACTAGACAATAGTCTAACGTTTATCTAACATTAGTCAGCTCGTAGTTCGCACTTACAAGACCTCTTTAGATAAATGTTGATAGTAGTGGCGAAGGTTCCATACTAACGGCTTCCATTTGAAAAATGGCACAGTATTCTATAGACAAATAATAAAATCATATTAAAGATCCGAAGAAACTCCGGCTTACCTCTTACAAAAAAGTTATTTAAAAAAATAAAAAACCCGACTGCGGTAAAAAACTGAAAAGCTAAAAACAAGCCCATTTTAAATTAAATAAAAGTTGGAAGCAGGCGGGACCCATACCATTTTTATTATATTTTCTAATTCAAGTTAATTATAGAATAATAACTTTTTTTAATTCCACCTTTTTGGTTTACAAAATAAATGTGAAAGATTTCGCAGACGATTTAATTCTTGGTACGTGTTTTTTACGATTTTTCACTCCGAATTACTTTTAACCGTATAAGTTGTATATATTTTTGTAATCACCTTTTAAAACCCTTTATTTTGATACCCCACTAGATAGGCTTTGAAAAAAAATATTTTTTTTGATGAGTTAATATTGCGCAAAAAATCGGCCATTTTAATTTTTTTTTTTCAATTTTTGTATACCCAGTGTCACTCTCATAATTAAGACGAATCTAATGGCACCTCTCAAGCTGAAATCGATCAAGCCGTTTAGGCTACAGAGCGTGCCAAAGAAATATACATAC
This sequence comes from Mesoligia furuncula, assembly GCA_916614155.1. Lineage (NCBI taxonomy): Eukaryota > Metazoa > Arthropoda > Insecta > Lepidoptera > Noctuidae > Mesoligia > Mesoligia furuncula. Next base: position 27,158,156 of record OU744807.1, on the reverse strand, counting down.
ATACACTCGAAAAACATAACCCTCCTTCTGACGCAGTCGGGTAAAAATTGACCCTTCGCTACTGGTTGGTAGGTATTTACGAAAAAACACGGCCTTCTTTAGAACTCTAAAAAATATTGGTGTTCCTACATTATTTAATTTGAATGGTAATGAATATTATAAGATTCTGACCAACAAATTACAACTCTTTGAGCCAGCAGGTAAAGATTAAAATAAACCGTTTTGATAACACCATTAATACATCCACTGTCTCCTTTAGACCGTCGACATCATCGAAGTAACTATTTAGTAATCTGTGACATCATCAACAGTGATGCAAGGTAGACTTTGGCTCTCTTAAAAGTACTTCACAAAGTAAAGCACTGAGGGCTTAACAAACACACGGTAGTACACAAACAATAAAAATAAACAACAAACAAACAATCAACAAGCAATAAACTACAGCCAATAAACCAGGATTGCATATCTTTTACCTCATACAACACGAACAACCATGAAAAAGACAGTAATCTGCGTTAAAGAAAGAAAGAAAATACGTTTGAATGAAAAAAATGACGCATAAAAACAAAAAAAAACAAACAACAACAATTTGGGAGAAAGAATGCGTCACATCTATGCAAAACGGCCATCGCTAAATTAAGACAGAATTCACAGGGACAATTTCAATTGAAGTGAAAAGCCCGAAAATAAACACAACAGGTAAATCCAAGCCGAAAAGCCTTTGCAAATCAATTCCCAAACTACTCAAACATCCGGGCCGAATTGACGAGCCAGTCAATTCGTCTGATCTGCCAACCGTGGCCCCATGTCGGAATCTCAGGTCAAATCCATAAAGATTCCCCGCAGTCCATTAGTACTGCAAGTCAGTAAAAAGATAAATGCAGACTGTCTAGTCGATACTAGACGTGAAAATCTAGCCCTAATCTAGGTTTAAAAGGTATTACTAAAATTACGACGCCGGATACTAAATGTTACAAAGACAAAAAATCAATGGGCAACATAGTCCCAGTGCCAAAATGTCATTTTGCCCAAATGCCGCTATGATAGAATACATTAAAGCTGTAATGTTCAATTGAACAAATTGCCTAGTGCCAATGCACACGAGACAGTGCAACTTCCAACACTTTGGCGAATCCCTTGATGCTGCAAGTGTTTGGGAGTCCCTGTCTACATAAAGACAGTGGTCACACCCACCTGGAACCGCCACAGGGTGGGTGGCGGTTCCGGGTGGGTGGCGGTTCCAGGTGGGTGTGACCTGCCCACCTGGTAGAAAATTGTGACTACAGTCTCTCTCGGAAATTTTGGCAACCTAGCACAAAAATAGTAGATTGTTATACAAGGGTCGGAAGGAATCAATTCCCGTACGAGGCATTTAGACGCCCGAGCGCAGCGAGGGCGGCTATAGTCCGAGTGGGAATTGATGACTTCACCCGCGTTAAACACTCTACTTTTCATTTCGAATTTGAGGAAAGTAAAAAATAGTAGTTTTTCTAAAATATTGATGGATAATAATTACATGAATAATAGGTACCTATACATTAGTCTTTTTTAAATTTGAAGTATGGAACACACCACGTCACCGCCACATGAGTAGATTCTGTGTCACCACCGCAGGCCGTTCCGCTTACTAGGGCCCGTATTATTATCATTCTGTCTGCATTCTTACTTTTACCATTTTTCATAAATTACTTAGAAAACACGACAATCTTGATAAAAATTACTAAAAATTGTGTTGCGACGTGACACTTTTTAGTGCTGACCCAACTTTCTTATTTCGATTCAAAACTTGCATACAGCCTAATCGATACTCGCAAGAAAAAAAATTGTAGAAACTGAATAAAAACTCTTTAAACTAACAAAATGTATTGAAATGAATGTGTTTGCAAACCTCTTATATTATCCATCTATAGAATGAATTAATTATCATCATTCTCAAAAAAACTTCTGGTAAGCCTACCTAAAAAATGTTTACTGGGAATTCTGTAGTAAACTATTAGAAAGTATCACAAAAAAAAAAAAAAATCCACAATAAATAATTGTCCAATAAATTAAAATAATTTTAAACAGCGATCGCATTCCGAATATAAATTCAATTATAGAAGCATTTCGGCGCGAAATTCAGTAAATGAGGTATGTACCTATTGGCCTGTCTGTTATTGACATGATATTAGAAGAGATTGAAATGATATTAGAAAAGCATAAATCATTATTATAAACAATGCTTATTGTATTTATTGCTTAAAATAATTTTATTTTATTTTCAAATATCGATTACATTTGTCATATTAATTACTCGAGTCAATCGAAATAAAAAAAAAATTGTTTGGTATAATCGCTTTCACACATCACTGCAATAAAAAAAAAAAACAATAATAGTAGGCGATTTTGAACACAAATTGAGTAGTGGTAATGATTAATACGTATTATTGAACCTGTGTTTGAATATTATGTTAAAACCTGGAATTTTTTAATATGCATTTTCGTGTTGTTTATAATATTATCAATAACATTTGTCACATTTTAAATCTTATCTACATTTGTGTGTGAAATTTGTGAAAAGTAAAAATGTAAACACATACGATTGGCGCGAAACTTCGACATTAGATATCAAAAAAAAGTTCATTACCACTACTTATTTACCTTAAACTATGGATAAATTCGTCAAATAATTAAATGATGTATATTCACAGCCCCATTATGGTAAAGTCAGGATGTTCGAAATCCCCAATTTTTATGTTTTTTAGCCTCGACCACAACTGACATCAAAATGGTGATTATCGTACCTATGTATGTTGAATTTATTCAAGGTAAATTATTAACTTGTGCGCTAAATCTGAAAGATTTAATGGCGTTAACATATGAGCTTTTTATCCAACTCTCCTAATTAACGCACATTCATAAGATTTGATGGGTAGCATAATAAATATTTACACAATCATTAATTAAGGGTGTCGTATGTCTGACTAAGCTGACTACCTAACTACGTTTAGTTCTATTTTTAAATTTCATTCCCGCCCTAGGGAGGGAAGCAATTACTATGAGACTTTCCCGCCCAAGGGTGGGAAGCAGCGTTTTACACCCTCTATTCGGATCAAACAAACACTACTTTCCGAGTATGAGAGATGAAAAAAAACTAGTGCGTTGCTAAGGCTGTTTTCCTTTTTTTTCTGTTAGTGATGTTCTAACAAAAATTGAATAATATACAATTATCCCTCGTCAGGATGAGTCGCACTATCCTTGTACACCAAAGACAAAATTATTTACTTAATAATGTCATAAATCTCTTTGTTGTACACTCAATTGTAAGTTTATCCGGAAGTTTTTGCTAATAACCTTCCGATTCCTGGAACTTTGCAGTTTTTATTCTGTTTGATTTTATATTTCCAAGTGGTTCGGGACTTCTGCCACCACGTTTTCCGTTTACGTAGGTACGCTTTCCGGACGTGTCCCGGACGACGGCCGGACATATCCCGGACACCGGACAGTCATCCGTCCAGTTGTAATCGCAGTTATCTGAAATTGGGATCAGCTTAACTCCGACGTTCCACGGCGGTGCGGTGTCTCAATTTCCACATAGATTTCGTTCATTTCCGTGCATTTTGGATCAACTTTCGAGTGTTTTCTTTTATTCTCACTTCCACGCTCATAGAATCTAAAAAGAATAAAAACATAAACATAGAATCGTAATAACAACCGCACGCGTCGATTGAAGGTTAAGCTACGCTTACCGAGGTCAGTCTGCGGATGGGTGGTCATTCATTAGTCATTACATATCGAGAGCCTTAAGGCGTTGGTCTCTGCCGTAATTAGTTAGATCTTTGACAGTCGTTACGAGTAGTCAATCAAATGATGATGTTGATAATGACGGGAAGTCAGAATGCCAAAAGTCTAACAACCAGTCTTACCGGGTAACGTCTTACCCAGTAACTGGGTTGTGGAGGTCAGGTAGGCAGTCGCTCCGTGTAAATTACTGGTATTCAGCTGAATCTAGTTATACTGAATGCCGACCCCAACATAGTTGGTAAAAGGTTTTAAGCAGATGATGAGTATCAAAGGATATGTTAACAGAACCATAATTTTCCTACCTCCGTTTGGATGAGATTCATTAAAATATAATTTACATACACACAAAATGGGCATTTAACCCCACTCAAAATTTTGATAGGATTTATAATTGAAATAAGTTTGGAGTTCGAGAGTATTTTCATAAAATATACAGGATGTTTGGAAGCTGAGTGCAAAGCTTTAAGGGAGTGATAGTTGACACTATTTACAACATTTTGAGCCATAGGTAGAGTCACGAGCACTATGTCAACACTTGGCAACTTTCAATTGCGAGTTTTTCGTGAAATGACGAATGCAACGTTTAAATACGACACTTTACATAAACCTATGGGTTCGAAAATACTATGTTCGTAGAACATAAAATTTCACTCAAAAATAAAGGAGAAAATCGCCTTTGAATAAAGCCAAGTGTATACATACTTATGCTCGTGACTGTACATGTTTTAGACCAAGTATGTTTTTTATTTTTAACTAAGTACAAACTTTTGTCAAAAATAAGATACCAACTTTAACTAAGAAAGAAATAAAAAAACTGGCCAAGTGCGAGTCGGACTCGCACACGAAGGGTTCCGTACCACAAGGCAAAAACGCTGAAAAAAACACGTTTGTTGTATGGGAGCCCCCTTAAATATTTATTTTATTTTCTTTGTAGTGTTTGTTGTTATAGCGGCAACAGAAATACATAATTTGTGTCTAGCTATCGCGGTTCTTGAGATACAACCTGGTGACAGACAGACGGACGGACAGACAGCGAAGTCTTAGTAATAGGGTCCCGTTTTTACCCTTTGGGTACGGAACCCTAAAAAGGTTAAAAGTTGGACACCGAGGTAGGTACCTAAGTACTGAATCAATGAGCGCAAGACGGCGCGGCGCGAGCGGCGCGGGTGAGTATGTTTTTGTACGGACACTTATAAATTTGTGATTTTTCATGATACAGTTTTAAAATTTTGTACATAGATTCTTTACATAAACTACTAGACACGTGTTTCGGGTTTCGCATATACTAAAAATAATGTTGTATATTCATGTAAATATCACGATTTTGTATGTGCACGGAACCGGCTACCTCGTGAAATTAATCTAGCATATCCTACAGAACATCACAGCAATTTAGCAGAATAATACGGGTAGAGAGAGAGCTTTAGCCCAAACAAATTACACGCAATACGGTTGGACTAAAATATTAAACGCGAAATGTTTGTGTACTATGTACCCATACACTTCCTAACCTAGCCCTTTAGGCAAAACAGGCGTAATGATATGTCAAATATGAACTAACATACATATAATGAGGTCACCTTTTTAGGATGCATGAAGAAGCCTCCTCGTGTAGCGCAGTTTGTTCCGCCAGTTACTCAACTGAGCCGAGCGCTCGGCGCATCCTGGACAGTCACACCCAACACCTTATTTGACTAGCCAATTCTTCCCTTGCGGCGGTAGGGCGAACGCCCGCCTGGTGTGCGACCGCCTCTCACCGGAGTCCGGCGTCAAGCAGCCTGCCTTGTTTCGTCGATGCGTGGGAGTTCCAGTGCCTCAGGCATCTTCTGGGCACGCTCGTTCCATCATAGACCTCATCCATCGCTTTCCATCAGGAGTGATCGAGGTCAAGAGGGGGGGGCATTCAGCAATAAAAAATAAATATAATAATAAGCCTTCCTTACAGAAAAAAATGAAAATGAAATCTTTGTTTAGCTAGGTAGATGATTTGAGTAATTTTGTATCCATAAACATTTTCGACTTAGTCTTTAGTCTTCCACTTGGGTGATTGCAATCATAAAACGGAAGATAATATCCACGTATATCGATAATATCCAAGTCAATCTTTTACAGGGCTTACAGGACCTCGTCGTTTCAGCCGATAGACGTCCACTGCTGGACATAGGCCTCCCCCAATTTTGGGAGGGTTTGCCATAATCGCCACGCATGGCAGGCGGGTTGGCGATCGCAGTATGGTATGATGGTGGAATACATAGAGAACGCTGCTGCCCATTCTCCGGTACGATCCTTAGTCGCCTTTTACGACACCCACGGGAAGTAAGGGGTGGTGCTGGTGGTATTCTTTAAGTCCGGCACCACACAGACAAGACCTACAGGACCTAAACGCAAAAAATGCAAGTTTTAGAAACAATAAAAGAAGATCGACTACAGTAAACAAAAACAGAGAAATATGTGATATTCTTTAGGATATATGCCAGGTAGTTAGTGTGTTGAAAACATAATACAACTAATTTGATACGATAGAAAAACACCTCTGAAAACTTTCTTTTTACAATAAAAACCATACTAATATACATACAATCATTCTGATTTTTTGTCAGATTATTCTACAAGCAACATACTAAAACACTAGTTTTAAAATTTTAGTCCAAACAGTAGATTTTTTGTGATTAAATAATTGCTTCATATTTTGCAATAAATTACCAGCGTTGTGTCATCGCGCTTCTCTTTCTTTTCTATGCAGTCCGGCAGTGACCGCGCTTTAGGTCATGTACAACCCACACTATAATAATCTTCCACAAAAGCCAAAGTTCCACAAATCCCTTATAGATTCAAATCGTACCCATGTTCTGAAGAATTCAATTCGAATCTGCCAGCAGCATGGCATACGTTGCCAGTAACGCGATAACAGTCCGCCAGACGGCCAGCTATCTGGCAGTGCGATCAGTGGACCGCGGACTCGTGCGGATTTCACCGATCACGGACGATGTTCCGGTATCAACGATATTAGAGGATTTATACGGAATTGTTCGGACGAGACCGTGAAGGGTGGAGGATTTGTTTTACTGTTTCGTGGAAAGTGGTCAGAAAAATGAAATATAAATACTGTTACGAGCTTCGGGTTCGTGACAATAAAAACTGCCGATTTAATAACCAAAAATTTACACTTTAATTAACAACACTAATTACAACTCAAACACACTAATTACAAAACACAATTGCACTACTGATCGCTCTAAGTCGCACTTGAATGTCGCTTCGATGTTTTCGCTTTGATCGCTGTATCCAAACTGGTCGGTCGTGGCGCGTCTCGGCCTTATATAGCGCCAAAGAGAGTTCTAGAACCTTCAATTGTAGAAACATCTAGAATGTTCGAGTACATACAGGCCCCGATCGACCAGATGTCGATAGTTCGGGAAAGTTCTAGAAAGTTCTCGCATCGAAATTTCTAGAAGGGTCTTGACTACTAGTTCCGCTACTCGATACTAGATGGCGCTAGTGGTAACTACTGTCGCCATGTACTAGGCATTAATTGTGGCGTGCAACAATACGTTTTCAGGCTATATAATAGCGGAGAACTATGGAAAAAGAAAAGGAAAAGTGAATACTTATCTACTGATGAAAGAAATTTATTAAGAAATGCACGCAGTGCTGACCTCAACTAAATTAATAGGAGGACAGTAGGATGATAACCACACAAAACTAGTTAATATACAGGATCAAATTATTGTATCAAATTATTCCGTAGCTCGGAAAGCTCGTTAAGCCGTTGGTCCCGGCTGTCATTCGTGGATTTTTGACAGTCGTTACGGGTAGTCAGAAGCCCGAAAGTCTGCAAACCAGTCTTACCAAGGGGTTTCGTATTACCCAGTAACTGGGTTGTGGGGGTCAGATAGGCAGTCACTCCATGTAATATACTGGTATTTAGCTGCATTCGGTTAGACTGGAAGCTGACCCCAACATAGTTGGGAAAAGGCAGGCAGATGATGATACAGGATCAAATTAATTTATCTAGCGAAATTAATTTAGCTAGCGAAATTAATTTAGCTAGCGAAATTAATTTAGCTAGCGAAATCTGCAGACGTTGGGTTAGACAAAACAAAACTTTGGAAGTTTTTTAGGGGTCAACGATCTGGTTTTATTGTTATACGAGTACGTAACAGGTTGCCGGACATTGTCTGCTCCCATTTTCCTGTTATGTGAAATCTTCTTATACATGGTTATTGGTAAAACATTAACAACCTCTTAAGAGGTCATAATTATTGTACTCATAATTATGAACAACTTTTACTATGGGACCAACCCTGAAATTGCGAAAAAAAAAATCAGCTGTTCTCTGCATTTATGTTCGTATAATGTAGGGAACAGCTGATTTTTTTACGCAAGTATGCATTGTTTACCCAATCATACAACATAACATCACATATCATCATCATCATCATCATCATATCATCATCTTTAAAAGGTTAGGCAGATGTGTTTAATAGCTTCCTGTCAGGCTGTCACTGAAATTCACATAGCAAGTAGTGTTATATTAATTTGTGTGGGTTAGGTAGGTAAAACTAAAAAGTGAAAAATTTAAAAAACCCCCGACACAAAAAAATAATAAAATTAAACGAAGTAATTGGAAAAGGATCAAATAATTTAAAAACCCCCAACTTAAAGAATCTAGGTAACGAGACTAAAACAGATAAATTCATATGGCAGTCGGGGGACCTCTTAGCATAGAAGGTGTTCCACAGAACGGTCCCCCGACTTCCATATGAATTTATCTGTTTTAGTCTCGTTACCTAGATTCTTGTTTTTAAATTATTTGATCCTTTTCCAATTACTTCGTTTAATTTTATTATTTTTTTGTGTCGGGGGTTTTTTAAATTTTTAATTTAATTTTTCATTTCATGCTTTTTGCAGGGACTCCTTAATGTTTGTATATAATTTCTTTTATTTTCTTGCGTTTTAAGATTCAGGTAATTCGGTGTTTAATCGGGTTTTTTATCCGTCAAAAAATAATTATTAATTTATAGTTGAAAAATAATTTTTAAGACTAAACAAACTTTTTGTTTTATTATATCCTTTTTCTAGTTCTTCCTTTAGTTATTCAACTTTCGTACAAGTATTTCATAGCTATTAGATATTTCAGATCTAGTTTATAAAAATGGGACTGCGACACTATCTGATGTAGAAATACCTACGCTATAAAAGTAGGATAATTCCATTCGTAATAAAAATAGTCAAACTCAGTGGTCGTAGGTACCAGTCATCACTCCACTTTCCTCGTCATTCTAGAGCATTGATCGGACAAAAAAATATTTTCAAGTTTTTAGTTTTCATTCCGTTAGGTAGTTAATATTCCTCATTCCCTTTCAATATAGTGTAAGTACATTATTCTACTTGTCAAGCCCTTGCATTTGATACCTATATTGAAGGAGTTGTAAAAAAAAAAATTATTTGCCATTTTGTGATGGCGGCCATCTTGGATTTGAAATTTGTAATAGCGTATAGTATTCTACTATTCAAGCCCTTTCATTTAATACCCATATTAAGGGAGTTGTGAAAAAAGGGGATCAGAACGGTTAATAATTCGTTTTCGTTAAGCGGTTGTGCTCAACTCTTCTGCCCACCATATTTGGGGAATAAAAGCGTGAAGTTATGTCAAAACAAATAGGTACCTACAGTAACAGGTTGCCAGCCATTTTCCGTCCCCATTTTCCTCTTAAGCAAAACCATGTTTCATAAACATTGGTATCCTCTTTCCATTTACCTCCAACTCCGAACATACGCTCGTTTCATACAAACTCTTCGCCGGAACATGCCAGCTTATCTGATTGAAATAGTTGAGGAACTGGACCACATAGCGCTGAGTTTCAGAGCTACATAGTTCTGTGCAATATTGCGTGGAACGTTTGCAGGTATGGGTGTTATGAAGATGTCGAACTGGGTGTATTATTTTGTAAGGTTTGGCAAGATGTGAATGTTTGTCGTTAGATGTTACACCTGGCTCATTCTTCCAAAATCTGTATTTGGTGGATTTCGAAGTCGTTTGTAGAAGTTTTTTTGTGAAATTTTTAGTTTGTAGTTCCGGAGATTGGTAATCAAGGATTGTTGAGTAGTACTTACCTACCTACTTAAAAAATTTTGCTTTTTTTATATGACTCTTTTTGATAAGTATCATTTTTCTAAATAAGGAAATGCAATTGTAAAATCTTTTCGTATTCCTTAAAGCCTCAAAATCCGAGCCTGGTCAACTGGACCCACTCCAACTCGACCCACGGGATCACTCTATTCCCCACGATGTAGTTTCCAATCTCAGGACCTTGTTTTTGTTTTGAAATAAGTGGGTACAATTGTTTTTATTCCCTTTAATTCTGGTTGTATTTTAATGTCGTCTCTTTTCATACTGTGCGAATCCCAATATCTAAATACATTTTCTGTCTTTCTTTCAATCTCTGCATGGGAAAATGGAATGAGGAAAACTAGGATCTCTTGCACTCTTGAATTTCCGAGCTACGCCGCAATCCATATAAATTAAGTCTATGCTCATAATTTGCCATCAAATCTCCTTGAAGTATCTTGAAGATAGTAACTACTTAATGTACCTACAGTCAATAAAAGAGATAAGTATGCAGGATCGTCGGATATAGTTGAAGTTTAGTAAGAAACCGATAGATGTTCTCGAATAAAATTTTATTTTATTAATAGAAAAAAACAGCTCATTTATCAAATTAAATTTCAGTCGACAACATCCATCGGTTTCCTACTAAACATCAACTATATCCGACGATCCTGCACTCTATTGTTATCTCTTTTGTTGACTGTACACCCTAGTAAGTAAACAAGCGGTTTTCAAACTATGTGATACAACAAACCGCCGGCAGTAGAAGCTGATGGCAGTCACGTTGCGTCCCGCGTGGACTCACAGCTGTGAGGAACATTGATATAGACACGTGAACGACTACACTTTCCTGGAGATCTTAGACAATACCTATACTATTATTCCTTGTTCACAAAGTAAACAAAATTTAAGTTCAGTGCATCTTATTTTTTCTATTTCATTAAGAAAAGGACAGAAGATAAATTGTAGTTTAGTCCTGTCAAATTAATCAACACCTGACACTACTCCATACAAGTTTAGACGTGATTAAAAACTTGCCCTCTAAAATTACGTCAATTTACGTCAGGCGCTGATTAATTTGACATTACTAAACTAAAATTTATCTTTTGTCCTTTTTTTACTGTAATAGAAAGAAAAAGATGCACTGAACTTAAATCTTGTTTAGTTTGTGAACAACAGAATCGGCGCCATTCTCATATCTGTTGACTTACATTGTGGTAGATCGTACGATGCAAGCACAATCACTTAAATTACTTCGGTACTCGAGACTTATCACGGCCTTACCACAAAATACAGAGAGTAGTGAAGGCAATTTAAACACAAAGTGCGCTCGAGCAACGCACACATAGACACCGCTCACGGACACGTTATCTCGTACTGGTTGGGACTTGGGACTAGTGCGAGCGCGAGTGCCATCCGCTTGAGACACGCGTCTGTGAAGTGCAAAAATGGAGCAACAAAAAATGGCTATTTAAGCTCGATTAGTATATTAATAGTTTCCTATTTTGAATTTTTGAATCAGTATAAACGAAGTAACTTTTTTGTAAGATAAATTCACGCCACCTACTTACTATTACCTACGTAAGTTGAAAACATGATTTTTTGTTTGTGTAGATATTGTGTTGTTTTTAGTGTCATTTGATAGGTTTAGGTCTAAAACGGATAGGCCAAAATAAATTGTGTAAATAGGGGAAGAACCCTTTTGAAGTTATTAGGGTTTCGATAGAAAAATTGACAAATGTAAAATTTTATATGTTTTTGTTCTGTAAACTTTTTGTATTGTAATATTATGTTTATTGTTTTGTTTTAATATTGTAGAATAAGCTCAACACATAAATCAAACAACTAGATACGAGTGCCACTACCACGATAGTTTTTTTTGCATAAGCCAAAGTTGACAACCCTAGCGCGACCGCCGAGAGTAGGTATGAAAAGTGAAGTACATACATGTGATTGCCTTCTGTACGCTCTGTATTTTGTGGCCTTACTCTGTTAGCTTGTCATTTAATTTTTAACAACAATTTTATTACTAAATTGTAATTTCGTATGGGCCCACGTAGGTACTTGATATTTGTTCGCCGTTAACAGCAAAACATAGAGATCTCTGTACCTATTCTATTTCAAACACCTATTTTTACTGGTCTATGTTTAAGAGCGTTTACGCCGTACGGCATTTCATACAAACTTTCAAGCCCTTGTTTTTCGAAGTGAATGAACCGATTTTAATGAAATTTCATACGCATAAGCAGGATACAAAGGTCTAAAAAGTTAGTAGAGAACATTTTCGAAATGTCTTTTAAAAAAAAAGATAACTGGAAATATCTGTTTCTATGGAATGTTTAAAATCGGTCTAATTTGGCTGTAACACTATTTTTCGAAAATGTTCTCTACTAACTTTTTAGACCTTTGTATTTTGCTTATGCGTACGAAGTTTCATTAAAATCGGTTCATTCACTTCGAAAAACAAGGGCTTGAAAGTTTGTATGAAATGCCGTTCAGCGTAAACGCTCTTAACAAATAAAAAACTTTGCCTTTGACTTTGACTTCAGACTTTCAGAGTCATTACTTATAATGAATCAATCATTAATTTTAATTGACAAGTATAAATTGGAACGCAGTCAGTCAAAAATACATTCAGTCAGATTGAAAACATTTTTGTTGACATTTGTGCCAACAGTTAATGATTGATTAATTTTAAGTGACGTCTCTAAGTGCGCCAGAGACTTCCTAATTTATAAGGAAAATTTGGCAATTTCCGTGATTTGGTGCTACTGTGTGCTAAATTAAACGCTAGTGCTCTTCATACTCTTGTTATGTTCAGGCTTTTTAAAACATCCTTTCAAGACCGAAAAACTTCTCGCAACCTGGTAGTTCTTACCATATGCATAGATCTATGTTTTTATACAAAAATAAAACGTTTTACAAGACCGAGAACAAAATTCTACCCATTCCTCTCTTATTTACAACAACAACTTATTCAAATATGGAACTACTTCCTCTTGTTTGTTTCGTTACAATAAACACTAGATGGCGCGCATGTGACAAGACTAGAGTTGCTACTGTGTGTAGTATGACTGAATGTGTTCTTCATAGAAATATTTAAATATGTATTGTAATATTGTAGACATAATGCAATTTATCAAGACGCGCGCGTTATGTCGTTCTGAGTATGAGATGAGAGAGAGAGTAGAGAGATGTGCATTAGGTTAGTATAAGCAAAATCAGCTTCTAATGTTCCCACTGCTGGGACCCAGTCCTCCTCTCTGTGAGAGGGAGTGGGCTGTAATGTAACCCACCACGCGGGCCCAGTGAAGGTTTGTAGATGTCACATGTCTTCTAATTTTTGGTTCTAGGACATGCCGGTTTCCTCACGATGTTTTCCTCACCGTTTTGAGAGCAGCGGTGATGACATAATTTACACAAAGTAAAGCGCCTGTCTGGGTTCGAACCTACGAGCTTACAACTCGTAAGTCGCGTCTGTTGCCACTAGGCTATCACTGCTCTTCATTGGGTTAAATCCTTATAAAGTCATCAGAATGTTTGATTTGTGTTAATCCATTTATTTCAGGCATCAAGAATGGGTCTTAATGCCTGAAATAAAAAATACAATTCAATATGAATATAACTTAAAAATACTATAAATACATACAACATTATAATTACACTATAAAACTAACAAATTAAAGCACACGAAGTTTCTGCGTCGTGTTTCGCTGACTGGTGTCATTTAGCCGGCCACGAAACCGGCGGTACACAACACCCTTTGTCATGAAAAATCCACCAAAAATCATGAAGATACGTCTAAAAACTTTCTTTTTACAATAAAAACCATACTAATATACATACGATCATTCTGATTTTTTGTCAGATTGTTCTACACATACTAAAATACTAGTGTTTTAATTTTTTAGTCCAAACAATAGATTTTTTGTAATTAAATAATTGCTTCATACTTTGCAATAAATTTGTGTCATCGCGCTTCTGTTTCTTTTCTATGCAGTCCGACAGTGACCGCGCTTTAGGTCATGTAAGCCCCTTAAGCCGTCATGCGTGGATCTTTGACAGTCGTTACGGGTTGTCAGAAGCCCGAAAGTCTGACAACCAGTCTTACCAAGGGGTATCGTTCGTGATGCGGCCGTTCCATGTAAAATACTTGTATTCAGCTGCATCTGATTAGACTGGAAGCCGACCCCAACAAAGATGGGAAAAGGCTAGGCAGATGATAGATTTTAACATAACATTCCTATTTTACTCGTTTAGTAACATAACTATAAGCACCTCCACATCCGGTTAGACTGGAAGCCAATCCCAACACAGTTGGGAAAAGGCTAGGCCCTCATAAGCCCTAGGGATATTACATGTAAATAAGATTGAAAACCCAACACCAATGAAAACAATGAAAATCACATTTTTACTGACTGAAAAACTATAAATAAAAATACGTTTTTCCTGCAACTCACAATACAATGCAACGCAAACACACAAGTACAGTCAACTACAATATTTGCCGACAGTCTCGTCGAGCGCACAACGCATCCGGTATTTCGCAAGATATCTGTTCAAACTGTGTTGTGCAGCAGTGTACCTGTGTTTGTGTACCTGTGCTCGCGGGCACAAGTAGGTACTCTACACAAGTACACTCGAGCACAGCGTTGCGATTTATCAATAATAGAAAATGGTGCGGATTCTGTTGAATACACTGACGGAGATAGATATTGCCATCTTTTATTTGCAAATAGTGCATGAAAGAGACTGGTAACTGAAAACTATTCCTTTTTTTAAGGTTCCGTACCCAAAGGGTAAAAACGGGACCCTATTACTAAGACTCCGCTGTCCGTCTGTCTGTCTGTCACCAGGCCTCATGGTGTGAGTGGTGGAGGCGGAGGTGTCTCATGGACCATGATAGCTAGACAGTTGAAATTTTCACAGATGATGTATTTCTGTTGCCGCTTTAACAACAAATAATAAAAATAAAATAAAGTTCAATTTTTAATGGGTATAAAAGAAACGTTTTTTTCGGCGTTTTATGCCTTGTGGTACGGAACCCTTCGTGTGCGAATCCGACTCGCACTTGGCCGGTTTTTTTTAAAGTAAGTTTGCATTTTACTTGTTTTTTACACAGCACCGATTAAGTATTAGAATCTCGTGATTAACGGTTCCTGACGGACATTAGAATTTCGATATAATGGTAAACTATGACCAATCCAATTCTAATTTGTTTTGTTAATTGCTTTGAATAATGGATAAATTTATAATTATTTGCTGTATTGGATTATTTCCATTCGGACGCCATCGAGGCGAAACATGACTGTGATTTAATTTAATGTATAACATCATGCACGCCACGTGTGTATACTCATGTTTTAGAAAGCGAATATCATATAATATTATCTTAATACTTACTTATTATAGTTAGTAGGATGTAGTGGATCTGTCAAATTTTTCGGACGGGAGTAGAGACATCTGTCAACTCGTGTTTTCATTCATTCTTAGTTCGGGCCTCGACCTAATCGTAGACAAAGTAGGAAGCGCCCGTAAATTGTAAATTCGGCCGAAACTACGAATTTTGGTGCTTAGGGAGAAGACTTCTTAAAACTACGAATTTCGTGCTTAGGTAGTAGAACCTTTAAAACGTTGTCTTTAGATAGTTATAACTTCGTAAGTAAGTATCATCCATTTCTCAAAACCCGCTGGCGTTTTAGAGAATAAAGATTGTTCGTCTCCAAGGTAAAAAACTTTGTAGAAAACATATTAGATCATACCCAAAGATGTTTAGAATATCTAGCCCTTGGGCATATCCCATTACTTACCAACCCTCAGGCCTCTGCCTCGAATCCTGCGGGCAGCGGGGCGGCGGCGGCGGCGACCAAATGCGTAAAATCAAATGGACCGGCAATCGAAAACAGCGCCGCGGGAGCGGGCAACGAGCGGTGCACTCCAGTCAAGCGGTGACCGCCCGCGCGTCTGCATCAGGGATTCACTTCTTCTTTTGCCCACAAAAAATCGAGCGTTAGGGACAAATTTGAATCAAAAAGATGTTGTCGCTGTTGTTCAGACGTTTCGTTCGCGAATAAAAACAAATATCTCGACGACACAACCACGAACACAACACTACGCCGCTATAGTGCCGCGCGACCTGCCCACTGGTTTCGAGAACGGGTCTGCGATGCCCGCGCCGCACCCGCGCCGCCGCTGCCTCCGCCCCGCTGCCCGCAAGATTCGAGGCAGAGGCCTTAGGAACAAACTATCGTCATTTATTGGGTTTATTTCAAGCTGGGGACACAAAAGAACTATTTCTTTTAACAAAAAACTTTCAAAACACATTCGTTAATCTTAAATGGGATGAGGGAAGAATTTCAAAATGAGGCTACAAAAGACTAAGGCTAGCAACTGAAAAAGTTCCGATAGTTTTGTCGCTGGGCTATCAACGAGTGTCCGAATGCGACGGGCGATTACTCGCACCACTCGCTCCGGGCGGTTAGTCCTACAGGGGTTTGTCTGGTTGGTCTCTCGGCGTCAGCTCTGACCGCCAAGCGAGCATCGCTGAGCGAGTAACGCTGAATCTTTGATAGCTCTTGTCCATCGCTCAAGTGGAGCGAGTCCTCGCCGGCAGTATGAACAGTCAGCGATCAACTATTAATATTTGCATCTCTTTTGTTTACACGGAATGGTATATCTATTGTACGTTTCTTGAGTGAGAAAATAGCCTATAGTCGCTTCCTCGCCGGCGACGGTGGGACAACTGCTTAATGTCATCAAAGACGTCTACATTATCAATCCCATACCTATTAACAGTGTAATTTGAAAACATTCATCATTATCTGCACAGCCTTTTCCCAACTATGTTGGGGTCGGCTTCCAGTCTAACCGGATGCAGCTGATTACCAGTATTTTACATGGAGCGACTGCCTATCTGACCTCCACAACCCAATTAATAGGTAACACGATACCCCTTGGTACTGATTGTCAGACTTTCGGGCTTTCGGACTACCCGTAACGGCTGTCAAAGATCCACGAATGACAGCCGGGACCAACAACGGCTTAACGTGCTTTCGGAGGCTTAGTAATTATTGGATTCAAACCAATTCAGGCACTTTAGTGACAGTGGGCAGGGCACATTGCTCGCAGAACAGATGGCCAATGGGACCGAAAGGTTCTGGAGTGGCGACCGCGTAAAACGTAGCGTTGGAACGCCTCCCACAAGCTGGACCGGTGACACACACACAGACACAACCACACACTGAACACGACAGAACACACACACACACACACAGGACAGAACCGGTCGAAGTGCTGGTCCATCAATGGATGAATGACTGAATTCAGGCACTTGGAACTTTGGAAGTTGAATCTTAGTGCAGAAAAAGGTAAATCAAGACGAACGGTTCCAATTTGTCATTTTCTGGAATAAATGCGGGCTCTAATCCCTATTAATCCTACAGCTCTTTATTATCGAACAGACTTACAAACCCTTTTACGAAATAAAAGATCATTCATCTAGATTCACCTCAAAAGGTCAAATTGGTGCGATCAAACACAATCGTCCATCAAGCATTGTTGCTTTAACTTCGCAAACCATTCGGCCAACATCGGCCCACTTCGGGTTCCTTCGGAGCGGAAAATTAATTTCTCTGTAGACCGTTTCCATTGACCGCGAATCTGGGGATGAAAGCTTCAAGGTTGGGTTTAATTGGGAAGTGGGTAGTTAAATTTCTGTGTTGTGTTTTGATATATTTAAAAACCAGTAATTGACCATTCAATTACTGTGTTTCTATAAAACACAGACACACATACATATCTCCATGGATATGTACCTAATCTGCATTCACGATTTATTTGCCAAAAATGTAAACAAATATGTATGAGTTTATGGAAAAATAACTTTTCACACTGCCTGCTCGAAAATGTCAAATTATATGTCAAACAACCTTAACCTAAAGTGAGTCATTAGTGGCCGGGGGCACAGCCGGTCAATAATGTTGTACTGGATTTCATTATGACCCGCTGGTCAATAATGTGATTTGAATTTGGAATCTCACATGCTCAGCTAAATTGGCAGTATAGTACTAACAAACACCCTTTGGTGCCAGAAAGAGGAAAGCTATTCTCGAAACCCTTACTTACGCGTGGATGATATTCTCGATTTCCTACAAAATCATAACGACTGCTTCTTCATATCGTTGCCATGTTTTCGAAGATATAATATTGTAAGAATAATTAGATAACTACGAACCATTTTTTAAAGGGAATGGAATAACATTAAAACTGGCATTAATAATAACAAATACCGTACCGCGCCGTAATACCGTAATAGTAATTGGCTGTAACATTAGTTAATTTATTTTGAGTAAACTGTGGATTTTGTGAATAAATAAATAAATAATAAAACCTATTTATACTACAGTCGATTTATCACATTTTATCAAAAATACTCTATTTTCACGAGCGTCTCCAATGACGTTCTAAATTCAAAATGCATACAGCCAATCATCCAAAACCATTCTACCAGCCCTGTATAAAGCTTAGTTTACACAAACGCCACTTCCATGAGAGTGATATCAATAGACACACACGACAAAACCGTAGAAGAGACTTTTTTTTTTGAAAATCGAATTGATCGTGTCTTGCTTACTTATTGGTAGACGCAATAAAGGCGCGAATTTTCGTACTATGGCTATTATTTTCTCACAGTAGGTGTAAAAAGTAGAGTATCCTCCTCTGGGCTAAAGGTGTCTTTGCCTTGGGCTAGCTTGAATCCCTCGCTGCATTCAGGATTCTTGTATTAACTCCCTCGCTTCGCTCGTGAGTTAAACTCTTAACTCCCTCGCTGCGCTCGGGAGTTGAATCCCGAATCCTTCATTGCGCTCGAGATTCAATATGACGCCCGTGACATAAGACACAACTTTAGCCCCTCGGTGCATAATCTACTATTAGTTCCTACACAATAAAGTTCAGTTTACGCTACAACTTCAAACATTTTATAACTTTTTTAATAGTGCTAGTCACTCTGAAATCAACTTAATTACCATTAAAATAAAGTTTTTATCACAACAATTCAAAACGAGCTAGTGTATTCTTCGTAAACAGGGACTAAAATAGTTCTTTAATCCCTAGGGACTAAAAGTGTTTTGAATTTGGAATGTGAATATTGTTAGTAAAGGTTCCAATCACCAAAGAGATCAATCACGAACATTATATAAACAAGTAACAGGCTGAACAGAAAACTGGAATCGCGAAAAAAAAATCAGCTGTTCCCTACATTTATGTTCGTATAACTCGTCAAAATGTAGGGAACAGCTGATTTTTTTTTCGCGATTTCAGGTTTGGTCCCATAGTAAAAGTTGTTCATAATGACCTCTTAAGAGGTCGTTAATGTTTTACCAATAACCCTGTATAAGTAATGTTTTACCAATAACCCTGTTTGTGGCAAACCCCCCCCAAAATTGGGGGAGGCCTATGTCCAGCAGTGGACATCTATCGGCTGAAACGACGACGACGACGAATAACCCTGTATAAGTAATGTTTTACCAATAACCCTGAATAAGTAATGTTTTACCAATAACCCTGTATATAAAAGTCTGATTTGTAACCTATGATGTTCCCACTGCTAGGACACAGGCCTCCTCTCTGTGAGAGGGAGTGGCCTATCCACCACGCGGCCCCAGTGCTGGTTGGTAGATATCACATGTCTTGGAATTTTTGGTTCTAGGACATGGCGCTTTCCTCACGATGTTTTCCTTCACCGTTTTGAGAGCGGTGGTGATGGCATAAAATACACAAAGTAGGTAAAGCGCCTGTCTGGGTTCGAATCTACGACCTTACAAGTCATAAGTCAGGGCCGAAACCAAAGACCACCACTGCTCTAGAAAAAAAACTACAAGAAAAATACAGAAATAAGTATACTAAAAAGTACAGACGCCAGCGCATCAAGCTAATACAATCTGTCAAATTTCTTGAATAGATTTTCAACTTTATCACTTAAAGCATAAGGTTCAAAGTTGATTGGGAAAATTTGACAGTTTCAGGTAGCATAATGTGCTGGCGTCTGCACATAATAACATTCTCGATCGTACACACACAAAAAAACAAGATATACGTTAACTAAGTACCTATTATAAAAACAGGACCACAAATCCAAACAAAAACACAGAATCTCGATTCCCATCGGACCACACAATACGACTGTACAGGCCACAGTCAACCGTTCCTTATAACCATTTAACATTGAAAGCGCCTTTATTTCGTAGCAATAAGGTCGATTTTTGCAGTTCAAATGTGTACTTCAGTATACACCAACTAGGTATTAACCTACATAATATGCACATAAATCTAACGTATGACTTAATCATACAAATAATAATGTGTTCTGCTTTATACCCAGGCTGCGTAAATAAACGTCAGGCGTAAACGTAAACACGTAAAGTTGTGGGTTTATTGAATGCTCAACATAACATGTTCTCACTTGTTGTTATTAATGGGAACTTGGAGTTGGAACACAGTGTATGCTTGGAGATACAAAGCTTTTAAAATGTGGAGCTGCTTATACCTATGTTACTAAACGAGTAAAATATTAATGTTAAGTTAAAATCTATTCCGTGCCGGACGGCGCGTACGTGTTCCACGCGCGCCTCAAAGAGATGTCAGCATCAAGGAGGAGCCCCCTTAGGGCCGAAGCCAGCCGTATCAGCGGGATTGTCCGAAAGGGTTACCGCTGGCCCGGAACATAAAGGGCTAAAGGACGGAACATGGGTGGGTTTTAGTCAGTAAGAGTCTGACACTCCCTTCCGCTCCACCCAGAGCGGGAGGAGTCATTTGATGATTTCCCATCCAAAAAAAAAAGTTAAAATCTATTATTAAAGTTAAAATCTATATCTTTGTTGGGGTCGGCTTCTAGTCTAACCGGATGCAGCTGAGTACAAGGATTTTACATGGAGTGACTGCCTATCTGACCTCCACAACCCAGTTACTTGGTAAATAATAAAATTGAGACTAGTTGTCAGACTTTCGGGCTACTGACGACCCGTAACGGCTGTTAAAGATCCACGAATGACAGCTGGGCACCATCTGACAGCAGATCGAAGTAATAGCACGGTCAGGCGATGCGATGTGACGAGGTCAGCGGAACAAGAAATTTACAGCAATTAGGATTTTATTCACATGGATTTGTAGTAACATCAAACCTTTACATGAAAAAAATTAAAGTGATGATTGTTTATCAAGTATTTTCAAATTGTCTTGAACACCAAAAACTATAGCCTAAGAAAGGACTGCTCATGCTTTATTTATCTTATAAGTAAGCGTCGCTCTAAAAATTATAAAACACTTACGCTACGCTACATTGCGCTACACCACGTTACGCTACCACAGATAATATAATATCTACTCTACGACGCGCGCTACGATACGCTACCACAGATAATATAATACTCTACGACGTTCGCTACGTTACGCCAGTCAGATAATATAATACTCTACGACGCGCGCTACGTTACGCTACCACAGATAATATAATACTCTACGACGTTCGCTACGTTACGCCAGTCAGATAATATAATACTCTACGACGCGCGCTACGTTACGCTACCACAGATAATATAATACTCTACGACGCGCGCTACGTTACGCTCTTGCTACGTTTTTGCTACACTCTTGCGACGCTCTCGCTATACCACTTATTTTGTAAAAATAAGTAACAAACAATACAGACTCTTTGTAGTAAGTATTATAATTTTTTTCGATTATATGAAGCAATATCCTTCAAAATTATTCAGATGGTGATTGATAGATGTGTTATAACTAAATACTATTAATACTTCGATTTTATATTTGTTCCGCCTACTAACAAATATTTGCTGAGCCTCATTTCAAGCAGCGAGCATATCAAAATGAAATTTTAAAATCATTTAGTATTATTATTATTATTTCGTTTATTTATTCTAGGTATCTTATTTTATTACATTTTTTACTTATGTATAAAAAACATTTAAAAATATAAAAAAATAGTATTCCGGTGGCAAACAACGAAAATGCGAACCCAACGACACCTACTTCCGAAATTTAAGTTATTTTTCACTTTGTAGTGTCTTTTTTGGAAGTCGCTTGTTTTTTTTTTTGTAACTAAGTTTTTATCGTAGGTAGAAACTTATAGGCGGTCTTCACACTGCACCGGACACCGCTCCAGTATGCGGTGCTGCGGTTTTTAACTTTGTCAGTACAATCTTGATTTGTATACAAAAACCGCAGGGTATAATCCCACCTCAAACTTGCATGAATTACCGCTCAAGCTGCAGTGGGTTGCCAAAACAAAACACGTGCGCGAACCACAGAGAAAATGTTGATTTAATAGAGGTACCTCAAACAAAGATGGTGGAACCCGTGACCGCTTGGCCACAAGCCAAGCCGACGACACTTTATACAGGCTTGTTTAGGTGAACCTAGGTTTTTATCTAGATTTCTACGTAGTTCCCAGTTGGGAGTGCAACGGGAGCGGTATTTACTGTGCAGCCTAGATTGCTTCATTGCTTGTAAGGTCATCTTCTTTTTCTGTGGGAGTTGTTAACTGCGTTTGTGTTTTGTAGAGTGTTGGTTGTGTTCGATTTACTTTTTAGTACCACGAGCCATGAAGAAAATTAAGGAAAATAGAAACAATACTTCGCGAATTTAAACTCGCTGTCTCATTGACAATTCAGTAGTTGATTTGGTTATTACTTTACGTTGAAGACGATGAAAGGCAGTTCATCATTCTCCTGCCCTTAGGTATTCCAATTTATTTGGGGACGGCGCGGCGCAACATTTCTGTCTTCCAAGCTTCTCTGTTAGTCGTCAGTTAATATTTTTATTATACTAAAAGAAAATGCGTGAACTTCATAATGAAACAACACTGAAAGAAATAAGCAGTAAATAAAATGAAAAAAAACATAGATCAGCCGGTCGATTCTGTAAAAATCTCACCGTGAACACTTAGGTGATGTGAGTTTGTTTTTGCTAGGAATTGACACTATTGACAGCTCACTCCACGCTCACTTCACCTAAGATTTCACGGTGAGATGGTTACAGAATCGCACTGCAGAAGTGCTTTAAACAGTTCCTTATGAGCCTAACGTTCAAAACAGTATATTTTACTGATCCGAAAACAGTTAAAGCTTGAGGCAAAATATTACCGTCATGACAGTAAACGTTAACGTTATAAGTTCACAAAATTAACTGTTTTATTCTTTTAGTGATATCGTTCAAACCATTAAAATTTACTTACATTACAGTAACGTGGTTTTCCTTTTTTAGGGTTCCGTACCCAAAAGGTAAAAACAGGACCCTATAACTAAGACTTCGCTTTCTGTCGGTCCGTCTGTTCGCCCGTCTGTCCGTCCGTCTGTCTGTCTGTCTGTCACCAGGCTGTATCTCAAGAACCGCGATAGCTAGCCAGTTGACATTTTCACAAATTATGTATTTCTGTTGCCGCTATAACAACAAATACTAAAAACAGAATAAAATAAATATTGAAGGGGGGCTCCAATTACAACAAACATGTTTTTTTTTTCGGTGTTTTTTCCTTGTGGTACGGAACCCTTCGTGTGAGAGTCCAACTCACACTTGGCTAGTATTTTTGTTGTTTTTTTTAGTAAATAGTATGTTCTATCATTAAAAGTTACTGTTTTGTCTTTTCTTTTACTGTTTTACAAACATTTCTTCTTACTGTGTGTAAAGTCGTAATGAAATTGCTATAATGTGGTGTAGAAAGAAATTATTTTTTTCCCTACCGCCTTTTTCCAAATACATATGTCGCAATGCAAAAATTGAATTTCCTTTCATCATTAAATCCGCAATCATCCTGTAGACGATGATCTTCTTTTTAAGTAAATGCGGGCAGTACTATTCTACTTCAAAACTCAGCAATATTTCTCTCAGTTCCGTGCATGTCTCGATCAAATATCACTAATACCATATCCCGCTGTACCGCAACAAGCCCGAGGCACTGGACTGTGCTGGCTCAGCGCCAAACCCGCGCTAATTACTTTACATACCATACCTTTTACTGTTTTGCAGTTTTATCTAAGAGCTTGATGTTTTAGTTGGCTCTAGTTAGTCAATTATTTACATTTAAGTATAGAATAATCCCTGCTCAGATAAAGCACAAAAAGAAGTTTGCTATTCCCATTATCTGCCTAGCCTTTTCCCATCTATGTTGGGGTCGGCTTCCAGTCTAACCGGATGCAGATGAATACCAGTATTTTTTCATGGAACGACTGCCTAACTGACCTCCACAATCCAGTTACCTGGGTGGAAAACCCAGGTAAGACTGGTTGTCAGACTTTCGGGTTGCTGACTACCCGTAACGACTGTCTGAGATCCCCGAATGACAGCCGGGACCAATGGCTTTTGCTATTCTGTGCATATGTATAAATCTATTACAATCATAGTAGGTTGCTCGAATGAAATAAATGAATATTACTGAAACAGATCGTACTAAAAACTGAAAACATTGACGTGATTATGTTTACGAATGGTCAGGACGGTTCATCCTTTGACGTCTATTGATTAATAGTGCTATTCATAAACGATGATAAACCACAAGTGGTCCAAAATACATTTTAATATTCCAAAAATCACACCAAACGGATGTGAATGAAACAGCCTTCCTCATCCCGTCGGCAAACAGTTCTTAAATAAATTATGTTACTTAGCGACCCTTAGCTTTAAGGGCGCCTGATATACGTACCAGCTGAGGTGGACGAAGGTAAAATATGTGTTATAAATGATAATGTACTCTAGGGAGCGCTGTTACTGTAGGCGAGTGTCCGAGATTTGTGATGAATGGAGGGTAAACGGTAAAGCAATACCGATAAAGAAAACTTTTCACACTGCACACAACCAATCACACACTAGATAATAAGGGCGATGACAGACGGGCGTTGCCAATGCGTCGCGTCGGCACTGCGACTCCTGAGCGGTGACGCTCCGCAGTTCTACATACAAATTTGAGCATCATGCCAACCGGTGCGTTAAAACGACGTGGGGCGACGGAACTCGTGCGCAACAAGGGGCCAGGGAGATGAGGCAAGGAAGTGGGGGTGCTGCGGTGAGAAGACGGAGCGACAACGGAGCGCAACGCTGTATATTTTTTAGAAAATTGAAGGTAGACGTCGACGTCGTGAAGATGCGACGTCAGGATAAGCTGCGTTGCGTTACGACATCGCAGCGCTCGTGTGGCACTCACTGCGATGCGACGACGCAACGCATTGGCAACGCCCGTGTGGCATCGTTCTAACGTTTGTAAATCGCGTCGGACGGACCCCCATTCAGATAATAGTGCTGTGTCGTTCTGGCTACTCGTTGGTAATTTGAGTATGTAACTCGTTACTTTTGAATAGCGCGGACAATGGGCACAAGTTTTAAAAAAAAAATCAGTAGCAGTTCAGTAGCTTCTGTCAACTTTTGCTATGATTGAGTTTGTATTGCTGTTATAAAAAACATTTTTTTTCCTAGCCTGCGCTGTCCCACTCCTGGTCAAAGCCCTCCCTCCACTCCTTCCATCTTTCGCGAGCCCGCGCGTCCTCCTTCCAGTTTTGACGGAACCTATCCAGCTCGTCGCCATCTACGTGGTCTACCGCGACCCCGCCTCACTGTCTCAGGGCACCAATTCTGTGCTCTATGGGCCCACAGTTTGCCCGGCTTGCGCGGACGTGTCCTGCCCAGTACCATTTAAATAGGGCAGCCTTTTGAGCCACGTCAGCTATCTCTGTATAGAAACTTGCCGTAAATAATAACTGATGATAAGCCAGTAAAGGATAAACAGAAGACACTTTCTCATACTTGTCAGTGGTTAAGCCTATACTTTTTGCAAGACTGGATCGCCCGAAAAAATGTACACACGTCGTGACGTCACTCAAGTTTCACACTGAGCTCAATACAACATTAATCACAAAAACTTACAGCACTTTACCAAAAGCCCTATCTACCCCAGAACAATGTCACAAAACGTTTATTTTCGGTCTGTTAGACAATAATCTTGGAATAAATTAACTTTGTTTATCTAGGATCCAATAAAAACGTGACATTCGCAAACGATGTAACCAAAGCCGCTTCAATAAAGGTATTTCATATTTTTATTTCATCGTCTGCAGCAGTGGTGCTCAAAGTTTTCATGTCTACTTTTTTCTTATTGTCAATATGTTTAGCCTATAACCCTTTAGTCTCACTGCACGGCAAATGCATATAATGAAATTAAATCCCAAGGGGTCGATTCAACTACGATACTTTTTTCCATGGTATTCTGGCCCACGCATTCGGCCAACTTTTCCACTACTGTTCCTACTCCGTGTAATGTGGGCCGCGGACCAGAGGCCAGTTGCCCCCTAACCGATAAAAACATGCCTTTGCCAAGGAAAGTTTAAATGAATGACAGAATAAAATACTGATTACTGACAATGTAATTAACTATTTTTAATTGCTGACCCCATAAACACCAATTTTTTACGCACTTTTACTGTCACCGGAAGTTTATTGCAACCATTACGATTTTTTTTTTCAGTGTGTGTTGTCCAACTACAGGGCAAAGGCTTCCTTTTCTCCTTTCCAATCCAAAGCGTGTTACTTACACAATTCCTTTAATTCCTCCTTTCCCAACCCTTTCTGGGGAACGTCTTTCTTTAAGTTTGAGAACCGCTGACTTTCCTCCAGTGAGTCTGCCTCGCTGTTTGCAAAGAAACGTAACGATCTGCGATTGCGTGAACGATAATAACGAGCGAACGTATAGACTCCGGGCTTTTTCTAATTCTCCTCAGATTTATTTGAATAAATATGTATTTTCTTTCCTTTAAATAATCGCAGAGTGTTAGGTACACTCTGCGATTATTTAAAGGAAAGATCTTGGGATTTCTTTAGGACATATTTATTTAAGGAAAAGACGAAAGATTTCGGAAGTTTGCTTAAGAGGAAATGCAGTCGGAGAGACTTTTAAAAAGGCTTAGTAAAAGTCATAATTCGAGGTTTGACTCTCGCCTATTTCCTCCTCCAATATTGGACCAATAGACCGATAGGTATTATACTGTGTCTCTATGTTTTTCTTTTTTCATTAATAGTTGTCAAATTTGTACACTAGGCCTCAGTTGACAGCAGTTGAAATCGGCAAAGGAAAACTTAGGGACATACAAGTAGTTCATATTTATTATTCTGTAAAAAATCATTGATTTACGGTCATTAACCAGAAAGAAAACAGGCGAGAAGTTTCTATGGAGAAACGATAACCCGCAATAAAAGGTTTCCGCAGGATTATTGTAATTTACCACAGGAGTTCTACAGGGTTACTGGTAAAACATTAACAATTGTACTCATCATTATGAACAACTTTTAATATAGGACCAAACCTGAAATCACGAAAAAAATCAACTGTTCCCTACATTTTGACGAGTTATACGAACATAAATGTAGGGAACAGCTGATTTTTTTTTCGCGATTTCAGGTTTGGTCCCATAGTAAAAGTTGTTCATAATGATGAGTGCAATGGCCTCTTTTTTTTTCGGTGGGAAATCATCAAATGACTCCTCTAGCTCTGGGTGGAGCGAAAGGGAGTGAGACTCTTACTAAACAAAACCCACCCGTGTTCCTTCCTTAGCCCTTTATGTTCCGGGCCAGCGGTAACCCTTTCGGACAATCCCGCTGACCCGGCTGGCTTCTGCCCTATGGGGTTCGATGCTAACATCTCTTTGAGGCGCGCGTGGATTACGTACGCGCCGTCCGGCACAGGCCTGGTCCTGATCGGACGGTGAGCCACCCATTGCTCTCCGCCCGCAGGCCCGCGCCTACTAGCTTGACTGCTTTGCAGAAGGAGGTGACTGCCCCCCACTCCCTCTCGCCCCGGACCATGGCTCGCACCAGGGATGGACGCGAGAGGTCGCCGCCGCTGCCGATCGCCTCTACGAGGACACGGCGGTGCTGCGCCCAAGTGGGGCAGACCTCCACCGTACGCTCCACCGTGTCACCGTGGGCCTCTTAAGAGGTTGTTAATGTTTTACCAATAACCCTGTATATTCTTCAAGTTTAACAGTTACAGATTTTACAATAACTACATAGAACTACTTCCACAGATATAGATACACCTAGATAACGCAAGAGCAACTACTTCGCGTGCCAAAAATTGCACCAGCTTACGATTTGTAATCGTAAGCTGGTGCAATTTTTGGCACGCCCCTTTCGCGCTCAGTCCTGTGTACTGCTGGCTGGGTAAGTGTGAGCGAGAGCGCGAGCTTGTGACGTCATAGTAGGTAGTCAAAAAAATGGCACGCTTGGTTTTCATACAGTTCGTGATACTTGCGTTATCTAGGTATATCTATATCTGTGACTACTTCACTTATATCCAGCGGGGTAGTTGCGTAATACACTAACAGCAGGAATAGCTCTCATTTTGACAGTTCATCAACATCCATTGCGTTATTAACGTTGTTGAGCTGACAAAGTTTTCGAACATATGGAGCAATGGATTAGCAATATGCTTCAAAATTATTCATTAGGCTGCTGGTTTAGTTAAAATTCCTGACAGTACTTTCTAGAAACTGATCGAAGAAATAATTACAGGAAAGTGAAATACTTCAGAGTTGATTTATCCCGGCAGATGCCAATCTGCTAAGCTTCTTTTCCAAAGTTACTTAGTGAAAACCAACACATTCTAGAGAACCCCGTCTTGCTTATAAACTTTAGCTTTTAATCCCCCTGATATACTCGTACAAATAAGGATCGACTACCACTTTTCTATTCGCGAGCGATTCCCGGAAAAAGGTGCCAATTTCTGTAAAAGCCGAATGGAATGGAATGAAGAATGAATGATGATATAATGGTAGCTAAGTGAAAGTTACATAACAATAAGATATACCTATTAAATTAGTTTAGGCGTAGATATCTTCAGTAAGAAGGGAGAAGTTTTCATTTTTCTACGAATTCAGGGAGTAA
This sequence comes from Mesoligia furuncula, assembly GCA_916614155.1. Classification (NCBI taxonomy): domain Eukaryota; kingdom Metazoa; phylum Arthropoda; class Insecta; order Lepidoptera; family Noctuidae; genus Mesoligia; species Mesoligia furuncula. Next base: position 27,129,319 of record OU744807.1, on the reverse strand, counting down.
TAGTATTTCAAGAATTAAAGCTAAAATGATGATGCTATCATACTGTGCGTATAAAATCAGCAGATCTATTCTGTAAAACGTAGGTGAAGGGAGCTTGAAGTGTTCCACGCGCGCCTCAAAGAGATGTCAGCATCATTTGTCGACATTTTTATGCCCGTTATGGCCGAAGCCTGCCGGGTCAGCGGGATTGTCCGAAAGGGTTACCGCTGGCCCGGAACATAAGGGGCTAAGGAAGGAACACGGGTGGGTTTTAGTCAGTAAGAGTCTGACACTCCCTTCCGCTCCACCCAGAGCGGGAGGGGTACATTTCCCAGACGCTAAAAAAAAAAAAAAGTGAGGTGTCAATTCCTAGCACCAAGTGGAATGTCAGCTCACTTCATCCAAGTTTTCACGGTCTTCAGCATTCAGTACCTATCATGAAAATTACGAAAACAAGTAACTCCGAAATTAACAATCATTAATAATAATCTATGGTCCAAAACAAAGTCAGGTGTAATTTTTATTTACGGTAACAAACTTTAATGCCTTGGTGTTCAACATGGGTACCTTCCGGCAGAAATTCAATACTGCCATTCACAGATCATATAGCAAATGGAGTACTCATGTAAAATGTAAGTGCGACACGACATCTGCCGAGTTCTGTGATTCTGTAATCGTAATCTCTTCTAACAATTTGACTAAATTGAATCTTAGGCGGAACATGAGTAGGTCAATACCTGCTTAAATTTCAAGAAATATATTTGTTTGAGTAAAATAAGGTCTCTTTGGCATAAAAAACCAACACTAATAAAAAAATAATGGATTACTCTATTGTGGTACCTATATTTTTGGGTCACCACCAATGACTACCTACATAATCAGCCCATAATGTTGGGAACATTTCTGGGACACAGGCCTCCTCTCGGTGAGAGGGAGTGGGCCGTAATCCACTACGCGAGCCCAGCGCGGGTTGGCACATGTCACATGTCTTCGAATTTTTGGTTCTAGGACATGCCGGTTTCCTCACGATGGTTTCCTTCACCGTTTTGAGAGCAGTGGTGATGAAATAATTTACACAAAGTAAAGCGCCTGTTTGAGTCCGAACCTACGATCTACAACTCGTAAGTCTCCGCCGTTACCACTTGTCCAACACTGCTCATACTCACAATGACTACCTGCTATACCTAAATTTTATAATTTACTGATCGCGTATTGAGAGTTCAGAGGTCTGTGTGGTGCCGGACTTAAAGAATTGCACCACCCCTTACTTCCCGTGGGTGTCGTAAAAGGCGACTAAGGGTCTTACCGGAGAATGGGCAGCAGCGTTCTCTATTTATTCCACCATCATACCATACTGCGATCGCCAACCCGCCTGCCAAGCGTGGCGATTATGGCAAACCCCCCCAAAATTGGGGGAGGCCTATGTCCAGCAGTGGACGTCTATCGGCTGAAAAGACGAAAGACGTATTGAGAGTTACTCACAAATCTATTTTAGCAGTCCACGTGGGTACATAGCACTCCACTCCATTTGTCAATACTCCATGCCACAACATTACAGGTGGCACCAAGGGACAGGGACGCAGTTTAAATATTTATTTATAGCAACAGCCGTTGATTACAAGTCCGGACGGCTTCCGCTTCCAATGCGGAACGTACGGCGGCAGGGGAATTGCGCTGTTTGGATATAATAAATGTACTTAGAACTCAACATAATATTATGTACTTAGACCTGTGCTTGTTGTGATTCTGTGTGGGTATAGTCTCTATGTCGTCTGTGTTAGTATACACTATTTTAAGGTTATTTGATCGAAAGTTGAAAAGCTAATTTAGCGTACATCTTTTTTACATCGTTCTCTCCTAATAATTATAAATTCAATATTAATGATGTACCTAATATTTTTCTAAAAACAGTGTCCATGGAGTTTCTTGCCCGTTCTTCTCCATGGTACCTACGCTTTGGAATGGGCAACTAGCTTCATGTTTTCTGACTGACCGACTTCTTGACAATTACTTTAGAAAAAACAGCAGATGCTGGCTGGTCATAATTGTTTGTGTGTTCCATTCGAACTTTCAAGCAAGTGTCAAATATTTCAATATGGTGTTTTTGTTTTAATAGAAGGATAACGTGAAATTGTAAAGTCTTTCTTATAAATACATATATTAGACCGAAGTCACAGTTCTTTTAATTAAACTGTGGAGGTCCCGTCTGGGCCTCCATGGAGTTCCGTCCGTTCCGTTCCGTGTCCATGGAGTTTCTTGCCTACCTATACCTACCTTTTCCCAAGGAGAAGAACGGGCAAGAAACTCCATGGACACTCTTGGATGGATTATTAACTACGGTTTTATTCTGCTAATTGCGTAACACACTATCAATCACAATCTGAATCGTTTTGAAGAATATTGCTAATCCATTGCTTCATATGTTCGAAAAATTTGTCCGCTCAGCAACGTAAATAATGCAATGAATGTTGTAGATCTGTCAAAATAGAAGCCATTCCTATTGTTAGTGTGTTGTGTGTAGGACCACAGTTGTAAAAGTAGAAATGAAAACGGATTACCTTATACACTTTAGATCTGTAGACCATTTCTTATTCTATCAAGTACTTGGTACTTGTTGACAGGCCTGCGCTGTCCTCCCATACCTACTGTAATCTGGAAACATTGTAAAAGCCAATTATTTTTAAAAAGAGTAACCGTGGAGTTTCTTGCCGGTTCTTCTCCATAGGAAACGACCAATTGGAACCGTGCACCTAGCTTCTGACGTTTCATAAGTGCCCATGTTGGTTTATGTGAAATAAAACATTTTGATTTGATTTGATTTGACCTACTTAAGAAAGGCCTAACTCTCATAATTTACACAGAATTACCTTTATACATTACTTAAATCCTCACAAAACTCACGAAATAACCTTATTTATCGCCCTCTCAACATGTTTTAAAAACACACCCACACTTCAGCTATCTTATTATCCTTAAAAAAAGCTCCGGAAAAATGGAGACGTTTATTTTCATCATTTAAAGAGGCCAAACCTCAAACGTCGGAAATTAAACGCGTCTGTTTGGATTTTGTTTTTGGGGTTCCGTGCGCAGACTGTGGCTACTTTATAACTAGACCAACGATGTATGCCTGCTACAAGGTTCTATCTCAGTGTTAGTAAAAGGTAGCCAGTTGACATTTTAAATTTGCGTGCTGGTATCATGATTTTTGGAAAATATACTTATTAGCCCAGTGGTTAACGGCCTCGCCTCTCATGTACGAGGTTGTGGGTTCAAATCCGGGTAAGTACTGATGTGAGTGATGACACCTGGACTTACATCTAAACTTATTTAATAAAGAGAAAAGTTTTTGTTTGTTTTGGTTTCACGGAAAGACAGCAGAACGAATTTTACTCATGGTTAGACAGACCATAAGCCGAGTAGTTAATTATGATACTTTTTATTCCGATATTCCGACGGGATCGAGACTTGTGCGGATGAAAGCGCGGGGCGCAGCTAGTGTAATATAAGTCTGAAATCGCCAACCCGCCTGCGTCTTGAGCAAGTACCTAAGTAAGAAAATTGACTTAAGAGCGTTTACGCCGTACGGCATTTCATACAAACTTTCAAGCCCTTGTTTTTCGAAATGAATGAACCGATATGGAACTTCATACGCATAAGCAGGATACAAAGGTCTGAAAAGTTACTTAAGAACATTTTTGAAATGTTTTATTTAAAAAAAGATAACTGGAATTCTCTGTTTCTATGGAAAATTAAAAATTTCAAGGCTGTAACATTATTTTTCGAAAATGTTCTTAAGTAACTTTTTTTAATACATTTGTATCCTGCTTATGCGAATGAAGTTTCATTAAAATTGGTACATTCATTTCGAAAAACAAGGGCTTGAAAGTTTGTATGAAATGCCGTACGTCGTAAACGCTCTTAAGTAGCTAGGATAAGTGTCCACATTAAGCCTGGTTTATGATGATTATTTTTAAATCTAAAGTCAAACAACAAATACTGACTGTTATATCGACACATTTCATCACATGCTTGTGAATATTACCAATAATATTAAATTCATACGTAAATAAAAGCTATTAATTAAGTTTGTCAGTTGCCAATTACTGCCTGGAGACCGCCATTTTGCGCTGCATTTTTGAGGTTTAAGTTTTCGATTGTTTTATTAGCAAAATATTTCATCACGGAACACTCCATCCGATTGTCCCTACAACTCGCACTTGTTAAGTATTTCGTTATTTTTCGTTTTATTCGGTCTCTCAAATAAACGTCACAGCTGGAAGTGAATAATATCATCAATCTGGATCAAAAGTGGTCTAAGCAGAGATGGGGCCGCGAGATAATCCCCTAGAAAGAAGTTGTGACGTAAGATACAGACCAGAGACGAGTCTCCAGCTATTCCCTTCACTCAGTCGTGAGTATGTTGTTGTGTTGATGAGCCCTGACCTGTTCTTATAATTACGACTATGCTTTGAGGAGGTCGGCAGCGCCCCGCGGTTTCACCCGCATAAGTGTCGATTCCGTGGGAATATTGGGATAAAAATTATTCTATATACTTTCCCAGGACTCAAACTATCTCTATACCAAATTTAATCTAAATCGGTTCACAGACAGACAGACACACTTTCGCATTTATAGTATTAAAGTATGGATAATGTTTTATTGCTTATCCAGCCTATAATGTTCCCATTCCTGGGACACAGGCTTCCTCTCAGAGAGAAGGAGTGGGCCGTAATCTACCTCGCGGGCCCAGTGAGGGTAGGTAAATGTCACATGCCTTCGAATTTTTCGTTCTAGGAACATGCCGGTTTCCTCACGATGTTTTCCAAGAGCAGTGGTGATGAAATTATTTACACAAAGTAAAGCGCCTGTCTGGGTTTGAACCTACGACCTACAACTCGTATGTCGCGGTCGTTACCACTGCCACAGCTCTCATTGTTTATATTATGAGTAGTTATGTATTACATTGGGCTAGAGGGGCCCGTGGCTAAAGATTAACAGCCGTACGCTTGTCTGTGGATGGGTGACCATCTTTACATACCGAGACCCCTCCGTGCCTCGGAAAGCACGGTAAGCCGTTGGTCCCGGCTATCATACGTGGATCTTTGACAGTCGTTACGGGTAGTCAGAAACCCGAAAGTCTGACAACCAGTCTTATTACCCAGTAACTGGGTTGTGGAGGTCAGATAGGCAGTCGCTCCATGTAAAATACTGGTATTCAGCTGCATGCGGTTAGACTGGAAGCTGACACCAAGATTGTTGGGAAAAGGCAGGCAGATGATGATGTATTACATTGGGCGTCGCAACACTTTCCATATTGTTAAAGCTGAAATGAAATTCAGTTGTGTTTGGATTTGTGATCAGTTGATGAGCAGGGTCGCCCCCTTTGACATGAGACTAAAACATAATTGGCAAAATGTGGGACTAGGTACGAGACATCTCTGCCTAACTCTTAGGGGACAGAGTGTTTGGAAGCTGAGACTACATGGCCTAAAGCGCGGTCTTTGTCGGACTGCATAGAAAGAAAAGAAAGAGAAGCGCGATGACACAACACTGATAATGTATTGCAAAATATGAAGCAATTATCGATTTACAAAAATTCTACTGTTTGGACTAAAAAATTAAAACACTTAGTATGTTGCCTGTAGAATAATCTGACAAAAAATCAGAATGATTGTATGTGTATTAATATGGTTTTTATTGTAAAAAGAAAGTTTTTAGAGGTATCTTCATGATTTTTTTTTTCTATCGTATCAAATTAGTTGTATTATGTTTTCAACACACTATCTACCTAGCATATATCCTGAAGAATATTATATATTTTTCTGATTTTGTTTACTGTAGTCGATCATATACTTTTATTGTTTCTAAAACTTGCGGTTTTTGTGCTTAGGTGACACTATTTTTTTTTTTTTTATGTAAGATTTTTTCCTTTTATTTTCCTGTTTTTATCACATTGTTTCAATTATACTATTAATTTTCTTTGTGAATGCTGTACCAGTACAGCGTCCTAATATTTGTTTGCTGCACCGGACGACGTCAATACGTCAGCGCCAGCTGTCGCTGAAAACCAGCGCTGGGGCTCTGTCTTGCATAGGGTCGCAGCATAATGCTGAGCGATAGCCGTTTTGCGTGGATGTGACGCATGTTTCCCCCAACCCTTTCTTATTTTATTTTTTGTAGTTTATGTTCTTTATTGCGTCATGTTTACCGCAAATAAACGTATTAATTTTCTTTCTTTCTTTCTTTCATTTACAGCATTTTAGGCAGAAAATATATGAAGCAATGGATTACTCAAAATGATTCAGATTGTGACTGTACTTTAGGGTGCTGGTCCCTGTGTACCCAAGTAGGGACTCAAACTGTAATTAATAACGCGTCTTTAAGTCCGAGTATTTCTAGCCGGGATTACAGCATGATCGATGTTGGGGCTAAATGGAAAAATGTTATTGATGTTCTGCTGGCTGAAGTTTGTATTGAACGTTTGTAGGGTAGGAATGTTCGTTGCATTGAATTGGAGCTTGGATTGATCGATTGAAACGTGCTAATGTAATTTTGAGTACCTACCTGTTTTTGAGTAAAAAAACTAAAAGACATTATTTATAATGTTAAACTCAGGATGTACCTACTTATCAGGAGTAAGGTCAAGGAAGTAAATAAACAAGTAACAATTATTTTTAAGTTAAGAGGGAAGCGACGAGGTAGCGGTTTATTTAATGTGCTTAACTTGCAATTCGTAGGTCAGTGTCGGGTTGTATTTTGAACAAAATATAATAAGCGACCATAACAAGTAATTATAGTCAACAAAGGAGATAAGTATACAGGACCGTCGGATATAGTTGAAGTTTACTAAGAAACCTATGGATGTTCTCGAATAAAATTGAATTTTACAGCTCATTTATTAAATTAAAGGAGAAACCCGTTTCTGGGCCTAACCGTAACACGAATAAGATATGTACCAAAAAAATCGTCTATTTTGCTAAATTAACCCATTTAAATCTTAGCCTCATTTACAATGGCCAAGTGTAGAAAATAATTAGATTTCTATTTTTTTGTTTTAAACCACCTTTGTAAACCGTTACAACACTTATTTTGTTATACGTCACTAACTTCACAAATGCTGGTATTCTATCAATAGAGCGTACCCTAAGAATATGATCGATTTAGTGGAAATCGATGCTGATACAAATAATTAAATAACACTCCATTGTTTTAGTATAAATGACTTTTTAGGTATTAAAATCAATTTAATCTGGAAACTAATTGATATTTAGCGTAATCAATTTAAAAAACATTAAAAGAAATAAATAATCGATAAAATCGACTGTACCATGGATTGCACTAGTAAACGGCAAATGTCAATGTCAACGTCTGTCAATTCAATTGTCATGGTTGTATTTTTGCGCAAGTCAATAGGTTGTTTTTCTGTATTTCTGGGGATTTATTTTTTCATAAGACCTCTAATCGAATACTGGACTCCGAAATTGATTGCATTCTGACTGACCCTCGCTTGAACAATGGACACCGTTACATAACCTGCCACCTGTGCTGACTTTTGCTGGAAAACCGGATCTGATTACTGTTCTTTTTGACGACTGACACGACATCATGAACCTGTGCATTAATTGCGGAATAGCAACGGCCCACTGCCATACAATAGGAAGGCGAAGATTGGAAGATGAAAATGATTCTTTCAATTGTACAGGAATGGGTCGCGCGCGCCTCAAACGGTTAGTATCCGATATTTCTATATTGTAACCTTTTTGTACAATGTATGTAATAATTTAATGTAGTCGAACTAAATAGTGTTATCGCATTTGTTCAGTTGTTTGTTGATAATTGTACTGTATATAATGATACCAGAATGTGCAGATGTGATGCTTCATATTCGAAGACATGACTGTGACATCACCAATCCGGACTGAACCTGCATGGTTATTGGTTAATCAAATTCCCTCTCAGAGAGGAGACCTGTGTCCCTGCAGTGGGAATGTAATAAAAACGCTTATGTTTACCCAAATGTGCCACTCAGATGTTGATTGCTAAATGCTAATGCTAGACCTAATAGTCAAATGATAAATGTTTGCTTCAGGTAAATGAAAATGACTTTAATCTGCCAAGCTTGCTGGAATCATGGCAATGCTGTATCTCTTGATGGAAATATACCAGAAGGGAGTGAACAGACACCTACATGACACCAACGAGTGTGTATCCACTGTGGACGTTCTCTTCTGAGAAGAGTTCGTTGCCATCAACTTACGACTACTGGTACAGTGCAAGAACACAGAATACACGAAGTTATAAGAGGATGGATCCTACCACGCACGGTTAATATAGGTAATAGCTTTTTTCATGCTTTTTTAATAACATTTTTTTTAGTTTAGTTTCGATAACAAGGGCATTCAAAAGTTTTATTTGGTATGCTAAAACATTTAAGTGAATTAGAACAATGTGATAATGGTTAAGCTAACTCAGGCTTACTAACCTACATCAGGATTTCTTTAGATCATTCTTTTTCAAAGTGGGCAATAACACACCACACATCTCTGGTGTAAAGGCACTCTTTAATGTAGATATATTATTTTCAGGTGGGTGCTTCAAGTGTTGTCTGTCATTCTTGTTGGGTGCGAGCAAATAGAGCATCCCGGCATTTCCATGATCTACAGCAAGAGCTGTCAACATCGGACTCAAACTTAAGAGGAAGAATAAAGTCGAGGCATACTAGTAATAGGATGTATTTCGTTTATACATTAGTCGACAGCTCTCTAAGTGGAAGGGATGCTATAACCGAACCTGTATCGTTAGCAAAAGAACGGTTGGATGCTGTACCCACACCATGAGCATAATATGGTATCTTGGTTAGGCACGGCACCAGGGTAGTCAATTGCCTCCTACACAATTTCTGGATACCTACTTATATTATGATAATCCTAATGAAGAAAGTAATTAATAAAACAATCACAATTTCCTGTTTTTTTTATTTTAATATATTATTGCAATCTCAGATTACTTACTGTAATCTGATATTGCATCGAATCAATATTAACAAATGCAAGCCAGTAGTGATGGACGGCGCGTACGTGTTCCACGCGCGCCTCAAAGAGATGTCAGCATCGAGGAGGGGCCCCTTAGGGCCGAAGCCTGCCGGGTCAGCGGGATTGTCCGAAAGGGTTACCGCTGGCCCGGAACATAAAGGGCTAAGGAAGGAACACGGGTGGGTTTTAGTCAGTAAGAGTCTGACACTCCCTTCCGCTCCACCCAGAGCAGGAGGAGTCATTTGATGATTTCCCATCCGCAAAAAAAAAAAAAAGCCAGTAGTGATGTAAGTGGGCCTTGTATAATAAACATAGTTTTCTGCTGAGGTTTTCAGTACCGCTACAAGAACAATCAGATAAATCGGAAGTCATCCCCTAAGCGCTTCTAAAACCTCTCGTGATAGGCGGCAGGTGCTGCAGCACAGCACATGTGCGTTCCAGATTTACGTAGGAAACGAAAGTCTCAAAAATATCATTGTTTAACTAGGTACTAAAAATAACCTAAAAAGTGAACATTGTTGTCTGATTTTACCAATTTGGCCATTGCTGGGAGACGTGAAAATTGGGCTCGTGAAACCTTCCTAGATGCTCTAATTTATGGCCAAATTTCAGCCCTGTAACGCCAGGCCCAAGTTTCTATGGAGTTTGGGTTTCTCCTTTCAGTCCAGAACATCCATCGGTTTCTTAGTAAACTTCAACTATATCCGAATTCCGACGCTCCTGTATACTTATCTCCTTTGTTGACTGTACCTATTTACAGAATTATGATCATTAACCGGTCAAGCCCCGCGCGTACTAGTAGTCTTTGGTCAACTGGGCCCACTCAAACTGGACCCACGGGATCACTCATCCTAATCACATTTTGCATAGGTCGACGGGACCCACTGCCCAGTTTCATCATTAGTATAGTCACGGAGGAAAGCCGAATCTTTTAGTTTTACATGTGGCACGATACAATAGAAAATCAATTGTATCTCATTAGCTGAACTTGAGAGGTCATTATCATCAATACAACCCTCTAGTTCCTGTAACCCTATCCTATTGATTGATATTTCATGAAATAGTTGTTCGCGAACTCGCCTGGCGTTACCTTGTTTCTAGTTTAAGACTAAAAACACTTTATTTAACAATGTATGGTTTCTTCAGAAAATTATCTACAACGTTATTTTTAGTATACTTATGCGAAACCTGAATATAGTTTGTTCAGAATAAGTAACTGAATCGATTCCAGTAATTTTTAGCCCATGTTATATTTTGTCCCAAAAATATTACAAAAAGGTTAAAAGTTGGACACCGAGCGACACTAAGTAGGTTATCCAATCTCCGCGCCGAACAGTTACGTACCTAGGTACTATTATCAATGTGCGCAAGACGGCTCAAGCGGCGCGGCGGCGCGGGTGTGCATGTTTTTGTACGGACAAACAGGTAACTTACCAAGCTTATAACTTTGTGATTTTTCATGAGTTCATGAAAGTTTTCAAATTTTGTACATAGATTCTTTACATAAAAATACTTGACTTCGGTACTGTGTTTCGGGTTTCGCATATACTATAAAAAAAATATATACGGTCAAATTGAGAAACCTCCTCCGTTTTTGAAGTCGGTTAAAAAAAAAAGTTGTTACATATCCACTAGCGTAGACAGCGATCGACGCGTAGATGCGCTCACGCAGAGCTACAGTGTAGCTCGTACTACGTTTCCGAAACTACGATCCGCATCCCTTCAGGACTTCATGAAGCTAACCAATCTATCAGCACCCTAATTGAGTTTAACATACTTTGAATCAAAATCTGAATAGTTTTGAAGGATGTAGCTGATCCATTGCTTCATAGATTCCAAAAATTTGTCTGCTCAACAAAGTAACGCAAACGCAATAACGCAATGTATGTTGTAGAACTGTCAAAATTAAATCCATTGCTACTGTTAGTTTGTTACGCAATTACCCTGCGATTGTTATCAGGTTAGATATTTTTCAGGTTATCATCAGTTGAGGGGCTCGTGGCTAAATAATAACAGCCGCACAGGTCGATCGATCAGGTTAAGCTACGCTTGCCGCGGTTGGTCAGTGGATGGGTGACCATCTCATATACCCCGAGACCCCTCCGTGCCTCAGAAAGCACGTTAAGCCGATGGTCCCGGCTGTCATTCGTGGATCTTTGACAGTCGTTAAGGGTAGTCAGAAGCCCGAAAGTCTGACTACCAGTCTTACCAAGCGGTATCGTATTACCCAGTTACTAGGTTGTGGAGGTCAGATAGGTAGTCGCTCCATGTAAAATACTGGTATTTAGCTGCATCCGGTTAGACTGGAAGCTGACCCCAACATAGTTGGGAAAAGGCTAGGCAGATGATGATGCATCAGAAATAATTACAATCATCATGCAGACAGACCGCACCGTTTATGATTTTAAAGAATAAATTAACCATTTGACCCACCCACTGTAACCCAACGTTTTATCACCAAACAATACACCCCTAAAATAAAAAAACTGGCCAAGTGCGAGTCGGACTCGCACACGAAGGGTTCCGTACCACCAGGCAAAAACGCCGGAAAAAAAAACATGTTTGTTGTATGGGAGCCCCCCTTAAATATTTATTTTATTTTGTGTTTAGTATGTGTTGCTGTCTGTGTGGTGCCGGACTTAAAGAATACCACCACCCCTTACTTCCCGTGGGTGTCGTAAAAGGCGACTAAGGGTCGTACCGGAGAATGGGCAGCAGCGTTCACTATGCATTCCACCACCATACTATACTGCGATCGCCAACCCGCCTGCCAAGCGTGGCGATTATGGCAAACCCTCCCAAAATTGGGGGAGGCCTATGTCCAGCAGTGGACGTTTATCGGCTGAAACGACGATTTGTTGTTATAGCGGCAACAGAAATACATACTTTGTGAAAATTTCAATAGTCTAGCTATCGCAGTTCTTGAGATACAGCCTGGTGACAGACAGACGGACAGACGGACAGACAGCGAAGTCTTAGTAATAGGGTTCCGTTTTTACCCTTTGGGTACGGAACCCTAACAAACAGTTTTCTCTCGCAAACTTAGGCCCTTAAAAACAAAAAATCACAAGGTCTCTTATAATCCATTATATCCGAGGATCCTTCCACCCCCGAGATACCCGTAGCCATAACTGTATTGCGGCTCGTCCTGAAATTCTATTAATCCTATCTCGTCAAGTCGTCACGTAAATTAGTTAGGCGAACTTAAAACGTTGCGTTACAAGTTACAAGCTGTGAGCGGTTATTTGTTAAGAAAAGAAAGAAAGAAAAATATTTAATTTGGGATCATCATCATCATCATAATCAATGTAATAATAATGTTCCCACTGCTGGGATACAGGCCTCCTCTCTGTGAGAGGGAGCCACACAGTAAATAGTAAAAAAGGAGCATTTAAAACTTACCAAGTTACGTTAAAAACAACCAAAATATTACGAGTGATTCGAAAATTCGAAGACATGTGACATCTGTCAACTCGCATTGGGCTCGTGTTGTTATTTTACAGACCATTCCCTCTCGAAGAGAGGAGGCCTTTGTTCCAGGGAATATTATATGCTGATTATGATGCTTAAAGTAGTTTGAAGATTTTGTGGTGTTTTATCGTAACCATAATAAAAAAAAATGTATTTTTTTTTGTTTGTGTTGTGGTCGAAGTGGCCCGCACACACACTAAAATATAATTGACAGGCTTAAGGCACTGTTTTTATTAATTTGTCTAATTATTTAAGCTGGGTAATTGCTTAAGTCTAATTGATGTAGGAAATCTCAAGACTCTTTAACCTTTTAAGCGCCTGGCTAAACTAGCGCGCGGCTACAAATCGATAAAATAATCATCATCATCTGCCAAGCCTTTTCCAAACCATGTTGAGGTCGACTTCCAGTCAAACCGGATGCAGCTGAATGCCTAAATCGATAAAATAATACCTACAACAAATAAGGAGGAGCAATCGTTGAACAGAACGAAAAAATCATCCATGTTCTCTGTCGCAGAAATACGACACGAGTGGTAGGGGCACGGAAATATGTGTCGCATAAATGCGACACAAGCGGTTAAAGGGTTAATTGATTAAAAGTAGGTACTTTACCGAAACCTGGGATGATGTCTTTACTTAGGTAATTTCTTGAAACGGCACTTACCTGGAAAAAGAAAACGGAAATGTTTATTACAATCACGAAACTAACTTTTAAGGGGAAATTAAAAGCTGATATAATTTTACTCTCCGCTCCTAACTAATTTTCACGCTCATCAAAACGCTATTCGCTTATCCCGAAAACCCGAACACAAAATATTAAATCCTTTACGACTCCATCAAGTCAGGTAATAGAAACTGATAAATTAATTTGTCAGAAACTTTGTAAATCCATTGAAAATATTTGTCTTTCGCCATTTTTGGTTGGTAAATTGACGTAATTACATAATAATCAAGTTTGGTAAAGTTGGCAGGACCAACAGCGTCCACAGATTATAATGGATTTAATTCAGTTTTAGATGTTGCTTTCGTTTGATCATGGTATAAAAGGGAACAGGGCCTGAAGTTCATGAAGTTTCCTCTCCGGGACGAAGATAATTTAACCTTGTTAAAAGTTATAAAGCCTGTTAATTTTGGTCCTGTAAAAATATAATTTTAAAGAAGATTACTTTGGTTTAATGGTGCTCAGTTATTATATTTTGGGCTAAGATCCTAATTTCCGTCAAGATACGGCCGGTTCACTTATATTTTAAAACACTAAGCTACGAAAACAAGATTTTTTTTCTCTCGTTGGCAACTGAGCCGATGTCGACTATTCTGATTCGATTGCCTCGCACTGATTGGAGACAGATCAATTATGAGTAAGACCTATGTCATGTCAGCCTTTTTGTCACTCTGTTAAGGTACTATCAGAGAAATTGTTTATTAAAATGACACCCTACGTCAATCTGCCGCATTACAGCTATTTCAAACGACTGTCAAAGAATAATAGTTGCGATGCGGACAATTTAAGTAGGTAGTCGATTTGCTTAATAAATAATTGTCCTGACTTTACATAGTTGTGGTACCGTTATCACAGAATCAAAACCAGTACCAAACACAGCTATACTTAAATCACGCCTACCAAATAACACAGTACCCCGTTTCCCCAATTTACACCCTTACAAACAGAACTAATACCCCGTACCTTTTTCTGTAACATACCTACGCATCAACCCTATATTTGCGAATCACCCCTATACCACAGAATAGAGAGGTACAGAAGGGCGGCTCCATATGAGCGAAAGCGCACACACACAGATAGACACGCTTCTTAGTGGACCGAGCGCACTCGCGACTGGCATTTCAAACTCAAACTCATTGCATTTATTAAAATTAAACCATTTACAGCCACTTTTATTATGGACTCGAACAGTCAGAAAGATGAAGTTAGTTGCCACAGTCTTAAATTATATTATTACTAAAATATTAGTTAGATACATCATGTTGAATTTATATTTATATGTGAGGACGATTTATAAAGACGTGCACATTAAAAACAACCAAAATAAAAGGAAAAAAAAAATAAGCCGTGGCAGCTAAGATATGAAAAGTCCTACAAACGGCGCCCGTTCACAAACATGACGCATGAATCAGCACCAATCAGCTCAGCTCATTTGTTACAGACTGCCATACGCGTCTATGTGTTTATATGTTTCCGCTCGGTGTATAAAGCCGGCCTTCTGTACTTATCTATTCTGTGTCCACAGGTACGCGTAGCCTGCAGGCTCCATTAGCCACCCTTCTTGCTGACGTGAAAGATAACCAGCCGATAGATCCGGCCTGTTAGGCTGTTAGCGGTTTAATGGAATTAGGGATACTGTGCCAATTCTTATTATTACGGTTTTATAGCATTTTTTGGGTAGGTAGAAGTACAGGTACCTAATTTTTCAATTAGCTGAGTATTCTTTCGTGATAATGGTTTTGGGGTGCAATAGAGCCTCCACAAGTGATAACTTAGTCTAAATCTAAGTAGGCTGAAAGTGCGTTAAAAGCTTTAAAAGCGCGTTAAAAGCTTGATAACGAACTTAGCCGCGACCCTACAACTGTTCCCTACATTTTGACAAGTTACGAACATAAATGTAGGGAACAGTTGATTTTTTTTTCGCGATTTCAGGTTTGGTCCCGTAGTAAAAGTTGTTCATAATGACGAGTACAATGACCTCTTAAGACGTTGTTAATGTTTTACCAATAACCCTGTATACATAAACAATTTCATTTCATTAATTTTCTACTCTGTATAGTCAGTCCTTCCGGCCTCCACCAACCCCTCTGAATAGCTAATCTTTTCACCACGACATGAGTTATTCTCGTACCTATAACTCGTGCCGACACGACAATAGTAGAACTAATGATGCAATCAATCAACCGGGTTGGGTGTTGCGGCGCAAATTGAGAGCGGACATTGGATTGATAAATATGCTGATTGACTGATAGGATTAATGATTGATTGAGTGTCAGTTGTGGTCAGTTGGTTAGTACATAATAAGCTTATTATGAAGCGAATTAAAATTTGAATTTATTTGGTTATAGCACGGCAGAGGATACCTAGTGATCTTTAGGTATTGTATAAAAACTTCGTTGATATTCTTATTTACAACAACTAATTTAAACATGAATTAACAAAAAAACAAGTTTATCTTAGATCTTCGGTCGACTGGATAAAGTAACGTCTCACCATAAGACTTAAACCTACCATTTTAACCATTTCAAAAGTATTTAGTTCGACTTTTTATATATTACAGAATATTTATACAAATGCTTGGTTAAGTTCAGAAATTGCTCTTCGTGAATCATCCAAGCGCCTGATGGAAAATTATAGGTGCACTATGCTTATGCGTAACGCTATAGTTATTTTGCTATATTTAGCTACGTTACATCAAATCTAATTGTCGGGTTCCTTCTATCTGGCAGAATATTTGGTATAACACACTTGGCATAATCTTCTTTAAACAAATATTTTTAAGGCATAAAAATTATTTAACATACCTAATTATTGTTTGGCCGAATGTTTATGTGTCCGAATTTACAATGGCATACTTTCAAGATGGCAGGATTTTATTTCGCATAATTTCACTTGGCACACTATGAAGATAACAGTAGAATTCTTATTTAACGAATACTGTTAGTTCGGTGTTTTTTTCCATGGTATTTGAATGAACCATAGAAATAATGCTTTATAGAAACCATCTCGGGACTTGGGGCACCCCGACTTGGGTTAGGTTAGGTTCCTTTAAACCCTGTAGACAGACATAGGGGCCCCGCGAAGCGGGGCTCCGTCGACTACCTCTTATTTATTATTGCTTGTAAACCATTGTAAACCAACTTAGAACTTAATTAATTATTTTTTTTAAATGGTTAGGTGAAAACTGTGATCCCTCCGCACAAACTTACGTATGCCAAAAGACGATTCTGGCTGTGAACTTTCTACGATATGATGGTTCTACTTTTTAATTATTATGGATATGAAACTTGTGCCTAAAGATGATTCTGACTTACAATATTATGAGTTTTGAATGTATGATAAATGAGTGTATGCCGAACGATTTTCTGTGAAATGAAGTTTATGCTATACGCTGTTATGCAAAATAATATTATGACATAAAAAGTTCTGATATAAAGGGGGGGCCCCTAATTGTCAATATAATTGTATCCAATGTATCCGAGCCCTAACGACCTCTATCAAAGAAGCGCTTCAGTTTTTGTTCTTTTTTTTTTTCTCATGTTTTCCGTAAATAAACGTATTTTCTTTCTTTCTTTTTTCAATAAGCAAACTTGGATATTTATTTTGTTTGCTTGTTCGCGTTGAAAATACAAGACAGCGCCTTTGATAAGCTTCAGGTGTGGGCGAAATGGAAATTTTCTCTATACAGAGTAAAATTAAATAAGCTAGCGAAACTCCGCAGACATAACGAATATCGATATCTAAACACAATTAAACAAAAGAAAACAGATTTTCGCAACTCATAGATATTTCAAGTAACAACGCTACCAGCGGTCGCTGACCCCCAAAAAATCCATCATTACTTTTTTATTCCTAATTAGCTTTTGCCCGCGGCTTCGCTTGCGTTAAGTATTTTTTTTTTAAACTAATACATTTACTTACTCCATCATCCCTTATTTTATCCCCATGGGGGTTGAATTTATCAAAATCCTTTCTTAGGGGATGCCTACGTCATAGTAGCTATATGCATGCGAAGTCTCAGCCCAATCGGTTTAAAATTGACAAAGTTTCATACAAACTTTCACCCCCTATTTTATCCCCTTGGGGGTAGAATTTATCAAAATCCTTTCTTAGCGGATGCCTACGTCATAACATCTACCTGCATGCCAAATTTCAACCCGATCCCTCCAGTAGTTTGGGCTGTGCGTTGATAGATCACTATGTCAGTCAGTCAGTCAGTCACCTTTGAGTTTTATATATTTAGATTTATCGTGTTCACATATATTACAACCTACTCATCACGTATGTGAACTTTACACAAAAAAAAACAGTGGCACTCCGGGAGTGACGACAGAAGTGAAAACTTGAACAATTAATTACGTGTAGGTATATTTTTTTAATCGTCTTATAAACAAAACACAAACATAATACCTTGCCATCACTCACTGACATAAATCTGATATGTTCATTAAAACCGAGTACATCCCGAGGACAGCCGAACACATCCGAATGTAGCGCGGTGCATCCCGAGGACAGCCGAACACATCCGAATGTAGCGCGGTGTCGGTTACGGTAACAGTGTCGCGAGTTCAATGATGTTTTCCCATGTCAAAAAATGCCCAACGCGCCTAAGGAAGTTTTCACTTTAAAAAACTAACTAGCTAAAAACTAATTAGCTTTAAAATGAAGTACTTGTTTTAGTACTTCAATTATGAACAAAAGTTGCTATAGTTACCGGCACGGATCTTGAGCGCTCGGCGGTAGAGTGGGGATCGCTTTGCGCATCAAAAAAAAAACATAAATAAAACATAATATTAAATAATTTTTTTTTTTTATGAATTTATATATCTCGGAAGCTTGGGGTCCCGGTCCTTTGGAAGGCGTACGAGGGGCCGAAGCCAACTCGCAGAGGCCCCTTAGGAAATTTTAATATTATTATCATAGTCACTGTACGACAATATATATACCCCGCTCCCGTGCCTCACTTCATACCACCAAAGGGACCCAATAATTCACTTTTGCGCAGGTGAAGGTCAGCGCTCAAGATCCGTGCCGATAATTGTACTGGCGCCGATTCTTTTGTTCACAAACTAAACTAAATTTCAGTTCAGGCATCTTTTTCTTTTCTTTCTATTTCTTTGAGAAAAGGACAGAAGATAAATATTAGTTTAGTCCTGTTAAATTAGTCAGCGCCTGGCGTAAATTGACGTATTTTTAATAGTATAAGATACTGCATAGACATCTTTAGACGAGATTAAAAAATTGGTTTAATCTCGTCTAAAGATGTCTATGCAGTATCTTATTTTGACAGGACTAAACTAATATTTATCTTCTGTCCTTTTCTTAATGAAATAGAAAGAAAAAGATGCATGAACTTAAATTTAGTTTAGTTTGTGAACAACAGAATCGGGGCCACTGGCTATAACTAAACAATTCAGCCAAAATTGACGATCAATTTTATATAAGCCAGACATGTTTGCGAAGTTTAATTAGAAATTAACGAGTATTGGTTTGGAATTAAGATCAAAAGATTATGTAAACTTTGTAAACAAAGCGTATACCTAACCTATTAAACAAATGAAGAACCACTTAGATTAGAGGTTATTTCAGTAAAGATCAAAGAATTGAATCTAAGAATCTTACAGAGTTCTTCGTAGAATTTGATAACCGCAAAAAAATACAAATAAAATCAAATATAACCTTGAATGAACCTACATTATTTACACATGCTGAAACGACAGCAGACGATCCTAAATTAAAATAACCAGTACTAGCTTCTACCCGCGGTTTCGCTCGCGTTGATATCGAAACTATACCACGGACACGTGCTACCGGGACAAGAAGTAGCCTACCTATAAACCTTCCCCAAGATGCCATCTATCTCCTTGGTAAATTTTATTGAAATACCTTCAGTGGAGGGGCCCGTGGCTAATTAATAACAGCCGCACAGATCGATCGATCAGGTTAAGCTACGCTCGCCGCGGTTGGTCTGTGGATGGGTGATCATCTTTACAAACCGAGACCCCTCCGTGCCTCGGAAAGCTAACGTGCTTTCCGAGGCACGGAGGGCTGAAGCCGTTAATCCCGGCTGTCATTCGTGGATCGTTGACAGTCGTTACTGGTAGTCATGAGCCCGAAACCCAGTTACTGGGTATCGTATTACCCAGTAACTGGGTTGTGGAGGTCAGATAGGTAGTCGCTCCATGTAAAGTACTGGTTTTCAGCTGTCAACCCCAACATAGTTGGGAAAAGGCTAGTCAGATCATGACCTTTAGTGGATTAGACGTAAAAAGACATACACATATTAGTCTGGAAGAAATTGACACAGGCATTCAATAAAGTAACAATTTGTTCAATAAGGACCAACCCACGCATTTCGTTGACATTTCTCCCCTTGTCTAGAGGACATACCCATCACCATTTTAAATATAAGTCCTATTACAAACTAAAGTGCTGAAATAAAAAGAATCTTGTATATTTAAACCCTCGAAAGTGGGACTTAAAAGAGTACAAATGAAAGGCTCTGGGTTCTCGACATAACTTTATCAAATCATTTAAATTTACTGCGAAAAGTGAAGAATTTCTTTTCGAACGTGAATCCAGGTAATTCTAGGGGATGGGTGGGCGGCAGCGAGGGTGGTAGACGGGGGTGAGACAGGTTATACGAGTTAGAAGGATGGGTAACGGATAATAAACATTGGTTGAAAAAGGTTGTCGATGGCTTAATTTGAGTTGGAGCTATAGATTCTGGTTATAGTTGACATGGACGATGAAATAGTGAACGCGCTGCTCCACAGCGGCCCAACGGCTAAGCTACACACGTGTACTTAGCATCGTTTTGTATGGAAATGTTGTCAGGATCGTCCACTGCATACCACAGCCACGCTCACGAATGCGTGGATTGAAAACATAAGAAGCGCGCCGAAACGGGGCAAAAAAATACAAATAAAATCAAATATAACCGTAATCCGTGCACCAACTGCCTAGCAGTAGAGGGTCGACTTAAAGCTTTAAAAAAGCTAAAACCTCACTTAGTATACTTAACTATCGAAATGTGACATTCAAATCTACGACAAAAATCACTATAGAGACATGCATCATCTGCCTAGCCTTCCCATCCATGTTGGGGTCGGCTTCCAGTCTAACCGGATGCAGCTGATTACCAGTATTTTGGAGCGACTGCCTATCTGACCTCCACAACCCAATTACTTGATAATACAAAACCCCTTGATAAGACTGGTTGTCAGATTTACGGGCTTCTGACTACTCGTAACGACAGTCAAAGATTCACGAATGACAGCCGGGACCAACGGCTTAAAGTGCTTTCCGAAGCACGGAGGAGTCACGGTATGTAAAGATGGTCACCCATCCACAGACCAACCGCGGCAAGCGTAGCTTAACCTGGGCCCCAAGTCTGCTATTTTTATAAATTCGTCATTCCAACACGAGCCCACTACCATCCCATTGTCATTTTGCTAAAAGTTCGTAATCTGCTAAATTCATAATGGTTGATCATTGGTCGGTCAATGGCACAGAAATTATACGATACTCGTAACCAATTAAAAGCAATGACTGCACAATGACGTTCTAATGGTAGGTCACTGATCAAAGGAACTGTCAAAATTTTAGCAGATTACCGCTTATGTCAGTAATTCATTTTTCATTATGTACGAGATTAGCATTCTATGCCATTTCTTTCAATGGAGTGTCAGTGGTTGACCATTGGGAAGTCATAATGACGCCATTATATTAGTAGATTACCAAACTTGTCAAAATCAACAATTATGAAATCAATGATAGACCATTCTGACACTATTGTAATAGCAGACTTGAGGCCCAGATCTATCGACATGTGCGGCTGTTATTATTTAGCCTGCAGAGACATGCACTACCACGAAAATCAAAACTAAGGACTGTCCACTTTTTCACATGCTTTGATAAGCTTAATAGACCTCCCCATCTCTTCGACCCTCGCTAACCTTCCCTAACCACATAATTAGATAACCCACCACAAAACAACCATACTCCCCATTTAGCACACCCGTGTGTCACCGAGTATCGGCCGGCGAACCACGACCTAATGAATACAAACCACTCGATGTCCTACTCTCCTACCTACCTAGCCATCTACCCGCCTACCTTAAGGTACATTTACACGGCCGCAAGTATAGTAGCAAGTTACTTTGTGTGGCGAGTTTAGTATAATATAGTTAAGAGCGTTTACGACGTACGGCATTTCATACAAAGTTTCAAGCCTTTGTTTTTAGAAATGAATGAACCGATTTTAATGAAACTTCGTTCGCATAAGCAGAATACAAAGATCTAAAAAGTTACTTATGAACATTTTCATTTTCGATTTGTTTTTTTTATGAAGAAATCGACATAACCTAAACCCACAAATTCAAAAACATTTGTGACATTTACCAACCCGCACTGGGTCCACGCTGTAGATCGTGATCCATGGCCTCTCACGAGAGCAGTGGTGGCCCAGTGGTAACGACCGCGACTTACGAGTTGTGTAGGTCGTAGGTTCGAACCCAGACAGGCGCTTTACTTTGTGTAAATTATTTCAACACCTCTGCTCTCAAAACGGTGAAGGAAAACATCGTGAGGAAACCGGCATGTCCTAGAACCAAAAATTCGAAGACATGTGACATCTACCAACCCGCACTGGGCCCGCGTGGTGGATTATAGCCCACTCCCTCTCGAAGAGAGAAGGCCTGGGAACCAGCAGTGGGAACATTACACCTAGGCTGATTATAGATGGCCTCTCACAGATAGGAAACCTGCTAGGTAACTGCGTAACACTGCCAGTTGGAATGACTGTCATTTTGACAGTTCAACGACATTCATTACGCTATTTGCAGTAGCGGCCCTAGGGCGGTGCGAGAAGTGCGACGGCACCGGGCGCCGTCATGGGAGTGGCGCTGAAATCAACCGAATTGCGACCACCAGTGGTGAACGCATTTCGGTTGATTTTAGCGCCTCGACGATCGGCTTTATAGTAAGTTACTATCACCAATGACTGGTGCCAGCCTGGTAGACTGTCCACCAGGCACCAGTCATTGATGATAGTAACTTACTTCATAGCCGATCGTGCACAAGCAAGCAAAAGCAAGCAAGCAACTGCATAGGGGAGGTAAGCCTAAAACGGGTAGCCCGCCTAAAACGGGTATGCTTTTTAAATTGCGCACCGTTATTGCTAATAAGAATGTGTGCGTGCAGTGCGCAGCGCCTGCCGCTCGCCAATCACAGGGAGTCGGCGCGCTTCTCTGGCGGACACGAGTTCACGGTAAGACAAGAAGGAAGTTTTTTGCTATTTCCACTAAAAAAAATTGAGTTACATTACTTTTAAATACTCGAAAATGGTTTACAATATGTTCTTACTAGTTTTGTGTTATGATTTTGCAATAAATAGACGTTTTCTTTGTGTAATAGGTTGGCGTTTATTATTTCGGTTTTAAGGATATGAGTCGATTGAAAAAAATATATGCTTGTGGGCAAAAAGGGTAGAGGTAAAGCGGGTGCCCGTTTTGCCCATACCCGATTTGCCCTGTATAATTTCATTGACTGCTTATTAGTTCTTTTATTTTTGCAGATGGTTAATAAATACAAAAGAAAGACTGCAAATGCATCGTGGGATGAGGGAGTTATGAAGCTTGCGATAGAAGAAGCTCTCAAAACTTCCGTCAAAAGTGCAGCAAAAAAATATGGCATCAACCTTTCGACTTTACAGATACATGTAAAGAAAGGATGTCAAAAAAAAACTAGGAAGATTCTCAACAGTTTTTACAGCAGCTCAAGAATTAGAGCTAGTTGAGTATCTATTTCACATGGACAATCTGTTTACGTTGCCAACTCATTACGTTGCCTACAAAGTGCCGCAACCATTCCAAGAATACTGGTCCATTGATCCAAGCATTGTTACTACAAGTAGCTGATGATCCTGGTGGAGCTCCATCTGAGTTATGATGGTTATGGAACAGTTCTAGTCATTGATTGACGTTAATCTCATGTAATTCAGTCCCTACACGCTTTGCCCAAAAGCCCTACCTGCTTTAGGCCCCCCCTACGGGCAAAACGGGTAATTCGAATGGTAAAGATTCTTGTAATTTTTTTATTCTTAATGTACAAAACTACTAAATATGTCATTTATTTTATAGTCTTTGATAACTAAACATTTCGAAATATACAAATAAATGTTCAATTTGTATCTATAACTTGTTATTTTTAACATCAACCTTAGCTTACCCGTTTTGGGCTACTCTCCCCTATGCTATTGGTCTTTTCAACCAATTTTGATAACATTTTGTGTGGAGGTAGCTGACACCCTGGATTAACATAGAGGCTACTTTTTAGGGTTCCGTACCCAAAGGGTAAAAACGGGACCCTATTACTAAGACTTCGCTGTCTGTCCGTCTGTCCGTCTGTCCATCTGTCCGTCTGTCCGTCTGTCCGTCTGTCGGTCTGTCACCAGGCTGTATCTCAAGAACCGCGATAGCTAGACAGTTGAAATTTTCACAGATGATGTATTTCTGTTGCCGCTATAACAACAAATACTAAAAACAAAATAAAATAAATATTCAAGGGGGGCTCCCATACAACAAACGCGATTTTTTTGCCCTTTTTTGCTTGATATCAAAAATGGCAACAGGTAGGCACCTGAAAAATTCACAAAATACTCAGTTGTATTTTAACTTTAATAATAAATAATAAAATTAAAATAAAATAAATATTTAAGGGGGGCTCCCATACAACAAACATGTTTTTTTCGGCGTTTTTGCCTTGTGGTACGGAACCCTTCGTGTGCGAGTCCGACTCGCATTTGGCCAGTTTTTTTCATTTTTCTCGGCTCCTAGGAGTCCTAGCATGATATTAAATAGCCTATAGTCTCCCTCAAGAATTGGACTATCAAATTCAAAAAGATTTTTTTTAATCCGACTTCCAGAAAGATTAACGCGTTCAAACAAACTCTTCAGCTCTATTATTAGTATAGACGTTCTAGTAAAGTTAACTCGGGCCTTTAACTGACCACTGCACAAGTGTAAATCGGCCTTTACTTACTACCTATGGCTACCTAGGTAGCTACCCCGCCGGCACGTAGGCTACCTGATTAAATGCATAGACATTGTTTGGACTTGAAAGGGTTCATGTTGTTTCTCCATTGTGAAGACGTGCTGCCAATTTTCTGAGTGACATTGTGCAGTGATTTATTTTATGAGCAGACTGGTTTGTGTTCGTGACTTTGTGTGTTAGTAGTAAGATAGCGAAAACGCTGTACCTGCCCCTGGAAAATGTATAAACGTGTTTGATGGTAGCAGAAGCTAGTAAACGCTTGATAGTAATATTATTTTACCATGTGCATTTTTAACTTCTGGACGTTATGCTTTGCTTCATGCTAAAGTTGTTTGAGATAGAAGAATACATTGGTATACCTAGCCGTAATATCTATATCCACACTTTTTTTTTTGAAGATGGGAATCATCAAACCCTCCCCGCTCTGGGTGGAGCGGAAGGGAGTGTCAGACTCTTACTGACTAAAACCCACCCTTCCTTCATTACCGTTCCTTCCCCGTTCCCGTTTCCAAACCGTTCCTTCCTTAAGCCCGGTTTCCACCGCGAGCGGAACGGACCCATTAATGACTTATAACCTAAAAACGTCCGCTCCGTCTGGAGCAATCGCGAGACGGATCGGACGTTTTTAGGTTATCCCGGGAGGTACGCTGGCGTAGACTGGATAATAGAACGAACGAACGAAGTCATTAATGGGTCCGGTCCGCTCGCGGTGGAAACCGGGCTTTAGCCCTGTATGTTCCGGGGAAGCGGTAATCCTTTCGGACAATCCCGCTGCATTTATATCTACACTAATGATAAGAAGAGTTTGTTAGTTTGAACGCACTAATCTCTAGAAGTCATCATGGTTTGTCTAGCCTTTTCCACCCTATGTTGGGGTCGGCTTCAAGTCTAACCGGATGCAGCTGACTACCAGTATTTTACATGGAGCGACTGCCTATCTGACCTCCACAACCCAGTTACTGGGTAATACGATAGCCCTTGGTAAG
The DNA here is from genome assembly GCA_916614155.1 of Mesoligia furuncula. Classification (NCBI taxonomy): domain Eukaryota; kingdom Metazoa; phylum Arthropoda; class Insecta; order Lepidoptera; family Noctuidae; genus Mesoligia; species Mesoligia furuncula. The sequence goes on along the minus strand of OU744807.1, from coordinate 27,104,075 downwards.
ACTGGTTGTCTGACTTTCGGGCTTCTGACTACCCGTAACGACTGTCAAAGATTCACGAGTGACAGCCGGGACCAACGGCTTAACGTGCTTTCCGAGGCATGAGGGGTCTCGGTATGTAAAGATGGTCACCCACCCACAGACCAACCGCTAATAATAATAATAAAGTTTATTGACCATAAGTTTAGGTTACAGTACACCGGTAATACATATTTGCATAGTACATAGCATAGGGCACACTCACTTAACGTTCATCTACACTAAGTTAGAACTTATCTATAACAAGTAGCAAGGCGAGTAGAAGAACAGTTAAATTATAATAATGCTATCACAAGTAAAGCAATGGTTCACATGCTTGATAAAATAATAAATGCCCAATGACGGTATACAGAGAAAAGTCCCGTGCTAGTCAAGGACTGTGTTACGGCAAGGTAAGAATCTCGCTCATGGAATAGCAGTCATAGTGTAAACACGTTAAGACAGTTTTTACTAAATACATTTGTTTTGCTGTGAATCATAGATGACGATACCTAACGAGTTACAAGCTCAGCGTAACAAGTAGTATATGCAAAGAAATCAGACTAATCTAATAATAAAGTGTTAATCTCTGGAAGTAACAATCGGATTTGAAAAATTATTTTTGGTTTTGATAGCCCAATTCTTGAGGAAGGCTATAGGCTATTTAACATCACGCTAGGTCTCTTAGGAGCCGGCAAAATGGAAAAAAAGTAAGAAAGAACGCTAAGCGAAAACGAAATGAAGATAGCACGGGATCCGATGCGACGGGGTGGGTCGGGGAATAAGAAAATTCACCCGGACGAACTCGCGGGCAGAAGCTTATTGTAATAATTATTTTACAGGCATTAAAAGCACATGACATGTGTATTTTATATTCTCTAATTCACTGCTTTACCCACTCGTGTATGTTCGTATTTGTAATGCCACCCTGCCCACCTAGTTTCCAGAATTCTACTTAAGTAATCGGACAACTAGAGTTATTTATGCAAAAGCTCTTTATTTCCGCGAGTAAACCGCACAGTAATTCGATGAAACTATAGCAAGTCAGTATTTTAATACGAGTAGTTAAGTCACATGACAAACGGAACACAGCAAAATTGTTACCATTTTGGTAGAGTTGTCACAATAGGTTAAGACAAATTAAACAAAACATTTGTTATATAGTTTTATTATTCAGTATGATAGAATACTAACAAAACTACAACTAACTAATAATACTACAAATTACTTACTCTAAAAGTTTTCTTTTTATAATTTTTGTTTGTTAATAATTTATTATATAGGTCTGTGTGGTGCCGGACTTAAAGGTCTGTGTGGTGCCGGACTTAAAGAATAGTACTTCCCGTGGGTGTCGTAAAAGGCGACTAAGGGTCGTACCGGAGAATGGGCAGCAGCGTTCTCTATGTATTCCACCATCATACCATACTGCGATCGCCAACCCGCCTGCCAGGCGTGGCGATTATGGCAAACCCTCCCAAAATTGGGGGAGGCCTATGTCCAGCAGTGGACGTCTATCGGCTGAAACGAATAATTTATTGTTTCTTTTAATGGTGTGGTAAATTCTGAATCTAACATATAGTTTTTTCAAGTAATCCAACGGGAAACACTCACATGGCATATCAAATTTACAATCTTTAATACGTTTAAGTATTTCGTTGCCAACATTGACAATATTTATTTCAAGATCGAAATATTCGCGAAACTTTTGCTCGAGCAATTCAACAAATGCGATAAAATTATCAGGAGGTATAATTTTAAAACCCAATTGTACGTTACCATCATTAAAATCCTTGTAACAGCTGAATCGAGAATCTTTGCTCATGTTTATAGTGTCTTCAGATCTCTTAACGTACAGTTTTATCTTTTCGCATTTGTCGTGTTGTTCGAGGCATTTTCTGTACAAATAGCTTGATACATATACTAAACCATTTTTTTCCGGTATATCAAACCGATAGTCACTTGTTCCTACTGTCAACTGAGGGGCAATAACTTCGTCTGGTTGCGGATCTAGCGAAACCTGTGAAGTATTAAAATTACGACCGTCCTCCGGTTTCATAAGTAAGCTATCGAAATCTTGATCGCAATTAGTATTTTGAGGTTCCTTTAGGATATTGATTATAAATATCTTTTTGAAGGCTTTACTAAGTTGTTGACATGTTGGTTCCTGACAGTTACCACCCGCCTGTCTGACTTTCCCGAAGAAATTTTCAATTACGTCGTGATTTAGACGTCTCGTTAATATAAATTTAATTCCTTCTGATTTTAAATCTTCAGATAGTTGTAATAAGGATTTTATGGACACTTGAAATCCGTTGATAAAATTCATAATAATTGTAACATCCTGTACGTTCTGTCCATCGATTCTTATTAAGTTTAGGTTCTTAAAAAATGACAACATTTCCTGTAAAAAGTCAATTTGATCATTTTCTCCGCGGAAAGCTCTTTTAAATTTATTAGGAGATCGCAATGTACTCGAGTTTAACATATCAAACAACTTATTAAGTTTATTTACAAAAACAGCAGTATCTCTTGCGGCAACGTCAATAAGATTTAAGTCTACGTTTGTATTAATAGCTGATGCGACAGTTCGACTTAAGACCTGAGCAACTAGTTTCACTCCCTTTTTCTGGAAATTATGAGGGTTGATGTGAACATCAGTCAGTTTGGGTGCTAATCTTATTTGTCGAAGTTTATCTTGATTATACAAGTCTTTTATATGAGACCATTTTGCAACTTTATTGTCAAAAATGAGATTACATGTTTCAAAGTTGTTTCTTACACCTTTCATAAGATGCGGGACATCAAACATGTAAAAAATTTTGTGTCCATTTACTTCGAAATATGTTTTATCACTACTCACGGAACGCAACTTTGATGCTTTTATAAAATCTGAACCTAAATCTGAAACAAATACGCGTATATCCAGGCCAATATTTAGTAATGACATAATAATTTCGTCAATCCATTCACTTACTTCTGGATAATTTTTACATTGAGACAGAAATGAATGAGCTATTGGTTGTTTCCAGTTATGTATAATACCGCGAATCATCATAACAATAACGTATTTAGCTGGTTCTTTTTTTTGAATTCCGTTGATTTCATGAAGTCCTACAATTCTATCGTTTCTGACATCATAATACAGATTAGCTTTCAAGGGCATGTAGTCCACGCAAACACTGCAAATCTTTTCTTGCGACCCCATTTTGTCTACCTTCGCTTTTAACGCACAGAGCAAACGTTCGTCTGTCCGAGTGCCTATTGGCATAACTAACTTTTGTAAGGTGACCAAGGAAGGTAAACAAAATGTGTTTGTAAGAAATCTGTATGCTGCTGGACCGCAGTAATAAAGACTGAGTGCAAAAAATTTGAAAGCCAGACTATGGTTTCCACTATTACTTGCCTTCACATCTATTTGCCATTTAATAATATGAGACATACTTTTAGTCATAAACTTATCGCACAATTTTAAAAAGTCTTCTTTAGTTATATTATCTAAATCGGTTTTTTTATTCTTTTTGGCTTCTCGAAATTCAAGTGCTAGTTTTCTCTTTCTTGGAGCGTCTGCTGAAAGGTGAAGAGCCGTTTGCGCCGAACTATTCGTACAAATTTGCATGTCGGGTTCTGTTTTGATGCTACGCGATGCATGATCTTCCAAAATAACAATTTCATTTAAAAGGTTATTTGAATTTGAAGGTATTTCACTAGTGGGCAAAAGTTGGATTTCCTGATTTTCTTGTACGTATACATTCTCAAATTGGTTTAAATTTGCACCAGTATTTGATGGCAAATCAACCGATGGGAAAGCATTTTCTTGTTTAATGCTCGAGCTTGCACCTTCGTTTGACGGCAGTTTGAGTGTTGGAAAAGCATAATCAAATAAATATTTTACAGTTCCATTTTTAGAAAACTTGATGCAGTTTCTTTCGAAGTGTTCCTCACATATTCTGTATTGTTGCCTTGTCTTATCATCAACAAGTTTTACAAGGAGATCCTCGCGCCCGACAGCTTTGAGCCATTCATGTCGCCTGAAACAAAAATAAAATGTCAATGCAAACCGAACACGATTAAACAAAAGACATAGATATATTTTAAAGATTATATACCAATTTTTTAAATATTTATTTAATTTAAAGACAAACAGACTAGTAGCGAGAAATAATAACGATGTAGGTTGAAAACGAAGCGAATTTCGTTCCGTTACCACTAATGTTATCGTATAACGTTCCAAATTTTGGAACGATACTAAAACCTAAAAATATCAATAACGTTACAAAGAAAAACGTTATAGAATATCGTTTTCGTAGAACAATATTATAAGTAACGAATAAGAATCAATCTGCTTGTAATAACATTACGTTACAGATTCATTTGTAACGTTATTCTTCATACTTTTTTGTTTTTTTTTATGTCATGAAGCTGGCAAAGTTGAGTATCGAAATGAATAACATTTTTATACGTTATACTAATAACGATATATTGATCATATTGTTAGTGAACTGTTTAAGATTTCGTTCCGTTTGTCAGTATCGTTATAAGTGGTCGAGCCAAGGAATTAATTTTGTTACGATCCTGGTGGAACGGTACAAATTATCGGTACCTACTGGAACTACGCGTTACGTTATTTTAAGTAACGTTTCAAGTCCCTGGTAATGATAAGTTTTAATGCTTTTAAACGCGTATTCAAACTTTCATGATCATGCTACTATAGCCGTTAAGGAGTTCCCTCGTGAGGAGACTACCCTGTCTGCAGCAGCAGTTAATGGTGAAGATCGTGTTAACAAACGTATTTAAATTTAAATAAGTAGGTAAGTATACAAAGTTTCGAGTTCTTGCTACTAACCGTTAAAGAGTTCCCTCGTGAGGAGACAATGCTGGCTGCAGCAGCAGTTCATGATAAAAATCGTGTTGAACTATCAAAACTAAACTAACATAGGTACAAAATTTCTTGACCGTGCTATTAACCGTTGAGGAGTTTCCCTAGTGAGGAGATCAGTCATGGCTGCAGCGTCAGGTTATATCTATCATATTATTAGAAGTTACGTAGGTACTTATACACAATTTCAGCTCAATCAGACATCGGGAAGTGGTTCAAATCTTACTTGCAATATTTGAATTTAACACACATAGGTACCTACTATCTGTAGTACTATCTGTATCAACCCACCCACATACCTACAAATGTTTAGTAAAAGCTTGTAATAATGATAAAAAGATAAAAACACACCGTTTAGTAAGTACCCTCTTTTTATTAAAAAAAAAAGCATCATAATAAAACAGAGGTCTCACTTGAAAAAGTAATAATCAAATATTTACTTACCTAATGTACTCCTTGGGATAGTTAAAATATGATATATTTTTATTTTTTCTAGTATTATTCAAACACACAGAACAATAAACAACCATTATTAATAATAAAATACCACGTTTTTACATTAAAATATTCAAACTTGCAACTAACAAAAGAAAGAACGTGCGTCGCACTAACCCTGAGAATGTCAACTGGTGAACTGGCTGCGCCAGCGTAAACCGGTTATTTCCAGTCTCGCCGCGTACGCGACAAGCGGCTAGTGGTCACGCACACATGCCCCGCTTGCTTGTAGTAGTGCAATCGATTCGCGCGGTCGTAGGAAGCTTTGTCTCTGTCTAGCACCACAGATTACTAAATAGTTACTTCGTAACCTGCACGTCGTAACAACACACACGACGTCATAGTTTTAATCCGGAAATTACGTCAGCCACAATACATTACACTTATTATGCAAAATTTTGTAAACTCATTGCAATCACCCATCAGATTAAAAAAAAAACTTTTATTTGTCACTAAAAGAAACAGGCACTCAAAGGCGCAATCTTACAATAGATTAGGATTAAGATTTTTTTTTTTGTGATTTGTTTTTTTTATTTGTTGTTTTCTATGTTCATTGATGTGGATTTAAAGATAAGAAAACGGCCAAGGGTACAGTCAACAGCAAAAGTAGATGATCAAAATCAGAAATTCAATACTTATTAACGGAGTTCGCGTCAGAACTGTGGGGCGTCGAAGTGATTCAAACCACTCAACGCCACACAGAAATCACTTGATCATCTACTTTTGCTGTTGACTGTACGTCGGACACCCACACAAAGTTTTCCGTACCATCGTACAATTAACACTACATGGTTTTGTTAGGGTTCCGTACCAAAATGGTAAAACGAAATCCATAAGGTGAGACTCAGTCTGTCTGTCTGTCTGTCACAGCTGGATATCTCAAGAACTACTAATGCTATCTAACTTGAAATTCGGACAAGTTTTAGATGACGTTTGCGTAACTATTTTGCAAATAAGAAAGAAATAAAAATAAATGTAAGTATATTTTTTGCAACAAGGACTGAACCCTAGGGGGTCTGAAAAATTCGAAGGGGGACATAGTAATGTGGGGTATCATAATATGAAAGAGCGCAGTTTGCAGATTCTCAAACATTTTTTCTTTTTTTTAGGCCGCATAGTTTTTGACTATTGAAGAAAAATGTAAAAAAAAAATGTAGTTCCCCCTTTATCTCCGAAGTTTGCAAAGAGAAAATTCAGAAATTAATCTATGTGATAGAAGTTTATGTAAAGATTACAGGAAAAATAAAACCATGTCTCTAAATAGCACACTTTTTCAGAAATCATCAACAAAAGTTACATTAGTTCCTCTATCGGTCAAGAGTTGGCGCTGACATAAAACTGCAATATTCTACACCGCAGTGCAGAGTGTTAAAATTCTCTGACGAATGTAGGCCTCGCCGATGAAAAATTAAAAACATGATGGTACGGAACCCTCGGTTCGCGAGTCCGACTCGCTCTTGACCTCTCTCGCTCTCGCTCTCGATTTTTTTAATATGTTAGTAAAGGAAAACGTCGAAAAATCACGTTTCTTGTGTCCCCATGAAGCCCTCTTTAATTTTTTTAATCTTTATCTTATTTCTAATCTATTTGTTGTTATAGAAGACATAGTACCGTCAAACGGGGTGAATAGGGATGCAGGGTGAATCGGGACGAAGCTTTAAAAGCGATTTTAACATTGAAATAATATAGTTTGTTGCCAAAAAGGAGTCTAATGTGTTTATTGTATTATAATAATTAACGATTAGGTAAGTGTCCTTTTCGGCAACAAACTGTATTATTTCAACGATAAAATCCATTTTAAAGTGTTGTCTCAATTCACCCCTGCATCCCTATTCACCCCGTTTTGGTGGTACCCACTCTCACATACATAGTACACACTTTGTGAAATTTTCAAGTGTCTTCTTAAGCCCTGTGGCAGACGGACGGACAGCGGAGCCTTAATAATAGGGTCACGTTGGCACCCTAAAAACATTTGCCTAACTACTGTTCATGTCAGACATAAAGTCAATACAAGTCAAGTCATACCAATCCATAAGTTCCTTAACAAGAAGGGACCTTTATTTGAACAACGGCTTATGGTAATTCAGCACTCTCCTTGCCAACAGAGACTACTGAATAAACATGAAATAATCATAACATTAACGCGAACCAATTAACAAGATTTCTAACAGCTAATACAACACTGAAAATACAATTATATTTCCCTGACATATTAAGGCTCCTACAAATAGGCGCGACACAAAGGCACCGCTCGTTGCGCGACGCGACTTGCGGTGCTTTTGTGTCGCGCGATTTTATCGCGTATCGCGCCTGTTTGAAGGAGCCTATAATGATCGCTTAGTGGATTTATAATGAGCTTATGAAGTCACCCTGAAACAAAGGACTGATGATTGGTAGCAACGAATTGTCCACCACTCTACATATGTCGACCATTTTAAATTTTAATCAAATCTGAAGGCCTACTATTGGTTGATCTAAATGCAAATGTCAAAAGAAAAGTTTGCCGTCGCTTTCCCTGCCAGCCTGTCGTCAAGCTTCGGGATTCATCTCAGTTTGACCTGACTTAAAGATAAGCAACGCATCGGAAAACATTTTGACGCTGCAGATAGTGGTCACCATTTTCCACAACTGGTGGACTGACGTAACACCGGTTTGATATTTAAATAAAAGTTGACAGCAAAAAAAAAAACAGAAATTCAAATCGCTAATAAGTTTATTATTATTTATTATTTTTTAATCGTTTAATTGTCTAGCAGTAAAAGTGATTTATTCATAGTTTATGAAAAAATAAAGCGTTAAATTCGTAGCAGCGACATTATTTTAAAGACTATTATGCTAATTACTACTTTTTTGGCACACACTAAAAGGCACGCGACACAACATACAGGGCCGTCTTTAACCTATTGGACGCCCTGGGCACATAAGGGTCACGGGGGCCCCTGTGTAGATAAGAGACAATTAAGGCCTACGCAGACCGGGAAGGCATGGCAAGGGATTTTGCCGTCAGTCAGCGCAAACTAGCTGCTTACATACCCGCTTCTCTACCCCCGCCTCACCCCGCGGTATGTCACAACGAGCGCCGGAGTCCTTGGCATGCCGTTGCCTACCGCAGGACGCCACGGCATCCCGCCGCGGGAGCCCGTGGCGCGTCTTTCAATGCCGTGCAGTGAAATCCCTTTCGATGCCACGGCATTATTTTAAAGCATAGGAATTTATGTCGTATTTCTATATCGATACGTTTGAATGTCCATTAGTAAAAATTTAAATCCCTTGCCATGAGAGAACTAACTAATATTTTTCATAACAGGGAGGCTAGAAATGTATTGTAAATCGCACTGCAAATAACTTATTTTGTCATAGTATCGGGTACATAATAATAATGCGTAGAATGCAACGGTGGCTGGAACGAATGTTTTATAAGAGAGCAGGCCGGGGCCCCCGAAGATCCCGGGGCCAGAGTGCCCAATGGACAAGAGGGGCCTGACAACATATTTATACTACTTACTTACAAGTAATCATCGTCAACCCAGTAGTAGATCCCTGTCACGCTAGCGTTACCAATTAGAGATTGTCGCTAATTACTACATTAAATGTGTGAATTAATAGGAATAAAGTGTGTATGGGAATCGTCACGGATTTAAATCAGGGCGCTTTGATAATATATATCTGATTATAGCACCAAAAAATAAGGACTTTACTTATGCTTAGTATGAGCATGACGTGAAAATAAAATCTATGAAAAACTCTTCGTAATTTTTGTAAAAATAAAAAACATATTTTACCTACTTTTCAGAAAGGTCGCGTACCTATTTTAGTGTTCCTATATTTATTTACAAATGTGGTGTAGGTAGTTACATAGGCAGGCATCCTTATCAATAAAGATGCGAGATATCAGAACCCAAATGTTTATTACTGCATATAGGAAGACGCAATGCAATTTTGGCCTTCTTTTGGAATATACGAGAACTGGACTGCAACAGTATTCGTAACAATTCTACAATTACCATCAATTTAAAGCCACCCCTACCAAATAACCTAATCTCCAAAGAAAGCATTTCAATTAAATTCAATTCAATTAAAACAAAACAGTTAACTTTCAATCTAAACTAAATAACTTTCAATTTAGACGAAGTTTCGTAAACTCAAGACACAGACACAGTGGAGGAGCCGACTGCTCCGATAACGTCAATTACAAACGGCCGCTGTTATCTTTAACCGGGCTACGGTTACGTCAAATATTACAGTTATCTACAAAGTAATAGTTCACTTTACTGTTTATCAGTTTGAACTTAAGATGTCATAGGATCTATTGTATGAGTGAGTTTTGAAAGGTAAGAATCTAACCTCTAATCATTCCCATTTTGCGCCCCAACAAATAATTATATAATTAACTAATTATTAATTAGCGCAATAATTATATAATTGAACATCTAATATAATTATTGCGCTTCTTTTTGTAGACATATCATTATCTGCCTAGCCTTTTCCCAACTATGTTGGGGTCGGCTTCCAGTCTAACCGGATTCAGCCGGACCGGACCGGATTTTTTTGTAGACATATAATAAAACTATTTTGGGGTCCTAAAAAAGCTAAGTAACTGCCAGGAACTTGGATGTTGGTGACAGTTCCAACCTTATCCGTTCTAGATTAGTTGCGAGCAACTGTGAGAAAGGCTAGAAAGTAATAGCGTGCATCATTAGAAGCGTAAATCCATACTAACATTATAAATTCGAAAGCAACTCTGTCTGTCTCCCTGTCTGTAGGTATGTTTCCTTTTCACGCCTAAACCACTAAACGGATTTCGATAAAATTTGACAGAGAGATAGATTGCATCCCAGGAAAGGAGATAGGATAGTTTTTATTGTCACACCTCGCGGGCGAAGCTGCGGCCGGAAGCTAGTAGTTTACAAAAGATCATGAGTTTAAAAAAATTACTATCATAATAGGTAAATTAGTTTTTTCCGATAGGATCTATTGTTTGGAATGAGTTTTGGAAGTGCGAAATTGAGTCCTAGCCTCATATATTTTGACTAAGGCGTAGAGTTTGTGAAGTTAGGGATTGTAGAGTTAGGGCGTGTAGAGTTAGAAGCTTGGCTCTACGTGAGATCTGATAACTTTTTGACAGTGCGAGCCATGCATTATGGTCTCGTCTTGGCAACATTTTACATGAAAATGTTTTTAGTGGGATTTATTTCTTCACAAATGTATCTATTTCAGAACCTATCATTAAAGTTTGTAACTTATCTTTATCTTTGGGGTCAACATAGGTACCCTAGCAGTGGCGAAGGTACCATTATAAGCCGATTCCCACCGGCTTCCCTTTGAAAATTCAGAACACGACGACTCTATAGTCAATTCATCGTTGAAATATTCATATCATTCTGTAGGTATTTAATACACCATGAAATTAAAATATTGCAAAACGCCTACATTCAATGTTTTGTCTTTCTTTCCCAACAACAAAAAGAATTGCTCTAATATAACTCATAGGCGCGCGCGACTTGTCGTGAATTCAATTTCTATAGAAAATAAACACGTCATGACGTCACTTCTGGTCACGTGGTGGCTTGAGCTCCAATAACTCGAAAGAGAAATGCGTGCGCGTGAACGAGATGGTGCAATATTGTCATTCGGTCGGTTTCGTGAAATTTCGTAATACAATCGGGACGGAGTTCGGACATCGGACAATTTTATTCATGTTGTGTTTTGTGTAGAACATTATTATGACGTAGTAATTTGTTTACACTTGTGTAGTTGATTTGCATTTTGTTCGTTGTATTAATTGAATTTATTAGTAAAACAGTTGGAAATTGTTTGTAATAACACAAAGATTAATGTTTAGTATTATAATCATAGTTTGTTTTGTGTTGTGTGTAGTGAAAGTACGTTGTAAGTAATTAGGTATTTGCGGTAGGTAAGTAGATAGTTAATTAAGTTGAAATTAGGTAGGTAGGTACTTATTTAGAGTAGATTTGAAAAGTAATCATTAGGATGGCAGTAGATTGTTGTTTGACAGATTTTTTGATTTGTGAGGAAACATGTTTTTCAAGGTTAAGTTTTGAAAATAAGAAACACGTAATTGAACGCCGCGCCATGCCGTGTTTACTTTTCTCAGATTCTAGTACTTAATTTATGGAATAAAGAGGGTTTTACAGATATTAATAATCTGACGAATTCATATTATCATAAGGAGTTGTTTAGCATTACATGAATTTGGTACTGTCATTTTTCGCTAATTCGCATGAAGCTCATACCTTAGAAAAGTAGATCGAAATATTAATTTAATGAAACGGTTTATTGACATTTTTTGCTCCGGCTTACCTCTGTCATAAATTCACCCTTCGCCACTGGTGGGTAGATACCTACCCTCAAATGCTACAGTAAAAAGTTTTGCTATTCAGTAAGTTTGGAAGAGGTACCTGTTAGCGACGCAATATTTTACAAAATGTATTTAGAATAAAGCAGTAACATAAACATTGTAAAAGGGAGTGCGCGGGGTCAGAGTGGATAAAAAGACCGAGTCCCAAACCGCCATTTTAGATAATATTGTGCAATGATGACGCAGTGCCCTTTCTAACGCGACTGACAGCGCGCGCTTCCTGACAAAACTTAGTCTAACGTTACAGTTTGGAGTATAAACCTTTTCTGCTCTAAATACGCGTTTTTCTCCTTGATCCACAAAAGTAACAGTACCTACTAACAAGGGTGTGCCAGACACATACATCATCATATGCTAAGGCTCCACTAAGTTGCACTTTAACGACTATAATCTGTTTTCGGAGTAAGTATTATTTGATTGTATGTACGTGAATGAACTGCGCACAAAGGAAACAAATCAATCAATAGAATACGTACGAACGACGCATTGTTTTAAGTACGTTACAAAGAAACAATGTTTACGATATAATTGTACCTTCTGCAATAGGTTCAAAAACGGAAGATTGATTTCGTTGAAAAAGAGGTCATGAGTTTAATAAATGTCTCAATTAAAAAAAAAACAATATGTAAAGTCAGCACATGCATACAACAAAGTTCGTGCAAATAATATCTAACTTAAAAACTGAATGAAGATCGCTAGAAATGTTGTTATTAGCTGACAGGTAACTGCTTATCCCCGTGACGTAATCCGATCGTCACCAACCACGACACCCTAAAGAAAATGACTGCCTTGAAAACAAGCGAAAAAAAAAGATTCAAATAAAAACCGATATCCCACAATCTCCTTACACATTCTCGTTGACAGGAAAAATACTTTCCAGCACTAGACGCAAGAGCCCGTAGACATTACTAAAAGATACTAGAACGTAACACACCGATAGTGATCCGAAACATCTTGAATGGCCAATCAATATGCCCAGAAACGTTACAGACCCGCTGATAGACAGATTAAGAGGTCTCAGAGGAATTACATCTAAGTAGAGGGGCAGAAGTTCCACTTACAATAATTATCGGCACGGATCTTGAGCGCTGACCTTCACCTGCGCAAAAGTGAGTTATTGGGTCCCTTTGGTGGGATGAAGTAAGGTGCGGGAGCGGGGTATATATATTGTCGTGCAGTGACTATGATAATAATAATATTATTATTATATAATATTATGTTTTATTTTGCCATAAGTATACGATGCCCAAAGCGATCCCCACTCTACCGCCGAGCGCTCAAGATCCGTGCCGGTAACTATAACAGACTATATTCTAGCCTATCTAGGAGAACAGACTTCACCCGTCTTTATTGTATAGTTGAACCTATAAATTATATTTTACATGCAACTTTTGTAAACTTTGCAATCCCATTTTTGAAATAAACTATTATTATTATTATTACTTAATATAACATTAACAACAATTACAAGCTTCTGCATGAATATACGAAACAAATGGTATCAATCTGTATTATATAGATACCGGAGAATGGGCAGCAGCGTTCTCTATGCATTCCACGACCATACTATACTGCGATCGCCAACCCGCCTGCCAAGCGTGGCGATTATGGCAAAGACGATCACTGCTGGACATAGGCCTCCCCCAAAGGGGGGGGGGGGGGCTATGTCCAGCAGTGAACGTCTTTCGGCTGAAATGATGATGATGATATAGATACTAGCTGCGCCCTGCGGTTTCATCCGCGTGAATGTCGATCCCGTAGGAATATCGGGATAAAAAGTAGCCTATACATATGTTAATCCAGGGTGTCATCTACCTCCATACAAAATTTTATCAAAATTCGTCTAGCCGTTTGAGCGTGAATAAGTAACAAACATATAAACAAATCACACACACACACACTTACAAACTTTCGCATTTATAATATTAGTGTGATTTAGTGAGTTTCGCTCCACCCAGAGCGGGAGGGGTCATTTAATGATTTCCCATTCGCAAAAAAAAAAAAGACAGGTACCTAATCATAATATAGAGAGAAGATGAGCCATGGTTACCTATTTACTACGTGATGCAGGTTTTCGTGCTAGAAACTTCAGTATTCAAGATTGGCTTAGCTTATAGAGGTATGAGGAACAGGGTGTAAAGATTACTCATACTCTATAGAAAAGAGAGGATCCTCCGACCAGACGGGTGTTGTATCTGGCGGGCAACTGCCCGATGATTCATGTCGGGCCGTTGTATCTATGCAAGTTGCGCGGTAAACTCTGCTTGCGCGATGCAGGATTTTTGCGTGACGTCAGTATGACGCGTTGTTCGCATGTGGCGTTGTAGATACCGCTACAAGCTTGAGGCTCCACTAAAATCTGAACAATGTGAAAACTTGATTTAAAAAAATCTCGTTGCTCTTTTAAGTTGGTTTTCAGCTTCGACTTAAGTACCATGAAAACAGTAACTTTAATCAGTTTTCATAAGAAAGTCGGGATCGTGATACATCGCTTCGCCACAGTAACTTTTGTGTAGAGCTCATGTGGCTACTACGGTTACATACAGACGCCAGCACATCAAGCTACTACAATCTGTCAAATTTCTTTAATAGATTTTCAACAATATCACTAAAGCATAAGGTTCAAAGTTGATTGGGAAAATTTTACAGTTTCGGGTAGCTTGGTGTGCTGTCTGTAGTATTTTTTTTAATTTGTAGTACAATACTTCGACGCCTAAGTGTTCTTTCGTTTTTGTATTTATTTGTCCAAATAAAGTCTAAATTTTGTCTAAAAAGTCAAAATAAAGATTAACCCCCTTTCTAATAAACGTATTATATCAGACGAATTATAGTTAAACACCGAATTCTCTCTTTCAGTCGCCAGTAATATGACTTTCGAAAGAAGAAGACAAAGCGTTGTGTAACTATACAGACGCTATACAACGTTTATTAGTAAGGGGGTAAAGATCGTCAAAGTTTAAGAGGTACTTCATTAGAAGTACCTCTTAAACTTTAAGGATCTTTGAAACGAAATGTGTAATAACACATTTTGTTTCAAATAGCCCTTCTATAAGCGTCTCTATTTAGTGGCACACCAAAAGACATCCCCATTTAAGAGGGAAACAGGATATTGGAGCTTCAGGCCTTTGAGGCGAAATGAGTTTCCACTTCGGTTTTTTCACAAAAGTCAGCGCTGAAACTATGTCCATTGATACGTTTGTAAGTCTTCTAATGGATCGTTTATGTTTGATTTAGTAAAGCTAGAATATTTAAGCCTAGAACTTACGGTTTTGATTAAAGTTTATGTGGCTATTCTAGTAGAAATAATTGCAAAATCGTCTGGTGTGTGTGGCTATCGTGGGCCACAGCTGGGGACTGTGCTTGGCTATGTATTGTGGCCATTGGTTTCTATTAGTGTCGTACCAAACTGCAGTGGCTGCGTCCACAAATGGAACCACTTTCGTCTCGATCACATTACTGCGAAAAGTAGTAGTTACTTAACTTTAGCAAGATTCATTTCAGTTTGCTTCTGTACGTTTGAATGACACTTTTGGACTACAAAAACCGGCCAAGTGCGAGTCGGACTCGCACACGAAGGGTTCCGTACCACAAGCCAATAAAAAAAAGTAAATAAAAACATGTTTCTTGTATGGACACCCCCTTAAATTTTTACTAACTTTATTTTATGTTTATTACTTGGTATTATAGCGGCAATAGAACACATTGTGAAAATTGCAATTTCCTACCTATTACGATTCATAAGATTCAGCCCGCTAACAGACGGACGAACGGACGGTCGGACGCCTCCGCTGGCTTAGTAATAGGGTTCCATTTGCAACCTTTGATGACATTACCGTGCTTTGGGTTCGAAACCCTAAAAATGACGTAGCTTAGATATCCGATACTTATTCTACGCCGGCGACGGTTACACCCCTCTATACCTGTAAGTGGAAACTAAAACGAAAAGCCTCCTGTGTTAGATAAACCATCGTAACACAACTTTGCTCATTGTCAGAACTGTGGGGCATAGTTTGTTCCCCTGTAAGCTCGGCTCAGCAGCTGCCAAATAAAACGACGACAATCAGCTCTGGTTTTATACAAGACTGGCGGCCCGCCCTGGCTTTGCACGGGTAGACTTTGGTATTTAAAAAAATAAGTTATTAGGATTTTTCGGCGTTAATATTGCATATTTTAACATTGGAAAAGTAGTTATTGTGACAAAACTGTAATAGTTAGACATATGTCTAACTGGTTTCGCGGACTTTTTTGTAGATATTCATGTCCTCTATAAAACTGTAGTACATCACTTTGCTCTGTTGTCAATATTTTCTGCAGCGTACGCGATATAACGATTTAGTATTTTTTTCACACCTTGGGTTACATTATCGAAGTTTTCATACGGATTCCTAACTTTTTGGAAAATAATCTATCGCCTATGTTCATCAGGGATAATGTAGAATTCTAATGGTGAAAGAATTTTTCAAATCGGCCCAGTAGTTTCGGAGCCTATTCAATACAAACAAACAAATATTTCCTCTTTATAATATTAGTGTAGATTGTAGTTATTGTTCCTCTTTATAATATTATGTGTAGATAAAAGAAAAGCTTTGTCATAATAATTGTCTATCTCACGATCCGTATAGCATTCAAAAACACGCAAAAATTGCAGTGGTAACGGCCGCGAATTACTTCTTGTAGGTCGTAGGTTCAAACCCAAGCAGGCACTTTATTATTATTATTAGCCTGTGATGTCTCACTGCAGGGCAAAGGCCTCCCTACTCTCTTTCCACTTCTCTCTGTTCAAAGCTGCTAAGGACCAGTTCTTGTTGAAGGAGTCCAGCTCATCCCGACATCTCCGTCCGCGCAGGCACTTTGCTTTGTGTAAATTATTTCATCACCACTGCTCTCAAAACGGTGAAGGAAAACATTGCGAGGAAACCGGAATGGCTTACAACAAAAAATTGGAAGACATGTGACATCTAACAACCCGCACTGGGCCCGCGTGGTGGATTACGGCCCACTCCCTCTCACCGAGAGGAGGCCCGTGTGCCAGCAGTGGGAACATTATAGGCTGATTATAATTATGCTTATGTTACGCAAAAATAACACGTTAGAAAAAAAAGTAATTAAAAAAAAATGATAACCGACTTTAAAAAGAAATTAACTCAAAATTATGAAATAACTTTACTTTCGGAAGTCGGTGTCTTGGTATCTGTATTTTAGTTTTATTTTATTGCCACTGACTTCCGAAATTAAAGGTATTTCATAATATTATTGGAACTGAATATAATGCAGTTCCAATAATATTACATACATACGTGTCGAATTGATAACCTCCTTTTTTTTGGAGTCGGTAAAAAGAAAATTATTATACAAGCCAAAGCTACCTCTACACAGTGGAGCTTTTATAATTAATATTTCATACTTTAAAGCTCGATACTATGAATAAAATTACGTTCAAAATTCATGTAAAATAAACCAATACATTGTATTTAAAATAATACTTAACAGACATATCATTTTCCTGTGCAAATATTATTCAGACAAAGCGGAAACGGATATGCATATGTAAATGACTATATTATGATAGTAGATCCATCCTCGGTGCGAAATAAATATTTACTTAATTAAAACATGAACTTGTGAAAATCGTATGCATGTTTATATTTATTTTCTCTAGTCATAAGTCGTTATGTAGGTACATATACATAGTTTGAAGGAAAGAAAGAAAATACCTACGTTTATTTGCTGTAAAAAGAACAAGTTGGAGGAAAATATGCGTCATATCCACGCAAAACGGCCATCGCTCAGCATAATGCTAAGACCCTATGTAAGACAAAGCCCCAACGCACACATACACACAGCACATTTACCAACGCGGAACCACTCAGACTTTACTTAACTTGATCTACGTACCTACTTCATTCTTTTCGGGAATTGCACATCGACCTCCTGCCCTCATCACAAATTATTTGGGGTTGGCGCCGTAAGTATGTCTTCTTCTTTATCATTCTTCCTAACATCTCTATAAGCCGCCTTCTTGCATATATATTTCTTTATATATTTTTCACAACTTATCTATCTTTTCTTTGGCCTTTCGATAATTGTATCCCACCAAAAACATTTTCATGTAAAAATTTGCCAAGACGAGACCACATATGGCCCGCACTGTCAAAAAGTTATCCGATCTCATGTAGAGCCAAGATTCTAACTCTACACGCTTTAACTCTACAAACCTTATTATCTTCACAAATTCTACACCTTGTCAAAATATGAGGCTTGGCCGTTTCGTTACTACAAGAAATATTGTATAACAGAAAAGTAGTGAACAGTGAATAAATTTTTCACCTTACGCCCATGGGACGATAACGAAACGGCGAAGCCCAGATTTTGACATACAAATTGCACGACTCTACCTTGTATTGTAACCAACCTAAAAAACCGGGCAAGAGCGAGTCGGACTCGCTCACCGAGGGTTCCGTAACATCCGGGTTTATTCATAAGGTTTATGTTTATGAAATTAAATGTTTTTTTTTGTTATTTTTATATTTGAGTTGATTGAATAAAATGTAAATTGCGGTTTACGATTTATGACGTATTAAAAAAAACTACTTACTAGATCTCGTTCAAACCAATTTTCGGTGGAAGTTTACATGGTATTGTACATCATATATTTTTTTTTAGTTTTATCATTCTCTTATTTTAGAAGTTACGGGGAGGGGGACACACATTTTACCACTTTGGAAGGGTCTCTCGCGCAAACTATTCAGTTTAGAAAAAAATGATATTAGAAACCTCAATATCATTTTTGAAGACCTATCCATAGATACCCCACACGTATGGGTTTGACGAAAAAATTTTTTTTTAGTTTCAGTTCTAAGTATGGGAAACCCCAAAATTTATTGTTTTTTGTTCTATTTTTGTGTGAAAATCTTAATGCGGTTCACAGAATACATCTACTTACCAAGTTTCAACAGTATAGTTCTTATAGTTTCGGAGAAAAGTGGCTGTGACATACGGACGGACAGACAGACAGACAGACATGACGAAACTATAAGGGTTCCGTTTTTTGCCATTTGGCAACGGAACCCTAAAAAATCACAAAAAAATAACAAATACAAAAATCACGGCTTTTACGGCCCTAAGACGAAAGTCATTTATAATTATGAAGACATGTCAGCGATTATGAGGTAAGTTTTTGAAGTAAATTGTGCTTAACATACGACTGCTTGCATTCTCGTGATCATAGTCATAAAATACATAATTTTTCGCACAAGAACTTTATCCATTGAATAAGCATCATAATCTCAGCAAAAAACGTCCACACGTGCCACACGTGTCCACACTTGCTAGACATATAGTATAATCAGCGTATAATTTTCCTATGGCTGGAACACAACCACAGCCCAATCTCGGTGAGGAGGAGTTGGCCGTAATCCACCACGCGGACCCAGTGCGGATTGGTAAATGTCACATGTCTTATAATGTTTGGTTCTCGGTGTTTGCCTTCACCGCCTTTGGGAGCAGTGGTGATGAAATAATTTACACAAAGTAAAGTTGCTGTCAGGGTTCAAACCTGCAACTCGTAAGGGCCCCGGCTCACTGACGGCCTGGCACGGCATGGCATGGCACGGCATGGCAAAGGATTTTATTACTAATCAAGTTATTTTGAATCTTATTCACTAATCAAGTTATTACTAATCAAGTTATTTTGAATCTTATCAAGTTTAGAGTTCATGTTACTTTATTTCGATACCACGATGCCGCGACGTGCCGCGGGATGCTTCGGCATGACGCGACGCGCCGTGGCATGACGTGTCATGCCGTTTCCTTCCACGGGTTACCGCGGCGCGCCATTGCATCCCGCGAGACGTATGTGTCACTTCGTGACGAGGAATTATGATTTTTAAGTTAGTTGAAATAAGGTTGAGTTTCAACAGGATGCCACGGCATGCCACGGGATACCACGGGATGCCACGGCATGCCATGGAACGCCGCAGGATGCCACGGAACGCCGCAGCACAACCTGCTGTGCCATGCCGTGCCGTGCCGGCAGTGAGCACCGGCCTTAAGTCGCGGCTGTCACCAATGTGCCTGTGCCGCCACTGCTCCAAAAATCAGATCACTTCAAAACAGTTATACATCAAACGCTAGTTCGCACTCTTGTGTACATTAGGGCAGTACCACACGATACATTAAACATGTCTATCCACGTTTAGGGGATGTGCTCAAGGGATGGCTGGGATGACGGCTTGAGCCTTGTTATGACGTGACGAGGACGGGATGAATCCTTGCCTAGAGGCTTAACTGGCGACAATGAGTTGGTATAAGGAGTTTGTGTTAATTGTTATACTTAGTTTTGTTTATTGTTTCTATGTTGTTTATATTTTGATTAAGACGTTTACTTAGATAATTTTCAAGTTATGGAACAACAAACTGAACGTTTGTTGTATGGAACAACAAACGTTCAGTTTGTAACTCAATGAAATGTTAACAAACTTCAAATTCCATTGCACCCTAATACTTATTACGACCTTTTTAGGGTTCCGTATCAAAATGGTAAAACGGAATCCTTATGGTGAGACTCAGTATGTCTGTCTGTCTGTCACAGCTGGATATCTCAAGAACTACTAATGCTATCAACTTGAAGTTTGCCCAACTATTTTGCAAAAAGAAAGAAATAAAAATATATGTATATTTTTGCAACTGGGACTGAAAGGAGGTCTGAAAAATTCGAAGTGGGGCTACTAGGGCGTGTGGGGTATCATATTAAAGAGCGCAGTTTGCACATTCTCAAACATTTTTTTCTATTTCTTTTAAGCCGCATAGTTTTCGACTTTTGATGAAAAATGTAAAAAAAAACCTTTACCCTCCTTATCTCCGAAGTTTGCAAAGAGAAAAATTTGAAATAATTCTATGTGATAGAAGTTTATGTAAAGATTACAGGAAAAATAAAATGATGTCTCTAAATAGCACACTTTTTCAGAAATCATCAACCAAAGTTCCACAATCGGTCAAGAGAACTGACCTAAAACTGCGATATTCTACACCGCAGTGCGCAGTGTTAAAATTATTTAATGAATATAGGCCTCGCAGAAGTAAATGTACGGAATCCTCGTTGCGCGTGTCCGACTCGCTCTTCTCGGTTTTTGATACAGATGGTCACTCAAAAATCAACATAGAATACATTTCACTAAAGTAGACACTTAACTAATTCAATGGCGGTGGAATGTACGGTGGGCTGCATCAATTGGGTACCCCAGTTGCATTAAAATTTTCATACAACTGGGGTACCCAATTGATGCAGCCCACTGTACATTATCTGAGATTATGAACTCTGCTATAGTATGACGTATGATTTTGATCACGGAGCTTTTAGAACAAAATAGAATTAGTTTTTCTTCTTGTAATGTTCCACTTGTAATGTTGTGGGACATAAGAAGTGAAAAAATGCGCCACAATATATATATATTTTTTTATTTCAAAGGAAGAGTACTCTTTACAAACGTTTGCATAGCTTAACTTCAGGGGAACATTTTCACAATCTGCAGGACCACGACTTCTTTACCTTATATTGACCGATTAAACCCTGAAAATTAATTAGTTCCGCTCAACAGTTCCTGATTACCGTCTACAACCATAATTAATCGGACAAAACACAACAATAGCGTCCTCCATATCTACGTAAGCGAGTGCTAGCTCTGAGAAGGCTTTAGCATAGAAAAAACAAATAAGAAAGCCAACTCTGTCTCAACTCTGGGCTGTCATCATCATCATCATTTCAGCCGAAAGACGTCCACTGCTGGACATAGGCCTCCCCCAAAAGGGGGGGGTGGGTTTGCCATAATCGCCACGCTTGGCAGGCGGGTTGGCGATCGCAGTATGGTATGGTGGTGGAATGCATAGAGAACGCTGCTGCCCATTCTCCGGTACGCCCCTTAGTCGCCTTTTACGACACCCACGGGAAGTATGGGGCGGTGCTATTCTTTAAGTCCGGCACCACACAGACTAGGGCTAGGACGTAGGGCTGTCACTTATAGTTTATTCAATCGTCAAAAATGCTTAGTCAATCTCTATAAAAAACAATCTCTATAAAAAGATCTTTAATACAGTTTTTTTTTTTTTTTTTTCGACATAGACATGACCTGACTAAATTTTTTTCATTAAGTACCTCCGTCATGTTATCTGTTTAGTTATTTGAAAAAATACGATCGTAATATGATTCATTAAAACGTGGTTTTACTGAAGTATGTATTTATTCAAATAAAATTAAATTATTATGAAATTGTTAAAGGATGTAGGTAGGTACACGTACAAATTATTACGAGCCGCAGGGCAGCGGCGGCGGGCGGAGCGTGCGCGAGCGCGGGCGGTATTACGTAGCCACGACTGGCGCACCTTTAAAACCTAACCTTTGCCTGTAAAACCCAAAGCGGCCGTATTGACTGCCCTGAGCTCCACGGACTTTTCTACCGCCTGTTTGTGCCCGACAAATACCTTGGGCACCGTCAAAGCCGCCGTCATAATCTGTTTGCACTACCGCTATCTAGATCTGTTGCTAGAGCCGAATCCCCAGTATGTCGAACCCTAAGGATGCTAAACGCCCTCCTGACTGCCGACCCTGAATGTGATGTGTTTGCTGATGAATGGAAGAAAATAATGCGTGCTTGTCTGGTGTTCTGTGAGAGACATATGGGTGTCCACTGTTACATGCTAGTTTATATTACTTTGTGATGTGTTTAATTTATTTAACCATTTACTCAAATAATTATGAATAATTTTATCCACGAATTGTATATGTTTGAATTTAATTTTTGTATTGTATGTTATTTGAATGCTTATTTTATTTTAATTTTTATAATTCTATGTTAATTAATGTAATTGGACCTGTGCCGTTTTAATTAACTATAAATAAATAAATAAATTTTGCGCGCTCACATATAAACCGTGTTCGGTGCGTATGTATGAAGATATCCTCTGGCTTTAGGCTAAGCCAAACTAGTTTGCAACCAACCATGAAATCACTCCGTATTCCGAGAAAACGTTCTATTGTCCACTTCGACTATGTGTCCATTCTCCGTTATGCCATCAGCCATAACCTCTGCTCACATAAGCTCAGCGTGCTCCCATAGATAACCAAGATTAAAGTATTGTCAGGGGTTGAGGCAAACGCGTCGACCATGAATTATTCAGTGCTTTGCCGGCAACAGTGGCTCGGATGCTGCTTACCAACTTTTTGGTGGTTTAGCGTGATTTTTGTAATGTGGGGAAAGTTTGTAATGTATTTGGAAAAAGTATTGTGAATTTCTCTCTGTTTGTTCGATAACTTGAGCAGTAGCTCTGCGGGGTAACTGCGTAACATAGGTACTTACAATGGGAATGCCTTTCATTCTGACATTTTAACAACATACATTGCGTAATAACAGCCGCACAGGTCGATCGATCAGGTTAAGCTACGCTTGCCGCGGTTGGTCTGTGGATGGGTGACCATCTTTATGTAGCGGGACCCCTCCGTGCCTCGGAAAGCACGTTAAGCCGTTGGTCCCGACTGTCATTCATGGATCCTTGACAGTCGTTACGGGTAGTCAGAAGCCCGAAAGTCTGACAACCAGTCTTAATCAAGGGGTATCGTATTACCTAGTAACTGGGTTGTGGAGGTCAGATAGGCAGTCGCTCCATGTAAAATACTGGTATTCAGCTGCATCCGGTTAGACTGGAAGCCGACCCCAAAATAGTTGGGAAAAGGCTAGGCTGATGATTTACGTTGTTGAGCAGACACATTTTTCGAAGTTATGAAGCAATGGGTCAGCGATATCTGTCAAAATGATTCATATTGAGATTGATAGTGTGTTACGCAATACGGTGTTGCCTATTTGGAATTATTACGTTCGTGTTCAAACCGCGAAATTAACCCGCCTATCTCACACGTCTAAAAATTACCGATGACGAGCACAAATAAAACGCACGGTGGGTTGTTTGTAACGAACGGTTCGTTTGTTGAACTGCTATAAATAACCTTCATTCACGTACGCACGCAGTTTATCTCAATCGAAACCGATGTATCAATCAATCGACAAAATACCTATTGATCTGTTTGTCTAAATTCTGTAATGGAACAAGAAGAATTATTTATTTATTTAATAATTCAAGCACATAAATGTACAGAGGCGGACTTAATGCCATAGGCATTTTCTATCAGTCAACCTTTGGGTGACGCAGAAACAAACGTGAACATTGAGGAATAAATATTTCATAATATTTTTTTTTTTAATTCTGGTTAGCCTTTTCATAGCTATGTTTGAGTCGGGTTCCAGACTAACCGGATGCAACTGAATACCAGTACTTTACAAGGAGCGACTAACCTTCACAACCCAGTTACTGGGTTATACGATACCCCTTGGTAAGACTGGTTGTCAGGCCTTAAACTCCTGACTATCTGTAACGACTGTCAAAGATCTACGAATGACAGCCAGGACCAATGGCTTAACTCACTCGCTTGAGACTCGGAGGGTGGTCTCGATATGTACCTAATGGATGGTAAGCAATGGAGAGAGAGAAGTAGTAAAAATTGGTAGAAAAAGAAGAATAGGCAGTGGACACAAAATGAGATCTAAAATAAACTGTAATTGTGCTTATAAGCCTAGGTATCTATGTTCTAACTGAACAGCTGTGCTGCTGGGGCGTTTGTTGCACCACTTCTTCTGAAAGCACTAGGAAGGGGTGAAGGGCGGACGTCTCGGGGACTGTCTTTTGTAATTTTGACGTTCGAAAAGTGCTGATTCTCAGCCTAATTTGCAAATAAATGACTTGATTCGATTTATGAAAAATAAACTAATAAGATGATGATACTTATTGTCGACCAAAAGTTTTTTTTTGTACTTTGACCTTGGATTGTGAAGACCTGCAAGTTACCATGTTGTTTCATTGTTACCACAAACCCATTTTGGTTTTGTGAATGTTTGGTAAAAAGTCGCCAGTGAAACACTGAATGGACCAATTTTAATTCAAAAAAAAAAAGGAATACAAAAAATTTAACGGACACAAACAAAACCAAACGGTTCCGATCGTAAACGATTCCATTGTTGCCACTAACTACAGTCCCCATTCAATTCAGGTTACGCAACGGCTTACTATCGAGTAGTTATGTAGTTTGGAGGTACGGTCAACCGCATATCAAAGAAAGATAAATAGATTTACATATTTGTCACAGAAACATGTGCATTCAAAAAGATAGATCTATACATAATTACGACCACAGAACAGAAAGAAATAATCGGTAGCTATACGTGGGGCATACTGGATTACATTCTGGATCTTACAATAAAAGGATGAAAAAACAATCACCTATGGAATTCGAAAATGGAACTCTTTGGGAACGTATTACTTTTTAATTTGCGAGACTGTCAATTGTTTTTTCATTGTGACGTCCTTTCGAAAATTGTGTGTCGCTATCAACATGAATTTAACTCGTGAACATTTTCGTTCAATGATTTTTTATGATTTTCGTTGTGGCTTAAGTCAACAAGAGAGTTGCCAGAGACTTCAATTGGCATTTGGTGATGAAGCACCATGTCGCAGCTCTGTGTATTCGTGGTTTGGAGAATTTAGACGTGGACGTGATCATCTCCATGACGAGGTACGTGAAGGTCACCCGGCGACTGCAGTTACAGACTCTAATATTGACACCATTACGACAACTTATTGAAACTGACAAAAAAATTACTTGCCAGCAAATTCGTGTTATGTTAGGCATTGGAATGAGCCAAGTGCAAAACATTTTACATGTGTATCTGAAGGTTCGGAAGCTTTGCACTCGATGGACACCGCATGGCTTAACGGAGGACCAGAAACGACTGCGTGTCCAGTGGTGCTGTAAATTGATAAAATGTTTAACGGAAGACAGTCATTGGCTGTCTATAATATAGTGACAGGTGACGAAACCTGGGTGTACTTCTTTGAACCCGAAAGAAAAACCCAATCGGCAGAGTGGGTCTTTCCTTTTGAAAATTTACGACGAAAGTTAAGAAAAGTCAAAGCATTGGTAAAAAAATGGTTGCTTCTTTCTTCGGCAAATCAGGACATTACACTACAGTATCGCTTGAAGATCAAAGGACAGTGACTGCAGATTGGTACGTCAACACTAGCTTGCCCAGTCTTAGAAAAAGTTCGCGAAAAGCGTCCTCGAAGCAATGTCTTCCTTCACCACGATAACGCATCCTCACAATCCGCTAAGATAACAGAAGCCTATTTGAAGGCTTCAAATGTGGAACTAATGATGCATTCGCCTTACAGCCCGGACCTCGCACGCTGCGACTTCTTTTTGTTTCCAAAAATTAAAGAAAAACTTAGAGGCACACGTTTTACGAGCCCTGAATCGGCGGTGAAAGCGTTCCATAAAGCCATTGGAGTGGTCTCTATGGAAGACTGGGCCAACTGCTTTGTACAATGGTTTCAGCGAATGCAAAAATGCATTAATCGCGATGAAATATACTTTGAAAAACAATAAATGTGTCGTAAGTTTTATATCTAGTCTTATTTATCAGAATCCAGAAACTTTCAGTATGCCATAGGGACATCGTGACTACAAGAAAGCTTCCACTCAGCATGGTGCTGACATCAGTGATAACAGTATGACAGTGACAACGCATTTTTACATTTCGAAGTAAAACGTCTGAACACAAAATAAAATCAAAATTGAAAAATAAATTAAACCTTTCCAACGATGTTGGATTTCGGCACTCGGCATCTTTCACTCGGCTACCGAATGATCGAAACATGACATGAAAGGAGCAGAAGAACGTTAATTCCTATGTCGACATTAATTAGGTTAAAGAGGGGCCCGTGGCTAAATAATAACAGCCGCACAGGTGGATCAATCAAGTTAAGCTACGCTTGCCGCGGTTGATCTGTGGATGGGTGACCACCTTTACATACCGTGACCCCTCCGTGCCTCGGAAAGCACGTTAAGCCGTTGGTCCCGGTTGTCATTCGTGGATCTTTGACAGTCGTTACGGGTCGTCAGAAGTCCAAAAGTCTGACAACCAGTCTTACCAAGGGGTATCGTATTACCCAGTAACTGGGTTGTGGAGGTCAGATAGGCAGTCGCTCCATGTAAAATACTGGTATTCAGCTGCATCCGGTTAGATTGGAAGCCGACCCCAACATAGTTGGGAAAAAGCTGGGCAGATGATGACATTATTTATTCCTAATTTTGTCAGTGTCGTATGAACGTGGAGTGAAACAAAAAGTATCCTTCGCTCGAGTGAGCCATTCACTCGAGTGAACAGTGGAAGTGACTGATATCGGCTTAACCGCTAAAATTTGGTTGACTGTAACGATGTAGGTCTCTCTGAATATGGAAGTGTCGGCACTGAATCAAACCCGCTTGATAGAATGAAAGCTTCCGAATGGTGCGTGTTCACTGTGGCACGGTTTTAGAACGTGGGCACGATAACTTGGTACAATATACTTGGCTGACTTTATTTCTTGTAACATTATCAATTATGGGCCATTCAAGTATTACGTAAGCACTTCAGAGGGGGGGGGGGGGATCCTTGCTTTGTTTATTTTAGATGACATGGGGGAAGGGGGTCGGGATGGTGATTACGTCAGCAGTATTTATTTTTTTACTTTTTCGGGTTTTTTACAAAATTAATTTAGTCGATTTTGGTTTGAACACGGCTATCCATGTCCGCATGGCAAATACATGTCTATGCTTGAAAATGTCCCGGACAGAAGCTAGTCACACTAATATTATAAAGGCGAAAGTGTGTGTGTGTATTTATATGTTTGTTACTTCTTCACGCTCAAACGGCTAGACCAATTTTTATAAAATTTTGTGTGGATTTAGCTGACACCCTGGATTAACATATAGGCTACTTTTTATCCCGATATTCCCACGGGATCGACACTTACGCGGGTGAAACCGCGGGGCACAGCTATAGTTAATCTATAAAGAAAAATGCATGTATATACCAATGTTTACGTAAGCATGTAAGCATGGGAGGGGAAGGGGTAGGAGCTTTGCTCACTTTTGCTGACAAGGGGAAGGCGGGGGGGGTTTAATAATAGCAAGAAATCTGCTTACGTAATACTTGAACAGCCCCTTACTTAAGCTCAGGTTAATTGTTAAAGCGTTCAATAATTAGCTACTGCTAGAGAGCGACTGAGCCGAAAGGGTGCGTCTCATAAGCTTTGAAAAGTTCAACCTGTTTTCAAAAGCTTTGAAAACCACAACATTTGCATTACCGACAGAATGTGTAAATCAAAACAGCATACAGGGGGCCTGAAAAGGCCACTTTGGCAGAATCATAAAAGGATAACATAATGAACAGTTAACTGTTAATCGTATCAAATCCCATTGGTGAAGCATATTTCAGTATTTTTTTTTGGTGTGTGCTAAAATACCAATCAATCCAATCCAAATTCAATCCCAATCTCTTTGACCTACGTAAAACAGCGAAAAAAAGAAAAACACGGACTGTCTTCGCCATAATACGATTCTTATTCTTTTATGATTCTCCAAAGTGGCCTTTTTAGGCCCCCTGGCCTTCGAGAGAATGCGTTTGAGTCACCTGTCACTGCGACAATTGTAGTAGGTAATAGAGATCAAATTCGCAAAACACTTATTCGTTTGTATGAAACGGACAGGTGTCAAGAATGCATCCTCTCGTCGGCCGAACTGTAAACCGAAGCCTTCGTTTAGCTTATAAGTTTACACACGACCTTAATCGATTGAACTAAGTACTTTTTCAAAATACAAACACCATTGAAATGCATAGCAAAAATAATTTAAATGTTCCAGATTCAACTGTAAACCACAACCCAATATTCCAAGAATCTTATCAATGTAACACAAAATTCCCTTCATTTATAGATCACACGTCACTATTCTGGTTATAACCTCAAACCGATGACGTACGTCACTGGACACGCTGCCTGACACATGTGGGTCGCCGCGGCTGATAGTGAGATGAAAAGATGTTGTAATGCTTTATTGTGGCACAAGATGGATAGTTACAGAAGACCAGTTCTAAACAACGAGCGAAAAAGGGAGTAAGCACCCTGCGTAACACTCTATCAATCTAAGTCTGAATAATTTTGAAGGATATCGCTAATCCATTGCTTCATATGTTCGAAAAATGTGTCTGCTCAACAACGTAAACAACGCAATGTATGTTGTGGAACTGTCACAATGAAACCCATTGCTACTGATAGTGTGTCAAATAGCCCGCAGGTTCGCATGGGCACTGGATTTTCAAAGCACTGCTTAGCGCCGAGGGTTGGAAATGCAACAGTGTGTTTTTTTGACGCGCTAGAACACGCTCTATTGAATTCTCAACGCTCGGCTCAATACCAAGAGTTGAAAATGCAGTCTGCGATAAAATCCACAATGAATGTGGGCTTAATATTAACATACAGCATTTCAACTAGGAAGAAATGGTCGAATCTACTCACTCTCACATGCAAACGCGTTTGCACGAAATTTAAGCACGCTTCAGGTAACCAGTCGGGGTTGTGGCTTCGAGACAAATGGTTACGTTTTGTAGTGCGTTTAACTCAACCCTTACACTATTTGGATACTGGCCTTCGTTGAATCTTAGCTCCTGTGTTCACAAAAAGGGCCTAGTTGAGATACTGGTCATCTTTATACTGTGGTCCGGGCGGCGATTTCAAACAAATGCCAGTCGCGAGTGCGCTTGCACTCACTGCACGTGAACTGTATCTATGTGTGCGTACGTTTTTGAGCCGATCTTTTGCGTCTATCTATTTTGTATCGTCGGTATCCGAGAAGTAGGTATCCCTACCGGGAAAATATCACATGTATTAAGCCAACACTGCAACCATTTTGTGTTGTTGTCGAATAGGTTGCAAACTATCTATTTGTATTTCAATGGCAGAAATTTATTCGCCGAGATAGAATTCGAAGCCAGTGTATTTCAGGCTCGCAGCAGTCGAATGGACCGATATTATAGTGGCTAAGTAATAATAACAGCCGCATGGGCCAGTCGATTACGTTAAGCTACACTTGCCGCGGTTGGTCCGCGGATGGATGACTTTCTTTACACACCGAAACCCCTACGTGCGACATTCCTGGATCTTTGACAGTCGTTTCGGGTAGTCAGAAGCCCAAAAGTCTGACAACCAGTCTTACTAAGGGGTGTCGTATTACCTAATAACTGGGTTGTGGAGGTCAGATAAGCAGTCGCTTCATGTAAAATGCACCAGTCTAGCTGTATCCGGTTAGACTGAAAGCCGACTACTACATAGTTAGGAAAAGGCTAAGCTGATTGAAACACTAGTCTATTAGGCAATGGATCTTGTGTCTATTAGGGAATGGATCGTGTGTCTATTAGGAAATGGATCTTGTGTCTATTAGGAAATGGATCTTGTGTCTATTAGGCAATGGATCTTGTGTCTATTAGGCAATGGATCTTGTGTCTATTAAGGAATGGACCTTGTGTCTATTAGGCAATGAATCTTGCGCAAATTAGGCAATAGATCTTGTGCCTATTGAGCAATGGATCTTGTGTCTATTAGGCAATGGATCTTGTCTCTATCAGGGAGTGGATCTTGTGTCTATTAGGCAATGGATCATTCATCATTCCCGAGAGGACCTGGAGAAAAGGTGAAGACTTGATTAAATAAAGTGATTAATTTCTTGACATGAAATCTCTCTCCATATCTTTTATTACTTTATTTTCTTTTCTCGTAGCTCCATGCTACTAGCTTGTGCTACTTGAAAAACAGGATGAGGTATAGAAAAGCAGAACCCACACACGTTAGTGTGTGACTTAAGGTAAATGCGCAGTTGTAGCCCGCGGAATTAAATTTTTCTTACGTTTTTTGTAATTTTCAGGTCAGTGTCTGGTTGTATCTTGATCAAAATATGATTCGCGACTGCAACAGGTACGTATTTACAGAATTATAATCATTAGAATCATTAATACAGACGCGACGCAACGGTGCGACGGATATTCATTAGGGATAATCATTTCCGTGAAGTTTTCATAGAAATTGTACAGTTCTAATAGGGTCGCGTTGCCGTTGCGGGAATCTTAATTATTATTACCCTCAGAAGAAATAACATAGCCAGTACCTAAACAAAATGGTTTTTGTTTGCACAGCATTTACATTCAGCTAAAACAACAAGGGGCAATAAAGATAGTATTTTTCATCGACGCCCGCGCGTAAAACTAATAAAGTTACGAATTCCAACTATTTGCGTTGTAATAACAGCAATCAAAGATTTAATTAACGATCCGTAAACAGTCTGCGTCCTCCTCCCCTCCCCCAACGAACTGCCATCTTTTCGCCTCGTGAAAATATTACACAACAATACAGGCGAAATTGAGTGAAGCCTCAACATTATTTCAGCGAGGAAGTCTAAATATAATATTTTAGCATTAATTATGTATACTCGTATGTAATTTTTGAAGTGAAAACTTCTTTATATAGGCGCGTTAGGCATTTTTTGAAATGGAAAAAACCATTGAACTCGGTGTCGCTTACGGTAACAGTGGCGCTGTTACCGTAAGCGACACCGCGCGTGTTTTGATTATAAGGCAATTAAAAAAAACAGTGGCACTCCGGAAGTGCCGACAGAAATGAAAACAAAACACAAACAGAATACTTTGCCATCACTCACTGACATATCGGATATACTTTAAAACTGAGTACATCCCGAGGACAGCCGAAGCGGGTATTTTTTTTTTAATCGTCTTATTAACAAAACACGAGCGGTGTCGCTTACGGTAACAGTGGCGCGAGTTCAATGGCTGTTTCCCATCTCAAAAAATGCCCAAACCGCTTGAAGAAGTTTTCATTTCAAAAATGTGTAGGTATAAATAATAGAAATTAGCAGTAACTTAGTACACAGTAAAATAGTTATAGTAGTTTTATAAGTCGTATAATCTGTACCTATTTTATTGTGTGAACATAAATCCATACCTACTAATATTGTAAATGCGAAAGTTTGTCTGTCTGTCTGTTACCTCTTCACGCTTAAGCCGCTGAACCGATTTAGATGAAATTTGGTATAGAGATAGATTGCATCCCGGGGAAGGACATAGGATAGTTTTTACCCCGATATTCCCACGGGATTGAAACTTACGCGGGTGAAACTGCGGAGCGCTGCTAGTAATAAAATAAATACCTACTTCGGAAAGTCCGTGATTAGTCTTCTTCAAACCGGCCAAGTGCGTGTCGGGCCACGCACAGTGTAGGGTTTCGTAGTAGCCCGTTATCACAATGTAGTACGATTCTGTTGTTCATTATACTGAATATAAAAAAAAAACATATGTTGTTTTTTAATTCAAGTCTTATTATCCAACACCTAAGTTCAACGACTATTACCGCTAAACTAATAAAGTTATCTTAACCGCTATACTTTTTCCTTTAAAGTTCATGAAATGCACTATCATCGTGAATTTTTCCAGATTTTTCAAGCCAGCAGTTTAGGTTTTAGAGGGGGGGGGGTGCCCTACTGGAACAAAAATTTGCACTTTAAAGTTTAATATTTCGTAAATGGAGCATTAAATCGAAAAATTATTTCAACAACCCCCAAGTCATTTTAGAAGACCTATTCAACAATATCCCACACGATGGGGTAGACGACGAAAAAAATATTCATCCCCACTTCACATGTAGGGGAGCTACCCTAAAAAAAAATATTTCCCAAAATTTTATTTTACCACTTTGTCGGCGTAATTGATATACGTACTCCTATAAAATTACAGCTTTCTAGTACTAACGGTCTCTTAGCAAAACCTCGGACAGACAGACAGACATACAGACGGTCATAACGAAACTATAAGGGTTCCTTGTAGGAACTACGGAACCCTAAAAAAAAAGTGGCCAAGTGCAAGTCGAACCCGCACACGAACGGTTCTGTACCAGGCAAAAAACACCGAAAAAAACGTGTGTTGAGTATGCTGACCCCCTTTAATTCATATAATTTGTTATTATAGCGACAAAGAGTGCCTCTGGCACTCAAGGCTAGTAATGAGGTTACATCTGGCGCAGATTAAAAAAATAATTTATTTTATTATTTGCTAATATTTTACATAATTATTTATTTCTGTTTCTGTAACTGCCTGTGACATCACAGCGGGCCCAAAAAATAAATGTCATAGCGCTGGTATTCTGATAGGGCTATCAGAATACCAGCGCTATGACATTTATTTTTTAAATGTCGCAGCATCATGCTGAGATAGGAGCCTTTTGGCCTCGTATAGGACTTTCTGTTTCATTTTCCTTTTGTTACTTTTTTTTTTATATAACTTGGATTTTTATTTTACTGTTTAGTTTATTTTGTGATCCTCCTGATACGAGTCGCAATAAATACTTTTTCTTTCTTTACAATAGAAATGCACACTCTGTGAACATTTCAACTGTCTACCTATTACAGTTCATGAGATACAGCCCGGATGACAGTCAGACGGACGGATGGATAGATGGATGGATGGTTGGACGGAATTATTCCGTTCTGATCCCCTGAACCCCCCTTCCACCTCCCCCCTTCCGCCTCGATCCCCTCCTAGATCGTCTTCTGTTTTAATCTCTGTCTTATCCACTAAAAACATTCTCATACCGGTTTGAATCGCTTTTTCTTTTGTTTTTGATCCTGAAGGATCGTCAGCAACAAAAATAAGTACAGGGTTTATTGAAGTACATAAGTTCGTAATTTCATATTATAACGGATACGTGTATATTAGTATTGAGGAACAACGACCCCACATTTTCGTCTTTGTCAAGTCACCGCACCCGGTTTGAACCCTTTTTAATAATTTTACAGATGGCGGATCTGAAAACGGACGAACGAATGGACAGCAGAGACTTACTAATAGGGTCCCATTGGTACACTTTGGGTACGGACCCCTAAACATGATATTTGATTACCAGGCTTGCTCACTGCGTATTGGCGATTCATCAAACATTACCACGAACTTGAATCGAGGTGAGAATCCGAGGTGATTCACTTTAGAAACAAATGAAGCAGAAAAATGAGTTCGCATTTTGAATTACGGTGACTTGACTGAAGTTTGCAGCGAACAGCCGATCGATTCTGTAAAAATCTCACCGTGATATCTTAGGTGAAGTGAGTTTGTTTTTGCTAGGAATTGACACTATTGACAGCTCACTCCACGCTCACTTCACCTAAGTTTTCACGGTGAGATTTTTACAGAATAGCACCGCAGACCACTGTTCTGTAAAAAGATCACTGTGATAACTTAAGTGAAGTGAGCGTGGAGTGAGCTGTCAATAGTGTCAATTCCTAGCAAAAACAAACTCACATCACCAAAGTTTTCACGGTGAGATTTTTACAGAATAGCATTACTGTGGTGCTATTCTGTAAAAATCTCACCGTGAAAACTTAGGTGAAGTGAGCGTGGAGTGAGCTGTCAATAGTGATTTCCTAGCAAAAACAAACTCACTTCTCACAAAGTTTTCACGGTGAGATTTTTACAGAATCGACCGGCTGTACACAATAGCCCTGATGGTGTCTTATAAAGCTTTCTCCTTAAGTCAAAGGTTTCAAACATTAACAAATCAAAGTTGGAATAGAAATCTACGCTCTGTAAACAGCGGGGTAGTTGCGACACACTATCAGTATCAATAGCAGTTTTCACGGTGAGATTTTTACAGAATAGCACTACCGTAGTGCTATTCTGTAAAAATCTCACCGTGAAAACTTAGGTGAAGTGAGCGTGGAGTGAGCTGTCAATAGTGTCAATTCCTAGCAAAAACAAACTCACTTCTCACTAAGTTTTCACGGTGAGATTTTTACAGAATCGACCGGCTGTACACAATAGCCCTGATGGTGTCTTATAAAGCTTTCTCCTTAAGTCAAAGGTTTCAAACATTAACAAATCAAAGTTGGAATAGAAATCTACGCTCTGTAAACAGCGGGGTAGTTGCGACACACTATCAGTATCAATAGCTTTCATTTTGACAGTTCAACTACGTTCATTGCGTTATGCACGTTGTTGAGCAGACAAATTTTTCGAACATATGAAGCAATGGATTAGCAATATTCTTTAAAATGATTCATATTGAGATTGATAGTGTGTTACGCAACTAGGGTGCCGGTTGGCATGTATGATGATGAAAGAAAGAAAGAAAATGTATTTATTGCGACTCGTACAGGAAGATCACAAACTAAAGTAAACACAGTAAAATAAAAATCCAAGTTGTCTAAAAAAAAAGTAACAAAAGGAAAATGAAACAGAAAGTCATATACGAGGCCAAAAGGCTCCTATCTCAGCATGATGCTGCCACATTTAAAACATAAATGTCATAGCGCTGGTATTCTGATAGGGCCCGCTGTGATATCATGGGCTGTTACATAAACAGAAATAAATAATTATGTAAAATATTAACAAATAATAAAATGATGCTCCTGCCCATTCCGCGTTGAAATCCATACGCTGAAAGCTCGGTAATTGACCCACAAGCACTTTAACTACCTAATATAATCAGCTCGAGCCGAAACTCCACGAGATTTGGTAACGACATTGAAACGTCAGCAAATACACCACCAGCACATAAGAACATTATGTACGGTTGTCGTCTGTTCACGACGCCCGGTAATTAACTGGCAACACTCCAAATACAAATTGGTATTGCCAGATGGAAAAATATTTACAGAGAATCGGACTTATTATAATGTTGAACAAAAATTGGATTTTTTCTATTACCAATGTACTAATTTAAGTTTTTATAAATTGGTATGATAAATGTGGATGGAATTTAATGAAAGTAAAGGAATGATTTTCTAGATTTAGTATCTAAATTATTGCAATCATACAATCAGTCAAAGTACAACAAAAAGCGTTTCTGTTTCTGGTTGAATTTAATCTAAACATATGTACATATATAATAAAATCGTAGCGAAGTCAAAACTGTACATTGCATATTTATGAAAAAACAATTTTAATGTCGAAAATACAATTTTTAGAGTTTTTGTCTGTTTATCTGTTTCATCATCTGTCTAGGCTTTTCCCAACTATCTTGGGGTCGGCTTCCAGTCTAACCGGATGCAGCTGAATACCAGTATCTTACATGAAGCGACTGCCTATCTGATCTCCACAACCCAGTTGCTAGGTAATACAATACCCCTTGGTAAGACTGGTTGTCAAACTTTCTATTAATCTGTTTGTCTATAATTTATGAAGGATATTGCTATAAGTTCGTATTCTTCGATTATCAATAGTTGAGACCAAAACTATAACCATAGTAAACAGGGAAGTTTTATTTAATTGTGGCTGTTATTTTAGCATATTGTGGTGTCTTACGACTTCCACGCGAACGAAGTCGCGGGTAAAAGCTAGTAATAAATAAATAGCGACCACGTAGGTATTATTTACATTTTTTTACAAAGGAGATCTGAGGGACAATTCCTATAATTTAAAGAACGTTCCCAGTCTGATCTCACTGGCGAACCATCACAAGAGAGACTGAAGTTGTGGCGAGACAGTGCTACCTTACCCAAACCGTTCGTCCCACCCGCTGAAGACCCCCCACCTGGACATGAGTTACCTTGGGTAATCTGGAAGTCATTAAACATACTCCGGACCCAGGTTGGCCGAAGCAAGGAAAACCTGGTGGAGATTCATAGACGACTCCGCCTTGGAGTGTAAATGTGGTGCTGTCCCACAAACGATGGGACACTTAATGTCGTGTCCTGCGTGTCCTGTCAGCTGCACGTTACAGAACCTGGTGGACGGTGATGAAGGCGCCAAACAAGTAGCCGAATTCTGGGCCGAGTACATTTAGACTGCTATCGACACGCTAAGAAGAAGAAGTCTGATCTCAGTCTCAAAGTGTCAAATATACCTCAATTTTCTCACCATTTTTGACAAGTTTATGACATTGACTGTCGGTGAGATGAGATTGCGACTAGATTTTGAACTTTTTTAATTATGGGAATTTATCTTCTGATTGAAAACGGTATTCCAAATACAATTCCATTAAAATATTTGCTTTATCCGTTCGCCAAAAGTAGCAAACAGCCCCCCCAGCCTAAGCTCTGTGTGGTCGAAACATATCGTTTTTCATGGCGATATGAACAAGGCTGCATAATCGGGGCGGTTTAGTGGCAAAACCGCCTAGATAACAGTTTCAGAGCGTTTTCCGATACCCCACTACATTATAGGCTTTTTTGTTCATGTAAATATGACAGCGGAGTTTTTAAATACAATGCCTATCTTTAGAATGTGTTTAGTGATCTTTGAAACTTATGTTTTCAAGAATCAACGGTTTTGGACTGCATTATAAGAGCCTTCAGGTCGAAAAATACTACTTATAGTGCGTCTGGCACAGTCTGAGTATTCAGCAGTTAGTATCGATACCAACCCAACCCAACCGATACCAACTCTGCTGTCTGATTAATTAATCTTGCTTTATACCTATATAACTTAAGTCCAAGAACAACGGGCGACATTTTGCAACGTTTTACTGGATAAAATATTGTTAAAATCACCATCAACACTGTCCAGGAACAACTAATTTTCTTAAAAAAAGATAATCTAAAATAAAACAATAAAAAAAATATCTTTAAATTGTTCGTAACGTCGAAAAATCGAAAAAAATTAAGCAGATTGTGCTTCCTTCTGACTTCAGATGCTTTCATTTCAATAAGAATCTAAGAACGAGAATAAAAACAAGATCGCAAAGCGCCGTTGATATTAATAAAACATATCTTCCTCATTTCCTTTGAGATACGCATTAGCGATAGTATGAATTGGCCCTCTCGCATTGCTTTGTATGCGGCTCTTCAAGGGAGAACATGAGAAGTAATAACTTTTAACGTAGGATACTTATATCTTGAAGACTCAATATAAGCAGGCAAGAAGATGAATGATGACATCACACTAATATTATAAAGGCGAAAGTTTGTGTGTGTGTGGATAGTGATACTCTCGTTAATTGACGACAATGTGTCGCAAAAGTTGTTACGATGACAGATGTCACATTTTCACGGCTCTATGATTGCGCGGGAAAATTTTGGCGCCATTTCGGCCATATTTTTATCACTGTAAATTTAAAAAACGGTTTCGGCGAAAGTTCGGCAGTTTAAATAGGCGTTATGTTTTCGACAAAAGGTGTCATTTAAACTTGTTAGCTGATGCGCTGGAAAAGTTATAGTGCTGACAATTTGACAGGTGTCTTAATTGACGCGGGAAAATGGCTGTATTTTTTGCATATGTTTGGTCATATTGGGGTTTTAATCACACTATCACACTAATATTGTAAAGGTGAAAGTTTGTGAGTGTGTGTGTGTGTTTATATGTTTGTTACTTCTTCACGCTCAAACGGCTGGACCAATTTTGACTAAATTTTGTATGGAGGTAGCTGACACCCTGGATTAACATATCATCATCACCATAATTCCAGCCGAAAGACGTCCACTGCTGGACATAGGCCTCCCCCAAGCACCTCCACTTCGACCGGTTCTGTGCTTCTCGCATCCAACGGGTTCCTGCGGCCTTCACAAGGTCGTCGGACCACAGTCGGATTAACACATAGGCTACTTTTTATCCCGATATTCCCACGGGATCGACATTTACGCGGGTGAAACCGCGGGGCGCAGTTAGTCTTTCATAATTCAGATAATTATGTTTGCAAAGTCAAGACACGTAACTACCTACTTAAGCTTTATGTTCATTAATTATCCTCAACTTTGTCACTAAAATATTAAGTACTAGTTGCGCCCCGCGGTTTAACCAGCATAAGTTTCGATCCCGTGGGAATATCGGGATAAAAACTAGCATAAATGTTAATCCAGGGTATCAGCTACCTCCATACCAAATTCTATCAAAATTGGTCCAGCCGTTTGAGCGTGAAGAAGTAACAAACATATAAACACACA
The DNA here is from genome assembly GCA_916614155.1 of Mesoligia furuncula. NCBI lineage: Eukaryota > Metazoa > Arthropoda > Insecta > Lepidoptera > Noctuidae > Mesoligia > Mesoligia furuncula. The sequence continues at coordinate 27,065,459 of OU744807.1, read as the reverse complement.
CACTCACATACACACACTCACAAACTTTCGTATTAGTGTGATTAAAATCCCAACATGACCAAACATATGCAAAAAATGCAGCCATTTTCCCGCGTCAATTAAGACACTTGTCAAATTGTCAGCCCTATAACTGTTCCAGCGCATCAGCTAACAAGTTTAAATGACACCTTTTGTTAAACGTATTTAAACTGCCGAACTTTCGCCGAAACCATTTTTTAAATTCACAGTGATAAAAATATGGCCGAAATGCCGCCAAATTTTTCCCGCGCAATCATAGAGCCGTGAAAATGTGACATCTGTCATCGTAACAACTTTTGCGACACATTGTCATCAATTAACGAGTGTATCACTATCCCATTGTTTCACAGCAGGAACACTATAATCAAAAGTGTATTATTTAGCTATAGACGGATGTGTGCGTATAATTTACAAGCGGATATCGCGTACATTGTCTCAATTCAATCCGTCTAATGAAGGCGGGAACGAGTGACGCGCGTCCGCCATGATGGCTTGGCATTAGGGTTGTAGCATTGCAAATATAGGGAAAAACCATTCTAATGTAAACGGGAAATAACTGATACGTTAATAAACGGGATTTATAAACACGTGTGGCATTCGTTGTTTACGAAGAGGCTAAACGATGCTGCAAGGCCTTTGTTCAAAGCAACAGCAATTATTGAGAGTACTACAAACATAGTGCGATAATCCAGGATTTTCTCTACTTACGCAGGTAAGTACGGTATCTTGTTTCCGTGTAACGATACCTACATAACAAAACAATGTCCAGCAGTTCCAGCACATCAGGCTGACTGATCGGACTGTTGGTCCCGCTACAAACCTACCTTTGTCTAATCATTAATTTATACTTCTATGTAATTTATACTTATGTGAAATTATGAATAAAAATTATTATTATTATTACACCACAACTGCAATAATATATCTCGCACAAACACGAGAAAATAATGAAGATTTATAGCTGAATTCGATTTGAATAAAGATAGAACTTTCGCAATAAAATCAGCCTTAACTTGCCACACAAACTTCCTTGTCCTATAACCGTGCTCCAAGGAACCACACCTCATATAGCCAACGCGTGTTTATTTACTCACAGACACGCGTATTTGCATGCAAATTGAATGAAATAGCTCCCTCCGAACATTCGTGCAATCACATTCAAATCTTGTACTAACACTTGGCCTGCTGTGTGCTGAACTAATACTGGCTGACGGAGTTCTGTTTATTGTCTTTGCCTTGTCATAATGTAGGTTGGTTGTTTTTATTTTGCGTTTATCATCATCATTTCAGCAGAAAGACGACCACTGCTAGACGTAGACATCTTCCCCTAACCAGGGCCAGTTTAACCGGTTCTGGGGCATGTGACGCATAATTTCTCCCAAATTGTTTTTTTTTGTTTGTTATTTTTTTATGCGTCATGTTTGCCGCAAATAAACGTAGTTACCTATTTCCTTTCTTTCTTTCTTTCATGCGGCCTTCACCAGGTCATCGGTCCACCTTCTAGGATGATGTGTTTATAAGTTAATCTAATGAAGTATGAAAGTAATTTTCAGGTCAATTTTCAGGAAAAAAATATAGAACATATTTTATTTCTGTCACTGAAGATATTGAAAAATGGATTTTCAGGCTAGGAACAAATCTCTAATAGAGAGGCATCAAGTTAACAGAATGATCAGTGAAATTAAGGTCGTGAAAATTCGTCGCTGTTTTCGGCTCATGTGTTTCCTTCCATTTTTTGTAACATTGGGGACGCTTTTTCTAGTGATTGACTGCGTTCAACTTACTTATTGTTGAAAATATTTAGGTTAGCCTGTGTTTGGTTGCCAACTTGCAAGATAAATATAAACTGTTAGACTGATACCTTGGGCAGCTTACTATAAAGCCCTTCTGCTATTACGAATTTGTTCAATGAGGGATTTTCTTTTTCTTTTTTTTTAACGCTTCCCTAGTCGCTGGATAGATGGCGCTGAACTTGGTAAGTTACTGCAAGGAACGGAACGTCACATAATTTTTTTATTAATTCACTTGGATCTAATTTTGAGATCGTAAAACGAAAGCAAACGAAACTGTCACTCAACGAGCGTACCTATATGACGTGACGCAATGTTTTTTTTCCAAATGTTTTGACTTTGGCACCTAGTAACGTAGTCAGTTCAACGCCATCTTCAGGGTTCTTGGAAACTAAGTTTTTTTTTAATACTCAAAAGAAAAACCTCTCATTGAAAATGTAATTTTAAGCACTAGCAACCCTACCAGCTGACAATGGCGGGAAAATATTGACGTCACAAGCGCGTGTTCACAGCCAACGGCGACGCAGTTGTGGCATTGTAGCGCCGCGCTCCGCCTCTGAGCGAGCCGGCCGGGGCCGTCCAACGCACTCGATTATTACAAACTGGCGGTGCGGAATCGATAGTCAGATGGCACTGTTGTAGCGAGTAATGTTGTCTGCATACGTTTGTTTGTTAGATGTTCTGACACAGATACCCGAGGTAATCGACATATCTCGAAGAATTGCCAAACTAAAGTGGCAGTGGGCAGGGCACATTGCACGCCGAACAGATGGCCGATGGGGCCGAAAGCTTCTGAAGTGAAGACGTAGCGTTGGAAGGCCTCCCACAAGGTGGACCGATGACCTTGTGAAGGCCGCAGGAATCTGCTGGTTGCGGGAAGCACAGAACCGGTTGAAGTGGAGGTTCTTGCAATGCCTATGTCTAGCAGTGGACGTCTTTCGTCTGAAAAGTTGGTAAATGTCACATATCTTCCAATTTTTGCTTCTAGGACATGCTTCCGCACTTTACGTTTTATCATATCCATTCATCAATGCTTCTTATAGATTGGCCTACGAATTAACAGAAATCAAGAAAGAAAGAAAAAAGTTTATACACAAAATACAAAATAATTTTTCAACAACAATAGTGTGTACCTCACGGCTACCCCAAAAAGGTTCATTTCAGCAAGATGCTGTCTGACGCTGGTTTTCTAATGAACCTTTAGGGAAAAGTGTGAAATCTACAAATGTTATCTAGCCAATTCCAAAAACAGCTCAAACATTCCCATCTTACTACATGAATCGAATCGATATTGCCATCATAAGCTAGTGCGATTCGATATTGGTGACACGTTCGACCTCTTATTGCGATCAAATCATCCTCGAGCATCGACACACGGGTAATAACCAATAAACTCTGCTCCTTCGACCTCCATTTACTGCCGTCTGCAAATAAATATCGCTGTCTTTTGTTAGATAGACTATACTTATACTTTTGCCCACAGCTCCGCCCGCGGGAACGTACTACCGGGATAAAAAGTATATTATGTGTTAATCCAGGTTATAAACTACCTATGTGCCAAATTTCATCCAAATCTGTTCAGCCGTTTTTACGAGTTTGAGTAAGAAACAAGCATAGGTACTCCCTCCCCCCCCCCCCGCCCCATGAATCACTCCGACCATTTGTGAAAATCCGTTCGGTAGTTTATGAGTTTATCACGTTCAGAGAGACAGACAGACGCCGTGGCGGGGGACTTTGGTTTATAATAATACTAGCTGCGCCCCGCGGTTTCTCCTTCGTAACTTTCGATTCCAAAAAAAGTCTGGAGAGGGCAAGCCTTATCACATAGGGGAATAAAAAATAGCTTAAGACCTATTCTCAGACCTACCAACTACACACAAAAAATTACATAAAAATCGGTCAAGCCGTTTCGGAGGAGTTCGCTAACAAACACTGTGACACGAGATTGTTATATATAAGTATTACATTTATATATGTAGTGACAATAAAAGATAGGTATGAAAGAAATAGTTTTGACGAAACATTAGATACTAAAGATATATTTTTAGTGTTGTATACAATGTTACTCTATTATATCAAGTGTCATACTTATGTTAAACTTTGCTTAAGACAGAGTACTTTCAACTAAAGTTAAGTTTCCACAACTTTGAAAAGTTATTTCAGAAGCTAAATATGTACCCGTTAGTTAAGTTAACATTACTTCACATTGTGTGCTTACTTCGTCAGAATTCTTAGACAGAATCCCGAATGAAGAGCAAGTTAAATTGCATAGAGTTGCAAATACCAACCACAGAATTAAATTATCAGAAGTATCAATCCATATAGCGCAGGAACGAACGTCCTTGAACAAATTTAAGTATATATAGTCACCCAACGTGAAAAAGTCATCATTATCTTGCTCATAACCCAAATTTATTTGGGGTCGGCGCAACATGGCTTTTTCTCTCATACTTCTCTATTAGTCGTCATCTCGGTAGAGACCCTCTATCTAACCATAATCATCTTGCACACAGGTCATCCATAGTTTCTTTGGTCTTCCCCTACTCTTATAGCCATCCACATTCTTACTCAACACTTACGATCTTCATCACGATATTTTTCTCAACCAACCTGAAAAAGTACGCCAAGCAAGTGACTGCGAAAATGTTCCATAATATGAATTATTTTTTATCACATGTTGTTAATAGGTAATACGGGCTGGTTTCCGCAACTCCACGTCATTGCGCGTATTTTGCGTACGGGTGCAAAAATCGATTATTCGATCCACCCCAGCTCCTCAAGGAAGGCCAGCAACGCCTTGATGTTACTGACCGTCTCACGTAGGGTACCTGGGTTACCGAAGTACTTTGCACTGTACGTGTCGACCACCGGACAGTTTAGAAGCACATGTGCCGCTGTCTCGTCATCCTCCATGCAGGCACTGCACAGCGGACTGTCTGTTACTCCTATGAATCACATGTTGTTATGAGGCATCTCAATCCTTATCAGCCAAGATTTTCTTAACCACATATGTTGGGGCTGACTTGACTTCCAGTCTAACTAGATCCTGCTGAATATCATCAATTAGTTTACATCTTCTACTACCATTAGTGGTCCTTCTTACCCGTGTTACTTTGTGCCTGAACTTTGAAAGTTGAGTGCGGTTGCATTCGCCTCGATAATTGGATCTCTTGTTCGGCTTCGAACACTGTCACTGTTCAAACAGATATCTGTTCTAGCTCTCTTTAGACACGCGGTGTGGACGACAATGGAACAGAGTGAATAAATCTAAACGTAATATGGTGGAAGCAGACATATAGGATTTTTTTAAGTAGGTAACGCTAATAGAAGCATATTACAAAACTAACAACGTTTTGATAACTAGACGGCTGATGGAATCCATATCAAAAAAAAAATTATAGCTTTATAGAATATAATTTAAATTTTTCCTACGAGGGTCAATAATTTTTTTGCTAGACTTCATAGTCGCAACTGATGATCCCAGATATTGCTTGAAGGAATTCGAAGATAATATGTCTTTTATTTTCATGTTGCCGTAGAATTTAGGTAAGTACTTATATTATCTTTTATGAACAACGCAGCAATAAGTTTCGTACTTAGAATTTTACGTTCAAAGACCCTTGTATCAACCAAATTGACGTTTTAAAATGAATGCAAAGGATTTTATAGTCCGCCATAAAATATGTAACTTCGCTCATAAAAATGTTTCGTGTAATAAAAATAATGTTTACAAAAAGTGTCCTTGTAAAATTGTTTTTTGCTTTTTCTTTTATTCATGACATTTCGTTCTGTAATTACACTGAGTGTCCGCACAACAAACGTACATATTTATTTCAGGATGCAAAATGGAAATACAGATTGCTGTGTTGCTAATTTTTTATTAATAACTTACTTATATTTGCAGTTTGCACTACACTCGACACATACAAGTTATCAAGTAGGCAATACTAATGATTGCTATGGTAAGAATGGAATAGAATACTCTTTATTATGTACACCATGCGAATTACAGAAATAAATGTAATAATTTTACGTAGGATGACACAATTTGCGGTCTTATACCTAAAAGCGATATTTTAAAGACAACCTTTGGATGGATCAAAGAGAGAAGGAGAGACAAAACTGCAAAGATTTACTTACTTGCAATAATACAGTCTGCCATCTCTCCCCGTGTGCACCGTCCAGCCCTCTTTCAGTTCAGCCTGCAGCCTCTCCAGCGCGGCCTCGTCCTCCAGCGCCGCCCGGCCCAGCTTTGGACTCCCAGTCCCCAACCTCGGACTGCCATATTTTGGACTGGCGCCCAACTTGGGACTATTGCCGCCCAACCTGGGACTGTTTGAACTCGAAGCTCCATCGCTCAAACTTGGACTACCAGTCGCTCTTCTATTAAAACTTGGACTTGGGTTCGGTCTGGGACTGGGGGCTAGTTTGGGACTCGCCGTGCCGCTGGGACCAGGCGACGACGACGCCTGCTGCAGCAGCATCGCTTTCACGTCATCGTATCATATTTAACGTTATGTTCATCTGAAAAGAAAGAAACAACAGATCAAGCAAAAACATTAATAAAAATATTCCTCAGCAGGTAGGCATCCGAGACATTCAAACAACAACGCTTCAAAAAAGGACAGATAAACGAAACGCCCTCATCTGCGAGCTCTCTAAAATGGCAACACCGATTAAAACTGGCCGCAAAAACTCCACTGGAAATACCGCCCAAATTGCTGCGAAAAAAGAACCCGACCGTAGCCTCGCAAACCGTAATCGTTGGAACGCGACCGGCGAAATATGAATGAAAATGGACGCCATTTTCGCGATGGCATTTTGTTTACGCGCGCTTTTTTGCCCACTCGATAAAGTGGGGATTGGGTTATTTTGGAAAGTAGGGTAAGATAACCTTTAGCGGGTGCGTGTCGGTTTGAATAAATGGGTCGGATATAATACCAGATTGTTGAAACAGAATGGTAATTGAATATTGTTTCCCGCGTGTAAAGCCGTATTTTATAGCAAAGTTTGAAATAGGTTATGACTGGTTTAGAATATACAATTTACTTCTCAATGCTTGGTTCCTTTTCTTTAAAAGAAAATTAATAAATTAAGCTTGAAACCATTGACAGTAAATACAAAGAGACAGAAACATCAAAAGGACATAATCTGAATAATATCCGGAACATTAAATATTAATTTACTGTGCTTATTTCAATAAAACAACATTTCAGTGCGGAAGGATCGGACAAGCGCTCCGCTCGGCGCGGAATCCGTAAATTGTTTCAATAAAAACTCCCGCCAGAACCATTGTCTCTGGTACGAAGTGAACGGATTAAACGACGCCATATTGCCGATTCGCGCCAATCTATTTTTTTCGACATTATTTGTATCACATCTGTCGTTTTTAGGGTTCCGTACCCAATGGGTACAATACGGATCCCTATTACTAAGACTTCGCTGTCTGTCCGTCTGTCCGTCTGTCTGTCTGTCTGTCACCAGGCTGTATCTCAAGAACCGCGATAGCTAGACATTTGAAATTTTCACAGATGATGTATTTCTGTTGCCGCTATAACAACAAATACTAAAAACAAAATAAAATAAATATTTAAGGGGGGCTCCCATACAACAAACGCGATTTTTTTGCCCTTTTTTGCTCGATATCAAAAATGGCAACAGGTAGGCACTTGAAATATTCACAAAATACTCAGTTGTATTTTAACTTTAATAATAAATAATAAAATTAAAATAAAATAAATATTTAAGGGGGGCTCCCATACAACAAACATGTTTTTTTCGGCGTTTTTGCCTTGTGGTACGGAACCCTTCGTGTGCGAGTCCGACTCGCACTTGGCCAGTTTTTTATGTCTGTTTGGATTACGATAAATAAAAAGTCTGTGTGGTGCCGGACTTAAAGAATACCACCACCCCTTACTTCCCGTGGGTGTCGTAAAAGGCGACTAAGGATCGTACCGGAGAATGGGCAGCAGCGTTCTCTATGTATTCCACCATCATACCATACTGCGATCGCCAACCCGCCTGCCAAGCGTGGCGATTATGGCAAACCCTCCCAAAATTGGGGGAGGCCTATGTCCAGCAGTGGACGTCTATCGGCTGAAACGAACGAAATAAAAAGTATGAAAATTCAAGCAAATCTGATTAAGATTATAACGCGATCACTGTTATTTGAACACAGTATTGGAGTTGACAAATTTTTTGTCAGTTAGTGTATCTACCTAACGATAAACCTTTGATAAAAGTATTTTCAACTAGATTTAGATAATAAAAACTACATAGAGTAGAGGAGTAATTCACGTATTTTTTAAGAACGTTCACAATGGAGCCTAAAAAGGCCACTTTGGCAGAATCATAAAAGGATAACATTATGAACCATAATGGACAGTTAACTGTTAAGTTAATCGTATCAAATCCCATTGGTGAAGCATTTTTTAGTTATTTTTTTTGTCTGTTCTAAAATACCAATCAATCCAATCCAAATCCAATCCATTGATCTCTTTGATTATACCTAAGTACGTAGTGCAGCGAAAAAAAGAAAAACACGGACTATCTTCGCCATATTATGATTCATAATGCTATTCTTTTATGATTCTACCAAAGTGGCACTTTAAGGCCCCCTGATCTCAGGCTCAATCTGTCAAAAATACTTGTAATTTCCCTAGATTTTTGACAATTTTTTGACTTTGATTGTTGCTGAGTTGAGATTGCAATTAAGAACGTTGTTAATTACGGGAATTGACCTTCTGACCTACTTACTCAAATCGAAACCCCTTTATAAAAGATAAACCCCGCCATAATTATCTATACAAGCTGAAGAGTTTGTTTGTTTGAACGCGATAATCTCTGGAACTACCGGTCGGATATGAAAGATTCTTTTTGCATTAGATAGCCCAATTCTTGAGGAAGGCTATAGGCTATTTACCCTCACGCTAGGAACCTCAAGAGCTGAGCAAAAACTAAATAAGACAGAAAGGTCGCTGCGCGGGCAGGCGGTGCGATGCTACGGAGTGTGTTGGGGGACAAAACATTTCACGCGGACGAAGTCGCGGGCAGAAGCTAGTGATGAATAAAGCTCAATGCTTTTAACACATTTCTCTCCAATAACATAATACTAGCAAGATAATATATCAAGGTTAACAGAATACCTATTTGAGCGTCTATCTATCAAGATAATTCACTTTTTTTTTTTTTTTTGCTGATGGGAAATCATCATGACTCCTCCCGCTCTGGGTGGAGCGGAAGGGAGTGTCAGACTCTTACTGACTAAAACCCACCCGGTTCCTTCCTTGGCCCTTTATGTTCCGGGCCAGCGGTAACCCTTTCGGACAATCCCGCTGACCCGGCAGGCTTCGGCCCTAAGGGGCCCCTCCTCGATGCTGACATCTCTTTGAGGCGCGCGTGGAACACGTACGCGCCGTCCGGCACGGGCCTGGTCCTGATCGGACGGTGAGCTACCCATTACTCTCCGCCCGCAGGCCCACGCCTACGGTAAGATAATTCACTTGTCACTTACGTATTAGCGCTGTGCAGTACCTAATTTATGCACCGCCATGCCACCGGATGGCGACACCTGTCTCGGTCGCACAGCATCAAACGATAATATGTACTAAAGCCCGGTTTCTGAACCGAAAATCTAATCATGAATAATCAAAAATGTGATCTAAAAGAGTGTCTGTGGAGTTTCTTGCTCGTTCTTCTCCACAGGAACCTACAACGCTTTGGAAAGGGCAAGTAGCTTCATCTTTCTAACTGACCGGCTCCTTGACGATTCAAAAGTGTCTGTAATTGACTTATCCATATTATATCCATATTAATTCTAGAAATTCGAAAGTAACTCTGTCTTTCTGTCTGTATGTTACGTTTTCACGCCTCGGATTTCGATAAAACTTGGCAGAGAGATAGATTGCATCCCGGGGAAGGACATAGGATAGTTTTGTCGACATACCTCGCGGGCGAAACCGCGGGCGGAAGCTAGTATGCATATAAAATAAAGTCGGGATAGTTACACCATGTATAACTCAAGAACGGCTGGAGGGATTTTTATAATCTTAGATTTTTTGGTTTTGTCTCAGTCTCGAACAGCAGAATAACTATAATAAAAACATGGGAAAAAAATTACGAAAAATATGATAAGTACCTAATTCATTTTCTCACACATTTTGTGTGGAACGGTTTTTTTGACGATATCTCGAGAACGGATTGACTGATTTCGATGGCGGAACGAAGTTCGCCGGATCAGCTAGTCACACTAATATTATAAAGGCGAAAGTTTGTGTGTGTGTGTTTGTTACTTCTTCACGCTCAACGGCTGGACAAATTTTGATAAAATTTTGTATGGAGGTAGGTGTTGAATTAGTAGTTGAATTTGAGTGTGAACACAAAAATTAGCTAACAAATTATCAAGCATCGTAAACTGTTGTGATTGGTTGACTAAATAATCAACATCCATTCGGATCACTTGACTTCCGTTTAATTTTGACATATTGTTAATTTTCGTTCCAGAAATTGGATGTAGGTACGCTGCTTTACCTTTATAAACTAGTAACCCATCCTTGCTGCACACGGGTGCACGGGTGACATGTCAAAGCGTCGAGATTTCTGTCCTATTTCTGAGTTAAATATTATGTCATTTTTGTAACCACATTAACCTTCCGAAATAAATTATCTGAATGATGGTGAGAACAGCATCAATATCTATTGTTTAGTTTAGAATTCAGCGGACACGCAAACAGACACGAATAGCGATATTTTTTATACTATGTAGGTATAGATTCAACAAAACCAACTTAAAACTTGGTAACGGTTCCGTTGTCTTTACCAAACAACTTTTGACACGCCATTTATTTTAATACAATGTCGATCTTACGACAAATTTCCGATTTCAGCAGTAGAGGAGCTTCTGGTTTCTATACATATTACAGAGAAAGGTCTAATTCATTTACCGATTCGTGGAATTTTGCACGTGCTAATGCTGCGACAGATCGGAACCAGATATGATCATCCTGACATAATACAATGAGATCAAATCTCTTAACGCCTCGAAGCATAAATCAAGCAACAATAATAGCCTAAACATAATATTCATTCATATTATATACATAATTATGTTCCTAAGGTTTTTATTGTGCTACTAGAAATAAAGGTTTTTTTTTATAAAACCATTTGGGATATTTCAGACTTTGTACAGCCAGCTTCAAAAAAATGTTAGTACCTATAGGTACATAACAACAATTAATTTGATTGTTTACAGTTTGTGGTCCTTAATATCCACTATATCAGTCATCATCTGCCTAGCCTTTTCCCAACTATTTGGGGGTCGGCTTCCAGTGTAACTGGATGGAGCTGAATACCAGTATTTTACATGGAGCAACTGTCTATCTGACCTTCACAACCCAGTTACTGGGAAATACGATACCCCTTGGTAAGACTGGTTGTCAGACTTACGGGCTTCTGACTACCCGTAACGACTGTCAAAGATCCACGAATGACAGCCGGGATCCTTTCCGAGGCGAATACGATACCCCTAAAAATACGATACCCCTTGGTAAGACTGGTTGTCAGACTTACGGGCTTCTGACTACCCGTAACGACTGTCAAAGATCCACGAATGACAGCCGGGATCAACGGCTTAACGTGCTTTCCGAGGCACGGAGGGGTCACGGTATGTAAAGATGGTCACCCATCCACAAACCAACCGCGGCAAGCGTAGCTTAACCTGATCAATCGACCTGTGCGGCTGTTTTTATTTAGCCACGATCAGTGTGAAGCTATAATTAAAAGTACCCAATGTGTAATATGTTTTGTGACTACATATTGATACCATTTTATTATTAAACAAAGATTGTCGGCTATTAGGTAAATGATTATTATATAAATGTATACCCCTTTTTAAGCTAACCGTACCTACATACCACCCTTTATCCCTCTTCCGTTCAAAGATACATAAATACATCATAAATTACGCACCTATGTTTGAACAACACATTATTTACTACCCGAACTTTCGTGTGTGCGAACACTGTAGGTACTAAAATATCCCATCTCATAAATAGAGCACCATAAACAAATAGTTGCTTTAATCGTCGGTACCGCTCATAAACGCTATAGGGACAATCTATTCATAATTATCTTTCATTGATTTACCCCTAAAAACTGGCTTAAAGTTAAGTGTTGTGTTTAGGTATAGTGACTGTTTAACCATAAATTGACGTTTAAAGGTCTCTTGCACACAACGGGCGCGGCGCGGCGGGACGGGACGGGACGGCGACGCGACGCTGAGCAGTTGTAATGTACTGGATATTACTGACGACGCCACACAGAGCCGTCCCGCCACGCCGCCCCGGCGCGCCGAGCGAGAATACAAGTCAGAAGCGGCGGGGCGGGGCGTGAACACGTCGCGTCGGACGAGACGGAGCGTGAATGAGATTTTGTATTGTTTTACAAAAATGGATGTCGTAAAACTAATCGAATGTGTTCGTGCTCACGTATATTTGTACGATTTGGGCCCTAGGCAGTATAAAAACACTGTTCATGGGCGCGGCGGGACGGGACGTGATCGCGCCCGCAGTGTGAACGATGCCGTCGCGCCAGCGCCGCGTCGACGTCCCGCCACGCCGCGCCCCGCCACGCCACGCCGGCTGTGTGCAGATACCTTTAAGCATTTATAAATAATCCCCTTAACATTTTTGAAGCTTAAACGTCGCTTATTTTAACTTTAATCACTGTTTATAAATAAACCCTTTAATATTAATTGACCTTTTTAATAGGAGCACACACTCGCAGACGAAAAACACCAAATCGTATTATCTATCCGCTACTTACACATTAAAATTATCACTGCTGTATTTCTTAGAGGATTGACACAGCACTATGAAACTTATTAAAGAAACTGACCAAGTGCTCGTTAGTCGGACTCGCACACGAAGGGTTCCGTACCACAAGGCAAAAACGCCGAAAAAAACATGTTTGTTGTATGGAAGCCCCCTTAAATATTTATTACCCGACTGCGTCAGAAGGAGGGTTATGTTTTTCGAGTGTATGTATGTATGTATGTATGTATATTTCTTTGACACGCTCTGTAGCCTAAACGGCTTGATCGATTTCTGCTTGAGAGGTGCCGTTAGATTCGTCTTAATTGTGAGAGTGACACTGGGTACATCAATATTAAAAAAAAAAATAGCTAATTTTGGCGCAATATGTCTTCAAAAAAAATTTTTTTTTCAAAATAAAGGGTTTTAAAAGGTGATTACAAAAATATATATTTTTACTTATATGGTTAAAAGTAATTCGAAGTGACAAATCGTAAAAAACACGTACCAAGAACTAAATCGTTTGCGAAATCTTTCACATTAATTGTAAACTAAAAAGCTGGAAATAAAAAAAGTTATTTAAAAAATTTGTTGTAATAGCGGCAACAGAAATACCTACATCATCTGTAAAAAATTCAATTGTCTAGTAATCACGGTTTACAGCCTGGTGACAGACAGACAGACAGACAGACGGACAGTGGAGTCTTAGTAATAAGGTCCCGTTTTTAATTTGTTTAAAAACTAAAACCCGACTACTGAAAAGGATGAAACAAGAAAGTACAGACGCCAGCACATCAAGCTACCCGAAACTGTAAAATTTTCCCAATCAATTTTGAACCATAAGCTTTAGCGATAAAGTTGAAAATCTATTAAAGAAATTTCTTTAATAGCACATCAAGCTACTACAATCTGTCAAATTTGACAGATTGTAGTAGGTTGATGTGCTGGCGTCTGTACCTTCCCGTGGTCGCATGCTACCAGAGCTTTGTAACGGTATGCGACACTGTCAGGTTGATGTTAATTAAAATATGATTCGCGAGCGTAACAAATATGAATTTGAAGAATTATAATCATTAAAATCATCAATATAAACCTCTCAGTTCATATAATCCTATTGAATGATTATTTCATGAAACATCAATCAATAGGATTATAAAATGTAATAAAATTAGAATTTCGCTTACTTCTCTGGCACTTCCCCCTTCAGCGTAATCCCTATTACTCAATATTATTTCAGGCAGTTAATTATATAAATATATAATTATACACAACGAGTTCGAAAAGTTATACCTACGTACAAATCAAAGCGTTTCCTTACACAAAATTTCTCCTAATGGATGTAGGTATTAATGTATAAATTATTAGCATTGTTATAAAATTATTGATATGAACGGATCGCCAACATCGTTGCGTGGCTAAAACTAAATGTGAATTAGGTTAAGTGTTTTAGAAATTAATTAAATAATAATATAATCCTAACCAATAAAATGGCAACCCGTCAACAAAGAGCTAAACTAATTAATTAACTTCAGTAAGTTATTACGGTTTGCTGTCAGCAGCCATTACGGACCCTTAAACCAAGACAAGAAAATATGATTTGATGGTAGAATTATGGCGCTCTTATCAGTATTTGTAATGAAGTAATACAATGTATAATAATATTGAGAATGCAGGGATGTTACGAAAAAGCTTTTGTAGTCAAAACCAGCGTTGGGGCTCTGTCTCGTATAGGGTCTTAGCATTATGCTAAGCGATGGGCGTGTTGCGTAGATGTGACGCATACTTTCTCCCAAATACTTATTTTGTTTTGTGTTTTTATTTTTCTGCGTCAGTTTGCCGCAAATAAACGTATTTTCTTTCTTTCTTTCTTTCAAAGAATTTCATAAAGAATTAGATCTGTGGGGCAATTGCGTAACACACTAACAATACGAATTGCTTTCATTTTGACAGTTCAACAACATTCATTGCGTTATTTACCTACGTTGTTGAGCAGACACATTTTTTCGAACAAGCAATGGATTAGAAATAACTTTCAAAATGTTTCATATTGTGATTGATAGTGTGTTACGCAATCAAAATTCTTAAGGTACTTCCTGAAGTCCTAGAAAGCTGAAATTTGGTATGTAAGCTAGTAATAGTACACAAACAACAAACAAATATTAAAACTTGAAACTTTTACCCCCCAAAAAAAAAAAAAAACATTCCGTAAATTTGGATGCTAGAGGTCTGAAGATTTATATAGGGGGTCCTTGTTATAAATAAACCCCAAAAAAAGAAAGAAAAAATGAACAACAGCAAAAATACTCGTATAAATATCATAAGCAACTTACAAAAAGAAATGAAATCCCACAAAAACATTTCATGTTAAATGTTGCCAAGACGAGACCATGTAGCTCGCACTGTCAAAAAGTAATCAGATCTCATGTAGAGCCAAGCTTCTAACTCTACACGCCCTAACTCTACAAGGCCTGACTTCGCAAACTCTACACCTTAGTCAAAATAATATGGCTTGGCCATTTCGCTACATTCACATGAGCGTAAGGTGAAAAACTCTCATACTGTTAATGGTTCTTGTAGTAACGAAACGGCCAAACCAGATATTTTGACTAAGGTGTAGAGTTTGCGAAGTCAGGCCTTGTAGAGTTAGGGCGTGTAGAGTTAGAAGCTTGGCTCTACATGAGATCTGATTACTTTTTGACAGTGCGAGCTACATGGTCTCGTCTTGGCAACATTTAACATGAAATGTTTTTGTGGGATAGTGTGTTACGCAATTAGGGTGCTGATCCTACATGAATTGTCTCTCGAAACTGTACAACTAGACTGCCCAAATTAAATAAAAATATATATTAATTAATAAGATTAATTAATAAATTAATAAGGGATAAGTGGAAGGAGGGAAGGGAGGCCTTTGCCCTGCAGTGGGACAGAAATGGCTGATAATAATAATATAAAAAATTCTTAAAATCTATGCGACCAGATTGCGAATTCACACTTCTAAAAGTGAGAACAAGTGCAGTGTACCAAATAATAGGTCCTACTCAGACTGTCAGTCGTAATAAGCGGATAAACGTTCACAACTGAGCATGAGCCGTCGAGCAAATTACTATAATCTTCTTAATAATGGCTACCGCCCATCCTCTTATCACAAAATTACAACATTTACCAACAAAAAAACACTAGGGAATGATCTCTTTCTGTTTCAAATTTTCACTAGGTCTTAACCCTTAGTCTGCCGGAACGTAGATCTACGCAAGACACAATGGCTATTTAATTGTGTCTGTAATTACGGTACAAACAGTAGACCTACAACTTGATCCCTAACTGCATAGCTGCATAAACAAAGAAAAGACTAGCTTAAATTCCAATCGTTCCTTGACGTACAAAATCGCAATAACACACATTGTATGTAAAGTACCAAACGGTACCAAAACATACGTCAGTAACATCGACCGAATAGTACCGCTACCGCTACAAGAAACATACAGTAACAAAATTATAATAAAGTGACAAGTTGCTGCTACCATAACTTTTGCGTACTACAAAACCCGTTACAAAATGATTTGAAACTTCAGGCCAAAACAACGCTCAAGATTCTCTTTCAAATTCAAAGTAGCATGACAGAAATAATTAGACTACAAAATTACGCAAAGGACAAACCAACTTGTAAACGGAAAGCGAGCAATCCAAAGGCTTACTACTAATACACACAATCGGAGCCACACCGTGTCCGATAATAAATTGACACGGTGCCAACTCTCACACAGACGCCGAATAAACCGCCAACTAAGCATGAAACTAAGTATCTTGTTGGAAAACAACGATTAAGAACTTCTAACAATGCCTGTCAGTTACACGTTCTACGTCAAGGAAAGAGGGGGATAGGCGATGGAGAAATTAACATGCTAGAGTGGGATAAGCATAGTTTTATATGACAGGTAGCCGGTCGTTGACCTGCATTGTAAGTGTATGAACAGATTTTGTGAACGCAACCCAGTTAGTATAGTTTATTGTTTTAATAAAAATTACAACAGACGCTATAAAGACTAAACATATTTAAAAGAATAAACTGTAATTACTGTGATGTTTCACTCTGTTCCGGAAGCCAGACGAATAGATATGATCGTATTATGTAAGTATAATAATAGTGAAGGGAATGATTGGGCTAGTGAGTGAAGTCGATATTGATTTTGCACCTTTCCTTGTCGTAGGGACGTTCTTTTATTGTTTGAATAATATTGATGAAGAGCTTATGTTGAAATATCCTTAGATACCTCAGCAAAGTGCACATACTATCCTTGTTTTATTATAGATGTGTATCCCTACGAAAGCATCAGGTGCGTCATTGTATTTAAAAAATTTAATCTTTCGTGTGAAGTTGGGTGGGTGCCAAATGTGTTTAGAGTAGCTTGTTCCTCGATAGTTCCTAATTAAAGGTGTTTAACTTAACAGACTGATAGAGACGAGAAGAAAGAAGTTAATTGGATACACATTTATGTCCAAAAAATAATTTATTAATGTGAAATAATGACAATAAATGATATTTATTTCTGAAAGTAGATTTATACAAACACTTATTTTACTTATACATCAATGGATGATGAAATTAAATTGATTAAGGGATTCCCGAAGTGGTCCTTAAAACAGAAAACACTATAAAGTCAACCAATCACATAGCAGGACCGTACTTCAAACAAACAAAATTTCGCACCCTGTTGATTTGATCCGAGATAGCCCGAAAATCATACGTCCAAGTTGGAATGAGCCAATCAGCAGCTTATGTCGGGTCGGCCTTTATAGAGAAAAGTTGAAACAATTCAAAGGGCACTAAATGTCAGCTGATTAGACGGTCCTGGGCCCGATCTAGACCGAATAAATTGTTCAGGTAATGTGGGAAACGAACTTTGACCTTTGAAGCGTTAAATGTCTGGGTCTAATTCAAGTGTTATTAAATTTCTGAGTGTGGACGTTATTTCAAGCAATCTAGATTTATTTTCATAGTCTTTGTGGGACTTAATTTTGGAGTCTGTAATAAACTTTGTGGTGATAATTTGTTTAATTGCCTGTCTAAATTAAAATTCAGAATTAGGTACCTAAATCTACATTAATTTAATTTGTTTATTAAATATCTTATACATGATGCTCGAATGTAAAAGTGATTATTTTACGAGGGAGGCATTAAAACACGATTTCTTAGAACATGTTCACATAATTGTGAGATAACACAATTAAAATCTTCATTGAGAACAGAGAGAGAGTGTTAGTACATCAAACCTTTGGCGCTCATGTTTACCAAGCACTAATTAACATTATGAAAACTGAAATTCACAGCTAAAAAGCTTTTTGCATAATCCGATAGCAAACATCAGCTGACTAAAAGCCGATTAACGGACATTTTTCCGTGAATCCTTCAGGTCCCACGATAGTACCCTGCGGAACACGTTACACTGTTCCTACATTTTACAAAAAAAAGCCTCGGTCTGCCTTTGACGTGTGTGACGAGCTTTACTGAAACTTTTCGTAAAGTCGCTTTGAAAACATTAAAGCTGCGAGCTGCAGTAACGTGCCAACTTTTTCATAGGCTGGCATGCCAAACGCTACAGCAAAAATATCACCATAAGTTCTTGCCAGCAAAGTGCTTACTATTCATGTTAATTTATTAGTACAAGGTATATGTAAAGCTGTTTTAAATATACAATATTACTCAGTTTTTAATGGATTTTCCGGCCAACTGCGTTCCTCTCCAAAGTTCAAACCTTTCGCCATATTTCACTGTAAATCAAGAGTGTTAGACAGAGTGAACAAAAGATAATATTGTAAAACTTTTTAATTTGTTTTTGTTTTCATTATTTTTGTTCGTTCAATACTGGGCTTTTGGCTACTTTGTGTGTATTTTTTGTAACTTTATTATAATTATGTGCGCCTTAATTGTGCAAAATAAAAAATAAATCTTTATTTTTTTCTTTCTAGGTAGATACTTATGATAGGCTGTCATATTTTATATCCCTCTCATAGAGAAATATCGTATACGCTTTCTTATTCATCACGATACATGCGAAGTAGATCATCATTCTCCTGTCCTTATACCAATTTATTTGAGGTCGGCGCAACATGTTTATTTCTTCCATACTTCTCTATTAGTCGTCATCTCGGTACACGGTCACACAGTCCATCCATCGTTTCTTTGGTCTTCCCCAAAGAAACAAGTAGATACTAGATATAATACAGCACACAATACATGCGAAAATGCCTAAGGGAACAACGATGGGCTTATCACATACTTAATTTAAAGGCATCCTCAAACTTAACTATTCCACCATTAAACCAGACAACAATATGAAACACTAAGTAATAAACAGGTAGCAGTATAAGTTAAAGTTAGATCCACAGGTCGGCGGTTAAACTTTATAGACGAAAACTGGTTCCGTTTCCTTCACGAGGTTTAACCTTTTAGAAGTTGCTTCACGCCTTCGGAAGTGACGACAAATTAATTTTGATGTATCGCGGGTGTGGGGAAGTTCTCCATTTATTCGGTGAATAGACGTTCATAATATAAGGGAAATGTTTAGCGGTATGTGTGGTTTTTGCTCAGGTAGTTTTCATTGGGATTTTCCGAATGGTTGCAGAGTCTAGAATGAAGTGGTGGTCACGCGACGAGTTCGTGACCAGCTTCGGGCTAAGCCTGATGAAATGCACGCAAATGAAGTCATAGACTGTTTTCCGGAAGCCTAGGAATTAATGAAATTATTGGATTATCCAATTATATCACAGAATAAGACGAACAAATAGTACTTGCTTCAAAGAGTACCTAATTTATTCATTCATTAATTAATCTATTAGGGACAAATTTGAAAATTCGTTTAATGGTAATACAACTTTTGACCACAATTCCTAATTTTAAACTTCATTAAAGTTGAAAGCATCTAATTGTCACACAGACGGTTAAACCTTGTCGTTGTATTCCGTGCAAGTGACATTCAACCTTGTATTTACGAGGTCGACTATACAATATTATTATGTGCTCTTTGCTAAAGGCTGATATGCTCATGATAAACACCATAGCAAATCGCACACGCCATTAATTCCCCTCCCAATTATGGTGGATCAATAAACGCAGGATGTCCTCCTGACCTCTGGGAACACAGATAAATCCGAAAACCCTTATCAGTACACAGATGACTGCATTCTATTCACATGGAACCAACTTTCCACTGTTAGAATAATAAGGATTTCCGTAGCAAGTACTCAATCAATTGACTTCTTGAAGATGCTATAGGTAGTTAGATACTGTAGGTATTATATAAACTCGATGACCTGATTCTCAATTGAATAAGTTTGATAAAGCGTTTGAAGTTCGTTTTGGAAGATCTGAAGGTGATAGGAAAGGTAATTTGATTAGGTTAACTGGTTTGCGAGGAGATGCGTCTTATTTACTTTACAATGAATGTGTGTATATGCATGTAACTTGTACTACTACTGATGGATATTTGTTCTGGTGATAAGAGTTTGATGGAAAAGTTAAGTTTCTGAACACAAGTCTAAAGGTAAGTATGAACTCAGTACGTTCTACCCACACATGGAGACAGATAAATAGTTTCTTGAACCTGATCTCACAAAAACCACCGAGAAAAGTCATTAGACAATCTAGTGAGGTAACTAGATGGCCGGACTTTTGCCTATACTTAATACAAAAATGTTGGGTCAGGTCCAAAGAGAAAACGCATACAAGTAAGAGTGCAAGAATGTTACAATAAGCCCTCAGGGCACAGTTTGATATAACCGGATACTGTAATCACTGTGATATAATCCACATCAAGTCCAAACAAAACAAAAACCAGTCCCACCAAAACACAGCGGTGACAAATAACAATTACTAAAGTATTGTTTATGCAGAGTATGACTCATGCTCCAGCGCCATCGCGTGGGCTAAGGTCGACCTGTTGCTAATGTACCATCTTTATATTATGTGTTACGCGCACATAGTTACATCACCCTGTCTAGTCTTTTTACACTGTCATGTACACTTTTAATGGTGGTAGTTTAATCATTTGTCATTACAAATGATTAAACTATCGGGAATTAAATTATCGGGAAGTTTGTTTGAAAGTAACTAGGTAAGCGCAGTCGGGTAATCATCTGCCTAGCCTTTTCCTAACTATGTTGGGGTCGGCTTCCAGTCTAACCGGATGAGGCTGAATACCAGTATTTTAAATGGAGCGACTGACCTCCACAGCCCAGTTACTGGGTAATACGATACCCCTTGGTAAGACTGGTCATCAGACTTCCGGGCTTCTGACTACCCATAACGACTATCAAAGATCCACGAATAACCGGCTGTCATGACCAACAGCTTAACGTGCTTTCCGAGGCCCGTGCCTCGGTATGTGAAGATGGTCACCCATCCACAGACAAACCGCGGCAAGCGTAGTTAACCTGATCGATCGACCTGTGCGGCTGTTATCATTTAGCTACGGGCCCCTCAGTCGGGTAATAAGGTGTGGTATATCCTTTAGGAACATTCTCGGTTAGGTAGAACTTTTGGACTTCGCCGAATGTAGGCGCTACAAGAACCTAACTGCTGTGACAACCCAAAACAGATCGTCCTGGTGCCGCTGTACAAGAAGACCCAACCCCAGATAGAACTAGAATAAATAGAATAATAGAAAAACTAAGGATGGAAGAGGAAGAAGAATATATGGGTTAGGGCGTTTGTGAACTACAAGGAATTGTTCTGTCCGGCAGTTAAATTATTTTGTTTATTATTTCGTGCCACCGACACGGCATAATAAACAAATTAACCAACCGACCGACCGTGATATGGCACGACATAATAAACAAATTAAATCGAATTGCCGGACAGAACAATTCCTTGTAGTGCACAAACGCCCTTACTTTGATTATAAGCGCCCTTACTTTGATTATAAGCGCCCTTACTGTTTCTTTCCTAAAAGTAGCGGTGGAGTTTGGGATTGTCGGGAGCTATATTTAGCAACACGTTACAAAGCAACTTATTTTTGTCACCTCCTAATAAGGAACTTGTTAGGACTGACGACGATAATTGGCTTTTTCTTGAGATCAAGTTGAGAGTCTTAAGTCGAGATCTATTAATGCTACTTAGCACAAGCTTTGCAAGTCGAGTAAGTAACCAAAGAAACTATAATTGCAAAAAAGAGACGGTAACATGTTTAGACATGTTCCTGTCTCTTTCTGGCAATTGTAGCTTGACAATTTATTGTGCGACAATGACAGGAATAACGCTTAGCCAAAGTACGTGTTAAGTAACGTATAAATCACGGCCTTTATACCTATCGCTTAAAAAAGAGATAAAATGAAAAAAAAAAATGCCTGAAAACTGATACTGGCGTTATAATTTTTTTTTTTGTCGCTTCAGATTTTGCAATCAGTTTTTAAAACTATGAGCAGATGAGCTGTAGAAATATCTGTCAGGGAACAATTACTCCTCATTAGGAGCAACTCTCTTATTAGTAATGCAGTCTTCTACAGGTTGTCTAATTGTAGAATGATGCGTCTTTTGAGTCTGCTGACAGAAGTTTGTATTGTGAGTTGAGAGGCCAATTGGTTGGGGTGTCTCTCCAGTCTGGACTTGTACTTTTGTGAGCATGAACTTATTTCTTCCTTCACCGTTTTCATGCTCAGGTGCTCGTGGACTTCAGTATTCCTAATAAACCACGGCGAATTCGATGTTGTTCTGAGTTCTCTGATTCATGTTGATATTTGAGTCACACGCGGAGCCCCACAGTTGAATTCCGTAAGTCCAGATGGGTTTTAATATAACGTTAAACATATAGAGAAGATTATGAATAAGAAACATTACAAGGTACCTACTCATCAATCCGTTAATAAAGCAATTACAATCGTTGTCCCTAATGACAATTGTGATGGCAATTCCTCGGCCCATGTCCAGCAGTAAACCGTTTAGCAGCCACGAGAGCCCGTCCCCATAACACGAATTATCATTTATTGCGGACCGAAAGGGTCCAAAACGTTTAGCGTAACCGAATCCAGGAGATAATGGAGTTTGATAATTGAATTTTATAATTAACAGACTGTTGCAAGGTCTCGCGAGTTCGTTTTGTATTGGAATTGGAAACAATAGAACGCTTGATCCCCTTCAAATTTAAATTTGTCTGATTGGATTATTTGTATTTGGGATTCCACATTCGTGATTTGTACAGTTACCGGCACGTAACTATGCAAGAGATTTTCGTAGTGGGGGAAGTTCGCGCATATAAAAATGTATGAAATTGTGCGTGCGCAAAGACCACTACAAAAACTCTTGCCAAGTTACGTGCCGGCAACTATATCTGGAAGTATTTTCTTCCAACTGACATTTCTATTTGCATGAGCCAGAAAATGTTTGTGCCATGCAGGTATACTTATTAAGCGATTCAAATGACGAATATATTTGATTAATCAAGTTTTACGTTTGTGGGAAGTTTAGGCGGATCATACACTACAACGCGCCACGTGACGGGGCGCGGGAAACAGGGCCAAATTCCCCGCGCGGAAACGAATTTTGATTTGTATGCAATGATTATTATAAAGGAAAGATACGCTACGTTCATACCACAAAATACAGATAGTACAGAAGTCAATCTACATACAAAGTGCGCTCGAGCAACGCACACATAGACACCGCTCACGGACACGTTATCTCAGACGGGTTGGGAGCAGTGCGAGCGTGCGTGGCATCCGCTTGAGACACGCGTCTGTGAAGTGCAGAAATGGAGCAACAAAAAAATGGCTATCTAAGCTCGATTTATATAATAGTTTCCTATTTTGAATTAGTATAACCGAAGTAACTATTTTGTCATGCCACCAACTATTACGTAAGTTGAAAACATGATTTTTTGTTTGTGTAGATATTGTGTTGTTTTTAGTGTCATTTGTTAGGTTTAGGTCTACAACGGAGAGGGCAAAATAAATTGTGTAAAAAAGGTACCTAATCCGTTTTGAAGTTATTAGGGATTTTCGATAGTGAAAATTGACAAATGTAAAATTTTATATGTTTTTGTTCTGTAAACTTTTTGTGTTGTAATACTATGTTTATTGTTTTGTTTTAATATTGAAGAATAAGCTCAACAATAAATCAAACAACTAGATACGAGTGCCACTACCACGATAGTTTTTTGTGCATAAGTCAAAGTTGACGACCCTAGCACGTCCACCGAGTAGGTATGAAAAGTGAAGTACATGCATGTGATTGACTTCTGTACTATCTGTATTTTGTGTTCATACTGAGCGACGACGTTCTGTATTGTTGCGTTGTTATTACAAAATACTTACTGCGATAGATAATACGGAACGTATGACACAGAAAGAGATAGCTATCTGTAGTGTGTTGCTCGTTTGCTATTAGCGGACTAAATGAAACTACCTACAACAATTGTCTGAATTTGTCTGCAACAATTTGCGCGCGCTAGTGCCATATATCTACCTCTTTAATATAATATCATTGTTTGTATGTAAAAAATCAAGTCGCGTGCCGCATTGTAATGTGTGATCCGCCTTATCACACCATTTCTAAGTCAGGCGATTGGCACACTGCACCGCATCACGCAGACGCAGATAACGTGCCCCCGCGCGTGATTTTTTACATACAAATTCAATAAAAACGCGCTTCCGTGCGGGGAAAATGGCTCCGTTTCACGCACCCTGATGCCTAATGCGGTGCAGTGTTCCAATCGCCTCAAAGTCAAATCGTATATATTTCAACTAGACCATAAAAATACAGTTTTGAACATAACAAACTACTTATATGAAAAAAGACGAATTGATTCTAGTTGCCCCTTCCAAAAGGTAGTTTCGTAATAGAAGAATGGGCAAGAAGACTCAAAGGAAGTGGTTTAGTGTCGATTTATACTTTCCAATTTATTTAAGGTCTTAACAATTTACCGGGTCAAGTAAATGATCTTTCAACAATTTCAATCAATTTTCGTTTGTTTCAACGACCAACTGCCTATTACTATGGAAGTCACGTATAGAGAAGGTAGGTGTGACTTAGTTCCTGGCGGTAGAAAGTGACGGGTCTGTTGGATGGAAAGTGGTCCGTCTGGTCGCCCCCCCTAGATCGCAATACAATCCGCTGACCGCATCTGTGTTGTACTTGTTACGTCGCTGTGTGGTTATATTGTTACACAACAGATATAGACTATTTTGGGTTAGCCTGTAAGCTGACACTTACATTACAAGTAGTCATGTAAAGTTAGGGAAATTGTTAAGCAAATTGATTACCTATTAAAATTGTCCGAATATTTGATTCACAGTTGTAATTTCATGGCAGTTGTACGAAATGTCTATAACACGGCAAATTAGTGTTACTAGTTCGCTTTAAGTAAGTATAAAAAAAAATTTGACATGATTTTGGCGAGGAGAGAAAATAGAACTTGACAGCCTGCGTATGGAGTTTGAGGACGTATGGATTCATTCACTGCACTGTGTGCACCCGCATCATTTCGGAATACTTATCTAATTCTGAGAAATCTGGGGGACTGTTCAATTTATTACCAGGAGACTATTCAAGCAATAAAGTTGATGGATTTCATAGAACCAAAACCCAAGATAAACATAAAATTCGTGAAAATACTATTGCTACAATGAAATGTGAAGAAAAATCTGAGACATTTTAATCTCTCGCAGCGTATTCAGGTGTAAAATATGCTTAAAAAAAACCATACCAATATCCTACCAATCGCTTCTAAGAGGAAACATCATAAAGTTCCTTCTATCGCCCACCATGAAAAGCAGGTGATAAACCGCACATCTGAGCCTCATAATCCGGAATCTATCCGCAATAAAAACACCATAAAACATGTTTAGTGTGAGAATAAAAATGGCGCCATATTTTGCATGTATGGCGGCGTTTCTGCTTCGTTCCGTAATAAAGTCACTATTACGAGCAAATACTATACGAGTTACGAGAATATCGATGGTTTGATGGGTCGACCTTTTTATGGAAGGTTCGCACTTGACACTAAGTTTTCGTAAGTGATTTTAGGTAGGTTAGTTGTGTTGGGGTGGAGTTAGGAGGTGTAAGTTGTGATTCTTCTTACAGCTAAGTTACAATGGAGGAAAAATGGTGGGACAATCTTGTTTGAAACATATAAATTCAGTAAGCGTGCCATGGCGAAAGGGGTACACCCCTTGTGCGAGTCGGACTCCCACACGAAGGGTTCCGTACCACAAGGCGAAAACGCCGAAAAAAACACGTTTGTTGTACGGGAGCCCTCCTCAAATATTCATTTTATTTTGTTTTTAGTATTTGTTGTTATAGCGGCAACAGAAATACATAATTTGTGAAAATTTCAACTGTCTAGCCATCGCGGTTCTTGAGATACAGCCTGGTGACAGACAGACGGACAGACGGACAGACAGCGAAGTCTTAGTAATAGGGTCCCGTTTTTACCCTTTGGGTTCGGAACCCTAAAAAGGCACACAATATACACACACAAACAAAAAAGCAGAAAATCTTAGACAGACAGTTCAGCATAATGCCAGACAACTATACCCGCTGTCGGAAATGCTTGAAGCCGCTAACATGTTCCCTTCTGATAGGACATACTTGGATCCTGAGGAAGTCGCTAATGCAGCGAAAGCTAGAACTAAGAAGGACCCAATGATCGGATGTTCCGCCTGACGCTTGTTTTCAACTGGATTCTATGTTACGAGGATATCTTAACGGTCTGATGTTATAAATGCTGAATACTAAATACTCTTCTCGAAATGATGAGGTAAGACTAGAAGAGCATAATGTTACCAGTACAAAATAAAAATTAGGATAATCTCTATACAAAAAAAAAGTTTAATAACTAAAACCCGACTACTGAAAAGGATGAAACTAGAAAGTATCTTCCAATGGTCCCATGCCGCTGCGCTTATAAAGCTATGCATATAGCATGCATATAGCTATGCATATATGCAGCTAGCATGCGACCACGGGAAGGTACTTTCTTGTTTAATTCTTTTCAATAGTCGGGTTTTAGTATTTAAACCTGTTTTTTATTTAGTGATGTTGGGACTTATGTCAGTAATATTTATATTTTTGAAATGTGCTAATTAAGCCCTTTCATTTGATACCCCAGAAAGCACCATCCCAAAATATTTATTTTTAAATTCATTACTTTATGTCCTCTAGAGGGCGCCATATTGAATTTAGTGTGACGTCACATAGCCTATAACCAGCGTACGGTCAAGACACTTCTAACGAAACCTCATTTGTCAAATTATTATAAGAACTTTTGAAGTTATGAGGGAACAGACGAACATACATACATCGTCATTTCAGCCGATAGACGTCCACTGCTGGACATAGGCCTCCCCCAATTTTGGGAGGGTTTGCCATAATCGCCACGCTTGGCAGGCGGGTTGGCGATCGTAGTATGGTATGATGGTGGAATAAATAGAGAACGCTGCTGCCCATTCTCCGGTAAGACCCTTAGTCGCCTTTTACGACACCCACGGGAAGTAAGGGGTGGTGCAATTCTTTAAGCCCGGCACCACACATACATACATACATATACATATTATATATACCGGTCAAAATCCTCCTTTTTGCTTCGCCGTAGTCGGGTAAAATCTAATCAGTGTCCTTTACAAACTACTCTTTATTCTACAAGTTGTAAGTCTGTTGTTACAACTGACGAAGAAGTAGCTGATGTAGGTACTTACAAAGTTTTCTTTCAAGTTAATAAGTACAAGTTTTCTTTTCAGAAACGGATTGGAGTTCTTCCCAGAACAGAATGAAGCCACGCAAAATAAACGA
The DNA here is from genome assembly GCA_916614155.1 of Mesoligia furuncula. NCBI lineage: Eukaryota > Metazoa > Arthropoda > Insecta > Lepidoptera > Noctuidae > Mesoligia > Mesoligia furuncula. Next base: position 27,038,064 of record OU744807.1, on the reverse strand, counting down.
TGGACGAAAGTTTTGTATTCGTGATATAAATAAAGTTTTTTCTGTAAAGAAATAAAGTTTCATGTGGTATTACGAAATTAAAAATAGGTATTGAGGTGTTACGTCAAAAGCATGTATCATCGCATCGTCCTCCCTTCTTGAACAGACAACAACAGACTGTCAAGGTTATTACAGAAATTGGGATGCTTACAAACTGATAATATGCTGATGATATTGAAGCAAACGGAGTCCTAGAAAGGCTTTAAGGGACAAAAAGAGACAAATTTTTTTTTCCTCGAAGTCAAAACATACAAAATATTTGTTTTCCTCGCAAGTGTATTGAAAAACGTCGTTTGTATCAAAATGTACTTAACTGTTATCGTCCCTCCCCACCATCATAAAATATCCATTAGATTTTATGAATCCATAACAACAAAGTGGTCAAAAACCACCGGGTACTATAATAACTCCAGCTTCCCCAATTCCATCCACATAAATAAGACAAATGTTTTATTTCGACGTGAGCAAATAAAAGAGAGTAATAAAGCGGTTCGGGGGGCAAAGAAAGGAGTACATATGAATGTGGGCCACACTGGGCCACAGCATTGAATGCTTGGCATCCGCAATATCCACCTTTGTCCGTTTTTATTGTCCAGACGTGTGACAGGTGGCAGCACGAGACACTTTTAATGTTCCCTCAGACACGCGCGAACGCCCCCGAAGATCCCCGAAGGACGCCGAAGGCAAGACCGTTTGTATTGAAATAGAGCATGTAAAAACGTCAGGTATTTTTTCGGAGATCGCTTTATTTAGCCGAATTCCTCGATATTTATTTGAAGGTGGAAAAGTGTTGCTGAAGATCCGAATTCTCTGATCCCTTTTTTATTCGGCGAACGTGCTGGTGAAAGGATAATGCTCAGCTTGCGTAAGTTTTCTTTGAGGTGCCCCTTTTTCAAGTATGAATTGTTAAAATCTTTGGGTGTCAAGAGCGGATCTTTGTGAGAGATTTGCATATTATTATTAAGGTAGAGTAAATTGGATGGGAGACGCTAAGGATCGAATGTCGCCGTACAAGTAAGGGCATAGAACTTTGATGGGGATGATTCATTTGATGGTGAAAAGTACCTTTTCTACAAGAACTAAGGTCGTGCGTAGTACTCGCAATCGGCGTGCAAATGTAAACGAAAGAACCAAAATAAACGTAATCGAACCAAAATGAGTATGTCAGGATCGTAGCAGATGGCGTTCTGTAGTTTCAGCCTACCCCAATGGGGAAAAAGCGTGAGTTTACGTAAGTTCTATTGAAATTTATGTTGGCATTGATGTTATTTCAAGTTAAACAAATGTCAAGTTTAATTCAACGGTAATTAAGTTGATTAATTTCTCATTAATGTTAATCACTCTGAGTGATTAACACTATTGAAACAATTATAAAAATGTTTAAGTTGTAGCGTAAACTGAACTTTATTGTGAAGGGTTTAAAGTTATTTTTGCATAAACTCATATATTGTTTACATTTTTGGTAAATGAATCGCGAATGTAGATTATGTATGTATGTATAGAAGCTGTACTTTTCGTGTTAATATGCAAAGGTCATAATTATTATAAACCGACAAGGCAGGACATTACCTATTTGTTATAAGTGACTTCATAAATTATTTTTAGCAAAAACTGCGACAAAACTTAGCAAATATTGCTGTGTCGTGAGCGAATGTCATTGAAACTGATTCAAATGTTAATTAATACCACAAATATATTGCCTAGCAATTGATTAACAAAACAACGATCTAAGGTTAGTCGGTTTGTTAAACTTATTTGTTTTAGTCACGCTTTGTGTTAAAGCAAGGCTATTAGGGCACTTAAAAATACATCGATTTTATGAGATACATAATATACAAGTAAATGCAATTACATATTAGTCAACCCGTCCTATCGCTGTCCACTACTGGACATACGCCTCTCCCAGGCTGAACCACAATACCCTGTCCTCCGCCTTCCGCATCCAGTCTGTATCAGCCACCTTCTTAAGGTCGTCCGTCCATCTAGCGAGTTATTCCGGTCTGATCCCCTGAACCCCTTCCACCCCTCCCCCCCTCCTCGACCCCCTGCTAGTTCTTCTTCTGTTTTAATCTCTGTCTTATCCGCTATAAACTTTCTCATTCCGGTTTGATAGCTGAGGGGCGTCCCACACTAGTCGTCGCCCGTCGATACCCGGATCTATGTATATTAGTGTGTATTATTAATTATATACAGGGTTATTGGTAAAACATTAACAACCTCTTAAGAGGTTATTGTACTCATCATTATGAACAACTTTTACTATGGGACCAAACCTGAAAAGCGAAAAAAAAATCAGCTGTTCCCTACATTTATGTTCGTATAACTCGTCAAAATGTAGGGAACACATTATTACCTCAATGGGAACAGCTGATTTTTTTCGCGATTTCAGGTTTGGTCCCATAGTAAAAGTTGTTCATAATGATGAGTACAATGACCTCCTAAGAGGTTGTTAATGTTTTACCAATAACACTGTATATAAATTAACATAGGGTGACACAATGGACGGTGATTGAAAAATGAATGAGAATTAATGTTTTCGGAGTCCGTCAGTACGACAAAACCAATCTTTCACCGTCAAAAGTCGTACGACAAATCTTCCGCCGCCAAGTCCTGCGGGGTAATTACGTAACATACTAACAGTAGGAATAGCTTTCATTTTGACTGTTCCACAACATTCATTGCGTTCTTTACGTTGTTGAGCCGACAAATTTTTCGAACATAATATGAAGCAATGGATTAGCAATATCCTTCAAAATGATGCAGATTGTGATTGATAGTGTGTTGCGCACTATATTACCACACTTTAAGGTGCTGGATTGAACCAGTATTTTACTCTAGATCCCTTTAATTAGCTTGTTGGGTTGCCCTGTCTAATCGGTTCAATTTCATCCCTTATCTTTGTGAAGCGGGGATGACAGGAAAGCAATTAATTGACCCAACCTTGTGATAGATACTCTACAGGGTTTGTAAACTGACTACAGATTGGAAGTTCCGTTCCAAGAGACACTGCTAAAGCAAACTGTAGAGGAAACCGAGCCTAAACATTAATTGACTTAGGGCTGATTTTTCAATCGACCGATAATTTTTATTAGTGGAATAAAATTGACGTCTGACAGTTTTCGTATGGAATAACTGTCAAAAATTCAAAATGATTCCTCCGATAAAGTTATCTGGAGTTGGAAAAATCAGCCCTTAAACGGAAAAACCCCGAGACATTTTAGGAACAGTGTGGTTATATCCAGGACCAGTGCCGGATTAGCCCATAAGCAAATTAAGCGATTGCTTAGGGCATCACGTCTCGGAGGGCACCATAAGGCAGAAACAGCACCGAAACAGTATTTTCTAGCACAGGAAAGGCAAGGCTGTTTAACAGTAAGATATTACAAGACCCAAAAGTCACTCTTAGAGATGTGCGCCAATCTTTACAAATCGCTCGTCGATGTTTTTGTAAAATACGAGGCGACTATTGGATAGGAGGGCCTACAGGCGTGGATTGCTTAGGACATCAAGTAGTCTTAATCCGGCACTGTCCAGGACATTCACTCGCAAATCGATAAGACTCTATTACAGATTTCCGTTGGATAGCACCTACAGAATAGTCTCGAAACAAAACAAACATATTTTTATCACTGTCATGAATTCCGTGCTGGATCTCTAACAGTATGTACGCCTTACGGGTAGTCTGACAACCAGCCTTACCGAGGGGTGTCGTGTTGTGTCGTGGGTTGGGTCAGATAGGCAGTCGCTTCATGTAAAATACTGATAGATAGATATATACAACGTTTATTCAGTGCAACAAAAACACAATACAGGTATTAAAAAAACTGGCCAAGTGCGAGTCGGACTCGCACACGAAGGGTTCCGTACCACAAGGCAAAAACGCCGAAAAAAACATGTTTATTGTATGGTAGCCCCCCTTAAATATTTATTTTATTTTTATTATTTATTATTAAAGTTAAAATACAATTGAGTATTTTGTGAATATTTCAAGTGCCTACCTGCTGCCATTTTTGATATCGAGCAAAAAAGAGCAAAAAAATCGCGTTTGTTGTATGGGAGCCCCCCTTAAATATTTATTTTATTTTGTTTTTAGTATTTGTTGTTATAGCGGCAACAGAAATACATCATCTGTGAAAATTTCAACTGTCTAGCTATCGCGGTTCTTGAGATACAGCCTGGTGACAGACAGACGGACAGACGGACAGACGGACAGACGGACAGACGGACAGACGGACAGACGGACAGACAGCGAAGTCTTAGTAATAGGGTCCCGTTTTTACCCTTTGGGTACGGAACCCTAAAAAACATCAAAATATGTGAAAAAAAAAACAAAGATTAAAAAGATAAATTGACCCATAGACACCTAGCTCATATACATCTATAACGGTTGATCACTACGGGCGGTGTGTGTCTCATGGTTGCTCCAAATCGGAGTCCAGCTCAGCATAATATACCTGACGCTGGTACTCTGCTGCATCCCGTTAGTGCCACACGGATGTCGAGAAGACACATCTGAGTTTCAACAAAATGGTACCTACATAGTATAATACACTGGTATTCAGCTAAATCCAGTTATATATTATACTGGTATTCAGTTAAATCCGCTTAGACTGGAAGCTGACCACAACATACTTGGGAAAAGACTAGGCAGATTTATTTTATGAATTGTATTCAGGACACCAAAGGAAAGAAATGTATTTCTCAGCATTTTAGCTTTTAGCTTTACAAGCAACTGACGAGAGATAAAAAAATTGTTAAAATATGAATTGAAACAGGATTGGGACGTGAATAAAGTCGAGCTTAGTGGACGCCAATCATAGCGTGGCGTGTCTAGGAGATGATCCTAATTATACGCCGCGGTTGACCTGACCACTTGAGGCACTTGCCTGGCTTCTGACTGACACATGCAGGAGGAACAGAAGACCTAGTCAGGCACAGAACAAAAGTGACTAGAAATACAAGCGACATAGCATAAAAAAAAATTGTGTTCAGTCGTGGACCGTTTGAATGAATACGGGAAGGCAGAGGCAAAATGGTGTCTGCAGCACCGACAAGAAACTGATGAGACCAAAGGCCTTAGCGGCCGCTGTTAGACGCAGCATTGTCAAAACTTTGCATAAAACCAAGAGAGTTACCGTTTACTCGCACTACAACAAAAATTACATAGAATCTGACGCTTTTGAATGGCGGTCCACGACAGAAGTAGGCTCCTACAAACAGGCGCGACACGCGGTATAATCGCGCACGACACAAAGGCACCGCTCGTTGCGCGACTAGCGGTGCCTTTGTGTCGCGCGCGATTTTATCACGTGTCGCGCCTGTTTGAAGGAGCCTTAACGCACTTTCAGCGATATAATTTTATTAGTACTGCCGCTTTTGACACTGTCGGCAACTATACGTACGTTTTGTGTTCTGTTTACCCACCCCTCTAAAGGCTTGAATAGATACAAAAGCTATTCTGTTTCTATAAGAGTTATTCTAGTCTGTTCCTCTGAACCCTCCCTCCACCCCTGATCCCCTGGATCCCCTGCTAGTTATTCTTCTGTTTTAATCTCTGTCTTATCCACATAAGCTTTCTCATTCTGGTCTGATCCCCTTTTTGTTTTGTTTTTATTCCTGACGGATTATCAGCAGCAAAATATACGTACTCTCCAGGGTTTACTAAAATACATACGTTCGTAATTCTTATTGTAACGGACACGTATATGTTAGTATTGAGGAACAACGACTCTACATTTTGGATACGCTGATAAAGTTAATTTTAAGGTTCTTTCACGAACATAATCTCATCTTACCATCATTATAATACGTATCATCTATATTGCTCAGCTTCTATGCGCAAGAGTTTGTAATGGTGACTCATGGGAGTGGACCTTCTGTCCGTATGTTCTATCTGACGCAATACGACTTGCGATTGGATCAAGACTCGGTTTTGCATTAAAATTAATTTACAACTATGCGATGTGCCGCATATTATTATGTAGATCCAGCAACGTTTTGGTTACTTGCTGGTTTCTCAGTCTGTAAAGCTTTATTTAAGGGGGAAGCGCTAAGGTAGCCCGCGAAATTCAAATTTTCTTCTTGATTTTTGCAATTTGCAGCTCAGTGTCTGGGTGTACGTTGATTAAAACATGATTATTCGCGACTGTAACAAATATGTATTTACAGGAATCATTAGAATCAGTAATACAATTTGTAAAGTTAGTATAATCCTAAATGTCAAGATTTCATTAAATTGTCATTCAATAGGATTACTTGGTCTTAGAGAGTTGTGCTGATGACTTTAATGATTATAATTCTGTAAATACATATTTGTTACGGTCGCGAATCATATTTTAATCAACGTACAACTTAATACTGACCAGCAAATTGCAAAAAACGTAAGAAAATTTGATTTTCTCGGGCTACCCTGGCGCTTTCGCCTTAAAAGAATAGTAAGTAGGTACGTAAATTCATGCAATGCCTTTGTGAAAACACTTTTTAGAGTCGGTTCCATGATCGATATGGGAAAACGGAAGGCGAAAAGACCATGTCGGTATTTTCAAGTACCTATCTAATTGGATCGCGCAGGTCCTTTTTTTTTTTTTTTTTTTTTTTTTTTGTGGATGGGAAATCATCAAATGACTCCTCCCGCTCTGGGTGGAGCGGAAGGGAGTGTCAGACTCTTACTGACTAAAACCCACCCGTGTTCCTTCCTTAGCCCTTTATGTTCCGGGCCAGCGGTAACCCTTTCGGACAATCCCGCTGACCCGGCAGGCTTCGGCCCTAAGGGGCCCCTCCTCGATGCTGACATCTCTTTGAGGCGCGCGTGGAACACGTACGCGCCGTCCGGCACGGGCATCGCGCAGGTCCTTCCAGGTAAAACACACGGCAGCATTCAATGACGCTGGATAGAGACACCATTTCAGTTGGGAAAATCCCCAGTAATGGTTAAAAGTTAGGTATTTCCTAGATGATGATGATGTCATAAAGAAAGTTTGAGGACAGAATGGAAACTGCTGGGAGAGGGCTACGTGCCACAAGACACGCTGATCACTAAACCAGGAAATTCGATGTGTGTGTGTGTGCGAGGGTGTCTGTGTGTGAGCGTGGCGTGGGTGTGTGGGTGTGTGTGTGTGTTTAAAACCATAGTTGGTAAATCATGTTCAGTATTATCAAGGCGTAATAATAATTAAAAATACTAAATATGAAACTATGTAGAACCCTTCCTTACACGTGGTGTGCCACATTAACCTTCCTGTGACCCTACAAGGCTCCAGACACCACATTAACCTTCCTATGACCCTCCAGACACTAATAATGTTGTTACTGTTTTGTTTAAGATTTAACTCGTAATGCCGCCATGTGTTTTCAGGGTTGCCAGGTACACGATTTTTATTCGAACAGCCCAATTTCTTATCTTGAGTTGCCAGGGTGAAAATTTATGAAAATCGGGGCAGGCTGTTTCTTTTTTCTCCTATGTATAAAATTATATTAATGCTAATTCTATGTAGACTTATTCAAATCTGGCAACCCTGAGTGTTTATACATAATAGGTATCATGTTGATAATGTTTTCTCACCGAAATTGCGTGTCAAGACGTATTACAGTTCGTATAAAGTTATTAGATATTCGTAATTTTATGTTTTTAGCATTTTAGTAATAAAATACATTAGTAGGTACTTTGGTGCTATGCTTTGAGGTTTTTCATGAGGAATAAACCAAGTAGGGACGAGTATATTTTCATAATTATTTTTGAATTTTGATATTTAATGGGTATTACTAGCTTAGATTAACAAAGCGCACATAGTTAAACGTCTGTTTTCGATGACAGTGGTACCGTACCTAAATTATTGTTGCAACTTTAATAATTTTAATACCGTTGCCTTTCTTTTTTAGAGCAAACCGTGAATATTTCAGAAAAGGACAACTAGTGATTCAAATATGAGTGCTGGCTGAATCCATCACTTTAGTCCATAGGTACTCAACGTGGGTGGTAGAAGACCCAGAGAAAATTATATATCCTATCTTACGACTATATTATATTACACGTTTAAATATAATCGTGACAATAGCTGTATCAGATTCGCGACAGATGGTAAATAAAAAAAAAACAGGGGCTCTAGAAAAAAAAATATTCTCAAAGTAGGTAGTGGCTGAGTTATTCCGGTCTGATCCCCTGAACCCCCTCTACCCCTAAATCCCCTTAAGGTTGAGAACCTATGCTTTACTCAGTCCGTCATGAAGTTGTCTGGATGCAAGCCTTTATAGCACTATTTTTTTTCAGCCGCTTGCGCTCTTTGGTTATAAACAACCCATTTAACCTACTAAATCCTGCAAATCTTATACTTATTATAGTTCATCCAAATCGTACCCCTTTTTTTGTGTGGAATCCTCATGGATACCCTTCGTCTGAGAAGAACGGAGGGTTATGTGCTCCTAACGATTAAAACTCCACTGTTCCTTCTAGCACCATGAGTCGGGGGCCCGAGAGATACTTGCACATTCGCCGCACCCCCGATCCAATTTAAACCCCTAAAACACCGCAAAAAATCCGGACCATGTGCTTTACATTGTTCAATTCATGTAACGGCTCCGTCTACCATAAGCTTGACATTTAATTAGGTGCCCGTCAGCACACAAACCAACCGAAGGGTCCCGGACCCCGGCACAATTACTGTATTAATAGCATTGTTTGCTCAACTTTTGGGAGGACCCCGCTGTTTCTTAATAGATCTACATTCTTGGATAAGCGGGATTTTTGCAGGATGCTGGGTCATGGACAAAGCTGTTCAGCTGTTCTTTGGAAATTATTGTTTTTCTCTTTGCAAGAGGGGATCGAGGTGGGGGGGGGGGATGGAGGGGGGGTTCAGGGGATCAGACCGGAATAACTCAACTGAAAGGCTTTGCCCCACCAAGTTCAAATAAGAGAGTCTGTCATCATCATCATTATCATCGTCTGCCTAGCCTTTTCCCAACTATGTTGGGGTCGGCTTCCAGTCTAACCGGATGTAGCTGAATACCAGAATTTTAGAAGAAATGGCTGCCTAACTGGACAATCTGAACTCCATAACCCAGTTACAGGGTAACTAATGTAACCCCTACGATAACTGTCTCTCACTGCAATATAAGGAGCCAATATAAGACATTTAGTATTAAGCTTATCTTAGAGAAGGGTAACTGGTCTTATCAATCTCTAATGGCGTCAGTTTTTATTTTTAGAATTCATTAATATTTTTTTAATAATATTCTAAATACATAACGAAGTGGGCCTGTGAAAATATTTCACTTTATTCCAAAAAACATTCGAAGAAATGTACACCGTAAGTTATTTAAGTTCATAGACACATAACAATCAAGCAAATGAAATAAATGATTACAGGAAATAAAAATACTACTAATACAGATGATACATGAGTTGACAACTTTTTTTTTTATTCCATCAGCGCTCGCGCACACTCTTTCGGCCGTTGTGATAAATACTCCTTTATTGAGCTTCCAGAGAGCAATATAAGAGAAATTACACTTAAAAGGGCAGTTGTAAGAGCGCTCTAAGTCCTATTTTCCCTCAAACCATGTCATTATAAAACCATTATAAGTTATTTTGGTATTACAAGAGCAGTAACAAAATTATTGTTAGTGTAAAGTAATCTTCAATAAGAGAGTTATAAGTTGACTATAAGTAAGAATTCTCTTATAAAGTGCGCCTAAATCGACACTTGCAGTTGTTTGTAAGTATGCTAAAAGAGTAAAAAAATATAGGTCTTGGGACACTTGTAAGTTAACATTTTGCTAGTTGGGTACTGAACACTAGTCTTCATCTTAGCGTAGCGATGGCAAAAAGTTCAAACATCTTTGGCCCAAATATTAGCTGCGCGAACTCCGTTCACTGACGCAGTCATAAGATCATCAAGTGCACAGGAGACAGGGCATCCAGCGCAGGATGGAAGGTGGACCCTTGTCTGATCACTATTGATAGGCTACATAACAAACATTTTTCTTTAATTCTAAAATTGTAGCCATTTTAACGTCAGATGCTGCTGGTTGACCACTAACACCCATTGTGTAAGCCAGCACCAAACCATTCCACGATGACCAACCATCTCTGGATATTAATATCACCACACGTTTAGCCGAATAGTTGCGTAATTGCGCGCTATCCTTCAAAGCGAATAACTCAGCGAATAATGAAATTCCGCCTGTCAGCTGAGCTGAAGTCCTGGGGCAAAATATTCAGACTAGTTCTAGTCTCGCTGTACTATATTTTGGGATAGTTTAGACATTCGTGTCATAGTTCGGAGGAGACGACAAACTGTTCTGGCAACTTGATGTTGTCAAGTCCATTGTTATTGAAAGCAAACGATTCAAGAAATTAATACGGTTTGGAAAATCTTGAGAGCATAAATTTCAGAGTGACTAGCACTATTGAAAAAGTTATAAAAATGCCGTCTTTCCATTATTATAGAAGAACCTGCTTGGACAACGAACCAAATCACCCTAATGATACCTATGCGACACAATCAATATACGTAGGTAAGTAAAACAATCAAAAGCAGCGCAACTCCAACAAATTCAAACTTGAAACAAGAAAACAGATAAGTACCAATTAAAAACAAACATGGAAACACCTCAACAAGTCTAAGAACCAACTCATAAACAGCGCATACATTGTCAAAGCCATCATCTATAACAAACATGAATTAAAATATTTTCCATTAAAAGAAGTTGATAACAATCGGAGCTCATAAGCCGAATCGCTCAACTTTCCGACGGAGGATAATCTGTCTAAACCTGTCAATGGAGATGTGGATGAAAGGATTAGTAGGGGGATGAAGGATGGAGGGGGTGGGAGTAGAAATGAGAAAATTTTGCATGGGAGTGGCTTAGATGCTGTGGTTGGACGAATTAATATTAAAGATGGCTATTGGACAATGAAACACTGTCCAGTTTAATACAATACTAAAATTATACTAAATAATATGTTAGTAATGATATTCCAAAACTATACAGGGTTATTGGTAAACATTAACAAACTCTTAAGAGGTCATTGTACTCATCATTATGAACAACTTTTACTATGGGACCAAACCTGAAATTGCGAAAAAAAAAATCTGCTGTTCCCTACATGTATGTTCGTATTTAACTCGTCAAATTGTAGGAAACAGCAGATGATTTTTTCGCGATTTCAGATTTGTTCCCATAGTAAAAGTTGTTCATAATGATGAGTACAATGACCTCTTAAGAGGTTGTTAATGTTTTACCAATAACCCTGTATACAGGAAGATTTTTACAGGGTGTTCTATCCATGAATATGAACAACTTTCACTATGGGACCAACTCTAAAATCACGAAATAAAATCAGCTGTTTCATACATTATGGTCAAGTAAGTATTGGACTTTTGTATTAAATGCTGATTTTTTTTTCGTGATTTCAGAATTGGTTCCATAGTGAAAGTTCTTCATATTCATGGGTAGAATACCCTGTAAAAATTTGGATGGTGATATAAAAATCTTCGTGTATAGGTAGGTTATTTTTTCGTTTTGTTATTACTAAAGATTAGGAGATTCTTACGTAAGATTATTACTATTTAGCTTATTTTCCACGTTAACTACACTCATAACTATACGAAAGCAAGGCAGCAGTGCATAGTTAAAATCACGTAACCTAACATAACCCAACCGATTTTGATATAATTTAAATGAGTAAATTCTTGGTGCTACATTTCCACCCGGAAAAATTAACTATGGGAAACAGGATAGAGTTAAATAGTTTAAAGTAAACACTCTATAACTACCCTCAACCCTTTTGAAAACAATGAGACGAACTGTTCACGCAACACAACACCAAACTCAACCACACCCAAATCTATTCTAGTTCCAATTAAAGTGGAAACTCGATTGAAAAAACAAACTAATGGCACCACAGTCATCAATGAACGCGTCAACTTGTCGTCGGATTAGTTCGGTTAGACTTAGTGCTGCTGCGACTGGGGTTGGAGTATGCTTGAGGAAATATAGAGTGACGATGTGCACAGCAGGGCCAGAGGTGGTAGGTATTTCACTGTCACCGATCCGGTGGAATTCCTTGGCAGAGTATGTTGTCCTAGGTAAACTGGTACTCTTTAAATCACGAGTGAATAGGTTACTTTTAGGCAAGCCTGCAACAATGTTTATGTCTTCATCGATAACTTTCGAGTGAGATGGAGCTTAAACGCGTGCCCATGATTATACAACTTGAAAGAAAAGTAAAATTACAGCAGATATTTTTTTACTTTGTGAGGGTAGCTATAAGAATCTCTTTAGTTCTGTGTAAGATGATGACGCTTGAAAACCACAAAACTCGAAACATAAGTAAAAAAAACACAGCGACAAATTCAGCGCTGTGCCAGACCGCAGCATTCAATTTCCATGATCGTATTTTCCGTTAGATATCGTTTAAGGAATAAAAAGTGCAGTTCTCGTTCGGATGATATTAAATATTCCCTTATGCACATTGTGAGCTCGTCTCATTAATACTCAGTCAGTAGTGACTAGCTCAGTTAATCCGGGATTAAGCCGCTCTCCCGGCTATAGGGACGGTTTTTCTCCGGCGCAAGGATTAAGGGATGTTTCCTCACAAATTGTTGGCCGGACTTAGCGAGTAATGCAATAGGTAAACAGGATTTTGTTACAGTATCATCTATGTTCATGGGAATAAGGGATATTTGGATTCAAATAATGTCTTTACAATGCTTAGTGCCATGTTTCTTTGTCCAAAATCAAAACATTTTACAATGAACAATAAAATTCTTGGTAGATTAATCAATCCCAACCTGGACCGTTTGACTGAAACTGAAAACCCCCCGGAAAAATGTACGGTAATTTTGATGTTAATATTGGTGGTTCTAACTTTAACATCAGAATTACTTACCATAAATTAAATAAATAGATATATATAATATAGGTCTACCAGAATCTCATGGCAAAAAAAAACAAATAAACTTTGTGGTTTTCATACATTTGACATTGCCAATGTTGTCAAATGTATGAGAAAACCACAAAGATTTTGTGTTTTTTTTTGCCATGAGATTCTGGTAGACCTAAATAATAAAATTTAGTTTTTTTTATTGTTTTTTTCTGTTTGAGTTTCAATATTTAGTGTGTGTTCTTCCTGTGAGAGTCCCAATAAATATTTTTTGATTATTTCTTTCTTATTAAACAAAGTCTTTCAGTAGAATTTAAAAAGAAAATATAATGTAATACCATTAGTTTAGAAATGAATCCTTCTCCTCAACAAATAAACATGTTTTGAATGTAATTTAACTTAGTTCAGCAATAAGATTCAATCTAACTTGCACAAGAGTCCTTGGCAATGAATTATTACAACCCACAGACTACGATGGAATAGTAACCGGACTGGTGAACCATAGACAATCAATTTGAACAAGATTAAGAGATTTGTTACAAATAATGAGCATTTCGTGCCTTCAAACCGTACTTGTTCGACGGCTTACCTTCCAACTGGCATTAAAGGAGATCCGCGACAGAATTTTGTATTGATATTAATACGGATTTGTGCTGCTTATGTTATCTGTGGAAACCAAACCGTATTGCAGGGTTTTCTTTCATTGCAAAGCTGCGTTAGGGCCATTAAAGCTTCCTAGAATATTTTGACGATTAGGTATTAGTAGTGTGTAGTGTAGTGTGTGTGTATTTGATCAATTCAAAAGGTATCTAAATTAATTACTTTATGACACTTCAAAGCCAGCTCTTAAATTAGCATTAGCATTTGTGTCAGGCGACATCGATGCAGACCAGGGGAAAAGGGCGAGACGAGCTGGACTCCTACAGACAGGGTTGGTCCATACTAGCTCAAGACATAGAGGAGTGGAAACGGAAGCCTTTGCCCTGCAATAGGACAACATAAGCTAAAAATAAAATAACAAAATAGTCATATTTATCATTAGGTACAAAATGAGTAGAATTCATGTCCGTTTTGCCCGTTAGCAGGAACCAGAAGCTTAAATACAATCTTGTTAACTAACCCAGATAGTCTTTCATTACATTTAGAACCCCCACATATTGGCAACAGTGTAAAGTTTCCGACACAGATAAACAGAAGGATGGATAACGCACGATCGTGAAAACCATATGAAAACTTTTTGCGTTTTCTTCCATCGAGTAATTTGGCATTAATGTAATGTAAAATGTAATGTAAAAAAACATAACTATTAAAATAGGCAATTTGGACAAAACAGTTGATTTTTTTATTTACCCCACTGCTGGGCAAAGGTCTCCCCATATTTTTCCAATTTTCTTTGTGCTGTGCCTTCTACGTCCAATCGGAAACGAGTCTAAATAAAAATACCTACTAATGATTTTTTCAGTGATCGCTTGCACCTAAACTGCAGTGCAATCTCATCGTGAAAACTTAGGTGAAGTGAGCGTGGAGTGAGCTGTCAATAAAGTCAATTCCTAGCAAAAACAAACTCACATCACCTAAGTTTTCACGGTGAGATTTTTGCAGAATCGACCGGCTGAACAAGCTGTACTAGAGAACTGCTTGAGCATTGTATTAGTCTATAAGCCGTGTGTTTGATGGGATTTCCCATCGGTAAAGATGACCAGCTGAAACTTCCATATAAACTATTTCACCACTTTAGGGAATTAATTTTCAAAAATTCTTATTTAACTCACTTTCATTTTAGAAAGAACTGTCCCAACAGTTTATGCCGTGTGTTGTCTGTCAGTGAATGAATGCATTTAAGATATATTATTATATAGCACACGTGTGAGCACTATGTACAGACGCCAGCACATCAAGCTACCCGAAACTGTCAAATTTTCCCAATCAATCTTGAACCTTATGCTTTAGCGATAAAGTTGAAAATCTATTAAAGAAATTTGACAGATTGTAGTAGCTTGATGTGTTGGTGTCTGTACGTAATATAAAGCTACTTTTTACTGGGTACGTCTTTCATCGACTTGAATGTTCCCTAGCGGCTGAGAGTATGTCATGCTCACTCTAATGTCTCGCTGATGGATCTCGCGCTTGTATTGGAGCATGAAGCTCCCTTCAAAATGGTTGAGATGAATACCTACTACGCTTTGGGATGGGCAACTAGCTTTATCTTTTGACTGGCCGACCCCCTGACAATTCAAAAATGCCTGTAAATTAGTTTATTTGAAGCAAATGCTTTGTAGGTTCGCAGTAGCAACTTGCGTTATCCATGCATGTCTACATCTGTGACTTATCAGTGTAACACAATAGGGAGTGTCGCAAAGTTTGCGGTCTCGAGCGCTAGCTATAAAGGCCTGTGTGAAGTCCCAGTGCAAGACGTAGGTATTGCAATACGATGCTGATAAGACTGAGGACTAATCCTTTAGGGGCGTTTTCAGGCTTCTATTCAGACGTTTTTTTTCTATGACTTTTATACCCATAGAATCCTTCGTGCCTAAAGCTGTGTGAGTACTAATAGTCGTTAATTAATAAGTAAGTCCATGTTTTTTTACAATTGTACACCGATCCACACCGTACACCAATCGTTTAAGAAAATTCTGAAAGTTGGTGACTGAATTGAATGGTATTAAAAAGCATGTCATTTTCGGACTTCCCAGAACTTAGATTACTAAGTACTTAGATATTAGTCAAAATCAAAGTCAAAGTCATATCATTTTTTTCAAATAGGAGGCACGTTAGAACGTCAAAATTTCCAAAAAAATTGAATTGCTTCTAGTCGCCCAAGTTCGTTCCAAAAGGCAGTTTCATATGGAGAAGAATGGGCAAAAGAAACTCAACCGTTACTCTTTCAAAATGTTTACAATATTTTGTATAATTACCTATTTTGGAACTATCCACCACGGACCGTCAACACTCTCAAGTCAAGTTCTAACAATAGACAACCTCGTAAAATCTTTTCATTTTTATTTGATTGTCGAATACAAGGCTTTTGGCTACTTCGTATTTCAAAATGTGCGTTTTATTTGAGCAGAATAAACAATTTTTCTTTCTTTCGTTTATTTGTAACTTGGCCTTTTAGAAACGTATTTTACGTTTCTAAAAGAAAATGGTAGGAGGAAATGAATCAGCTAAAATTATAAGCATGAGCTAAAAGCTGATGGGAAAATTTCCCATATCGTCTGAGCTTTTATTCCTTTTGTAAACAGAGGGGTACTTAATAGCATGTCAATCATCTCCGTGGATGTTTGACGCAAGATTTAAAATATTTCATACGGATAATATCCGCTTTGGGAAAGATTTACGGTATCGTTCTAGACGACAATTACCTATCTTTGATCATCATCATCTGCCTAGCCTAAATAAAACTTTGTTGGGGTCGGCTTCCAGTCTAACCAAATGCAGCTGAATACCAGTATTTTACATGGAGCGACTGCCTATCTGACCTCCATAACCCAGTTACTGGGTAATACGATACCCCTTGGTAAGACTGGTTGTCAGACTTTCGGGCTTCTGACGACCCGTAACGACTATCAAAGTTTCACGAATGACAGCCGGGACCAACGACTTAACGTGCTTTCCGAATCACGGAAGAGTGACGGTATGTAAAGATGGTCACCCATCCACAGACCAACCGCGGCAAGCGTAGCTCAACCTGATCGATCGACCTGTGCGGCGGTTATTATTTAGCCACGGGCCCCTCGACAATCATCTTTAATATACGATAGAAACGTATGGAAGGAGAAGACATCTACGCCGAACCCAAATAAGTTGGCATAAGTGCAGGATTATTATAATGATTTAAAAAATACTATCTAGAACCTACAAATATTAGGTACAGACTGGCCAGCACATCAAGCTACTACAATCTGTCAAACTTTAATAGATTTTCATCTTTAGCATAAGGTTCAAAGTTGATTGGAAAATTTTGAAAGTTTCGGTTAGCTTGATGTGCTGTACTTATCTAAATCATAAATATGCATTTCATTTAATTGATTATACATGCAATAGGAGCAGTGGTGGCCCTGTGATAACAGCCGCGACTTACGAGTAGAAGGTCGTAGGTTCGAACCCAGACAGGCGTTTTACTTTGTGTAAATTATTTCATCACCACTGCTTTCACATCGCAAACGTCCTACAACCAAAAATTCGAAGACATGTGACATCTACAAACCCGCACTGGGCCCAAGTGGTAGAAAACGGCCCACCTCCTCTCACAGAGAGGATGCCTGTGTCCCACCACTGGGGACATTGTAGGCTGATTAAGCATGCAGGCAATCAATTAAATGAAATGCATATTTACGATTTCTCTCTATTTCTGTGCAGTTATTTGCAAACTTGCAAAGTCACAATACCTAAAACAGTGTGCTTATTTCCAAAAATGCTAATTCTTTGTGATTGAATTAACAACTCTATAATATTACTAACTCTTTATAATATTAGTATAGATAAGTATACATATATTTCATTAAAGGGACAAACAAGACTTTCATAATCATTAACCCTCCACATTTATGAAAAGTGTAATAATAATAATAATCATTTTATTTCAGAATTATAAATCCAAAATTTGTTAGTAAAACTCAAAAACATAAAAAAAATACTGTTAGTACACACATGCAGGTTGGACAAATAATGGACGAACGGTCAATCAAATTTCCCTGCGATGACATTCATTCTGACTGTTTGAGCTGCCCCGGACCCTCTGCAGCAGCGACGCGGCACGCTTACGTCGTCTACGTCATCACAATACAGCAGCACAATGCACAATCGCCGCTAATTGCTACTCTGCTGATCCTCTCCGGGATTCCATGAATATGTATAGGATGGCAACCCATGGCATAATTACTTACACAGGCAGTGTTCCCACCCTTTACTCTTTACTCTGTATGACGCAGGAACCCTGCGTCCTGCGGCAGGATAATAGGTCTATGGCGTAGTTACTTATCATTTTGCAAACCATAGAGGTGGGCTAATGCAATCAGAACTGCAGAGTAACAATCCTCTTCTATCTAGTCTGTGGTTTGTTGATGTGGAATATAGATTGTTCTATTTCATAGAGCTATTTTGCTGTCTTTACAAAAATCTTGACTGAATCTTTCTGGTAAGTAACTTATATTCCCACG
This sequence comes from Mesoligia furuncula, assembly GCA_916614155.1. Lineage (NCBI taxonomy): Eukaryota > Metazoa > Arthropoda > Insecta > Lepidoptera > Noctuidae > Mesoligia > Mesoligia furuncula. The sequence continues at coordinate 27,019,983 of OU744807.1, read as the reverse complement.
TCTATGTCTGTTTTAAGTGTGTATGTAAAATGTTAAGGGGCTTGCATGACATATAGCGCGGTCACTGTCGGATTGCATAGAAAAGAAAGAGAAGCGCGATGAGACAACCCTGGTAATTTATTGCAAAATATGAAGCAATTATTTAATTATAAAAATCTATTGTTTGGACTAAAAAATTAAAACACTAGTGTTTTAGTATGTTACTTGTAGAATAATCTGACAAAAAATCAGAATGATTGTATGTATATTAGTATGGTTTTTATTGTAAAAAGAAAGTTTTTAGAGGTATCTTCATGATTTTTTCTATCGTATCAAATTAGTTGTATTATTTTTTCAACACACTATCTACCTAGTATATATGCTGAAGAATATCATATATATTTTTCTAATTTTATTTACCGTAGTCGATCATATACTTTTATTGTTTATAAAACTTGCGTTTTTTGCGTTTAGGTCCTGTAAGCCCTTTAAAGAAATAAAACAAGAAGACAAAACAAGGCAAACATTCAAAATCTCATTATCACCTCTTTAACAAAATATTCCCTACAACAACGAGCAACTTCAAAATATTCACCAAGTTTTAAACGCCGTAAAGTTTTAAGCTGGCAACCCAACGATTTTAGCGGAGCAGTAAAGTCAACGGGGAGAAGATCACTGCTACTTGGCGACAGTGTAACAGCCTCTATTTTAACACTAGTTATTGAAATTCTTGAGTCTTTGAGTACAAAGTTATTACTTAATATGCCTCCACTTGGTAGTTTGCCTAGCTCGTAAAGACACGTCGTAATAATATCACGGCTTCTACGTCTTAAGTTGGGATGAGAATTTAACAGCGGCTCGTCTGCCTGTGTTCAAGATTGTTTAGATTGAAGAGGGATGCGCTTGCGCTAGGGAGCCCGCGATATTTATTTATTCAAACTTTATGCACAAGTAAAAAAATACTGCACACCTACGAGTATGTAAAGGCAGACTTAATGCCTGAAACATATCCTCAACTTCAACCTTAGGGTGATGCAGGAGGGGCCGCTCGTCAGGGCTTTTGCCTGTAAGGCGACGACGTAGCGGCCAACAAGTAGGTTGCGGTGCCGCTTCGGCGACATCGCAACTGAGGCGGGCCGCGATGTCGTCTGGGAGGCATCGCGGCTGAGGGTCGGAGGCCGCGGCGGGAGAGGAGTGCCGGTATTGCGGTGCGCCGCTCTCCCTACCTTCCGCGGCCTTGACGGGGTCGCCACCGTTCGATGGCGGACGCGGTGGGGCCGCAGGGGAGGAGGAGTGTCGGTATGACGTTGGCCGCTCTCCCTATCCTCTGCGGCCGAAAATTGGCAGGCGGCGGGGCCAATGTCCTGACTCGTCGCAGGGGGACCAAGGGTGCCCAGACACGGGGTCGTCTGGCGCCCATGTGCTGGTTTGGTCCCTGGGGTGGTCACGGCGTGCTATGTGTTCTGGTGCGCCGGTGATGGGGAGTACTCCCCTGAGGAGGGTCCGGTGACGGACAGCCGCGGCGGGTTCACGGATGAGTGCTAACGCGTGCCCGTGTTCCCGCCGTAAGCGGCAGAGGAGGACACCGTGGAGTTTTAGTGGGTTAGAGTCCCACATAACTGCACTATCTCCTCGTGGTAGTGCAGAATGCATGAGCATTTCTCCAAGTTAAAAAAAAAAAAAAAAAAAAAGGGTGATGCAGAGACAAAACAATATATCATAATTATATGATACTAGCTTCCCCCCGCGGCTTGACCCGCGAGGTATGTCGATAAAAAGTATCCTATGTCCTTCCCCGGGATGCAATCTATCTCTTTGCCAAATTTTATCGAAATCCGTTCAGTGGTTTAGGAGTGAAAAGGTAACATACAGACAGAGTTACTTTCGAATTTATAATATTAGTATGGATTCAATTTTTCTTACATTTTTAGCAATTTGCAGGTCAGTGTCAGGTTGTATGCTGAACAAAATATTATTCGCGACCGTAACTAGGTACAGAATTATAATCAATAAAGTCATCAATCAACCCTCTCAGTTCATTTAATTCTATTGAATGACTATTACATGAAATATCAATCAATAGGATTGACTACTGGCGCTGACCCCTTAATGACTCATATTATTATTCTAATATGATTATAATTTATAGATATTTGATTGTAATTTATATAAATTCGGAAAATTATGAACTAACCAAAACAAACGCATTCTTAGTGTAGTTGATTGAAACAGAATTTTCCAACAACATAAATAAAGCACATTAATTTCTATTTACTATCAAACAAAGCGTAGTTAGTGAAATTTTACAACTAACAAATATTACTAAGTAATTTATTATATCACTAGCGACCTACCCCTGCTTCGCACGGTTTTTGACTTGACTTTTGTTTTTTATATTAATGTATTATACACATAAACCTTTCGAAATAAAATCTCTAAATGATGGTGCAAACCGTATCAAAATCCGTTGCGAATTTTAGAAGAACACAGAGACGAAAAGCGACTTCAATTCATGATATTGTACAATAGTTATACATATCGAAGAACAACTCTACCGCCATAACGAGCTGTCATATTTGGCATACGACAATCATTTTCTTTTGACAGACGACCTGGTTTAAAAAAAAATAAAACGTCAAACGTCAATTGTACTTTCTTGGACGCAAAGGAATGTACGCATAAGTTGTCTGTATGTCAATGCACCAAGGTTTGTTTATATTCTGAACACATACTTAATTTAGTGAAAAAATTAGTTTGAAAAAGTAACTGTTGAGTGAAGAAATTGGTGAGTTGTGTTTAAAAGGACTACATGACGGGAAAAGAAAGAGAAGCGCGATGACACAACCTATCCTAACCTTTATTGCAACATATGAAGCTACTATATATTTACAAAAAGTCTATTGTTTGGACTAAAAAAATAAAAACACTAGTGATTTAGTATGTTGCTTGTAAAATAATCTGACAAAAAAAGAGAATGATTGTATATGTATAATAATATGGTTTTCATTGTAAAAGTATAGTTTTTAGAGGTATCTTCATGATTTTTTTCTATCGTAACAAATAAGTTGTATTACGTTTTCAACACACTATCTAACTAGCATACCTATGTCCTGAAGAATATCATATATTTTTCTGATTTTGTTTACTGTAGTCGATCATAATAAAATTATACTTTTAGACATTGTAAAACTTGCGTTTTTTGCGTTTAGGTCCTGTATCCCCTTAATTAAGAAAGAAACTTTGAGTAAAAAAATAACGGACACTTCAAAAAGAATATTTTGTTTCTTTTTAAGTGATTTTTTTTTATTATTAGTTTTTTTTTTACAAATTTCGTCTGTATTCCGCGAAGGGTTAGATAGAGGTGTACATAATAGTACACTCACATTTCGCCAGTTAAGGTCGAGTCCCATGCAACAGGGGGCGAACCTATTGTCATCCACCGGGCACAAACCCAGACTTCCCTACTACTGAGAAATTCCCGGACCTCACGTTCAGCAGCACTAGCGGTACCACAGATATAGATACATCAGCGGTACCACCATAGAAATGTAAAAAAAACAGGGTACCGCTATACCAACGAGGCAGTGTTTGTTACTAGGTAAGGACAGGTATCGTCATCATCTACCTGCCTTTTCCCAACTATGTTGGGGTCGGCTTCCAGTCTAACCGGATGCAGCTGAATACCAGTATTTTACATGGAGCGACTGCCTGTCTGACCTCCACAACCCAGTTACTGGGTAATACTATCGTATTACCAGGGGGTATCCCGCTTGGTACCTAAGACTGGTTATCAGACTTTCGCGCTTTGACTACCCGTAATAACTGTCAAAGATCCACGAATGACAGCCGGGACCAACTGCTTAACTTGTTTTCCGAGGCACGCAGGGGTCACGGTATGTAAAGATCACCCATCCACAGACCAACCGCGGCAATCGTAGCTTAACCTGATCGATCGACCTGTGCGGCTGTTATTATTTAATAATCAGCAATGTAATCAGCCCATAATGTTCCCACTGCTGGGACACAGACCTCCTCCTCTCTGCTTCTCTGTCTGCACACTTATCTGCATAGAACTATCTAACTATGTGCAAACTTCATCGATCCAAGCTCTATTTATTTTAGCAAAGAATTAGCGAAACTGTCTGTACTTTTATATTTTCACTAGCTTCTGCCCGCTACTTCGTCCGCGTGAAGTTTCACCCTCTTAGAAGTGGAATTTCGAAAAACCATTTCTTAGTGGATACCTACTCTTCACAAAGAACACACCCTCCAAATTTCATGTCTCTATGACCAGCGATTTAGGCTGTGCATTGATATAGCAGTCGGTTAGGACTTCGAATTTCTACAATCGCAATGCAAAGTGATAAAAAATCTGGTAACATTGTCTACCACACGATTTGCATTTTAGACTCGAATTTCCTAAAACTCTGTCCATATTCCGCCAAAAATTAAAAATATACAAACTGAGCTCTCAGTTACTTTTAATTTTCTTCAGAATTGCTACAACGAACATAATCCTTCCGAAACTCGTTGTCCCTTTATTCTTATTAAAATATTCAGAGCGTTTCTGAAACTATTTGAAATAATGTCCCTAACATCTGGTCCCAGTGCTCATTTGAGTGGAAAAGACGAAAATTAGACAATTACTGAACCTCCTCAGCTCCGCAGTCTCAAGTACCTACGTCAGGGACTACATTACACTCCGCAAAATTCCGCTCCACGTCCATAATCGTTCACAGCTTTTGTGTCACCGTGGACGGAAGCACTGGCGCGGATAATGGCGAACCGAGTAAGACCAGCATTTTATAAAATCAGAATAAAAGAACCAAGGCCTCCAATTCCTTTCTCCTCGCTGTTTCACTAAATTAAATTGACTGACTCGGTTATTTTGCAGCGTTAAGTGCTGGACTTACGTTCCATGAAAGTAACGCGCAAATCGTATTAGGGCACAATAAAATCTATTTCGGGCAAACCCATACACAGCGCACAAAGAGGCTCACACACGATAGAATTTCTCTACGCTGAACCGAACGCGACAACCGCGCGCATTTCAAAAAAGGAACGTGACCTGATTACTGACGGAAGCTGTCAGTTGTCTATGGAGCGCCTTAAACGTCACAGGTGCTATGCAGCGGTCGGTTTGACTCTCGACCCTATTTTAAATTGCAGAAGTTTAAAAATTGTTCGCTTTAATTTTGCCTCCATCTCGCAATTTGCTCTATGAACAGTTTATTGTTCGCACCGAGGACGCCATTCCTTCACACTTCTCAGTAATAAAACGACTTAAACAGGTCGACTTTATTATTGCCAGTTCAATTGAATTGTTTCTTTCTCAATTGTAGTGTTCGTTAAAATAAATCCCTTGAAATTGGAGGGGTCGTCCCACGAGGGCTCTCTAACACGATTCCTGAAAGGTAATGAGTTCTTATTTAAAATCTTGTATCCCCTTCCTGATGTTGCTATCAGATAACTTTTTGTTTATTTAAGTTTAATTAAGTATTCCTTTCTATCTGTATTCTTTTTATAACGCGAATCTTTATTTCCAGGGGTGTTTGAAAACACTGGAGGCGGAAATTATCAATTAAAACAAGGAGATGAAGCTCAATATACGAAAGAGTCCCTAACTCCTTTTCGTTCGCGGCTCTACAGTTAAGGCTATCTTTGAAAGTTGTAAAGCAACCAAAGAAATTCGAGAAAATTCCATGAAAATTCACGAAAGACGTCGAAACTTCAATCCAGTAAAGCGCCGAAAAAGCTCCAGAGTAAAACAAAATGTCTTTGCTATCAGATACTTTCTTAAACACCTTTACGTCTGGTTTTTTGTAAAACAGAATAGTTATAAACAAAACTTGTTTGCTTTAAAACTACCAGCAGTTTGACATTGATACACGAACGAAACAACAATTATTCAAAACCCACTTTCATAGAAAACTAGCTAACATGTGTCAGCCTCCAAAAATACGTTAAAAAACGCATTACAACACGAATTCGCGGAACAAACTCAACAATCAACATTACAATTACAAACAATACTTAATTGTTCTTACGTAGCGTGTTTAAATTCTCAAGCAGCAATAAAACGCGGAGTATTCGAGGCAACGGTTTACCTTACCGTTTCAGCAAAACTATCGATCAATGTTGCCAGTAACTGCGTAATGGTACAATATGAGCGACTGGAACGGAAGATCAATGTTGCCAGACGTAAATTGTGTGATTTGAGACCGCTTTTTGTTTTATTTATGACGGAATGTCGGGACGTTATTGGCGAAAGGAAAGCTAATGGATCTACATTTGCTGTGATATTGGTAACATTTGGTTCTTTCTTTTGACAGAGACAATGCTGAAATAGCCGTGACACGACACGTCACAGAGGGGAGGCATGTGTCCCAACAGTGGGAACGTTATTGCACTGATTGTGCTAAAGCTGATGATGATGATGCAGTGGTGGCCAAGTGGTAACGGCCGCGACTTATCGAGTTGTGAGTCGTAGGTTCGAACCCAGACAGGCGCTTTACTTTGTGAAATTATTTAATTACCACCGCTCTCAAAACGGTGAAGGAAAGCATCGTGAGGAAACCGGCATGTCCTAGAACCTAGGCCCGCGTGGCCGATTTCGGCCCGCTCCCTCTCACCGAGAGGAGGCCTGTGTCCCAGCAGTGAGAACATTGTAAGATTACCTTGTATTTGTAAGACTTTATTACTTACTAGCTTTTGCCCGCGGCTTCGCTCGCGTTAAGTATAATAAAAAAAACTAATACATTTACATCCTCCATCATCCTTTATTTTATCCCCATGGGGGTTGAATTTATCAAAATGCTTTCTTAGGGAATGCCTACGTCATAGTAGCTATATGCATGCGAAGTCTCAGCCCGATCGGTTTAAAATTGACAAAGTTTCATACAAACTTTCATCCCCTTAGGTGTAGAATTTATTAAAATCCTTTCTTAGCGGATGCCTACGTCATAACATCTACCTGCATGCCAAATTTCAGCCCGATCCCTCCAGTGGTTTGGGCTGTGCGTTGATAGTCAGTCAGTCATTTGAGTTTTAGGTATATACTTATATCTGGGGGCACGGGAGTGCCCCCGCCAAGACCAGCCAAGCGAAGCGCAAGGGCACTACCTACCTTTTCTCGAAGCACTTCGTCGTATTTTTGAACCCTCTTAACTTGGGTTTGGATTATACCAGATAAACAAAATTTTCGGAATATGATGCCAGTGGTTGACTTATTAAACCTATAAAGTTTCAATTGCATAGCTCTTATACTTTAGATTTTATTGATATCTAAAATACCCCGATTTCGTCACTGACTCACTGACTGATGATCATCAAAATTCTTAAGATACTTCCTGAAGTCCTAGAAAGCTGAAATTTGGTATGTAAGCTAGTAATAGTACACAAACAACAAAAAAATATTAAAACTTGAAACTTTTACCCCCACAAAAAAAAAAAAAATCCGTAAATTTTGATGCTAGAGGTCTGAAAATTTATATAGGGGGTCCTTGTTATAAATAAACCCCAAAAAAAGAAAGAAAAAATGAACAACAGCAAAAATACTCGTATAAATATCATAAGCAACTTACAAAAAGAAATGAAATACCACAAAAACATTTCATGTTAAATGTTGCCAAGACGAGACCATGTAGCTCGCACTGTCAAAAAGTAATCAGATCTCATGTAGAGCCAAGCTTCTAACTCTACACGCCCTAACTCTACAAGGCCTGACTTCGCAAACTCTACACCTTAGTCAAAATATATGGCTTGGCCATTTCGCTACATTCACATGAGCGTAAGGTGAAAAACTCTCATACTGTTTATGGGTTCTTGTAGTAACGAAACGGCCAAGCCATATATTTTGACTAATAGAGTAGAGTTTGCGAAGTTAGGCCTTGTAGAGTTAGGGCGTGTAGAGTTAGAAGCTTGGCTCTACATGAGATCTGATTACTTTTTGACAGTGCGAGCTACATGGTCTCGTCTTGGCAACATTTAACATGAAATGTTTTTGTGGGATTTAGATTTACTCAATCAATCAATGAACTCAGCCGCAGTCCACTGCTGGACATAGGCCTCTCCCAGACTGCGCCACAACACACTGCCCTCCGCCTTTCGCATCCAGTCTACCCCTGCCACCTTCTTTAGGTCGTCCGACCATCTAGCTGGGGGGTGTCCCACACTACGCTTGCCGATACGCGGTCTCCACTCCAGGACTCGTCTGCTCCACCGGCCATCGGTCCTTTGACAAACATGGCCAGCCCACTGCCACTTCAGTTTGCTTACTCTGCAAGCTATGTCGGTAAATCCGGTTCTTTTCCGGATAATTTAATTCCTGATTTTATCCTTCAAAGAGACTCCCGAGCATAGCTCGCTCCATAGCGCGTTGAGCGACCTTGAATTTGTGGACCAGCGCGATCGTTTTGGCACCATTATATCATGACGGGCAGGACGCAAAATTATTTACTATTTAATTGTAACTCAGTAAATAAACACAACCTGTAACCAGTTTTCAATTCAATTAGTCGCGACTCGCGTGCGGCGTGTGAAGATTCATTATTACGTAATTGGATTTCTGCAAGTAAACATGTAACACTAATATGTTACAAGATTTACAAGTAATTTTTATTGTATAATGTGGGTAGGTCGTGGATACAGTGTTATTACCCGACTGCGCCAGAAGGAGGGTTATGTTTTTTTTCCTTAGTGTTATTTGGTAAACAAACACGATCCACTGTGGCTGCCTCGTTGGTCTAATGGTCGTAAGCGCTACCTGCTGCCACGAGGTCCTTGGTTCGATTACCATGTCGAGTAAAGGGTTTTTCATCAGGAATTAGTTAGTAGCAGCCCGGAGTCTGGAGTTTGTACCCGGTTGATAGCAATAGTGTCGCCACCTATTACATGGGACTTCACAACACTGGTGAAATGTGGGTACCATGGGTATACCTCTCCCTAACCCTATGGAATACAGGCTGTTAATCTGTTATGTTAAACACCATCTAAAAATCGAAAGGTTTTAGGTACAGATGTGAGTACAGAGCACAGATGTGAGTCCTATGTATGTACTATACCCTATGTACCATTTACCGGGTAATATGTCTTTCATTGATTTGAATGTGCCCTGGCGGCTGATAGTAGATATCTATATGTCATGCTCACACAAATGTCTCGCTGACGGTGGCGTGTTTGTTAGATCATTTAGCTCCCTTCAAAATGGTTGAGCTGAATGGTGTTGATCTATGCGTCATGTTCGTGAACGGGCGCCGTCAGTTGGGGCTGGTCATCACGTAGCTGCCTCGGCTTATTTTTAATTATTTTATTTTTGGATTGTTGTTTTCTTACTATTTGCTGTACACAGTGTACACTGGACGCTTTTAACGAGTAAGTACGATTTTTTACATCGTTCTCACATATAATTTCGACATTAATGATGGTAAGTGTAACTAATATTTTTGTAAAAATATAATTTAAAAGAGTGTCCATGGAGTTTCTTTACCGTTCTTCTCCATGGTACCTACGCTTTGGAATGGATAGCTTTATATTTTCTGACTGACCGACTTCTTGACAATTCAAAAGTGCCTGTTAAAGGTTTAATTGAAATAAATGCTTTGAGTTTGAGTACCTACATCAAGGTATTTTAATTTGCAAACTCCAAACTCCCAGCGTATTATCTGTTAATTATTTAAACACGTGTATTTAAAATTAATATTGTTACACTATTAATATTATGTAACAAGGGTACTTTTAAAGTAAATTATAATGGTTTGTAGGTACAACCGCAAATTGAATTAATTTTCAGATTCGTCTGAATATTAACTGAATAACATAAATTATGGATTCGTTTTAATTATGTTCTCAAATTAATATCGGTTAATAAATTCTCGACATGATTGTGAAGTGACACGTGTTTTATTTATTTACAAGGAACATCATCATCTGCCTAGCCTTTTCCCAACTATGTTGGGGTCGGCTTCCAGTCTAACCGGATGCAGCTGAATACCAGTATTTTACATGGAGCGACTGCCTATCTGACCTTCACAGCGCAGTTACTGGGTAATATGATACCCCTTGGTAAGACTGGTTGTCAGACTTTCGGGTTTCTGACTACCCGTAACGACTGTCAAAGATTCACGAATGACAGCCGGGACCAACGGCTTAACGTGCTTTCCGAGGCAGGGAGGGGTCACGGTACCTATGTGAAAATGGTCACCCATCCACAGACCAACCGCGGCAAGCGTAACTTAACCCGATCGATCGACCTGTGCGGCTGTTATTATTTAGCCACAGGCCCATATAAATTGAAAGGAACATATAAAATGAAAAATTCATTTGATCGCGCTCTCTGGCCATTCATCTTAATACCTACTCCCTGTTTATAAATGTTAAAATATTTTTATTACAATTATAATAATATTAAATAAATAAGCATTCTAATATCATTCTCGAAACGATTTTTTTTATTACTTACTACTCGGATATCTATGCTTACTACTTACGTATCGTCCTACCGTTCGTTGCAATTACCATCCTATTCTCGTCAAATGGTTTCTCAAGTGTTAAATGCTATAAGTCTAGAATTCCTAATAAACAGGATCATAGATGATGCAATGTTTATCCATACAAAGTGCAAATAATAAAAAACCGGGCAAGAGCGAGTCGGACTCGCGCACCGAGGGTTCCGTAACATCCGGGTCTATTCATAAGGTTTATGTTTATGAAATTAAATGTTTTTTTTATTTTTGAGTTGATGGAATGAATGGTAAATTGTGGTTTACGATTTATGACGTATTAAAAAAAAACTACTTACTAGATCTCGTTCAAACCAATTTTCGGTGGTAGTTTACATGGTAATGTACATCATATATTTTTTTTAGTTTTATCATTCTCTTATTTTAGAAGTTACAGGGGGGGGACACACATTTTACCACTTTGGAAGTGTCTCTCGCGCAAACTATTCAGTTTAGAAAAAAATGATATTAGAAACCTCAATATCATTTTTGAAGACCTACCCATAGATACCCCACACGTATGGGTTTGATGAAAAAAAAAATTTTGAGTTTCGGTTCTATGTATGGGGAACCCTAAAATTTATTGTTTTTTTTCTATTTCTGTGTGAAAATCTTAATGCGGTTCACAGAATACATCTACTTACCAAGTTTCAACAGTGTAGTTCTTACAGTTTCGGAGAAAAGTGGCTGTGACATACGGACGGACAGACAGACAGACAGACAGACGGACAGACAGACAGACAGACAGACATGACGAATCTATAAGGGTTCCGTTTTTGCCATTTGGCTACGGAACCCTAAAAAGGAATTAATATGGCCTCATAAATTTATCGTAAACTAAGCTATTTCAAGACAGGCTAAGGAACAACTCATCTATTACTGAACCTCTAAACAAGAATAGAAAAAACTGGTCAAGTGCGAGTCGGACTCGCACACGAAGGGTTCCGTACCACAAGGCAAAAACGCCGAAAAAAACACTTTTGTTATATGGGAGCCCCCCTTAACTATTCATTTTATTTTGTTTTTGGAATTTGTTGTTATAGCGGCAACAGAAATACATAATTTGTGAAAATTTCAACTGTCTAGCTATCGCGGTTCTTGAGAGACAGCCAGACGGACGGACAGACAGCGAAGTCTTAGTAATAGGGTCCCGTTTTTCCCTTGGGTACGGAACCCTAAAAAGGAATTAATATGGCCTCATCGTCGTTTCAGCCGATAGACGTCCACTGCTGGACATAGGCCTCCCCCAATTTTGGAAGGGTTTGCCATAATCGCCACGCTTGGCAGGCGGGTTGGCGATCGCAGTATGGTATGATGGTTGAATACATAGAGAACGCTGCTGCCCATTCTCCGGTACGATCCTTAGTCGCCTTTTACGACATCCACGGGAAGTAAGGGGTGGTGCTATTCTTTAAGTCTGGCCTCATCAATTTGTCGTAATCTAAGTTCTATTTCAAGACAGACTAACGGACGACTCACCTATTACTGAACCTCTAAACAAGTACTTATAGAAATACAAACTGACGGCTCATCTAACTCAAATAAAAGAGCTGTTCTAATTATAACATTGACGAAAACTGGGGATAACACATGACATCACGCATCCATCAAAATACTTCATCTGTTTACAGTGCAAAGCTAAACACGGACTTTATACAGGGTTACTTTTCAAAGACCATCCAAATTTTTACATGGTGTTCTACCCACGAATATACACAACTTTCACTAAGGGACCAACTCTGAAATCACGGAAAAAAAAAATCAGCTGTTTCATACAAAACTTCAATACCTACTTGACCAAAATGTATGAAACAGCTGATTTTTTTTCGTGATTTCAGAGTTGGTCCCATAGTGAAAGTTGTTTATATTCATGGGTAGAATACCATGTAAAAATTTGGTTGGTCTTTGAAAAGTAACCCTGTATAAAGACTAGCTCCTGCCCGCGACTTCGTCCGCGTGAAATTTCTTGTTCCCCCGACCCACCCCGGCGCATTGCATCGCCTGCCCGCGCTGTCACTTCGTTTTCGCTTAGTTTCGTTATTATTTAGCCGATTTATTATTAGTAGATATACCTAGTTATTTGTAGGCGTGAGCCATTTGTTAATGTTGATGCATGAAAAGGAAGGCCAAAGAAAAGATGAATGGATCGTGTAAGGAATGATATGAAAGAAGAGGAAGCGACTAATAGCGTGACGGTTGGCAGGGGAGAATGGAGGAAGGAAACGTGTCGACCGTGAAACGTGACGAGACGTGTCGACCCCAAACACGTAACACGGGTCAAGTGCAGGAAGATGATAGTGATGAGCAATTCTTCTAGGGTCTGTCGGGTTAGTGTGGGGTGGGGTTTAAACCTAGACAAAGTGGATAAGACAGAGATTAAAACAGAAGACGAACTAGCAGGGGATTGAGAAGGGGGGAGTGAGTTCGGGGGAATAACTCATTTTTTTCTACGGTGTCAGCTGGGACTAAATTGAAATTAACTCATGCCATAGTGCAATAAATACTATCTACAGTCAGTAAGATGGTAGCTCAAGACACAGGCCAGGGCCCTCTGGGACATTTAAGCGTTTCTGAAGGCTATTTAAGAACCAGCTTCTGCCCGCGACTTCGTCCGCGCGCAAGTCACCCTCCCCCCATTCACCCTCTTAGGAGTGGAATTTCGAAAAAACCTTTCTTTGTGGATACCTACTCTTCACGAAGAACACACCCTCCAAATTTCATGTCTCTAGGACCAGCGGTTTGGGTTGTGCGTTGATATATCAGTCAGTCAGGACTTTGAATTTTATATAATAGATAACTTATACCTACAGCGCGCATCAGAAATGTGTGGACAAATCCAAGGGTGCATCAGACCATCAAATTTAGCAACTTTTTCCAACATCGTACCTAATCGCGAAAAAATTATGTCAGACTTTCGGGCTTCTGACTACATATAACGACTGTCAAATATCTACGAATGATAGCCGGAACATGCTTTCCGAGACGCGGGAGGGGTCTCGGTATGTAGTAAACGGTCACCCATCCACGGACCGACCTCGACAAAAGTTGCTTAACCTTGAAGTAATAAGTAAAAATAAGTTTTGCTATAAAACATACCATAACAGTAACACATTATGCCACAACCATTTGAGGTAAGTTTATTCAATAAAAACTATAAACATTATTGTAACATAATGTTTGTTTACTTTTTCCTGAACTTTCGCTTACAGCCCGCAAACTGTGCGACCAATTGAGATGCGGCACACGTTTGCAGAGAAACTTTTTGTGAATAAAAGTTATCCGAACCACAATATCGCTTATGTAAGCAAACTGGTACCTATATGTTTTGCATGCTGCCTTTTAGAACTGAATTTCAGAAACAAATGTTAATAGCGGCTGAATCCTATAAAAAATATGCAGTGGACAAGGGTAGGGAACTCAAACTGAAAGCATTTATTTCAATTTTAAACCATTTACAGGCACTTTTGAATTGTCAAAGAGGCGGTCAGTCAGTCAGAAAGTTGAAGCTAGTTGCCCATTCCAAAAGTAGATCTCTATGGAGAAGAACGGGCAGGAAAATCCAAGGACACTCTTTTAAATCAACACATTACAAAATCCTGACAAACATTATTCTTGTTGCGTTCTATATGTCAGAACAATGTAAGATTAAAAATAAGCCCTGACAGTTAATAGATGACCAGTCTCAACCGACGGCGCCCGTTCACGAACATGACGCGTGGATCAGCACCATCCAGCTCAACCATTTTGTAAGGAACCGAACGATTCAACACACCTCCCTCAGTGACACATTTAAGTGAGCTTGCAGAGATTGATCCTAAAGTATGATATTATTAAACTCGACGTAAAGGTAGTAGGAGCGGGGTAAAGATACTCGAAGTAGGGGACAAGGTTCTCGGCTCGACGTAAAGGAACTCGACATAAAGGGAATCTACCCCTCCATCCCATCTGCTAATCGTGGTAATTTGGTAGACCAAAGTAGTACTTCCCTTGATGGGTTACGATGTATTAAACTCTACCTACAACCGTACAAGCATCTTTTGGCGCGTGGCCAAAATCGGAACTAACGCCGCCATTTTTTTTTCAATACTGTATCTGTCACAATGTCACAAATGTTTACCGATAAGAATCAACGACATTGACAAGGGGGTGTCCCTTGTCAACGTCGTGGAGGCGCCCAAAGATCCATGAAGCACTCCTGATTGACTTGACATACAGTCACAGCCTCACAGCAATATGCGTATAGTCGGTCTCTGCAGTAAAATGACAGCTTATGTGTGTTAGTTACGTATACGTTATGACTGAAATTGGCGTCTTTTTGTTTTTTCGCGGTCATCAACCAAATTTTTTTTTTCTAGTGAAGAACAGTGTAACAAACGAAACTTATTTGACATGCATATCTCTAAACTCAGTCCGAAATGAGTTCTTAAGAAGTGTCATTTTACTGTAGCTAATTAAAAGTCGGACTATAGTTACCTATTCGACCCATCTGATCTAATCTATAAAAATCTCACCGAGAAAAGTTAGGTAAAGTGACCTGTCAATATTGACAATCCTAAGAATCAGATGGAATGACATCTCCCTTCAAGCTCACTTCACCTGAGTTTAGAATAGACCGGCTGTTCGAATTCGACTGAATAAGGGACTACTCACACTTATTCAGCTCTGTTCAGCTTTTGTCCATAGAAAACAACGATTATGTATGGAGTCCGTTCAGCTTTCCGCGGCTGAACGGATGCGTACGCATCTCATACAAAATCGTTGTTTTCTATGGACAAAAGCTGAACAGAGCTGAATAAGTGTGAGTAGTCCCTTAGGCAGTAGGTCCAGTTGACCTATTCAAAATGTGATTGGGTTAAGTGATCCCGCGGGTCCATTTCGAGTGGGTCCAGTTGACCAAAGACTCTACCATGTAGATAGAATTTACACGTATTCGAAGACATATGACATCTACCAACCCGCACTAAGCCCGCGTGGTGGATTACGACCCCCTCCCTCTCACTGACAGAAGTCCTCTGTCCCAGCAGTGGGAATATTATAAGTTGATTATGTACCATGTAGGTAGGTGACTTAGCTGATTAGCTCCAGTACCAAAATGTCTAGGTATAGGTACTATGTATCATGTACTCTGCGTTCGCCATTTATTTGCCAAAAATGTAAACAAATATGAATTAATGGAAAAATAACTTTAATACCTACACTATAAAGTTCAGTTTACCTTTACGCTACAACGTCAAACGTTTTTATAACTTTTTCAATAATGCTAGTCACACTGAAATCAAATTAATTTTCATTGAAATAATGTTGATGTTTGTTTAACTTGAAATAGGGTGGGGGTGTGCAGCTCTGCGCACTTTTACTGTAGGTAGGTTATCCCATGTAGGTAGGTTACATATTATTATTTATACCTAGTCGCTATGGTAATGGCGCTACTCAGCTCAGTCAGCTTCAGTATACCAATAGAAATCATCATTTTTATTCTTAATATTTTAACATTTTGTTCTTTTTCTTTTTACAATTTAATAATTTTATATTTGACATTTTATTTATTTTTATTTTTTATTCGACTGACATTTTTATAATTTTTTTTTTTTTGTTTGACAACTTTAATTTACTTATTATTTTTAAATGATCACAGTTTTGTTTTGGGTTTTTACCTGTTTTGAATTTAATATTATATTTTATAAGTAATTTTAATGTATGAATTTGAAACTATGGACTAGAATTATGTCTGAAATAAATAAATTATTATTATTATAAAAGAAACATTATTTAAGCATTTTGCCCAATTTTCCAGACAGGCAAAAACAATGGCGAAAACCGCACCCGACTAAAAGCAGCAAACCACGTTGTTATTTCCCCAACACTTATCGGATGTTTCGCAACTCGATAGCAACGTTAATGGACGCCGGTTCGATTACCGCGCGCTAAAAATGCGTGAAAATCAATTAAATGGTTGCGCAAACCATTACTTATGTATAAGTCTGCACTAATCATCGGCTTGGATAATACTTTTGGCTACATTGTATAAGTTAGGCTACGTATGCACTGACAGCTGGCTTGCTTAGCGCCTAGAGCCTAATGACTCAACATCCTTCGATACACGCTAGGGGTAGGGGACTAGCGGAGGCGCTAAACGCGCAGTGCGGCCGTCGGTCGCTTGCGAAAATTCTAGCGTTGTGGAACCTAAGATACTCGTAGATACACGCTTGTTCGATACGATTACATACAGAAAGCAAAGCTCATAGAAGTCTCTATTCCTAGACAGCACATTTCGCCGAAAACTTTGTTGATAGAAAACATTGTTCGTAGATATCTCGGTCCACGGGAAGCACTGTTGACAGAGATCTCTGTGATAGCACTTCTTGCCGAAAACTTTGTTCATAAAAACCACTGTTTCCAGTTACCTTGGTTCACAGAAAGCGCAACGTAGAATGCAAGAGCGAGCGAAGGGCACCCCGAGGTTAGGTTTGGTTAGGTTACTATAAACCCTTTACACTGAAATAGGAGGCCCGCGCAGCGGGGCTCCGTCGACATGGGATGCAAGAGCGAGCGAATGGGAATACAACTTACTTAAAAATAATTATCTAATTGGTTTAGTTCTGTGAACCAAGGTTCTGGAAACAATGGTTTCTATGAAAAACATTTACGGCAAGAAGTGCTATCTATCAGCAGAGATCTCTGTCAAAAGTGCTTCCTATAGACGGAGATATCTACAAACAATGTTTTCTATCAACAAAGTTTTCGGCGAAATGTGCTGTCTAGGAATAGAGACTTCTATGAGCTTTGCTTTCTGTATGTAGTCGTATCGTACAAGCGTGTTTCTGTCTTAGGTTCCATACTCAAATTCTAGAGCGTTCGTTTCATTTCACTCGCAAGGTGACTTGCTAGGCTCTAGGCCAGGGGTGGCGAACCAATGGTTGTCTACTCATGTGGCAATGGCACCGCCAATATAATTTAGGCACTCTATCAATTTTTCGATATCGGATATCGTTGCCGCGTAAATGCAAGGGATAATGTGTACTGGGTGTAAATTGTTTGGCATCTACATAGTACTATGTATCAGCAGAAGTCGCACTAATTTGTTCTTTCATTCAAATAAAAATAAAATGGTAAACCACCATGGTGGTGGTGGTATGGTGGTGGTGGTGGTATGGTAATGGTAAATGGTAATGGTAAATGGTATGGTGGTAATAAAATGGTGGTGGATGACTGAATAATAGTTAACGTCTCTTTCTGTTTGCAAATAAGGAGAATTATTCTGAAACTATTGCGTTATTTTTCCAAAGTTAAGAATTCAAGATTGTTTGTTGGCACGTCATGGCCATATTAAATATTTATTTTGAAATAATGGCATGTAGATGACGTAGATATACAGGGTTATTGGTAAAACATTAACAACCTTGTACTCATCATTATGAACAACTTTTACTATGGGACCAAACCTGAAATCGCGAAAAAAAATCAGCTGTTCCCTACATTTTGACGAGTTATACGAACTTAAAATAAAGGTTCGCCATCCCTGCTCTAGGCGCTCAGTAAACCACCTGTCAGTGGGTGCGTAGCCTTAAAATGGAGTAGAGAAATGTTTCGTTGGACGAGTGTTCAGTCAGCTGTCAGTAGTAAATACATACCTACTTATTAGTCTAGAGTAGTTTCGGATTGATATTGATCTGTAAATTGCATATTAGCAGCGTTGGTTACGGATATTACTTCATTCAAGTGCTTCAATTTTTTCATTTTTATACGTTTTCTAATATTATAAATTCGAAAGTAACTCTGTCTGTCTATCTGTCTGTATGCTACCCTTTCACGCCTAAACCACTGAACAGATTTCGATAAAATTTGGCAGGGAGAAAGATTGCATTCCGGGACAGGACATAGGATAGTCTTTATCCCGATTTTCCCACGGGATCGACACTTATGCGGGTAAAACCGCGGGGCGCTGCTGGTCTATACATAAAGCTGAAGAGTTTGAACGCGCTAATCACTGGAAAAACCAGTCCTATTTGAGAAATTATTTTTGCATTTGATAGCCCATATCTTGAGGAGAGCTATAGGCTGATGTTGACTATAATAACATCACGCTAGGATCCTTAGGAGCTCAGCAACAACAACAAGAAGTCAGAAGGAACGCTAAGCGAAAACGAAGTAATAACGCGGACAGGCAATGGGATGGGTCGGGGGAACAAGAAATTTCACGCGGGCGCAGTCGCGGGCAGAAGCTAGTAATATTATAAAGAGAAAATATTTGATTTTTTGTATCTTTGTTTGTTACGTTTTCATGCTAAACTGGCTGAACGGTTTTGATCAAATTTGGCACATTGTTATATTATGATATGACATAGACATATATTTTTATCGCTATGTTACCACGAGATCGAGACTTATGCGGGTGAAACCGCGGGGCTCAGCTAGTGGGACTTAAAACATAAGCGGTCTTTCTGATATTTACAATCAAAGTGATATTTTAATAACTTTAGCAAAATAACTATGGCTTATAGTCCGCGCGGAACTAGCTAGTTGACCGCGCCTTAGGTATGTAAACAGTCGGACGGAGGGGCGGGGGCGCTTTGTCATTACTCAGTACGTGCGTTGTGAACACTAGGCAACCCCGCCGCCCTCACCCCCGTCCCCACCTAAGGCGCGGTCAACTAGTTCCGCGCGGACTTAATATTCTAAAGTGTATCTGTCTTAAAAAAACAGGCGCGATGTTCTGTTTGCTGAACCTCTCAAGTAACTATAGATTTCTTCATTGTTTCAGTTCCCGTTGTCCTAATTTCAACAGCCTATAAAAGTTTAAAGCATTTTCCGGATTACGGTTTACGATCTTATAAGTGGGTCACACGGTTCAATTATAAACTGAACGAACATTCTTAACTGCTCGGATTGTGATTGGCTGCATGCATCACATTCTCTTCTGCCTATAGCTGAAACACTTAGGTACAATCAACTGTACCTCACTGACAGTGTCCTCTGTGAATTTGACACTGACAGCGCCTTTTTTCATAGCAGAAAGGCGGTATTTGTAGAGCTAATGTTACCACTGCAGCAACAAAGACCGGCTGCTTTAGCGGGGTTTCTATATTCAAGGTTCTGAAAGGTGTTAAATGGTTTTCGGCCTTTAACACATCCAGTGCTAGGAATGTATCTTCGTTTACATTGAAGCAATCCTTTCAGATTTTCGCTGATCGCATCTTAGTTTCCTAGAAATTGTTGATAAGAATCGGTCTAAATATGCTCAAACTTGGAACTGTTAGGTTAATGTGGGTGTACCTACACCTTAGTCAAGGGCAAACTTATAATGGTATTCTGTCAAAATCTCACTGTGAAAACTTAAATGGGAAAAGTGAACTGTCAATCTTGACATTAGGGGTTATGACAGCACACTTCAAACTAACTTCACTCTTCACGGTCAAATTTGTACAGAATAATAGTGCTATAATTTTGTTATTGACTTACCCCCTTACTAATACACGTTGTATAGCGTCTGTATAGTTACACAACGCTTTGTCGTCTTCTTTCGAAAGTCAAATTA
This sequence comes from Mesoligia furuncula, assembly GCA_916614155.1. Classification (NCBI taxonomy): domain Eukaryota; kingdom Metazoa; phylum Arthropoda; class Insecta; order Lepidoptera; family Noctuidae; genus Mesoligia; species Mesoligia furuncula. The sequence continues at coordinate 26,999,970 of OU744807.1, read as the reverse complement.
CTGAGGACTGAAAGAGAAAAATCGGTGTGTAACTATTCATCTGGTAGAATACGTTTATTAGTAAGAGTGTAATTATTAGTCCATACCTATAACATTACGACTGTGGTAACGTGTGAGGTGTACAGTCACGAGCATAAGCATGTACACGCTTGGCTTTATTCAAAGGCGATTTTCTCCTTTATTTTTTAATAAAATTTTATATTATTAGGACTGTTCACCCACATTTAACTAACAATTTGAGCACTATCCTGCTCAATAATCTTTCAGTTCCAACAGAACACATGTGTGCTCTAAGCTCACATATCGCATCCATAAAGGGTTGCAAGTTATTAAAAGTTAGCTCCACAAATCCGAAACCGACATTGTTCGTAGATAGTTCTGTGTTTGAGTTCGTGCTGATGGCTCGATCAGTCGGATTAAATGACGGTCAGTCCGACGGTCCGACCGATAGCAGCGGTGTCAGGATCTGACTATATGTCACTACGCTTGGCCGGCTTTTGTGTTTGTTTATGGTAATTTTGGGAGCTATTTATAGGGTAATACAGATGAAAGTACATAACATTGCATTACGCCTTATTTCCTCGAAGGGTTGAGCTGAGATAGATAGAATACTCTTTATTATGTACGCACGGCTACACATCAAGCTATACATGCCAGTATAAGCTGACTTCTGATTGTACGAAAAACCTATACAATGCGACTTTGCGAGGTCAACTAAAATTGGAAATGTGTATCTTGATGTGTGTTCACCATAAAAATTACTGATATAAATGTAGAAATTTTACAAGGGGTGACACAATGGACGAACTGTCGCTAAAAGCGGTCTTTTAAAGACAACCTTTGGATGGATTATGGGAGGAGAGACACTACTGAAGGTAGTCTGTGGTGTACCATTTACATAATATACAAAACTAGCAGCGCCCCGCGGTTTCACCCGAATAAGTATCGATCCCGTGGGAAAATCGGCATAAAAACTATCCTATGTCCTTCCCCGGGATGCAATCTATTTCTCTGCCAAATTTTATCGAAATTCGTTGAGTGGTTTAGGCGTGAAAAGGTAACATACAGACAGAGTTACTTTCGAATTTATAATATTAGTAAGGATTAATACATACAGAGGTGAGCCTATATCACTGTGATATAGGTACACCTCTGTATACATAACTTGTGAAATATGGGTGTGATAATATCGCACCCACATTTCACAAGTTATGTTTAAGTCCAATGTAATAGGGTAATTGATCATTAATTAGTAGTTACTTAATAATCAATTAAAGTAACTTTACATGTCTTTATACGAAGTGAAGTTACTGGCGCAAAAGTGACATGATTGTATCGCAAATATTTTAATTTTTGCTCTTTGGCGTGTTCAAGTGTATTTGTAATCACTTTTCATCAGTTGGACTTACACTTAAAAGCCTCTTTTTCAATATATCATACATACAACATTTGGTTCATAAATACAACTAATAAAACTGCAGCAGAAAACAACAAAAGTACCAAGAAATCAAAACATTCTCGCAATACGAGAAGACTCAATAGGTCCTTCAACAACAAACTAGTTCTCAACATACCCTTTGAGCTATTACTCAAAATATAGATCACAGCAAAAATGTCGTTACATTTAAATTCAATGTGCAACTTCACTAAGTATAGTATATTCCATGCAACGTTAGCCAGACTTTGAAACTCTCGCTCGAGTCGCGCACAATTACGAAGAGAACTCAAAGACGTCCTGCCTCACTTTGTTATACCCAGACTTGCTTTTTATTCCCTCCCCGCTCAAGCCTGCAATTATAATTTCTAGGTAATTTCTTAGCAGAACTGACGTTGAAGGAACTAGGTTCCTATTTGATATGTAAATTGTGACTGGCGGTTTTGAGTTCTTTGTGAGGGAAATGGGACTAATTGGGGAATTGGAGCGTTTTGATATGAATCCTGGGAACAGATCCAAGCGTACAAAGGAATCTCGTTTGACTGCAAAAATATGTTGCAAGCTTTTTCAGAACCAGCTCCGTCTATCACTATTGACTCAGATGAACTACATATTTCAAAAGCAGAAATCAGGGTAGGTAAAATACAATACAAATAAATCTAAAATAAAAACATTTTTACAAAAAAAAAACAACCGACTTCCAAAAAAAACACTAAGTACAAATTTAAAAATAACTTTAATTTCGGAAGTCGGTGTCTTTGGTTTCGCGTTTTCGTTTATTGACACCGACTTCCGAAATTAAAGTTATTTTTAAATTTGTAGTGTTTTTTTTGGAAGTCGGTTGTTTTTTTTTTGTAAAAATGTTTTTATTTTTCACTTTTTAGTGGGTCAGTTTGTAATTTATCTAAGTTACAATAGCCTAATGCCAACTGTTCATCACCTTTTACAAAATATTGCTTTTCCCGATGCTGGGACGTTAATTGTTGAGGAGTTCTCCCGGTAAGAACCAGGAGATCCTCAACAATCACTCGCAATACGCATTGTGACGAGCATAAATTGCTTAGCAACCATATTAAAGTAATCGAATCGCAACCCGTGAAATATTTGTCAGTGAGTAGTTCCGATGGCCATCTGTGATCTTCATCATCAGCTCCACTTTACCAAGATATGATTTCCGAGAGCAAATGCTCAAGTTACTTTAAAAAATATCCAAATCGCTGTAGCTTTGTCTATCAAATTTGAGGGTTTCCCTCGATTTACATGGAATCCTCTCATCAGATTCCAACTTGATGATAATGGGACCACCTCGAGAGTATACCCTTTCAAATAAAAAAAGAACTTTTGGAATCGGTCCAGCCGTCTTCGAGTAATCGGTGAACATACACAAGGTAACTACTGTAAACTGTTGAGGAGTTCCCTTAACTGTCCTTCGTCTTCATCATCAGACCCCTAATGACAGTCACAACCCATCTAGGTGTAAAGTTCACATCAATACAAATTAATCAAGCCCAAACACAAGGTAACTGCTGCAGATCGTTGAGGAGTCCCCTCGACTGTCTTTCGGCTCCATCATCAGATCGACTCCAGGCCTTCATCAAATTGTAGTGCTTTAAAATACTTAATGAAAAAGTTAACAAACGCACTAGTCGCTCCAACGATTTTCGAAAGTTCCCCTCGATTTCACTGGGATGCCATCATCAGATCCTGGTTTCCTTATCATGGGACCACCCTTGGCATATCCCCTTTCCAACAAAAAAAAATAATCAAAATCGGTTCATAAACGACGAAGTTATCCGCGAACACACATAAAAAAAAATATATATATACGGTCGAATTGAGAAACCTCCTCCTTTTTTGAAGTCGGTTAATGACGCTACAAAGTCAGATTTTACCTATTACGGATTAAAACTCAGCGCTGGAAATATTTTAAATAAAGCTCTCCGTTCTCGCTATCATTCTCTTCTCTGAAGCGGAGTTAAAGGAATCAGAACGCAAAAAAATAAAAGCATTTTAAATCATCATTCAAAAGTTAATGAAATAATCTCTTCAGTTTTTCTGAACAATGTGAAACTTTTAATTTAAAAAAAGACCTTTCGTGTACCAAAAAGTTTATATGTGCATACCTATGAAGTTTTCCGTGTTGAAACCGAGCGCGTTAAAAATTTAATCTGGCCATCATTCTAGTCTAAAATTAGAACCGACGGCTGCGGACCCCTCCTCTCTAACACTTAAGCACATCACTATCCCGATTTTTAAATCAAATAGACGAATCAGACGCTTCCGTTTTTTGGTTTCGTTGCGTAATCTTGGAATGTTTTTATAATCTGTGGCGAAAGATCATTTGGAAAAGCAGGCAAAGGTCTTGAAGCCGAAATGCCTGGTAAAATGATTTAAATAATAAAGTCTTGTTATGGAATGTTGTATTGTTTTGTAAGCTGCACATTGTCGTTTACAGCTGTTTACTATTGTTGTTATTCAACAGGAGGTTACGTTCGAGTTACGGATATGGCTGCATGTCGACACACAGGAAGATGGGCATTACGTTTTAATAAATTCAGTCATAAAACTACGAATTACTTCATAGATATCTAATGAATAAGTCATTCTTGTTACGAAGTGCATTATTCATATTCAAAATTTACATACGTAAGTAGATATCAAATTGGTTAATTTGCTTTGGCTTGCTTTATAAGGAAGGGCTTTTAATTCTGAGTCGGTTTTCTAGTCATAAACAGTTTAAAGCCCGCTTTTAGTATCTTAACAACCACTGGATTTCATAATGGATTTAAATAGACAAACATTAATAGAACTACTGTTATAAAACACAGTTGTAGCTATAATTCTAATTTGGATTTAATTTTATTTTATTTATTTAAGTATTATGTTTTCTATGAATTTATGTTGTGTGATAATGGGTGTTCTTTGCCTGAAATAAATGAATTTATTATTATTATAATAATCTCAGACTAAGGACTAACTTAATTTCCGCTTCGTTAGGATTCAGAAAATGAAATTAAAATATGATGAAAGCAATGGAAACTTCACTGTTCTCTTGCGAGCCACTCTTAACCCGTTAACTGGACAGACTTTAACTGACTGACTTAAGACTTATACTGGTAAGACTCATTGCTCAGAATGTCATACTGAAGACTTATTTCTTTTTTTTTTCAGCCGGTTTTGTCCCACTATTGGGCAAAGGTCTTCCCCATAGCCTTACACTCTAGTTAGTTATTTTTGGCACTGGTATTCAGAAATACCAGTGCCAATCTTCAGTTTCATCAACAAGATCCTAAACATGTAATAAGTATGAAGATGATACCAAACATGTACATAATAAGAAGCTACAAACATTAATTTACATAACATTATCTCTCATTATCCGAGATAACCATCAGAACAACGGACCACAAAAACCCAGTATTACTAGCGCAGAAAAATCGCTGTCTTTTTCTGATGTTTTAATTAAAAAAGTTGTCGGAGCACATAAAATCGCTTCGTTTAGTAATCTCGCTGTACTACTGACAGACGTACTCCTCTTTACATTTCGTGGATCGTTCGGCTTAGTAGGCGACTCGGCCGCTGAATCTCGTCCGGTCCGGCCGAGACAGGAATTTCATTATTATTAATATTTTTGAGTGGTGTTTCGGACTATACTTTTTTTTAAGCAAATTTTGTACAGTCAGAATGAAAAACCTTAGGTCGGGTTATATTATTTAAGTAAAAGTCAGGGAATTGTTAGAAAGAGATAAAGTTTAATATACAATTACAACAATCAACAGTAAACATGATAAATCTCAATAATCAGTCTTATATATCAAATAAAGCGTACAATAATAATTATAAATGTTAACAACAATAATCAGTCTTATATATCAATTACCTATTAAAAATCACTTCACTAAAATACCGAAAATAAATAACAATAGCGTCAAAAATCAGTGACTAACTACGATACCAAAATAACCTCTTGTTATGTTTATAATATAATATTTATAACAATCAGTCTGTTCAATACAATAAAAAAAAATAAAAAACTATTTTCATTAAAAAAAAAACAATCATATTGGTACCTATATCTACCAACTAGAAGTCATTAAGTCTCATGTGTTTTTAGACACAAAAAAATAAACTAAAATACTAAAAGTTCAATACAATGTTCTAGTGAAATTTTGTGATTTTCCAAATCCGAAATGGTGCTAGAAATGTGGTCATCAATTTCAATTGTTTCATGAGTTTTTGCATGTATAAGATAATGCCCTCTCTCTTTGCATTTTCATAGTTAGGATTTCAAAATAATTAGCTTCTTCTTGTAGTAAATAATATAAGTAAGAATGAAGTTTTACGTAGTATGGTGTTAATATTTTTTAAGTTCTATACACTCTACCATAACATATTATGGTGTACAAATATTCAAATGTCTGTCTTATATAGTTAAGTACAATTAATTTTATGATTTAATGATTGAGAATAAGTCCAATATGAATGATTATAATTAGGTAGTCGTTACTTTAAAATCTATGTCAAAATTAAGTACATGTCATCTTGGATTTTTATAATATTCTATATATTCACCAACATGTCATCTTGAATTTTTACAACATTCCATATATTCACCAATGTCATAAAAACAATCATTCAATAGGTACCCAACTTGTCAGTAGGAATGCATCCGATACCGATACCGATGCCGATATATCGGCATCGGCGATATTTTTATGGCCGATTCAACGAAACTTTTTAAATGTCGCGCTTTTAAAATGTAATGTAAACGCGCGTGTTGTCTCGCCTACTTTGTTTTTGAAACAAAAATCTCAGCAATGTTAATTTTAATTACTAAAAGTAAACTAAAAAATATAACCTAACTTGTTTTATTTATTTTCCCTTCATTTTTTAATTCAATAAGCGTATCGGTATCGCCGATATTTTTATAAGAGCATCGGTATCGGTATCAAAAAAAAAAGCAAAAAGGCGTATCGAGGCCTCCGTATTTGGTCAGCGGGATTGTCCGACGGCCCGGAACATAAAGGGCTAACGAAGGAACATGGGTGGGTTTAAGTCAGTAACAGTGTGACACTCCCTTCCGCTCCACCCAGAGCGGGAGGAGTCATTTGATGAATTCCCATCGGCAAAAAAAAAAAAAAAAAAAAAAAAAAAAAGGCTTCCCTATTTGTCACCTTATCGCTCATTAATGTTTATTTTATTTATATATAATTCATTATTTTTCAAATTATCCATCGCCACAAAGTAAAATATGTATTATTGAATTATGTGTCTGACGGTACTTTGCCTCTAAAAAAGGATTCGTCCGAAACACCACTCAAAAATATTAATAATAATGAAATTCCTGTCTCGGCCGGTCCGGACGAGATTGAGCGGTCGAGTCGCCTACTAAGCCGATCGTTCTGATCTGACCGGTTCGTTGAAAGATTAGCTATCTAACACTTAGTTTGATTGCTTTTCGGTGTGTTTATAGTTTGAATTGGTAACTTTAATCTTGTTACTTTCAGATAGAGTGGATTAATTGCGGTTTGTCTTCGTAATTCTTGTAGATACTATTCTCGTGGGTCTGTGAAGGGTTTCCGCGTTCGTATGCTCTTTGAATAACAATGTTTATTAACTGCGTATTTATAACTCTGCCCACTCAGTGGTCTTTATACGTAGCCTTTATAGGATTTACTATGTCGTTGTATTGTAATAAATCGCCTCTTGTCTTTGCTCCCTGCGTTTCGGTTGACAAATTGGATGTTTATTACGCCGTCTGGTGGTTGTTCGAGGACATGTTCTAAGAAGCTAAAAACATTTATTTTATCTGTACTTCAAATAAGTAGGTAGATACTATACAAAAGTTAGTCTAAGAATCACACCCGCAAAAAAAATATTGTTGCTAAGTACCTACCTAATTATTTTAACTAGGCTACGCAAATAAAGAAAGAAAAGTAAAAATGCAACAACTTATATAGCTTCCGCGACTTGTAATATACTATTTACCTCATTCCTACGCTCATAAAACCCAGTTTTCTTAACACTTAAAAGAGGCAAGACAAATTGCAGCAGGCGTGTACAAAGCAAATGGAGCAAGTTGTTTACATAACTTTAATTAATCATTATCATTAACTGTACTCGTAAGACAGTTACCACACATTTACATGAAACATATTTCAACGTACTGAAACAATTTCAACGGGACCGTACACTCAACGGGGAAATAACAACTCGTCTGAGGGGCTCAGACGCCATGACAGTTTTTGCCTTTTTTCCCGCCTTTCTTTTCCTTTTCTGTGATGTTCTGATTTATTGCGTCTACAGCCAAAGTATTGGTGCTATCAACAGATGGAGGGTGTATTTCTTTAGAATATTCAGGAAATAATTATTTATATTCACCAGGTGTTCCTTTGCTCCATTATCTAGCTTCATTTATCCGACCACAGTATTGCTTTTTTGGCTAAAGAAATCCTTTTCGCAAATTCAAATGCGATTAGGTACTGAAAAGGAGATATTCTCAAACTTGTTACATAATCCGTATCTTGTGCTAATAAATGTTCGAACTCATTTGAAACAACTGATAAATCCATCTTCAGAATAGTACCTAATAGTGAAAGTTGGTACTATTAAAATTCGTCGGGTAATTATAAAGGTACCTGGTGCGCATAAAGAACATAACTATAATAATAATATATAGTTCTTATATAAATAATAAGAACTATAATATCTGTATGCACGTATACAAATGCAAATCTGGGGAAAACAAGAAGCCTGTATCAGCTTATAATGAGTGGCGCGCGGAGGCACTACGCCGGGGGGAAGATCCGCTTCCGCGGCAAATCGCGGCGGAGCGGACGGATCTCCGGCGCGATCTCATGGCGGCATGGAAAGAGCGACTGTCGAAACCAAACGCAGGGCACGCCGCGATAGCGGCGATAAGACCCCTCTTTGAGGAGTGGCTAGAGAGGCGCCACTTCGCCCTCACCTACCGCCTGACGCAGGTCCTCACCGGACACGGAAGTTTCGGGAGTTTCCTGCACATCATCAGGCGGAAGGAAACGCCCGGGTGTCACCATTGCCAGGATCGCCCAGAGGACACGATGGAGCACACGGTGAAGGTCTGCCCCGCTTGGGCGGAGCACCGCCGTGTCCTCGTAGAGGCGATCGGCAGCGGCGGCGACCTCTCGCGTCCGGCCTTGGTGCAAGCCATGGTCCGGGGCGAGAGGGAGTGGGAGGCAGTCACCTCCTTCTGCGAAGCAGTCATGCTAGCGAAGGAGGTGGCGGGACGGCTCAGGGAGAGAGCCTCCCGTCCCAGCCGCCGCGGAAGACGCTCCGGGCGTCGGGAGCCGCGTGACGACTCCCGGCCACCGTAAGCGCGGGCCTGCGGGCGGAGAGTAATGGGTAGCTCACCGTCCAATCAGGGCCAGGCCCGTGCCGGACGGCGCGTTCGTGTTCCACGCGCGCCTCAAAGAGATGTCAGCATCGAGGAGGGGCCCCCTTAGTGCCGAAGCCTGCAGGGTCAGCGGGATTGTCCGAAAGGGTTACCGCTGGCCCGGAACATAAAAGGCTAAGGAAGGAACATGGGTGGGTTTTTGTCAGTCAGAGTCTGACACTCCTTTCCGCTCCACCCAGAGCGGGAGGAGTCATTTGATGATTTCCCATCCGCAAAAAAAAAAAAAAGGAAAACAAGAACATTACTGTGGGTACCTATTGAAATGAAAGTGTAGTTCTTTGCGAAGTTATACTTACCCACTTAGTGCATTTTTTTTTGTTCCTTTTCTCATTTCGACTTAGCATAATCATCCTATAATGTTCCCACTGCTGGGACACAGACACAGGCCTCCTCTCTGTGAGAGAGACTGGGCCATAATCCACCACACGAGCCCAGCGAGGGTTGGCGGATGCCACGTGTCTTCGAATTTTCACATTGGGGACAGGACTGGACAGGACATTCCGACTTAGGATGCTTGTGCCAATTAAGAGTTCATGCCTCAAGTCACCTTACATACATGATCTGATCCTACTTCGCCTTATGTCTCTATTCCGTTTTATATCTGCAGAAACTATAAAAAATCTATTACGGAAAATGACAACGCATTACCAATATCTCGTAACGACGCGCCGCGACGCCGCTTATACCTAGAAAGAAAAACATAAAAATACAAAGCAGGCAGAATTTACTACCCAATTCTAATAAAAACGTATGTAATAATGTCACCGAACATCAATCTTGGAAGACAATCGCAGACGACGTAACAGCCACTATAAAATTATATTAGCAACATTGTGACTAGACGCGCCCGTAAAATTTTGTGATGGCAACCCAGAACCAGTGTTGTGAAAAATTGATAGAGCGAGCGCTAGTCGATCGATTGTAATGCTATTTTAGTCGAGCACGACGCGTAGAATCGAGTTATGTTGAAATTGTGGATATCAACGTGAATGGTTATCACGGGATTATGGATTGATCCTGTTGAATTTGCAGTCGACAAAAGGATATGTTCCTTTTGTAACAGGTTTATTAACTTTGACTTTCTATCAGCAGGATGGGTCTGCAGATGTGTATTCAATGCACTTATTCAAACAACAGTTCAAAGTTAATATGATCTATTAATTGTTTAGTACCTAGATCCCAACAAAATAGAAATTTGTTTGTATTATGTTAGATGAGATGATAACTCCTCAGAAGCTCAGGTGTATGGACACTTTGGACAATCCAACGCTGAGGTCAGGAGCACCGCATTCGCACTCGGTGTCGGTTGCGTCAATAATCCTCCATTTCGCTAGATTTTGCTTGCTTGTTCTATATGGTGAACTAGAGAAAAACCAGAAAGGTTTTACCACAAAATGTCTGAACTAGAACTCACAGATTTCTTACCAGTCTATTTTACTCCTTCTTAAAATGCCCTCCTCACACACCTACATACAAATTTTAGTTACAAACACATGCATTATATTACACATCGCGCTTACCCCTTAACATAAAAAGTCCATAAACTTACAGCAATTAAAACCCACGGAAACGCGGGCCACGACAAAATCTCCGCATCACACGAATTTAAAAATAAACAGTCCGTATTCAAATAATGAAACATGCATAAAAACTCCTTATTACCGTCGTCACTTCCTGCCTAAGAACCATAGAGAACCATGGGGTAACCCCTCTATTTCAGCCCTAACACGTTCCAAAAAGAACCATGTTAGAAGGAAGTAAGGTGTAAAGTCGTGTGGGGGTCGTTAATCACGCCTTTTAGTCTCACCGCGTTAGTTGAAGTTCGTTCCTTGAAATACTCGACCAAGAAAAATGTTCAAGATTTTGTTGCTGGGTTAGCGATATCTTATCGTACGTCAATCTTATTTCTCGGTAGTTAGCACACGAGCTCTTTCATTCATGATGTGGGGATCAAAGAGTTGTAAATCACCAAGGAGGTCCTAAATTTACGCGGAGCACATATTTTTTGAGCAACGCAGACCTAACCAAAGGTAACCCATGCATGACCCCAAAGACTACAATATAATGCTGCATGATCCTGAGGCACGACTCAGGATCACTGACTGAAGCATTCCTCTTCTACATTAAATGCTCGTAATTTGTAATTTGAATCGAGAACGCTTATTTACAGCCAGTGTTTGAAGTTTTAAGGCCCAAAGCACGAAATGTAAAAAAAGTTTTTATTATTGTTCGTAATTGTATCAGTTTAAGTTGAACAAGCTTTTAAAAAGTGTAATTTACTTTCTATTTAATGGGTTTTTGTCATCTAGACAGGTTTTATGAGTGCTTTCAAGTTAAAAGTGGAGTTATGTGAGTAAGTAAATTCAGCACATCACATTGTATATTGCCTTAAATTAAATTCCAATCTGTTTCACTTTCAGAACACGGATGTCACATATTAACTGTGCGAATTTGTTTCTTACTGATATTTGAAGCTCTTTCCACTTCGATTTCTGTTTTTACTCCAATATGTTCAGTTACATTTAGGTAGGTGCCTACAGTGCGAGGAAATCTTGAAATGTGGTAGCATTGTAATCGGCAGACTCCGCTGCAGTTTTAGGGTTTCCATTTCCTATTGCTGTCTGAATTCAATCTCGAAAACTAGAATCAAAATCATTACCACATTTTTAAACTTGATTTGATTTTTGCCGGCAACAACTTAAAACGGCCACAAAAAAAATGTTACAAACTAGCTTGTGCCCGCGACTTCATCCGCGTAAAATTTCTTGTCCCCCGACCCACCCTGTCGCATCGCACCAGACCAGACCTGCCCGAGCTATCACTTAGTTTTTGCTTAGCGCTCTGTCTGACATTTCTTTCTTTTTGCTCGGCTTTTGTTAAAAATTGGGCTATCAAATGAAAACATATTTTTTAAAATCCGACTTGTAGTTTCAGAGATTAGCGCGTTCAAACAAACTAACTCTTCAGCTTTATTATTAACTAGCTGACCCGGCAAACGTTGTTTTGCCATATAAATTATTTCTAGCTGCTCGGCGCTACTTCGTTCGCGTGGTGTCCTATCCCTTACCCTACCCTATACCCCTACCCTACTCCTACCCTACTCCTACCCTACTCCTACCCTACTCCTACACTACTTCTACCCTACTCCTACACTACTTCTACCCTACTCCTACCCTACTTCTACCCTGCTCCTACCCTACTACCCTACTCCTACCCTACTCCTACACTACTGCTACCCTACTCCAGAAGTAAAAAATAAAAAAAAGATAAAAAGTATCCTATGTCCGTCTCTTGATTCTAAGCTACTTCCCCACCGATTTTCAGCCAAGTCGGTTCAGCCGTTCATAAGTAATAAATATAGGGTACACAGTCGGTGACCAACATTGTCTGACCCACCCAACATTGCCTGACCCACCGGCATATCTTGTTAAGCCATTTTAATCATTATCTTCTTGTCGTTAAAGTTGAAAAGCTTTTAAGTAACACGGCCATACTTACTACCTAATATTTAATTTCGCGTATTCTCAACCAGTCATTGTGGCTTCGCGGTTCGATGCTGGATTCGCGACGAACATGTGGGTTCGAAAACACAATCCACCTTATATCAATTTCTTTATCATTTATTTTTCTTTAAGTATTTGTTTTTATTTATGATTTCTACAATATTTCTTGCATTATTATAGAACGACCAATATGATTTTTGCCTAACAACTTTTCTGGAAAACAAGTGGGTAAATAAAAAAAAACTATAAGTCCTCAAATAAGTAGGACGAAGTAAAAGTTTACGTCGTGGGGTAGATGGATACTAAATTGATCTAAGTGACAAAAGTCAGTCTACCTTAGCCTAAACAGTGACTGCAGCGCACAGACATTTCTAAAACGTTTGACGTAAATCGTGAAAAGTATTTTAATGAATTTGGTGTAAGTAATCAAAGCGTCATGTCGCAACTTAATGACTATACAAAACATTGCTGGCTGGATGGTGACGTCCTGCTGCCGACTGTGCGAATTGCCTATCCAAATACAGATGTTTACTTCGTGCAAGATAACTGCTCCATCCACCGTGCAGGCATTGTGAAGAATTGGTTAGCTGCTCAAGAAGGTGTAACTGTTATTTACTGGCCATCTAAAACTCCCGATTTGCACCCTATAGAAAACCTATGGGGTCAAATCGTTTTAAATTGGGACACGTCCGAAGTGCGAAATAAAAACAATTTGGCTGAGATCGTATCATCGACATGGGAGCACATGAGAGGAAAAGATTTGTGTTGGAACATGGTGTGCGGTATGCGTAGCCGCTTACAGCAAGTTATACTTAGAAGGAGACGGTGCGCCACTTCGCTACTAACTAATCTACTTATAAGTATTTTGAAACACACTATGTAAGTAAATGCTCAATTGAATGAATGCTAAACCATTAAAATGTAAGATTCTGTGGTGATGTTATTGTTATAAATGGAAATGCATTTTCTATTTAAATAACATGTTGATTCACTACATATGTATACTTAGCTATAAATCTGTAAAACATTTCACAAATTCAACAAATTCATTCATTTTCTCGCATTTATACCTACATCAATGTTTTCTCGATAACACACTTCCAAGTAATTACCATTAGCATGACTTTTTTTAAATGTTTATAAATGGTTAGGTTTGAATATGATATTATCAAATGTATTAATTTTGAACTAGAGCATTTACTTAGGTACTTTATCTTACTTATGTATATTTTGATGAATTAATAAACATTTTTATTACTTGTAATGATTTTGTTTAATTTCTATACAAACTGCCCATTTAAAAAGATATTTCCCGACTTCGTTCGTTAAAAAAAAGTAAAAAAATAGATAATAATTAAAAACAAAACATTGCTAACAAAAAACTGTTAGGTTTTTCCTGGTTTCGAACGCAGACAACGATGAATATCGAGCTGCCTTAGTGACCACGAGACCAACTCAACTCTTGTAATATGTTTTGAAATTTGATCTTAGTTGTGATGACAGACGCAATATTCTATAACCGTAGACACCTTTAAAATGTTACTGATGCGCGATTTTTTTTTTTTTATTCATCCACCCTCGCCTTGGTTTTTTTTTAGTAGTCTTGAAACTCATTAGCCTTTCAACCTTAACAACAACAATATAAAGATTAAAATCGCCTAACAACATGATTTATCGAAATGCTTGCACGGAGTATTCCAAATGTTCACGATAAGGTTCAAATTCGCTATCACTCAAATGGGTCAGATAATGTTGGCCACCGACTGTACTAACACGACTTTCTTTTATATATACAGATATAGATATATATTACCCAACATGGATAGATGATCCAAAGTACAATGGACTGCATCAATTGGGTACCCCAGTTGTATGAAAATTTTAATACAACTGGGGTACCCAATTGATCAATTGATTTCATCAAGTACTTGGTACTTGTTGACAGGCCTGCACTGTCCTCCCATACCTACTGTAATCTGGAAACATTGTAAAAGCCAATTATTTTTAAAAAGAGTAACCATGGAGTTTCTTGCCGGTTCTTCGCCATAGGAAACGACCAATTGGAACCGTGCACCTAGCTTCTGACGTTTAATAAGTGCCCATGTAGGTTTATGTGAAATAAAACATTTTGATTTTGATCCAGCCCACCGTACCTAAGTAACTATTAATTATTAACACAAACGTTCATAAAGCCTTTAATGTAACCAACACATAATTAATTACAGGCATAAGTTATTCAACCGTCGCGTCCTCATAATAAGCATAAATAACAAATAAATCTCGGCTCAGTAACTGGGTCACGTCTGCACGCAACCAATACTTATCTTAAAACTTAGGGCTGAGGGTGACTGGCCCAGAGAATACAGAATGGACCCTCCGCTTTGAGGCGCTTTGAATACACGGAATAATCCCGACCCACTTCGTATACGGAATATTTATGATAAATTCTATTTTTGCGGAGGAAAACATGATCGATGCCCTTTCTATAGTGTCGTTGGGAATTTGGGATGTAGGGGAAATATGTTATCAATGCAGGAGTAACATTCTGTTATAAGCTCCTGTTGGGAAGGAATAAAATAAAAATCCAAGTTATTGTATAAAAAAAGTAACAAGAGGTAAATAAAACAGAAAGTCCAATACGAGGCCAAAAGGCTCCTATCTCAGCACTCTGTCTGTATGTTACCTTTTCACGCCTAAACCACTGAACGGATTTCGATAAAATTTGGCAGAGAGATAGATTGCATCCCGGGAAAGGACATGGTAGTTTTTATCCCGATATTCCCACTGGATCGACACTTATGCGGGTGAAACCGTGGGTCACTGCTAGTAATATTATAAATGTGGAAGTTTGTGAAGATGTTTAGATTAGATGGATGTTTGTTACTCACTCACGCAAAAACTACTGCACGGATTTGGATGAAAGGCCCACAGATAGCTTATAACCAGGATTAACACAAAGGATACTCGTACTTTTTATGCTGATATTCCTACAGGATCGAAACTTACGCGGTTAAAACCGCGGGGCGCCGTTAGTTAATAAATACATTTGAAATTCCTGGAAAAACAATTCAACATTGTTAATTGATGGTCATTGAACATCAAACCAAAGCAAGAACAACAATCTTGCTACATCTTCCGCATGGAAAGATTTAAGAAAAGGAAAAATGAAAAAAATATTTATTTCAAAATCAATTTCAAAATAATGAACTTTACCAAGTGGGCATGCTGTGGGGTGGCTGTGGGAGTTGTGAAGGCTACACTCCACTTTACACACCCACTGACAGCTTATGGGATTAAACCAAACCTATTCATTTTCACTCACAAACTCGACGTCAAAGTGAGTTCAAATGCAATCGCACGTTCTCCGTTTACCATAAAAAGATTAAGGACGTAGATTTATAAATATGTTAATATTATGTATCGGAAAAAACACAAGGGATATAAGACAACATGAAAATATTGGTATTCCCGTGGCAGACGCGTAAAATTTTAAGAATACTTACATAATGTAATGACGTTTCCCTCCTCTAAGTACCTACTTTGAACAGGTTTATAAAACTTGTTACGTACCTACTTATGATATTTTTTCCTTTGAGCCCATTGAGTTTGCGTCATCCTCATTCTTTCAAACAATGATAACTTGGTATCGTATTGTATTAAATACTGCCGGCGCGGCGATTAGAGAAAACGTGGTGGGAAGTATTTTACTATTACTGCAACTCCGAGCTTTTACCGTAACAAGCAAAATGGATGCCTCGAATTTAAAAGACAAATTCGAATTTGGAACATGAATATTCCGCGCGAAAATCACACAATTGAAAAACCACAAACAATAAAATTGTTTTTAAGATCACACTTGTACAAAAGTATGCGAATTTTAAACAATACATTTATTGCGAAATACTTGTAATAGGTATCTACCATGACAGTTTTTGGGCAAAGAATGGCCCATGCTTTTGCCATGGTGTTAAAGAATTTATTACAGAGATTGTTCCCACTCAATTTACATCATCTGACCCGTGACGGTTGCGTTCTATCGTTTTATTTTTCTCCGCCATTGTTTATGTTTCGTAATGACGCCGTAATATTATGCCAACGCGGGCACACTTTCTTTTATAGCCGCAAATATTGCTTTGTACTTTCAATGACTTGCTTTCTCTGGTTTTATAAGTGTTAGATAAGAATGACATTCAGTAGAAGATAAAGAAGCGATTCGGTAGGTACATTATTTGTGGTGTGAATGTAAACAAAAAGTTAAAAGAAAACATTGAAAAGATTTCGTAACTGAAGAGAATCCGTTGCATATTTTATCGTTACAATTCCATAAGTCACAATTTCACAAACAAAATTTAAGACGACCATAAAAAAGAGTCCCCGACAAAGGCGCAAGCACATTAATAATATTTCCATCTAACCTCATTTGACACATTTGGAGAGAAAAACGAACTTTTAATCTTTGAGCATTTTTTCCTTTGCCTGCGTTAGTCAAAGGGAAAAGCGAGGGAAATGAATGCTGGAGTATTGGAGGCGGTCGTGCGTGCTGGCCTCGAGCCATGTCGTGTCGGCATCGTGTAGTGTCGTGTAGATAGCGACTGATTGATCGGCATTCGGCGCGCTTCGGGTCCACCCGTGTGAAACACCCGATTGATTAACCAACAAAATATTGCGGATTTTTTCCAAATTGTGAGCTTTGAAAATATACAGGATTTTTGGGTTAACGAAAAGTAAAGGCTGGTATCAATTATACATTCAATTACCCTATTACTAAAACTTTCCCAGTAAATAATCAGGCTATACAGTACAAAATAAAATTAGTTGGTAAATAGTTAAGTATAATTTTCCTAAAAAATCAATAGCTATATCTTTTTTTTTACCTTTACTGGACACTCAGAATAACGATACCTAGGTAAAGTATCTACTAAGAAAAAAAATACCTAATGAAAGAACTACAAAGTAGCACGGGATTTTTAACAAATCGAATACTTAATTAAAATTGGAAGGTGCCTACTTAAAGCTTCAATCAAAGAATCTCGACAAAGAATACAAAACTAAGTGCTAAAGACTGCGATTCATTATCTTTCTAAAGATTCCCCTGCTAATGTTTCTTT
This sequence comes from Mesoligia furuncula, assembly GCA_916614155.1. Lineage (NCBI taxonomy): Eukaryota > Metazoa > Arthropoda > Insecta > Lepidoptera > Noctuidae > Mesoligia > Mesoligia furuncula. Next base: position 26,982,489 of record OU744807.1, on the reverse strand, counting down.
CATTGAATACCCTCCACTCTCAACTAAAGCTCTCTATATCTTTCTGTTAACTACCTACAACTAAGATTCCCAGCGGTCATTAGTACCTAGGTACATGGTCTTACTTTAGGTACTTACATTAAAAGTGCTCCTTGATGTTTCTCTTTTTCCATAGGGCCAACTTTTAAATGGGAAATTGTTAACTGATCCCCTAAAAACCTTGATCTTCTCATGATGGACTATAATAGTACATTATGATACATGTGTGCTATGTTGATCATTATGCTCGAGGCGGTATTATTCGCGCGAGCCGCAGGCGAGTGCGATAAGAAAGCCGAGAGTCTAATGATCACTGCACACGCGTTTCATACGACGTTTTTCAACACACTTGCGAGGAAAAAAACAGACTTGTATCGTTAAATATTAACTTGCTTGGAAAATGGCGCGCTAGTTTTGTTTTTCCGCGCGCCGTGCTAGCCAGCACTAGCGATGCGCGCGCAGGTGTAAATAAAGCACCACAGACTTCTTAGACATACTACGTAAAATGCACTGAATCTAATTTTAAATATGTTAGTTTGTGGCACTGACAAAACTTCTAAACAGCCTATAGAAAAAATATAATTAACACAAAATAATGTGTAGTGTAATGTGTAGTGTAGTGTGTGTGGTGTAGACTGATCGTAGTGTTGTCGTATGTCAAATTGTAGTTTAGTTAGTATGGAATTAGAAAGTACTATTGGCATAGAGATATATACATTAGTTCAGTGAGAATCCGCAATAATACAACGCCAGTCAGGGTCTTTTCCGTTTGGTTTCGGAAGGGACCATGGACAATTTAAGGTGGATAATTAAAATTTTCTTACGTTTTTTTGTAATTTGCAGGTCAGTATCAGGTTGTATCTTGATCAATTATGATTCGCGACTATAATATATATGTATGTACATATTATAGTATTAGAATAGAATCTTTCAGGTTAGATTTTTTCCCTAAGTACTTTTCCATAAGAAAGATGAATTAATGATTCGAATGATTATCATTCTGTAAAGACGTACCTGTTATAGTCGCAAGTCATATTTTGATCAAGACACAACCTGACACTGACCTGCAAAAAACCTAAGAAAATTTGAATTTCGTGAACTACCACTGCGCATTCACCTTAAATTGTCTGTGGTCCCTGCGCATTCACCTTAAGGTAAATAAATATTAGTTAATTTTGGGACCAAGGACAATACAGAGTATTAAAAAAAAAGTGAATTGATGAGATTAAAAAAGCGCGCATCTCCGACTAGTAAATACATAATTATCTGTGGAAATAAAGCACTTGTGGATTAAAGTAAAGAAAAAGCACGCGTTTTTAATACACTGCATTATGGACCTAAAAGCGGTTTAATAAGAGCCACTTTACGAGCAAGTGTGTTGAAAATAAATTAATGAACCTCTAATAACTTTTTGCGCTCATCCAAGTTGGTCGCAGTTACTTGGTTATTTAGTATTTTTAGGACCCCAAAATAGAAATTATTTGAGGTTCACAAAAAGAGGCGCAACCCTTAAATTAGAGTGTTCAATAATAAGTACAATCTGGAAAACAAGACGTGTTTTATTAGAAAAAAAAAAGTCTTAATAAGTAAAGCTTCTGAACTTGTCATTACTTTAAAATTTTGATGCTTGTTGTTTCTTTTTCCAAGGGACAACTTTTAGAAACCGTGCAACTGAATTCTTAGCCTTTTATTAGTAAGTACTCGGCTACACGCAGAAGAATGAAAAAATAACCCTGTCTTTGCTGTGACGCAAGCGGGTAAAAAGATATAATATACTTACCTTACACCAATTACCTACTTATACTAAACTTCTTCAATCAAATATCAAATATTTACAAATACCTATTTACTGTGTAAAGTATTATATTATTTTAATGATCGCTGCTACGAATTTAACGCTTTATTTTATCATAAATTATGAATAAATCACTTTTATTGCTAGACAATGAAAAAATATTAGAGATTTAATGATTGTGAATGTGAAGACTGTGTGGGTTAATTTTCTTTTGTCCTTATTTTTTCTCAGATAGTTTTAGTCATGGTCTGGCAGTTTGAGTAATGTATGCGGCCTACCCAAATGTCCTCTTTGGTATTATTCGTCGAATAGTTGAGCTCCTTAAGTTTTGAGTTGAGCTGAATTTGAATGCGTGCACTGACTGGACAGGTCCACTCAATCTGTGCGGATCTTTCCTCAAAAGACCATTTCAGACACCAATCTACATGGTCTTCACATGATCTGACCAAGATTATGTCTGGACTTTAAATAAAAGAGACTGAGTTTGTTTCGGCCTTTCTTCTCAGAGTAGTTAGATAGGAAACCTTATCTCGTTTTTAAAATATGATTGACGTGTAAGTGTTTGTATTTGTACTTACTTATAGAAATAAAATCATTTATTAGTTATCATAATGAAATTCTACGTGAACGACAGTCAAAGTTCATTGTAAATGTTGACTACTCAAGTGACCTTTTAATGGGCGTTAAATTATAACAAAAGTCAGACATTTTGGAAAACAAACAAGAACCATTATTTATAACCTGTTTTATCCCAAGTAACTAATAATAAATAAATATCTTTATTTCCCAAAAAATACATGTAATAAATTATATTTTAAGTTTACAATTTTTGAATTTATGATAGTAAACATTGACGATAACTTTTTTCATTGTTTTTATTACCATAATTACGCCATCTTTCTACAAAACCTGCCTACACTTATCTTTGTAATACTTTTACAGCAGTTTACAAAAGAAAATAATTACTTTTAATTTTCTTTTGTTCTCGAACACTTTTCTTAACAAAATTATTAAGTTCATTTCGCCTAAAAATACAAAGTTCTATTACTTAAGTACTTAAGCGGCCTGAGTTTGGTTTCCCTAGTTAGGTGTAGGTATACCAAAATCTAAACTTGAACGCTTAACAAAGAGTTTTAATAACTTCGCTGTGTCTGGGTAAATAACTATAGAATTTAAAGTGAAGCTTTGCATTTTTCGCAGAAATCTGTGCTTCCATTAAAATTAAATAGTCTTGCAGTGGTTCAACAAGCAGAAAAATAAGATTTATGGAGCGACCTTAGTTACAAAGAATATACAAATCAAAAGATTTGATTTCACATAAACCTACGTGGGCACTTATGAAACGTCAGAAGCTAGGTGCACGGTCCCAATTGGTCTTTTCCTTTGGAGAAGAGCCGGAAAAAAAACTCCGCGGTTAGGTAGGCACTCTTTTAAAAATAATTGGCTTTTACAATATTTTCAAATTAAAGCGTTACTGGGTATGGGAGGACAGTTACACACTGTCGACAAGTCATCATCTGCCTAGCCTTTTCCCAACTATGTTGGGGTCGGCTTCCAGTCTAACCGGATTCAGCTGAATACCAGTATTTTACATGGAGCGACTGCCTATCTGACCTCCACAACCCTGTTACTGGGTAATACGATACCCCTTGGTAAGACTGGTTGTCAGACTTTCGGGCTTCTGGCTACCCGTAACGACTGTCAAAGAACCAAAAATAACAGCCGGGATCAACGGCTTAACGTGCTTTCCGAGGCACGGAGGGGTCACGGTATGTAAAGATGGTCACCCATCCGCAGAGCAACCGTGGCAAGCGTAGCTTAACCTGATCGATCGACCTGTGCGGCTGTTATTATTTAGACACTGTCTACAAGTACCAGGTACTTAATAAAATATAGAATACAACACACAAGACGCGAGTTGTATATTTCTCTGTCAGCAAATTTGGATAACCAAATGTCAGGTCAACTTTTCGATTTAATGTAAAAAGCTCACACAACTGCTATTGTTTTATAGAATATTAATAAAAAATAACTATTTATCCAATATAACAGTGATAAAACAGCAATATAAAAACTGCAAAGTTAACTGCCTGTTAGGGCTACGCATGACTAAAAAGTCAACTGGGTGTCCAATGTGTCAATTTTCCCTCCTTTCTTAAGTATAACTTAGATTTATAATGTTCATATGTGCGAGGTTGTCCAACAATAACCAACTGTAGCTCATGAACCAGCCACTTGCCTCTGCGGACACATTTCTGCGGTTACAAATTGACTGCAGTATGCTTAGTCAATCAGTTGAGTCACCCTGCTCGCGTGGAATACTAAGCAGCTGATATACTCCACATTTTATGTCGCATATCGTCAACGGGACTATGTTTTGTCATAAATATTTACAGTTCGTATATGTCAGTTTCAAACATGACGCTGTTTACTATTCACAGCACCGCGACATCGTTATGATACATTGAAGGATTCTATTTTTTTTAAACCCTCTTGTTTTAAAGTCTTTTGGACTCTCTTACATATATACCTACAAGCTCCTAAAGCACCCGTCTTTTGTTTTGCGAACGGCATCTAGTCAGAGGGGGCGATTCTAGTCATTTTAAGAACGTTCAGTCTGACCTCAGTCTCAATCTGTCAAAAATACCTCAAATTTCCCTAAATTTTTGACAAGTTTTTGACATTGATTGCCGCTGTGATGAACCTGCACTAGATTTTAACGTTTTAATTACAGGAATTTTCATTCTGGTCTTTAGAACTCTTAAATAGTCCCTCCTCCAAGTCAGGATATCCATGAGAATTTCCAAACTGAGTAACGGTGTCGACACCTTGTTCTTTCTCCATTTACCTATCTCTTAATGATCGAAGCAATATGCCCTTGGTCAATTATACCGCTGTTTGTGGGTGTCAAAATTAAACCCATGTCCTATATCCAGCAATGAGTGATTACGTCTTGGATTTGATCACCCACCATTCATGACACCTACGCAGCCTGGTGTTTTAGGTAAACAGCGCGTGACGTAGGTAACTTATACGCGCCCATTATGACACCCACGGAAAAAGGTATAGGATCTATTCTTAGTTGCAATCTCGTAATCAACATTGTGAAATGCGTATGGGCCCCATGTGTGTAGTCCTAGGTTGTTTTATGTCGAATCTCCACCAACATATTGGTGCACCCAGTTTTTTCGTTTCTCAGTGGTAGTTTAACAGTTAAATCAAATCAAACAGAAAGAGATAGCGTTTATAGGTAGCTTCTGCCCGCGACTTTCTCCACGTGATTTTTTTTGTTCCCCCAACTCACCTGGCCTGCCCACGCTTTCTTCGTTTTTCCGCTTAAAGGTCATAGCGTAAAACAAATTTCACGAAAATTGGGCTATCAAATGCAAAACGAATTTTTCCAATCCGACTGGTAGTTCCAGAGATTTGCGCGTTCAAACAAACAAACTTAACTTTTCAGCTTTATTATTATATTAGTATAGATAAAGATAGATTAGTATAGAGATAGATTATTTATTTAAGGTTTTTCTATACCACGCTTTGCGCACAAAAGGCTTAAGTTCATACTTCATCCCAAATTTCAACAACTGTTCGCAATTTTGTATCAGCCAAGCTTGGCGCATACTTACCTACTTACAAAGTTCTTACTTAAACTTGGACGGATCTAAACACCCGATGAGGCGGCGGTTTGGGGAATGAAGATAATTTAAGAAAATTGACTGTTCTGCCTGTTAGTATCTACCTACATCGATACTTGAGGAAATGCGGTCGGAGAGACTTTTGAAAAAGCCTAAGTAAAAATTCGTAATTCGAGGTTTGGCTCTCGCCTATTTCCCCCTCCAATATTGGACCAATTTAAAAGATATTTCATAAACTGAATAAGAAGGATATAAACTGTGTCCCTATGTTTTCTTTTTTTTTTCATTAATAGCTGTCAAATTTGAACACCTCTGTTGACAGCAGTTTAAATCGGTATTTTTTGAGGGTTCTAGTGCTTATAAAAATAAAGTTTCATCAAAAAGGAAAACTTACAGACATACAAGTAGTTAATATTTATTATTCTGTAAAAAATCATTGCTTTATGGTCATTAACCAGAAAGAAAACAGGCGAGAAGTTTCTATGGAGAAACGACAACCCGCAATTATTTGAGAATGTTTAATTTTTGTATTGAAGGGATCATTTGTAGAAATGCATCGAAGAAATAAGTTAATATAAGTATATCACTCCCACGCGCAGCATGACAACCATAAAAACAGGTTTTGTCAACGGAACGGAAGAATAGACAAAATGACAGAAGACGAATTTCTAAAGAAATTTGTCATTTTGTCTATTCTATCTGTCATTTTGTCTATTCTTCCGTCGACAAAACCCGTTGGCCATGCTACACGTGCTGAGCTGAATTTATGTTTCACAATCACAACGAAAGCATTGTAACCCATTTAGTAGGTACCTATACCTACTAAAACAAGCCAGGCGAGGGTACTGGTAACCTCGCAGAACACTACAAACCAACATTTAATCCAACACTACCTACCTACATCAAATAGATCCGTCACAAGAAACAACTCCACAAAATGTAAATCAGACACCACCACTGGAAACTTTGCATTGAGCAAAAAACATGCAATAACACTCCCGGTACAAACCCACACATATGTCGACCCTTTGAAGAAATATCAGAGAATATTTCCCTTTTTAGGGATCCGTACCCAAAGGGTAAAAACGGGACCCTATTACTAAGACTCCACTGTCCGTCTGTATCTCATGAACCGTAATAGCTAGACAGTTGAAAGTTTGACAGATGATGTATTTCTGTTGCCGCTACAACAACAAATGCTAAAAACAGAATAAAATAAATATTCAAGGGGGCTCCCATCCCATGCAACAAACTTGTTTTTGTCGGCGTTTTTGCCTTGTGGCACGGAACCCTTCGAGTGCGAGTCCAACTCGCACTTGGCCGGTTTTTTCTATCTGGCAAGGGAATAAAATCAGTATCGGCAGCTGGGTATCATTCAATGTGAGTGAAAAGTAGAGGGATCGCGTTACTACGATTTTTCTAGTAAGTTACCTACTTTAACTGTTACATATTGGTATCTCTAAAGTGTACTTAAGCTGAGATAGGTATATTGATGAAAATGCCTCTTATCATTACATCACGCTGGTTTTCAAGAGTTGGTGATTGAGGAGAGTCTTCTGAACGAAGTTGACTCAAAGTTTAATGAAAAAGACAATCGGCAGGGTGTGGTTTACATGGTAATCTGGAAAACTGGCTTGATTTATGATATTTTAATTTCATGTAGATACATAAACACCTATATTATGGGCCATGATTTATGTATTACACTGTTTCAGACTGATCCATTAGTACCCACGACTTGCAACAGAGCGCTGCTAAATGTTAATAAATTATTATTGATTACAAAATTGAAGGCACAGCCATAAAATAAGCAAAGGTACAGACGCGTGGTCGGTTCATACGGTCGTACCGATAGCGTGTCGGGCGTCAGCGGCCGTCAGGACATCAATCAGCCGATCGAGTGATTGATGTACTCGACGATACACCCGCACGCAAGTATATGCGCTGTGGCTGTACGTATATGTACGTGTTGAATTGATTAATGAAATTAATGAAACGCCGTGTAGTAACAACTGATTGTGTAAGCCTAATGTGTCGTTAGTTTGGCCTCGAGTGGGGTTAACGCTCCCCGTGGGCTTGTAAGAGTATTATAGGTAGGTCGAGGGTTAATACGTGCGCTATTGTTATCGCACTCTGTTGACTATTTTTGTATTGTTCTTCTACTCATAAGACCAGTGGTGGCCCAGTGGTACCGGCCACGACTTACGAGTTGTGTAGGTCGTAGGTCCGAACCCAGATAGGCGCTTTACTTTGTGTTAAATAATTATTTCATCGCCACTGCTCTCATATCGACGAAGGAAAACATCGTGAGGAAACCGGCATGTCCTAGAACCAAAAAATCAAAGACGTGACATCTACCAACCCGCACCGGGCCTGCGAGGTGGATTACGGCCCCCTCCCTCTCACCGAGAGGAGGCTTGTGTCCCAGGAGTGGGAACATTTTAGGCTGATTATGCTTCCATTCATTAATTAGCAAAGATATCTTGTTCCATTGAGAAGGACAAGGTTATATTGATATGTAAAGATGGGTGACCATCTTTATATATCAAGACCTCTCCGTGCCTCGGAAAGCACGTTAAGCCGTTGGTCCTGGCTGTCATTCGTGAATCTTTGACAGTCGTTACGGGTCGTCACAAGCCCGAAAGTCTGACAACCAGTCTTACCAAGGGGTATCGTATTACCTAGTAATTGAGTTGTGGAGGTCAGATAGGCAGTCGCTCCATGTAAAATACTGGTATTCAGCTGCATCCGGTTAGACTGGAAGCCGACCCCAACATAGTTGGGAAAAGGCTAGGCAGATGAGATGATGACTTATAGTCACGAAAGCTTTCTGTAAATCAGAATTCAGACTGCTAACGCACACCCGACTACTGAATACGATGCCTACTAAAGTATTCCTTTCCCAGAAAAACAGGGTATATTTTACACTGCCACATTTTCCCTCAGACTCTCATAATCTTCAATCTCTGATTACAGCACGTGATCGTCATATCCACGCCGACAGGCACATTACCCCGAATACTAAAACATGTTACCTTTATGATTATGAATGCATCGTTCATTCAAATTCATGTCACATTTAGTCACAATTGTTCTCCTCTTCCCCCTCCCTCTCATTACCTCTGGTGTCTGCACGTGACATAATAAATGGACGACCCCTCACTACGTGCTGAACAATGTTGTTAGCACCTCATATTTTTCTTAAACGCTCAGATTTGCGTATAATGGTTTTATTCAATTAAGGGCGCATTTTACCAAACTTTTATACCTAGTATAAGTCTTATAATGAGAATAAATTTTGAATTTTTGGCAGTTTTTCATGCTAGAATTGTTAGACGCACGGAAGACGTTAACGTTTGACGTTCGTATTCCACGTATATAAAAGATATCTGACTTTGGTAAATGATTTTGTTTTTGTAGGAGCAAGGAACAAGAACTCTTAACCATTATGGAGGATATTAGTTCAACATTATGCAGAAGATGAGGGGATAATGCTATGTAAATGCCAATCCGACTAAGAGCAAAGGGGTTGGTAGAGTCAACACTATTACATCGAAGACGTTATGATAGTTTCAGTTTCACTTAAGTAGATGGGTGTCCATTATCGGAACCTCGCAACCGCAACGTAGACTAAATACTTATTTTTAAAACCATTTTCACCGAGCCCTAATCTTTTTAAACCGTGGAAACCCTGCTAAATCCGATTAAAACTTCGAGCGTTCTAACTCGAATTTTACTTGGAAAAGCATTTTTATATAGTAAAAATCGTTAGATATCTTAACTAAAAGTTGAATGGAGCAGCTATCAACATGACATCACCATACATATTTAAGCAAGCTGACACTAATTGTAGAGGGTAGCATGACATCAAATACACCTCCACGGCGCGGCGGGTAGGTTGTCACATATCGATCACAATCTCCCCCAGCATTTAACTTACGAGCCATCAAAATCAGAGCGTTGATATTGCAGGAATAAAAAGACCATAACATTTGTAGAAACATATCCGGAAACTAACTTGTGTATCATTAAGCATGTAAGTAACAATATAAGCAATATAAATCATGTGTTCACGCTCTTGTTAACTCGGTGATCTGAGCACTAGGCGATAAGTGCTGGATACGTGCTCGTTGGTCGGAAAACTGCAACGGATTTAAAGATTTAATTAAAATTACGACTATGATAAGTGTTTTGATGATGGAGCAATTAAGTAGAGTTTCTTGTGTAAGGGTACTTCTAAAGATACCACACCATAGGGCTCACTTGCAAAAATTATATTGTAATCTAGCTGTAGATAATATTTGAAGCTATTCATGTCGTCTAAACTTGCAGTTAAACTGTGAACCTGCTTACTGTATTACCTGGATAGTAAATATTTTCTGTTTCATTGTAATTTCTGCCATAAGGCGATCCATTCTCCAAAAAACTCCCCGTGATAACTTGGGTGAAGTGAGCAGTCAATCCCTAGTGTCAGGTGAAATGACAGCTCACTTTACGTACGTTTTCACGCTGAGAATGTTACAGGATGCACCGTCAGGTTCTATTGTTTCAATTCGATAAGTGTGTTTGCATGCTCAAGTTTCTGCGTTACTTTAAGTTCGTTAGCTCCAGCAGGCAGACGGCAGACGCTGCTGTCATGTCACTATATCTTTCTACTATGGCGTCTCACGACACTACCGGAAAGAGACAATTATATGTATATAGTACAGACGCCAGCACATCAAGCTACCCGAAACTGTCAAATTTTCCTAATGAAAATTGAACCATATGATATAGCGATAAATTTGAAAATATATTAAAGAAATTTGACAGATTGTAGTAGCTTGATGTGCTGGCGTCTCTGTACGTAAGTATCTACTCGAGAATTGACTGCGTCTTTCACTTGACTTTTGAACCATTATGTTGCATGATGATATTATAGTTATAGGTAGTCCTCTTCCCGCTGCACGCTGTACCAAACTATTCATAGCTCCATACCTGGTGTAAGTCACAACCTTGGGAGATAAACAAGAACACAGGAAGTATATATCCGTTGTTTATATCCCGTGCCAGTTTTAAAAGTCAACTGATGAGTTGGTAACACTATATCTTTACTAGTTTATCTGGCCGACCAGAACCTTGAGGAGATACTCACGTGACATCATATCCATGACTGTCTTCCTCGAAAGGGTAAGCAGATTGCTGTCTTACGCGAACGATTTGCTGTGACCCATGTAATACCCCATACTACATGGGACAGAATACCGTCACAGCAATTTGACACAAGCCTAATATCCCTTATCTTTTAACAATCTGAACTTCGCGCTGGTTGACCCGGAAATCAAGCATTATGCTCAGTAGTCGTTACATAGTGCGCAAATAAAAATGGCCGTCATAGAGTCGGTCTAACCGTCAGGACGTCTGTGGTCAGCTATGTGTCATTTTGTTTCATCAATCACTTTGAGCAATGTTTGCTCGCGCTCATGGACACATATTGAACGGTCCCTGATATAGATAATAATGATTTACTTCCAAAGCTGTACTAAGGCAAATAAAAAAGTATAGGTACATAGCGGAATTAAATTGAAATACCAAAATAAATATTTAATAACTGGCTGGTAATAATGAATTTGCATGCGGGCAATATTGAAAAAGTTAGGAACGGTAATCGGCAAGGGACCTGCAGTGCAGCTTTAGTGGAGTGGATAACCAAAGTTAGAGAACTGAGTATTATAGCTCAATTGAAGAGGCCTGGCCTCAGGAGTGCACTTCAACAAGGAAAAATGAAAACCGAATCGAAAACTGAATCCCAGAATTCAACCACGATAAATACAAAATAATAGTTTCATTAAATTGACACTGACGATAACAAGCGTTGGTCAGGAAAAAACAGTTCGCTAATTTACAGATATAGAAACCGGTTTGGAAATATATTTAAGCCAGACATGTAAAATGACGTCATTGCCCCATAATACTTCTGCCATAAGCCATAAGGGATTTGTTTTTGTCCTGTCTCCCTCGCGTCTCCGATTCGGCCTAATTATAGTGATCTAAGAACACAGGTGGCTGATCCCTATCTATATTCAGCGTTAGTGGTCCTAAAATAACTATCTTACTTACGAGAGACTTAGAATAATAACGGAGCACAAACATTAGGAAGAGCAAAGACGGGAAATGGATGAAACGAAGAGTCTTGAAGACTACAGTTTTATGGACGATGATTATCATGGGTATTAAATACCATGTAAGGGTTTACAACTATATGTCCCCAGAGTTGGGTTTACGGATAGAGGTCAATCTATTTTATTAATCTATTTTTACCCGACTGCGCGACGCAAAGGAGTGGTAATGTGTTCATCAGCCTATGTATTGTATATGTATGTATGTATGTTTATATGTTCCTTTGAAGCACTATACAGACCAAACGCCTGGGCCGATTTTTACGATTCACACGTTAATCGATTCCTCTTAGTCCGGCGAGTGTCACTAAAGACATGACGTTAGTGAAAATTCAATATGGCGACTACTGGACGCCATATTAAATATTTATTTGATTTTTTTTTTTAAAAACCTATCGAGTGGGGTATCAAAATAAAGGGTTTTAAAAGGTGATTACAAAAATATATACAACATATACATATATACTTAAAAGCAATTCGAAGTGACAAATTGTAAAAAACACCTACCAAGAACTAAATCGTCTGCGAAATCTTTCACATTTGTAAACTAAAAAGCTGGAAATAAAAAAAGTTATTTAAAAAAATAAAAGTTAAAAAAAACCTGAAAAGCTAAAAACAAGCCCATTTTAAATTAAATAAAAGTTGGAAGCAGGCGGGACCCATTTGAATTTGAAAATATAATAAAAATGGTATGGGTCCCGCCTGCTTTCAACTTTTATTTAATTTAAAATGGGCTTGTTTTTAGCTTTTCAGTTTTTTTTTAACTTAAGTTTTTTACCGCAGTCGGGTTTTTTTTATTTTTATCTATTTTATATTAGTATTTTATTAATCTATTTTTTTTTTGCACAGAGATGGCTCCGGATTGGTCTTTTGAGAGGTAACGGTGGGGGCCCTAGTGCAGGCAGATGCTGACCACCGAGTTGGTTTTGGTGAGGTAAAAATCCCACACTCCCTGTTTTATCCCAAAAGACCAGGCGCCTTTTGAAGGTTTCCCGCCGAGAACAAAAAAAAGTCAATCTATTTAATCGGAAAGGTCTTATGTCTGACAGACTGTAATGTGACTCTGCAATACTGTTTATGACACTACAACGGGGTAGTGGCGTGACACCCTTACAATGACAATGCCTTTTTTGACAATTCAACAACATTCATTGCGTCATTTACGCTAACGAATTTTTCAAACAAATAAAGCAATAGATTAGCAATGTCTTTCAGAATTCTTCGGATTGCGGTCTATCAATTATTTTGCTTTTTAGACTATGGCGGCACTTAGGACTAGCCCATGTCTAAGCGTTACGCGTTAGTATCGTGGAGGGGTTTTTTGAACGGTACAGGAAATTGAGAAAAGTTGGAGTTGGGTGACTAACCTAATGAGCTTCAGTTTTCCTTAAGTCTCAAAACACCCAGTGTCATACTTAGACTTCCATCCAAGGACATCAAGACACAGATATTAAGGCGTTCATTGCAGCAGACACTGAGTTCTCCTCTTGCTCGTAACGAGCAAGATATTAAAGTCTAGTCTCCAGCACGAAATAACGCACTTGGATGCCTGGACTTCCATTTTTCAATTCCGCGCACAGATTTTAGGAGAAGAGCCCCGTTCTAGGTAGGGATGGCTAACAAATGGAAGGTACGCAGAAAAACGATATTGGCAAAGAACTGTTCCTGAAACTATCTACAACAACAACAACTATTCTCTATTAACAACTTCCAGGAGAATCCTGAAAGCAAACTTCGTAGTACCAAATGTTTCGAGTTTTTGCTTTTTCTGAAAGTTATTCGCTCGGGTCGACTACCTGTATACTTTTTTTTACCTGTCTCATATTTTTATTTTTGTACTATAACAACCCTCATAAACCTACTTTGTTACTGTTTTAATTACTGTGTGTCTGAATTAAAGATAAATCTATACTAATAATAAGGCTAAAGAGTTCTTTTCTTTGAACGCGCTAACCTCTAAAACTATCAGTCGGATTTGAAAAAATATTTTTGTATTTGATAGCCCAATTCTTAAGGAAGGCTATAGCCTATATATCATTAGCCTATGACTCTTAGGGGCTGAGAAAAAATAAACGAAGTAATAGCGCGGGCAGGCAATGCGATCAAAGGGGGGCGATGGATCAAGATTCTTCACGCGGACGAAGTCGCGAGTCTGTATCTGTGTAAATATAATACACATCATGTAAAGTGAGGAACAATACTAACTTAAATTGTCATAACCTATAATATTTCAATCACACCTGTCAAACTTTGACAGTTGTATGAAATGGTTATATCACGGCAAATTAACGTAGGGTGTCAATTTGCTTTACAATTAATTTCTCTGACCATAAATACCATTCTTAGAAACCATAAAATGTTTAGTTCATCATAGTAAAAACTGTTCCTGTTTGTTTTATTCGTGCACTCTACATTCCTAAAGTCGGTCAACCCTGAACTAAAATGTCGGATGGTTGTACTTGTAACGGTAGCCGCGGAACCAATTACTGAAGTTGGACAAGTCGCAACTGTTTCAGACATTTAACTGTGAAATAAACGGTGGAAAGGAAAAGTTTCCAGCGCAATATTATTAATTCCTTGTTTTCATTATTTTATTATTTCGTACTTGCAAGGTAGAAATGTTCACTTGAAAATCACTTTAGGTAACTTTGGAATTAAATTAGGAATAGACCTGTCGTCAATCGCCATGTTGTGTATGACGTATTAGTTGTCAAGTAAACGTGGCTAAATAATAACAGGCGCACGGGTCGATTTGCCGCGGAAAGTTCTTGGATGGGTTACCATTCATTACATATTCATCCATCCCTCAGAAAGTAACGTAGCCGTTGCGTTGGTGCCGGTAGTCGTTACGTCTAGCCATAGACCCAAAAAGTCTGAGAACCAGTCTTAACAAGGGGGTATCGTATTACCCAATAGCTGAGTTGTGGAGGTCAGATAGACAGTCAATCCATTTAAAAATATTGGTACAGCTGCATTCGGTTAGACTGGAATCCGTGTAAAATGTAAAATGGACTTGTCAAAGTAACGTCAGTTGTCAAAGTAACGTCTGTTGTCAAAGTAACGTCAGTTGTCAAAATAACGTCAGTTGTCAAAGTAACGTCAGTTGTCAAAGTAACGTCAGTCGCGTCGTTTCTAAGTAAGATTCTTTTATACGAGCCAGGCTAATTAGCCAAGCCTGAGCTTAGATAGGAACAGAAAAGCCTAAGCACAACTAAAAGTCATCGTGACAGAGGTGTTTTTATCGCTCGTCATTTATTTTCACAAAAAGCTTTCATTGAGATCAGCCATTTTATATTCTCCGAACTGCGAGGCTTTCCCAGTGCATTCTTTTTTTAAACGAAGTCGTAAAAGTAATCTACAAAAGCTTTTTCTGCGTAAATATAAATTGGCTCCGGTTGGTAGCGAGGACGTAGGTATACCTACCTACCAATGTTTTCAACTCAAATTATCTTTAATTCTTTGAAGTGTTATCACAGGAAAACGTATTTAACTGTAATATCATTGGTAAAAATGCTCGTATCCGTAAAAAAAACTTTACCTAATAAGCGCTTGAAAATACGTAATTGAGAGTGTAAATAGGTAGGTATGGCTATTAACCACACAGATTATTATTATTATATTTAACTACTTATGTACGGTACCAGATATTCTCATAAAAAGGGGTCATTAAAAAGTCTAACCAACACCCTAATAACTCCCTTACTAATAAACGTTGTCTAACGTCCGTATAGTTACACAACGCTTTGTCTTCTTCTTTCGAAAGTCATATTACTGACGACTGAAAGAGAGAAATCGGTGTGTGATTCATCTGATATAATACGTTTATTAGTAAGGGGGCAATTGTGTAACAAACTATCAATCACAAATCTGTACTAGACAAAATCAAACTGGTTGCTAATTTAATTGTAAAATGTATTCTTTTTTGACATTGATTTACATTCTGTCATATAATAACTTTAACACCCTGACTTATTATTTGTATTTTTTTTTATTGAAATCGTCTCTTTACAATCTTTGTAAATACTTATGTGAACATCATTGGTGAGCATGGCGACACCTGCAAGGAATAACATCGTAACTCAGTATTAGGCAGTTTTGAGTTACAATTATATTCTAGCTGTACAAAAAATGTAGTTTTTTTTTGCACTCACTCCTGTGGGTAAATTCCTTTACGTAAGGATTTGGATAGTGTAAAAACATTGTAAGTGAGCGGCAACTGTAGTTAATAAAAGGGTATATTTAGTTACACATCCTCATCATCATTGTTTATGCTCGCCATTATTAATATAACATTGTAATACAAGATACAGTCTTGTTCTTAGATATTATTATTCCTTATTAAATTCCTATTATCATACTTTATGTGATTGTATGTCTGAGTTACAATGTAATTACCCGACTGCGCGACGCAAAGGAGTGGTAATGTGTTCATCAGCCTATGTATGTATGTATGTTTATATGTTCCTTTGAAGCACTATACAGACCAAACGCCTGGGCCGATTTTTATGATTCACACGTTAATCGATTCCTCTTAGTCCGGCGAGTGTCACTAAAGACATGACGTTAGTGAAAATTCAATATGGCGACTACTGGACGCCATATTAAATATTTTTTTTTAATTTTTTTTTTCAAAACCTATCGAGTGGGATATCAAAATAAAGAGTTTCAAAAGGTGATTACAAAAATATATACAACATATATACTTAAAAGCAATTCGAAGTGACAAATCGCAAAAAAACACCTACCAAGAACTAAATCGTCTGCGAAATCTTTCAAATTTGTAAACTAAAAAGCTGGAAATAAAAAAAGTTATTTAAAAAAATCAAAAAACCCGACTGCGGTAAAAAACTTAGGTAAGTTAAAAGAAACTGAAAAGCTAAAAACAAGCCCATTTTAAATTAAATAAAAGTTGGAAGCAGGTGGGACCCATTTGAATTTGAAAATACAATGAAAATGATGTGGGTCCCGCCTGCTTCCAACTTTTATTTAATTTAAAATGGGCTTGTTTTTAGCTTTTCAGTTTCTTTTAACTTACCTAAGTTTTTTACCGCAGTCGGGTTTTTTGATTTTTTTTTATACATTTTTTTAGTATATGCTGTGGATTATCATGGTAACTCACAAAAATACTTAAAATATACAAATATATAATAAAACTATCATACACAAGTGTAGCTATTCCCTTGTTGACATACAATTATAAAGTTGGTTGGTAATAAGACTCAAAAGAAAACTGTGAGGATTTTTTGAATCTTTGACGCGCTCTCCTCTAAAGTTCCTAAATATTAGTTACAATTTTATTCCTTGCAGGTGTCGATGGTATATCTATCACATAATTAATTTATATGTTATGGTTTAATTTTTAATTCTTCTACCTATTTTAGGTGAAACACATAGGCGTTGTAGATTAGCGCTAGGTACATGTACGCAAAAATATTGTAAAATATTTTAAACGAGTAACGGTGGAGTTTCTTGCCCATTCTTCTCCATACAAAAACCACCGTTTGGAAGGGGCGACCAGGATCAATTCGATTTTATTGTAAATTTGACGTTTAAAAGTGCCTTTTAAGTGCATATTTAAAATAAACGCTTTGACTTTGAATAGTTTTGAAGGAATTTGCTAATCCATTGCTTCATATGTTCAAAAAAATTGTCTGCTCAACAACGTAGGTAGGCAAATAACGCAATCGTAGAATTGTCAAAATGAAAGCCATTTCTACTCTTCGTATATGTTTCGCAATTAGCCATTTGACCTAATAATTACTTAATACCTGCGGTCCGAATACAATTAAGTACTCCTATCTTTTCTATTTTTGATAGAGTTAATTTACTTTGGTATCATTCAAGCTACGCAACATGTTATCAAGAAAAAAATTCACGAAAACTACAAAAATAGATCTTCTTACAAATGAAATTAAGTATAGGTACCATAGACAGAGATCAGCTATAGACAATTAAGTTAATAAATAACAAAAATAACGAGTCAAGGACGCACTTATTAGATCGGAATGAGTAAACAGCGATGCTATTCTGTAACCATCTCATCGTGAAAACTTACATGAAGTGAGCGTGGAGTGAGCTGTCAATAGTGTCAATTCCTAGCAAAAACAAACTCACTTCACCTAAGTTTTCACAGTGAGATTTTTACAGAATCGACCGGCTGGATAGAATTAAATTTGCCACTAGACGCTATCAGCGTATCTATAGCATTCTCATATCTACGAAGAACAGCAACACCCAACTTGACAAAGTAACAAGATTATGTCTACACGTTTATTATTAATATTTATAACAGAAGAGACAAACACGACGTAACTTATTTGCCCTCCAGTGTAAGTAAGACGGCCATTAATTCAATGCGCTGGGGTGGGTTGATTTATTGGCGGGAAGTGTAACGTCTTGCGAGATGTAATTTGCGAGAAAACTACTCGTGTGTTGGTCGTGGTTGACAATCGACGATCGTCGGGTTTGGATCGCTTTGTGTAGTCGGCTGGTTTAAATTGCTGCATTTATCTAATAAAATCGACGTGTGTATCCTTAAGGTCATAGCACACGTATCAAATCGGAAAGGGGCCCGGCACCGTGTCGCGATTCGCCTCGCCGTCAAACAGGCGTCAACCTAACGTAAGCACGTAACCAAAGCGGATCAGAAGCACCGATACGTCGGCTCGCCTACGGCTAGGCGACGTCTCGCTTAAGGCTCGCCGACCGCCTGGTTGATGGTGTAGCAGGCAGTCCGGAGGGGCAAGAGGGTCGACGAAGAGACGTAAGCTCGGGTACGGAGAGACGTACCTTTTAAGCGCTTGGCAAAATATATATTGCCGTGCCCCTAGCGCGCGGCTAGAAATTGATAAAATAATCATCATCATCTGACTAGCGTTTTCCCAACCATGTTGGGGTCGGCTTCCAGTCAAACCGGATACCTAAATCGATAAAATAATACCTAAGTACAGACTGCAGCACATCAATGTAAACTCTATACATATCTATAACTACGACGCGCTGTATAGTGTTAGAAAGAAAGTATCCTTGGTATGATTGGTGGAGTTTTCAACGTTTCTAAAATCACCCAATCGCAGCCGTACTAATAATTGGCAGCCAATTATCATGTTCACGACTACTAAAAAAAAAACCAAGGCGAGGGTGGATGAATAAAAAGAAATATCGCGCATCAGTAACATTTTAAAGTTGTCTACTGTTAATATCTAAATTACATGATTCATTATCTAAATAGCTGGTTGTGATTGTGCGATAATGAACTTTATGAAAATGTGCCATATGGTTTAAATTCTTTAGAATATTGCGCGTATCATCCCAACTAAGGTCGAATTTCAAAACATATTACAAGAGTTGGGTTGGTCTCATGGTCACTAAGGCAGCTCGATAATCATTGTTATCTGCGTTCGAAACCAGGAGAAACATAGATACAGCTTTTTGTAAGCAATGTTTTGTTTTTAATTAAATATTATGTTTTTATTTTAACGAACGAAGTCGGGAAATATCTTTTTAAATGGGTAGTTTGTATAGAAATGAAACAAAATCATTGCAAGCAATAAAAATGTTTATTATTTCATTAAAGTAAGATAAAGTAACTAAATGCTCATAGTTCAAAATTATTACATTTTATAATATCATATCCAAACCTAACCATTTATAAACATTTAAAAAAAGTCATTGCTAATGCTTGGAAGTTTGTTATCGATTGTTGTTGTTGTTATGTTTTACGGATTTATAGCTAAGTATAATTATGTGTAGTGAATCAACATGTTATTTAAATAGAAAAATGCATTTCCATTTATAACAATAACATCACCACATAATCTGCAACATTAGCCATTAATGGTTTAGCATTCATTCAATTGAGCATTTACTTACATAGTGTGTTTTAAAATACTTATAAGTAGATTAGTTAGTAGCGGAGTGGCGCACCGTCTTCTTCTTTAGCTTGTGTAAGCGGCTACGCATACCGCACACCATGTTCCAACAAAAATCTTTTCCTCTCAATCTCTCATGTGCTCCCATGTCGATGACACGACCTCAGCCAAATTGTTTTTATTTCGCACTTCGGATTTCTCCCAATTTAAAAAGATTTGACCCCACAGGTTTTCTATAAGTATGGTTCAAATCGGGAGTTTTAGATGGCCAGTAAATAATAGTTAAACCTTCTTGAGCAGCTAACCAATTCTTCACAATGCCTGCACGGTGGATCGGGCAGTTATCTTGCACGAAGTAAATATCAGTGTTAGGATAGATAAGCAATTCGCACAGCCGGCAGCATGACGTCACGCAGAATCTCCAAATAGTGACTAATATTATAGACAACATCCAGCCAGCAATGTTTTGTATAGTTATAAGTTGCGACATGACGCTTTGATTTCACCAAATTCATTAAAAATGCTTTTCACGATTTACTTCAAACGTTTTAGAAATGTTTGTGCGCCGCAGTCGCTGTTTAGGCGTAGGTAGACTGACTTTTGTCACTTAGACCAATTTAATATCCATCTACCCCACGAAGTAAACTTTTACTTCGACCTACTCATTTGAGGACTTATAGTTTTTTTTAATTTACCCACTTGTTTTTGCCGTGTTACTTAAAAGCTTTTCAACTTTAACGACAAGAAGATAATGATTAAAATGGCTTAACAAGATATGCCGACTTGACTAACGGCCGCTTTCAATATTCGATCGTAAATCAACAAGACAAGACAATGTTGGTCACCGACTGCAGCACGAAACATTACAAGTAAGGACAGACAAAAAGCTATATATCTCTTTCGCACGATTCTCGCTGTTGTTGCTCATAAAGCGTTCAAGGTCAAAGTGGGGTAAGTTGATGTGCTGGCAACTGTACAACAAATAAGGAGGAGCAATCGTTGAATATAACGAAAAAATCATGCATGTTCTCTGTCGCAGAAATACGACACGAGCGGTAGGGGCACGGAAATATGTGTCGCATAAATGCGACACAGGCGGTTAATACATGTTAAGATTCCGATTAGTGTGCGTTGCAGTAGGGAGTTTCATACAAATAATACTGAACGGCTCCAGTTGATACGGTACCGATCCCTTTCCGGTTTGATACGTGTGCTATGACCTTTACTTCTCTATTCTACTTCTCAGCGTGTCTATGGCAAAAATAACACGAACAAATATTTAAGTATAGTTTTGTTTTTTTGGCTCAAAATTCAGCAACGCGAATACCGTTCGCTGACGCAGTCATTGCCCATTAGGTCCTCAAGACTACAGATGCCAGGGCACAATATGCTGCTGGACTGTCTCTGGGTAGAACTGAATTAGCGTGTGAATTAGCTCTTCAATAAAAAACAAGTAATTAAAAAAACTAAAAAACCCGACTGCGGTAAAAAAATTAAGTTAAAAAAAACTGAAAAGCTAAAAACAAGGCCATTTTATAAATTAAATAAAAGTTGGAAGCAGGCGGGACCCATTTGAGTTTGAAAATGTAATAAAAAAATGGTATGGGTCGCCTGCTTCCAACTTCTATTTAATTTAAAATGGCCTTGTTTTTAGCTTTTCAGTTTTTTTTAACTTAATTTTTTTACCGCAGTCGGGTTTTTTAGTTTTTTTAATTACCTACTTGTTTTTTATTGCCGGCTTTTTAGTTTACAAATTTGAAAGATTTCGCAGACGATTTAGCTCTTGGTACGTGTTTTTAACGATTTGTCATTTCGAATTACTTTTAACCATATAAGTTGTATATATTTTTGTAATCACCTTTAAAAACCCTTTATTTTAATACCCCACTCGATAGGTTTCGAGCAAAATATATTTTTTTTAAGACATAATATTGCGCCAAAAATCGGCCATTTTAATTTTTTTCATTTTTGATATACCCAGTGACACTCGCGCTACCAAGGCAAATCTAAAGACGTATAATTTATCAAAATCCGTTCATTCGTTTAGAAGTTACGAGGGAACAAAGAAACGTACATACATACATACATACATACAGGTCAAACACATAACCCTCCTTTTGGGCTTCGCCGCAGTCGGGTAAAAATATAACTGCAAATGTAGGCAGGTAACATCAGTCAATCCTTTTATAGAGCAGTTATGTATTGTCAAAGAAAATTGACCATCCCCATTCATCAACCAAATATTTATGAGCCTTTACTGATCCTTTGATATCAAATAACGAATGTGATAGCCGCAGGGACGGGAGCATAAGGTCAGATCACCTTTGTTCTCACCTCCAACCCACAATAGTCTGTCGCATGTCATTTCTAAAGATCGAACATTTTCTCGCCAATTTTCCTCGTTCTATCTCTTTTAACCCGTATGTCGAATGTTGTTATGTTGGCAATCTTAGTGGAAGGAGAAAGTATTTATTCTTACCTACTAATTGTTTAACACTCTTGTAAGGCACTTAAGAGCATTTACGCCGTACAGCATTTCATACAAACTTTCAAGCCCTTATTTTTCGAAATGAATGAACCGACTTTAATGAAACTTCATACGCATAAACAGGACATAAAGGTCTAAAAAGTTAGTAGATAACATTTTCGAAAAAAAATGTTACAGCCAAATTAGACCGATTTTAAATTTTCTATACTTAGAAACAGAGATTTCCAGTTATCTTTTTTTTAAATAAGACATTTCGAGTTAGTAGAGAACATTTTCGAAATGACTTATTTAAAAAAGATAACTGGAAATCTTTGTTTCTATGGAACATTTAAAATCGGTCTAATTTGGCTGTAACACTATTTTTCGAAAATGTTCTCTACTAACTTTTTAGACCTTTGTATGCTGCTTATGCGTATGAAGTTTCATTAAAATCGGTTCATTCATTTCGAAAAATAAGGGCTTGAAAATTTGTATGAAATGCCGCACGGCGTAAACGCTCTTAATCTCTAGTCGCGGCCATTTTTATTTTCTCTCGATTCGGCGCATCTGCTGCGCTATGCGAGCATGCAGGTTTGACCAACCCCCAGTTTTTAGATGCCATAAAAGATCTCAAGGCGAGATGACGATTTTGTTTTTTTTTATGAAGTCGGAAGAGGGCAAAGCTCTTTTTACAGACTGCACGTATCACAAAGCATCCACCAACCTGCACTGGGCACGCGGGATAGACAGTGCCAGATTATGACTACCTGATGCCCTAAGCAATCCAAGCCTGTACGCCTGTAGGCCCTCTTATCCACTAATCGCCTCGTATTTTTCCAAAACATCGAAAAGCGATTTGTAATGATTGGCGCACAGAGTGACTTTTGGGTCTTGTAAAATTTTGCTGATAAACAGCCTTGCCATTCGTGTGCTAGCAAATACTGTTTCTGCCTTATGGTGCCCCCTGAGACGTGATGCCCTAAGCAATTGCTTAGGGGCTAATCCGGCTCTGGGGACAGATTATGGGCATGGCCCACTCCCTCTCACTGAGAGCAGGCCTGTGTCCCAGAAGTGGGAACATTATGCTACATAGCACAAATGCTTTCAAGTCTACTAAATTTATCATTCTAATTTCACGGAAAAAACAGTTGTAACCTCTACGAACTTCGATCTGAAACCCTAAGAACACACGAAAGATTTATTTCTTTCTTTTAGATAGGCTGCCACAAGACCAGACACTAAGAATGTGTCTCTTACATAATGCATTTAACGCTTTATCCATGCGAATACTTATTCACTTAATCTGTAACAACAGTCTTCGTCTACTTTCGACCATTTATTTTGCAAACATCGTAATAATAAATTTCATTTCTACTACAAACGGATGTGTTTATATTCTCAGCATTGTCCAACATATGGTTAGAACTGTTATCACTGCAATTTATCATAAAGTTAGAGCTTGAAGCTAGCTGGTGATCGTTTGATTAAATAGCGCGATAAAAGAATTGTAGGTGGCTCGAATAAAAATAAATTAATAGGTAAGCTAGAATAGACATTGCCTGTATGCATCTTCTATGTACAACATTTAATAAGTAGATAGGTACCTACCGAAATATGAGATTACCAACAATACCTACTAGGGCATTAGCAAAGTATCATTTATATCTGAGCGTTTGTAATTTTCCAGATAAAATAAATAGGTAGAATAATTTTTTGCTTTATTCTTAAAAGGCCTCATTAAAAAAATATTAACTTAGGTAGGTAACTATTTTAATGAACGTGAGAATCAACAGACACCTAAGCAATTTTTTTCTATTATTCCCATATCAGCATAAAAATAACAAACTAAGAATATTCATAAGTTTACTCTCCATTTATGCAAACTTTTTGCAAGCTTGCGTATTGTAGCGAATCGTGAACCCAAGCGCAGTTAGCCTAATAGCCTAGCAGTCGAGTGTTTGGGGTAACCAGTTAATTTCTTAATTAATAGCCCATCTACGATCGAAGGTAGCCTGGCTCATACCTGAAGCACCGATTTACAAACTAATTACCGCCCGTTACCGGTCAACACCGGTGAGCGCTGGTTGAAACTGGATAGAACTGGTGCACCGCCGCTATTAGAGGGATTGGTAGGTACTTGAAATGTTAATCAAGAAGGTAAATAAGGAAAGATATCTTAATTATCTTTTGAGACAAATTAGACGTCACGCTGGCGCTGTAAGTCGAAATGGGTAAATAGGTAAGTAAGGGAATGGTATAAATGTCTCGAATGCGAGAATAACGAGAGGAGATAAGCATTAGAAAACATTGGTAGCTAACTTAAAACATGAAGATTACAAAATAACATTTTGAAGGAAACGCCTATCATATCAAAGAAATACATGATTTACAATCGTACAAGCCCAAACACGTACCTATTATAGCACTCCCCATGATTTTCAATGAGGATTAATTCCATCGCAAATCTAACACCTCATTATTCGTCCAAAATACTACCTACTCATTACCTAGTGATATCACAGTGTTCACTGCCCACAAACATAAGAAAAAAACTGGACAAAAGCTCTCTGGGTCAAAAGCGACCACTGAGTCGCGTATCTGCGAAATTTTCTTCCTTTGCTGAAACATTTCAATGCTGAAATCTTTTACAGGTGCTCTTTTTGTATGCGTTTCAGCTGTTTCGTGATGTGCACTTAAAATGGAAGTTCGCTTAAGCTGCTGAATGTCAGTAGGTAGGTGTATGGTTTTGTTATCACTGAAAACAGGTAGAATTTTTAAATTACGTATGAAATATTTTTAGAAGGATGGCGTTAAGCCAAAAGCGTATGACTTGTGAAAGGCCGAGTTGATTAATTTGCCAAGTTAACGACGCCAATCTGCCTGTACCTGGTATCTGGGGGCACGGTAGTCCCCCGCCAAGACGAACCAAAAATAAAAAGTACAGGCCACTACATACCTTTTCTCGAACTACAAACCCCTATGTACGGTTTGTTGAGTGAGGCCTTGTAGAATCCTAACTCTACAAGGCCTGGTTCTTCATTAGATCTGATAAATTTTTAACAGTGAAAGCGTAATGTAAATTTTGGCAACCTACTTTACATGAAATGTTTTTAGTAGGAAATCTATGTGCAGAAATAATTTAATAATTAATATTAGAATTCAACTGTCGGCTGCATTAGTTGTATTCCAATATCACGTTGATTCACTCCCCTTCGGAAAACTATATGTAGTAATCACTTAAATGCATAATTGGTGAATGAGATGGTAAGTCTATTTTCATCATCTAGTTTTACTCAAATTCCATAATTATACCTAACCATAACATTGATTTTCCCTAAACGTTGCCCCCCCCTTTCAGACAAAAATCTCCCTTACTCACCCTCTTCTGCAAGTTATCAACCAATAGACCCAATAATATAAATAAATTCCCTCGATTTGCACCGTGAAACACTTGACACACAATATACGGTGTGCTCCTAGAGCCAGTGAGGCGTGCAACGAGACATGTTTATGGTAATTCTGGTTCGCACTCGGTTACACAACAGGTAACATTGTAGGATTTGTAGGGTAACGTGCATCCGTGAACTTGTAGCGTCTTGGGCGGGTTGGGAAGAGGACATCTTGGATTGGGTTCCTTGCAGGGATATGAGCGAATTATATAATATAATTATGTTCTTTCAAATAAATACTTTGGTTCATGCATATTTGTATATCTTTGTTTCAAAAATGAGATGATCCAATTATTCATTCTGTTCATTTATTAAGACGATTTGAGGGGGGGAGGTCCAAACAAGTCTTACATGGGGGTGGGAGGGGTCTAGACTGTTCTTATGTAAGATCAGAAAAATAAACAAAAATTATACCTAAGCTTTAAATTTTTTGCTACTTTTTCTTTGCAATTTTGGTAGGTAGGTACTGATCTTACGTAAGATTAAAAAGGGGGGGAGGAGGTTCATCAAAGTCATATTTTTTCTTACGTAGGGGGAGGGGGGGTCAGAAAGTGGTCAAAATTGTCTTACGTAATAAATGAACAGCCCCTTAGGTCCTTTCGAAGGGGATTTTTGGATTACGCTTCTTGAATATTTATAATTTTAGACAAATTTTAGAAGGCTGACACTTTCTAGTTTTTTCTCCTTTTCGGCTCGTAGCAAGTGGCGTGTAAAGTTTCTGCCTATCCACATGGGAAAAAGGCGTGAGTTTTGGTCCAGACAAACGGTTGTAAGGCCAGATTTATTTAATTTTATTTATTATAAGTTCACATCATGCAAAAAAAAAAGTTACAAACTAAGCCCCACAAAACCGTAGTAATGGTTTGACTGTGGGGTCTGACGAGTCTTTTAGACACACTTACAAATTCATACTTTAGACTTCGGTATAGCACTTTATAACATTTCTAAATAACATCTTTGCAAATGCTATTACCTAACAACTCTAAATCACAAAATCATTCTCCTAAAACAAACCACAGTAACTGCAGTTTAATCTACGTTAAATCCTATTAAACACAGATTAAGCTGCAATTGCCGTTTTCCCGTTCAATCCGTCCACCCCCTTTTCCGCCAATCTGTATCCGAAAAACATTCCTGCTCTACTTTAACCACAGGTTCACTTCATTCGACCATCGTTCGCTTCAGAAAAAGCGATTCCTTTGGAGAAAAACCCCTCAGGAACGTTATTTAGCTTGTAAATAACCCCGTAACGATGTATCGATTTACCTACCTCTAACGATTGAGTAAACAGGTACGCCTTGCTTGTACGGTCAGCAACAAAAGTCGATTAACACTTCAGTTTTTTTAATCTCGGTTATTGAGCAAAATCTGACTTTACCTCCTCGATATCTAATGCCGGTTGACTTAATATTCCGCTTCTAAGGAAGAAGGTTGGTAAAGCGGTCCTTGGATCTTAAGATTAGTCTAGATTCCCGGGAGTTTTCTTATGTGGAATAAGTTGAAGGAAGTTCCAACATTAAATACTAGCTGATGCCATCCCTTAAGAATACGTATTCAAATAGCTACCAAGATATTTCTAGTCCCTTGACAATGAAGATTCCCTCATAATCCTATTGGATTATCTATTGGGTAAACAATCTTCCTTTTTGGGTTTTGGGATTCCGATCACCTTTGCTCATCATAGTGATTGAAATAATAATAATGATTTCCATTAAAAGAGAAAACAAAGGGGGTAAAATATGTAACACGATAGAGGATGACAATTATATTGATATCATAAATTTTAGACTCAAAAGAAAGCTGTATTTAAAACTTGCCTACCTACTCGAATCACAAATGAATATCATCATCATCATTTCAGCCGAAAGACGTCTCCTGCTGGACATGCTGCTGTTAAATAGGTGTTATTAAGATATATTGTTACTAAGGGTCTAAACAGACGGACTGCATTTCAGATGCAACATCGCAATTTGGATGCAGTTGGCTTGACTGCTTCGAAACCTACTTGTCTATTTAGACCCTAACATATTTGAGTTCTTTGTTCTTGATCCTCCAAGCACCGCCACTTCGTCCGGTTCTGTGCTTCCCGCATCCAGTGAATTCCTGCTGCCTTCACAAATTAATATAGTGTGACTAAATTGAGCTCTAGTTCTGCCAAAACGTCTACTCATTGGCTTTAAATTAAACACCCAGTCCCTATATAACATGACATGCCTAAATTGTTAATCTTGTACGGCAAAACTACTTAATTCCCCTGCACGCACCACAGCCTAACGTAATTAAGTACAACACGCGGCTAGCCACCAGTTATCGGCCCATCTAGATTGATCTACGTGTACTATATAGAATGAATGTTACTATACTGTGGACCTAATTTTATAATTTCGTAACATACATTAATTTTGCTTGCCAATAGGCGGTTTTGTAACATTTTGTAATTTATGTGTATTGGTAATTTATTCAGGCTGTTTTCTAGGGCAAGCTTACCTTGGTAATATGGTAGAATTTCTATGTACTAAGTAGGTACTATCTAATGTTAGTAGGTCAAAATAATATCGCACACAGAGAAAACAAATGTTATACTTAGCTAGATAAAAGATTCGCACATAAAGTGAAGACTCCCGAGGGAATTTGGAGGAATATCCCAACTTAGGAATATCGTTGAATGATAGACTGAGGAATTATCTGATAAGGCAACGTTGCGGTTTAAAAGGTGAAATAGTGACAAGAGTATGGTTAGATGGTTTGGTCATATTCAGAGAATGAAGGAATGGCGATTAACAAAAGGTATTTAAAAGGCAGATGAGGTTGGAAACGCCGCCAGCGGACGCCATAGGAAGACATAAATACCTACTACCCTTCAGAAAGGTCAAGTGTATAAACGTAAACGAAGTAAAAGAAGTATTAGGTATCGTAGCCCCTATCCCCTGGGGGTAGATACTACAGAACGCAGGTGGCGTTCTGTAGTATCTACCCCCAGGGGAAAAAGGTGTGAGTTTATGTAGGTATGTATGTGTGAAAACATACCGGATACTGTCTGACGTCCAGAAAAGTAGTGAAACCTCTGCGTCAAATCGATTTCAAAAGACCAATGAAGCATTAGCAACTTATACAACATTATTTTTAGTATATTATGCGAAACACGTGTCTAATATTTTTTATGTAAAGGATCTATGTACAAAATTTCAAAACTGTATCATGAAAAATCACAAAGTTATAAGATTGTTAAGTTACCTGCTCGTCCGTACAAAAACATGCTCACCCGCGCCGCTCGCGCCGCGCCTTCTTGCGCTCATTGATAATAGTACCTAGGTACCTTACCGTTCGGCGCGGAGATTGGATAACCTACTTAGTGTCGCTCGGTGTCCAACTTTTAACCTTTATTAAATATTTTTGGGACAAAATATAACATGGGGTAAAAATTATTGGAATCGATTCAGTTAGGTACTTATTCTGAACAAACTATATTCAGGTTTCGCATACTTATACTAAAAATAACGTTGTATAATTGCTTTCATACATAAGATCAATCAATCAATCAACTCAGCCTATCGCAGTCCACTGGACAGCAGCCTCTCCCAGGCTGTGCCACGACACCCTGTCCTTCGCTTCGCCTTCCGCATCCAGTCTACCCCAGCCACCTTCTTTAGGTCGTCGGTCCATCTAGCTGGGGGGCGTCCCACACTACGCTTGCCGATACGTGGTCTCCACTCCAGGACCCGTCTGCTCCACCGGCCATCGGTCCTACGACAAACATGGCCAGCCCATTGCCACTTCAGTTTGCTGACTCTGCAAGCTATGTCGGTAACTCCAGTTCTTTTCCGGATAATTTCATTCCTGATTTCATACTTCAAAGAGACTCCGAGCATAGCTCGCTCCATAGATTAGTCGCCACAAAGAAAACCTCTCACATAAAACTACATAGATTCTTATGGAAAAGGCATTAGTTTACCAAACCTTAATTTAGCTTTTGGTCTCATGTTGTTTTAGTAACTGCTAAATTATACAGTCTTCACATGGTGTCCTGCTAACCTAGTGAGACAGCAATAAATAGATATTCAGGTGATGTGCGTATGTAGGTACGTACGTTAAAACTGTGTAAGTAGGTGAATGACGTTCTTATTGCGATGCAAACGCTGTACCTACGATTATTTATTGTAACCGTTTTGCGGTAGTTAATCAATTTTTATTTTAAAATGACGACATGGTTTTAATTATGCCTATTGCATCACTCAAGGTCTGTTCGATTCTGCCCAGGAATGATCTTGCAATGTTGTAATTTTTCCCTATAATATTAATAACCCCCTAAGTAAATGGACATAGATCTACCTTTTTTCCATTAAAAGGCCAACACATTATTCTACACCCAGGTCAAGTGGCAATGTATTTAAAATCCTACTAATATTATAAACGCGAGGATGGATACATGTTTGTTACTCTTTTCCGCAAAAATTACTGAACTGATTTTGTTGAAACTTTATAGCAATATAGAGACATTAGCATAGGATACTTTTTATCCCGATATTCCCACGGGATCAAAACTTACGCGGGTGAAACCACGGGGCACTGCTAGTTAAAAATAACATACTTCGTCTAAGACATGTATGGCTCAAAATGCTGTAAATGGTGTGTACCACTCCCTTAAAGCTTTGCACTCAGCATCCAAACACCCTGTATAAAACTCCAGAAGCAAATTACACAATTGTTTCCAGATTTGTCCAAACCGAAATAGTCCCTCAAATTACGATTGCGCGTAACAAGTGGTCAGTTAAACCAGTTAATAGCATCGTGTGGACGTTGCGAAACCTGCGGCGATTTCTAGCATTGACTGCCGGAGACGTGGAGCAGCCGGCTCACGCTTTTGATCGATTGATCGATTTTACTACTGATTGTTATTAATAACATCGCGATCGCAATTAGTGTGATTGTGGTACTGCTTACTTTGTTATATATATTTTTTTCCGGTCTGTTTTTGCGATGAATTCTTATGATAAATGATAAATGATTTATTTTCTGTAAGTAGGTTTTTACAAACACTTTTACACGTCATCATATTTTTTAAACTAGATGTGGTCGGCGTTTCCTATCTGACTACTCTGAGAAGAAAGGCCGAAACAAACTCAGAGGTCACAGTCTCTTTTAAAGTCCAGACAAAATCTTGGTCAGATCGTGTGAAGACCATGTAGATTGATGTCTGAAATGGTCTTTTGAGGAAAGAACCACACAGATTGAGCGGACCTGTCCAATCAGTGCACGCATTTGTCAAAAATCGTGCAGCTCGACTCAGAAATGAGGAGCTCAACGATTCGACGAACAATACCAAAGAAAGGACATTTGGGTAGGCCGCGTATGGTCTAAGGACACTGATTGATTGCTTAACCCTTAGTCTGCCGGAACGTAGATCTACGCGAGACACAATGGCTTTTTAATTGTGTCTGTAATTACGGCACACAAGCGGTTAATGCGTAATGGGTTTTCCAGATTGACGCATAGGGATTGCAGTGTATTCGGTAGACTGACGCTGTTATCAGATCTCGCCATAGCCATATTTGGTTCATAAGATTTGGTGAGACAAAAAAATAACTTTACATGAGAAAGGAAGGCAGTCCATCTATAGGTCCCCTGATTATACTTTCAATAAACTCCTCGATAGACGATTCATTTACGATTTAACAACACAGGCTTTCTATTTGTAGGTTTAGTGTCGGTAGGTACTAAATTATATTAACTCTGCTCTATCAACTAGACATCATAATTATGTCACGATATTCGCTAATTAATTTATATAAATAACTGAGAAGGATTTCTAAGGATCACGGCTATTTCTGTCATTTGGAAAGCTTGTATTGACACAAGTCCAACCACGGAAATATAAATTAATAATATCTCTGTAGATTCATGAAACGTCAAACATTAAGGGTCTTTTGAGACTTAACAGTGTACGGAAATGAATGGACTCTCTTAGTAATCTATTATGAATACAGCCAATGAAATTAGAATTATAAGACTTGCGACTTAAATTAATTCTGCAAGTTGAAATGTAAATAAGGTGTTTATAAATCAAACAAAAAACGTAACAAGTTGTAGATGTAGAATTACCATATTCTTAGAGCAAGTTTGCATGACTCATCAGAGAATAACGGATTAGCAGAAGTGGGCGATGTATCTATTAATCCGAAGCTATTTGTGTAGGTACCATTACCTACTCCAACTTTATTTCTATAAACGATAAATTCCGCAGTAAATATCCACATTTTACTTCGAGCTTGGTGGTGAGTGCCAACGCTATATACTTGGGCCCATATTCGGCAGTGTCGCCATTTTGAGCAAATTCGATTCACTAGTTGTTGTCAGCCGTAAATGTCCAGCGGTCAACATGGGTCTCCTAATCGAGAACTACAATGAACGTTTGAAGTGATTGATGGCCATCATCATCGCCCTTTACCATCGTATTGGTAACTTAGGTAGGTGCAGCGTTATTAGCCCTTAGAAGGGTTCTATAGCTACTCTTAATTCCATCCCATAATATATTTCCATAGCTCTCTCTCTGCGACACCTAGAAAGGTGTTTTTTTTGCACCGAGTCCACGTTAGGTATCTGATTTTGATAGGTAGTTACTATAATCTCTAGTCGCATTACCTCTACCATTCTGGTCTCAAAATTACTTTAATGCAGATAAAATACGTCAATCAGAAAACATTTGTCAGACCAAAAATGTTTCCATTCGGATCGTCACCCACATGGGATGATTCCGAGAAATCGGAAATACATTAATACCCACATCTTTTCACAATATACCCGGAAACAATTCTTATTTTGGCTAATGAAACCAGCTGTTTCCGATTTTACAGAATTCCTGATACTGGGTTGACCGCAATCCTTGTTTCGGAATGCTTCAATCTAAAATAGATGAAGTGCAGAGGGGTATGGAAACGTGCACGGTTTCCGATACGGATGTCGAAGAGCTAAGCGAGGGAGATCATAAGGACGGCTAATCCTCCATGTAAGATTAACAAGAAGGGCGAGAGGCATTCGAAACATTAAAGATGTAACGAATGAAAGCTATTACTTAATATTTCATTGAGTACTGAAACGTTTCAGACGGATTGCTATTTTTTCATAAAAGACTATTAAACACTGTTCTAAATATGGAAGTAAAGGAAACAAATGGAGAGACTACAGCCATTCGTGTTAGCAACACGGAAATACTTAGCGTGAAGATATGTTCTCTACTTGAAAACCAGTTGAGCGCAAAATAACATTAGTTACCGCACCTAAAAAAGCAAAACTTCAAACAACAATACAGTAATTAATTGTACACAAAAGAAATCGGCAAACGGATACTTTCAATTGGCGTAACAAGTAGAAAAGTACTTGCAGGCCATAAAAAGCGAGGAGAAATTTATTAGACGTGACACATGATTTGAATGTGATATTAACATTTTATTATATTTATAATTGCTAACAGCAGCATAATGGTGAACATTAAAAATATTACACGTATGTCAGCCGCGTACGACCGCTGCTCTTATGGCGTTGAGCCTTACGTTTAAGGCATGGAAACACGCTTAAGGAATAAATATTGCGAAAGTCCAGTTACTGGCGACTCGGTACACTCGGATTCTAGCCAATTTAGACGTCCAATTCACCTTGTATTAGCTAAAACACACAGGAATACTGCCGACCGATCGTAGAAAACTTAAATAACCAAAATAGAACGAAGATTTTTTTAGAAAAACGTACCTTATAAGGCGTCCTTCCTCATAATCGGGTTTATAAATCCATTCACAATACGAAACAAAAACCACTCGAGCACTTTGCAAACACAAAAATAACGTAACTTAGGGCCTCTTACGTAGTAACATATGGCGGAACGTAAAACACACACATCCTTTTACGTACGTTTTTGGGGAAACAATAAAAAAAAAACTTGCACAATATTTGAACAGATGGGATATTTATTTTGGTTTGACGCGCGACGTAAGATCGTGCGGAGTGATACCACGCCGTACCGCCGACCGCGCGGAGGGAATCTCGGCACTGAGTCCGAAACTCCGAACACCGCGTTTGTTTAGTTCAGACTTCGCCTTCCCTTTCTAATAGGAATTTAACGGCAGCTCCACCTAACGGATACTCGTTGAACCAGGTAATACAAAGGCTCGCGAGTAGTAACTTACTACGGACGGGTCTTATTGAAGGCGGCATTTTCGTACAGATGTCATTCTATGAATGAATGTGAAGACGCGGTATATGCAACAAATAGGTAATGAAAACGGAATCGAACTTTGAATCAAATACGCGAATTTTGTTCCTGGTTTAATTTAAACAAGGTTGATTGCTGGTGTGCAAATAGCCCCCAACTGAAGCACATGAGACAAGACTTGAATATAGGAATACGGAATACGGAGTAACCTTCATTTCTCCTTCTCAAATGACCTATGTGATGTGCTCGACAATAATTGGCACCTGAATCAATATTATAGTTTCGCTTTCGAACGCAATTATTCTTTTGGTTTAAAAAACTCGGTAGAACTCATTTTCATGAGAGGATTCAATTACATAATAGAAGTAGGTACCTATAGTTTCTTATCTACCAATATTTTTTACATTATGATTAAAGAATGTTGCAAATACGTTTTTGTCCAATAAGGAAAGAACATTAACTGCTTTTCAATGACAAGTCATTTTTACTTGAATTGTCTTTTTGACTTAACACCTGCTTTCGACACGGTTCGTTACCATTTCAAAATAATGTTATAGTGATCTGACAGCTCGATATTCTTTGTTGGCGCCTACCTGATAATATATCCACGACCAGTTCTATAAAATAAATCGAATCCTGCGCAAATACAGAACAAATTAGTACCAAAGAGAAAAGAGTAAATCTCTTTATTCTTCCTTTGGAAATGATCTCACGAGGGGTGCCACAGGGAACTGTTATAGCGCCCATCGTAATGCATCAAAGGTAAATGGAATGCCACAAGGATGCTTTTCAGTTACCCGATTCCGTGCGGATGGCGCCGTAGAGGCGCCATGGGTATTTTCTGTGAATGGCGTGTGGCGCCCGAGAGGAGCCAAAATGTTTACCTGTAAAAGTCGGATAAAACACCATTTTTCAGTGGTTGTCCGTAAATGAAAGTGTCCTTATTTGTCACGCAGATTACGATTCCAGTGTTAGCTTCGGGATATTGCATAAAAACGCATACTTCAGGAGTTGTAAACCTTTTCAATATAAAAATAATTCATTATGATACGGAAACCGAATTAATATAATGAATACAACGTTTATTTGTTTATGAAATACTATAAAATAGGAATATTTGCGTTTTACACGACTAGCATGGTAATATCCCGTTCTTTAATAAACAAAAATAATGGATCAGTCAATCGAGCCAAACATATACCAAAAGGTTTACGACACCTGATTAAATAAGTAACTTACCTTCCATTTCGGTTTATACACGTATGTAGTCACATATAAACACTTGAAACGAACTTTTAAAACCGCTCATGTTCGCTGTTGGGTTGCGACTACAACAATTACAAGTGGAATCCCACGAAAAAGCGATAAGTTACACTTCATGGCGGGTGGCGCACAAGAGGAGCTATGAAAGTCCCTGGCGCTTGGCGCCTCAGAGGAGTCACGAAAAATTTGTTCGCCGCCAGGCGCTATAGTTTGAAAAAACTACCATCGCACTGAATCGGTTAAGCAGGTACAATACTAATACAAATGGGATACCACAGGGACCTATTCTAGGTCCTTTAAATATATCATCCAAGAAAAAGTGAGATGCCAGAGGGATGCGTGTCCTTTTTATAAATGAAAAAGGAAAACTGAATGTCATGTAAAACAAAACAAATGGAAATCCGGGGATATGGATAGGGAAACGTGCCTTTCGACACAAACTAAAATATAACTTTTCAATAAAAACAACAACCAACCGGAAAAATTCCTAGTTTATTTAAAAAACAATATTTCCGTGATTTACACTTATTATTATTATCCTATCATTACTTTACACGATAGTTGCGTATCCGTTTGTTCCGCTACAACTTTTATCAGATTGCTATTGGCTAACACATTTCTGGGCTGGTAGCCCGCCGTGATCCAAGAGTCCAATATTTCAGTACTTGGCAACATCGTTCTTAACGTGTTCCTAATATAAATGTACGCTTGAGGCGAATACTTGTAAATGCTTAACGCGAAATTTTTCAGGTCTTCCGTCTGTCTCATTGGCATAGCCAAGACGAGTCCTGTTGAATCCTCTTTTATTTTATCCTGCAATGATAGAAGGATTCTGCATTTTTTCTTGCGTTTCTGATTCAAAACCTTTTTCTTCATCTCTATGATTTCTTTTATTCTCTTTAGAAATCTGTTTTGTCTGTTGTGTACTTTCATATTGTATTTTAGTTTGTCTTTTAGTCCGACGGCTTGTCGCTGTAGTCTTTGGACATCAGAGAACAGTTTGAGCAGTTCAATATTATCTAGTTCTTTCTGAGGTATGTTCAGGTCTAAAGACGTGTTATTGGCAGCACTGGCATCCTTCTCCACGTCTTCATCGGTGGTCATGTAGTCTTCGTCCTCTTCGTTGTCCAGAGTTTCTTCATCTATGTATTCGACCTGATACAGAAGAACACTGGTAATTTTAAATTTAAAAATACACAAAATACCGATGATATTATAATTAAAAAGAGGTAAGTTACATAGATGACACGTGGAAGTAGGACCGGCGGCATGTCGTAATTATCGGGAGCGAAAAAGAGTCAAGACTGACTATACGTACCTAGGCTAATTATCCAAGTTTTGGTGTGCGACTTGCGGAGCGTGTATAAACCTACCTCTCGTCTACCCTCTTTTTACTTATAATACAATTGCAAACTACAATTATTACCCGACTGCGCGACGCA
The DNA here is from genome assembly GCA_916614155.1 of Mesoligia furuncula. NCBI lineage: Eukaryota > Metazoa > Arthropoda > Insecta > Lepidoptera > Noctuidae > Mesoligia > Mesoligia furuncula. The sequence goes on along the minus strand of OU744807.1, from coordinate 26,946,185 downwards.
AAGGCGTGGTAATGTGTTCATCAGCCTATGTATGTATGTATGTATGTATGTATGTATGTATGTATGTTTAGATGTTCCTTTGAAGCACTATACAGGCCAAACGCCTGGGCCGATTTTTATGATTCACACGTTAATCGATTCCTCTTAGTCCGGCGAGTGTCACTAAAGACATGACGTTAGTGAAAATTCAATATGGCGACTACTGGACGCCATATTAATTTCTTTTTTTAATTTTTTTTTTCAAAACCTATCGAGTGGGGTATCAAAATAAAGGGTTTTAAAAGGTGATTACAAAAATATATACAACATATATACTTAAAAGCAATTTGAAGTGACAAATTGCAAAAAACACCTACCAAGAACTAAATCAACTGCGAAATCTTTCACATTTGTAAACTAATGACAAATCGTAATAAAAAAAACACCTACCAAGAACTAAATCGTCTGCGAAATCTTTCACATTTGTAAACTAAAAAGCTGGAAATAAAAAAAGTTATTTAAAAAAATAAAAAACCCGACTGCGGTAAAAAACTTAAGTTAAAAGAAACTGAAAAGCTAAAAACAAGCCCATTTTAAATTAAATAAAAGTTGGAAGCAGGCGGGACCCATACCATTTTTATTATATTTTCAAATTCAAATGGGTCCCGCCTGCTTCCAACTTTTATTTAATTTAAAATGGGCTTGTTTTTAGCTTTTCAGTTTCTTTTAACTTAAGTTTTTTTTATCATGACGTAAATGATACAAAATAAAACTGCATGCAGACTTCAGATAAGAATTACTTCAACATAAACTTGACTTAACCAAATCAACATAAAGTAAAGATTAACGAAAAAACACAGGATATGTAACTGACCTTTATAATAATATCATACTTCAGAACTTGTCTGTTTTGAGAAAAGTAAAGCGAAATAGATGGGTTTTCAGTGTTTAACGCAAAATAAAGGGATGAATATCAATTTAAGGAGCCTCCCGTCCCAGCCGCCGCGGGAGACGCTCCGGGCGTCGGGAGCCGCGTGACGACTCCCGGCCACCGTAGGCGCAGGCCTGCGGGCGGAGAGTAATGGGTAGCTCACCGTCCGATCAGGACCAGGCCCGTGCCGGACGGCGCATACGTGTTCCACGCGCGCCTCAAAGAGATGTCAGCATCGAGGAGAGGGCCCCCTTAGGGCCGAAGCCTGCCGGGTCAGCGGGATTGTCCGAAAGGGTTACCGCTTGCCCGGAACATAAACGGCTAAGGAAGGAACAAGGGTGGGTTTTAGTCAGTACGAGTCTGACACTCCCTTCCTCACCACCCAAAGCGGGAGGTCATTTGATGATTTCCCATCCTCAAAAAAAAAAAGGGGGGGGGGGTGAATATCATAGGAGATAATCTAAGTAACCAGAAAAACGATTACAAAAGAAAAACTACAAGAAAACAAAACTACCCACCTCTAAAACGTGTCTTGGTAACTTAAGTGAAGGTACTGCCTTATCCACCAGGACCATCTGGTCATCCTCGTCACATTTGAAGCAGTCAATGGAGAAGTGTTGCATGCAGATGTAAGAGAAGTCTGTTGGCGTCCAGTTGTTGCGGCCCGTCAGGTCCGTCCATATCTGTCGGAGGCTGGGGTCTTCTGGAAATCTAAATAGACCAAGAAGTGAAGCATTAGCAACAGAAATCCGAAAGATTTATGACAAATTGATTGGTTTTTGTGGGTAACATTAAAATGTTTCAAATAAATGAATGACCCTTATGGATATCTGCAGAAAAAGACAGAGTAAATTGCGACTCCCGTCGGCGATTTGCGTATAAATAAAAATATTCGTATTTTTTACGAAATTAGGTTTTTTAATTTCGTAAAAAATACTTTTACGAAATTAGGTTTTTAAAATAAGAAAATCTGTGTGTAAATTACGTTTCTTGCCGTGGAATTACAGTAGATTTTTTAATCTATGAGCAGAGGAATCACACTTTTCCAATTTTTCCAGTCAATAGAATAAAACATCAACTATGTCAACCACCTTCAAAGCTTAAAAAAAATAATTTCTAGCAATTGAGTTGAGCCTCATTTCTCATATAGAAACAAAATACTAATCCTACTAACATTAATAATGTGAGGATGCAAGCAAAAGCTAGTAGATCAATAGTTGTCGCAGAAACCGCTTACCTAAAAAAGGACTCTGCATCTAAATTCTTAAAGTCTTCACATCCCAACACTGCGCATGTCTTTGTTATTTCTGTATCAATATCAGCATGCTGCTTCAATTCTGGTGCCACCATTGCTGTTGAGAAATTCTTATATTAACCCAATTTCTAAACATGCTTAAAAGCGCTACTGCTGAGCTTGAAGTCCTAGGATTGATTCCCAGGTAGAACAAAGTGTTATTGGGTTGGCCATCTAAAATTCCTCAGTTGTAGCCCGGAGTCTGGATTTGTGCTCATGTTGAGGGCAATAGGCTCGCCCCCAATTACATGGTACTTAAACATAACTGGCGATATCCACATATCGCCGGATACGGTTAGGCAGAGGCGTACAGTGTACACCCACGTTTACACTGTACGCCTCTGCCTAACCGTTTGGGGAATACAGGTGTGATGTTATGTTATAAATGCTTTGACTGGTATTTTGGACAACCAATCATTGATTGGATAATTTGATCATACTTATACATTTTGCCGAACTGGGCCTTTTTGGTGCAGTAAGGCAGACAATACTGATACATGTTTTAAGACTGTCTTAAGTCGGTAGGTACTCAAATAAAGTAATTTCTTCACCTCTTTCTTTTTATTGATCGGAAACTCATTCAGGCTTTCAGTAACTTATGCTTATTTTTTTTATTGTCATTAGCTTGTGTTTTTTTAACCGCCTGTTAGTAAAGCATACTGCCTACTACTTGTTAAGTTTGAATAGTCACTAATGCAACATATTTGGATTTGAAGTAGGTATCTCACAGCTAATATAGCTCTTTACTACTGTGGTAGTAAGTTGTATCATTCTTCCTTTTATTGATAACTAATTAATAACAACAACTTTTCCTTAGTTGGTTTGGTAATTTTGTGTAACTATTTCGTTCACAAATTCAAAATTACAAGCAGCAGGTTGCAAAGTTTTGTATTTACAATATTTGTACAAAATCTTTCAGAAACACTGCAAGCAAATTGCAAATATGTAGCTTAGGTAAATACTATTTTAAGAGTAAACAAGCCCACTAGTTATATTTTTTTTAAATTCAAAACAACAACCAACCTATTGGAGTAGACTTCGTTTTACTATCGCCGTGCTCCGTTGCGTTCTCCTTCATTTTATAACTGTGGCTTGTATTCATCATACTATTTGACCTAGCTGAAAAAATATGTCAAAAAGTAATTCAATGAGATAAATCCTTGCTAGTTCATTTCTCCAAATTAAATGACAAAAAGATTGGTTATGTTGTTAACAAAAACAGACAAATAGAAACAGGCGTCTGTGTACACGTTGGAAAGTACGGAAACTCACTTTATTACTTAGCCCAACAACTGTTTGGGCTGGAATGGCCGGCAACGAAAACCATAAGAAAGTAGGTTAATTGCTTCTAATTCAGTTACACTATGTTAACATTTTATCATTACAACCGGTAAACGAATTAAATCACAACAATTATTGCTTTATAGAACTCAGTTGTAGTTTACAGCCACACATAAGCGCGTAAATGAAATTTTAAAATAAAACACTCCCCCGTTGAAAATTGTGGCATGAATGATGGAACATTGAATGACATAAACAATGAATTATTTTATTACGTCTCAGTCAAAAATTCATTCACTAGTGAACTATTTTTAAATTACGGAAATGAATAGGTATGTGGTGGCGGCGGATAGTTTTCTAGTTTACGGTTTTTCGACAGCATATTGTTTATTAACAAACTATTCCCATAAGTGTAGCATTTTGATATGATAAAATTACTGGCACTAATTTTCGTCTATTTCTTTTGTCTCGCACAGTTTTAATTTTTCGAAAAACTGATCAAGTAAAATTGACCACAGACAAACTAGAAAAGTCGTGCACTGATATGATATGACTTATGACTTGAATGATGTTTCTTGTCTTGTCACTTTTTCTAAAATACGTAATTTTTGACGAGACCTTTGTTGCTATAAATTGATGTTATTGCAAGTGCATCTGAAAAATGGTTGATCCAATATTCGATTACCAATTTAGGCTTATCCTAATTGGCGATAGTACTGTGGGCAAGAGTTCTCTCTTGAAATATTTTACAGATGGGAAATTCGCTGAGGTGAGTACATACATTCGCCTTTGTTTTGATGTTATTTATACAATTTGTGATGTAAATTGCGCGTTAAATTTTAGCTATCGGACCCTACAGTGGGTGTGGATTTCTTCGCGAGGATTATAGAAGTGCAAGATGGCACGAGAATTAAACTGCAGCTATGGGATACAGCGGGGCAAGAGAGGTTTAGATCTATAACAAAATCGTACTATAGGAACTCAGTTGGTGCGTTACTAGTATACGATGTATGTAATAGATCTAGTTTTGAGCATATACCCTTGTGGATGATGGAAGCAAAGAGGCACATAGAGCCTCACCGGCCAGTGTTTGCTTTGGTGGGTTGCAAAGTGGACCTGGTGGGCACAGACAACAAAAACGGAGCCAGAAGGGAAGTGACATGTGAGGAGGCTCGAATGTTTGCAGAAGAGAATGGTGAGTTGCTATTTCATAATCTTAAAAATACTTAGTATGTTTTGTGCCAGTATGTTATCTATTACTGGTTAAATGTAGGTCAATAGTAAAGTATGCTAATTTTATCCTGATAGGTATGTTTTGTTTTCTTTTTTAATGGTTTTTTATTTTTGCCGACTGTTTTCCTTGGCCTGCTACAATTTCATGTTAACACAGGTGTTATTTAAACCCTCACATACATAATAGAAACATGTTTTAATTTCAAGGACTAGAAACTATTTTTTAAACTAGGCAGTTTTTATATCAGGCACAGATATTGATAAACTATTCATTTATAAATTCCTTTATTCACTCAAATGCTTAAATACTTGATAAGAATGAATAAACTGGCCTCATGCATAAAACATTGCTCTTGTTGACACTATCTCATGATCTTTTTTTGGCCGTAAAAGGTCAGCAGGAAATTATCACTTATGTCAATTTCCAGTGTGTAAGATGACAATGGAATCTTCTATGTGATAATGATATAGTACCAACACACAATATGATTGTAAAGAAAATGAAATTGCCTTTATCAGTAAGATAACATAAAACTACTTCAATCAAAACACTCAGATTATTATTTATTCATTTACTATCATATTTTTCTTATATTTTTAGGTTTACATCATGTAGAAACTTCAGCAAAGACAGGTCTGAACGTAGAAGAAGCATTTGTGCTAGTTGCTCAGGAAGTATACAACCGTATTCAGACAGGTGAATATAAAGTGGAAGACGGATGGGACGGAATCAAGACTGGCTTCAACCGTCCAAATGGTATGGACTTCAACCTCCTTGAAGCAGAAACGGTGCAGTCCACATGTTGCTAGAAGAGTAAGAAATAAGTGTATATAGGTATTTGACTCACAATAGTTTAGTACTATACAATGTGTAAGCATAATTTTATATATATTGTGTAGATAAGGTGTGGCAACTGCTGGAAAAGCTGTTTCATTTGGTTTTAGTTGAACTTTTACTTATAAACAATTTTGTTTCTTTGGTGGTCATAAGTTGAATAAAAAATAATGCTCATATTGGAAAAAAAAAACAACTTTGAATGTAAAAAAAATATGTATTGGTCTGACTGCATATTTAAGAAATAAAAATAGCGGATCCTCTTGTTTAACAAGTTTTTTATTGTTCATTTATATTTGACATTTTATTATGACCATCATTCTATTTTTAGACTTGAAGTAACTACTTAAATTGTGGCGTATTTTAATACGTAGAATAAAACTAATACAAATGTATGGCAACTTTTAGCAACAGCTATTAAAAATATAAAAAATAGACTACTTTTAGACTTACTAAAATAATAGAAATCAGAAAGTGACTAAGGCGAAAGCGCCGGGTAGCCCGCGAAATTCAATTTTATGTACGTTTTTTGCAATTTGCTGGTCAGTAGTAATTGTACGTTGATTATAATATGATTCGCGACCGTAACAAATATGTATTTACAGGATTATAATCATTAAAGTCATCAACACAACTCGGCTAAGAACTCACGGAGCGATTTTCGCCCGCAACCGCCGCGGTCGTGGATCTGCGGTTTTATTTCAAAACTCACGAGACCGGTTATTCGCGCGGTTACGCGGCCGCCGCGGTTGCGATCATCGCCCGCCACAAGACGGGCGGTTAACGATCAGTTGAGGTCCAGACCGCCATGGACACACACCAGAAACGAGCCGTTGCGTTATACTTACTTCACAGAAGAATTAAAAAAAGAAGGCCCAAAAGGTTCTGGGTGCATCCACTGATTAAGGACAGAGATCGTTATGGATTATTTGTTACTCTTATTAGTGAATTAAAGAAGGACGAAGAAAAATTCTTTAATTATTTTCGAATGTCCGTATCTAGTTATTTAGAACCCCGCGGTCGCCCGCCAACCGATCGCAAAGCGCGCGGGCGCCACCCGCCGAGGCTGCGGGTAACCGCGGCCCGCGCGATTCTACTAGTTGCCCGCCGGTACAGCGGGAGCCGCATACAACCGCGTACACCGCGGGCGTAAAACGCGTCGTGAAATGTGCTTTAATTTTTTATATAAATATTTGCATTCTACAGAAGCTGCGGGCCCGCAACCGCAGCGGACGCGGGCGAAAATCGCTCCGTGAGTTCTTAGCCTTAGACCAAGTATTCATACTGAATGAATTTCATGAAATCTTGACATTTTAGAATTAAGTAGGTATACTAACTTAGCAAGTTGTATTACTGATTCTAATGATTATAATTCTGTAAATACATTTTTGTTACGGTCGCGAATCTTATTGTAATCAACGTACAACTTAATACTGACCAGCAAATTGCAAAAAACGTAATTATTTTAATTTTGCGAGCTACTTTAGCGCTTCCCCCTTAACATTTAAATTAGTAGCAATTAATAAATTAATTTGATCTGTGGTTAATCCTGCTACTGTGTCTGCAATTTTGCTATTAATTATTTATTTTTAAGTAGGTATCTACATAGAAAGATATGCAAACACAGTTGCAGCATAGTCAAGCATAACTTGCAATCAGACCTCAAACAGATATTTCTATAGAATCCAACAGTAGACATAATATTTTTCAGCATTAAAAATAAACAAATAAAAGTTATCAAGTACACAATTTAAATGATAATGTTTATAAGCAAATGTCATATACTTAACCCGCTCTTCTAGTAAATTCATATTATTATATTTTCATACATTACAAAAACAAAACAAGATTGTTATAATTTGCTCAAAGGAAATGATAACAACCACTAAATTTAACATTGAATCAGAAAAAATATGATTTGCATTGCAAATATACTTTGTATGAGCAAGTTTCATTTATGGTAATAGGTACAGGAATTGTGTGTTTTTTTACTCATTTAAAAAATGTTAAAATTTGCAATTTAAGTGAAAGTGATTTAGTTTGCAGACACTGACAAGACTGAAAGTGATCTTGACCTAGTCTGATCTAAATACTGAACAGTTTAATATGGTCACATTTTAACAAAAGACCTTTTGTGACTCAAATTCAGCTTTTTAAGACATGATATCTACATAAATTTGAAATATTGCAATGTAAATTATATACATTTCTCAAAAAAACTTAAATTCTTTTCTATATTTTGAGAAATCCTTTTTATGTAAGTACACACAAAGATAAATTGTTGCTCTCGCTATAAAATACCTACCACCAAACGGGGTGAATAAGGATGCAGGGGTGAATTGGGACAAAACATTAAAATGGATTTTAGCGTTAAATAATACAGTTTGTTGCCGAAAAGGACACTTAATCGTTAATTATAATATAATAAACACATTAGACTCCTATTTGGCAACAAACTGTATTATTTCAACGCTTCATCGCTTTTAAAGTTTCGCCCCGATTCACCCCTGCATCACTATTCACCCCGTTTGACGTACTCGTTTTCGAGATGATGTAAATATTGTAAAAAAATATATGCCCATAAAGTATATTTATGATCCAAATGCCACAGATTTGTTTAAAGTTCAGAACCCATCCTTTATTGAGAGCTACTATATGAATGATAAACGGAATTACTTGACTACTGAGTAAAGTTGGCAAAGGAGTAAGGGTGTGTTCATGTAGAAAGCTGGCCGCTCCTATCTCAAAGCCAGCGCCGATTTACCCTAATTTGGCACAAAAGTATGAAAATTGCCTACACCGATCCGCGTTGACAACCAGCGCTTGTCGACGATGCAAAGCGCTGGGATAATGGCGCCGGTTACCAGCTTTTTGTACGTGAAAACACCCTAATACAATCTCCATAGTCGCTGCTTATTATACACATAGCAACTTTTCATAGAGAATAGTTTTCTAGAATGTCAAAAATGGCTCTCATTAACCGCCGTGGTGCCCGTGGCATTTGGACCGCTTTATACATTACGCGTGTAATTTGAACCAAAGAATTCGAAAATGATCCCTACGATTTTGTTTCATTCAAACTGTATAGATATACTCTTGTTTCATTAATCTTTAGCCCACGTTTGCACGGACATAAAAATAACGCGACGGGATTTTATCGCGCAGTGGATTTTGAATTCCCTGTGTTGAGCCGAGCATTAAAAATCCAACAGGGCTCACCCCAGCGCGTCACAGAAGCACACTGTTGAATTTTGAACTCTCTGTGCTAAACAGTGCGTTCAAAATCCAGTGGGCGTAAAGAGCCGCCGCGGGAAAAAGTCGCCCCTGCGTACCTGGGCTACTTACTATAAGTTAAAAATATTGTACCTGCAACACCATGTATAATCGTTAGATAAACATTGTAATTGTTTAAGTAATCCGTCTTCAGAATGGTAAACCATTTATGCAACGTTCACCACCTTGAGTACCTACTCTATAAATGTAAAGTTAAAATGGATTTAGAAGAAACCTTTGAAAGGATTATCCATTGCGTTTAACAATGAAACCATAAAATTTTTCTATGTAAATATAGAATTCACAATAGCAACTTACTAAAATATTAAATTAGACCCAAAAAAATTTCACGCAAGTTAGATTTGACGTTCATTAAAATAAATATATAAGTATAAACTCTCGACAAGATCATTCTAAAACTTAAATAATTGAGCCGTCCATTAGCACGGACAACTTTAAATCAAACAAGAATTTGTTTTAGGATGCATATTAGGTACAAATACTTTGAAATATGCGCGCTGAACTCTTGACCTACACTAACATGATAATATGTTTTGTCTAGACGGAAAGCGCGAGTGAGGGGCATTTTCACGAATGTGCAATTCGTAGGTTGGTACTGTCTTAACTAAAAGTGTTCATAAGGTGCATTTTCACGTATGTACTCTAGTTTGAAGTAAAGTACATTTACTAATGTGCACGTACCCTAAGTTTGAAGTAAAGTACATTTTAGTCATGTTTACGCGCCCTAAGTTTCAACCAATAAATTATGTGACAGACAAGACAGTGTCACGCTACGCAGTCATTTGTCTTAAATCTTTGCAATTCAAAGTGATGGTAATAATTATTAAGTTCTGAGTTATAAATTATGAATAATGTAGTCTTTATACGCCTAGATTTATTCGAGTGATGGAATGGGGTTAATGGATACATAAAAAAATACTGGCAACACCTGACAGTTAATTGCGCGGCACAAATAATATCCAGCGCTTTTCCTCACATAAAAAATGTCAGGTTTCATTCACAAAAATCTATGATAATCTAAATAAAATATTGATTTGATCAATCATTTTCTTGACATTTGAATATTGGGCACTGGTATACCTACATATTGTTACTTGTAATACCGTTTGATCACGAGTTATGTAATTTAAATAATTTTAAGGTCATCGCTTAAGACTAAAAGATAACAAGAATGTAGTCGATTGACAATATTATAGATTGTCGTAACAAAAAATTGTACTTTTGGACGAATGATTTAAAATGTTATTTTTTAATCTTATGTTAAGTAACAGTTTGTTTTATTGGAGTAGCTTATAATACGCTGTTATGATAATGCTTTATATGAAGTAAAGTTTTTTTTTGTTAATTACGTTTCGTTTTATTTGTTTACCTAATTGTGAAGATACTACGCGTTAGTCCATTGAGGTCACACTACTGGACAGTGGGTCAAGTAAATGAGCTAATTTCTATTAATTGAACGTAATTAGGGCATAAGTTGAAGATATCAACCACGGACATAATTCATGATTAGCAAATACCACTCAGTTGTTGTACCTATATAATTGCATGCGCGAGCTTATCGTACTGTTAACATAGTTAATAGGTGTAGGTATAGTCCGCGCGGAACTAGTTGGCCGCGCCTTAGGTATGTGAGCGGTGGGACGGAGGGGCGGGGGCGCTTTGTTATTACTCAGTACGTGCGTTGCGAACACTAGGCAACCCCGCCGCCCTCACCCCCGTCCCCACCTAAGGCGCGGCCAACTAGTTCCGCGCGGACTATAGGTATGTGGGGTACATAGAATTGTAAAAAACAGGTGGGATGCCTACCTCCACACACACACTTCGTTGCATGCCTACCTATTTATATTTAGGCTGACACGAGGTCACAGCACCAACAATTGGTAATACCAACACCACCAATATGCTGTTCACATTGGCAATTGATCGTGTGCGATATGTTATGAAAGTGGTTCCCTATCCATTTGCATAAAATTTTAAGACCTAATATAACTTAGCATAATTTTGTTTGGCACAATTATATTTTCGCATAATATAATTACGCATAACACGCATAATTTTTTTAAGCATAATTTCTCTGACCATAATAATGATTAAGCATAATATTCTAAAGCATAAATATATTAAGCATAAAGTTTTAAAGCATTTACTTTTTAAGCATAATATCCACACACTACGGAAGCAATTTAACAGAGCCAAAAACACCAGACTCCCGGAAGACTGGGAGCTATACAAAGAGACCCAATACACATACAAAAAGCAAATCAGAACTGCCAGAAGGACAGCATGGCGGAAATTCTGTGAATCCATCGAAACCAACAATGAAGCCGCAAGAGTAAGGAAGATCTTATCAACAGATCAGGACCGAACCCTTGGCGCGCTGAAGAAACCCGACAACTCATACACACTAACAGACCATGAAACCAGCAAGGTCCTACTCGAGACTCACTTCCCGGACTGCAAACTCTTGGAGGACAGGACCTGGGATACTGAGCCAGATTGGACCCCAACGGCACAAGACTGGTCCAGCGCCCACAGTCTGGTAACAGAAGACCGAGTAAAGTGGGCCATCAACACCTTCCAGCCATATAAGTCCGCAGGACTAGATGGCATTTTCCCAGCCCTATTACAATGGGGTGTTGACCTCATCACACCAAGCCTGGTAGAAATCTATCGGGCTTGCATAGCACTCAGGTACATACCCCTGGCCTGGCGCGAAGTGAAAGTCATCTTTATACCAAAACCGGGCAAAGCTGACTACACACAACCCAAGGCGTACAGACCCATAAGCCTCACATCCTTTTTACTAAAGACCCTAGAGAGGCTCTGTGATCGACACATCCGAGATGGACCTCTTCGGGCAAAGCCACTCCACAAACAACAGCATGCGTACACCACAGGCAAATCAACGGAATCTGCGCTACACAGCGTGGTATCCAAAATTGAATGCGCAGTGGACCACAAATGCTCAGCACTGGCAGCCTTCATTGATATCGAGGGCGCCATTGACAAAACTACCTTCAACAGCATCAGCACGGCCCTAGAGAGACACAACATAGACCCGTCCCTGAGCGGCTGGATCACCAACATGCTCAAACGGAGGGCAGTACAAGTGACCGTAAACGACACCACAAGGGCCATAGTGGCGAAGGGCTGCCCGCAAGGGGGCGTCCTGTCGCCGCTTCTATGGAACCTGGTCGTAGACAGTCTAATAAAAGAACTCAACGACAAAGGCTACCATACCGTAGGATACGCCGACGACATAACCGTAATAATAAATGGCACCCACGAAAACACCCTGTGCAATCTAATGCGCCAGGCCCTGAAAATAATAGAAAACTGGTGTGGTAAACACCAACTATCAGTGAACCCCACAAAAACCGAATTGGTTCTCTTCACAAAAAAGAGGAAACTGACGACATTACAACTACCACGCTTCTTTGGTACAACCCTAAGCCTTTCAACTGAAACCAAATACCTGGGCATCTTTCTGGACAAACAGCTGAACTGGGCAAAGCACACCAACTACATTACTACGAAAGCCAGTATATCCCTGTGGCAATGCAAGCGAATGCTTGGCAAGAATTGGGGGATAAGCCCCAGGGTCACTCACTGGCTATACACCACAGTCATCCGACCGATAATTACATACGGCTCACTAGTCTGGTGGCCCAGAACAGACCTGAGCACAGCCCAAAAAGACCTTGAAAAGCTGCAGCGGTTCGCGTGTGTGGCAATCACTGGCTGCATGAGAACTACACCCACTGCTGCCCTACAAGCTATGCTTGGACTGCCGCCTCTACACCTCATAGTGCGGGAAGAGGCGGCCCTGGCTGCCTTTAGGCTCTCCAAATCAGGGACCCTGAGCAATGACTCTAGGGTCAAACACACACGCTTAAAAGAAGATGCGATCAAACGGCAGCCAATGATGGCATCACCTTGCGACAAAGCCCCGAAACAGTACTGCCTCCAAAAGCACTATAACATAGTGCTTGAAGAGGAGCAGTGCGATCACTCAGGACCGAAAGAACTGAGAGTTTACACCGATGGCTCAAAGACCGACTGCGGAACTGGAGTCGGAGTCTTCTCACACGATCTCAACATAAAAATATCCAAACCTCAATGTCCAATACCTCTGGAATGCTCAACACGGTCTACCAAGCAGAGTGTGTGGGCATATTGCAGGCGGCTTATGCCATAGCGGCCAGGAGAGTTACGAACACCCATGTTCGCATACTCTCCGACAGCGCCTCGGTCCTCCAATCCTTAGATAAAAAATGCATCACATCGAACTTAATACTAGAATGTCACAATGCGCTTGAGCGGGTTACTGTATCGAACCGCAATTCAGTGACACTACAATGGATAAAAGGACACAGTGGATCGCTAGGCAACGACGCAGCTGACGAGCTGGCCAGAAGGGCTTCCAGCATGTCAGTTTGTGGACCGGAACCTATCGTGCCCATCCCCTTCAACCAACTACGCAGGTGGCTACAGGAGCACACCCACACACAAGCAGAAAGCTGGTGGTCGTCGTCACCAGGCTGCAGGCAGTCCAAAGAAGCCATGCCGTCACTGGACGGCAGGCTAACCAGGCGCCTTTTACGACTGGACAGGAAAGGCCTGCGCCTGATGACGGGGACCATCACGGGACACTGCTCGCTAAATAAACACTTTCACACACTGGGCATAACAGACAGTCCCCTGTGCAGAGCTTGCATGGAGACTGATGAAACCATTGCGCATGTGCTCTTTGAGTGCACAGGCGTTACCCAGATAAGATCAGAAACCCTCGGGACACCCAGATCGTACACAGATGTTTTAAACAGACCAGGAGACTTGATCAGCTTCTGGAGGGAGGTGGGCTGGTTGGAATAACCACCGACGGCCGCCATGGCCCACGCACAATGGTCCACTGAAGGACTAAGTGCGGAAACCAAACCCGTAACATAGAACATAGAAGCATAATATCCTAAAGCATAAATTTGCCCGAAGAGGATATACCAATTTATTTCGACGATTGGAAAAAACCATATCTCCTGAATCAGGTAATATATAACATATTAATATAATACAACGTATTGAACAATTTTGTGGGTTTTTTTTTCCTTTAGGAAGCATGAAGCAAGCAAGCATACAGCATGCAAGCAAGCATACAGCATGTAAGCAAGCATACAGCATGCAAGCAAGCATGCAAGCAAGCATGCAGCAAACAAGCAAGCATGCAAGCAAGCATGCAGCATTCAAGCGAGCATGCAACATGCAGCAGGCAGGGTTTCTGTCACGGCTCCGGCGCTGCGGGCCTCCGGCGGCCCCACGCGTGCTAATCGTCGCAGACGGCTTTCGCTCACCACCGCAGCTTCGGCTTGTTGGCCGGCTTCGCCGGCCAGCCTCAGCCGCGGCGGATCGCTCGCAGCCGCCTGCTCCTCTGCCCGCGGGCCGCCTCGCCCCTACGCGCCTACGCGATTTTAAATTACACTCTAGGGGTAGGACAAACAAGACTACGTGAAGTCGGTTTTGCAGCAATTCGGTTCTGTCACTAACTTTTGTTGCACAGCATATTAAATTGAATTAATTGTATGCCTAAATATTATTATGCTAATAGTCATTAGGCCTACTAACGTTATGCGAATCAAATTTATGCCAAAACAAATTAGTCTTTAAGATGATTATGCCAACATAAAATGTATGCCTAAAAAAATTATGCCGAAGAATTATTATGCCAAAACAAATTGTGCCAAAATCGTTATGCTGAAGTATATTAGGACAAAGAACATTATGCGAAAAGAAGGGATCCCTATGAAAGTACATTACATTAAAAAAAACTGGCCAAGTGCGAGTCGGACTCGCACACGAAGGGTTCCGTACCACAAGGCAAAAACGCCAAAAAAAAAAAAACATGTTTGTTGTATGGGAGCCCCCCTAAAATATTTATTTTATTTTGATTTTATTATTGATTATTAAAGTTAAAATACAACTGAGTATTTCGTGAATATTTCAAGTGCCTGCCTGTAGCCATTTTTGATATCGAGCAAAAAAGGGCAAAAAAATCGCGTTTGTTGTATGGGAGCCCCCCTTAAATATTTAATTTATTTTGTTTTTAGTATTTGTTGTTATAGCGGCAACAGAAATACATAATTTGTGAAAATTTCAACTGTCTAGCTATCGCGGTTCTTGAGATACAGCCTGGTGACAGACAGACGGACAGACAGCGAAGTCTTAGTAATAGGGTTCCGTTTTTACCCTTTGGGTACGGAACCCTAAAAAAGGAGTTAGATTTCTACCATATTAAGCACTTTTCCATAAGAGATTGGTTCCTATGGTACAAATCTAACTTGGAAAGATGTATTAATGATTCTAATGATTTTAATTCTCTAATATGTACCTACCTGTTATTGTCACGAATCATATTTTGATCAAGATACAACCTGACACTGACCTGCAAATTGCCAAAAACGTAAGAAAATTTGAATTTCGCGGCTACCACTACCCATTCACCATGAGGCGAAAGCGCCAGGGTAGCCCGCGAAATTCATTTTTTTACGTTTTTTACAATTTGCTGGTTAGTTTTAAGTTGTACGTTGATTAGAATATGATTGGCGACCGTAACAAATATGTATTTACAGAATTATAATCATTAAAGTCATCAACACAACTCTCTAAGACCAAGTAATCCCACTGAATGACTATTTCATGAAATCTTGACATTTTAGGATTATACTAACATAACAAGTTGTATTACTGATTCTAATGATTATAATTCTGTAAATACATATTTGTTACGGTCGCGAATCATATTTTAATCAACGTACAGATTAAGGCTACGCCAACCACCTAGAGGTGCCCTCATCATTTGTTTGGTTATTTCTTTTATTTTAGAATGAAAATGCAGAAAATAAGCACGAAACGGATAATAGTCACCACTATTTTCCGTTTTAGTGAATATAATAAAACTAAACAATGTAAAACTACCGTTTATAATAATATTAACGTGTAATCTTGTTGAGCACATCTTATCGAGCTTATTTTCTGCATTTTCATTCTAAAATAAAAGAAATAAACAAAAAAACAATGAGGGCGCTACTGCGCGGTCGGCGTTTATTGCAAAAACCGGGCAAGAGCGAGTCGGACTCGCGCACCGAGGGTTCCGTAACATCCGGGTTTATGCATATAAGGTTTATGTTTATGAAATTAAATGTTTTTTTTTTATTTTTGAGTTGATTGAATGAATGGTAAATTGCGGTTTACGATTTATGACGTATTAAAAAAAAACTACTTACTAGATCTCGTTCAAACCAATTTTCGGTGGTAGTTTACATGGTAATTTACATCATATATTTTTTTTAGTTTTATCATTCTCTTATTTTAGAAGTTACAGGGGGGGGGGACACACATTTTACCACTTTGGAAGTGTCTCTCGCGCAAACTATTCAGATTAGAAAAAAATGATATTAGAAACCTCAATATAATTTTTGAAGACCTACCCATTGATACCCCACACGTATGGGTTTGATGAAAAAAAAAAAATTAAGTTTCGGTTCTAAGTATGGGGAACCCTAAAATTTATTGTTTTTTTTTCTATTTTTGTGTGAAAATCTTAATGCGGTTCACAGAATACATCTACTTACCAAATTTCAACAGTATAGTTCTTATAGTTTCGGAGAAAAATGGCTGTGACATACGGACGGACAGACGGACAGACGGACAGACAGACAGACAGACATGACGAATCTATAAGGGTTCCGTTTTGGCCATTTGGCTACGGGACCCTAAAAATGGTAATTGCAATAAACGAATTTCTCGGGCTGTGGATGGATTAAAAAGGGGAAGGAGAGACAATTCTGTAGGTAGTCTGTGGTGTACCATTTACATAATACAATAAATACATACATAAAGCATATTAAGTATACTAATTTATATAAATAGGTACCTACTATAATAATAATAATCATGAAACAACATTATTGAGTGTGCATTTTATCTGTGTAATTTATATAACAGGCAGGCAGGCAGGTCAGGCAGGGTCTATAGACTTTCCATAGTCCTCAATAACCATTCACTTTAGCCACACAAACCCATAATCCAATATCTTTGTTTCCATATCCTGCAAATTGCAATAGTCCTACACAAACCGCGGGTTGTACTTGGGTGCACTTGCATAGTGCGAACTGGGATAATCGGCGGTTGGTGCCTGATCATTTCATTAAAAGCGTCTAACGGGCCTCTGCGAGTTGGCTTCGGCCCCTCGTACGCCTTCCAAAAGTCCGGGACCCCAGGATCCCGAGAAATATCAAAAGACATAAAATATAATAATCATTAGACAAGAGCAAAGAAAATATAAGTAGGTACTGATTTTAAAGGTAGACAAAGATTGAACACAATAGATTGACTAGATCTCCTAAGAGAAAGAAATATGCGGACTTCCGTAATCTAATGCGCTTGTCTGCTTTGCCTGCTAACTCAGCATGACGAAAAGTTACGTAGTATGATATCATGTTGCGTGAGATTTAGGCGTAACTATGGGTGTAACGGTAACGTTTTGAATTATTTAACATAACAATTAAGAGAATGTGCACATCCGGTGCAATAGGTAATAGGTA